>VTON01000096.1:0-1320519 GCA_009617725.1 Hydropsyche tenuis
AACAATCAGGCAGCGGTTCTGCGTAAATTGTACTGTGTCTACGAGCCGATTTTACACAGCTTTTATAATAGGCTCGTGAATCGTAACATTATTGTTCGCATTTTTCCTGGCTCATCTCAGATAGAATTGTTCGCGATGATAGTCAAATGTCACTCGCAGATGCCGACTCTGTTTCATAAAAAATACCCCGAATTGTTAACTTGACCACACTTGTTTATGATCAATCCCGAGCCATCTGCTGGCATAATCAAATATAAAAAATGATCAGACGTCTACTGATTACTTACGCAATATTTTGTTTATCATTAATTCTTTCTTGTCAATTCATTCATTTGTTTTTATCGCGATTTTGCCGAATTATAATTGTCGCAATTATCACAATTACGACAATTACAATCGACGCCGGACAGAGCGCCATACTACGAGGTGTCATTGACCCTGAATATTTATATAATATTAAATCAATAATTAAAACGAACTGTTATCAATCGCAAACAACTCCATCCGAAACTTCCGGATTCATCCGGGTGTTCAGTGATCTGAACAATTACTTACATTAAATTTTGCAGTAATTTGAAATGCCAAAGAGGGGACACAATGAAACAAATATAATAGTTAAAAAAATCTAGGAGTTTTTCGGAGGATTTTAGAATATTCAAATTTGGACGATTCTTTAAAAAAACATTTTCAAACCTCTTCGGTTTTTTAATGCAACCCCACCACTACAAATTATCACGAGCCGCCACCAACGTTCCCTCTAAGGCGAAGAGGTCTCTGCGCGGAAAATTAAAAGGCTGAGCAGACCAAATGCGCGAGCGCGAAAAAAAAATTAATAATTTTTGAGAAGTAAAATAATATATAAACAGTTTACATAGATAAAAAATAAAATGCTATACGTATTTCAAAATAATAAAAACAACAAAATCAAGTTTCATTAATTTTTATTTTATTTTTTCAAAAAAATATAAATCTAATTTATCATTTTATTTTTATAATTTTATGTTTTTTCACGTCATTCTTTGCGATTGATACATATTTTATATACTTCATCTAAGTCAATCTTTTTTTCTTGCAGTATATAAGATTTAATTCTCATTAAATTATCTAAATGTTCAATATTTGTTTTAGATTTGATAGCGTTCATTAAACTAAATCCACGATCACAGTCCGCACTTGATGCTTGAAATGTTCCACAAATATCTTACAGAACCGAAAGTTGCTTGAAATTTTCATCTTTTAGGGCATACATAATTAAATCATTGAATATTTCTATACAGCCAGCGTTGCATTTTTCGATTATTAAAAATTAAAAATCTACGAGTATATATTTTTCTAACGTTTGGCCTAAATAATTTTCATTATAATTTTTTATTATATTTTATGCATAATTGTTTTATATTATCTTTCCCGTGGTCTATGTTTAAATAATGTTTCATCACCATAAGGTTCGAAAAATTCCAGTCTTATATCTTCATCGGGAAATCTATCATCCAAGTGATCGCAAAGTAATCGAATGAATTGAAGAATTGTGGATGTATCTATACTATTATGATTTAAAATGTTCTGAACCTCCACACTCCAAGAGACTACTTTGCCTAAATATTGTGTTCTTATTTTATTGATTTTGGCCTTTGCAGATTGATGGGCTTCCATCGATGTTAAATTACTATTTTGTAAAATTTTATTTAACTTTGCCATTTCCCCGAATACGTTATGAAGTATCATATATGCTACTCGATATTTTGAATCTTTAAGATATTTTAAACAGTATTTATTTATGGGAGTTCTACGCGATCGCTCGTCGGAGAATCGTCACGAGCAAGAGCACGGCCTTCGAAAGGCTTTGATCCGCGTTTATATGTATTTTTCACATTTCACCGCGCTCCAATTGTCTTTCTTCTTTCGTAAATTGAGCCTGTCTGTGTTCGCGTAGTCTCCCTTATTTACATCTTAACAGTTTCCTAATAAATGCATCAACGTTTGATAATCACTGCATAAGACCCGAAAACGCGGAGAATACTTTTCAAATACCGTTATCGACAACCCGCTTGCAAGTTCCTAGAAAGGATTTTTTTTCTTTTTTTTTTGTGTTCCTTTTCGGCTGAGAAAGCTGAAATTCGCACGTGTGCTATTCACGTGTTATACTTCGCTACTAAAATTGATTGTAATCACTTGTTATAAAATTATTTCGCGCCGCGCCATTAAATAAAATGGGTACCACCACTTGGCGAACGAAAAGCATACATTACCAACACTATGGACAGCCTCATCATGCAAAGGACGGTATTTTTAATAATTTAAATTTAATACACCTCTTTCTATATGGTAAATTGTTTTATTTAGAGTGTTAATTCGATCGAACGGATAAATTTCTATGTGTTTATTTTTGTTGTTTTATGTACTTCGTCGCGCTCCCCGTTCAATCAAATCAATGCATCAAATATCTAATAATTACTGTTTTGAAAAATTTAAAAACACAGCTTCGAAAATTCCGACGCTCGATGCGAGCGACACGTTGATTCAGTTCTACGCGATCGCTCGTCGGAGAATCGTCACGAGCACGAGCACGGCCTTCGAACGGCTGTGATCCGCGCGTCTCCCCCGGTGGACGGGCGCACGGCGTTTCACGTCGCTGCACCGATAATAACATTACGGTCATACATCTACTTCATTCTCTTCCTACATCCTATTCTGGAATTATTATAAAATTTTCACCATGGAAATGGTCTTTACTTATACTGTCAATTAATTGGCTATCCGGCAATATCTGGTTTGTTCAGTGTAAATTGAGAAACCGTTTATCGTTGTTGTAATTGATTATATCTATATTATTCGATTTTAATTCCCAGGGTTTTTACTGTTCTCGCTTATTTAAAACAGTCACATACAAAACAGTTTTTTAAATACTTATTCGCCCCTTCCATAAGTTCATTATATTACTTATTACATATCTATTTATAAGCCCTTTTAACATATATATATTCCATAATAGAATATTAAATAGCATACCTAATATACAACAGTAAAACATTACCTATAACCCTATATCCTATAACCCTAAACAATCATACGAGTATATTATAAATTCTTCTTAATTTTACTACAAAATAAGGGATAATACTAGTCTCAAACTAACATGCTTGCTATCTAATTAACTAACTAACTTGTAAATCTGTTCATAATCATAGTTAACTACGACATAATTTAAATAACTATCTAATTTCAACTAACATACATTATAAATGTCATTCAATGACTAAATAACAAGTAGCGTACGATCAAAGTAAAATATTTAGAATAAAATATAATAGTTAAATTATAACTTATTCTATCTTATTACTAACTATTTACTAACCCTACTAACCGTCTAATATCAACTAACTCTTTTACGAACAGAACGCAGTAATGCATTTGGTGGGGTGTTTGCAGGACTAAACTCTGTCGTACAATTAGAATACACTGCATGTTCACCTAGTTAAAATCTTTCTTTGGTAATGGCGAAGACCGATGACGTGTGTTTTACGGAGGTCGAAGCCAAGTAGGACCAACGGTCTTGCCTCGTTTGACAAACTGGTGGTCATTGCGATCGCAAAAGTGGTCAGCGAGGACGCAGTCTGCTCAGTCTTTACCTCGTCTGCCCGCGGGTGATCATTGCGATTTGCTTAGTGGAGAGTCAGCGACCACAAAGACTAGCACATAGGCTTGCGTACCGTGGGTCTGAGAACCTCTTCCGTTGGCATGGGCGGATTGATCTTATGGTACATGTCCCTTATCGCTACGAGGTTGGCTCTCGGATAAGGTATATAGCCTAGACCCCCAATATTTGATGGGGAGACCTTGTCCTGCAGTGGGCACTAAACCGGTCGACAATGATGATGATGATGATATAATTTTTATAGAGTACATATATAATTTTTTCCCGGGGCTCCGCAAAATCTTTAGTTGACCCTGCATAAATATTATGTCATACATTGCTATTTAATTTTTTTCGTTATTATTATTATTGTTACTATTATTATAATAATAATAATAATAATAATAATAATAATTATTATTATTATTATTATTGATTTCGGCCACAGTCGGCCGTCGGGAGTGGACGCTTTTCGATGAGCTCTCGAGATTTTTTTGGCTCTTTTCAACCCCTAATCACTTCATTTACATCTAACTTTTCGGGAGTGTTAGCACGATTGCTTTCCTATAACATAGTACCCCAAAACCCTATTCTAGCCAGTGAATCGATCAAAATTAAGTTTCCGTATATCAAAATTCAGTAAATTCCGCGAGCCCTTTCCAAATAGCGAAGACAGTGTGGGATGTATACAACGCTGTTCTTCTACCTGGATTTTTTCTTAAGGAAACCAACACAGCGGCGAACAATGCAGCATGGCCCCTTCACGAACGAACACAAACTCACCCGCAAACGATAAGTATTTAAAGGAACGAAACTCAAGTACGTAATTCTGACAATTTTGCTATCGTCTGCAAATTAAGTAATCACGTCCTTCAAAGGCGTTTGGGAAATATATGCGTGTTAATTAGACACCTCACGGCATATCGATGACTTGATATAACAAACAATGTTCTTTTGTGAACTGTGTATTATAATAACATCTTGTAGTATTTGTACTTCCCTATAGACCTTATTTACAAATTTGATAGCCCCTCTCTAACACATTATCCAAGTAGTACCCACTAATCGCATACTAAATATCTCGCCAATATTAACAATTCCGGTAATTTCACACGCGCGATATTACACGCTCCAACATCTGGCATCGATCGACACATTCGGAATCGTTCGACGTGTCCCTTACGCATTTTTTTCTTTCCTCGCAGTGTTTCCAGTGTTTTTCAACTTTCTTTTAAATTACAAGTGTTTCTAAATCTTTATTATTCATACACGACCGCCAAATTTCTAAAAAAAAAAAAACCCCTATTTGAACCGCGAATTTTTCCGCCGCGAGTAAATTTAAAAAGTGCCGGCGCGTCCTTCCCGCGTAAATCTAAATCTATACTTAAACCTATAGACCGAATCACGATAAATATAATACTTGTGAAACGCTCATCGCGACAGATCCACGTAACGTCTGCAATAGCGTAAAATCGAATAAAATTGTATATACTTTCTTATACTCCAATATTTCTAACTTTGGAAGAAATTTCTACACTCACCATTATCTGCATCCCCGAGACGCTTTCCGAGATAATTTCACTTATTTAGTTTTAATCTGAATACTCCATTAACTTTATTAAAGGAAAAATACGTATGTATGAATGTGCGTATGTATGTATGCATGGGTGTGTATGCATGTGTATGTGTGTATATATGTGTATATGTTTATATACATATATAAGTATGTGTACAATTAAAATAATCTAACTCTAATCAATACAATTTAGATTATGTAAGATCATCTAAATGAAATAAATTGAAATAATCGTCACATAATTAACAATCGACTAATAACAACTAAATCATGTCAGAACGACACGTAGAAAAATTTGATTAGACGTTATGGATAAAATAAAATTGTGAATGTATTGCATGCTAAATTTAAATCAACTAATATCAACTTACATATTTGATCATTGTCATGCCCCAAATTAAACTTATTAAAATTAACCGCATGCTGATTTTGACTATTCTTAATTGAAATAATTGCGACACAAATAAGAATCAACTAACATTAACTAACTAACTCACTTTCGAAGGTCATACAGAGATACACTTAGTGGGATGAACGCATGTACAAATTAAGAATGAGAATAACTTGCATGACCATTTAGTTAAAAAAAAAAAAAAAAAACTCTTTGGTAATGGTAAAGACCAATGACGTGTGTTTTACCGAGGTCCAAGCCACGTAGGGTCAACGGTCTCGCCTCGTCTGACAAACTGGTGGTCATTGCGATCGCAAAAGTGGTCAGCGAGGGCGCAGTCTGCTCAGTCTTTACCTCGTCTGCCCCTGCGGGTGATCATTGCGATCTGCTTAGTGGAGAGTCAGCGACCACAAAGTCTAGCGCATAGGCTTGCGTACCGTTGGTCTGAGAGCCTCTACCGTTGGCATGGGCGGTTTGGCTCTTATGGTACATGTCCCTTATCGGTACGAGGTTGGCTCTCGGATAAGGTATATAGCCTAGACCCCCAATATTTGATGGGGAGACCTTGTCCTGCAGTGGGCACAAAACCGGTCGACAATGATGATGATGATTATTATTATTATTATTATTATTATTATTATTATTATTATTATTATTATTATTATTATTATTATTATTATTATTATTATTATTATTATTTGTATATTGCAGAGCTAGGTTGGACCAAATATTTATGAGTAATCGACTCGAATATTTCAGTTAAATAAAAGTTTTTAAAAGGATTTGATTTGATTATTATTTTTTAATTGATATTTATTTGTAGTTTATGAATATTCCTCGAGTCCAAGTTCTTAGTTGTATGTATATGATTAAATTATATATTTTCGAGTCGTTATGTGTAGATAGAAGTAAACCCATTTATGAATCATGAATACTATGATATATTTTTATAGTACATGTAATTTTTTACAACTAAAGATTTATCAACTATACTAATCCGAATTTTTCAATACCTAAAAATACTGTAAAATAAATATTATTCATTATCACAAATGCTGAATAAATTAAAATTTATAATGAAAAACATTTATTATGATAATATTTTAAGTTATTCATTATATAATAATGATGAATGTTTGATTTCAATAATCACAATTTCCAGGAGAAGAATATGAATTGTGATAATCATTATTATCATTATCGGAAGACTCGTTATTAGATTGACTATTTCCATCGTTTGAATAATCATCATAATTTCTATCATATCTTGAGCTGTCTCTTTGTCTTCTAGATTGGCTAGAAGCGGCAGAACTCGAAGAAGCACAACTTGAGTCTCCAGATCCAGCTGCAGCGGCGGCTGCTGCTGCCGCCGAACTTCCTGATCCTCCGGATCCTCCAGATCCCGCGGCTGCTGCTGCTGCTGCAGCTGCTGCACTTCCTGATCCTCCGCATCCTTCAGATCCCGCAGCTGCTGCTGCTGCAGCTGCACTACTTGAACCACCACTTCCGCCACTTGACCCAGTTGCAGCGGCAGCAGCAGCTGCTGCTGCACTTCCTGATCCTCCGCATCCTCCAGATCCCGCGGCTGCTGCTGCTGCAGCTGCACTACTTGAACCACCTCTTCCGCCACTTGACCCAGTTGCAGCGGCCCAGATCCTCCGCATCCTCCAGATCCCGCGGCTGCTGCCGGCAGCAGCTGCTGCTGCACTTCCTAACCCTCCGCATCCTCCAGATCCCGCGGCGGCTGCTGCTGCTGCTGCTGCACTACTGGAACTATCCTTATGTCCTAAGTTGCTTCGTTTCGACAAACAAGAATTATCATCGGAACTAGAAGGGTCGGTTGATGAATGACCTCCATGTGTTGAAGAGCCACCCCCGCTAGATCCGCCAGAAGCAACTGCAGCTGCTGCAGCAGCAGAGGATTCTGATCCTCCGGATCCCCCACCTGCTGCAGCTGCTGCTGCAGCTGCACTGGTTGAACCACCTTTTCCGCCACTTGATCCAGCTGCAGCGGCGGCTGCTGCTGCCGCCGAACTTCCTGATCCTCCGGATCCCGCGGCTGCTGCTGCTGCTGCAGCTGCCGCACTTCCTGATCCTCCGGGTCCCCCAGATCCCGCGGCTGCTGCTGCTGCAGCTGCACTACTTGAACCACCCCTTCCACCACTTGACCCAGCTGCAGCGGCAGCTGCTGCTGCACTGCTGGAACCTCCAGATCCACCTGCCGCTGCGGCAGCTGCAGCTGCTGCACTACTAGAGCCTCCTTTTCCACCGCTCGATCCAGCTGCTGCTGCCGCGGCTGCGCTACTTGAACCTCCAGATCCACCTGCCGCTGCAGCAGCGGCTGCTGCTGCACTGCTGGAACCTCCAGATCCACCTGCCGCTGCGGCAGCTGCAGCTGCTGCACTACTAGAGCCTCCTTTTCCACCGCTCGATCCAGCTGCTGCTGCTGCTGCGGCTGCGCTACTTGAACCTCCATATCCACCTGCCGCTGCGGCAGCTGCAGCTGCTGCACTACTAGAGCCTCCTTTTCCACCGCTCGATCCAGCTGCTGCTGCCGCTGCGGCTGTGCTACTTGACCCACTCTTGCTTTTTTTGGACCCAGCTGCCGCTGCAGCCGGCAGCTGCCGCTGCACTACTAGAACCACCTTTTCCGCTACTTCCAGATCCGGCAGCTGCTGCTGCCGCGGCTGCGCTACTTGAACCTCCAGATCCACCTGCCGCTGCAGCAGCAGCTGCTGCTGCACTACTAGAGCCTCCTTTTCCACCGCTCGATCCAGCTGCTGCTGCTGCTGCGGCTGCGCTACTTGAACCTCCATATCCACCTGCCGCTGCGGGCTACTTGCTCCAGATCCAGCTGCTGCACTACTAGAGCCTCCTTTTCCACCGCTCGATCCAGCTGCTGCTGCCGCGGCTGCGCTACTTGAACCTCCAGATCCACCTGCCGCTGCAGCAGCTGCTGCTGCTGCACTACTAGAGCCACCTTTTCCACCACTGGATCCAGCGGCTGCTGCTGCTGCAGCAGCAGCAGAACTACCACTACCTCCCCCAGAACTTGCGGCAGCAGCGGCAGCAGCTGCTGCACTGCTTCCATAATAGCTACCTCTTCCTTTGCTAGAGCTAGCAGCTGCCGCAGATGCTGCCGAACTGCTTGTTCCTGATGCCTTTGTTGTTAGAGCTTGTGGTTTTGGCGTTGTTTTTCCAATAAGTTCACATGATGGTTTTATAGGTATTACACAGGCTTGTATAATCTGCAATTATAATTTTTATTTTTTTCCATTATTTAAAAAAAAAAAAAAAAACTTTGTTTAATTATATTGATTTCTTTGCCTATATCAGTTATGTCGAACTTAAAGCACGCGTGCCAGGCACGAACAAAAATTAGTCTGGCATGCAAAGATTTATTAATTTTTTAAATTTATAATGTAATTTAATTGCTGATTTAATAAATGGAAATTTTCAGAATTAGTTAATGGAATGTATTCGGCGTACAATTATTAACTTATTATGAGCAATATCGTGCGATGGCTAAATCGTGAAAAAGCTTTTCAAATACTTGTCGACTGCGTTGATGAAATTAGGCTTTTCTTAAATATGAAAACGTCATTGAAAAATAGTCAGTCAATTGAAATCAATATTTTGAAGGTAATAGTAATTGTGATGTTTATTTCGATCATTTGAATCAAAATCAGTAAAATTTTTGAGACCTATCTTTTTGCCTTTAAAATTTCTTTGGCATGTCTGATACTAATGAAAAAATATTTAAAAGTATGGTGCGAGAACGATGAAAGGTTTGTTACAACTGGCTTACATATTTGATTAAATTACGTGCCCTAACGAAATATTGATTTTACAATAAGATTTTTAAATCACACCAAATGTACATAAGGAAAGACTTGTCTAATTTTGTGTCAGGTCTAATCACGTGTCACGTCTAATTTCGTGATAGTCGGAATACTGTTGATTTTTCAAAATAATGCCAACGTATTTTAGAGAACTATATTTACTAAAAGTTTGCCACTATATACACGAATTCATGATGACATAATTTATTGATAACCGTTCATGCGCAGACATCTAGTAGTCAGTATTGATGAAAACGTTTATTATTAAAATTAGACCTGTACTTAATTGATAAGTAAAAAAATACTATTTTGATCAGTAAAAACAAAGTATATGGTTGCTATTCGGTTCTGTACACGTGGAAACCTGTTTGAACTTGTTTGATCAAGTCTCAATGTAGTCACACGTAGTAGTAAGCTAACCTAACCTAACCTAAACCTAACCTAACCTAACCTAAACCTAACCTAACCTAACCTAACCTAACTGATCATTTAACAATTTTTTACTGATCATTTTAGTTATTATTAACCAGCCAAATAATTAATTTCCTTAAAATTATTTTTACTAAGAAAAATAGTTTTTTTCATTTACTTGTACTTTTCTTGTAACTGCGAAAGGCATTTAAATTAAATCTTAAGTTATTTTGAAAAAATATTATTAATGGTAAATCTTCTATAATATTTCAATGCTAAACTTTTTATTATCAAAAAAATAATATTACGAAGTTTTTCTCAAAATCGAGTATACTATCACGGAATTTCACGACTACGTTCACGATCACGGAATTAGCCAATGTACGTATATTATTACGGAATTAGACGTCTCAGATTCGATCATTTAAGGAGATGTTATACAAAATTGACAATGAATTTCAATATCTAAATAATGGTTTGATGAAAAAGAAGGTTGATGCTTTATGATTGTAAGCTTTGTTTTAATTATTTGACTATAGAACAGGGGTCGGCAAACTTTTTTTGGAAAGGGCTAGATCGTGAAAATTTGAGACTTGGCGGGCCGGATAGCAAACTTGAAAATATTATTATGGGTAATTTTACTCAATAAGCAACAAAAAATAGGTTCGAAATTTTAAAAAGTTGAAACTAATTGATCTCAAAATGGTTATTTGAAAATTCTAAATATTTTTATATGCAGGTAATATGTTTCACAAAGATGTATACTAATAAATAGCGCCGCAGGCAATATTTTTTTCGTTTTTTTATTTAATACTATGCTATCGATAATTACGTGAAATTTTCTAAAATACATAATTTTGGAGAACAATCATTTCCAATTGACGGTCTGACAGAAGCTCCTCAATTGTACAATTAAGTAGATTTTGAAATGTTGAAAGTTTTTTGCTTGGATCAAGATCAAGACTCGAAAAATGCTTTTGTAACTATAGTTTAACAATAAATTCAAAAAATTATCTGCGGAATTTTTTGAGAATGAGAATCTCTAAATTGACTTCAAATTTTTTTTAATTTACTTAATTTTTCATATAAAAACAATATTAACCCGCGGGCCGGATTAAAAACAGACAGCGGGCCGGATTTGGCCCGCGGGCCGGAATTTGCCGATGCCTGCTATAGAATACAAGATAATGACAAACAAGCGCTTAGTATCACGAAATTAAACAAATCTGCCCTATCACTTATTTCAATAATATGATAAAATAAATGGTGTGGTGTATAACGAATAGTTTTTCTCGACAAATAATATTATTATATATTCAATTAAACATGAAATCTTTAGATAAGATTGATTATTTTTGAAAAATATTACTTGTAAAATTATTATTATGATTTTTTACGTAAATTTTTAGTGATCATACTTCAAGGATTGAAATTGGGATGTTTCAATAAGAGATACAAATTTAGGCATTGAAAAAAAATAATTTATTTTAAACTATAATATAATATAATATTTATTTGTCAAATGAAGTTCATTTTACTTATTATTAAATTTATAACGATATTTTCAAATCACTATTTACTCAAATTATTATGATTCAAATTTAAAAACAATTATTTTTATTGTATTTAACATTTTAACATAAGTTATTAAAAAAGTATTTTAATAAATTTTAAATTCAATTTTAATTTAATATTTTCTGAATATAAGTTCTTTTTTTCATCTACTTGCACAAAACAATGAAGAAATACTAAAAGTACTAGTAAAAATTATTTTGAGTTTCGATTTAAATAAAACTTTATTCAATTCAAAATTAAAACAAGACTGGTGACATATCCTTTTAACGAAGATTGCGCTTTCGATTTGAACACAACTAAATCATACTAGAAAGAACAACGGCGTACCTGAACAACAAAAAAGCCAACGAACAAACAAAAGAACAGCCTGGCTGAGGCCGCCATCTTCGAAATGGCGATCGGTGATCGGTGATAAATTCGAGTTATGGCCGGCTGCTAGCGCGGCCGCAGATATATAATATCTATTTATCTACTTCTGGCTGTTTTGCGCAAATATAAATGTGGATCTGTGTGCCTGCGAAACACTCAACCATTGATCAATTTGGCGTTGATTAATGGTAACCAACAGACGGTTAAATATTGGTTCAGGAGGTGAAAATCTTGTTTACTTGCACGCCTACACCTATCTGTTGAAAATTCGCGAATTTTAAGTGTTCGATGGAGAATTCTTTTTGTATGCGTGACGTAAATTTTTTTGATGTTCTATTTGATTCTTCAGTTAATTAAAAAGTCACTCAGTTTTTTCTTTTTTTAGAAATATTCATTTAATGAATAACAGTGAGTTATAGACATTATATTATTTATTTAGACAAATAATGTCATCCGTACACTGTAACATACCTTTTTCCCGTGATGATTCGAGACTAATTGTAAAAGAGGCTCAAAATTTCTGAAAAAAGTCCCATATGTTAAAAATGCATCTTCATTGAGCGTTTCGAAAAAAAAATTAATTCCATTACTTGTTAAGTAACTTATTTTATTTTAATTTTTTAATTTTGAAAAATTTTTGGCTCATACTCGAGTATTTTTTCCATTACATATATATTTAACTCGAGAATACGACTTTGGAAAAATATATATTTATTATAGTTTTCATATGAAAATATATTATATTTATGTCATATTATTATATTTAATTTATTATGTCAAATTATCATATTTAATTGAATTTTCTTTTAGAAGCACAGTTTTTCTGTATAAAAAGTATGCCGAAAGAAATAAAACTCAAATTACCAACTTTTTAACACTTTTAAATTAACATATAATTGTTGACACAATTGTGCGCATTTCGAATAACATTTATCAAAAAAATAACTGACGAATAATATATTTTTATAAACTCGTATCATTTGAAATTTGATTTGCGAACAACACGTCTAAAATTCAATAGTATAATATTTTATAGTATCGTTATGTTATGACACATCGGTAATTATTGAAGTTAAGCACTACTCGGTGCAGTTAATGAATGGTACATAAAAAATACTTTTTACAACCTGGATATGATGATTACGATGATTACGATATAACCCCATAACAAAAACCTCACGGTCATCAACCCCCCCCTCGTGCAAAACCCCTCGCCATGGATAAAAACACTATTTTATATAAATTGTCAGTATTTATAATAAAAATTCAGTGTTTATAAAATTGTCAATATCAGTATGTTACTAATTTATTTCAGTTAACAAAATACGGATTCTTTAAAATATCTATAATAAATAATTGAAATAATCAATAATAAATGATAAATAATTAGTAATAAAATAAAAATAAATTTATATTAAACAAAACTCCAAAAGCAACTGTAATTTAATGTTTAAAGAAAAAGATTGTATGCTATTCCATATAGGTAATCCGTTATGTTACTATTATTTATTTATAAATTAAGTTATTTTTTATTTTGATATAATTTAATGAGATAAAATTTAATGAAATACGACTTTAAATTATAAAAAAAGCTTGAAAAAATGTAAAATGATGATACCCGTGATTGGTCGTGTTAAGTACAAATTGCATCCGTTTTGACATTCCATATATTATACATATTTGGTTTCATATTCTGATAAAATTATTAATAACTAGCGTATGCGGACTGGCTGCGCCAATCCTTTACGCTAGTGCAGGGTTTCCCAAACTTTTTCAGCGACGGAACACTTGGCAAATCCGAAAATTTTGACCGAACGCTTAGCTTATTTTTTAGGTTAGGTAACTCGAAACAGTAACAATTAAAATTAAAATGTTATATAAAAAAAATAATTATTTATAAAAATACAAATAAACAAAACTCTCAATGACTGATGATTTTGAGGTCTTGAATTGCCTTTTTCAACCTTTTTATTAGCTTGCTCAGTGTCTTATGTTTATTTTATATCAGGCATCGTATTGGTCAGTTTAATTGTCATATCTGCCGTGGCGTCGAGCCTATTTCTGTATTTTGTTTTCGTTTTAACATAAATAGAGAATCCCACTTCGCATAAATATATTACGTCATTGAAAACGGAAGTAAAAAAAAAATTATAGCTTATTTTGATAAATTGGGATACTCTTCGGTCAGATTCGCCCGGTGACACGACCGTTCGGCCAAAGACAACCCGTCCAACGACGATTCGTCCAAGACAATTCGTCCAAGGGACAATACGTCCAAGGGACAACACGTCCAAGGGACAACTCGTCCAAGACAATTCGTCTAAAGACAATTCGTCCAAAATGGCTAAAACGACGATTCGTCCACGACAGTTCGTCCAATGGACACTTCGTCCAAAATGGCCAAAACGACGATTCGTCCACGACAGTTCGTCCAAAAATTAAAATTAAATTAAAGCCAGGGGTTTTCAATTAAAATCGAAATATTTTCGAGAAATCCGTCAGGGGTTCTCAATTAAATAAAATAGAAATGTTTTCGGGATGTCAGTCAGGGGTCCTCAATTAAAATCGAAATGTTTTCGGAAAGTCAGTCAGGGGTTCTCAATTAAATAAAATAAAAATGTTTTCGGGATGTCAAGTGTTGTCAACTAATATTACATGATTTATTATTTTTATTTCAGATTGTATTTTGAACAATTCCTAATCTAAAATAGTCTCGTTGGCGAAAGCAGAACATAAACAAGAGGTTGAATTGAATAAAATAACATTGAATTAAAATATAATTAAGGTAACGTGCCAGTGACGGGACACGTACCACTAGCGGGCCACCTGTCAGAAAATCGTAAAAAATAAGGTTTTCAAAAATGGTAATATTTCGGAAAGGATGCGTTTGATAGACTGTAATATCTAGTAATCCAACAATAAATCACTCTCATTCGAATTAGATTGTTTAACAAAAACGACAGACGATTGATTTAACGAATATTTTTTATAACCTCGAACTGTGATTTTCTTAACATTTTCGGTAAGAAATGGTTTTCGTTCGTGATGTGAAGCTCCTAAGTTTTCAACTTTTTATGACTGAATCTTTCACTATATAATATATATATATATACAAACACAAACATAAATATATCACCTTTACCATCATATGTAAACTAAACACATATTATTAATATAATTAATTTCTACTTATCCTAAAGTAAGTAAAAATTAATATTTACAGTTCAAAAATTAGGTTTCTTAACGAGTTTTGCGCGTAGTAGTTAGTGTGGTTATGTTTTTATAGTTGTCAAATTACAAACAAACTTTGTTAAAAAACTTTTGTTTTGCTTGGAAGTTTCTGAAACGCATCTCTTGAAAAGAGCCTTGAGTTTATTGCAATATATTTATTTATGAATTTATTTTACAGGACACTAAATTACTCACAATCAGTTAGAGATGCCTTATCATGTGAAGAAAATTTTAAAAAATTATTCTGAACAGGCTATGAAAAAAGCTATTGAAGATGTTCAGTTGCAAAAAATACTCATAAGAGAAGCTCAAAGAAGCCTGGAGAAAGAAGTTCATGAATGGAGGATCAACACTGATGAAACTCCAATATTGAAGAAAAAGTATTTTCCAAAATTGCTTAAAGAAGTAATCGAAAAAACAATAACTGAACCTATTCTGCGCAATGGATTTCGAACATGTGGCTTATATCCATGAAATCCACAGGCAGTTAAAATTATCAGAACAGCAACCTGAAATTGAAATAAATAAGGAAACACGAGAGGAAAAAATGTATTACTTAAAACAAGGCCTTAATTTCTTGTGCAACAATATTGACTTGGAAAAACTTAACGCCTTTAGATCTTCAACGGACATATGGAATGGTGCAATAGAAGATACAACATTATTTAAATTACGAGCGGTAGGCCCGATGTTATAACATCGCACGCGTGATTTGAGGAAAAATTTTGAAAATACAATATAATGACAGTATATTTACCCGTTGAATATACATAGTTGAAAATGTGAAATGTTTATTTAATTTATTATATAAATTATTATAGAATATTTTGTAGATATTTTAATATTTATTTCAATTTAATATTAATTTATCTAATAAAGCATAGATTTCCACATCACCCAGGAGGTACTATGCAAGACCGTTATCCGACCGTTGACAGTTTGATCTGTGCGCATGCGCAACGAATAATTTCTTTTTGAATGAGGTTACGTAAAAGAATGCAATTGTTGTAATATCAAAAGAAAAAAATCGTGCAATCAATAAATTGGAAGTGTTCGTAATAATGAAACCATGCAAATCAAATCAGATGCTCAAATATTCCGCTCTATGAAATAGAATGCTTCTTAAGTGCGTATTTGAACACTGAATCCGACCCTTGACAGTTCGAATAATTTCAGTTTGATCTGTGCGCATGCGCAACGAATAATTTCTTAATAATAAATTAATAATATAATATACATATATATTTTTTTTATTTATACTAACTTTTATTTGATCGCGATGTTTGCTTCTCGATAGTGCGACATATAATTTTCCGTGTCCAAAAACAGGATTCTCTAAGTAATAACCCGACGTGATCGAAAATTTGTCCCTGTTATTTATTAAATTGTCATAGCGACCGCGCAACGTGTTGCTAAGAGCAAAATCAATTCGCGGTAAAAATACTATTTTAGTCCTTATTGCACATTGGCAAAGGATGTAATTCAGTGCATAATTTCTAGCGTGACCCCACACAGACAGACAGACAGACAGACAGAGTAGCGCTATTATTATATGGAGGATGGAAAAAACCCACAATGAATTAAACAAACTATCCATTCTGATCAATGAATCTTTAAGTACAAAAGTTTTATTTTTCAATATTGTCCAAGTTGAAGAATTTTCAAAGGACAATAATATTTCAGCAGTGTCGTTTTCAGAAAAAAATGATGTTGAGATATTTTCTAGTCGTGATGCTGATGATGAAGTTCTACAAATTTCACAGAATTGCAACAATGAGAATCATTGTGATGATAATCGTGATGCTGATGATGAAGTTCTACAAATTTCACAGGGTTGGAACAATGAAAATCGTTGCGATAACAGTAATTCATTCGAGCAATATCAAATCAATCTTACAATCAACTCTTCAGGTGTAAATGTATCTCAAATAATAAAAAGCTTGAAAAAGTGCATACGACTCTTATGTGAGTCCTTGTAATAGTAATCTGTTGCAAGGACTCACACATCAAAGCAAGGAATCCACATCAAATTCCATGTCCATTTAAAAAGCATGTTTATTTTCCAAAACTGCAAAATGAAAAACCACAAGAAAAGTAAACAAAAAGGGAAAAGATGCTTTGTATAGTATCTGGAAAGTCTTATCATTTATCAAGACTATCTTATAAAAAAAATGCAGAAAAAAGAACGATTCAATGAACGATTAAAAAATGTACGGGCTGAAAAAAAGGCAAAAAAATAAAAAAGAAATACAGGGAAAAGAGAATAAAACACGCCGACCAAAATTTGAAAAACCCAAGAATACAATACAATATTCATCTGAGATTTTGAAATTGAATGTGATGATGAAAATGTCGAAGAGAGGGAAGAAAATGAGCCATCTAAGAATAAGAAGTTTTTTCCCGTTGAAAAAAATACATCTGAATTTGTTATTATCTTGTTAAAAGACGAATATTTTCCGGGAAAGATTCTAGGAGTTACTGAAGCTAATGCCACAGTATCGACAATGCAAAAGAGCAGGCGGTTGTGGAAATGGCCAGTAACTCCTAATGTGGTAGACTTCAGATGGGAGGACATAGTTGGTGAAATTAAAAAACCTGTCAAAGCGAGCAGAACTCAAAATTTGTATTCCGTTCCTGAATAAAATTTTTAGTTTTGATTTAATTTAATTTTAATTTCTTGTTTCTTGTGTCTATAATTTCAATTTCTTGTGTATAATTATTTTATAAACAATCCTCCATATAATAATAGCGCTATTCTGTCTGTCTGTCTGTCTGTGTGTGTGTGTGGGGTCACGCTAGAAATTATGCACTGAATTAGATCCTTTGCCAATGTGCGTTAAGGACTATTTCAGCGTTCACATTTTCACGCTAAAAATTATGCACTATTCGAAATTGGAAATTTTTGTTTTTTATTTGAATTTGAATTATAATATTTGAATTTGAATTATAAATATTTTTTTTACATTTGAATTTAAGTAATTTTTATTTTTATTATTATATTAGGTGTACCGGAAAAAAATCCATTTTTTTAAAACATAATAAAAATTTATATTAGGGGTATCGGAAAAAAATTCCATTTTTTTTTAAACATAATAAAAATTTATTCATATATATTTACGGGCATATAGTAATTATACAATATAATCGCCATCATTATTTAGGACTGTCTGCCATCTATTAGGCAGCTTTTCGATCCCTTTTTTGTAAAATATGGAAGGCTTTGATACAAAATATGAATTTAAATGGTTTTCTAAATTTTTCACGCTGTTCACCTTTTTTCCCTTAGTGAATGCTCCAAGAACATAAACAAATAAAAATCTGATGGCGCGAGATCTGGTGAACAAGGAAGATGATTTTGAACTTCGAAATTTAATTCAGCAATTTTCCCACATTAAAAAAATGTAAAGCATCTAGCATAGTACCTCCTGGGTGATGTGGAAATCTATGCTTTATTAGATAAATTAATATTAAATTAAAATAAATATTGTAATATCTACAAAATATTCTATAATATTTTATATAATAAATTAAATAAACATTTCACATTTTCAACTATATTCAACGGGTAAATATACTGTCATTATATTGTATTTTCAAAATTTTTCCTCAAATCACGCGTGCGATGTTATAACATCGGGCCTACCGCTCGTAAATAATATTTAAGAAAGTCAGTCGTCTTTGGTGTTTTGGATTTTATTATTTTTATCATATATTTTATTTGTTTTACTTAAATTATCAAAAAAAACAATATTTAAGTAGTCACCTTTGGTGTTTTTGATTTTATTTCAAGTGGCCCATTACTGATTCACAAATGGCCCGTCAATGATACATTAAATGTCAATGGTGGCCCACTTCTGGTACAAAAACGAACTTTATTGAAATCTTTATAAAATCTTGAAAATGCAAATATTTTAAAAAGTAAACGTCACAACATAATCTAGGAGGTTTAGTCATCATGTTAACATATAAAGTCTCACCATTTAATAAAAGATCGAGCATTTATTGTCATTTTCGCGAAAAAAAAACCAAAAGTGGCCCACCACTGGTACCGTTGCCTTATACATATATTATATAGTGAAAGATTCAGTCATAAAAAGTTGAAAACTTAGGAGCTTCACATCACGAACGAAAACCATTTCTTACCAAAAATGTTAAGAAAATCACAGTTCGAGGTTATAAAAAATATTCGTTAAATCAATCGTCTGTCGTTTTTGTTAAACAATCTAATTCGAATGAGAGTGATTTATTGTTGGATTACTAGATATTACAGTCTATCAAACGCATCCTTTCCGAAATATTACCATTTTTGAAAACCTTATTTTTTACGATTTTCTGACAGGTGGCCCGCTAGTGGTACGTGTCCCGTCACTGGCACGTTACCTTAATTATATTTTAATTCAATGTTATTTTATTCAATTCAACTTCTTGTTTATGTTCTGCTTTCGCCAACGAGACTATTTTAGATTAGGAGTTGTTCAAAATACAATCTGAAATAAAAATAATAAATCATGTAATATTAGTTGACAACACTTGATATTCCGAAAATAATTCGATTTTAATTGACAAATCTGATATTTCGAAAATAATTCGATTTGTAACGTAACAATTTTGTAGCGTAACAAAATTGTAATCGACAACGTCCCCGCTCAGCAATTAAATATTGCCGACAGCGCAACTTCAAACCGGTGAATATTCAAGGTCCTGACGTATATCGCCGTATAACTTCGCACTTAACGTAGTGGCGGGCGTGACCTCGGGCCGCGACGGCGCGTACGGTTGCCAGATTTCTTGCGAAAGTCAAACCCCGGGACACCCCCCTTCGATATATATTTCAACTAGCCATTTTACCCGAAACATCCACAATAGCAAGTACAGTTGAATTAGTCACCTCACTTTTATACAGCCAATAGATTTGTTTATTTTTGTCACTGAAAACCCCTGACTGACTTCCCGAAAATATTTTGATTTTAATTGAGAACCTCTGGCTACTCGTAAAATACTTCGATTTCAATTTGCGAAATCTGAATTTCTGAAAATATTTTGATTTTAATTGAGAACCACTGGCTACTCGTAAAATACTTCGACTTCAATTTACGAAATCTAAATTTTCGAAAATATTTCGATTTTAATTGAGAACCACTGGCTACTCGTAAAATACTTCGATTTCAATTGACGAAATCTAAATTTTCGAAAATATTTTGATTTTAATTGAGAACCACTGGCTACTCGTAAAATACATCGATTTTTATTTGCGAAGCCCAAATTACTGAAAACATTTCGATTTTAATTGTGAACCCCTGACTGACTTCCCGAAAACATTTCTATTTTAATTGAGAGCCTTTGACTGACTTCCCGAAAACATTTCTATTTTAATTGAGAGCCTCTGACTGACTTCCCGAAAACACTTCTATTTTAATTGAGAACCCCTGGCTTTAATTTAATTTTAATTTTTGGACGAACTGTCGTGGACGAATCATCGTTTTGGCCATTTTGGACGAAGTGTCCCTTGGACGAATTGTCTTGGACGAACCGTCGTTGGACGGATTGTCTTTGGCCGAACGGTCGTGGAACCGATTCGCCCAGAAATCATTTAATGGCTGATCTTTATATTTTTGTCTGAGATCATTTTTTTCATTTTTAGTTCTAAGTATTGTAATCATTTGAAATTTGAACTTTTCTAGTGAACCTGGTTCACTAGAAAAGTTCAAAGAACCTGGTTCATTGTCTCTTAAAAAATTGCATGTTTTTTCTTTTGTAATCAGAATGTGTCGTTTCGAAGTGCCTGCGAAGTTTAACTGTAGCCAAAGAACTGTTTGCGAGTAGTTTTTTTGACATAAAACACATATTGCATCAGAATCATCTGAATCGCCAATATACGTAAATCCGAAATTTACATAACTTTCATCGTACTTCCGTTTTGATCAGTTTAGGCTCCGCGGAACACCTAGTTTGGCTACGCGGAACACTGGTGTTCCGCGGAACATATTTTGGGAAAAGCTGATTTAGACGATAGATCGAGGAAATCGATAAATTGGGGAACGGTTAATGCGGGATTGTTTAACATTGATTCGTTGCGAATCTCACTTGTAGATGGCCAGGTGTGAGGACAGGTAGATGATCTCAGGGGTTCCAGCAATGAAACCAGGGGTTACTCGAGCCGATGACGTAGCTTTTATTATGCAACTTTTACATTTACAGGTGGATACAAAATAATGTTAAGCTAGGTTATGGTTACGCGGAATTCAATCTTCAGATGATGAATAAGTGCGCGGGAGATTACGGGGTGCAACTATCTTTGAGCAAGCTTAAGAAAAGCAATTCTGCAGGAAATGAGAGACGGAAGCCAGCTTCCGAGCGGTCAAATGCCAGAGAATTTACTCAGGAGACAGTCACACGATGTCTGCCGATGTTTGGAAACGTCCCCGTTTATAAGGCCGAGCACCGTGCCCCCTCCTTTCGGGATTTCTTGCACGTGTCGATAATTGCTCTTTGTCTTCGACGGAAACAAAGGGGACCTTCATGACGGTTGATGAACTTTTGGCGTCCTTTTCTATGACCCGGTCCCGAATGTTTGGTGTCCCTATTCGGGATCGACGACCGAATGGCGCGGATTGTTGTACTTCAATCTAAATAGGAGATGTAGATGACATCTCTTTTTTACACGATCATACATGGTGTTTTTAAATATTATATTTCTATTCCACTTCAAATGGTTGAATGTGTGCTGGTTTCATCTGGGACCCGGAACTAATGGTGTTGATGACTTTCTTCGGTTTTTGAGTGATAAAACTATGTTTTTATATGCGACGCCGGGGAGCCGTCGCTGGGTCGGGCGCGCTCGCATTTAATAACTTTGTCGTAAAAACGTATGCGCTTTGGGTCTCGGATCGAACTTTCGATCGATGATTTTGATTTTTGCGATTGCGAAAAATTTGCGATGTTACAAGTTTCCAATAAATGTAAATGTGGCGCCCGTAGTTTCGCCTAGTGTTGCTGGTACCCAGCTAACAATAAGTCGGCTCAGAAGCTGGCATAGAGTGGGGTGCATGTAACAGGCGGGATGGTGGGTTCTTATCGATTCAAATATACCAAAAATAAATTATATAAGCTTGATTCAATAATTGAGTAATACTTACACAACACTTCATACATATCGGTGTATTATTACCAGGATAATTTTTCGGTAATTACTATAATTCTAGCAATTTGCTGCTGTAATTATATTATTGATCAATAATTTTGAAATTACATGTTGAATTAATTAATGATGGTGCGCTATCAAGCAGCGAATAAAAAAATAAAATTACTTTTTGATGTGCAAAAAAGACGATACCTATTGTTTTGAAAATAAAACTTCTGTTTTGAATTGATCACCTTGTATGTATAAATTAAAAATATTCATGTATGTATTTACAGGATAGATGACAAGATTTGCATAAATATTTTGATAATTATAATCATCAGTCCCATTCTATTGGGGACCGGAAAGTAATTAAAATTTTCGTTTTTGATAAAAAAATATTCATTTATTACAAAAAAAAACTTAATAACTAATCTACAAAATAATTTTCATCGCTTTCTATAAACCTTTTTCCAGCGTGAAGGCAATTGTTCAATGCCTTTATTTGAAAAATTCCTTGGGTTTTTTCTTGAAAAACTATTCCAAGTGCATTTTTATTTCTTCTTCATTATTAATTTTTTTTATTTCTTAATGAGTGCTCCTACGACCTAAAAAGGCGGTAGTCCGATAGCGCAAGATCCGGTGAATAGGGTGGATGAGACAAAAGTTCCAATTCAAGCTCCAATATTGGTCTGGCCAAGTTTGAGTAATTCATAATGAATAATTCTTGAAAAATCGCCACCACACACAAAGAAAAATCTTCTTTATTGTTAGTTATGGTCGAGGGGTTGGAACAGGTACTTGTCCGGAGGAAAGCCATTGTTGTTTTCGTGTCGAGTTATTGTATAGCACCCATTTCTCGTCACCAGTTACAATTCGCCGTAAAAACGAATGTTGTTAGGGACCCGAATTGCTTGTTTCTGTTTTTTTTCTATGCATCGAAGATATTTAGAATGTTATATAATAGGATCACGGAAACAGCTGATCTTCGACGATAATTCATCGATAGTTTGACGAGGATCTGTATGTATTTTATTATTTAAACTAAATTATTAAGTACGAATTGATATATTTGGGCACTAGAAAAAATATTTCAATGCATATTTATAGTAAAAAATCGATTAAATACGGCTATAGACTTGTATAATACTGAATAATATTATAATAAACAACACAAATTATAAATAATGCATATTGTGTATTATTCAAATACATAAATAATTCGTTTTAAGGAACAATGAATATTTTTTCAATGCACAGCTAAATTGCACCTTTTTAATATTTTTTGTATATTATATTTACCATTTAAACTCTTATTTTATGAAATTATTTCTCTAAAGTAACGTTTTATTTTACCCAAAATACTGTTTTTTTTCCATTGAAATACCGCATACACTTTCTGCAGTGCCGGCTCTAGCTCCGCTCGCGCCCTGGGGCAAAGTTTTTCCTGGCGCCCCCTATCGTTTTAGAGACCATATTTTTACCCCCCCCCTCCAATTTTATAAAAAATAACTTTTGGTAATTTTTTAGAAACGATACAAATTATAGTTTTTTTTCCAAGAGGAGGAAAAATCTTTTATAGACACCGCCAGGCACGAGCCCGACGGTAGTGTGGAAATCCTTACTGGATAGAGAACCCAGTAATATACCCACTAAAAAACCTCGTCTATCAATCAAACCATACAAAATAAAGGACAATTTTAAAATATTTATATTTCTGAAAAAAAAACTCCTCTTAAATAAAAAAATATACACCGGGGGCCAGAAGTATTTGCCGCCCACCCTTACTTTTTCGAAAATCCAATGTTTTTCAATAAAATTTATATCCGAAACTACTTATAAAATATAATTTTCGATATACGAGTATCTAGGTAATTTAAATTTCTCGGGAGTGGCAAAAATTTTAATCACAAATTTTCCTAATAAGAACAGCGTTATGGGAAAAAAACATTTTTTGTTTCCATGTTATTTTTCGGCTTAAAGTGACCGAATTCTTTTTTTTTTAATTACTGTCACAGTACATACACTGTTTTATCTAAAAATGTATTTGATATTCAATTTGCACTTAGATTTTGTAGGAAAAATAGCGTTTAAATTTTGAATTTTATGTGGTGTGTTTATACTTGTGATTTTTATTTTCCACCACTATAAAATAAAAAAATAAAAAAAAATTCCAATTAAATAAGATCATTAATTGTTATGTATTATAAAATTTATAAAACTGATTGCCAAATTTTGCGTGAGTTGGATATTATAAGAAGAATAGATGACCACAGTGTAAAATGTGCCCTTAATTTTGAAAGTGGCCTAACAATAAGTCCACGTCCGATCATTTAGAGATATTTAAAGGTTTGCGTTTGAAGTGATTAAAAAATATTTTTCTATTATACGATGCTATGTTTTACAATTTATTTAGTCTACTGGATTTATATTTTTTTTGACATATAAATTTAGCATGTAGCTTAAATACAAAATTTTAACCTATTTCCTGCCACAATTCTCAATTAGCAAAATTGACTATTTTGCTCTACAATTGGTTGTATTTGGTTAAATTAAAAATATGATAACATATTTAGATTTTGAAAACGCTAAAGTATATTTTTAAAATGAAAAAAATCAGGTTTATTTTGTAAATTTGAAGTACATACTAAGCGAAAAAAGTGAAAATTTTTAGAAAAATCATAAAATGGAAAAATGCGGTTTTTAAAAACTATTTTTATTATATTGTTTCTTCAAATTATACGTTGATATTTAGTACATAGCTATTTTATAAGATAGTAGTAATCATAGATAGTAATCACTAGTAATTGGCTATTAGAAAAAAAATTACCACAATCAAAGATATTGATGTTTTTGTCTGTTCCCATGTAAAAAGCGTGGTTGCTATCGTATATTATATATTTTAATAAAAAAGCTCATTACGTAAAAATTTACAAATAATAACATATTTAGGTAAATAAAACTCTAAAGTATACTTCTAAAAAAAATCCATATTATTTTGTAAATTCGAAGTTATAAGCAAAAGAAGTAAGAATTTTGAGATAAATTTAAAATGGAAAAATGTAGTTTTTAAAAAGTCTTTTTTTTGTATTGTTTTTTTAAATTTTAAGTTGATAATTATTACACAGGTAGTTAATAAGCTATAGTAACCGATAGTAATCTGTTATTAGAAAAATAAATATCATAGTCAAAGATGTTGACGTTTTTTTCAGTTCCCATTTGGAAACTGTGGCTCCTGCCATTAGGGTTTCTGAAAACCCGGGTTTTCAAAATCCGTCGGGTCCGGGTCCAATATTTTAGATACCCGACGAGTCCGGGTCGGGTCCGGGTCCAAAATAAAATGTTTTAAAATTTGAAAAATCAAAATACATACTGCAGACGAAAGATCGCTACTGTGAACCTTCCGTGAAACGAAAGCATTTAGGCAGGTATTTCTCAAATTGAAATACATGACGCATTCAAAAATGCATTGTATTTCGGAAGACGGACGTGCATCCATATATGCTCCATTGAATTTTATTATTCTTAGCGGTATTCTGAGAAGAAATTATTTGCTTACGAAAATAACATTTTACATATGTATGTACTTTAAAAGGCAAGAAAATTTAAACTTCAAATATTTCGAATTGCTTATTCCATTTTTGTTTTTCGCCTATATTTTGTTAAAAAATTAAATTTTATAACGCATTTTGATTTGAAAAAAATATATTTTGATTTAAAAAAAAATATTTTTAAATAAAAAAAATTATTTCTTGTTATCCGGACCAGATGGTTTTTAGTCCCGGGTCTCGGGTCCGGGTTTTAAGTCCATTACCCGACGGGTTCGGGTCCGGGTCGGGTCGAGTCCAGAAACCCTACATGCCATACAAAAAAAACTCATTACGTAAAATTTTGTTGTACTTGGTAAATTTTTATAAATACCAACAAATTTTGATTTTGAAAACTCTGAAGTATACTTCCAAATAAAGAGATATTTTTCAAAAATGTAGATACATTTGTTTTGTAAATTTTAAGTAAATCGTACCATGAAAAAATGTGGTTTTTAAAATATATATTTTGTGTATATTTTTTTAAAATTTTAAGTTGGTATTTAGTAAATATTATAGCTAGTTTATAAGCTATAGTAACTGCTAGTAATCGGTTATTAGAAAAAATAATTTACCAAAGATATTGACGTTTTTAATAGTTCTCATTTGGGAATCGTGGCAGTAATGCCATATGAAAAAAGCTCATTATGTAAAAATTTATTCTAAATTAATTAATTCAGTTGATTGTGTTAAAAATGACAGTTTAATCAATATTATGACAAAAAATCTTTTTTAGAAAATAAATTATAGACCAATAACAAAATAAATGCAAGCGGCATTCCGTTGAACAACGTACCTTTCACTGAATGTAACTTTTCCAATTTTTCAAAATTTTAATTTTTAATAATAATGTCGATTTATAATAGGTATTTCAAAAATAAATATTTCATAATGTCGGGCGAAAGCATCAAAATCTTGGTTGTGAAAATTCATCGCGTTACAAAGAAAGTGCGCAACGCAATTAATATAATTTTATTTGCATAAACATACAATAATATGGAAGGGAGATGCAAAATACTCGTAATCTGGGTGCCTTCGGTGCTCAAAAAATTAGAGCTTCTTCTTAAAAAAAAAATTTATAATTAAGTCACTTTCAACGTGCCCAACAGTTGAAGCGTCTATGGCAATAAAAGAGTTGGGGCGCCGGATAAAACGAAGCATCATTGTGCTAAAAAAAATTTCAACGTCTTTGTGCTGAAAAATTAAGGCGCCCTCAGCGCGCTAAACTAAATGGGGCGTCTTTGGCGATGGAATAGTTGGGGCTCCTTTGAAAAAATAAAAGCAAGGTATCTTCGACGGTAAAACAACTGAAGCATTTTTGCGGCTGAAAAAATAAGAGCGCCTTCGGCGATAAGAGTTGGGGGGCGCCTTCGGCGCCCCAACCGGCCTGGCGCCCTGGGGCGCCGCCCCACTTCGCCCCCCCCTTGAGCCGGGCCTGACTTTCTGTGATGTTTCGTCCATTTGTTTCGTTTTTCTAAAATTACACGAAATTTGAAATTTTACCTTATCCACTACATACTAATTTCCATTATTTTAAACATAAAATATGATTTTGCTCTCACTATGAAATATCGAATATTTTAGTCGGTAAATGAATGTCGTTTGGGGGTTTAGGAGAGTGGAGGAACCTTCGCTCCACTCCATACCTAAAAGGACGCCTGAACGACAAGCGCTGCGCACGTTTTGATATCTTTCAATACATCTCGGCACAAGTAAACACAGTCCAAATATTGCGAAATTTAATTTCTAAGTGTTTTAACATAAAACAAAAAATCCAGAAGGGACGATATGGAAAAGTCCATTGGGTTTAAGTCCGCGAAATATGGTGGCCATTGTTGTGAAGAAATGAATCTGGGAAATTTTTCTTGTAAAAAACGTTGGGTTTTACGGGCTTTATGAGATGGTGCCGAGTCGTTTAAAATCTTTTCACGGTAGATTTGTTGATTTACTTTACGCCTTGTACAATGAAAACGAGTGGTGAGCGTCCTGTGGTAGTTACCGCGGTATCCGGACATTTACCCTCTGAACAAGTATCCTCCGGACATGTACCCCCTGGTCTGAAGTCTGGACTTCATTTTATTTGCCAAAAGTGGTGTATCGCTGATATTGTTTTATGTAATCAGCTTTTCCAAGGCCTTATACTGCAGGGCCGACCCTAAGCGTGTGCGAAGTGTGCGGTGCACACAGGCACCGGCTCTAAGAATGATTTTTGGGGCGCAGATTGGTCGATGACCTTTTCGTAGCAACTATTATTTTGTTTTGCATCGTATTATCTTATATTATTTGTATTTGAATAAATAAAAATTATTTGCTTCTTGAGTTTTGGTTAGGGTGACCATATTTCCCAAGACCCAAAACGGGACAAAAAATAAATGGCGTGTATTTTTCGGGTGAGAATTTTAATACGTTTTGGTCAGAATTTTTAATTCATTTATCAGAATTTTTATTACATTGGTCAGAATTTATATTATATTGATCAGAATACATGGGTCGGACTTTTGTGGTCAGAATAAATATAAAAATAAGCTGAAATGGTCGAAATTCAAATTGGATAGGTCAAAATTTTAACTGGATTAGTCATAAAGACGCGTTTCCACTATACTGTTAGCGACTTGCGGCATGATCCGAATATAAATTGTTATTTTTCAGTTGACAAAATTTTCATTTCTTTTTCTTTTGAAGATTGGTACAATTGATCAATCCATCGATACCATCACACAGCCATTAGAAATCACCTTTAACAGGATAAAAACGATCTTATTATAGGTTTCTCCAAATACATTTTACCTAACCGTACCTAACCTAACCTAATTTATAAGAGATTAACTTTAATGATTATTGGTGATTTAAATGAATTAATTTTTATTTTTAAAATTCATTTTTAATAGAATATTAATAGTGTTTTTAATAAGAAAAATAAAATTCCTGTGCGCCATCTACCTTTTCACATTTTGACCATTTAACATTTTATTCTGGCCGTTTACTCATTTTTATTCAGACCATTAAATAATTTTATTCTGACCAACAGAATTATTATTCTGACCAAAATTCGATTTTTATTCTGAAAAAACTATGAATTAAATTCTGACCAAACTATGAATTAAATTCTGACCAAATAATTTGTTGCCAAAATAAATGTCCCCTCCCTATATAAAAAAAAATGTTGCACGTTCAAAAATTTTCCCTCAATTAATATCGTTAAGGAAATACACTACCGACAAAATATATTTACCCACCCATATTTTTTCCAATATCATACATTTATTAACGAATTTATCACTCGAAATAACTTTTAAATAACACAAGTATGCAATTTTTTGTTTGAAAGGTATCTATATTAGATCATTTTGGGGTGCTGAATCCAATTAAATTCTTGAGTAAAAAAGATCAAAGGAAAATGTATTAAAAAATATTATTAATTTAAAAAAAATTCAGTCATCTTATGTCCATCAAAATATGTGAACCGGCAAAACGGGACAAATCAAACAATTTTACAAAAACGACGGGACGAACGTAAGACACAACAAAAACGGGACTATTCCGGCGAAAACGGGACGTATGGTCAGCCTAGTTTTGGTTTTTTGAAGGCGCCTCCCACATAAACACAAGAATCCACGGTCCGGCCCTGCTTATACGTATCGTTTAAACATGAATTCATCATTGTCGACCGGTTTTGTGTCCACTGCAGGACAAGGTCTCCCCATCGAATATTGGGAGTCTAGGCTATACTATATACATATTATAGTATATACCAGGCTTGTCCAAAGGGCCAACACGGTGCCAAAGTGGCCGCCACTTTTCACACAAAAACATACATAACAGACAGAATTTATTCCGAAATGTACTCATCGAAATAGTTTTATAATGGAAATAAATAACTTTATCAATATTTTAATAATTATTACGCTTTGAATTTACAATAATTGAAATTTTAAGATTTGAAATTTGCAAGTGGCCCCCGCATACTGAAATTTTAGACAAGCCTGGTATATACCTTATCCAAGAGCCAACCTCGTACCGATAAACATTAACTATTATTTTAATTTACTTATCTTACTTTTTTATTATTTAATAAGTAAATTTGAATTTATTTTTCAAGTATTTTCGGAGTAATAATCTGTCTCGGTGCGTTATACTACTTTTTACCAGTCTAGAATTCTAGATCACCTGTGACCTGTGAGGTTCCCAATTGCTAGATTTTTTCGAATTTTTAAAGAATCGCTCAAAAATTAAACGGACATAACTAATATTTTCAAAAATATCATGTGAAGAAAACCTATACTTTTTTTAAGCCGAAAACGCTTTATTTTTTTTACTGCTAATATCGCGTGATTAAAAAAAAAACACAAAAATTTTTTTTCGCTAAAAACATTTTCAAAAATCAACTAATCGTTACAAAATTGTACAAAATCTTAGATATTTTATTGTTCTAACTAGGGATTCCAAAAATACCGATTTTCGGTAAAACCGGTATTACCGAAAAAAAATTTTCAAGTTTCGGTATTACCGGTTTCTACCGGTATTTTTTAAATTTTTTTTATTTTTTTTATTTATTCGTGTACACACAAATACAATCATACCACGTATTTCAAATGTCATTTTCTCATTTTTAAATTTGCAAACCGATATACGTACGAAGTACGAAATGTACGTACTTTTTTTTAAATAAATTCTTCGAATTTAATAATTGTATTGTACAGTGTACTCTCAATTATCTGCACTAATGCGGGGGAGAGCGGGCACGGATAATATAAAAACACGGACGTGACGAGAAGGGGGTACTGAATTTCAGGGTCCCGATCGAGATTAATGAAATTTAAATAATTGTATTAAATAATTGTAAAATAAATCGTCTTGTTCGCTCATTACATATGGGCCCATACTTTTATCCGCACCTCGATTAACCGAATTTTCGATTATCCGAACTGCTCAAAATAATCAAAAATATTACGAATTTATCGATTTTTAAGAATTTTGACGAATTGCGCTCACTTTTTATCACACGTACGTGACTGAATGCGTTACATTTTGACCGTCAAATTTATTTGTTCTCAGAATTAGTCCAATGCCAAATACGATTCCTGTAAAAATACGATTCTTGTGAAAAATTTTACATGCATATGTATAAATATATATTTTTTCTATTATCCGAACTTTCCCGTATCCGAACTATGTACCTTCGGTTCCTATTAGTTCGGATAATCGAGGTTCTACGTTTGTCCTATCGTTTCTTGTAAAGTGTCCTTATTATGCATTGTTCCCGAATATTTCTCAAAATAGAATTCTCCGACAAAACCAAAATTCATGAATCATCGACATTGTTGAGTTTCAGTCTTTCTGCTGCATTTGTATACCTCGGATTTTTCAAATAAACAGATTAAATTTTAATGTATGTATAATAATTTTATTCATAATTTTTTTTTTCTTATTTTCACCTAATTGATACCTACCGTTTTTCTTATCTATTTATTATTAATTTTTAATTATATTCATAACTTTGAACCATTTAATTTAATATTATTTCAATATGTTACTCATTGTCAGATATATGAAATTCAAAATAATTATAAAAGTATTAACTCGAATTAATGTAAGTAAACAATAAAAATAAATCAGAGAGCCCGTCCGCACGATTCTACACCAGGGTCCGGAATTTAAAGACTCGTACGTAATGCACTCATTGTCGAATGCATAAGAAAAAATAAAATTTTCGTAGAAAACATTCTTGTCGAAATTGGTTCGGGGCGCATAAAATGATCTGTTTCTCAGAAGTTCGACTTTTTTGAATCGTAAATATCGAAACGAATAGCGATCCTTTTCGCCAATGAATATGTTACATACAACTTTTGCGATCATCGATACGAATATGATTTTAATTATTAAACACGAAATAGGAATCAAAAATAAATAGACCTTAGAATAAAAATTATTAATATAAATTCAAATTAAACTAAATTTTTTAATTTTTCGGTATTTACCGGTAGATTTTTTCAAAATACCGGTAGTACCGAAGGCAAAATTTTCGCAAAAAACCGGTAGTACCGGTTTCGGTAATACCGGTATTGGAATCCCTAGTTCTAACGTGTTTCGTAGATAAATTTGAAAAAAGATGTAGTGTATTTCACATACAACAGATGGAATTGAGGTTTCCAGGTGCTGCAATTTCATTGACCGCTATTGTACCTATACCACATTCTCGATAGTAATTAATTAATTATTCTATCAGTTTAAAATTTTCTGAAGGATTAATCAAAATATGCATAAAAAATATTATTTATTTTTACTTGATTTTAATATAATAATCACATGTGCAAAAATTTGCAACCATTTCGCGATCCATGTTATCACACCATGTTTATGAAATTCTATAAACTATAATATATGAATATCATAATAATTTTTTATTGAACAGTAATGTGAAAACCATCTATTTAAGGTTTAATACAATTCACTGAGTAATTCATCTTCTAATTGTAATTAAACGATAGTTTATTTCGAAATCAAAAACATCTAAATAAATCATGTTTGTTTTGACTTTAACTTTATAAATTATTATTATATGTATTAAGTCATGTGGTTACATTTCGAATGATATAATATTAGAATAAAAATAAAAAAAAACATAAAAGTTGTACCTCAACCAAGTGTATTAAAACAATATGTCAAAATATATGTTATTATTAATTTATATACATGTATTTTTTAATAAACAAAAAATTACATGTCTTGGCGTCAAAATTGAAAAAAAATAGTGAGTCATCGATCATCTCTTAGTTTGAATTTTAATTTATATTATTATATTATTATATTTTCTTATAAAATGAAAAAAATCTCGGGAATATTTATGTATCAAAGTTATTTTTCGATTATATAAATTTTTTATGAATCATTTTTTCTGAATTAATATCAATTACAACCAGTTTCTTCATAGTGATTTTCTTCTTGGTAACTTTCTTCTTGGTGACTTTCTTCTTGATGGCTTTCTTCTTGCTGACTTTGTTCCCAGTATGATTGATCGTAGTTTCCAGCACTTGATCCACTGGATGAGCTGGAACCACTTGATGCACTACCAGAGCTGGCTGAAGAACCGCTGGATGAGCCGGTGTTGCTGCCACCAGAGCTAGCGGAGGAACCGCTGGTTGAAGAAGAGCCTCCTCTGCCGCTTGAGCCGGCGGAGGAACCACTTGATGAACTGGAACCACTGGAACCACACGATGATCCGCTTGATGATCCGCTTGATGAGCCGGAGCTACTACCACCAGAGCTAGCGGAGGAACCGCTGGTTGAAGAAGAGCCTCCTCTGCCGCTTGAGCCGGCGGAGGAACCACTTGATGAACTGGAACCTCCGGCACCACTTGATGCTCCGCTTGATGATCCGCTTGATGAGCCGGAGCTGCTACCACCAGAGCTAGCGGAGGAACCGCTGGTTGAAGAAGAGCCTCCTTTGCCGCTTGAGCCGGCAGAGGAACCACTTGATGAACTGGAACCACTGGAACCACACGATGATCCGCTTGATGATCCGCTTGATGAGCCGGAGCTACTACCACCAGAGCTAGCGGAGGAACCGCTGGTTGAAGAAGAGCCTCCTTTGCCGCTTGAGCCGGCGGAGGAACCACTTGATGAACTGGAACCTCCGGCACCACTTGATGCTCCGCTTGATGATCCGCTTGATGAGCCGGAGCTGCTACCACCAGAGCTAGCGGAGGAACCGCTGGTTGAAGAAGAGCCTCCTTTGCCGCTTGAGCCGGCAGAGGAACCACTTGATGAACTGGAACCTCCGGCACCACTTGATGCTCCGCTTGATGATCCGCTTGATGAGCCGGAGCTGCTACCACCAGAGCTAGCGGAGGAACCGCTGGTTGAAGAAGAGCCTCCTTTGCCGCTTGAGCCGGCAGAGGAACCACTTGATGAACTGGAACCACTGGAACCACGATGATCCGCTTGATGATCCGCTTGATGAGCCGGAGCTACTACCACCAGAGCTAGCGGAGGAACCGCTGGTTGAAGATGACCCTCCTTTGCCGCTTGAGCCGGCGGAGGAACCACTTGATGAACTGGAACCTCCGGCACCACTTGATGCTCCGCTTGATGAGCCCGAGCTGCTTCCACCAGAGCTGGCAGATGATCCACTAGATGAGCTGGTTACAGTTTTTTTTTCGTTACTTCCACCACGTCTGCGACGGCCATTATCGTCTTCATCACTTCCTTTGCCGCATTTTTTTCCATTATCTTCATCACTTCCACCTCGTCGGCGTCTTCCGTTATCACCTTCATTGCTCTTGCTACCACTGGATTTACCGCGTTTTCCACAGCTACCCGAAGAAGCAGATGATCCGCTGGAAGCGCTTGAGCCACTACCACTGGAACCACTTGAAGCTCCACTTGATGAGCCAGAGCTGCTACCGCTGGAACCACTAGATGCACCACTTGATGAGCCAGAGCTGCTGCCACTGGAACCGCTGGATGCTCCACTTGATGAGCCAGAGCTGCTGCCACTGGAACCACTTGATGCTCCGCTCGATGAGCCGGAGCTGCTACCACCTGAGCTTGCAGAAGAACCACTAGATGCGCTGGTTCCAGAACCTCCCTTACCGCATTTTCCTTCTCCACTACCACCTTTTCCACCAGTGCTGGCGGATGATCCACTGGATGAAGAAGAGCCACTGTTACCGGAGCTAGCAGAAGATCCACTGGATGAAGAAGATCCTCCTTTGCCACTTGATGCACCACTTGATGAGCCCGAGCTGCTACCGCTGGAACCACTAGATGCACCACTTGATGAGCCAGAGCTGCTGCCACTGGAACCGCTGGATGCTCCACTTGATGAGCCAGAGCTGCTGCCACTGGAACCACTTGATGCTCCGCTCGATGAGCCGGAGCTGCTACCACCTGAGCTTGCAGAAGAACCACTAGATGCGCTGGTTCCAGAACCTCCCTTACCGCATTTTCCTTCTCCACTACCACCTTTTCCACCAGTGCTGGCGGATGATCCACTGGATGAAGAAGAGCCACTGTTACCGGAGCTAGCAGAAGATCCACTGGATGAAGAAGATCCTCCTTTGCCACTTGATGCACCACTTGATGAGCCTGAGCTGCTACCGCTGGAACCATGATGCTGCCATGATCCACTTGATGAGCCCAGAGCTGCTGCCACTTGCAGAAGAACTAGATGAAGAAGAACCTCCGCTGGATGCTCCACTTGATGAGCCAGAGCTGCTGCCACTGGAACCACTGGATGCTCCGCTCGATGAGCCGGAGCTGCTACCACCTGAGCTTGCAGAAGAACCACTAGATGCGCTGGTTCCAGAACCTCCCTTACCGCATTTTCCATTTCTCCACTACCACCTTTTCCACCAGTGCTGGCGGATGATCCACTGGATGAAGAAGAGCCACTGTTACCGGAGCTAGCAGAAGATCCACTGGATGAAGAAGATCCTCCTTTGCCACTAGATGCACCACTTGATGAGCCAGAGCTGCTGCCACTGGAACCACTTGATGCTCCGCTTGATGAGCCGGAGCTGCTACCACCTGAGCTTGCAGAAGAACCACTAGATGCGCTGGTTCCAGAACCTCCCTTACCGCATTTTCCTTCTCACCACTACCACCTTTTCCACCAGTGCTGGCGGATGATCCACTGGATGAAGAAGAGCCACTGTTACCGGAGCTAGCAGAAGATCCACTGGATGAAGAAGATCCTCCTTTGCCACTGCTGATGCACCACTTGATGAGCCAGAGCTGCTGGTTCCAGAACCTCCCTTACCGCCACTTTTGGAACCAGCCACTGTTGATGATCCACTGGATGAGCCACTTGATGCACCACTTGATGAGCCAGAGCCCACTGGAACCGCTGGATGCTCCACTTGATGCTCTTGATGCTCCGCTCGATGAGCCGGAGCTGCTACCACCTGAGCTTGCAGAAGAACCACTAGATGCGCTGGTTCCAGAACCTCCCTTACCGCATTTTCCTTCTCCACTACCACCTTTTCCACCAGTGCTGGCGGATGATCCACTGGATGAAGAAGAGCCACTGTTACCGGAGCTAGCAGAAGATCCACTGGATGAAGAAGATCCTCCTTTGCCACTTGATGCACCACTTGATGAGCCCGAGCTGCTACCGCTGGAACCACTAGATGCACCACTTGATGAGCCAGAGCTGCTGCCACTGGAACCACTGGATGCACCACTTGATGAGCCAGAGCTGCTGCCACTGGAACCACTTGATGCTCCGCTTGATGAGCCCGAGCTGCTGCCACCTGAGCTTGAGGAAGAACCACTAGATGCGCTGGTTCCAGAACCTCCTTACCGCATTTTCCTTCTCCACTACCACATTTTCCTTTTTTCCACCAGTGCTGGCGGATGATCCACTGGATGAAGAAGAGCCACTGTTACCGGAGCTAGCAGAAGATCCACTGGATGAAGAAGATCCTCCATTGCCACTAGATGCACCACTTGATGAGCCAGAGCTGCCACTGGAACCGCTGGATGCTCCACTTGATGGAACCAGATGAAGAAGAACCCACTGGATGAAGAAGATGCCTGATCCCCTTTGAACCACTAGATGAAGAAGATCCTCCTTTGCCACTTGATGAACCACTTGATGAGCCAGAGCTGCTGCCACTGGAACCACTTGATGCTCCGCTCGATGAGCCGGAGCTGCTACCACCTGAGCTTGCAGAAGAACCACTAGATGCGCTGGTTCCAGAACCTCCCTTACCGCATTTTCCTTCTCCACTACCACCTTTTCCACCAGTGCTGGCGGATGATCCACTGGATGAAGAAGAGCCATTGTTACCGGAGCTAGCAGAAGATCCACTGGATGAAGAAGATCCTCCTTTGCCACCTGAGCTAGCGGATGATCCACTAGTCGAGCTTGTTAATGTACTTCTTTTAGAATAGTCATCTGAATCAGAACCTCCCTTACCGCATTTTCCTTCTCCACTACCACCTTTTCCACCAGTGCTGGCGGATGATCCACTGGATGAAGAAGAGCCACTGTTACCGGAGCTAGCAGAAGATCCACTGGATGAAGAAGATCCTCCTTTGCCACTAGATGCACCACTTGATGAGCCAGAGCTGCTGCCACTGGAACCGCTGGATGCTCCACTTGATGAGCCGGAGGTGCTACCACCTGAGCTTGCAGAAGAACCACTAGATGCGCTGGTTCCAGAACCTCCCTTACCGCATTTTCCTTCTCCACTACCACCTTTTCCACCAGTGCTGGCGGATGATCCACTGGATGAAGAAGAGCCACTGTTACCGGAGCTAGCAGAAGATCCACTGGATGAAGAAGATCCTCCTTTGCCACTAGATGCACCACTTGATGAGCCAGAGCTGCTGCCACTGGAACCGCTGGATGCTCCACTTGATGAGCCGGAGCTGCTACCACCTGAGCTTGAGGAAGAACCACTAGATGCGCTGGTTCCTGAACCTCCACTGCATCCACCTTTTCCACCTGAGCTGGCGGATGAATCACTAGATGAAGAAGATCCTCCTTTGCCACTTGATGCTCCGCTTGATGAGCCCGAGCTGCTGCCACCTGAGCTTGAGGAAGAACCACTAGATGAAGTAGTGCTACCACTGCCAGCGCTAGCAGAAGATCCACTAGATGAAGTAGCTCCTCCACCACTACTTGATGAGCTAGATGAACTTGAACTTGTCGAACTTCCTCCCTTTGTCATGCCGCCGCCACCTCCACCACATGTTGGTGGTGGGATTGCACATCCTTGTACTGCCTGAATTTTTATACAGAATTCGAATTAATCTAAATTTATATATTTTCTGAATATTATTTAACAGAATTTATCTATATTTCTATCTATATCTATTTCCATATATTATTATAAAACCGACTGTTTTTGTGAATGTTTGCTATGCTTTTTGTTGAATTAATTTTCGTTGTTTATAAAAGAAATTACTTAAGTTCAATCTCGCCCAAATTCCATCAGATTTCTTAAAAAAATATTCCTACGTGAAACTTTATACGTTTGAGCGTTCAAAAATTCCCGGGGGATAAAAGCAAAAAACTCATAAAAAACGGTATTATCCGATTTTGAATTCATTTGACGTCCATATTATTCGCCGTGTACCGGGGCGGTGACGTTCGTATAATGACGTTCAAACGTTTTTGATAAACTAATAAATATCGATTGCGTCAATGTAGCCGATTTAACGATGTATACCAGGCTTGTCCTAAATTTCAGTATGCCGGGGCCACTTGCAAATTTCAAATCTCAAAATTTCAATTATTGTAAATTCAAAACGTAATAAGTATTAAAATATTGATAAAGTTATTTATTTTCATTATAAAACTATTTCGATGAGTACATTTCGGAATAAATTCTGTTTGTTATGTTTGTTTTTGTGTGAAAAGTGGGGGCCACTTTGGCACCGTAGTGGCCCTTTGGACAAGCCTGATGTATACGATTCTCAAGCTTTCTTATATAATTTTATTGATTTTTTTTTTATTTCTATTTTTTCGAAATACGAATTCATATATCGATCCCTTTTTAGATTTCGTTTAAATAAATTATATTTAAATAATAAATATTTTCAAAATACGTTTTTTTCGATAAAACGAGGCCCGAAAGGCTGAGCTAGTAGGTTCGGGCTGGCGAAGCCAGACGGAATGCGCTAGTTTTACTATAATTACACCCCTTATCTTCTGAAGCACTGAGGAAACTGTTTTTTTTTTTATATATTTATCAAAATGATGTTTTTGATACCTTTTCACAGGATCTTTTTTACTCAATTATTAAATTAAATCCTTGTTTTTATATTTTAGTTTGTATCATTCCTCAATGTTTTACAATAGGGTTGAAATAAAAATTCTCATTTAACTCCCCAATGCTCAAATACAATGTTTTCTTAGGATTTGTTTTACACATTGGAATTAAAAATGTTTTCGATTTTTTTCACTTATTTTAAGCCAATATTATTGTGGCTATTTAAAAATATATATATATGTTAGCATTCGGTTTCGCGAAAAAGCTCAAAAATTCTGAAAAATGTAGTTATTGTAGTAAAAAATACACTTTTTATAGACGATAAAAAATCTTTTTTCCAATATATACATATATTGTATATATACGGTATCCTCCGATTTACGCGGTACTTGTTTTACTCGATTTCACTTTAACGCGGTCAAGCAAACAATTATTTATTATTAATTAATTAATACAAATTGTAAAAATACTTGTATATTATTTAATTTTTTTCATTTGTAATATATTTTCACTAACAAGGGAAGGCTACGGTCTGGACCACGCAGAATCGAATGAAACTTTGCATAATGATAGTTTACCCTCACAGTATTGACATGCCAAAATCGTAGAACCCAATAGCCACACACTTTTCTATAAAACGCGATTAAAGTTTAGATAGTGCTTGTATACACAATATGACGCAGTAATTGTAAGGGCCGTCGTGGCCGATCGGTTAGCGCGCTCCATCCTAAATGCCGCGAACCAAAGGGACTCGGGTTCGATCCCGGCCGAGACTTTTTTTAATTTTTTTTTATTAATTATACTTTTTTTGTTTTATATGAAACCTTATTCGATACAATAAATGAATATGATTTTTAAAAAAAATTATCTTATCGGGAAATTACGTTTTTTCGGCTTATATGGTTTGAAAAAAATATGTGTTTTTCAAGCTTTTTATTATTTATTTATTAGTTAGTTAGTTTTAATTATTTATATTATAAATATAAAAACACACATAAATTTCACAAATATAATATCATGTACAGGAACCTGAATGATAATTACTATCATAAATATGCTATTTTTTTTACTTGTACCATTTGAAATAAAAAGAGATTTTTCTTATTAATTATTATGTATTTAATTATTACTTATTGCGTATCAAAGACATTTTCACAATACATTTTAATTATTGTTTCGTATACATATACACTATATTGCACGTACAGGAACCAGAATGATAAAAATTATAATAAAAACGAAAAATCCTATTCTTCAATTTGTAATAAAACAAAACATTTTGTTCACAACAAAATATTTATCACTCGATACACGTTAGATTATTTCTATTTTAAGAACATGCGGCCCTCTACTTTCGTACATAATTGGTTCCTAGAAATGTGTTCGAATATTGAATGTTCAAAAGTTGAGGATATAAAAAAACGTCGTAAATTTTAAATATTCACACGGTTTATATTGTATGAAAAATTTACGTAACTATTAAAGTTTTTGAAAAGATTCCGTAATTATGTTAAAACAAAGAAACAAACATGAATTATTCCTCAATAAGGAAATATTTTCAATTCGTAAACAGAATAAATTATTAAAAAAAATATTAGTGCCATTATAAACCTTTTAATACCTAGTTTATGTGGTATTATTTTTAGTTCCGGAAGGTCTCTCCTAATGATTTTATATCAATTTTAAAATTCAACAGTTTGTACGCAGAAAACTTAAAAAATTCAAAGATTGTTTTCAAGCTTTTTATTAGCTTGCTCTGACGCACAGTCTTGTTTGTTAGTGATTCTAAAATAAAAGATCGATCTCGATCTCAAATACTACACCTCCGATCGATTTGAAACCTTCGTAAACTGACTAATAATACACAATTATACTATATTAAATCATCCTCGCCACAAGGCTGGAGGAATGTAATCGTTTAATTTCGAATTTAATGAAGGTGACGACGTTCAAGTATTTTAACGAACGCTATATTATTTGCATGTTCAAAACATAACACTATCGCATTTTGAAAAACCGAAGTCGACACATAAGTATTAAGTTATCTCCAAAATGCTCAATATTTAATTATAAATGGTTTGTGAATCACCGAAGGCCTAATTTTTTTAATTTTTTAAAATTCGTCATTCATTTGCTGTGCTAAATGTAGAAATAATTACTGTTTTAAATGCTTTTACGACAATTATCACTCCGGTTCTTGTTTGTAATATGTAAAATATATGTTTGTCTTTGTGTCTTTTGATATATAATTGTTATGTATATTTATGTATGTATAGTATGTATAGTATGTTGTATTGTATAGTATGTTAAAGGAGTTTTTTAGTCAGTAAGAATCTGACACTGTCACGAGTATTCGGACTCGAGATCGTCTATGTAAGATTTTTCTCCTTCGTGTAGAAAAAAAAAAAAAAAAAAAGTGTGTGTGATACGAAACAATAATTAAAATGTATTGTGAAAATGTCTTTGATACGCAATAAGTAATAATTAAATACATAATAATTAATAAGAAAAATCTCTTTTTATTTCAAATGGTACAAGTAAAAAAAATAGCATATTTATGATAGTAATTATCATTCAGGTTCCTGTACATGATATTATATTTGTGAAATTTATGTGTGTTTTTATATTTATAATATAAATAATTAAAACTAACTAACTAATAAATAAATAATAAAAAGCTTGAAAAACACATATTTTTTTCAAACCATATAAGCCGAAAAAACGTAATTTCCCGATAAGATAATTTTTTTTAAAAATCATATTCATTTATTGTATCGAATAAGGTTTCATATAAAACAAAAAAAGTATAATTAATAAAAAAAAATTAAAAAAAGTCTCGGCCGGGATCGAACCCGAGTCCCTTTGGTTCGCGGCATTTAGGATGGAGCGCGCTAACCGATCGGCCACGACTGCCCTTACAATTACTGCGTCATATTGTGTATACAAGCACTATCTAAACTTTAATCGCGTTTTATAGAAAAGTGTGTGGCTATTGGGTTCTACGATTTTGGCATGTCAATACTGTGAGGGTAAACTATCATTATGCAAAGTTTCATTCGATTCTGCGTGGTCCAGACCGTAGCCTTCCCTTGTAAGACATATTTTTAATACAGCCCTACAATGCCAAACGAAGCGAAAAAGCTGCCGGTTAAGAGAAAAGTCTTATCATTACAAAGATCAAAATTTTGGATCGTTTACAAATGGGAGAAAAAGTGTCATCTGTTGCTAAAGCTTATGAGATGAGATTTTATTTCGTTTTTTTATTTAATTCAATTACATTTTTAATCTTATTTTAATTTAATTTAATTTTTTGTTAGAATTTTTTTACGCGATTTCGTGAACCAATCTTCCCATTTAGTATAGACTTCATGTTTCAATTTACTCGTTTTTTTTTCACCCTGGAACCTATCTTATTTTTTTGTATGGGTATATACACTTTTTTTTACGCGATTTCAATTTATGCGAGTTTTCGCACAACGTATCTACCGCGTAAATCAGGGGATACCTGAAACGTTGTGTATGAAACTGTGTATGTTACGAGTGGAAAACGTTGATCTATGAATGATCCATAAAGTAAACTTCACAAAAGCAAAAAATGTTAATTTTCCCCAAATAATTGTTTTTTTTTATATAACATAGGTATTCAAATATAGTCCATTTTCTGAAATTTTAACAAAAATCAATGTTCTTGTTATTTGTTCATGAATTTACTTGTTTATTTCTACATCTAGAAGCCCTTTTTTTTCGGCTTCTAAATAACATATAATATATTGTAAAGTGATATCAAGAGCCTTTAAAATTATTTCATAATATCTTTCAATGGATTTAATTACATCAACCATGGCCCGGTTATTCCGGACCGGGCCTCAGGGCTGAAAATTTTTTCAATCAAATTCAAATCGATAAATAGAGTCCGAAATATTAATGTTTTGAATTTATCATATCGAGCGTTATCACACATTGGTTTACTATGAATGATATTACACCACAGATAGACTTTTATTATATTATATGTATATAGAGAAAATGATATTTGATTTGTTTTAAAGCGAAGTTCTGGTCTATAAATAAACTGGTGGTAGCACATAATTAGTGAAATTTATATGAAAAAATTATCCTCTTTATTATTTTCCTAATTAAAAATAGTTCGTAAAGTTCTTAATAGTTCCTATATATGTATATAGGTATATACATTTTTTTAGAAACTTCTTCTTTGTCGAGAAGTTTCAAGTTAAGTTTTCCTCCTTATGGACTAACTAATTGTAAGATCTTTTCGTTTAGCTTCTAAGTTTTTATAAAAAATTTATTTTGAAAAGTAAACAATGAATTTTTTTAGAAAATAGGAAATAAATTTGAAGAAAGAAAAACTTCCGAATTAGAATTTATAATAATAATCGTTGAGATAGGTATTTAATTTTATTTAATACAAAATAACACGAAAATTAAGATTCAATTCATTTTCATTAGAAATTGTTATAAATTTTTGGCATCGTTAAAAATACTTAGAAATCGAAAGATCAATTATTTTTTATTTTTTTTGCACGCCCAAACTAAAAATTAGAAAATTTCAATATTTTTCTGAACGATTATATCCACTAAAACGACCGCCATTTACAACTATCCAAAGACACGTCAGAGTAAAAATTTCAAATAACCCCCCAGCACGAACGAACCGTATTCGCAAGTCAGCCATTTTGTGCGGCGCGCACAGTCCGCCATCTTACCTGTGTCCAGACAAACAGGATCAGGAACAGGAAACTGAACTTGATCCACATGGCGGGGCCTGTTTCGGTGGTCTGTCGGGGTTGAATCGATCGATCGCAGGTGTCTGGATCGAAGTCTGACGTCGATCGTAGGTTGGGGCCGGTATTTATCGGCAAGCCGCCGCCATTGTTTGCAGATCGATGCTGGGTTGATTGATTGCTTGCATTAGACTGTTGACTGTTTCAATATTGGCACAGTGGTCTTCGTTGGTGTCAGTGCCGGTCTTAGGAGAGAGGCAAGGTCGGGCATTGAGACTGTGGAGCGCCGAAGCTGCCTCTACTTATTTAGCACCTTCTTTTTATATTATTATATGTTTTTCTGAATAGGGTTTTATCAATTTTATCAATGTTTTACTTGTTACGTCAAGAATGTTTTGAATTTTTATCAACATCCTCATTTTTATATGGAATTAACGTATTTTTGTGCTAATTTTCAATAAACATAACTTTATTAAGGTTTTGAAATAAATAAATTGTAAAGTTAAAGTTTAATATTTCGTTTTCATAAAATACCTCGGTTAAATTTAAAAGATTAGTGGATAAGGAACATAGAGAATACAGAAAAAACAAACAAAGGATATATAAGAGAAGTAGCCCGGAATAATGGAAAGGTTTTGTCGAAGTAATATTTTTCCTATAGTAGTAAAACGAAAAAAAAAAAACTTTTCTGGGGCGCCAAAAGACCGAAGCCGGTACTGGTTGATGCGGCAAACACTTGTGCAGCCTTCGCAAATGACGTGTCTTTCTACTGTTTGCTTTAACGAGGGTTGTTGATTTGCAAGTTTTTGATGATGGCCATGGTCGTTTTAATAAGGATGGTGTTTTTTTTAGGTAGATATTGATGTATGATTATGGAAGTCTAGTTTTACCTAGTCAATTTTTTTTAAATGTAGATTTGTAGAATAGGAAACCCATTGTTTATGATTTTACACCTACCTCATTATATGATTGATGATGAGGTTGCTATAATATAATAGTTAGATTATAAGAGTACCCATTGTCAAAAACATAATTATTTTATAATAATAAATTATTAATTATTCCAAGTATTCGAAAATATAGTTTTGGTGATATCGATCAATACTTTTAACATTCATTCAACATATAATATGTGAAAAGTATTTTATTGTAGAGAAAACTAGTTTATTTCTTGACTCCTATATTCACTGTTCATGTTTGTGAGAAATTTTCGATATTTAAAATTTTTCAAACGATGAAGTAAAATTTTGCGCCATAAACGCGTCATGAAATAATGTAAATATTTGTATTTTTGCCTTTAGAGCTAATTGATTTATTGAAAATGTATCAAGCATTGATGTTTAAATTGATTGATGATGAATAGTTTGGACTTATCAAGGAAAATTGTGGAAAAAATGATGAATTTTGGAAAACGGTGACATTCATTTTCAAAATATTTTTTTCTTTGAAATGATTGATGAAATATTTTCAATTTTGTATTTAATTAAATGGTAAATAACAAATTCCAAAGCGCTCCTGGGTCTTATATAAACGTTCGGAAAATAATTATTATCGTTGAATTGTAAGTTTAAAATACTTCGTTACTTTTTTGTATAAAATATTGAATGTTTGCATGTAACAATACACATATGATAATTAATTTATTGAAATTTATGGAAATTGAAAACTTGCAATATTTATTTTAAGTTAGTGAAAAGTTGCAAAGGCTTTCAATCATGCGAAACGGTTGAAACAATTGACGAATTAAAAAAAATTGATGAGTTATCTTCATATCAACCGAATATTCAATTTAAATAAATATAGATATTTTTCATCATATTGCCGTTATAATACTAACAGTTTTGTTATACCTAGGGTGACCATATTTCCCAGGACCCAAAACGGGACGCTCCCCCAAAAAATTCCCCCCCCCTATATAAAAAAAATTTGTTGCATGTTCAAAAATTTTCCGTCAGTTAATATTGTTATGGAAGTATAATATCGATGAAATTTATTTTCCCACCCATATTTTTTCCAATATCATATATTTATTAACGAATTTATTACTCAAAATAACTTTCAAACAATGGATAATATCATTTTAAATATATTTAGAGAAAAAACACGATCAGAAGTGACAGAAAATATTTTTACGATTTTTTTATAATAAGAATAGAACTATAGGAAAATCTATCTTTTATTTTTATGTCATATTTTTCGTTTCAGTTAACCGAATTCTTTCATTATTTTATTATTTTCTATTGACGAAATAATGCTTAATTCAAAAATGCATTAGATATTTATTTTACTTTTAGTTTTCATAAAAAAAAACAAACAACAACAGCGTATGAGTTTCGCACTTTTTGCATCATGTTTTTATCTATAATTTTTATTTTTGGAAAAGTTTTCAACAAAAAAACAGTGAATTTTTTTAATTACACTATATTAGTACTGAAGAAAATAATGCATTTTTCGGTTTTAAAAAATGTAGGTTATCTTCAAATGACATTTTTGAAAATATTAGTTATTGAGGTTGAATTTTTGAGCGATTCTTTAAAAAATAGAAAAAATCTAGCAATAATACGAATCAAATCATAAAAATTAGACTTCAATAAAATTATTGAGCAAAAAAGATCCAAGGAAAACGCATTAAAATATATAAAAAAATTCAGTCATCTTATGTCCATCAAAATATGTGAACCGGCAAAACGGGACAAATCAAACTATTTTACGAAAACGACGGGACGAACGTAAGACGCGACAAAAACAGAACTGTCCTGGCGAAAACGGAACGTATGGTCACCCTAGACTTATACCATAACTCTTTTGGAAACGATCCCGCATTAGAGTGATATTTTTAGAATTTATTACGTTTGGTTTAATTTTATTAAATGTCTAATTGAAGATCAATCTGAATACAGTTAAGTTGTGTATCATAAAAATTCTTATTCACAAACAAAAAAATAAAATTTGGTTTTATGAAAGTATCATAAATTTAAATAACAGACCTACATGTAATGATTATTAATTATTTGAAAACAACGTTTAATGGCTAGGTTTATCAAACAAACGGCGAATGAAATGCGATATTATTGTATAATAATTTTGTTAATTAATTGAAAACTTCATTTCTCATCATAAAATTATGCAAAAAATTTGTTTATCAACTAAACATTATAATGATCGTGAAATGTTTATTCAAAATTAACGGGAACATAATGAATTCAATTTGTATTGACAAAAACTTTTGAACAGAATTCATAAAATAATTGAATAAGCATAAATTTTTCTGTATTTAATTAACGAAACCAATATTTGATAATGTGTTTTGTTCACGAAATTCAATGTTCATTGTATTCATTATAGAATCAACACGAAATGTCAAGTCACACAACTTAACTTACAGTTTTTTACTTCACGCGAACAATATAAACTAGTGTATTATATTATAGTTGTCGGAAACATACAGTACTTTTTAAATTTAATAATACATATTATAAAAATATGTTCCATCAGATTATTTAAAAAAATCCGCACGTTAATAAATGTATTGATTAGACCTTAAAATTTACTATCACTTTTTACATATCTGAAACTAAAAGTAAGTTACGATTTATTGCTCACTAATTCGACTGTCTTTAAGAATTTCTTCAAATAATTAAAATTGCACATTTGCGAAGCGAAACAACAGTTTTTTTCTCTACATAGTTTGTCCTTATTTATTGATCATTCAGACAAGCTGATCATACATACGAACAGTTGTCTTTGTAACGTCGATTATCGTCAAATGCGTAATACGCATATACAATTGTTGTTAAATAGCAAATTTATATGTTTGTTTCGATTTGTACATATATGAAATACATTCTACTTGATATTTACGTATATAAAGCGTTTATTCCGCACAATACAGCCATCTACCTGTTAAGAGGACTGAACAGAAAATAAAAATTTTCAATGATTCAAACATACATTTTTCATAAAATCCAAAGAAAATGAGTTTTAATTTTCCTAATTTAATACTAAATTTTTATCATTATCACGGACACAAACTTTTTAATATAAACACCTCAGCGATAAAAAAATATGTTTTATTTAGAGAATCAAATGATAGTTTTTAAAAATATTTGACGTACCTATGTACATACGTTACATACAACTTTTTTATATTACTATGTATTTATAAAAATATTTAATGAAAATTTTATATTTCTATGAAATATTTTAATTTCCATCGAATGCCACACTATTTCTTTGTAAATAGTAAATATTTATTTAAAGATCATATTTTTGTGTACAGTTAAACATTTTAATTTACATTTTTTTCACTGTTCTGTATTATATTTCAAAATTCAGGCTGATAAAACAATCGTTATACTATATACTGTCTGTGTTATGGAGAAAGAATTCAGTTGATAAATATTATTATAAATTAAATTATTGCTGCAATTGAGGGACATGTTTTTTTTATTTATTCAACATTATAGAAACACGTGGAAAAATGCTGAAATGCTAAATTTTATGTCATAAAATGCGTGATAAATACAGTAACTAGGTATATGTTTTCACAAAAAAAGGTAGAATAAATAAACCTATAAATTATATAAAAACATAATTTAACATATAATTCATAGAAATAAAATACTTTTATAATATTTTAATTTAGAAAAAAATGTGTTTTACATGAAATTCAATAATGGAGAAGATCTTTCAGAATTTTTTTGTCTTTTGAATGTTTTTTATTTAACACTTACAAAGCTTAATCAAAATATTAAGAAAGTAAAGTATAAATCTAGATTATAAAAATAAGTATATACTCGTAATTTTTTAAAACAATATCAGAAAACAAAGGTTTCTCTTTATACAAAAAGGTTGTACTATTTTAATTATATAATATAATATTTATTATAATAAAGGGTTTTCCAATAAGAGGTGTTATTTTGATATTCAAAGAAAAATGCCATTTTTTAATATAAATGATCAGATGTTTATTTCATTATAAAGAGGAAGGTATGCCGTTAATAGTAAAAAATAACATCAGGCAAATGACCACCACAACCACGCTTACAGGACCATATCCTTTTCATGAAATTTTCCATAACCAAATCGCAAACCCATTTCCACCTCGGTGGCTTCGTCAACAAGCAAAATTGTCGCATCTGGGGCTCGGAAAACCCAAGAGTTATTGTTAAAAAGCCTCTCTATCCTCAACGTGTGACTGTTTGGTGCGGTTTATGGTCCGGCGGAGTCATTGGACCTCTTTTTCGAAAATGAGGCTGGAGCAACAGTTACGGTGAATGGATTGCGCTATCGAGAGATGATTAATGATTTTTTATGGCTGGAATTGGATGGTATTGATCTGGACAACGTTTACTTTCAACAAGACGGCGCTACGTGCCACACAAGCAACGAAACCATTGATCTTTTACGCGAAAAGTTTCCGGACCGTGTTATCTCTCGAAGAGGTGATCACAATTGGCCACCGAGATCTTGTGATTTGACACCTTGCGACTTCTTCCTTTGGGGTCACGTGAAAGAGAAGGTCTACGCCAACAGCCCAGCGTCGATTCAAGACCTCAAAGATGGAATTCGTGAGGCTATCGAGGACATAGGGCAGCCACTTTGCGATTTGGTTATGGAAAATTTCATGAAAAAGATATGGTCCTGTAAGCGTGGTCGTAGGGGTCATTTGCCTGATGTTATGTTCCACTAAACGGAATACCTTTTTCTTTATAATGAAATAAACATCCGATCGTTTATATTAAAAAATGGCATTTTTCTTTGAATATCAAAATAACACCTCTTATTGGAAAACCCTCTATAACGAATAACTGAATTCGGGTTTTAAATATGACATCTCATTGATGTTTCTGGTGAAAAGAATAAAAATATTCTGTTATGTATGTATATAATATTATTTAGTTTTTCAAGCTTTTTCAAGCTTTTTCAAGCTTTTTATTAGCTTGCTCTGATTCAGAAATGTTGTTTGTTAGTGATCCTAAAATAAAAGATCGATCTCGATCTCAGATACTACACCTCCGATCGATTTGAAACCTTCGTAAACTGACAATAATACGCAATTATACTATATCAAATCATCCTTGCCACAAATCTGGAGGAATTTAATCGTTTAATTTCGAGTTTAATGGAGTTAATGGCATTTCTCATATTTCGACAAACGCTGTTTGAAACGCATGTTCAGCACATAGCAACGTCGCAATTTGAAAAACCGAAGTCGACACATAAGTATTAAGTTATCTTCAAAATGCTCAATATTTAATTATAAATGGTTTGTGAATCACCGAAGGCCTAATATTTTTAACAATTTATATAACTTACCTCAAGATGAGAGTTTTCCACTTTGAACGAAATAATTTCCATTGTAAATGAAATATTCTCCATTTTAAATTAAATATTTTTTATTTCAAATGAATATGGTTTATAACATTTTATTAATATAGTATTATTATATTACAGTCACGGTCATTGAAATTGCAGCACCTGGAAACCTTCAATTCCATCCATTGTATGTGAATCACGTTACATCTTTTTTCAAATTTACTTATCAAAATCATTAAAACAATAAAGAATCTAAGATTGTGTAAGATTTCGAAAGGATAAGTTGATTTTTGAAGAAGTTTTTAGCGAAAAACAAAAAAAATTTTAAATTACGCGATATTTGTAGTGAAAAAAATGAAGCGTTTTTCGGCTTTAAAAAAATATAGGCTATCTTCACATGATATTTTTGAAAATATGAGTTATCTTCGTTTAATTTTTGAGCGATTCTTTAAAAATTAGGAATAATCTAGCAATTGAGAACCTCGTAGGTGATCTAGACCGGTAAAAAGTACTGTGACGAGACGAGGCAGATTATTACTCCGAAAATACTTTAAAAATAAATTCAAATTTACTTATTAAATAAATAAAAAAGTTGGATGAGTAAATTAAAATAAGAATTAAAGTTCAAACAATACGTATAAGGTCTTGAAAAAGCCGATTACAAAGAAAAATATCAGCAAAAAACCACTTTTGGCAAATAAAATGAAGTCCAGACGGACAAGATGAGCCGAAAAAAATAAAAATACAACTTTTTCAAATAAAAATAGATGTTATTTTTCTGATAATACTAATTTTATTTTTTTGAACCCATCAGGAACACGGGTATGCGATGGCAAACTAGCGAAAGACGCAGCAAATAAAGAGTATATGAAGCAGTTAAGATTTCTGCAAACTGTATAATCTGGGAATGTTTTTTTTATATTCTAGTATTAATTATCTTAATTTAATTGTTGAAATTATGAAAGCTGAAAATATTTCAAAATACTGAAAAAAGTTTTTTTATCTTTTTTAAAAAAGTGTGTTTTTTACTTCAGTAACCATATATTTCAGAACAGCTTTGAGCTTTGTTTTGTAACTAAAAACTATGATTATATAGTATATTTTTAAATAGCCACAATAATGTAGATTTAAAATAAGTGAAAAAATAATTCTAAAACATATTTAATTTTAAGAGGTAAAACATTTTCTAAAAAAGCTTTGTTTATGGGCATCGGGAAGTTAAACTGGAATTTTGATTTCAACCCTATTGTGATAGATCGATGAATAATACAACCTAAAACATCAAAATAAGGCTTTATTTAAATTATTGAGGAAAAAATATCTAAGGAAAACGCATGAAAACATATTATTTTGATAAATATTAAAAAAAAATCAGTTATCTAAGTATTTCAGAAGTTAAAGGCTGTGATTACAGTAAAATAGGGTAGTTATAAATATTGCAAGTAGTGTAAATAAAGAAGTGCCCTTAATCTTATGAAATTAAATAAAAATTATTTTGACACTTGCTTTTAAATCACAAAAAAAAGGTTTTTTTTTCATGTCATGGTATATCGGCCGATTTTCTATATTTTTAAAAAAGCCGTTTATTGACTGTATGATGATAATTTTTCAAATCGATATCGCTTTGATTTAATAGAACTTTATTCTCTCTTACATTTGACATAATTTTTTATTTTTTTTATATTGAAAACTGTTCGTAATTTATAAAAATGTCAATTTTTCAAGGTGCTGCAATTTCAATGACCGTGACTGTATACATATTATATTGTGAAAAAACTGTATTATATTTATAATACATTTGTATAATATAATACTCATAACATATTCTAATATATATACATATGTATATGTATTACTATTGATTTTGAATACTAAAAAAAATTATTTAAATGCATGTGATTTTTAAAACTTCCCAACAAACATCGATGATTTCAATATTTTATTTGTAGTCTAAAACTTGAAAAAAAATAATTTTCATAAGTCTCAATAACATTGATTCCTATTTTTTATTTGAACAGAATTTTATTAAATGTTTGTACCTTCAAATTTATTACAAATTAAACAAGTACTTCAAGACATCTGTATCTATATGGGCAGCTGACAACATCAATAAAGTGAAGATCGAGAAATTTTTATTATTCTATTTGAATTAATATGAAACATATAAAACACACGATTATTTAATCGGAATTATATTCTTGATGTTAAATTCGTAATAATTCCAATAAAAATTATTTTCTTATACTGAAATGTTGTTATGTTTTTCATTTCATGAAAAATTTATGAGTCGGAGATTCATGTTTTCGAACCATCAACAATTTTAATGATGAAATATGTACAATTGAAATATTGCACCATTTTTCAAAAATAATTATGTTTTTTTTTAATAAATGACAAATTATTATAGTATAATAATTAATGTTCGAAAATAAAAAAAAAGCATAAAATACTTTTATTTTCTCGGAATTTTGACGATTTTATTAATTTAGAAATAAATTTTGTTTCATTTCGCAAAAGGCACAAAAAAATCACAAAGTAATAGAAGTATGTAATCATCGTATTATGTTCCGATAAATCAATATTGATAACTTATTTGAAAATTTTTAGTAATAACTAGTATTAATATTATCCAAATAAATTCAAGACTAGTGCAATCTTTAAACTGTTAACAAATTTTTTTGAAAAAAAAAACCATCGCTGAATCATTATATTTTTTTTCATCCAAAATGAAAAAAATTTGAGATTTCGTGAAAAGATGGAAGGTTTCAAAAATGAATATGGTATTGATAAATACTTGAAAATTTGCAATAATTAATTTTCGAGAAATTACTTCAAGAATTTACGATTTTTATTTTAAGTGTAGAAAATATAATATACGAGTATGTGCCCTAATTTTGAAAGTGGTCTTAGTCCACATCGGATCATTTCGAGATATTTAAAGGTTTGCTTTTGAAGTGATTAAAAAATATTTCTCTATTACATGATGCTATGTTTTACAATTTATTCAGTCTACTGGATTTATATATTTTTTTGACATATAAATTAAGCATGTAGCTTATAAGAAAATACAAAATTTTTAAATATTCCCTGCCACGATTCTCAATTAGGAAAATTGACTATTTTGCTCTACAATTGGTTGTGTTTGGTTAAATTAAAAAAATGATAAAATATTTATGTTAAGAAAACTCTAAAGTGTATTTTTGAAATAAAAAATCCCGGTTTATTTTGTAAATTTGAAGTCATAAGCGAAAAAAGTGAAATTTTATAGGAAAATCATAAAATGGAAAAATGCGATTTTTCAAAACTATTTTTATTGTATTGTTTCTTCAAATAATAAGTTGATATTTAGTACATAGCTAGTTTATAAGCTATAGTAATTGCTAGTAATTGACTATTAGAAAAAAATCACCACAGTCAAAGATATTGATGTTTTTGTCTGTTCCCATGTAAAAAGTGTGGTTGCTGTCGTATATTATACGAGGTCTGTCCAAAAAGTATCGCGAATTTTGAATTTCCGTGGGTTACGTATATTCGATTTTCGATTTTTTTGTGGCGTTATGTTAGCACTCATGTCTCTAACTTATTAAAACTATTCTAATATTCTCTCTTTTCTAAAGTTTTTTTTTATTTATTTATTTCTATGTTGACAAATATTTTATAATTTCTTTGAGTAGCAATTACCTAGTTGTTTTATAATTATTTTACAAACGTTCTATTTAAAATAGTTAACCAAATTGTTATTAGTTTTACAGGATTATACATAGATTCATTGTATCAATAAAATTCGCCGATTCATCGAAAAATTTATTGAAAATATAATGGAAACATTCAACATAAATTATTGTTTCAATTAAAAAAAAATTACATTAAGTACCTATGTAATAAAATAAATTCATTTTTAATTATAAAATTTATTTATACAATATTATATGTTTGTTATATAAACTATTTGATACATTTTTAAAATATAAAACGTGAAATTAAAACTATACATTATATCTATAGAATAAAATTACTAATATACTTACATTTCAAAATTTTTCTTAATTCTAGGAAAAGTACAACAAACTAACAAGTTTTTTTTATATAAAAAATAAAGAAAAATCAATTAAAATATTATATATCGTTATTTGCCAAGTACATAAGCATAAACTTTTCATAAGATCTCATAAACGTTAATGGTGTTGTACTGGTTTCTGAAGTATTCGTGAGGGTTTTGGCATTTTCAGAATTTAAAGATTGGTTAATCTTTTTTTGAATTCGATCTATAATATTTGATTGTTCTTCCAAGCTTTCAGGCAGAGTTAAAATTTGTTTATTTTGTGACGTTTCATTTTTATTATTAGGTTCTGCATTTTCTTGGAAAATCTCAGATTGTAATAAATTTTCAGATACAATTTCATTTCTTGTTAATATTGAATTGGTTATTATATTTTCTGGTTCATTGGCATTGTTTGATACTGTTGGATTACGTGTAGGTTCTAATTGTTCAATTTCATTCATATTTTCTGATGTGATTATAATTCTTTCAGTTTCTGGCAATGATACATCTGACGAGTCGAATCCAACAAAGTCCACGATTTTTGATACATTTTGGGGAATATGCAAGTTGTCATCGGGCTTTTCTATTTCCGTAAAATTATTGGAATCACTTTCCATATTCTCTGGTATTATAGTAACTGACGAATCAGCTTCTATAGATTCATCTACTGTCAATAGGTTTAGTGGGATTTCTAAGTCACCTTCCAGCTTTTCAATGTCCGTAGTATTATTAGATTCATTTTCCACACCCTCTAGTAATGTAATATCTGATGATGAAGGTTGTACTGAATCTTCAAACGTCATTACGCTTTGCGGAATCTCTAATTCATCAACAGGCTTTTCTATTTCCGTATTATTATTAGGTTCATTTTCTACACTCTCTAGTAGTAATGTAATATCTGACGATGCAGGATCTACTGAATCTTCAGCCGTCGTTACGTTTTGTGGAATCTCTAATTCATCAACAGGCTTTTCTATTTCCGTAGTATTAGTAGGTTCATTTTCTACACTCTCTAGTAATGTAATATCTGATGGTGCAGGTTCTATTGAATCTTCAGCCATCGTTACGTTTTCCGGAATCTCTAATTCATTAACAGGCTTTTCTATTTCCGTAGTATTAGTAGGTTCATTTTCTACACTCTCTAGTAGTAATGTAATATCTGACGATGCAGGTTCTACTGAATCATCAGCCGTCGTCAAGTTTTCCGGAATCTCTAATTCATTAACAGGCTTTTCTATTTCCGTAGTATTAGTAGGTTCATTTTCTACACTCTCTAGTAATGTAATATCTGACGATGCAGGTTCTACTGAATTTTCAGCCGTCGTTACGTTTTGTGGAATCTTTAATTCATCTTCAGGTTTTTCTATTTCCGTAGTATTATTAAGATAATTTTCCTCACTCTTTGTTAATGTAATATCTGATGTTAAAGGTTGTGCTGAATCTTCAGGCGAGGTTACGCTTTGCGGAATCTCTAATTCATCAACAGGCTTTTCTATTTCCGTATTATTATTAGGTTCATTTTTTACACTCTCTGGTAATATAATATCTGACGATGCAGGATCTACTGAATCTTCAGCCGTCGTTACGTTTTGTGGAATCTCTAATTCAACAACAGGCTTTTCTATTTCCGTAGTATTAGTAGGTTCATTTTCTACACTATCTAGTAATGTAATATCTGACGATGCAGGTTCTACTGAATCATCAGCCGTCGTCACGCTTACCGGAATCTCTAATTCATCAACAGGCTTTTGTATTTCCGTAGTATTAGTAGGTTCATTTTCTACACTATCTGGTAATATAATATCTGACGATGCAGGATCTACTGAATCTTCAGCCGTCGTTACGTTTTGTGGAATCTCTAATTCATCAACAGGCTTTTCTATTTCCGTAGTATTAGTAGGTTCATTTTCTACACTCTCTAGTAATGTAATATCTGACGATAGAGATTCTACTGAATCTTCAGCAGTCGTTACGCTTTCCGGAATCTCTAATTCATCAACAGGCTTTTCTGTTTCCGTAGTATTAGTAGGTTCATTTTCTACACTATCTAGTAATGTAATATCTGATGGTGCAGGTTCTATTGAATCTTCAGCCATCGTTACGTTTTGTGGAATCTCTAATTCAACAACAGGCTTTTCTATTTCCGTAGTATTAGTAGGTTCATTTTCTACACTCTCTGGTAATATAATATCTGACGATGCAGGTTCTACTGAATCATCAGACGTCGTCAAGTTTTCCGGAATCTCTAATTCATCAACAGGCTTTTCTATTTTACGTTTAGTAATGGAATCTGACGATAATTCTGAATCAACAGGTTTTCTGTTTCCGTAGTATTAGTAGGTTCATTTTCTACACTCTCTAGTAATGTAATATCTGACGATGCAGGTTCTACTGAATCATCAGACGTCGTTACGTTTTGTGGAATCTCTAATTCATCAACAGGCTTTTCTATTTCCGTAGTATTAGTAGGTTCATTTTCTACACTCTCTAGTAATGTAATATCTGACGATGCAGGTTCTACTGAATTTTCAGCCGTCGTTACGTTTTGTGGAATCTTTAATTCATCTTCAGGTTTTTCTATTTCCGTAGTATTATTAAGATAATTTTCATCACTCTTTGTTAATGTAATATCTGATGTTAAAGGTTGTACTGAATCTTCAGCCATCGTTACGTTTTGTGGAATCTCTAATTCATCAACAGGCTTTTCTATTTCCGTAGTATTAGTAGGTTCATTTTCTACATTCTCTAGTAATGTAATATCTGATGTTAAAGGTTGTACTGAATCTTCAGGCGTGGTTACGCTTTGCGGAATCTCTAATTCATCAACAGGCTTTTCTGTTTCCGTAGTATTAGTAGGTTCATTTTCTACACTCTCTAGTAATGTAATATCTGACGATGCATGTTCTACTGAATTTTCAGCCGTCGTTACGTTTTGTGGAATCTCTAATTCATCAACAGGCTTTTCTATTTCCTTAGTATTAGTAGGTTCATTTTCTACACTCTCTAGTAATGTAATATCTGATGATGACGGTTCTACTGAATCTTCAGACGTCGTTACACTTTTCAGAATCTCTAATCCATCATCAGGATTTTCTATTTGCGTAGTATTATTAGGTTCCGATTTTCTATTTGCGTAGTATTATTAGGTTCCTTTTCTACACTCTCTGGTAATATAATATCTGACGATGCAGGTTCTATTGAATTTTCAGCCGTCGTTACGCTTTGCGGAATCTCTAATTCATCAACAGGCTTTTCTGTTTCCGTAGTATTATTAGGTTCATTTTCTACACTCTCTGGTAATATAATATCTGACGATGCAGGTTCTACTGAATCTTCAGCCGTCATTACGTTTTGTGGAATCTTTAATTCATCATCAGGTTTTTCTATTTCCGTAGTTTGATTAGATTCATTTTCCACTCTTTCTGCTAGTATAATATCTGATGCTTTATTATTTATATTTTCTTCAGTTTTTTGTAATGTTTCGTTTTGTTTAGAAATTTCATTTTTTGAGATTACTTCAATTAAAATTATTTTATCCATTTCTGGTTTATTTTCAGCATCATTAGTATTTTCAATTGGGAGTTCTTGCATGAGTAACATATCTGGTTTTTCTACTTTAGATATACCTTCATTTGTTATTGGTCCATTGCTATATAAATCAATAAAATCTTCATTGTAATTTTCTGATTTCGAATCGATTGTTGTATCTTCATTATTATTAATGGAATCTTCAGAATAAAAGGGAAACATTCGTATTTTATACTTTTCAATAGCTTTTGGTGCTTCAGATTGATTTTCATTTTCTACAACGTCTGCGTTGTCGTCAATAGGTAATGTTAACTCTGTCGTCGAAATCAAATCTATATTTTTAATTTGCGTATTGTTATCTTCGTTGGATTGAATTTGTTGATCTAGAGACTCACGTGAAGTTTTTATTTCTTCAGTAGGATTTCTAGGGATTTCTTCAATATTTATTGATGTAATGTTTTCTAAATCTTGATCTGGCAACGAAAGAAATTCTTCATCTATGTTTGCACGAGGAAATTTTTCTGTTTCTACATTAGTGTCAATAATATTATCACTTAAAATAAGTTCAGTGTTATTTAAAATTGTAGACATTTCTACTTCCACTTGCACTGATTCTCCAATCGATATATTAGGAAGCGTATCACTTTCAATTTTTTTTTCAGAACCTTGTACTAAATCTGTTGTATCTGTATCAATCAAATTATTTGTTGTTTCTGGATTAGAATTGACATCCAATATCTGTATTGTATTATCACCAAAAAGAGCCGCATCTATTATCGAAGAATCAATGATTGTTTCGTTAGTCCTATTTGCTTCATCAAGATTTTTATCTAAGATTGTAATATTTTTATCTGGCTCCTGAGGTATATCTAGATCATTTACAGATTCACCAATTTCTAGAGTATTTGATCCATTTGTTAAATTACTATTTGCATCAACATTTGTAAAATTATTTTCAAAACTACGAAAAAGTATTTCATTGCCATTTGGACTTTCTAAATTTACATCTGTAAAATTGTTTTGAGCTGAATTTTCATCTTGTTGATCTGATATTATATTTTCTACCAAAGATAAATTGTCAATTAAATCTGCCGTCGTTAAATTTATTAATTCTTCATTGTTCTGCAAATTTTCTAACTCGCCTGGAATAGACAAAGAAATAACCGATGTGTTGCCTTGATCTTCTTGGCCATTTACTTCATCTATTTTTTCAGTTATGTCTTCTTTATTATCTAAGCCAATAATATCAGGGATATTATTGGGATCATCAGCTGTATTTTGAAATGAATTATTCACGTATGTTCCCATCATCTGAATCATTTCATCGTCTACATTCGATTGTGAAGGTAAAGAAGCATTCGATATATCTTGTGAACTTTCATTACCAATTTGAATTTTCTCAATAATTATAGAATTTGTCAGATTGTTTGTTTCTTCTGTAGTATTTTCAATAGAATTACTCAATATTAATGTATCAATTGATTCGTTACTAGTATTTAATAAATTATTTAGACTAGAAATGGCTGAATTATTATTATCCTCGATTTGCGTATCGTTTTTCAGTTCAACGTCGATTAATTCCAGTAGGTTTTTGTCTTCAGTTTCATTTGAAGAAGACGAAGGAATTTCTAATTCAGTATCTTGGATATTAATTTCGTTATTCATTGCACTTTCGTTATTATTCAATGTTTCTGTTTGGTTATTTAATTGTGGGTTTATAGTAGTAGAATTTAGTGATTCGTTTATAGTATTATCGATTGATAATATTGGATTTGATATTGACAAATTTTCAATACTAGGTTCTGTCGTTAAGTTTTCTATTGAAATTTCATTACCGCTTGTTTTTTCATTATCGATAAAAGTGTTTTCATCGTTATTTTCGATTGTTTCATTATCTGGCTGATCGATTTCTTGTAGTATTTTTGTAGATAAACCTTGAACGCGTAAATTAAAAAAGTCGTCATCAAGTTCATCATTTAATTTTGCAATTCCTTCTGTACTTTTGGAACTAAATAAATTATCTGACAAATCATTATCATATGAAGTAATTTCGTCAGTCTTCTCATCATTAGGATTCACTGTATCATTGTCAATATTAATTTCGTCAGACACTGTAATATCATCAAAATTTTCGATTGGTTGTACGATTGCTGATATTTCAACTGTATCATCATTTTCGTCAAAATTTATATCATTGTCATTATCATCATCATCATCATCATCATCATCATCATCGTCGTCGTCATCATTTTTATTATCAAAATCATTATCAGTTTCACTACCACTGTCAATATTATTATCATCATCATCATCATCATTGTCGTCATTGTCATCGTCAATGTCATTGTTTGTTTCGTCCAAATTTACAGATTCCATAACTGGTAATTCAGGATCGGTCATATTCGATAAAAGAATAGTTGAAGACTCGTCCGCAATACTTTCAACATCCTCTTCATATTCTGGTTTTGGAGTTGGTAAAAACGCCGGCAAAGTAAATGGTAATTCGAATGGAAATTGTGGAATTGAAAACGATTTTTCACTTTCTTCAGAAGTTTCATCTTCCTCTTTGATAGTCGGCAAAGTGACCGGCATTTTCAGTGATGAAAAAAATGGTTTGTTAGAAAATGATAGACTTGGAAGCATTTTAATCGGTGGACTCAATTCTTGAAGTTGTTCTGCTTGTACTGTTAAGAGACCTAAAGGCTTACCTCGACTTAGACTACCAGGAAAAAGACCATGTGTGCCAATAATCTGAAAATGTGATTGTATCATGTTTAGTATACATTTTTCATAATACATAATATATTATTATATTTTGGATTGCGCAGAATAATCGACCTTTAATATTCAAAAATTAGTAGGCATTTCTTGAAATTCGAAGTTAAATAATGAATCATGTTTGTACTAACAGCTGTAACATGTTTGATGACACGATTGTTTGGGCCACAAATAATTTTAATTAGATTTGCAATAAAATTATAGATTTTTTATAGATATTTCTCATATATTAAAACCAAATTTTACATATTTTATAAAATGAAAATTTTTCCAAACGCTATTTTTTATATAAAATATTATAATATTATATTTGAAATGAATTTTAATATTTGAAACAAATTTTGATTGAACCGATATTTAACTATCGGTTATTACGATCACGTCACAAGTCATGCCACTCTAGCTTTCATCAAACAAATTTCCATCTACACATGTGCAAATATTCGGTCAGACGATACTCTAAATAAAATATAATACCCACATGCACAACGAAGAAGAAGACCACGACCAGCAGCGGCCTCATGCTGAAGCCGTCTCCGAAAAGGCAACCTGAAACGTTTCAGCGGACGATGATGATTTTCAGCAACTCACCGACGGCAACGCCGACGCCGGCGGCATGAATGAGCCAAAAAAGAACGACAAAATGGTGAACGGTGCGTGATGCGGCCGCGAGTCCGTGGCAATGGCCGCCTGTCGGCCGTGCGAGGCCATTTTTGCAGCGGCCATATTTTTGACGTTGTGCGTCAGCGTTCATATTGCAATTGTCCGTGAAAAAGAAGTTGACGTGAATTCGACGGGCTCTTTTATCTCGGCCGTTTCGGCGCCATTGCGGCCGTGGTGCGAGATAACGGCGCTGGCGTCGTCCCTGGACAAGATGGCCGACAGGGGTGTTTTTCTAGTTGGTGCGCTTTTTACGGCCATTTCACGATTTTTCAAGGGTTGCCAGACAAAGGTTTTTGTTTTTAATTTTGGAATGAAAAATGATCTACGAATTACATAGATTTTTTTTTTATATAAAATTTACTGACGTATCATCATCATTATTATTATTATATAATATTATATAGTCTTTATAATGTCAACTACCAGGATAAGATTTTTTTCAACACCAGTAAAAGTTTAGGTTTATTATTATTATTTTTTTTTTTTTTTTTAGAATATTGAAATCATCCCTTGTTGAATGTTTTCAAATCAATAATCCACAATCAGGTTATCTACTAAGTATTTCTAATATAGCTTCATACTGATGAAACTTAATTTTGAAATATTCAGATTCACCAAATGTTATTTATCAATTAATATGCAACTTGACCAAGCGATCAGAAAAAAATGTTTTTGGTTCATAAAAGTAAACAATTAAAGTCTTTTTGTAAACCTAATTATTATTATTTAAATCTTTATGCATAAAACAGCAAAATTTGATTAAATTATTTTGTTATGACTTTTCAACATATTACATTATTCAGGAAAATAAAATCAAAACCAAATTCATTTTTTCATAACAAAATATATAATTTCAAGTAGATTTGTAATAACATCAAAATTTATATGATTTGATCAAAAAATTGTATCCAAAAAATATGTTATCATCACAAAATATATGAATATCTTGCCCTTGAGTATCGAAAACCGATAAAATTACTCATATTATGAGTATTATGAAGGCCATATGCTCCAACTTTCAAATATTTACCACAAATATTTTACTCGATCATTTCGATGCGAATCGATTAATGTTATTAATGTTAATCTAGTTTAAACAAACATTCAATCGAATGCGATTAACATAACAGAAGGGGTCAAAGTCGCTCGTTTTCATTTTTAATACGAATGGTATTTTGAAATTGTATTATTTCTTGTACAAACGAAACGAAAATTTTGTTTTTAATACTGAAAACTGGGTATTATTGTCATTTTTCAGTTGTGAATATATATCGGAAGAATATACAATATGACATCTAATAAAATAACTTTTTTTTTTTATTAAATATTCCTTACAACTTCCATGTTTGTTTGTGTTGCCTAAATTTTAAAGACTTGTAATATTTTGAATACAGATAGATATTGATTCAGTAAATTTTATACTGAAATTTTTTTGCTTAATTTACTGAAATACTTTATATTTTTTATTTCATGTAAATATTTTTATTTTAATATACAATATATTATAATACTACATAGTAATTAAATATTAAAACAATATTACTGTTAATAATCACGATTAAAATTTTTATGAATTAATATGTAATGTAAAATTTTCACTATATTTCATGAATAATTTTAACATGATATATTGATTAATCGATAATGTGTTCTTGCAAAAATCGTTTTAAAATTCTCGAAAAATGTAAAGAATATAATTGAGGATATTTTTTTCTAACTTTTTTATAATCAATAATAGTGTTACATTGTTCATTTTCAAAATTTCAAAATGGTATATTATTCGCTTTACATGAATGCGTATTAATCATAATAAATCTAGAAAATGATTTAACATTTGAAAATATTGCGTTATTTAACATAATATTCTCTTTCCACAAGGTGATTTACAAATTTTTGGTGTAAGAATTTGTTTTTTGTTGCATCCTATTGGTGCTGGTTTTGGTTTGGGTTCGGGAAGAATCCATTTCTTATTGCATCTTGGTGGTGGTGGTGGTGGTGGTGGTGGGGGTGGTGGTGGTGCTGGTTTTGGTTTGGGTTCAGGAAGAATCCATTTTTTATTGCATCTTGTCGGTGAGGGTGGGGGTGGTGGGGGTGGGGGTGGTGGTGGTGCTGGTTTTGGTTTGGGTTCAGGAAGGGTCCATTTCTTATTGCATTTTGATGGGGGTGGTGGTGTGGGAGGGAGGATTGATTTTTTACTGCATTTTGTTGGTGGTGGTGGGGGTGGGGGTGGTGGTGGCGGTGGTGGTGCTGGTTTTGCTGTGGGTGCTGGATACCTATTACACTTTGGTGGAGGTGGGGGTGGGGGTGGTGGTGGCGGTGGTGGTGGTGGTGGTGGTGGTGCTGGTTTTGCAGTGGGTGCTGGATACCTATTACATTTTGGTGGAGGTGGGGGTGGTGGTGGCGGTGGTGGTGCTGGTTTTGCAGTGGGTGCTGGATACCTATTACATTTTGGTGGAGGTGGTGGTGGTGGTGGTGGTGGTGGTGGTGGTGGTGGCGGTGGTGGTGCTGGTTTTGCTGTGGGTGCTGGATACCTATTGCATTTTGGTGGAGGTGGTGGTGGAGGAAGGATTGATTTCTTACTGCACTTTGGTGGTGGTGGTGGTGGTGGTGGCGGTGGTGGTGCGGGTTTTGGTGTGGGTGCTGGATACCTATTACATCTTGGTGGGGGTGGTGGTGGTGGTGGTGGTGGTGGTGGGGGTGGTGGGGGTGGTGGGGGTGGGGGTGGTGGAAGAATTATTGGACGCTTATTGCACTTTGGTGGTGGTGGAGGGGCGGGTAATATTTTTCTACAACGCGATGGAGCTTTTGTCAAACATAATGATGAACTTTCAGTTATCTATTTAATTCAAAGTAAATAAATTAGCATTAGAACAATCAAGATATTAATATAAAAATTACGAAATCGTAGTTTTATAAATATAATTGCATTTAATTAATTTCTGAATAAAATAAAATATTATATAAATTGAAAATCGTTAGTTTACGTACAGCAGCTGCCAAGACAAACACCAAAAAGCTGAGGCTCAAGAACCTCATCTTGATGTATTATAATTGAGACCTCCTGACTCAATTACAAAAAATTATTAGCAAGCCGGTCGTCACGGATGATCTCTTTTATATGATATTAAAATAAATAGATAAATATTTATTTAAGCCATATGCACATTTATTAGTGCGTATTCACACTGTCTGCCCAACTGTCCAAACGTATTCATACAGATTATTATAATATAATATGTCTTCATCTTACGAATTATGATATAGACATTTTTGAATGAGTTATCATTCGGTTGTACAATATATAATATTACCCTGGTTTTAAATTTATTAAAACGTGATTAAAAATCAAATTCTTCGACACGAATGTTAGTTTAGTTTTGTGTTAAGTAATTTTTTTTTCTGGAACACGGCAAATTATTTTCATATTATTACTATTTTCATGAATAATAATATAATAAATATAATAATAATAATAATATGATAATAAATATTCTATATTACAATTTATACATTAAAACTTATCCATATTATATTATATTTTATGAATTTAATTTGAGCGAAATAAAAAAATAATGCAAATAAATAAATAAAAAAAATACGGACAAATATTTATTACATGAAAATATTCAGATCCGTACAAAAGTAATTTTTTTTTAAAGTAATTTGAAACAATTTTAATATTTAAAACAAAATAAAAATATGCCAAAAATTTATAATATGTATATCAAATGATTCATTTTGATTTCAGAAATTTCCCTATTTCCACCATGGGTACTTGCAACAAGGCTTTGTTGGGTAAGTGACCTTGCATGGTGGTTTCGTCGGTAAAGTGATGATTTTGCACGGTTTTTTTGTCGGATAAGTGATGCTTTTGCATGGCGCTTTTGTTGGCAAACATGATTTTTTACATGGTCGTGGTGGCAGCGTTGGTTTTTTACATGATGGTTTAGGTGGCGGCGTTTGTTTTTTACATGGTGGTGGTGGCAACCATGTTTTTTTACATGGTCGTGGTGGTGGCAGCGTTGGTCTTTTACATGGTGGTGTAGGTGGCGGTCTACAGTTATACTTTATAACTGAAGTCTACAAAGAAATAATCACTAAAATAAAAGCTTGAAAAATAAGTGAATTTAGCTTATATATTTAATTTGTTAAAAAAGTGAATAATTTATATTTGCTCATATGTAGAATTTTAAACAACAATTCTACGAAATTTTTAGCAGTAAATAAAAAGGATAAAATCCATGATGAAAAACGATATGAAAAAATAATTTCTGTAATCAATAATTTGAAAATTAGTCATGTTTGCTAAAAAATACAATAAGTATCATCATGGCCCCACTAAGGGGGAGGGGAATGTTTTAGTCCCGAGGTTGCCAAAGAGCCTGGTATCGGTCAATATTGTATAATTATTTTTTTACTATTTTTAATTGAATCTATCAGGCATACGAGCTTGAAAGGGGGAAAAAACACAATTTTCCAATTTTGTTCGTCATCGTATTTATATAATTTGGCTGTCGGTACCTACTAAAAAAACTATGTAATTAAAAAAAAATTAGTAAAAAAGGGGGGGGGGGGGACTATAAAGTTTCTGGCCCTAGGCCCGATTTTTGAACGGGGGCCATGCGTATAATATGTATATATTTGATAATAACTGACAATATTTTAAAAGCAAAATGTTAACTCCCTTAATTTTTACAAAAAAAACCTTATTTTACGAAAATCATTTTACAATAAAAAATAATAATAGAAAAATATAAAAAAATACCGATGATGAAGCCACATAAATGGCCAGTAAAAAGAAAATACAAAGAAATCTCATCTTGATGCAACGAGTCAGCAGCTGATTGAACTTTAAGAAGAAAAGTGCAGTTGCAACAAAGAATAGCCGCGCTTTATACAATCACATAAACAAATACGGCCATTGTCTTAGTATCTTGTGTAAATCAACTGTCAATCCATAGATATTAATAGTCGATTTTTTTAAATAATATTGTTTGCGCATATTTTGAAGTGTTCAAACGATGCTGCGCAAACAATAAAATTTATAGGTTTCAGGTCTGACGATAGGGGGGTAGGGCTTGTAATTTACAGTCAAATTTGGATTACCGGTAAATGGTAAATAATTGGTGTCGTTACCGGTTTACCGGTAAATAAAAAAAATAAATTTACGAAGATTAAATGATTAAAGTATGACTGTATGTGGCTACTTTTACTAAAAAAACAGTATCCTTAATTGAAACCTAAAAATTATATGAAATATACATATGTATAAAAATCCATAGGAGGGGATAGGTATGGAAATCCATCATATGTTACAAATAATGTAACTTTCGGTGCTGAAACTAGAATAAATAATTACTACCCCCCTCCCCACCCAAACCGGTAAACTGGTTTACCGGAATTGCAAGCCCTAGAGGGGGGTACTAGGAGGTACAGAGTTCCAGGGCCCGGCTTCTGAAAGGGCCTGGATCATGTTTAATGAAATTTAAATATGTGTGAAGAAAAACATTAATACATACTTCGAGCCTTTTAATTTTATTTCAATCTGTTACTCAGATATATGAAATTCAAACAGGGACAGGTTTAACAGTACGCGGACTAAATGGCCGTTTAGAGCCCTTGATTTTTATGAGCTAAAAATGGGCCTCGATTTTTTAGCGTTTGTTTCAAATAATTTTGAAAAGCGTCTTGATTTTTTTTTTTGAAAATTTAAAATTATGGAATTAATAAAAAAACAGGGGAGCTTGTCCGTACGATTCTACACCAAATTTATACTGAAAACTCGGAATTTCTCTCGGCGGCCCTGATGGTTTGTAAAAAAACATCAAGTGATACATTATAATAAATTAAATCTATGTAAACAAAATTCTTAAATATAATATTTAGTGAGTAAGTGAGGGTTTGAATTATAGACTAATGATAAATAAAAATCTTTTTTGTGATATTTAAATTTAAACCTACTCTTTAATCTTTTCAGCCCACAGTTGAAAATTTTACATTTCCATTACAATTTTTTTGTATTCAATGTACAGGCGGACCTCAACTTTCGCACATTCGATTTTCGCACAATTCGCTATTTCGCACATATAAAAAAAATCGATTTTTTAAAAAAAATTTTGTGAAATTTGAAGATAATTTTATAAATTATTATTTTTTTTTATTAAATAAATATTTTTAAATTAAAAAAAAATTTTATGCTCATTGTATGTACCAAATAAAAATATTAATTAATTAGGAATTAATTAGAAATATTAGTGGTTTTAATTATTTATATTAGTGATTATGACTTCAAATTATTTTTGATGAATCTTCTAATTTATAATATCACATATTTTACATAAACTATAACATATTGACTGAACTGCAAATTTGTTTGCCGATTGAATGATATACTGTACATTGTAAAACTCAGTGTCAATTGTTAAACATGATCAAGTTGTTGCAAACACTTCACAAAACACGAAACCGCTGAAAAAACATAGACCGTGAATTGTACAACTGTTATAATATCTAAAGAAACTGTCTACGTATGTTAAATTATACTTCAAATGAAAAAGGATTATTCATTTAAATAATTTTCGAAATATTAAAACAATTCAACTATTGAGCGATTAGGTTATTTCCTTATTAATATTTATGGGAATATTAAATCATACTGTTTCTGAAATAATATATAAATTGAAATTATGTTAGGATGATTATATTTTTATTAATTTTTCATATATAGTAAATAATAATAACGAAAATAAAACAAAACTTCAAAAAACTTGTTTTATAGATATTATGATTTAAATTATTTAAAAAAAATCATTTAAATTATTTTGTTAAATAACAATATAAAAAATCTTTCAAAATTGTGTGATTTTTAACGTAAAATTTTCAGGATTTGGAAAATTCTGGGTAGTTTTTTTTATTTCTAAATATGCAATTAAATATTTTATATTGAATATAATTTTTATTTGTGTACTGAAGTGGAAAAATCAAGAATTTTACTCGAAACATGTTCGACTGCAAAAATTATAATATATATCCAGGTGTTTTATTGTCGTTTATATAAACATTTGATTAAAGGTAGCAAAAAAAGTGATTGACGTATAAATTTATGAAAATGGCGGGTGTGGAGTAGAAATAAAAGTTAGCATTTTGGTGTCTTAATTTTTTTTATTATATTTAATTTTTTTATAAATTGATCGATAAAATCAATTTTATTTCAAAGGTATTAATGGAGAAACATGAAATTTTCTTACGGTGATATTCGGTTTATTTGAAAAAATTCCTTGTAAAATATCATAAACTAGTGACCGGTCCATCGTGTTTGGTGATTTGACTGTCATTGGAAATTGTAATCTTAACAAAACTTTCTTGGGATCATTACCATAATTTTTTATTTCTAAACGAGGTTTAGGAAAATTTTCCATATTCGAAAATTCAAATTTTAATCGATCTAAATAATTCTGTCCAACTGGTGATCCAAATGTCAATATCTAAAATAATACATTAAAAAATTAAACATCACATCGAATTTTTATACATATTGAGAATTTCTTGAATGTAAATCATATTGATACAATATATAACTTAACTCAACTCACCACATTTAAAAATAGTGATGTTACCAAAAGAAAAATCGAGTGTCCCATATTGACGTTGAACTAGTGGAAATTTAAAAAAAATATTTGTAAAAAGTATCCAGTATTTAAAAAAATGTTATATTATATTAAAGCACACCTGATCGAATCGATGACTTACATGGAACTGACAATGAGTCGATTTTTATTGATGAAATTTCGAAATGCAAGATGTTTAAGGTATAAATATTTAATTATTTATAAATAATTAAACAAGAAAAAAATATTTTTAATATATTAAAAAAAAAAAAATTGGATTGTCTAACTTGAGGATGTATTTTCACAAAATGTTAATTGGAGTCAAATTATTTTATGAAAAAATAAGGTAATGTGTATGTTAATTAAAGAATGTGACAGTGAGTTTTGTCGATAGAAGTGTTCGATTAACAAGAATATGTAATTAAAAAATTTTTTGGGAAGCTTTAATTAAATTGAAAAAAAATAACATTTTTTTTATTTTTACTTATTTATTATACAATTAGAACTATAATAATTGTAAGAAGATAACAATTTTCAAATCTTTAAAATTTATATCAATATGTATTATGTATAATTTTTGAAAATTAAATATATTTTCCAATACTGGTTTTTTAGCGAATACTAAATATGAAATTATAATATTTCTCTTCATATTAATATTTAAATTTAAAAATTAAGAATGAATATTGGACCCTGCATTATTCATTATTCTAAAAATTTTTACAATGAAACATAGATGTCAAGAAATAATTTTTTTTATAAAAGTTTAAGTACAACTAATAAAAAGCTTGAAAAATACTCAAAGTTGATCTACAAAATCATCCAATCGTTTTTTCGCTGAACTGCTGTCATTCGGAGATGAGCTGTTCTTGCGTTTCCTTTTCCTATCTTTATTTTCTTCCGAATTGTTGTCATTCTTATTTCCGTTGGAAGAATTTATATCTTTCATGTTGACATCGTTGTCTAGTGGAGTTATTTTTATTCTTTTCATTCTGTGCTCTTGAGGACTAAATGCCCATAACACCAATTTTAAATGATCTTTAGTTGGATTGCCATCATCTTCAAATAAGTCTATATCTTCATACTGAAAATTTTCACAAAATCAATGAGTAATTGTTAAGAATAGTTCTTACTGTTAATTATGTTATTTACTTACTTTTTTTCTTAAAGACTTAAGCTCTTTATTTCTAACGATATCCCATGTCAATTTACTATCTTTATCTTCGATCGTCCTCAATTTTTTATACTGACCATCGACGGATTTATATGCATCGAGAAATGCTTTTCCTTTGGATGATGATATATTATAATGTTCGATAAGACACATACAGCTTTCAATTACAGATAATGGTAAATATGTCATATTATCTTTCGATAAATTCAATTTGTCGAATTTTTCCAAAAACTTTTCAAACACATCAACGGCATCTTTAATATTTTGCAACTTGTCTTTATCTTTCGTACCTGCAAATATTTGTTATTATTTTCAGTAAGTAAAGTTTAAAATAGATGAAAGAAGAAATAAATTTAGTAAAATACAAAAAGTTACATGTCAAAACACGTTTTGCTCTCCCAATTAATCCTTTTACAGCTAACTTTTGATAATCAGGATCTCTTCCATCAAGCAACTTTATTGTTTCCAAGGCCTTCTCTTTATCTTTGAATCCTAATCCTGGTACAGTGTCTGATGAATTGTCGTCTCTACTCTTGGATTCTGATTCGTGTGCATCTTCAGCATCACTCGACTTCTTTCTTTCTTTTTTAGCCGAACTTTTCTTCTTGTCGTCAGATCCTGTTGATTTCTTTTTATCTTCAATCCATTTTTCAAAAACATCTATTGCTTCAGATATGTTTTTTATTTTTTCTGCGTCTTTAGTTACTGCATAAAAAACAACAAAATTGAAAATTTTATAAACGTAAATATTTATTAATACACTAATTAAATCGATATCAAAAAATTCTAACGTTTTAAAGTTCTTTTTGCTCGTCCTAAAAGTCCACGAACTGTAAGACTTTGATAAGACGACGGTTCGTTCTCCAAAAGTCTGATGGTGTCCAAAGCTTTCGATTTGTCTTTAAATCCAAATCCCGAATCTTCCTTCTTTTCAGAATCATTTCCCATTTTCGACAAATTATCTGAAAAAAGAAACAAACATATTTTTCAGCGTGCATTTCTTAAAAGTCATCGACACATGACTCATTAAAAACATCCACGAAACAAGATATTTTTCTACTGTATCAATACATATTTTGCAATATCAACAGTACAAGACACTTATATGTATGTACATTGAAACAATGATTATTTAAACGACCCAAATAATTCGATATTAATACCGATTATTACAGGACTATTCAATTATGCCGAAAAGTGCCCAATTAAAACATCGTGACATAGCTATAAGCTATCGGCTTAGTTAGTGTAGTATAATATAAGTTTATTGCATATTTCGATGATCAAAAAAAAAAGTTTGAGCATTGCCGTAGTCCATGATGTCACCAATAAAGGAGTCGATGATATAATATGCAGTAGCCATATATTTCGTAATCGATACGTTCTAGTATTATTATATATTTATATAGCGTTGTCGTATATTAAAGTACAAAAGTACCATTTTTTCCAGATATTTTCTTAATACAATATAATAATGACGAAGAAAATAATTAAAAAAGCTTTCGGATGGTGATAATTCTGAAATTGAAATTTTATGAAAAAAATAACTCTGAAGTTTAAAAAAAAACAGTAAGACATAATAGTTTTCAGTAGATTTAGATGGAAAATAGATATATATTAGATAGTACATTAGTAGATTTTCATTGAAATTTTATTGGAATTTTACGATATTATATTAATAGATGGAAAAGAGCTAATATAACATGTTAAATCAGTATATTCCAAATAAATGATACAATAAAAAAATAATTTGGAAGATTTGAAATTCAGTTTGAATTTTAAATAGCTTTAAAATTATTATCTGTATACAACAATAATAGTTCAATAATATTTTGTTTCCACGATTGTTGTATTTTGTATTCTTTATCATGAAACATAATAGATCAATACACTTTTAGGTAAATATACATATGTAAATACATATGTACACATAAACGCATGAACACTTTTTTCGATAGAAATGAATCATTTATTTTTTGAAATCAGATTAGGAAAACGTGTCTAGATTTTAAATACCATCAAATAAATTCGATACCGTCATTGTCCTTCATAGAAAAAAATAAGTAGGTGGATTTTGCAATACACTCATGGCCTAAAAACTTTTCTATATTTAACGCAACCTGAAACTTTTTATTCTCAAAATTATTAGAACGCATTATCGCTCATATGAAAAAAAAGTATATATTATTGAAGGCGATAAAATGAAATGTTAACATTGCTTTTCAGTATTTGGTGAAATCACGAAAAAAGTATTTTTTTTTCTCGGTTGATTAGTATGCGAGCGTGTCTCTATTTGCGTTACGAAAATTCTGATTCTATTATTGAAAATGACGATATGTGCGGTGTTACATGCTTTTATTTACATAAAATTACGTTTTTGACGTAAAACGATTTGTCAAAATGTAAAAAAATCAGACTTTATTGATCGATTGTTTATATCGTATCAAAAATTATTCGTGCATTACAAATAAGCGATTAATTGCATTAAAAACATATTTTTTAGTATATAATATACGTACAATTTTATAAGTATACTATCCCTCGATTTACAAGGTAGATAGGTTCCTGAGAAAAACGTGTATATCGAAATTGTATATTTTTTAAAGAAAAATCGTGTAAATCGAAAAGTACACAAAAAACGCATAATTTGGTTGTTTTTTCAAGCTTTTTATTAACTTAGGTTAGGTTAGGTTAATTTTACTCCGAAGTCCTAATTTTAATAAGCAATTTATAAAAATGTTTAAATATCATGGTCGACATATCGTTTTGAGGTTACACTTGAAATGTCAAACTACGACGTACATAATGACAAACGTGCGGATACGCACCTCGTTGTTTACCTAACAGTGGCTCTTCTATTTTAGTTAGTGATAGAATTCAATGTTAAAATTATTAATGTTATTATTTTTATTTTGTTATTTTTTTAAAACCGTGTAAAACGTCTAAAAAAAGTACCGTGTAAATCGAGGGATAGGTACTTTTGAATAATCATAAAAAGTTTTTAATAAATTTATATCCGAAATATGTTAATTGCTATATTGAATTATTAATAACCTGCTATTTAACGAAATAAGATTAGTAATATCCTAAAAATAGTAATGATCATGTTGTTATGACAACACTCTCCAAAATGTAAATAGAAAAAAGCTTGAAAAATTGATTTAAGTCATCTTCAACACAGCCCAAGGTTTTCTGAATTAGCAAACGATATATCATTAAAAAAATCGATGTAAGAATAAACTTCGAAATATCTTCACTAATTTTTCCTAAACATCAAAAACGACTTTTAATCAGACTTGTACCACTCCGGAAAACAAACGCACAAATATCCCACGCCGTTATCGAATCGATGATATCACCGACAGCAATTTTAAAATACCAAAATATTTAGCAACGACCGTTCATGAATACGAAATGTGTAGTTACTAATCGGTTAAAAACATTCGACGCACGTGTGTATAACAAAACTGGTTTAAATTCGACTACAAAACAGTAATGACATCATTTATTAAAAAAATATACAATACAATAATTATTTTTTTTGTTATATTATATTTGATTTTTTTTGAAATTGAAATAGTAATATGTTGAATATGTTCATATTATTAAGAATTTGTATGATTTTTATGATAATAAAAAATTGAAAAAATAATTAAATGCACATTCGAATCGATTGTTTGACATATAAATAAATACAATGTTGATTCGTTGTTAAATAAAAATTTCAAAAACCTGTTGTTTTCTTGTAGACGTGCGATGTTTTGAAGCGCGTAGCCGCGACTGTGCAAAAGGCGAGTGTGCCGAAATAGAGATTTTCGATAAACACGCTCTCTCGCTTATAAGAATCGTTCTCTATTATTAAATTCGTTTTATTTCGGTGGGAAGGTACCTAGAAGATGGTCGGGGAGTTAGGTGTTGATGGTTTATTGTTTGAGTCCGATTAGGATGGTTTGAATGAGCTAAAAGGGGGGAAGTTTTTAGTTTAGAAAAGTGTTTTGTATGAAAATTCTTGCGATGCTGGTTAGGATGTGAAAATTTTAGGAATCGAATTTGGTTCAGAATTTGTATTATAGTTTGGATGTGGTAGTGTTTTTGTCTATGCGTAAGATTCGTCAAATTAAATCTAATGTATCTTTCTTAACATTTTTGTTGTAAAATATTAATCGATTTTTTATATATATAATAATATGTACGATTATATGTTTATGTTAATCTATGGTCATTATCATTATTTTCCTATCATCGTATATAGGCAAGCTCAGCCCAAACATAAGATTTTCCGATATTAGATCGGAAAATCGAGCATTTTTCTTTATTGCTCCATAGTGATTCGGAAAAATAACATACTAACAATTAGTCATAGTAAATTTGAATAATAAAAACCATAACTTCCAAACAGTTTCACGCGATCACATTTATCTAATGACCACATAACTTGTCGCTTAGCTTTAGCGATCTGTACACTTGAAAAGATTCACTAATAGTTGATTATTTTATAAAGAACAGCTTTATGGTGAAAAATAAAATCAATACTATTTTCATTTCGAAATACTATACGAAATGAAAAAAAATGAGATAGTTTTTATAGTATGTACATCATCATATTATATATTCGTAACGTTATCATTAAAGCAGTTTCGAAATCGTCACAAGCAGTACATACAATAAAAATTAGTGTATAATTCGATAAGTATCTTGCTTTTGAAGGAAGAGTACAAGATAGAAACGAATGATGTCATATTTTGGTATGGGAGATGACGTCACACTCTCGTTTTTCTTATAGTGCCTATGTCAGGGGTACTAAACCTTTCTTGAATAGATCCCGAAATTAGTCTTATAGTGTTATAGTATTTAATTTCAAATAAAATGAAATGCATGTATTTCAAAAAGTTTATTGAAATTTTTTAAGAGTATTTGAAAATGGTTCATGTTTTCTCTAATTTGATCAGTGCACACAATGGGAATTCTTTAATATATTATAATTATTTACAAACATAAGAATATAGTAATATTTACTGCTATTCAGTTGATTAAAATAATACATAATGATTTAAAAAAAATTGAAATTTAAAAAAAAAAAACTTTTCCAAAATATTAGCTATTAGGAAATTATGAAAATGAATATGAACAAAAACTTGGGTTTGAATATTTATACATATTAATATAAATAAAACATACTCGAGTATTTTACAACTGGGATTTTTTTTTGAGATAAACAGAATTTTTTTTGATGATTAGATGTAGCAGGTATTTTGTATAATTTAATAATCAACAATTTTGAAAACAATACTAGAAACTATTTAGTAGGAAATGAAAATCAACTGAAAATATTTACATTAACATGTTTATAATAAGAATATTAAATGGGAAATAAGTAATTTTCATTTGTATATCAAATATTTATATATTATTTTTTCATAGAATGAGTATATTAAATAAATTCTAAAGGTGGCACACAACTAGACATTGGTTCATAGCGATAAAAAATTATATTTATAAAGAACTATTTTAAGAGTAATATCATTAACTATAACACCAATCAAAATTAAATTTTAACTACAATAATATGGAATGATTAATTGTTTTTCAAGATGAAGTAGGATAACATTATACAATTATTATTCACTCAAAATATAAAAAAAAATTATTTAACACAAAATAAGATTACAAATAGAGGATTTGATCCATTTTATTTTAAGTCAATACAGTGAAAAGATGTTTCGCTTGCACACAGTATATAAAGCATACTTCAAATAGCAATTTTTTAATTCAAAATTGTACAATTACAATAAGTGTGGTCGAAATGAAAATTTTCATGAGCACCGGTGAAATTCGAATTTTGATTTAAAAAGTATCAACATACAAATAAGATAATCGTAATATTAAGATAAATAATATAAAAAAATTGAAAATATATAAAACCATATGTCAATTGAAAATGACAGAGATAGCATCAAATTGTTGATATGAATTTAATTTCACAAATATATATCTACATGTATATGAATAAAATTTTATAGAAAGCTTTCACAAGGAAGAATTTCAAAGATTGAACTAATGTCAAGATGATAATTTTAATATAGTTTGTTCCCTGAAAACTGATACTAATTATTATATAAACAGGTACTGAGGTATTTTCACAATAAACTATTATTGACAGCACCATTGAAACATAACAATATATTTTTTTCCGCAAAATTATTTATATTTCAATGTCAATTATTAAAATAACTAGAGATGCAACAAAATTGTTGCCAAATTAATAATTCTAATTTGAATTTAACAATAATCATTTATGAATAAAAAGTGACAAACATTTTATAATGCTCATTGTAAGTAACGAAATATCAATATTTGTACAACAGTGAAAATATTTATTAAAGTAGATAAGATCAATTTCTAATTGCTCAATATTTATATTTGAATTATAAGAAAAAAGTTTTCCGATAGAAATTCGCTAGAACTACAATGAATATATACTTAATATTTTATAATCGCAGATTGGACAGCTTTACGAATGCACACTGACGAGAAGTGTTTTGTGAATGTATGGACGGAGCAAATTATCGCATAGGTCATCTGAAATAATTGAAAATTGTTTTTAAAAGTCACAAAAAGTCAATTATTACTAAATCAAATTATGTGTTTACAAACCGAATTTAATCCAGGAACAGCCACTTGAAAATAAAATATGCAATAATATTTATAGGCAACAAAAATATTAAAAACAAATTGTCAGAAATATAAGATTTGATGCTTCTAGATGGTGATGATTGAACAGGTCTTTCACGTAATGCTGCTTCTACTCGAGCGAGTCCACTAGCAACGTTTTGTTGTCTGAGAATAAATTCAATAAAATATATATTCACTGTTGAGAAGAAAAAATCAATTATGTAAAAAGAGTTAACGTACTGTAATAACACAGCCATCAACAAAGTGGCAGCGTTTGGTTCTTCTCCAGTGATGTGGCTTCTAAGTCTTGGAGTGGAGTGAAGTGGAGTATCGGGTTCTTCATCTAACCGCCCTACCATTGTCATAACATCAGCCAATTCAGCTTCGACCCTCATTAGTGCAGATGCAACAGATTGCCGACTAAAATTAGTTGATTTAGAGAATTCAAATTTATTTTAATAAAAGTATTTTTGTAATTTCTTTTGATTTACCCTTGGGACATTCGATGTTGGTGGGAATTTGTTGAATCACTTTCTGTTCCAGAATGTTCAGTCTAAAACAATACATCATTATAAATTTGTAATTAATATGAAGTTGAATAAAAAATATTAATATTATTTCACCTCTGGATGAGGAAGAGCTCTATTAATGGCTTTAGATGATGTTATTGCTTTACGATGAAGTGTTTTAAGGACAAAGTTTTCTTCATATTCTAAAAGATCAAATCTATCATCCCAAGGTCTGGAAACATGATAAATACATTAATAAAATAAATGCCAAAATATTGTAAAATATGAAAAATATTATAGCTACTAACGAAAAATTAGGATAATTGTATTGCCAATTGTTACTAGAATTATCTTGAGCTTGTGGTGAATTGCCAATAGTACCTGGAATAGAATTCATTACATGAGCATTTACAAAAAGAATAATATGGAAACAAGAAAAGAAACCAGCAGAGATATACCATCATCAACAGCACCTTTCTTAAAATAACGTGGAACCCATTCCTTGCCACCAAGTCCTCGAGCTCTTTCTCGTTGAGCTTCTTCTATAATAGTCTTCTCATCAGTAGCTGCTACCTAAAATAATCAACAACAGTGTAATTATTACCATTCGGAAAAAAATGTATTGATCTACCAAAGTACCTGATCTTCATTAGCAATCGCTGCAGAAACTTTAGACCACAATCTTTGGCTTTCAAATTCACCTAACTGATTTGAATTTATGAGTTGTCTTTTAAGTCTTGTTGTCTTTAGTTCAGAAACATTAATTAAAACTATTTCATCCTGTATAAAAAAAAATTTAAAACATAATAATATTAATAACATTCATTTTTAGTACCTATTTCGTATAATTCTTGATTATTAACATTTACCTGAGTTTTTCTATCTTTAATAGTAATTTTATCATCCCAATGACCTTCGAGTGTAGCTACAGTTTCTTTATGATGTCGTATTCTTCCAGACACCATGTTAATACTATCAGAACCCCCAATAAATGGCTAAAATAAAATAAAAAACCAGCTGAAAGAACATCAATCAATCATAATCAATCATAAATATAGTTTATTAATAAACCTTCAATCTGAATTCGATTTCAGCAGAGTACGAAGTAGAAGCACAATTGATTGTGACCCTCCCACCGAGTTCCATTGATAAAGTACCCATGAGAAGACCTTTACAATGAGCATACGGGGAAGTTGCTGTATATGTTTCTCTAAGAGGCAGCAGAGTTATTTTTGCTACACCATCTAATATAGCTGATGTAGAATTACCTAAATAATTATATAAAAAATAAAAAATAATTTTTATGATGCACACAAATAATATTAGGTTCAAAGTTTACCATAAAATTTTGATTTAGCTAAAATACTGGCTTCAATAGCAAACCCTTCTTTTCTATTTGATACATAAAAAGCAGATATAGGTGGATGATGTGACACCTTATTTAAAAAAAATAATATTTATTCAAATATCAGACAAAATTCAAAACATTATGTACAATATATGTATATTCAAAATAATTCAGAAAACCTGTTCAGCTAAGTAGTATGTCCTAGTATTTGAATTCTCATGAAGCCAGCAGCAACGGAATGTTTCACCGAGAACTGGATTATATGGTTTTTTCAAGCCTCGTGGTTTACGGTACAAACCAGACAAATACCACTTAACAACGTTTTTCATACGATCATATGGATCAGAAAGATGGCAAGAACTATTAAATATACAAATTCATGAAAAATTGGAAATTATTGAATTTTTTTTTTCATTTTGTATATACCTTGCAAGAATATCGGAATGATAAAATGAATCAGAAAGCTTATCTAAAAATGATCGGGGTTCTAATATGAACGTAGGCAATACAACTTTCGATAAATCCATACCAGGCCTCACTTGTTTCACTAAATACCATAATAATGATTTATTTTCTTCAGCTAATTCTTCTATAACCTCTCCAGACTAAAACGAAAATAATATAAATATAAAATATTTAATAAATAAAACATTGTACAATATTTATAATACAATGAATTTTTTTTATATACCTGGCCGACATCGTCATTAAGTTCATTGACATATAAACTGGCTAGATGTGAACGAAGTTTATCCACTATAGTATCTTCATCATTTGATATTGTAGCACCGGAACGATCAGCAATTTCATGTCCACCCTCTGATTCAGTATCAGATAATTCTGCTCCTTCAAGATCTATAGCGTAAAAGCAAAAGCAAGGTAGTGCTAAAGGGAAAAATCTATTATATCGTTAAATTACAAACTACAATCAAGCATTTGTTTCATTTTAAGTGTAAAATAAGTATGACAACCAGAATTATGTCGAAATAAAATAAATTTTTAGATGATAAAAAACAAAAAATAACAACTAGAAAAGCATAAAATTGATTGTAACTACACACACCACCTTTTTCTTTGACAATTTTTCCAGACACATGAATCATTTGAGAACAGTGTCTTTCTAAATTTGATTGCGATTCTCTTTCTAATGCTTTTAATGAAGGAAGCTTGTTATAATTTATAAGAGAAAATTTTTCAGGAGTAACATCGTTCAGATATGCAGGTATTCCTGGCACAGATTCAGCCAGTTTAGTTTGATTTTCCAAATTTTCAAAATTTAATTTGGAAGATTTATCTACATTTACAGAATCCATTCTAGGCTCAGCTGACTTTCTGCCTGATATGTAATTATTTACACTTAACATGTTTTTCAATTTGAAATCTAAAGGAACTCTTTTTATAACTTCTTCATACAAATTATCATTTTTAGGTTTACTGGCCATCTTTTTATCAGTCTCGATGAAAGTTTTGTCTTTAAATCCTATTTTAAACAATGAAGATGGAGTGGAACATCTCCTCTTTGGAAAAGCACTTGCAATCTTCAAAATTTGATCTTCTAATAAATATCCTGGTCCTGTATTTTTTGAGGAAATTTCCCTTTTTTCAGGAGATAAACTAATGTTCCTCAATTGCAATTCATCGGAATTAACGATTACTTCTCTTGGATTATCGTTTTTCTTTTTAATAAATCTTAATGGTGTAACAGAACTTTTAGTGAGATCCTTGTCTTTTGTGAAAATTTTCGTATTAAGTGAAGAAGTGCATGGTGTATTTTTTGAAAAATTATCTTCTAATTGATTTTCATTTTCATCTTCAACTTTGGATTTCTTTAAAAAAGAGAGATTTGAAATTACATTGAAATTCGGAATTTTCCATTTGGAACATCCGGGTTGGTCCAACGAAAGTAACTCTTTATTTATAAGTATTTCATCATTTTTGATAAGATTCTCTGCATGAATGAATTTCTCATTTTGCATAATAGTTGATGAGCCTACAATACTCATATTTTCACATTCTAATTTGACATAAGAAGATAAAATATCTTTCCATTTCAAAATTGATTGCTCTAACTCAATTATTTTAGTGCCACCTGATTCATCTAAATTGCAATTAAAGCAACTGCTGTCTTTTTCTAGCAAATTCATTTTCTGAGAAACTTCTTCTATTATAACTAGCAATTTTTCAACTGATAGCATACATATACAAAAATATAGGAATCAAGCAAAATATTAAAAATAAAACAAAAAGAATAATAAGTATGTTTTTAGAAATCAATTTAAAATATCAGATTTAATTGAATTTTCAAAAGCATAATTTAAAAAATCTAACCATGTTCAGGGAAATGTTTTTCAAGGTCTTCTGATGACCATTGAGTTTCATGGTTAGTTGTAGTATCAGCTGTTCTTGTTCCACTATTACTGCCACATCTAAAAATATTTTAACGGTTGTAATAAAAAAAAAAAATATATATATACGTATATACCTTTGTTAAATTCACAAACCGAAGCAGCATGTTTGATGATTTAAGAGCCAACTCTAAGCCGTCTAACCAGCACTTTCCAGCGGTTTGTGATGAAGCTCTAAAAATCAAATGAGCATTCGGCAATGGTTGTACAACAGCACCTACATGGAATATGTTTTACTGTAAGAATGTAATTCAAAATTTTAATGAAATCTTAAAAAATGTGCACGTGATAATAACCTATTGTTTCATTATGTGGACCTCTTGTAGCCCATATACTTTGCTCGAGTGGATGATAAAGTTTGAAACAAAAACCATCCTTTTTGCTAGGTCTTTCTATGACATGACAAGCTGTCAGCAGAACAGTTCCGACCCAATGGTTACTCTGCATAGGTATTGAGAAATTACTTAAAGAAGAATAACATAATATGTAAGAAAGTTAAAAGATGGAACTAACTTTAGTTTTTGGGCTTTTGTAGAGCAGTAAAAGCCCAGGTTTCAGAACGCACCACAATTTCGTCCACGATTTCAATGAACCCCTTACCTTTAAAAAAACAATGATAAATATAAGATAATTTTTAATTCAAAACAAATAGTTACGATGATGTACCTTTAGCCAGTCGGCTAATATAATAACAGCAGGGTCTTCCAGCGATGATAGTAATTCAGTCGCTACCCTTTTTTTCTCTCTACGATAATGTTGTCGTTGAGCTTTATAAGATTCTTTGCGAGAAAGTCTTAGGCCTATACCCAAACTACCAGGTCCTGCATCTGATGACTAAAATAGTCCAAAATTAGAATGCATTGTTAAAAATATAAAGAAAATATGTGTAATACTTTACCCTATCACTTGGAGTAGCTTCTATTGTTTCACCCGTCCAACTTAAAGCTCCCGGTGAATGCGGTGCATTTACTGGAGTATGTTGTAAATTGTGCCATTGGACATCTGTAAATTTTTACAATACAATGAAATAATTTTACATTTAAAGTTTACCGATATACCTCAAATAATTTACCTGATGGAAAGTTACCACTAGGAGTAGGATAATTAGACACAGAAGTGGGTAATGTAACTTGTAAATTAGAATGCGATCGATGAGAAGCCTAAAAGAATTAGATTTTTGTTTTAACAAATGTAAAAAAATACAAAACAAAGTGAAAAATGATCATACTCTTTCTGATAATTTGTGGTGTTTTATGTCATCTTTTGATTGTAATATGAAATCGGGAGTCATTCCTATCGCTGCCGTCGCTAAATGATGTTCTTTCGATCCTAATTGATATATACTGAATTTATCATCTCTAGCGTGTGGTGGTGATCGAGATAAGTTTCTTTCTCCCCCGAGTGTCCTCAATATAGGTGTCGACGGCGTCGTTGCAGCAGGTGAACAGTTTTCGAGAGCGGGAGAATGGCTCATGATGGATATTAGGAATCGAATCACTCAACGGAAAGTCGATCAAAACTTTAGAAAAATTTGGCAATTAATTATGACGAACGAAATAAAATTTTACAAAAGGACTATGTTTATGAATTTGATGAGTTTTAATATTGAGCAGGCTTATGACGATAAAAAGTGATGAATTTTTCGTATAACTATTATAGTATGAAAATATTATATTAAAATTTATATCTATAATTATAATTGTGTCAAAATTTATACTAATTAATTCAAATACTAAGCACTTGTGGAAGTCATATAATTTTCACTATGAATACTATAAACTGAAAAACAATAAGTAGCATATTCAAAGCGGAACAAAAAGTATGGGATATTTTTATTTATCCTATAAAAATGTCAATGTTTAAAACAGATTTTTTCACATTAAATATGTGCAAAACATTGAGAAGGGCAGCTGGTGCAAAGGCACTTTATCTTTCAACATCATAAGCTTACGAATGAGCAAAAGTTTTATTTTTTATCAATATTGCATAGAATAAAATTTAAAGAGGAATATTCGATTTGAATTTATACTAATGAGCCATCGAGGCAATTATGATAAAGTTAGACTAAACGGGACAATACTTCCCTGATTGAAAATTAAACGATAATTATACAAAACAATATTATCACAACAAAAACAAAGAAAAGAAATCGTGATTATATTTGATAAATTTCAAGCGGTGAAAAAATGGAATGTTTATAACCCTCGTATGAAAAAATTGTGAGTGATACGGGAAAAAAGGTTTGAATGGGATATAAAATGGCAAACTAATCACTCCTAAAAATAGATAATAAAAAAAACGAAATTACTTACAATTTTCACAAATTACCAAAGCACATTTTACAACAAATTAATGATGTGATGTTAATTTGAAAAAATAATCAAAACCGATGTAAGGTAATGCACCAGTGTTTAATCATCTATAATTGACCATCGGTCAGAAAAATAATATTTCCAAAAATCATAATTTTTCAGAAAGGGTGCAATCGACAGGCCACAGTTCACAATTTTTCAAATACAAACAAAATTATTTAGATCCAAACAAAACATCATATCGCGAGCCGATATCGATATCGAAATTATCAACACGAAAACAACTCGGTTAGATATCCAATTTACACGTACGTGAAAATAGCGCAAGCACTGAAACGTGGCACACTTGTCGGCAAACAGCGCAATTGCTGTAATTGTCACCGACCCGCGAACGACCGAAACGCGCAAAACCGAACCGGTCGCAGCTGTCAAATGTCAAAACGCGGATTCGCGCAGGCGACAAAACATTCGCGCCGGCGACGGGGGCGCCGGAGATGGGGGCCGGGGGGCGCAGGCGTACCCTCGAGGAGTGGAAGGTCGACGATGGGGTTCAGCGTCGTCTGCGGAGCGAAGGTTCAGGGTAGGGGGCGAACGCCCCGCTCATCTCGGCCGGCTGCGGGCATCCGACACTCGGACACTGGGTTGCTCGAACGTTTTTGACAGTAATAAAGGGTTTAACAGTCGGAGTCGCGGCTTAGTACTGGTGTGAATATGTTGTTTTTTAAATGGATCGTTTTATTTTTATCTCGTAGATAACGCTGATTTTCGTTTATTAGGATTATGATGATGCTTTTATCGAATTTTGGGTTTACGGATGTTTGGGTAAACGATGTTAGCAGATACGATATTGGCACACATCGACAGTACCACACACCAGGGCTTCGAAACGTTTTTTTCGTTTTGATTTTCGGTTCAGATCCGAGTTTAAAAAAAAACCGTACACTTTCAAAAACCGACTTTAAAAAAAAAATTACTGCAACACCATCCGTGAAAAATCTCGAAATATATGATTAAAATAAATTGTAAAATAAATTGTATCATTTAACCATCGTGCAGTGCTCCGATTATCCTAAAACGTGTCATATATGCTAGTATCGTTTGGGCAAACTTCTGGTCAACATTTTAATTTCGTTGATAACGCCGGTTCTCGTTCAGGAGGATTATAATATTATGCTTTTATCAATTCTTGATATGAATAATAGAATTTTTGAAATGTTTGAGTGTTTAGTGTATATTTTCAGTGATCTGTTGCACATCAAAGAATTTAGTCAATAGCAGTTTTTCGTTATTGTAGGTACACCTTACGGAGGTAAGTCTCAAAGAGTTTAAATATTAAAATATCTTACAATAGTCAAGAGTCCATATTTTCAAGCTTTTTATTTTTATTTCAAAAATATACTTATGAATAAAAATCGGTCTGCAGAAAAAATCAGGGCCAGGATCATATTTCATGGTCTTATTCTATGGTAGAAAATGAAAGAAAGGACATGTTTTCCAGATTTACCGATCATTCTCCATGTTCCAATATTGACCTTGTTTCCTCAAAATCCGCTTTACATGTATTTTGAACCATTGCAAAGGAACTCACCTGGCTGAAAGACATATTTCGCCTGTAGTTTCGTCTAGTATTGCTGGTACCCAGCTGAGGAACTAGCCAGCCAGCTCAGGAACCTGGCACAGAGTGGAGTGTGTAACAGGTGGAACAATGGGTTTTTCTTCAATACATATAGAAATTGGTATTCTCAAAAACTGACACAAAATAATATTTATTAAAAAAACGGTAATAAGTAAAATTTTATCTTATTATTTATTTGACTATGAATAGGTATATAAAATTGCACATAATATATAATAGATGATTAGGTAGGTGATAATGAATAAATATCAGATAAGGCTATTGATTAAGTGAATAATGTTTATCTGAGAGCTCTCTTAAACGGTCTGCGGCTTGTTCGGGAGTTAAATCTCGTTGTGCTTGAGCCAACAGTTCGTATCCTACGAAAAATTTTCGTACGGTGGCTGAACGCAGCAACGGAGGATAATATATACCGTGCAACAACCAATGTGGTGAATCTTGATCTTTATGGTCAGCACCTGTAGGAGCTCCTAAAATGATAATGATAATAACAAATAAAATTTCAATAAAAATCTTATCAGTACTAGAGATAATCTTTTAAATTACCATGCCATCCCATGCTGTATGGAAAACTACATTCAAACAGGTTATCGTATTTGATTGTAAGTAGTTTGATTATTTCCGCGAGAGATAAACGTTGACTTTCATTTAATTCCGTGAGCCTTTGAGGAGTATGACCATATGGTAACAACATTGTTTCGAAAGGCCAGACAGCCCAATACGGTACAATGATAACCCAGTCTTTATTTTTTATGACGACTCGTTCCTTAAAAATATTAAAGAATTAGATAAGTATAGTGTAAGATGTAAAAAAATTCTGAAAATACATACTTTCATTTTCACCTCTCGTTCAACATAATCAATCAACAGCGTTCTTTTATGAGTTTTGAAGTATTGTAATTGACATCTTTATACATAAAAATTGTAAAATAAATTGAATTTTTATTGAAAAATATGATTTTTATAAAAAATAATAATACAAACCTATCTTTGGTAGCTGGTTCATTGGGCAAAAATGACGAAGCCCATATTTGACAATGTGGATGGGGATTAGAACAACCCATACTTGGTCCTTTGTTTTCAAAGATTTGAACCCATTGATATTTTGATTGCAGTTCAGATGCTTCTTTGATCCATCTGAAATGTATACAGTTAATTCTCCATACTTCATCACTTTCAAAATGACATAATATGAAAATTTTTACTTACTCATCGACTACAGATTTAATTTCATCAATTTTCATAATTGGAAGGGTCACATCAGAGTTAGGATGGAAGCACATCACTCTTAAATTTTAAAATGAGTTTTATGAAAATTCAAATTGAAAACTGATTAATGCTCAATAATTAATACCTGCATGTTCCACGAGCAGGTTTAATTTTGAACAAAGGATCATTGCTTTCAGGTGGTGTTGGCACATTTTCTAAAAGAGCTGGAAAATCATTTTCGAAAACAAATGTTGATGAATACATTGGATTTATCTGAAATTACAAACGTTTTATTATTTATCAAATGAGCTCATTTATTTTGAATGAATAAGAACTAATTGATCTTATGATCTTTGTAATTATGAAATAATATAAATCAGCAATAAATATTGTTTAAATACTTCTCCATTTCCTCTTTTAGCACCAGGGCAGAGTGGGTTATCTTTATTTGAATTTTCCTCCGTTTTCTTATCACTTTTATTTTCTGTTTGACCTGACCATGGTCTTAGCATTCGATGTGGTGATACAAGAATCCATTCATCCTTCAAAGGATTATATCTTATATGCTGATGTTCTAAAGATTTATTTTTTATATACTTATAAGTATTATTACGATTTTGAAAAATATATGAATTTATTAAAATCTATGATTTACCATTCGCTTGAAATTCCATAGTTTATTTTGTATTTTGTAAAAAGTAAACATATGCATCTAAAAATAAAAATTTATAATTGATTGTTGTAAAATTTTAAATAAATTATATTTATTTAGAACCAGTTTTTCGTAAGTAATACACAGCAAAAGCAGTTTATAAAATCTTTTAATACTTATATCGCAGAAGTTGCGACCTTTTATAATTTATAAAAAAAAACAAGCTGCGTACAGTATGTACTTACACGTGTGGAACGTCAATGAACGTAAACGAGTATGAAGTCAAGTAACTGATAAAACACAATTATATAAACGGACGTGCATTCCGCGTGATTGATTTTTTTGCAATCACGATAAGAAAGCAATTATGAAAATGTAAAAATAATATAGGATACGAAAAAATTCGTAAGTATCTTAAAGCTTTAATGGCGATGAATGCTTTTAAATTAATGTTGCACATTAACATTGAAAGTAATAAAAAGATATATTATTATTCATCACAAGAAGCCGTACAAAGTTTAATATACACAGAGTTGTGCGTTGAGGATTAAAAAAAAACCAAATTTACTTTTTAAAGTGGTTCAAGTTCGATTTGTCGCAAAAATAATTCATATTGGATTTCAATTAAGTAGAATTTTGATTGTTGAAATCGTTGAAGTACTTCTGAAAATTTATTTTGTAAAATAGATTGTATATTTATTAAAATATAAAACATAAAACTTTCCATAATAATAATAAATATTGGACTTGATCCACTTTCAAATACAACAGATCATGTATGTATTTTTGATGTATTTCAGACCAAAGCAACTGTCATCGGCGTGTCAAAGTAACGTCAATTGATGTTAAATTTGCAATTATGAAGGCTTCCGCTTTTTTGGGTGACTAGACTTTTTTTGATCATCACAAACTTAATCGTCTATTAAAAACATTGAATTTCTATATTTATTTTTATTCATTCGTTTTATTTTCATTATGATTATGATAGCTTTAAATTTCAAAAAAATTAAATTATATTTTACATGTACAGGTCAATTGCTCAGGAAAAGTGGAGAAATTAATATATTCGGACATTCAGGAAAACTTTCTTTAACATGCCGAACTTTTGCAACAGCATCGGATAAACCCAAAACAGCAATTGTCATGATGAATATGGGCGGACCACAGAATACCGACCAAGTTCATGATTACCTTCTAAGAATCATGACAGACCGTGACATGATACAACTTCCAGTACAAAGGTTGGTTACTTAATATATTAAATTCTTTTACAAAAAAAATAATGTATATTGTATTTATCAGCCGATTAGGGCCCTGGATTGCCCAGCGCAGAACTGATGAGGTGAAAAAGAAATATGACGAAATTGGCGGTGGCTCTCCTATATTAAAATGGACGAAAAAACAAGGAGAGGCCTTGTGTGTTCGTTTAGATCAAACTTGCCCAGATACGGCTCCGCACAAACCATATGTAGCATTTCGTTACGTTGATCCCATGACAGACACCACCTTGGAACAAATCGAAAAGTATTTGTTAATTTGTATACTTGTTATATGCCTTATATCGTTGATTATATTATGGATTTGTTTCAGAGATGGTGTTAAGCGGGTTGTGTTTTTCTCTCAATATCCTCAATACAGTTGTGCAACTTCTGGATCTAGTTTTAATGCTATTTTTGATTATTATAAAAAAAGGTATTCAATTTATTGAAAGAAATTTTGAAGTTCATTTTGAAATAGTCAATAATGTAGAGAAAATTTGCAGGAATCCTCCTTCTGATATGAAGTTCAGTGTCATAGATCGATGGGCTTCTCATCCTCTCCTGGCTGCTGTATTCGCTGAAAGAATAAAAGAGAAATTGCTCAAATTCCCTGAAGAAAAACGGAATGAAGTTGTGATTCTTTACAGTGCACATAGTTTGCCTTTGAAGGTAGTTATATAATAAATTGCATTTTCACTTATAATTTCTCTTGTCTTAAATTACTTTACTATTAAGCGTACTATATTATTCATATAAAAAAATGTTAATTTTATATTTTATCAATCTGATTGTTTTAATAGGCGGTAAGTAGAGGCGATAATTATCCAAGTGAAGTGGCAGCCACTGTTCATGGTGTTGTGAATGTGTTGAAATCTCAAAATGTACATAATCCATATCAGTTAGTATGGCAGTCCAAGGTTGGGCCATTGCCGTGGTTAGAACCTTATACAGATGATGCAATAAAGGTAAGTTTTTCACAGTAGTTTTTTTAAAATTCGGTATAATTTGGAATTTTTTTGTAGGGCTATGTACGTCTAGGGCGTAAAAATTTGATGCTTGTGCCAATAGCATTTGTAAATGAGCATATTGAAACGTTACATGAAATGGATATAGAATACTGTGAAGATTTAGCTAAAGAGGTCAATATTGTAATTTAAATTATTCTATTCAACTGATTCCTGATCTGTACTTGCTTTATTAATAAGACCATACTTTAGATTTTTTTTTAATTCTTCTAGGCTGGTGTTGAACAAATAGAAAGAGCAGCTGCGCCCAATGACCACCCTATTTTTATAGATACTTTGACTGATATTGTTAAATCACATCTCTCTTCAGGACTGAAACTCGGATCTCAATTTACTAATAGGTGTGTTTCAAATTTTTATATTTTTCCGTTAATAATATAATATGATTCTATTTTGAATTTGATTTGTTTATTTTATAATGTTGTAGATGTCCACATTGTGTGAATAATAGATGCCATCAAACCAAAACTTGGTTCAAAACTGTGTGCAAATAATTTTTGAAATGAATATTGATGTTAAGTTTTTCGTGTGAATATTTTATTTTGAAAATGTGATTGGTATTGGTATTTGAATATATACATTAAGATTTTTTCTCAGCAACATTTTAGTGTTTTCATTTTTATATAAACGTTTTTTTATATGGGATTTGTTGGAAAAATCAATTTCTCAAACCGTTGATGATACAAAGTTTAGGGACAACTATTGTGGTCAGTAAATGGATGTGATAATAGACTGACGGTCTGAAACTATTTGGAAAGGACGGTTTTTGATATTCGAATTCATCAATAATTATTTTTTCTTTATAAATTTATAGAAAATGTTTGAAAAATCTCTAAAAAGGAATCATGAAATAATCATTAGATAGATTTCATGTGATAATGATGATATAAATAAGTTTTTGACGAGTACAAGAAGGGAAAATGATTTAAAATATTTTAGTATATATATATATTTTTATTTATTTATATAATTATAATACAAATGTTTTCATCAGCATTTTTCATTGGCGCTGCAATAAGCATCGCATTCATAATAATAATAATAATATAAAAAAGAGAACTAGTAGAAATTTAGGGAGTGGGGGGGATACAATATCAAAAATTTTTATTAATACCAATTTAGTAATTTTTTTGCCAATTGGTCTTACGTAATTTTTTCAAAATTGCATGTTGTCTTTCTCAATATTAAATATTTATAAAAATCGTTCTGCAACTATACAAATCTTTCAATGAATCATTATTATTAGTAATTCATCCTAAGCAGTTCTTTCGTTATTATTTTTTTTCGAAATTACACATCTAAAAAAATTGATACGATTTCATTAAGTTCTTAGAAGTGTCAAAATGTATCAGGCTCGCACTAGAATTCAATGGAACAATGATGATCTGTCACTTTTGCAAATATCATGTGCATATCATTTGTGTAATAAGTTTTCGTGATTGAAATCGGTGTAGTTCTTTTTTAACAGACAGAAACACAATTGCACCTATGGTTATCTAGTTGCGATACTCCGATTAAGGCGATACGTTATTTGAAAAATATAAATAATATAAAAGTGCCCAAAAACCCTAAAAACCCACTTAAAATTACTTTCATTTTTTATTTTATGTATAAGTCGGCATTTAGTTTGATTTTGAGCTTATGAGAAATAGCAACGTGGAATTTTTCATCGCTTAAATGGTCGTATATGATGCATACGGCCATTTTTCAATTAATTTAATTGTGAAAGATGTATTTTAACCTTCCTATGGATGACACAATGTTTATGAAGGTGTATAAAATCTAATCATATAAAAATTCGTCTCATTTTCTTTTGATTTTCAATTCAGTATTTATATTTGTAATAGTACACTTTTATTACAAGCTAACAAAATTAGGTAATCACAAAAATTGTCTATGAAATATCATAACAAAATGTCAACTAATGATAATAACACAGATATATTATATCAAAAATAGTTCTTAATGATCTAAGCTAATAGAATTTTCTACTAAACATAAGTTATCATTTAAAAAATCAGACTATGTTCTAATTTTAACGTTTGTCAAGATGTCAACATATTCCTGAATATATAGTGTGGTATTATTGATGAGAGATGAACGTGAATGTATATTTTGGAAGGTTTAAGATTTTCTTGAAAATTCGATTGCTTCTCTTTAAACCTTATAATATACAAAACAAGTAAAGTTTTCAAAGCACATATTTCATAGACTTGTGTAAACTGCTTACTGAATAATACCCCTCTATGTCCTTTCGCTTTTATTTTCTTTGATACATCGTTTAAATGAAGACGACGATTTTATTCTCAACATTTCTTTGGTACTGGCTTATTTGAGTTTGTAAATCATAAATGATATCGCTTATAGAATTCAATCATACATGAAAGAAGGTTAAAATGCTTCTCGTTTGTATGCATTTCACTATTTATAAATGTGTATATGAACGTATACACAGAAATAATACCACTGGATAAACGTGGAGGTACAAAAAATTCTTATAAATTATTAAAACATCTAAAAAATTTACTAGGTTTTTTAATGATAGATGTATATTTATGTACACACCTTAAACAATCACTCATCCATCTATTTGTTACATTAATACCAATAATTATCATTTTTTATACAGAATAATTAATAGGTTAAATACAAAATGATTGATAATGTGTGCACGTGTGTGTATGTGTGTGTATGTATGCATGTTTTTCTGTTCATTTAGTAGTAGTTTTTTTTTTTGATTATCTCATAGTTTGCTATTGGATAAAAATTATGCGAAAATTCTTACAAAATTTACAATTTATACACTTCATGGAGGTCGATTTGTGCTATTTGGTGTTTGTTGTTATTGTTAAATTTATCCAACTAATTTTGAAAACGCTGTGAAAATTTCTATGTGTATTCCAATTTCATACTTTATAAAATGATTTCGAATTTGCAAATAGCTTTAAAATTTAGCGAAAAGCTTTGTTTTCAATTAACGACCTAAAGGATTTAATTGACAAATATACTACCTCTAATTATGCTGATTTTACAGGTTACACACATCGAGAAAAGTGTCTTTTGTAACGTTCATATTTTAAAATATGATAATTATTACTCTAAATAGATGTGTATTCCACTCACATAAAAACAAATGTAACTTTCAAGGGGCGATGCATCAGGTGAACAATTCAATATTAACACTGAAATTTATACAGTAACTTATTAACCTTTTGCTCTTGCTCAAATTCAGACCCAGAAAAAGTACCCGATGGTGAAAAATCAACTAGGTAATATCAAATTTGCTAGAATTTTGAAAATTACATAAAAGTGTGGTTCGTTCGACAATGTTTCATATAGTCAAACCACATTACTTTTTACCTATAAATCATCCATTATATGGTGTTAATTACACAATTACACATACAATACATTCAATAATGCATTAAATGCTCGAAATTATACAATCACAAGACCAATATCACGAAATTTTTTAAATCACGTATCGATAAAAAATTACATTTATCAAAACGTTCAAGTGAGAATTTTCATTGTGCTGAATATGGACGATGTCATTTCATTTATGTCTTCGATTTATTATTGACCCTATTGTTAAATCTTAAATGTACGTCAGTGTCGAATGATCACATATTAATATAAAAAAAATGCCTCCATTACGTTAATATTGATAATACGAAAAGCTTGTTATTCTTACATAGATGAAAATCAAACTATAATTTCTATGAAAAAAGGGTATTTTGTATGGTGTGTGTGTGTGTGTTTGTGTTATTCAATTTTTGATGTTTTTGGTATGTAATATGTATTTTGTGCATATAGGTAGAAGAAACATTTCATATTTTATGTATTTTTTACATGGAACATTATCAAGAATTGCAAAATGTTGAAAAGCAGAACATGTACAGAAAAAAATATACAGGCGTATCCGATTTAACTACTGCCGTTTATACATAAATTTCCTATTAGACCGCCTCGAAGTTGCCCTTTAATCGGCCAACTTTGTACAGGCGTGATTGATTTAAGAATTATATACAATTAGATACAGTTGCTGTATTTCAGCTTCAGTGTCTTTAATGTATTATAATATAGTGCTTCATTAATAAGACATAACATCATATAAGTTGATGGGTTTTCATTTGTAAGCCGAAACAATAAAAAAATCAACGTTCGACAGAATTTTTTTTTTTACTATAAATGTTTTAAAAAAGATAGATACAATGTTTCATTTAACTAATTATATTTCCTATTGCAATTTACCTATAAATTTTCATCTATTCTTCATTTCGAATAAAAATGCTATGATAAGTGAAGTAGAAAAATCTATTGTCATGTCGTAAGTCATCCATGACATTTACTTTAACTATGTTATTTAAATTCAGCTTTGAATCTTTTAACCGTGTTTTATTTAAGTTTTTATTTTGAATTGTCAAAATATATAATATAAAGGTACACATCAGAAATTTCAGAAACAATAGACGTTTATCAAAATTTGTTCAGTACTATGTGCTTCCTTCGGTGTTGTAACATTTATTAAACAAAAATCAAATTTATTATAAGGCTGTTTATGTAAGAGATTAAAATTTCGAATTAATTTAGAACTATTATATTATATTATTTTGATGATTATGAATGTGTTGTTTTTGTATGTTCTAAAAAAAAAATACAATAGAAAAAGAATGAGTAAAAGGATGCAAAAGGATATGTCGAAAAGTGCAGAAAAAAAATCTGTGTTCAACATGTAAAATATATTATTAAAATATTATATAATATAAATATATAAAAAATCAACGCAACAAAATAATTAAAAAAAAATCATTAGAAAAAAATTGACTACTTGTATGAATGGTTCAACAATTTGGTCTTAATATAATTTGACAATAATTTCACGAAAACCTCTTTCGTTAACCTTTCTATCTTGGGAATACGTCAAATATGAACTGATCGATGATCATAGCTATATAGTTTAATTTGAAATCACACTGACATCATTCATCAAAACTACAGTGAACATAAATGGCTAATTTCATGCAATTTTGAAAAAAAATGTGTTCAATAACTTATATTTTCTGCCTGCAGTTACAAAAATAATTAAAAAACTTTCAGGTCATATTTTCACATTATAGAGGTTTGTGTGATTGAATTCACAATATGATCTTAATCTTGGAATCAAATTATAAATTATTATCATATTATCATTTGAAGGAAGAAGGCTTAAATAAAATAGTAAAATATACTGAAAAATGTAATACCTTACCATAATTTTCTGGAGTCAAAGTATACAACTATTTTACTAGTTGTTCAAAATAATTAGAAAATGTAATACGTTTAAATCAATATATACGATTACGAATTTATCTAAAAATATGCAAATTATTTAAATATATGTTATAAATATTTTTAAATAATCCAAGATTCAAAAAATGAGCATACGTATATAGTATAGGTATGAAATACAACATTCAATAAAAAAGTCTAAAAAAATACAAAACTACAAAAATCAAAACAATTTAAATAAAAAAAATATTTAATCATGAAGAAATTTAATAATTAGATATTCAACAAATACAAATCAATGTTAAATATTTAATAAGCTACAGATGCAAAGGTAAAATTACAACAAATATATCATGTGCATCTCTAAAATGACGAGAAATAAATACAAAAATTGGGAATACAACATTAGAAAAAATATATATATTTTACCCAAGAAAACATAGACTACGTTAAAAATATTCCCAATTTTGTCGAAAGAAGCGGCGATGGTTCTCATAAAACTCACCATCAACAAACAAAACAAAACAAAATAAAATACATAAAACTCTTAGACGTTACATTCAGTGTCAAGAGTCGTAACATATACACAAATATGTGTACAGAATAGTGTGAGGAAGGAAAACGTTTATTTACAACTTAGTCATTTAGCTATAAGGAATATATAATGTTCTACAGGTGTCAAAAAAATAAAGAACGGTAACTTGACATTACAAGATTCGGGAAATATAAATTAAACATACAATAAATTGTGTAATTTTTGGTTAATGAAAGTGTGTGTATGTGTGTGAAGTGAATGATAAATAAAAACTTCCAAAGTGTGGTGTGGTACGTCTAAATTACCTATCCAAAAAATTACGATTCAAATGGTGAGCAGAATAGATAAGAATACAAATACAGACACAGACATCTAGAGCGACCGACGGCGAAATACAAAAATATAAAAATACAAAAATCCGCCCGAAAAACACCAAAACTACCGATTTGTTATGAATCAGATCCGATTATCGCATAATATATATATATACTTTAATTATATGCAATTTTTAAACGTGTGTGTATACTTTATGCATACGTGCTTATGAATATTAATGTCTTCACGCATAAGTGAACTACTTTTACGCAAAATCATGCTTAGCAATCGAAATATCTCACACACAAAAACAATGTTACAATATATCCTAAACTCAATTAAATTAATGTAAAAATTTTGAATTAGAAATTCACTAAAAAACAGTATTCCAGCCTGAAACGTTCTCGTGACTGTTAAGTACACTCTGGTGATTTCAGACTATAACACTAAGATTGTTCATGGTCCATTTTGATGTATTTCTTATTCTTAAAGAGTCAACCCTTTCGTATGAAAAGAAAACAATGAAATTTTTTTATATTGAGCGCATCAAAACTATACATGATACCTACAAACAAATAGCGAAAATCTCACACCAGTCAATATTGCACATACTTGGCCTATACATCAACAAAAATGTTTGTCAATATTTTTTCCCTTACATCAATTCAATGATTTCATCATTATTATTGACAATTACAGCGTGATGCAAAAAACTGTCTCGCACAATAAAATCAATTTTATTTTATACACAAAATATAGAAGTCAGTTTAATGGATCACACCTAACATTAAAAAAATAACAAACACCAAGGCTCTCACACAATACTTTTTAAATAAGGGTGTCTAAAAATGACTTAAGTGTAATCTCACAAACATTTAATCAATACTGTTTATTTCAAAGTTCATAAACTGGTAACGTGTTTCAATAACGTATAAAAATAAAAGAAGTATCTACGTTTCAAAGAACACTTCAGAAATAACTAACTGAATATATTATACATAGTAACATAGTCAATTTTAGATCACCAAATATGCCATGCTTTCAAGTCGAGTTTTGGATTTTATCCAAACAGTTAAAATTATTCAAAAATCCATTAAGAATCTTATACTAAGCACAGAAACTTCCTAGTGTTTTTTTTTGGGTATTAACCCTCTATATATAAAATAAAATATCCTTTCATTAATGACAAATAAAAAACAATTTTTCTATTAAGATCGATACTGTAGATAATCGAATCTATATTTTTTTAATTAACTAATTAATACCAATGCGTTAAATTTAAAAATACTACTCCTCCTCGTCAAATTGTCTAAAATTTTTGGTATATATTAATCTAGTGATGTTTTAAATCAACAAACTTTATCATATTTAACAAAGTTAAGTTTACGTAATAATAATTATATGATAATGATAATAGGTAATAAAAATCTTCTAAGACTCATTATTGAACTATTGCACTGCACTCACAATTAAGGAACTAGTTCACATCGGATAATCAATTAGTGTTTGAGGAAATCTATTACGATGAAACGATTCAAGCAAATCAATCAGAAGTTACAATACAAACTTTTCACTATTTGAAATTAGTAGATAAATTTATATTCAATTTTTTTTAATAAAACGACTTAGACTAATCGCTTTCGATTAAATAGCAAAAAAAAAAGATTTTTCAGAAACATTAATTCGAGTATTATTAAGAAATGGGATATTTTTTGAATAATAGATTTCCCAATATCGAAACACCATCGATATATCAATTTTATAAATAATAATATGGTTCGGAGTATGCATGTGTTGCAAGAGTTTACAATGAGTAGCTAACACCAACGAAATGGAACTGCACGTGGTCTTTCTGCGCCTTCCTTAACTAATGGTTTATGAAATTCGCGGCCAGGACGAGAATGAATCGTAGCCCAACAATGTTCACAGTAATACTAAAATATGGAATCAAGTGTCATAATATGTAAAACAAACAATAATACAAACGATCTATATAAAAATACCTGTAGACATGTCACGTTTGCGCAAAAGAATGGCGCAAATTTACCAGAGCATCTCGCGCCTTGGCATTCGTCACACATTTGGTCGTCCAACACGTATGGTTTCACCTAATATAATGATATATTTCAGTAATATGGATGTATTGTTAATTCATATAATAAAATACTAACCTCAACTCTCTTATCAATATCACCATGTTGCAATTGGACAAATCTAGCAGATATAGCTGCTATGTATGACTGTTGATTGCTAAAGGCCACTCGACCAGCTCCCTACAAACAAAACACATTTAATTTGTATAAAAAAAAGTTGAAGCTTGAAATTAATACAGTGTCCCTTGTTTAATTGGTAGATAGGTTCCGCTGGATCGGTTTTTTTTAGAAAAATTTAAGAATTTGTATCAGAGTTTTCGTTTCACTTTTGGTTTCACTTGGAATTGACAATTAGTTGAAAATGAGGAGATTGACAAGGAAGACTTCAAGAAACCAAATGTTTACAAATTGTTTTTCTTCAGGTGTCTTTTTTTAATAAATAAAAAAGGCATAGATGTATCGTAAACTAATTCTCAATAATTTGCGTTGCTCTATGTAGCTCAGTAAAATAGAATTTCATCAAAAGAACAATTTTTTTTTCAACAAAACAGAAATCGTATTAAACGAGGGATGTGTACATATATAAAAATTTGCTCAAATAAAAACCTTAGGATATTTTAATTCTGGATCCGTATCTATGCCTGCATAACAAACACCACCATATAAACGATCCATAATAGTGGCTAACTCAACTGTGAAAGAAAACCAATAATTAAAAAAATACACAAATTTGATAAACAGAATGAAGAATTGTTTTATTTCTCATACCAGCTTTAAGAGGACGTGGAACTCCACCGACGAATACAGTTTTCGGGGATCGAGCGGCATGCTAGCATCTAATACAAAATCTGCATCTCCAAGACGCCATGGCCGAATTTGAACTGGTTTATCTTTTATAGTCGGGGAAGATACGCATAAATATAACTTCTCCTCATCAGTAATGCAAGCATCCATCAGTTGTTGGACTGAGCACTCATCCTAAACATCATTTAAAATTTAGAAAAAGATTCGGTGAATGATTCATGTTATTATAATAAGGGAAAACAACCTGAAAGAGTAAAAATGCATATCCCTTTGGAGGAAAATAGCTTTTACTTTCGGCTTTGTGTGGCCAATCTACAACTAATGCACCGAATCGACGAAACGATGATGTGATTTCATCTGAAACAATGTTTGGAATGGTTACACATTTTGGAGATTTTTTTAAATGTTGATGTGTAATTAAAAAAAAATAAAACCTTCGTCAATATCTGGCGGCAGTCCTCCCACAAACACTTTTCTTGAGAAGCGTTCTGTGCCAGGTTCAGATCCGCCGCTGGTGGGAGACGATCTCGCTGGAGAACCTCCTATCATTGCAGACAGGCCTGTGAAATAAATAAAATTAAAATATGTAATAAAGAATATGAAAGTTGTAGTAAAATTTAAAATTAATCACAAATAAATTTACCTGCAGATGAAAGCGCAGCATGATCAGCTGTAGTCGCTTCTGCTGGACCGCCTTGGCCCATTCCTGCTGCTTTTTCATCTCTTCCCAAGAAAAATGGGTACGTCACTGAAAATTTTGCCATAAAAATCAGACATAATAGTTGAAAATTCATAAGAAATTATACTGTTTTGTTCAGTGTAATTCATTGAGATGTATTGTGGAAGAAATAAAACATGACCCAGTACATTAAATATTGCATTCGATTTACAATTGATAATCGCCGAAAATAAATACATTTATATTTCTAATTAGTGGTATTTACCTTGTGCTCATTGAAAGACCGAAACGTGAAATGTTCTGCTATCGACCAAAATTGTTGAAACTATTGACTGCCATTGCTGATTTCGAGGTTTCCAAAGGGCAAAAATTGGATTCGGTATTAGAGATCATTAAAAGCATATTATGAAACAAAGAGGTACAATGATCCAGCAGAGGAATCATGGTCAAAGTCGGATAAAAGAAAAAGGCTCATGAAAACAATTATTGTCATCGCCATAATGAATTGGGGTGAACGGAGAGGTCGAAGTGTGTGAAAAGGAGACGGAAGATCACAGAACAGAATACATGATGAGAAGCATGAGTTGGTGATGGTTACACATGATGAAGTATCATCAGCTTGGAAAGGCTGATGTTTTCAAAGGGTAAAAATTGGAATCGGTACAAGATATCACTAAAAGCATGACATGGAACAGAGTAAGGTAAAACAATTCAGCAGAGGAATCAAGGTTTAAGTTGGACAAATGAAAAGGGCTCATGAAAACAATAATTGTCAACTTTGTAATGATCAATGGTGATATTTGTGAAAGGCGAGGTCGAAGTATATGAAAAGGAGACGGCTGAAGACGGAAAATTACAGAATGGAATACATGACGGACGCGAAAAGCATTAAATGATGCAGTTATGGTTATGATGGTGATGCATGATGAAGAATCGTGAGGGTTTGGAAGGGCAGACGTTTGTGATGAAGGGATATAAGACGTTTGCATAACATGATGAAGGGATATACCACGCCTGAAACAACAATTGTCATTTCATAATTAAGTTATTGAACGGATGTGAAAGGAGGGCAGAAAACGCTGGAACACATGACAGACGCGAAAGGATACTTGAAAGCCATCGTCGGGATCGTCAGGCCAAATGATGGAAAGACGCGTCTTTTCGCGCCATTACGTTTGAACGTCAACAAGTACGGCCATCATAAACATATGTCATTTTCGTTTGGACAAAAAGTCTCGTTTGGATAAAACGACACGACGTGTTTTATATGATGGTTAGATGATCCGATTAAATGTTTTGTAATTTGTTTTGATTATGCTGTTTCGAAGTGTTCTGTGCTCGGTGTGTTCTAGTGTCGTTTAGGAAAACGTCACTTTTATTGTTTTCTTTATGAAAACAAATGTTTATAAATTTTCGTATTGTTGACGCGTTGACTGTATTTGATTCGAAATAGATTCCAGATAGAATCGAATCGGATATCAGCGCGAAACGGAAAATCAATTTGACAATGGCTCGCTTTTCAAAAATGAGCTTGCATGGAAGGCGAAATATTTAATTCTGTCATACAGAAATTCGATCGATAATTTTTTTTTAATTTTGTATTTTTGAAATATCATCATCATCATCATTAGCAGCCTATAAGTTATCCACTGCAGGACAAGGCCTTACCAGACAAATGCGGCAGTCTAGGCTATACCTCACCGCGCTAGCCCAAGCTTTTTTTGAAATATATGCAGAAAAAAAGTTTATTAATTATTTTAATCAGATTAATGTTTTATTCGTACCGGAAGGACATGGCAACAACATCCAGGATATTGTTTAGGTTATAAACAACGAAAAATATAACATTTCGTATTTTATAATATCCTCCAACTCAAATATGTATATATTTTCCAACAATAATCAAACTGACAATTTTTCCTAATACCCATTATCAATCGAAATTCAATTGATTCCAACTAGAATCCAATTAAAACTGAAAATTTTCAGACATTCCAACCGTCGCACCAAAATCGCAATACCCCATATTTCCAACAATCAAACCCCCAAACACAATCCCACACAACAAACAAAAAAAACTCATCACCACTTAAGAATATGCGCATAAAAGTGGCAAATTGGACCGAATCCGACTGAAAATCACACACCACCAAATCGATCATTTTGCAGGCGGGGGCACGCACACACAAGAGGGGGGGGGGAGCGTCGCGAGGCGGGGGAGGGTGAGGCGCTAGGTGCGGGCAATTGGCCGTAGCATCGGCACAGCGCCGAGCATTAACCGAGTGCGCTGAATAGGAGCCGCGCCCTATCTGGGTCACGAGGCCCTCACCTACTCCGCGCACCACGGCTGTTTGATGCAGCAACAATATTGATTCTTCGCGTCCTTATGTAACTCGGAAAACTTACGGTTGCAATTGTGACGCAACGCGTCATTGGACGACGCGCGAGCGCGATTATGGCCAATGAGTGGTTCAAAGGAGGGGGAGGGTTGGTTGTTTTAGGGAAATGTCGAAATATGGAGGGGAATCGGTTGAAGAATGCTACTGAAATTTTAATGATGGATGTGATGTTGTGGAAATTCAATGTAAACAAAGCAGTGTGAAAATAGAGGAGTATATGAGCAGGGATACAAAATGAATAATCACGAAAAAAGCAAATTGATCTATTTTAGAGGATTGAATTCGAACGAAAAAGGCTTTTTTTAAATCAGGTTGTTATTATTATAGAGTAGAACCTCGATTATCTGGACTAAACGGGGATTGAGATGGTCTGGATGGCGAAAAATCCGGATAATCGAGATGAGAAAACAATTGAATAAATTTTTGGTGTAATTATGCACACAGTATTCAAGTATTTTTTTAAAATATATACGGCCCATTTATGTTTACTATTTTTAGTTATAATATTTGATACTGGCAACATTTGTGAACATAACATAAAATCACTACGATGGTAAATTAATCGGTTTTCAAGATAATAATTAATGTAGTCAAATTTTTAACGCCATGAGAAGTTTTTTAACTCCAAATTTGACCAATAAGGATAGTTGAGGTTCGGAAAAAATATATTTTTTAAATCCAAAGAGGACAAAATCGAAAATTTGCAATATGAAGTAAAATAATTTTAATAATAGAAATCGGAAATAGTTTAATATGAAACAAATAACGTAAAAAATCGATAAATAAGTAATCGTACTGCAGTCCTGATAAAATATACTATTAGTTTAATATGAAATTCTTTTCAAACGAAAAAAATGTTTTTGTCCCTTCAGTTTTAAAAAAATAAAAAAATACGTATTTTTGGCTATGTATTGAACGTTGAATAATCAAGTTGATCAATCTAATTATCTTGTTTTATGTGCGAATTGGAATCGTTGCCGATTCAATTATGGAAATCTGTTTAATTCGGATGTGCCGAATAAACCCTCCTAATGGACAGAACGATTTGTAATTCAACGTCCAAATGCGGATTTAGGAAAATTAAATCGTTTTTCAAGCAAATCTATAAAATCACACAAATTATATTACAGAGAACGTTTCTTCATTCCACGATGGAACAAAGCCATAAAAAACGAATATGTAATAAAAGCACATGAGCATAATTATATCAAATAAATGATTCTGGAGTTGAAAAAAAATAAAGAACATCAATTTTCAAACTACATAGAATAACATCAGTGGTGGATATTCACCTGTAATTGACCATCTTTCAGAAAAAACGTGAAAATTAATGGTTTTATAGATAAAAACGATAATCTTTGGGAAAGGGTGCGATTAAGCAGCTTATCTATCGCACCCTTTCCGAAAAATTATCATTTTTAAAAACCTTAATTTAATTTCTAAGAGACAGTCAACTACAGATGCACAATTCACCACTGACATCGTTACCCTAACATCTCACAACGTTTCAAGCCAACCACAACTAAACACTACAACACAATTTCACCGAACACCTAAAAACTCGAACCGAACTAACAAATTCTCAAATTTTCAAATCACAAACCACGCAAAAGTGTCCTCTAATCGCCATGTTTCGAAACGCAACATACATTGTTAATGAAAATATACGATAGTGCGATTATCACGGCCGGAATTGTGCGAACCTGGTTGACTTCCTATCGACTTCCCGCCATTTAGTGATTATAATTTGTGTATCCGCATGCGGCAATATTCGAAGCGGTCGTTCGGACTCAATTGGTCGTTGCGGTGTGGTGTTTGAAAAATTATGGTAATTCGTTATGTGGATGTTGGGTGTTTGATGTGATTTGGTTTTGTTGTGACGTTCATGGTTGGATATGTTCGTTTTTTGATGGGATTTTTGTGTTGGTAGAATTTGATTGTCGATTATTTTTTTTGTAATTTTTAATTAAAAAATAAGGACAAGTAGAAGAAAACAGATATTGGATAAGTGTTTAGAAATAGGGGACACTTGTCTAATTCCGTGATATTAAGCGTTCGTTTGTCATTATCTTGTATTCTACAGTAAAATAATAAAAAAAAAAATTTACAATGATAAAGCATCAACCTTCTTTTTCATCGAACCATTATTTAGATCTTGTAATTTATTACAAATTTTGTGTAACGTCTCCTTAAATGATCGAATCTGAGATGTCTAATTTCGTGATACTGTGGCAAATTCCGTACATTTTCTTATTGTAGAAATTAATAAATACGTTTTGTTTTATCTTTTTTCACCAATAAATATAGCAATTATAAAACTTAATGTTACATTAATTTAATTTTTTACATGTAATTGACCATCTCTCAGAAAAACGTAAAAAAATTAAGATTTTTAAAGACGATTATCTTTCGGGAAGGGTCTACCACTGATGTCGTTGCCCTAATTTTATTTTGCATTTAACGGATACTTATTAAGCCATTTTAATTTTTTTTCCACTTATCGAACGACTCGAGCTAGCGCGATAAGGTATAACCTAATATACCACACAGTTGATAAGACCTTGTCCTGCAGCGGATAACTAACAGGTTCCTAATGAAGATAATGATTTTTTTACATCTGTATCAACTCGCTCTCAAAAGCTTCAACAAACACAACCAACACTCTAACGGTTAGGTGTCGGCAAACTTTTTTGGAAAGGGACATATCGTAAAAATTTGAGATACGGCGGGTCGGATAGCAAACTCGAAGATATTTATATGGGTAATTATACTCAAATAGCGACAAAAAGCTCAATATTTACAAAATATTATGATTGATCTCAAAATAGTTATTCAAAAATTCAAGTCAATTAAATTTAAAAAAAAAAAAAATTATGTATAGGTAAAGAAAATAGGTAGTAAGTAAGAGCACCGCAGGCAATTTTTTTTTCGTTTTTTATTGATTAAAACTATACTATTGATAACGTAAAATTTTCTAAAAATACATAATTTCAGAGAATAATCACTTCCAATCGAGGATCTGACAGAAGGCTCTCAATTGTACATTTAAATGGATTTTGAAATATGGAATTTTTTCGCACTAGGTAGTATCAAGACCTGAAAAACGTTTTTGTAACTGTAGTTTAACAAAATGTATCTGCTGTTTTTTTTGAGGGTCACAATTTCTAAACTGATTCAAATTTTATTTATTTATTTAATTTTAGTTCGCGGGCCGGATTGGAAACAGGCATCGGGCCGGATTTGGCCCACGGGCCAGAGTTCACCGACACCTGCTCCTAACCCAACCACCCCAAACCATTCCACAAAACCCTTGAACATTCATAACACCATCATTCTAAACTCTATAACAAAAAAACCCAACAACTGCACTAACGACCCGCCTCGTTTCGCCATCATCACCATCATCACCATCATCAACTCAATCTCTACAACGCACGCAACATTTCAATTCCGAATTTCGATCGGGACGATCCATGGCGGCGACATCGCATGACCGCCGAAGGTCGACCCTCGATCATTTTACACGAGATCGCGAATTGTGTCAATCGCCGCCACGTTTCGTTGCGCAGTTCGTTTGCGAAATTGCATTTCGGACCGATTCGGAGCTGCATGCGCGACCGATTTCGGGAAATTTGTGTCAATTCGATGTTTGGGAAGGTGATTGAGTTTGTAGAATGAAGTTTGATGTTCGAGTTTCGGTATTTTGGGGTGTCGAATGGAAATTTTTGGAGGTAGTCCGTAGTTGTGATTTCGATTTGGAAATGATGGTGGTTTTTGTTGGAAGCTATTATAATAGGGTGGTCACTGAAAGATTGAAGAGTGCGGAAAAGTTATAACTTGTTCGTGTTCAATCTTTTTCATTTACAGATTATAAGAAACCGTTGGAGATTAAAATGGCTCATAGTGACGGATTTATTTCGCAAGGGGCTCGAGGCGTCAAAAAAATTTGGGGTCCTTAAAGCTGAGAATATATAGAGCTGAGTTCCAAATCTACTCCTCCCTCCCTTACATATAAAATATTAAAATTGAAAAAAAAAGCATCGCAGGCGAATTTTTTTTATCGTTTATGATAAAGTCGGTTTCATAAAATAAAGGATAAATGAGCGATTTTGGAAAAAAAATTATTTTTTCTTTAGAGAGTGATTCAATTTTCACGATGTTTATTAGATTAGTATAGAAAAACTATAATAATTTATCGAAAAACTATTTTTCAAAAATACTAAGGGTATTTGGAGCTCTTTCCAATAGAAGGGCCTGAGGCAAGAACCTCCAATATCTATAGGTAAACCCGCCACTGAAACGGTAGCGTATGATGTTCAGCAACGAGTAAAACTCATTGGGTTTTCTATTCTAGCGAAAGACCAATTATTGAAAGTTAAAAATATATTATCGATACCTTTTCTAAATTTCAATAATAATCGATGCTTCACTGGAATAGAAAAACCTATTGAGTTTTAATTATTGCTACATATAATATGTAGCACTTTTGCAAAAGATACAACCAATAAAAATGTTAAAAATAATCAATTATGACCTTTTCAAATCTTTCAGTAGCCATTCTAATATAATCAATAGGCATAATCTCGAATAGTGCGTATTGAAAAAAAAAAATCAATTTTATAAAATGAAAGATAATTAAAAAAAGCGATGAAATAATAGACTGTTAATAAATAATAAATTTTAAGCGATAAGCGCCCTTGGCAAAAAGCGCACCGCCGCCAGCGTCGGATGCATTTAAACGGCGCATTGGCGCGAACCGTCAATCCGAATCGATCAAAGCGACCAACTCTCGAAAATCAAAAGCGGCGGGAAAAGCGCTCTCGACCGGACACGCTGCCGGCCATCGATTGACGACGGACACGGCGCGGGAAAAAACGGAAGCGCGCCGCCGCCATGGCAACACCATGGCGGACAACGGAAAATTGAAACTGCACGGAGGAAAATCGATCCGGTTTGACGGACGTGCGCGAAATCTACGCCCGGGGCTCGTGTGTTTGCGCTTGTGCGTGTGTCGCGCCGCGAGTTTTTTTTCTGATTGATGGCGGCCCTGTCACGCTCGGGCCAACTGTCAAAATATTGGAAATTTTCAGCTTGCTTTGCGACATGGAATTTCTTTTCGAGTTTAATATTTGTCGTTCGTCTTTTCGCAGTTGTTTTTTTTTCGGGTGTTTCAATTTTGATGTTTTGAAATTTTTGTAGTTATCGCTTTGACGGTGCGATGATAAAATTTAAGTGTTGCGAAATCTTTATTTGTTGAACGATTGAGTGATTGAAATTATGAATCAATTAACAAACATTCTGAATGTTACATTTGGAAAAAAATAAAAATATTTTGATATTTATACATATGAGCCGTTGTTTGTGAAAGTGATGTAAGTTCATTTCCAGAAAAAATTGTTAATACACGTACATTAACTAACTTTTTTCCAATGATAGACTTATAACACTTTCAAAACCAACAGCTCATTCGTTATTTAAAGCCGCGTTCGCGAAACCCAATTCCTATATCCCTCTAGATAAGATCAGTCAAAATCCAATAAAAGAAAAGTCTCTCCACTTATTTGCATACATTTATTGAACCGTAACCGAAAACCGAAATTTTTGCCGCAACGAAAACCGGAACTGAACTGAAATATCCAAATATTTTTGAAACGTTTTCTTGGTTTTTATAGAAAACATTTTCTGTAATTTTTGAGAAAGTCGGTTTTTTGTAAATATACGATTTTTTTTAATTGAAAACTTGAAGTCGAACCAAAAACCGGAACAAAAACAATCATTTCGGACCCCTGATTGCAACAATTAAAAAAAAACGCACATCCCCCCACAACCTTTTCACCACCCATTTAATCATATCGAAATAAAACAAAAACCCAAACCCAAACGACACATCCAACCCCCACACAATCCCAAAACATCAACAACCCACAACCACCCCCCCAGCCCTTCATCCCGAAACGAGGCCATCACCCCACGGGCACCCCGCCTCGTTCGCGAGCCCCCCCCCTTGCACGCTCGCGAACGCGCCCGTAAATACGAGAGCGAGTGCGGGAGACGTGCCGCCATCGCGCATGCGCCCGACACAAATAATACTAGAGGCCGTTGACCCGCCACGTGGTCCCGGCATATATACACGGCCGTTCGTTAGCCCTGCAGCCCCCCCCCCCCGGGCCGCACCCCCCTCTCCGCCGCCTGGAAACGGTGCCCTTTGCCTGTGCGCCCTTAACGCTTTTCCCGTCGCTTTTGTGTCGTTTTTCGCTTTTCGGCGTTAGAATGCGATGGTTCGTTTGTCGGTTTTGGGCGTTTGATAGGTTTGGCCGATTTTTTTTTGAGTTTGTAAGGTGGATGCCGGAAATGGAAGTGGGGAAAGATGCGAAGTCGGTTTTTTGGAGGAAATATGTTTTATGTATAACGACAATGTTTTAAAATAGGGTCGAAGTCCGTAAAATCTGTTTTTAATATTGTATATCAACAGCGAACTTGTATCAGTTTGGGAATTTATCGACAAAAATCGTTGTATCTTAAAATTGAAATAACAAACTAACAAACCTATGCCTCAGAGCAAGCTAATAAAAAGCTTGAAAAATGGCACCTAGTGCTTTTTTATTTCGGTATTCATTTGAATTTGAGGATGGTTTATTTTTGATTAAAAAATTGTATATTAATTGGTATACTTCTAATGTATTTTTTGATGATAAGTATAACGGTTTTGAAATAACTCGTGTTTTAAGACTAATTATGGTTTTATACGATATTTAGGATGTATTTTGAAGTAAAATTTCTAAAGGGCGCTAGTATGAAACGTTATTTGGAAACATTTGCTCTCAGTAGAGCTATTTGGAATGAAATGGTAATTCAGTTTGTTTTATATATTTTGACTTGTAATAACTGAGCTGTTGTTTTTGAATGCGGTAAAAATCTATTTTCGAAAAAAAAACGAGTTAATGTATTTTTTGTTTAGATATACCTAACCAAAATAGACATTATTTCATTTTTTTTTCGAAAATGGACTTACACCACTTATAAATAACGGCTCAACTATTGCCATGAAAAAATGGATAGCAAAAAATCAACAGCAGGACTAATAATGCTATATTTAATTAATACCAATTTGCATTCAAAAAAACCGCAATGAAAAGAATTTCGAAACACTTTCATTTGCGATAAATATTTTCATAAATAGATGAGCATATCAGTATTTTGTTGGTATGTGATCAACTGTAGGATTTATTTTGTAACTTTATGAATTTAATTCAACGAGGTTATATTTAATTGATGCCACTTGAGTATTTAAAGAAATTTTTCTTTCAATGTACCAAATACCAAGCAATACACTTTTTGTTGTATTGCAAAATATAATGAAATTTCTGATATGGTTTCAAATATTTAATCCTTCATAGACGGTGACAATTCTGATTACTTAATATGAAACATTAATTTATTTTGATTTTCGACTTGTATTAAAATAAAAATTCAATTCAATAATCAAAATAAACATCACCGAGTATCTAAGATAACTGATAAGGAAAATATTTAACTTGCACATATAAAACAAAATAGGCCGACATTGCACAAACCGAACTACAATTGTCAATCGAAACCTTTTCAAAATTTTCAAACTAAATTGATTTAGATCGCAAAAACGATCCATGAATCGAAACCGAACTGAACACCGTCTTGCGAGCACTCATGAGCACACGAAAATGCAACTCTCCCATTTTAGACGAGGCCCGCCGCTGAAAATAGACACGAAGACAATCGTCCAACGCAGCACGGCCAATCTGAAGGATATTCTCTGAAAGTTCCATGCCTGAAGAATGCGAAAAGCGTCTTCGGATCGATAGGGAGAGGGCCCTCGCGCGTGTATACTGGGCGAACGTTGTGTGCTTGTATGGGGGACGTCCTGTGAATGCCCTGAAAGTGGCTGAAACGCCATGAAATATGCAATGTTTTCGGTGCTGAAGGCGAAATCTTGTATGTGGCGTGTGTGTGTGTGTATCGTGTAATTAGATTGGAGCGTTGATAACTCACCACCTTGAAGATGTGACAGGGACTGAAGGGTGTTTGCGTTACAGCTAATGAATCCTGAAACGAACAGATAAGGTTGTGATTAGTACAGTTTGTTGACGGATGAACATATGCATGCTTATAGTACGTCGACATAATACATTTTATTGTTATTATATTAATATTATTTGTAAGATTATGTTGAAGGTTTTCAAATTGATCTTGGAAAAAAATTGTAGGAAAGAGGCAATTTCACGCTACTTTTGTTGAACAATTTCAATTGTTAATAACCTGTTTGAAACTATACTATGAATCAGTGATTCTCGAGCTTTTTCGAGAAAATGGTGCATTGAAGAAATTACGAAGTCTTGACACGTAACAGTGCTTGAAGTTTTAAATTAGGATATTACTCCTGGGCGTATTTTCTCGGAAGAAGATTTATGTTAGGGTTCTTAAGTTTTTGAATTTTTTTTGCGGAATATTAGTTGAGAAGCTTTGTTGTAAGTGATGTATCTTTTGAAAGCAGATTATGGTACTTTTTCTGTTATTTTTTTAAGTAAAAATACAAACCAGAAATAAGATTTGCGGTTATTTGACGATAAAAAATAAAATAACTGCACAATGAAAATTGCAAAATGATATTTTACTGAAGGAAGTTCAAAATATTTGTTTTTTGGAAATTTCACCAATTGTGTAATAATAATATTAAATTAAATTAAAATGAAATAATCGATATGTAAAAAAACGTATACATTCGGTTATTGCAATTTTATTTGATGAATTTGAAATAGAATTTTTCGGGAACACTGTTTTCATTTTAGTCAAGTTTTAAAAGTTAAAATAGCAAAAGTGTGTTATTCCCAAGTATTCACACTTTTCCCGAACAAAAAAAATCTAATACGAAACAAGCATTCCCATTATATAAACTCCAAGACGATTTTATTTTTCACACAAAAAAATCTCAAATCTCAAAATTTCATACGAAACAGCCATTTGAATAATCGTGCAAATTTCGTTAGCACATAAAGCGGACACCGAAAAATTTTCACTTTCACCGACTTTGAAAACGACCGTAACTGAACATCGAGACCAAATCCGTGAAAGACCCGCCTCGAATCCATTTCAGTATCATCACTTTCGCCTTCGTGCGTTGCAAATGCACTTTCCACAAAACCGAAACCCTCCACGACCACTTTTTATCTTTTCGCACAGATAGACGCCGATCCGATACCCGGTAATTGCGTTCATAAACGAACCGAAATACCCGTCCATTAATATCCCGATGACGACGCGTCTAAATCGAACATATAACACAAACAAACCGTCGAATGTGCGTTTGCAAATTCAACCTTCGCACGTCCGAAATGATCGCTCATAGCCAGGGGCGGCTCAAATAGGGAGCAGAGAAGTTGCCTAGGGCGCAAAAGTTAAAGGGGCGCTTTGTACCGCTCTCATCTTTTCTTCCATGGAAATTGAAATACACTTGGGTCTGTTTTATACGATTTCGAAGTTATACGATTCAAAAATAATGGAATCTATTCCTCATTTTTCTATAGAGGACAAAGCTTTTTTTATGCGAATGCGCATAAAAAATATCTAAAATGAAGATTAGTGCAAGTTATAATCGTTAAAATGTGAGTGTGTATAGGGCGATGGTCGAACGGAATTGTTTTTAAATCTGGCAACTTGCATCCTCGCATTTGAATTCTATCTTCTTTTTCTCTTCTTGAATTATCTTAACCATGCTGATTATTATCGTTTAGTGATGATAGTTCTGATATATGTTCATAAATATGTATGCTGACTGATTTTTTAATGCGATTTTTGGTACATTCTATCACATTGATTTGAAGCTATGCAGTTTTTAAAAATAATGGAACCTAACCCTCAGCTTTCTATGTAGTTCAAGTCTTTTTTTTATGCGAATTTTTTATATGCAAACGTATCTATCACATAAAAACAGACTCAAGTGTATTAAAATTTATATTACTAATTTTGAAAAGCGTCGATCTTTTTTTTTTATGAAATTTTTTTTTTAAATATGGAAGGGGGGCACTGAAAATCAATCTACCTAGAGCGATATATCTCTCGATCCGGCCCTGCACTCGAAATTGCGACCGGTGACATAACAACGGGACGCATTCGGTCGGGAAACCATTAAAAAGTTACTAGTGTTATTTGATTGCGGTTCGAGATGCAAAGGAGTGGACGTACGTCGAAATTGTCGACAATGAAAAGCGTGATTGTTCTATGAAAATCGACGGCTATTGTTCGGATTGACGTGTGTGAGAGAATCGCGGTTTTTGCGACGGAGTTTCAAGATCGGATCGATTGTTGTTAATGGTCAAAAGTTATGTTTGTGTTGGATTTTCAGAGTGAAGTTCTTATGGGATGTTAGTGTAAATGGGGAATCGATGGAATTTTGTTGCCAATGGAAGATTTTGGAAATTATAGCACTGACGTGCTGAAAGTGATAAAGGCGGTGCTAATTTTGAATGTAGCTAGTCTGGTTTCGGTTACCTGATAAATAAGACGTCAATTGATGTCAACTAGCTGTATAAGCCAGTTATATATTTTATATATTTTCAAATTCTTAACCTTGATAGTGAATACTTTAGGATTTAAAGAACCTTGTCAATTTTTTTTCTTTTGGAAAATTTTAATAGACACACATACATGTATACATACATACATACATACAGACATACACACATACACACAAACAGACATTATACATACATACATACATACATACATTACATACATACATATACAATTGTTATATATGAGCCTGCGGAGTCTCTAGCAAGAATACGGCAATAACAAAAACTAAACTAATTTAATTTTCATGTTAATTTTTTTTATTTCATAGACCTTTAACACTTTCTTACTATTATAATAATGTGCGAATGATATCACAATAATAAATTTATAGTCAATTTTCTTTTATATCATTTATCTAATTAATTGTGAACAATAATTGCATTAAATTCATTATTATTGTTTCTTTACTTGTCAAAGATCATTTAATAAAATTAATTGTCTTTATTAAATTTTATTTTGAACTCGAGAAACTTGTACGCAATGATTCTTTTTCAATTTACAATATTTGTATTTATATTTAGTCTAGTGTCGTGGTGTGAGTTTATTTTGACGTTTATATTATAAATTCTGCAGTCATGACCGTAACCAGGATTTTTTTAGGAGGGAGGGGAAGAAACACAACTTCGTATATGTAAGCAATTCCAAACAATATAAATATGCTGTTTTTTTCATTTAATATATAATGTGTGTGAAGAATTAAGATATTTAAAGAACCGAGTGATGTATCTCAACATAAATTTCATAATTTAAGTATAAATTGTCATTATTTTTTAAATTGAGGAGGGGAGTAGGTCCCCATGCCTCCCCTCCCTGGCTACGGCTATGCCTATGTCTGTAGTACATACATATTTGATATCTATTAAAGTTTTATATATTTTCTGACTGGAAAGTGTATAAATCTAAACTATTCAAAAGTTAGTTAATATATAATAGATAATTGATGTTAAGCAACCAGGATTGCGTCAGAATATAAACGTACAATTGATCTGATACTACTTTTAGTAAAAGATGATTTCTATATTTAGCATATTTAAACATACCTTTCCTTTATAGCATCAAAACAAAGAAAAAAAAACTGAATTTTAACAGCATATGAAAAATCGATATTATAATGTATTTGTAGTATACGATAGAATATATTTAGACATAAAATGCCTCCACATTACAATCGACTCGAAATTTCCGGATACGTTAAAGTGCAAAGCGACCATCATTAGTCAAAAAAAGACATTCGAATATTTTGTATTATTTTTTCATCCGATAATATGAAATCGATGGTAATTTAGGTTTTTTCAGTATCGACAGTTGCGCCTAATCGCCGACGATAGTGATCGCGTGGAAATTTTTCCTTCGGCACATGACCGGAAAAATAGACGTCATTTTCAAACGATAGAACGTTTATTGTTAAAAATTAATACGTCAAAAAGTGCTCTTAATGATCACGTTTAATATACATTTCGATTAATGCGTCAGTTGTTTTGTAGTTTATGTGATTGTGAATTATTTTGGATACCTATTTTCTCTTATGGATTGCAAATTGGATATTTTTTATATTGAATCAGAATCTATTTTCTTTTTTGTAATTAGATATTAAAAAAGTCTATGTACAAGTTGAAATAAAAATGTCGTTTTCTGAATATCAGGTTGATGATTTTATCATGTGGAATTCTCGATAAGGGTAACCTTTATGGAAAAATCAGCAATCGATAGTGTCAGTTCTAAATTCCCACACAAACTCTAAACTGAATCAACACGAACATAGCACAGCTGATAAAACTACTGATAGTCATTTCTTATCATCGAATCATATCTTGACACTTCAAATAAATATCGAAACCCATCACTATACTGATGTAATATTTATATACGAGTATACTTATCCTGTATCTATCAATTGTTATAACAAACAGAAGATTCATAAAAATAACAAGTCTTTGAAAATCAAATAATATTTCTTTAATAGTGACTTCACATATGAGTCATTTTTTTTTTGAGAAAGTGGTTTATGTCCATTTTCGGAAAATCTAATCAACCTAAACGTATATCTGACCAAAATGAATGTTAATTAATTTTTTTCTGTAAATGGACTTATACCACTTTAAAAAAAGGCTCATATGATTAAATTATAGATGATAGATGATGTATTATATTTTTCGATATATCTGAATAAATATAAATTATTTTCAAGAATTAAAAAAATTCATTTACGAAATTTCTTACGAATAAAATTATGACAAAAATCCATTTTTAAATAAATAATTTTTTCATTTTCCTTCATAATTCCATTAAAAAAAAAATAAACAAACCCCATAAAAACAGAATGCACCGAAAAACTCAACACCCACCAAATCACGGTGACATTTAATCTTGGCCGTAACGCGACGATATTTGTCCAAGTGTGCTCCCCCATCGCCCGCCACAATTTCGCGATTGCACAACGGCTCGGTCGTAAAACGACCGATCGCGTCCATCTCCGACCGTAATGGCGACACTCGAGCCCCCGGTTGACGAGCACTGCCCGTGTGACAGTGTGGTGTTCCGCTGCGTCCATGTCCGAGGTCATAACCGGGACGTCAGGTGCGGATAGTGTGGCCCATCGCTGATGGCACTTCCGATTTTTCAGTGGAAGTGGAAGTGGGTGGGTTTTTGATTATGGGGTCAGTGATGGTTAGATTGATGTCATGGGGGGTATCGGTGAAATTAAAAAAAAATGGTTGAAAATTATGTATAAAGATTTTTTTTGTATTAGAATTGCTAATTTTTTTCGAAGTTATCGTATTTTTTGTGATAAGAGAAAGGTGATCTATGTAGATGAAATATTGAAACCATTCATTGCCAAATATATAATACATATAGTCTCAAGATGATAATTTAATGGTTATATATGTCATAGAAAATATCAGTGAAATAAAAAAAGTATATATGTAGTTGAAAATTAAGTTTAAAGATTTTTTTTATTAGAATCGCTATTGCGAATTTGTTTGAAGTTTTCGGTGCTTTTTTAGTGATCATAAAGATGATGTTTGTAGATGAAATATTATACTAAAAATATCCATTTCCAAATACAGTGTCAGGACGATAATTTTATGGTTATATATGTAGATATCATGGAAAATATCGGAGAAATTAAAAAAATATAATTAAAAATTAAGTCTATGATAATTTTTTTCTGTATTATATTATAGTAGAATCGCCATAGCAAATTTGTTTGAAGTTTTTGGTGTTTATTTTAGTGATCGTAAAGATAATCTTCGTAGATGAAATACTGAAACCATTCATTGCCAAATACATAGTCCCGAGACGATAATTTTATGGTTATATAGATAAGTCTAAATGTTGTTTGGCATCAATTTAGAAGAACCGATGTATGTTATGAAATATAAGGCTGCGATGCAATGAATTATAAAGATGAAGCAAATTAATTAAAATTTGTATAGTTGAATAAATTTTATGAATATTTAATTTATTTTGATGAGAAAGGATTTTGAAATAATATTATGAAATCTCCATAAAGTCGTGAAAATTAATTAAAAATAATAAGAGTTGTCTCAGTTTGCTCCAAAATAAAATTTTGCTATGAATCAATATTAATAAAAGATTCTCAAATAAAATTAAGTTAATATACATGAAAAAAATTCTATGACGAAAAAATCTAAATGTGTCATCAACTGATATACTTTTAATCATTATCTATTACATTTATCTGAAGCACATAAATATAAGATCAAAAACAAATTGCGACATCCACATTAAAAAAAAACATAAATTCAAAACCGAATCAATCATACATTTTCGCAACTAAACAATCCAAAAATAAAACCCAGACAGTCCAAATTCCGACCAACATCCCATTTTCGCAACGTTTTGGCACGGGAGCGCACATCGAGCCGGGACAGTCTGTACTCCGTTCATAAAACACGGTATCCGCCACGTAATAGAGTCGCGTCATTACTAGGACCGTCCGTGAAATTGCACCGAGCACACGGCCAGGGGCGACCAACCGGTGGATGCCGAAATATTTAATAATAAAAAAAATAAATGCGTTCATTGGAGCGTGATTGAATCGCGTCATTGACTATGAATTTCTAGAAATGTTTTTTTTTTAAATATATTTTATGATAGTTTCTTCCGCAGGATGTTTTGAATGCAACGTTATCGTTCTCGCGTTTTTTTTTTAATAAAAGCGATTTGAAAAAAAAATCGATAAATAACTCACCCATAATATTAGAAGTGTCGTTCATTGTGCTCATGATTGTCGTTTGCGATTATACGAACATTATATAATAATAATCACTATTTTGTTCGAAAATTCACTCACTGTTTTTTTGTTTTCAGCTGTACAAAATTTATAAAACTATCTTCTGAAACCACAAAACGTAATAAATTGGACGTCGGGGAAGTGAAAGCATCGATTTTATTAATTTGTTAGTTATGGTCGACGCGAGTTGAACAACCGAGAGAAGTGACACAATTCGCTTTCGTTATAAATATAATTAGATCCACTTTCTTGTCATTTTTTTTCGACATTATTGTCGGCCGATCAGCTGTGTTTATATATCGCGTTTTAAATTAAATGCGTCCATGTTGTATTCATGCGGAATTCGTTATCTAATTTTAATTGTTGCAGCCTAACAAAAGTGGTGCCAAGATAAGGAAATTGTTTTAAAACGTTATTATTCAAAACGTGTCATTCGAATTGCAATATTGCAAGATTAAAGGTTAATAAGATTGCGATTTCGTCAAATTGCATTATTGATAATTTAAAATAGAAAATAAAAAAGTACGTGCCAAGATTTCACAGAATTTGAAATTAAAAATTTTCCGTCAAGAAAATCGAACGCTTGACGTTCAGGTCATAAAACGCGAGCTTTAGACGGGGATGGGGTGCGCGCGCAGGACGACAACGAACAGCTGACCGCGCGATACCAACCCAAAAAAAAACCGACACAACCACACCACAACCAACAACAAAAAAACAAAAAAAAAAAACGATCTTAACAACCGAAAACGTTCAAAACACGACCGTGCCCAGGCCGCGGCCGTCCGTCACTGACTCGAATGTCACTTGTTTGGACCAAAATAGGCGCTCGTTATCACGCGCTCGGCCGCCGGCAGGGGGACGCGCGCCGTTGCCGATACGCGCGTTTAAAAATAAAAATCGTACGCGCCCGATCGAGCGTGGCGGAGGCACGTGGCCAGGGCCGGGCCAGGGTCTGGTCTCCGGAGGACCAGCGAGGTCCTGGGGCGAGGATGGCGAGGACGAAAGTGCGGGCGCGCGGGAGGGAAAGCGCGCCGAAGAAAGGCATCGATTGGCGACGGGGCGGCAACGTTGCATTTTCTCGGTTGTTGCGGGTTTCAGTCGAGTTTTCCGATGCGGGAAATTGTTTTTTTTTTTTTTTGATGAAAGATGTTTTTGTTGAAGTTTGTTTTTGGATTAATGTTAGTTGATCTTTTGATTAGTAAAGTTTTAAATAAAGGTCTATCTATTTGTACATAAATTTCGCCCGCAAAAAAAGTAGGATTATTTTGGTTACTAAAGAAAGACCAAAACAACTTTTTATATATGTAATACAAATATGTTGTATTTTTTATGAAAGTATAATATAATATGTATGTAAATTTAAGGCGTTCAAATAATTTATTCACGATGATATATCGTAATAAATAATAATAAAAGAAAAAAACAAATAAATAATAAAGGAAAAGAAAAATAATAATTAAAAAAATAATGTATAATAGATATCTTAAATGATTCTCATAATAAAGTATAATTTATAATTATTTTAAAAAATATGGGGAGGGCAAGGTTCACGTGCTCCCCAGAGGCGGATCCAGGCAATGGTCAAGGAGGGGGCCATTTTGAAATTGAACGTAAAAAAAAATAAAAAATAATATGATTTTAGATTAATATTACGATATAAATAATAGTAGATATGATACTTATATAGTAGTGATTTTTTTTTAAAAGAAAACTATTATGGCGTAGAACCGTATTTAGAAAAAATATGTTAATTAATAAAAAGAATGTAGAAGAAATGTTTTAAGATGTCCAGTTATAAAGAATATATATTTAAATATGAAAAATTTATAATATACATATATAAAATTAAATTCATCCCCCCCCTTGGATCCGCCCATTTCTCCCCCTCCCCTCTGGATATGCCAGGAAAAGGAAGTAAAATTACAAAATATTATTTAAAAAATAAGATTTTATTATTTTCAAATAATTATTGTAATTAATTAGATATGTACTGACAAGTTCATATCATATACAAGTACTATATCATACGTACAACAAGTTCATATACAGTCAACAATTCGATAAAAATAATTGTATGTCACCTATTGGTGAAATACTGACCAATTAAAGTAGATGAGATCTAATGTTAAACTGCGATTCAATTTATTTTAATTTTTCATGTTGGAACATTTTTGATACCACTGTGCAAAAAAAGGTATCAAAAAGGTGGGACACTTTTAATCCCACTGTGCTTCAAAGGGTTATGTTAATTAACCTAACCAAACTAAACTAAAACTATATTCACCTAACCAAAACGAACATTAATTCTTTTTTTTTCTGAAAATGGACTTATACCACTTTTAATAAGCGGCTATGTATTTATATGAATGTTGTAAAAAAAATTATTGAATAATATTGTAAATTTATTTAATAAAAAAATTTGGAAATGTTTGGAATTTCCCGGGTGAGTTTCATATTAGAATTGGAAAAGTGTTGGATGAAATCTCATACATTTGAAATGAGTGTTGTTTAGGGAACATTGTTTATCCACTATTCAAATTTTATTACTCAAATTGTTTTGGGATTTTAAAGTATAATCTTCGTATAAACTCGGGAACGATTCAAAATTTAAATGGGGAAGAATTTATGTAAAACATTGAATGTATTTTAGAAAATTGGGAATAAATGAATTTTTCCTTTATAAATCTTCAATGAAATTTTGTGTTATTTATTCAGTTGAGAATTAGAATAATCGGATGAAAGTTAATGAATTTTTTTCAACAACGTCGATGAAATTATAAAATAATCAATCTAATTTAGCCGTTGAATATGTAAATGAAAATTTTTCCTACACACTCTTAATTAAAAAAAAAAAACGTAATTTTTCATTTGTCACTTTTTACATTAAACAGAACAATTTTGATTTCAAAATGAATGATTCTATTAACCAAATTTTGTCATAGTACATTGTGAATATCAAGGAAGAAGTCATTAACTAATGTTATTCTATAACGGCACCAGTACTGACATAACAGTAATTGAAATGGCATAAATAAAACCGAAAATTCGAAACGAAAAATATGCGGAATTTTGTTGTTACATATCAATAATTTCAATTTTTTGATGGAAAACCTCCGAGCGAAATTAATTTTATCATAAATATTCGGATTCTTTTCCGGAAAAGAAAGGCAAATTGTTAATTGCGCTGATCGTTATAATGATTGATATCGTATGTTATTCTAATTGGAAGTCTAATCTAAGTAATTATTTCGGAATTCGTTTCTTACCTTTAATTTGATGATCAGGAGTGTCTCCTGCTCTCATTATATCAGTTAAATAATGTTCTAGAGATCTCATATTATCCAAAGGTCCTCGTTCCTGAAACAAGAAAAACACTCGTCAGCATCACACGTGAAATGTTATTTTCAACACAAGTGCCAATTGTGAAAAAATAACGCAGTCCTAAAACAATATTGAGAAAGGATATCGAAAATAATCGCATTTTATGAAATCATAACAAGATAAAATTCAGACATTCTCATATCTAGGTCACTTCGACATTTGATAAACACGATCATTGTTATTTGTTATTGTTTATATATGTGCAATATCGAATATCAAAATTCGATATTCGAACGAAAGTTATGTTGCCGTTTCGAATTTCAAATTTTCATAAAATTTGTTTCATTTCAACAAACATTATACTGTGATAGACAATCATACAAACTCAATATCAGTATAAACGAAACATCTGAACGGATGAAAAAATAATTTAGACATATGTACATACAAATATCACTTTGCATTTTTTTATATGATTAAAAATCAATATTCATATTTTCGACGGAAATAGGCGTACAATCTGATAATCGCACAAAATACACATCCAACAAATTCCCTATAGAATACAGATTCAAAAATATATAAAAAAAACCAAATCTCTCACATAAAACACGACTGTTTTCGATCGACATAAAAAATTAGATAAACCATTCGCGAACCTCCCCTAATAAAAACGTGCCGTTTCCAAACCGTTATATATTTAACCTGAAAGTATTACGAAACGATTTTATTTGGTTCAGGGTTATAGAAACGCGGTTTTCATCGCTTCGCATTAATCTCGTTTGTTATAATGGCCTGTCGAAAGCAGAAAGAGCGTTTTCTCCATTTTTTAATGCGCGATCAGAGGAAAAGTGTCTGGTTTTGCGAATGGATTTTGTGTGGCGTTGGAGAATTTGTATTTCGCAGACGTCTAGTCTGGTGGGTTTTCGGTGTTTTGGCGCGATTGCCAATTTGAAATGAGATGGTTGTTTTTATTTGTAGGAATATATGTCGTATTTGAAAATAGTGGGGTTGGTAGTGTTGGTGTTGGTTCGTGATGTGGGGTCGTAAAGTTAATGTAATTTTTAAAAATAAGGGGTATTTTTGTAATGTTTTTTTTAAAGGTAATGGGTTTATTTTTAATAATTTTTCATTTTGTTTAGAAGATTTGAATCGGCTGTTTTTTAAAAAAATATATGAGTCGAATTCCAAATTTAAATTTTTGAGTCATAGATTTGATGTTGACGATGCTTATTTTAGTTTTTGAAACAATTTCAAAGGAGAAACTTTAGAATTCTACAGCTGTCAAAAATTAGCAAATTTCAATGATTTTTTTTATCTGTTTGTATAGTGAGCAACTTAACTAATTGTAAGTTAGTATCTAGTTACTAAAACTAGAGATGTCAAATTTACCGTAATTTTCATTTACTGGTAATCTGGCAATTTTCGTACTAATTACCGCTTTACCGGTAAATTAAATTTTAAATAAAAACTGGAAAAAATAACGAATAGCCAAAAAAAAAACGTGAAACCAAAAATACTTTCCCCAAAAAAACAATACTTTTCGAAAATATTTGAAACACATTTTTTTTCATTTACGTTAAATATTAAAAATTCACCGTGAAATTACCGAACTGTTATTTGAGTAATTTACCGGTAGTTATCCCTAGTATAATATTATACAATACTAACAAATAGATCAATTCTATTAAATATGTGAAACACACCTCAGAATTGTCGAAATCCAATTTTATTTCAACGAAAAATGGCATATTCTTCACATTTCATGCGACGTGATCCTTTGAATAAACTGATAATAATTTTTTGAATAAACGTGCATGAAATAAACCTATAAATACATGAAAAATTTTAGTTATTCCTTCATATAATTTGTACGAATTATTAATAGCAATGCAACAAAGTACGCGACATTCTTTGAACTATTATAGCTTCCTATTCAAATTAAAAATGTCGTTCGCAAGTTACATAAATGGGTTATTTTAAAACACGACAAAAAACCGTTTAATCAGAAAAGTTTTTCGCCGAAGCGACCCGAATCAATTAAAAAAGTTTTGACTTTGTCGTGTGTATTTTTGGTAAATGGTCGTGTTTTTTTTTCAGGCGTAATTAAAAAGCTTTTTGAATTATTAAAAAAGGTAAGCGGTAGGGTTAATGAGTGTTATATCCACCAGGACTCGTTTAATCTATCGAATTAATAGTGAATTAAGGCAATAATGGGGTTTTCCAAAATAATCATTATAGTATTTTGTAGTAATGCTTCTTATTTAAATATGAACTTTATCTGAAACAAGATTTTTCTGCAATAAATTTTACGTAATCTTGATAAATAGGATTGTGTTATATCACGACATATTATTATATGTTATTTTGTAAAATTTCCTTTTTAATTTTAAAAATTTGCTATAAAAATAATATTCGGCAATGAAAATCAAAGTTCATGGCAATCAAATTAAAAAATTATATAAAATTTTAGCTCAATATAGGTCAAAAATTAAAACATATTGAATACACCGATCAATAAAGTTAAGTGATAAGTAGAACGGTCGATAGATGATTGAGATTATATACAATTGGCTTAAACCTTCCGATAAGTAGATGGCTTCAGTTGCCACAGATTTTCTAATGTGGAAATGCATTTTTCTATAATTATATAAACTACATACGATACAATCATAAACTACAATTAAAAAAATGAATATTACACAACCGTATGGAAATCCATGAAAACGATATCGACCCATGGGCGGCCACCATGCCAAACGGAACTAAATCAATAACCGCGACACACAACATTACAATACGGCATATTAATGACCGGGAGAGAACGCAGAACAGTTCTGCGATTCCGAAATGACCCAAATAATGGCAGATGAATATCTCGAAAGCACTGGATTAATTCCAATGCGGGCTCATGAAAATTTAATGCGCGCCAAACGACCGCAATGCACTTCAGGCCTGTTCAAATTCAACTGTTCTGAAATGGAAATTATCAGCGGTTTTTTGTTTGTCGGAATGTTTCAAGTCCAGTCATGTCGTAGGACCTGTTGAAATATCAATGAATCCGACCATGTGTTTTCAGCAGAATCAATGTTTTCCGACATCTGCAGTGCCGTATTATGTGAAACGTATTTGTGGTGGGGTTAGATGAAAACGTCGATGGCTTTATTGGATTGGATCGGATCACCGAATCTGAGGGACATGTGGTGTGGTCACTAAATAGATCATTAAGCAACGAATGGATTCAATATATGTTCTGTTTACATTATAATATAAGGGAAAATGACCGAACTTTCAATGTATCGGAAATGTCTTATCTTAAATATAAAATTTTTCAGATTAGTTTTTTGATGATTCAACAGTAGCGGATTTGCCTATAGGCGGTGGAGGTTTCGCCTATCATTTTCTTTTAAATAAATTTTTGGTGAATTATTATAGTTTTTCTATACAAATCCAATAGACATCATGAAATTTTAATCACATTTTGAAGGAAAAAAAAGCGTTTGTTTGCACAAAATCCCAAATGTTACCCAATCCTCCTTTTACACGGTTTTTCCCTTTGACACGGTATAAAAAAAAAAAAATGTATTATTATGCCACAATGGTAAGATTTAATGCAGGACAGTTTACTGTTATAATTACATGTATGTAATTATAGTTATTAAATAAAAATATTTTGTTGTTTTTCGATGATTTTACATGGCGAAATTTTTTTACATTACACATTTTTTATAAAGTACATTTGGATGGAAGTTCTATTCTCAAATATGTTGATGGAACCTATCTCCAATTTTTGTATAGCCCCATACATTTTTTAACATGGTAGTCTCTGGAACGTATACCCCGTGTAAAAAGAGGATTGTATTATTAATATCATATTATAATAATAACGATATAATATTATTAATAATATTATAACATTAACGATAAAAAATTTGCCTACGTTGCCATTTTTTTCCGATTTCCGAAACCCGGTATTGTATATTTATTTAGAAGCTTCTAAAAATTTTTGACGTCTCTAGTGAAGTAAATCCGCTACTGTGATTCGATAACGTCCGAGTATCGAAATTTATCTTTCTTTTTAAATGGTACAAACGAAATCCAACGTCTGGTTTCAAGAACACGTTTCGCTGAACGAATAAATTTCCCATTGTGTCTTCCGAAACGTATTTTTAAACGGTTGTCACTTTCGGAGTTGACGCCGAAAATTAACACGGCAATTTTCATTCATGGATGCTGTTCGTTGTATGTTTTCGAGTTTCGAAATCGGGAATATATTACGCCGAAAATTTCGAATTTGCATCGATAGTTATGAACTGCATGACACTTTCAATATGAATATTGAAATAATTCAATCTAAAATCATTGTTGGAAGTCCCTGTCCGTTATACGTGCATCGTCACGCTTGTATGTCGATTAAAATTCAATATATATTATTTTTTCATGTAATTTCACGTGTGTTTGTATTAATTATGAGGCCAGCATGGCCGTCGTACATTTTCTGTTTATCTTTGCGGCCATTATTAGTGTTGACAATGGAATTAGCGCTTTACCGTACGTAGTGCGATTGTGCACAATTTGTCTGTAACGAGACCAAGGTTAGTTTCATCTACATATTGTTGAAATCCCATTGCACAAGTACACTAACTAAAACCAACAAGGCAGACGTTCGAAACATTTCGGACGACTATTTATTTACGGTATTCTTTACATACATAGATGCACTCGTCTTTCAATTTGCATGGTGGATTCGTTCCGTAAAATACGCCCGTTAATGCAATGGAAAATGAGAGGTTGTTATTTAGAAATTTGTGGCCTGTTTTAATTGTTTGTATTGATTGAATTTAAGTTATTATTTGTGAAATATCGGTGTAGTGAATTGAATATTTTTTAAAAGAAAATTAGTTGAAATTGATAAATTTATTGAATTATTTGTGGCTGATACAATTTATTTTAAAGGCTCTCATTTTTTTTTCGTCCGTATTTTGATTGGTTTGTGGTTAGTATTTAAACATTAATACTGACCTATCACATTTTTTGATATGTATTTATATAAGGCGGTCAGTACACAGGTGATCAGTATTTAAAGTAAATGGTTAGTGTTTATATAAAGCGTTAAGTTTTATTATAACGAATTGTAAATATCGATATTTTTGATTATTAACTTTTGCAATATCGAGTTTGTTGCAATATCTTGATTGAAGCACAATTTATTGGGACTTTTCTAAATATGTTACAGCAAATCTTTCAATTTCGCAAATGTATAAGTTCGCTAATTAATATTATACATATTATATACAAGTGCTTCAATTCACAATACAATTTAATTTAACTAACTAAAGTTAGATAAAAAAGCATTACTCTTATTTAAACTGACTGAATATTTTGTTCTATTTTTTAAATATGATAAATTGATTTTGAAATAATATGAAAAACGAATTTATAGAAAAAAAACCTTTCTTATATTTATAAAGTAGGTCAAAGGGTTCATAAAAAATTCACAGACGATTACCTCCTACAAAGTTAACCCCACGTTCAAAAATCAACCGACCCTCGACTTCCCCAAAACCACCACCCACTTTCGTGTACCTTAACTAAAATTAACAACCTCTGCCTATGCAAATCACGCCACGTCTAAATGCACGAAAACATACACGAATTACAGTTTCATTCGCGGTATTCCATTACAAAGGATCACATTTCGACGGCCACACACTCGCGGGCGGCACAATGTCGCCGTTCCAAGCCGGCCTCTTTTCGTATTAACAAGTCGAAAGTGCATAGCAGATTTCGGACTTTATGATAGGAATGTGCATCTGCACCAGGGTGGCCTATTGATTTATTCCTCCGGCTGCAATTTGGTGCATTGCGATAGTCCGAGGACGGTCGGTGCGGTGCGCTGTGTGCTTGCGCCGGGTTAATTGTGGGTTTGGTCTTGGGTTTGAGGGTTTTTTAGATAAAGGTAATGGAATTTTTGATCTGATGAGGAGTTTTGGAAATTTGAGGGTTGTGAGTGAGGATTGATAATCTGGAGTTTCAGTTTTTAGTTGTATATGTTGGGTTTTTTTAAATTGTCTTTTTGTATTTATTATAGTGATATCTTATGTTGCATAGCTCAAACTTTACGATTTTCAGATTTAAATTATGTAAATAATCTTTCATGTTTATTTTTCAATTAATTCTAGCGAAAATTACAAACTGATTAAGTCATTAGTTAGATAGTTAAGTAAACGATATGTATCTTTGAGAGCTTCGGTGCGAAAATGTGTGATTGGAAATTAAAGTATGTAATGTGCTGAGATTAGATTTTGTATGAAAATTGTTATTATAACTTATAATGCGATTTTTTATGATTAAACACTACCAGTAAAATTGTCATTGTAGTGTGACGCAATCAAAGTTTTAACAAATTAATTATTCGAATGTTTCGGTATATGAGTCACATGTTTTAATGAAAAATCGATACTGAATTATTTGCTAGTTCAATTTTTTTTCTTATTCAATCTTACAATTAGTTGATTTGATAAAATATTGACATATGAATTATTCGAAAACACGTTTGAAGTATTCATTTAATGGCGATAATATAAATTAATTTAATACAAAGTAAATAAAAATTATTTGATCGTATTTTACGTATCGAACCTATTTTCGTATTCACCAATCATCAAAGTATAAATCTTCGTTTCAATATATTTTATTGACAATATATAATACATCAACATTATCTATTGATAATGATCGTGAGTGACAAGCTTTATTAACACACTCTATCGGTTAAGCAGTAAAAATAATGCAATGATCAAGGTTGGCGTTGCACAATTTCTCAAACTTCAATAATTGCAGTTTGAACTGCCACAATCTTCTTGAGCAACGAAATTTCATATAAAAAAAAAGGAAATAGTATTCGAGCTGTCTATTTGAACCTTGTTCTTTTTGTCTCGAAATTTAACTTTGAATGGAAAGCGATGGTAGAATTTGTATGCTTCGCTCGAGACGATTGGATAAGTGTTACGATAAATGAGATGGTTATTTGATTTATGTAATTTCGAATGGCGAATTCTTTGATTTTTTCCGAGTGTTCATAATGTGCAATTTTGTATTGCGAACGATTCGAAAAGTGAATCGAATCCGATTGTGATCGGTACTGCAATAATTAGCAACACTTTCTGCCAAAAAAATACGATTTATATTTGTTCGCTATTTACTTTTATTTTTCCTAAAATTTTGTGATAGAGTTTTATTCAAGTATTAGAATTTGTTTTGTTGCATTTGATAGTTGATTTGGAGAATTTTGAAATATAATTTTCCGATTTTTTTAAAAGTGATAATGTTAAATACAAATATGTTTTTTGTACATAAATATCAAAAATATTTTCCTTATACAAGATATTGTAATAGTTATTTAGATAACTAGATATTAGCCCCTTAAATTTGGAGGCCATATGCTTAAGCCTACATACATATGCCTACACCTATATATGCCTACATATGCCTACATAAGCCTATTTGCCTTTAGACAAATCCGGTCCTGGTTGCATACAAGGATTAAACTACATTCACGACATCTTATTATCAACCTTTAAAACCCAAATCGATGAACCGATGACATTTATTTTCTTTTTATTGATACCAAAATCCTAATCAATCGTCATTCAATATCATAAACATAACATTGACAAGTTATACACCACGCGCGTCTAAAGGTGCAAGATGGTTTTTTTTATACGCTAAAGTGCAAATTTTAAATTCATTTAAAAAAAATCTATAAGGATTGATATATGTATATACGCCGTTGACTAAATTAAAATCTTTAAGCAACGAGACATACCATTTTAGTACATAGCGCAGATTTAGGGAAATGCGTAGTTCAAACTACTTTAATAACATCCTTCAAAACCCAAATCGACTATCCTTCAATCACAGGTATACTTGGTTGTCCAAATTCAAAACTTTAACCAACGAGATATACCATTTTAGTACAAAGCACAGATTTAAGGAAATGCGTGGCTTAAACTACATTCATAACATCTTATTAACATCCTTCAAAACCCAAATCGACTATCCTTCAATCACTGGCATACCTCATTGCCCAAATTTGACACATTAAGCAACGAGATATACCATTTCAGTACAAAGCACAGATTTAGCGAAACACATGACTTAAACCACATCCATAACATCTTATCAACATCCCCAAATCCTTATCCCAAATCCCTTCCTTCTTCAATCACAACTCCCTTCTTATCCCCCTACTCCCTACTCCCTTCCCAATCACAACTCCCAAAAGACTCAACAACCCAACCGTCAACCACCATGATCCAAACACCTGCGAAAAAGACCCACTCACTCATCGCCAACCTAACCCAAGAAGAACCACCGGCATTCCAGCGTCCGACACTCGAGCATCTATTCTCGTCCTATACGAAGCAGATGATATGTGCATCTCGCATAGACGTAGAACATTGGCGGTTGACACGTGCTCGCCATGGTGGGGGCAAAAAGGCGAAAATAGTCACTGGGCCGCAAATAGCCGAAGCGGCCTAGCCGACGTCTCTGGTCGCCAGTATGGGTGCGTATGCATGGACTGTCGTAAATATATACACCCCGCCACTTATAAATAAATAAAATATTTATGTTCTTTGTAGGATGGGCGCTGGGAGTGCGATTCGATCGGAGATCGGTTGGTGAGGTTGTTGATTATGTGATTTTTTGTGGGTGAGTATGCCGGGCTTAGGGCCGATCTTTCAATCGTCGGTTAAGAGTTATTCTCGGAATAAGCCTTTTAGTTTTTATGGTTATTCGCGGCCGGTCACGGATAAAGTCACGTATAAAGTCACGGATAAAGTCACGGACAACTAGCTTATAGTTGTCCGTGACTTTATACGTGACTTTATCCGTGACCGGCCGTGAATAACCATAAAAACTAAAAGGCTTATTCCGAGAATAACTCTTAACCGACAATTGAAAGATCGGCCCCTATTAGTGTGTTAAGTGGGTTTATTGGAAATTTATATGTTATATATTAGGTCAAAAAGGTTTTTTTATCAAATGTATTTTAAAATCAACTCAATGCGATGCAGATACTGCATTTTTTTATCTGTTGAATGATTCCTATCTTCAAGTTGATCTCTCTGATATTTTGACGTGGATCGGCATTAATTATGGCTAGTAACATGTCATCGTCAGTCTTCAAAGGCCGCCCGATTAATGAAAAATACCCAGATGTGAATTTTGAAAATCACAACTGATGTGAGTGAATGAGTGATTCTAACTTTAATTGCATTTCGACACATTAAAAGTGTTTTTGGTTGTCGCGGTTGCGTTATGATTTCTATAAAATTTGTAAAGTGAAATATGCTATAAATGCACTTTATTATTAGATATTTTAAGAATTTTTATGGGCTGTTTATTGTTTACTGGTTAGGCCAAAACTTAACAAATACTAAAAAGCAAGTATCCTACAAACAATAAAATATTTTCAATATAGATATACATAATTCATTAGTTTGGTAAAATGAGAAAATTATTTGATCATCGAAAAATACGATGAAACTTATACATTGACCTAATAGGTATATACGTAAAAATTTCATGATAATTTTGATAAGTAGGGTGTATTTACAGAGATGTGGGTTTACGAGGTCAATTCCCCAGATTTCTATATCGTGAGAAGTTTGTACTGTTGAATTTTGTACTTTGTGGAGTTTTCAAAGTATTTTGAAGGCCGATCTATGTTAAGTGTGATATGATACACTTTGCGAAAAAATTAGTTTGATATCCGAGAAATTGTGAATTTTTTAACTTACAATTAGTATTAGTTCTTGAAATATGGTTTGCTGTTCTTAAAATATGGTAAACTTTATGTAAATTCAGATTATTATTGAATGAAATTAAAAACTATCATATAATTTTTCTCCCAGATATATAAGTGGTTTCTAAGCTGACATAGAATGTATTTTACAGAAATTCAAATTATTTTGCATAGTCAATATGTATTTCATAAAATTTCGATAATTTAAATTAAAAGTTTTCTACGATTTTAGATGTTTAATTGAAAAAGCTCAGTTAGTAAAACGAAGCGAATCTTACGTCATTTTTTTGTTTCGTATCATATATGTACATTGATGATGGAAACTATAATAGTTTCAATCAGTTTGGTTTAGGATTATCGTTTCGATCAGAAGAAAAAATATGTATTTGAAATAAATTGTTTGGTTTGATCAAATTGGATATTTAATTGAGATTTTGAGTTGCTCGGCAGTTTGTACGTGAGTTGAATAAATAGGCGAATTTGATTTTTAAGATATTACATTAATTGGAGTTGTCGTTTGTATATTATATGTACCAAAATGGATGAAAATTGATTGGATTTATGATAGAAAAATTAATCCCATTTGAATTATTGCAAGGCATCTTTAAAAAATAACTTTGGATGATTTCATATTAGATTTAAATCATTTTACAATTTCATTTAGTTTTAGATTTTCCACTTAAAACAGTTTGATTCAAATTGTTATACAAATACAAAACTATTAACATCCAAACATCCAAAACACAAAAATGGCGACACACAAAATTACAAAATGGCGCGCCGACCCACATCAACTGACCACAGATTTTCCTCACGAAAACGCATTCGTTACGTCAAAAAACCGACAGACCCAAAAAAACACGAAAAAACAAACGCCTCGGATAACATACAATGCAAGATGGATGTCCGTCGAATGCGCTAGAGACCCATTCCGGAAAATTCGAATTCGAACCACGTACGGTCGGCTATTTTTTCGCGCGTTCGCCTCGGCTCGTCCATGGCCGAAAAAACGGTTGCTGAGGTGTATATATGTTTTAAGGTTTTATATATGTTTTTCGGGCCGTGTTTTAATAAGCTTTTTCGGGGCAAAAGTGTCGTCGGGTCGAACAATTGAAGTGTTCTAAATGCGTGCGTTGCGTGTTTGTCATAATGTTGTTTCAGTATGTTTTTTTTTTCACGTGGGAGCGAGCGAATGTTATATTAATTTTTCGTGGTTTATTTTTTGGAATATTTAAAATCTCGTTTGTGAGAATTTACGTTTTTTAATTTTTGGTGTCATGAGTGTGTTTTTGAGCTAGTGACAACATTTTTCTTTTCTTTCGTGTGTGATCGTTTTGAGTGTTACACACTTTCGGCTTTGCTATGATTTATGTGTGGGAATAAAGCGAGTGAAAAACACAAAAAGCTGCAAATTTATTAAAATATAAAATAAAGGAAGTTAAACGGATGAAATGGGATAAGGATCAAAAAACACAAAACAAACAGAAAAAAAGTTTATATGTTTTATTAACGAAAACATTAAACAACAAAACAAAAACAAATAATAATGATTACAAACAAAAAGAAAACAACACAACAAAATGTATATACATGTAAATTACAGGAATCAAGCATACTAAATTAATTATTAGGATGATAAGCACATCGTCGCCGTTTCAGCAAAGTCATCGCCTCTGATTAAATTCAAAATAAAAATCAATATCCAAAATATGAATTTCGACAACTTTGCAGCAACGACATACGCATTTATTTTCCACAGTAAAATAACATAAACAACTAAATGTTAGTAAAACGTTTCCAAACTCTACAGCCGCATTAATCGCATTAGCGTTTAATAAGTCATCTACCATTAGGAAAATTAAGCTGGGATTTGCAAATGCACGAAAACACAGCGTGTAATGAGTATAACAACATTAACAGAAGCTTACGATCGAAGCCTTACGAAAGCATAAACAAACGTGTTCGAATCGAAAAGACAATAAACAGAAATCTCGGCCCATTCAATACCCTACATTTTCAGCGATCTGAAAAAATAACTGAAAATATACTCGTCTAGTTGCGTCATCAGCACTCGCGAAACATCACATGTCCTTCTAAATTTAACGAGTTGTCGTCCGGCTATTTTGTTTGGGTTCGAATTCCTACGAAGTCATCCGGCTGAGGATAAGTTACACGGATCATGATTTTGATTTTCGATCGGGGAAAATGTTGTTTTCGTGTTGGTTGTTGTTGTTGTTCGAAAACGGTGTTTGTCTCGTGTTATGTTCGATCGAGTGTGAACGTTTCAGTTGGAGCGTGTTGAGAAATTCGAATGTTCACTGATGATTTGTTGTGATGGAAGATGGAAGGTTTCGCAATAAATGTATTATTTTTGTGTACAGATTAATTATTGAGTCGATTTATTCAGGTGGAACGTTATACGAAAATATTGAGATATCTCTTATTTACACGTGAATGATAATAAAATATATTTTATTCCCAGAAAACGATCATAAACATAACATCAACACGAAACAAAAAATTACAATAATACACTCAACAATCAAATATTCATAATATTATTTATTAGATAAATGCAAATGTAACATGTCATCATCAGTGTTTAAAGACAGCCCGGTCAATGGTTAATCAGTTAATGAAAAAGCTGAATTTTGAAAACCACAACTGATTGTGAGTGATTCTACCTTTAATTGAATCTTTACTGTATACATCACGAGTATTTTTGGTTGCCGCAATTGTGTTATTATTTTTGCAAAATTTATATAGTGAAAAATTACTTAAATGCACTTCTTTATTAGAAAAAAAATTTTCTACAGACCATTTATCGTTCATTGGTTAGGACAAAACTTATACCGAAAAATAATTATCCTTCATATAACAGAATAGTTTGAATACACATCATCCATTACTTCGGAGAAAAGAAAATCGAAAAAATACGACAAAACTTATGCATTGACCTATCATTCTAATAATCAATCCTAATCACCACAAAAAAAATTCACAAATCACTCAAACAAAAAAATCCAACAACCTCAACCCCCAAAACCACCAACACAAAGCCAACCACTCCGAAAGCGTCAAAGAATGCACACCACCCACCCACCCCCCACACGCACACACACACACAACCCCAAAGACCCGGATTTGCAGATGGTTGGGGAACAGTGTGCGTGTATTGTATGTAGGTTGTCCGGGTGACCCAGATAGAGTCGACGGGTTGCGGGTCGATAATTTTCCGGGGCGGCGCAGCAAGGCTGCAGGCGCGCCGCAAAACAAAACCTCCGCATTTCGATGTTTGGGAAGCGTGTGTTTTGGTCGGGGGTTTGGTTTTGGGGGAGTGGGGGATAGTGGTTTTTGCGTGTGGTGGGTTTTTTTGGGATTTTTTGAATGGGTTGTGTCTGAGGTAGGGTTTTGTGTTGAGGTGTTTGAGGAGTGGGGGTTTTTTGGTTTGGGATATTGTGGATATTGTGTTTTTAGTTGTTTCGAGAAGAGGTTGTATCAGAGAATGAGCTTCTGCATTGCGATGTTTTGAGAAGCGTGTGTTTTGGTAGGCGGTTTGGTTTTGGGCGTGTGTGGGATAGTGGTTTTTGTGTGGTGGGTTTTTTTTTTTGAATGGGTTGTGTCTGAGGTGAGGTTTTTGTGTTGAGATGTTTGAGGAGTGGGGGTTTTTTGGTGTTTGTAGTTTTTTTGGTTTGGGAAATTGTGGGTGTTTTTAGGGGTTTCTAGACTAGGTAAATATTCATTAAATGAGAAACATTCGTTTCATTAAATGTTATTAATACAATGAAAATTATTTACATTTTCTAAAAAAATTATTGAGTTTATATGATTAGTACTAGTATGTATTAATTAAATAAGCATATGTATATGTATTATAATTACGATTTTTTCACAAATAGTTAATTAATACTTAAATGTTGCACCATATTTGATCCTAAAAATATGCTAATCACAGAAACAGTTAATACTAATAGATTTATAAGGTCGTTTCTAGCTGCGTTCAAGTTTTATTAGCACATCGATATTTAATCTAATTGCGAAATAATTATTGTTAAATTGACTCCATAAAATATTATTGACTAGAAAAAGCTTATTTAATTGACTTTCCAAAATACTATCACCTAATATTTTGTACATGATTTGGAAAATGCTGGATGTTATAAGCCTTATAACTTTTCAATATGAGGTTTTTCCGGTGCGACGCAATACGGTTCTGCGGCATAACAATGTATAATACAACCGCAGATATACAATTATTATCATTTTTATACCCACAAAATATATAAATTTACCCTATTATTTCTCAACCGGAAACAAAATAATAATCTTTTTAGATATTTCATTGTAGCAAAATATATGTAATTCCATTTCGATATATGTATGTACTATCTATTTTCGTTAATATAATATGAAAACTACGTAAATAACAATCATTTCACAAACGAAAAATTAAATTAAATTAAAACCCATTCCCACTTCAAACAAACTGCTGCAATTTGCGAAAATGCAGTTCCACGTATCGCGAATTATTCAAACAATGTACAAGAGAAAATTTTCAGTGCAATTCTGCGGATTTCACATTAAACTATTTTCCGCATAAGGAACACGGAACTGCGCACAAAACTTTTATTTAATTTCATTCTTATGACCTGGGCTCTTTCGTATTGTGCAGCATTCGAAAAAATTCACCGCAGTAACGATTTATATTTTCGAGTCGAATTTTCGAAACGTAAATAATTTGAGCTACGCGTTTGTGATAAAATTTTACTATACGATATACGTTTACGGAACAATTTGCGTATTTGAGGCGGGATTTGGTCTCGCGCAAATAGTGGGCGTTTACAATGGCTTCCGATCGATACAGACGTATATATGTTTGTATTAAATAATTTAATTTGGTGTGGTGTGATGTATTTAATAAATATTTGATTTTTAAGTTCTAGTGGTTCAGCTGAATGTTATAAGTGGACTAGGAGAGTGTCTGCTGTGAATGCTGATGAGTTTTATCGAGCGTATGACGTATGAGTCTATAATGTATGTGTTCAAAATTAATATTTTGTATACATTAAACTTTTTATTAATTGGAATAATTTGGTAAATGGTTTGTTTAGAAAAATATTGCGTTGGAATCGTGTACGAACGTATCAATGACCGATAAGAAAGAGAAGCATTGTGGCAAACGCTGTTTTGCAATGGAATCAAAAATTAATGTGTACGCAAGCCGAATTAACATATGTTACACAACATATTATGGTAAGAAAAAAAATCGCAATGAAACTTACTACAAGTAGATTTTGTATAGATTACTTTTGATACGAAAAAATGCACTAATCTTTGTTGATAAATGTTAAGGGAGGCATATTGAAATAACGCCAAGGTTTCCATTACGAAATTTAAACTCAATATACAATGAATTATTATACTAGCAAATTCATTTGAAACGTTTCCAAAACAACGTAATTAAAATGTCATTCAAGTCGAATCGTGTCTTTCAAAATATAAATTAATACACATACTAAACAGATAAAATTAAATTTGTATTATTGAAACGTCACAAGGGAAATTCAAATAAATTTATAGATTTTTTAAATTTCTTACAGATAGCTGCATCTGTGTCATGATCAGAAAATTCTTTAGTAATAAAAAAACCTATCATCTCGTCGATTAATATCATCACCGTCATTTTTCATATAATATAGCGTCTTAACCTTTCAAATGTAAATTGAAACGTTTCACCATAGACCACTATAGCAGATATAGCCGAAAAAACTAGCGCAGAATATCGAAATTTAAACAAAACCATAAGAAATATTATATATTTCATCATTAAAAAAAATACTATATGAATTGATATAAAAATATCACGATACACATATACAGCCGAAAACTTATATGGCTATTTCTTCATTCAAAGGATTATACAACAAAACCATTTCTCATCAATCTCAAATAAACAAAACACACACCCATCTCACAAACACACACACCCCAACCCACCAAACTTCAACATCCACCAAAATCCAACAAAAACCCCAAAATGTTTCAACCCCTCCCCACAAACCAAACACATCATCGCCAAACCTCCACACAACCACAACCACACGCACGCGACGCTCGGCGGCGCCTTAGCAACGCTCGCATCGGGATTTGTTGATGTTGTTGTTATGCTGCCGCGGGGGGCCCCGTCCCGGGCCCCCAGGGGCGCCGCCCCCGGTGCAGGATCGATCCGCAGCCCGCGGCCCCGGGATCAATGAGCGCCTGCGGCTGATATTGCCGCAACGCACACACACACGGCCGGGGGGGGGGGGGGGGTGGATGTCGGGTTGTTTTGTTCGCGGGTTGTCGGAGGGAAAATGGTGGTTGTGGATGTCGATGGTTTGTTGTGGTGCGGGTTTGGAACGAGCTTGTCCGACGTTTCGGTGTGCGGGGGCCACTTTGGGCGAAATGTGTGTTGGGGGCCATTTATAAATTTTGAATTTCGAAATTTCAATTTTTGTAAATTCAAAACGTTTTGAGTATTAAAATGTTGGTGAAGTTATTTGTTTTGTTGTAAAACTATTTTGATGAGTATATTTCGGTGTGCGGGGGCCATTTTGGACGAAATGTGTGAAACGTTGTGGCCCACTTACAAATTTCAAAATGGGACAATATATTGGTCACAGTATTTACATTACAAATTCACAGTATATATTAAACGTCAAATTCACAACAAAATTACCTTTTCGCCCGACAAATACATAGTTGCTAGTATTAAAAATACATTTTTAGTAGTGAACTTATTATAAAAACTAAACATTAGACCCAGCGTACATTGCAATGTACGTTTAATGTTAAATTAAATTAATTTAAATGTTTATTTTTTTTTTTTTGGGCTAATATACGTATTAATATATTTGGGACCATATATTATACAAAAGTATAGCGTGGCATAGCATTTTATTTAGTTGGTAGTTAGTCCCTGTCAGAGCTAATAACAAGTAACTGATTTTGTGAAGAAATCAATTACTTTACAATGTTTTGAGATGATCTCACAAAGAAAGACATATTTTATTGCACCGTATTATAATTTGAGGTTATGTGTTGTTTTTATTAAACAAATAGTCATTATAATATACACAATGTGAATGATTTCCATACGAAATATTATGCAAATTAAAAATATTTTGATTTCAGTAATGTTTTATCATTTTTTTTTGTTACTGGCAAATTTACTGTGCGAAATGCTAAATTATACTGCTCGAACTGACACCATTATACTGGGCCGAATATTGGTATCCTTTACAAAATTTCAATTGTTGTAAATTCAAAACGTAATGAGTATTGAAAAATGTTGGTGAAGTTATTTATTTCCATTGTAAAACTGTTTCGATGAGTACATTTCGGGATAAATGCTGTTTGTTATGTTTGTTTTTGTGTGAAAAGTGGAGGCCACTCGTGCGAGAACTGGGGGACACTTTGGCCCCGAGGTGGCCCTTTAGACAGTCTTGGTTTAGAAGGTGGGTGGTTCGGATGGATGTTCGGGCGGTGGTTGTGAATGGAAGTTTGGTGATGGTTTTTGGGCTGTTTAGTTTTTGAAAATTTGAGGGCGCTGGTGTATGTTTTAAGAGTTGAATCGATTTTTTGATTGAAATCGTTAAATGTTATTGAAATAATAAAAAGCTTAAAAGAAGCGATTTCGTCGACGTGTTTATAAAGTCAATGTTTGATTTTCGTGAGTAAACGTTTTCTTGCGACTCTAATGAAAATTTAAAATGTATCAAGTTTAAATTAAAGCGTATTACTTTGCTTATAAATTCATCGATTTCAAAATTAAATTTCACTTAAAGTTTATTTATACTTGGGAAAAAAAATCAATGTCATTTTGAAATTCAACAAAAAAATTGCGTATTTTTTACTAGTACAATAATACATATAAACTAGTTTTGAAAATAACAAAAAATATCGATTCAATTAAGATAAATCGTGAAAAGACACAATGTTCTAGATATAAATTTTATTCGCGAAAATACAATCATCAATCTTTCAAACGTTTCCCATTTAAAATTCAACATTTCAGCAAAATCATTTATTTTTCAAGTCTCCTTTCATTCTACACGAAAAAAAATACAAATCACATTAAACCATCATACAAATCAATCCAATTAACCAATTTTCAAAACCCTACATTGAAACAAATTCTTAACGACTACAAACGATACTGACAACATTTTTATTAACGATTCTACTCCGCACATCGCGTTATTGTTTTGTTTATGACGAAAAGAATTCTCGGTCCCGCGACGAAAACATTCGAAATAAATCACAAAGAAAAGTTACTTATAATATTGCACGAGTAACGAACTCTGGATAAGTGCTTCTTTCGGAGACAATATTGTGTAACACAAACCATGAAACGTTGTGTAATATATACAGTGTATATGTATAAAAGAAAAGAACGAATCGTGATGTCAGAAAAATGTAATGTAGTAAGATAACGTTCTAGTTTTTGAAATTAGATGAAATTTCCTAGTTGAATGGCCGATAAAGTATTAACGTATATGCGAAAATTTTAAGTAAACAAAAATTGAATTTAGTTGAAAATTGCAGATTTTACCATACGAAAACATAACAGTTTCAGATAAAATATTTACACATTTATGTAATATGTAAATCATAAAATAATGTTAGTTTGTAATAAAATATTAATCAAAATTTTTAATCTATTATATAATATAATAAGAATATTTAAATTGTCATTGCGAATCGAATAGCTCGAAATGTAATATAAATTTAATAGAGAAATTATTGTTTTGAAATATAAAAGATTTTTTTTGTAGAAATATCTAAAGTAAAAATAGCAGTGGAAGTTTCCGTTAACGTAATTAGGTTGCAAACGACAGTTTATCTGTGACGTATAGTACTTATGACGTCATAGATAAAGGTTTACAGGTTTAACTAGAATTTTCAATTGCTCCACATATTCGTATAGTTAATTTAAATTTTTGTTGAATAAAAATGTGTAGTACAAATAAAAATCACTATTTAACAAAAAATATATCTGCGAGAAAAAAAATCAGTAGTAGAGAACTAAAAAAATATATTTTTCATGAATTTTAAAGCATCTAGATATGTTAAATTTCAATCAGGACTTGAAGACAAAAATAGTAAATTCCCCTTATGATTCGCAAAATATAAAAACGAAGCTTATCAACATTTTATAGTATAGTATATAATTTATATAGTTTAAATAATGTAAAAAAGGGAAAATTCAACAGTATATATTTTAGAGCCTTCAATCCATAGTGGTAAACCGTAAAAACTCTAAATTTATTACTCTACGTCGAATTTTAACCACAATTTGTAACGCAGTTCAAAAGTGTCTTTTTATGTAGTTTGTAACTTAAAAATATATATTAGCACATTAAAAAATATATTTTAATATCACATAAAAAACTCCTAATACAGAAACGTTTTCACAGTGACGCGGTTCACCGTCGACGAAAATCTATAAATTTCTACTCTAATTTGATTCAAAGCACAATTTTCAGCGTAATCCAAAGTTTCTTTATTTGATTAGAGCACCGGTAAAAAAATAACCGAAAAATTCGAACACAAACATCTCGTAACAATCCCAACACACAAACGCGTTCACAGCGATGTGGTTCACCGTCAGCAAAAATCGGCAGCCCTTTACCTAATCAAACTATTATAAAATCACAACTCTAACGCGTTTTGAAAACGCCTCATTTAAGCATCGGTCATACGACACTGGCACAAACCGACAGGAGCACACATGACCCCATAATACCTAGCGTAGAAAACAAACGGATCATTTAACCATCATGTAGTTCTCCAATTGTCCTAAAACGTATCATGTGTGCTCAGTGGCGGATTAAGGCATAGTTCTTGAGGCACGTGTCTGGGGCCTTCGAATTTAGAGGCCTCGTTTTTCTCAAGGGACCTCAATTTGTCATATTTGACAATTTGACAATCCCCATTAAAAAAATTTCAGAAATCGTGGTAAAAGCAATGTTAATTATTTGTTGAACAATGTATACGATGAATTTATAAATTGAATGTGCAGAAAAGTTATGAAAAAATGTCTAATTTTTTAATTTTAAAATGCAGTTTATTATTCGATTATTAGTCCAGGGAATAAAGACAAAATAAAGTCCTATAAAACCGAAAAAGGGGGGGGGGGAGGATAAAATGACATTGTGTCTGGGGCCTTCAATATGCTTAATCCGCCACTGTGTGTGCAATTATCAATGTGCGGCAGTGTCGTAGATGCTAGTGTCGTTTGGGCAAACGTCTGGCTACCCATGAAACGCGTCATACCGTTTCTCCCTGAAAATAAGACTCACAAGGAAAAGCTCTCAGGTTCGGAACGAATTTCTCAATGAAATATTTTTTTTCAATAGATTACCTTTATTGGATCGATATGGTAAAGTATATAAGCGTACTATCGAGCCAATTTAATTAAAAACGACTTCAAAGTTTCGATATATAGACGTATCGCTTATATGTGTGTTTGAATAAACGCCGTACGACGGTGTTTGTTGTACAGCGTTTACTCACAAAAATATACAGGGTCTTCCCCGGGACTTTTATAACTTCTAATCGGATTTAAAGTGACTTAGAGTCATGATAGAGAAGTGAGAATGATACCATTCCGAATGAAATCGGCTACAATTTATTTTTCATCCCTCCCCCCAATTTTACCTCTCCCCCCCTCTTCCATCGTCGAATAGCGTACTGGTAGATAAAAAAAAATTATTTGAACTGTACGAGTTAGTGGACGGAGGTACGGCGGAAGTACGACGATGGAAGAGGGGGGAGAGGTAAAATTTGAGGGGGGGGGAATGAAAAATAAATTGTAGCCGATTTCATTCGGAATAGTATCACTCTCACTTCTCTATCATGACTCTAAGTCACTTTAAATCCAATTAGGGCCGATCTTTCAATCGTCGGTTAAGAGTTATTCTCGGAATAAGCCTTTTAGGGCCGATCTTTCAATTGTCGGTTAAGAGTTATTCTCGGAATAAGCCTTTTAGTTTTTATGGTTATTCACGGCCGGTCACGGATAAAGTCATGTATAAAGTCACGGACGACTATAAGCTAGTTGTCCGTGACTTTATACGTGACTTTATCCGTGACCGGCCGCGAATAACCATAAAAACTAAAAGGCTTATTCCGAGAATAACTCTTAACCGACGATTGAAAGATCGGCCCTAAATCCAATAAGAAGTTATAAAAGTCCCGGGCAAGACCCTATATAAGCGATACGTCAGACTGCACTAGGTCTTATTTTCAGGGTAGTTTATGCGGGAAAAATAAAACTTTTCAGACTAGATCTCATATTAAAGCCATCCTTCAAAATCGCGATATTCCTTATTTTCAGGGTAGGTCCTATTTTCTAAGAAAATTACCTGATAGTGCTGTGCGTCGTCGGCATCATTGTTCTGCGGCTTTCCCGGATACGAGGTGGACCTCCTGAACTTGGGCGGCGAATGAGGGTGCGGTGGATGAGGCGGCGGGGGCGGCGCGTGCGGGTGCGGAGCGCGCGCCCCGCGTCCACGAGACCACGGGCCCCCCGGGGCCAGCTGGGCGCGGGCGCGGGGGGCCACTGGGGGCGCGGGGCATCTGGGCGCGGGCGCTCCACAGGGCGCCGACGGCCGCCTGCTGCTCGTCGTCGGGGGCCACGGGGCCGCCGCCGGCGTCGTCGGCGGGCGCTCCGCCCCCGAACTTGAACTCGCCCATGGCGTTGGCAGCGCCGCGACAGACAGCGCGCGCGGCACCGCTCACTACGAGACCATCGCGAGCGCCCCGGTCAGCGCCCGCGCCGTGTCCCGCTAGGGCCTCGCTGGCCACGGTTGGGTGCTGCGGAGGGTGCGTCTACGCGGCGCAAGGTGAGGGGCGCTGCGGTGACTCCGCGCTCATCGTCCGCTTTCTGAATGCTGCTGCGGACACTGCTGATGAGGACGGGGGTCGGTCCTCGCCTTCATGCGCCGCTTCCTGTTGAGGTTGAGGGCTCGTTAGTACGTTGGTAGTTGAGTGTGGGTGTAGGCGAGGAGGTCCATAGGGAGAGGGAAGTGATGAGTTCCGGAGTTCTAGATCATGGGAGTTCTAGACCATGGGAGTTCTAGACTGTGGGAGTTCTAGACTGTGGGAGTTCTAGACCATGGGAGTTCTAGACCAGGCTTGTCCAAAGTGCCACTATGGGGCCAAACTGGCCCCCAGTGCTCTCGCGACTGGCACCCACTTTTCATACATAACAATTTACGAATTTTGCTCTAATTCGAGGAAAATTAGTTTTTTTTTTTTTGAATTATTGAAGAATCGATTTTTTCAAGTACATTCTGATCAAAATATATGTATTTTATCGTTAAATAAAAAAAAAAAATGCAAATTGTGTTTTGCCGTGTTTGACCGTGTTTTGGCCAAAGTGGCCCTCGCATACCGAAATTTTGGACAAGCCTGTTCTAGACTATGGGAGTTCTAGACTATGGTAATTCTAGACATGGGAGTTCTAGACCATGGGAATTCTAGACTATGGTAATTCTAGACATGGGAGTTCTAGACCATGGGAGTTCTAGACTATGGTAATTCTAGACCAGGGGAGTTCTAGACCAGGCTTGTCCAAAGGGCCACCACGGTGCCAAAGTGGCCCCCACTTTTCACACAAAAACAAACATAACAAACAGCATTTATTCCGAAACGTACTCATCAAAATAGTTTTACAATGGAAATAAATAACTTTATCAATATTTTAATACTTATTACGTTTTGAGTTTGAAATTGAAATTGAAATTGAAATTGAAATTTTGAGATTTGAAATTTGTAAGTGGCCCCCGCATACTGAAATTTTGGACAAGCCTGTTCTAGACCATGGTAATTCTAGACTAGGGGAATTTTAGACCAAGGGAGTTCTAAACCATGGTAATTGGAGACATGGGGAGGTCTGGTCGAGAGTTTTGGACCATTTAGTTTTTAATATTTTCAGATGGTCCAGACCTCCCCTGGTCTAGAACTCCCATGATCTACAATTTTCATGGTCGGAATCCGTCACTTTTCTCTACTATAGGGTCTTGGCTCATCCCGAATTTTACAAATTTTACCGACCAGGTAGAATGGCTACTGGGTTTATATTAAGGACCGTACTTTTTTGCGTAATTTACTTAAAGTAAAGTTATGAAATTATGAAGTTATAAAAGTTTCGATGCCTAAATAAAAAAATATGGTTTTTTTGAACAGTAAAGTTGTGCGTATCTGATTGAAGACGCCACGTTGGAGTCCACCCGTTCGATAAAGTATTTTTTTTTAAGTGATATATCTGAATAAATTCTTTGAATTCATACACATATTATAATTCAAATGAAAAACAACAGTATATTTGTATCGCATAGATATAAAAAAAGTGTTTTCGTCTCCCCCTTACTAAAAAAAATCATGGCTACGATCATGTTATTGAATTTAGTTTGCCACTTTCCATGCCGCCCCGGTCACTGGTGATCGGGTTCCCCTATTTTTTAAACCATATCAGGTAATCCTGACAAGTGATCACTTTTAGTGATTTTCATGGAAAATGATATATAAAGTGGTTTTCCGTTGCCTTTTTCAGTAATAGAATAGATACATAAAAGAGGACTGATCCAAACGCATACTGCACGTTCTGGTGCATCGTTATCGATCGGCTGCAATAAGTTGTTACTAAGGACAGCGACACCGATACATATATAATTTATAGGGCGGCCGTTGTAGTTTAAAATCAGAATTATTTTGAAAGAACTGTCCCATACATTGAAAGATTTTACACTCATTTCAAAAATAATATAGAAAAATTTAAATGAGACAATCGGATAGAAATAATTAAAACAAAATCATACTCTTGCCATATCTGTGGTTTGACCATTATCATTACGATTATTAGTTCAGGAAGTAAATCCGTTCCACCACGGGTTGGCTTTAAAACACACCTTTTTTGCATTTTTAACTTTTATTAATATATTATTGTATAATATACCCTTTCGAAAATCTAGCAATAGTCAGTGAGAAAGTCTTTTCGAAATTGCGGCTAGCACGAAACGTGTTAATTATAGGGTGGTTTGTTGAATATCGACGTGCTTTGAAATTACAACGCAATTCGTTACGAATCGATAAATAGAGCCGAAATGTTAATGGTTCGCTTTCATTGTATCGAGAGTTATTACAGGTAGACAAATAAATGAAAATCAGTTATTTAGAGATTTTAATGTAGCACCTTTAGTTTGGTCTAGTTTTTTTGAGACTAAACGAAAGCTGAGGCTCCACGGTGAGCATTTTTTGGTCATAAAAATTATCAATTTGTATAAAAACGAATGTGAAGTCTTAAATTAATTGATAACGTAAAAGTAAGGTTGATTTAAGGTGTCCGAAAATATATGTATGTATATCGCGAACTTCAAAATAGCAAAAAAAATAGAGAAATCTAAATAGTCGAAAGGTTAACAAAATTAGATCAGTGCTCATCTATAATATTATAGATCGAGAAATGAGCGAAAAAAAGTAGGATTTCGGAGCAGTGGGGCGAAAAATTTTGCTCGGAGTTTTAGTCTGAAAAATTTCTGTCTGCACCAAAGTTTCTAAAAAAAGGACTACGCGAATTTCTTATGCCTGGAAAAACTACTAAGGAAACCGAGCTCGAAAAAATTTCACTAAACCTGGAGTCCTCAACGAAACTAAACACACATATTAAATTATTCTATTGCAGTATATTTTATCAACTATATTGTGTTGTGATAAAAATAACATCAGAAGTATTTGAATCCCATTGCGAAACGATTTCAATTTTTATACGTTTTCTTTTTATTTGCAGTTGACTGCATCGACTTCACAGTTGGAAAATCTATGATCGCAGTGAAACTGTCATATGCTAAACACTTTTCTCGTATTTTATTTAATATCACGAGTCAATATACAGTCTGTATAAACTCCACTCACAGGATGAAGCCTTTTCAATGTTTTCAAAAGTGTCGGATTTTATTTTCCTTATGTGATAGCCGGAAATAGTGACACTTAAAGAATCGGAGATAAAACAATATCATATAACTGATCGCACATCCATTTTCTAGCCGCGTAACTTAACGCTAAGCTTCACTGAATAATAAAGCTTAAAGAATTACAAAATTTTTCATTAAATATATTACACGAATATGTAAAAACAATGAACTGTTTTGTTAATGTCTTGAGAAATAATGGGATTGTATTGAAGCGGTTTTTATTCTGACAATTCACAAGAAATACCTTTAAATTTGTACAATATAACTGAAATCAATAAAATTTGGATATAATTTAAACTATTTTTCATTTCGAAAAATGATTTACTAGGAAAACTGCTAAGAATAACGATTTCCAAAGTTATTGTAATAGATTTTTTATATAAATAGAAAGATATTCAAAATTAATCTACCGACGAATAAGGGGTACGAAAAAAAGTTTTTCAGATTTAACATGTTTTAGCGTTTATATATTTTTCCATAACAACCCTAACGTATATATTTTAAATTATGAAGTCTAACAAAAAGTGACTATTCAAATACGACAAATCTAGTTCGATAAGTAATTGCATTTACTGAAATATAAGAAAGCAAAAAAATAATGTATAACATTATGTTAAAGAAAACTACACTCATCGGATATTTTGACTTATTTCAGCAAATTTATTCAGTTTTGTTAAAATCATGCATAATCACAAGTTATGAAATAAAAAGGGACAAAAAAATATTGATTACATTCCCGGTTTGGTACTATTGTATGTATATTAGAATTACGACATAAAATGTTTAGCGTAGATTTCGACCAGTTTTTTTTAGTATTATAAAAACGTTAACTGAATCTATCAATATTTTAAATTGAATCATTCAAATTGGTGAATAATAATAATAATAATGATGATGAAAAACTTGCGGAAAAATTAGATAATTAAATCAGTTTAATTTCAGAAGGAGCTGCATTTCTAAAAATATAATTAAAGTAAATAATCGCCGAAGACGTGGGATTAAAAAACAAAAATCCGAAACGCAAATAAAATCGCTGATAAACATGTTTTCATCTGAATATAAAAAATAGTCGAACAGTCCCTCGAGTAGAATTTTCGCGTTGCATCGAATTCAGCGGAAAAACATGTCGAGTTTACGTCTTTGAAATATTGAAAAATTCGAAAATTCAGAACGATTCTTTCAAAATAAATGGAATAAAAATTTAATTTATAATGCTTATTGATCTATGTATACCAAAAAAGATCCTATAAAAATACATATAATAATAACTTGCGAAAACACGAATATGAAATTATAAAAAGCAGAAATATTAAAAAATTATTTCCGAATCGCATAACGAAGAAAAATTTAAATTAAACGTACTATTTATATGCAGCATTCAATTGCGTTTTCCTCACTAAAAGAAAAAAAAACTAGCAAATATCGTTAAATCTGAAAATTTCACTAATACGGCAAAAAAACAGGTCTGTCATTAATAAATTCCAAACCGAATCCGTCAAAAAACCTAAATTATCGAAAAACTCGCAAAACGTCACGACCTAACACCGGAAAAACATCAAAAACTACATCGTACCTAACATCTGAACGCTAAATTTCAAATTAAAATTACTCTACTATTTCTACAACTCATATGACGACAACAAGAACATACAAATTATCAATAGGACGAAAAGTTGAATTCAAGCAAACCTCATACTAAATCGTTACCTTTGACTCCATACAAAACCCAAAACATTCCAAAACCCACCGAACACGAAAACGCAACTCGTGCCAATCGCATCCGGAAAAGCGTCGTACAAAACACACAAAACAAATCCGCGCCCGGAAAATCCTGGAAAAGCGTCCAGGACGAAAATTTGAAATCAAGCACACTCCATACTAAACCGTTATCTTCAACTCTCAAACAAAACCCAAAACATTCCAAAACCCACCGAGCACGAAAACGCAAATCGTGCCAATCGTATCCGGAAAAGCGTCTTTGATGAAAAGCCGAATTCAAGTACATCCCATAATAAACTGAAATTTTCGTCCTCAAACAAAACCCAAAACATCCCAAAACCCATCGAGCACGAAAACGCAAATCGTGCCAATCGTATCCGGAAAAGCGTCTACGACAAAAAGCCGAATTCAATCACACCCCATAATAAACTGAAATTTTCGACCGCAAACAAAACCCAGCGAGCACGAAAACGCAACTCGTTCAAATCGTATCCGGAAAATCCCGGAAAAGCGTCTACGACAAAAAGCCGAATTCAAGCATATCCCATAATAAACTGAAATTTTCGACCCCAAACAAAACCCAGCGAGCACGAAAACGCAAATCGTGCCAATCGTATCCGGAAAATCCCGGAAAAGCGTCTACGACAAAAGCCGAATTCAAGCCCAGCCCATAATAAACTGAAATTTTCGACCGCAAACAAAACCCAGCGAGCACGAAAACGCAAATCGTGCCAATCGTATCCGGAAAATCCCGGAAAAGCGTCTACGACAAAAGCCGAATTCAAGCCCAGCCCATAATAGACTGAAATTTTCGACCCAAACAAAACCCCAAACATCCCAAACCCGCCCGGAAAACCCCGGAAAAGCGGCTAGCGAAACACAGAACGAACCCGCGCCCGGAAAATCGGAAAAGCTCGGGGGCCGGGGGCGACAACAAAGCGCAGAGCGTGGGCTCCGATGGCGCTTCCTCGCGCGCCCCGCCAGCACTGGGGCCCCGGGGGCGGAGGGCGGCGGCCGACCCGTGACCCATTTCCGAAATGGGTCACCGCGGGCCGGCCGCGCGCCGACGCCCAGGGGGGCGCAGTCGCCAGCGCCCCATATCGATCCTCCCCTACCCGGAAAAATCGATAGGACACGGTCGAACTGCAGGCGGGCGGCACCTGGCGGGGGGCGGCGCCCTAGCGGCGTCGGGGGGCCAGGGGGGCGGCGCACCTTGGGCTGGAGGGTGCGGGCGGCGGGGGTCGCGGCGAGGCGGGATCAGCGGACGAGCGGGAGTGGCGAGGCGGCCGCCATTTGTGGGGCGCGCGCGTGGAGTGCGCGAGTTGCGCGGGCGGCCACCGCGCCACCTGCCGCGCCCCACCACCGATCACCACACGTCGCACGCACTCGCCCGGGACACTTTCGTGTCTCTTTAGAAAGGACACCCTATTCCTTTTTTGGGTTTTTTTAAATATATGATTTTGTATTTTGTGTGTTTGTTGAAAATTTTGCATTTTGACGCGAATGGAAATGCTGCAGAAATGGTTTCATGACCTAGAGGTAATTCGTCCAAATGACAATTCGTCCAAATGATAATTCGTCCAAACAACGTTTCGTCCAAACGACAATTCATCCAAATAACAATTCGTTCGAGTGATAATTCGTCTGAGCGAAAATTCGTCTGAGCGACAATTTGTCTAATTGTAAGCGACAATTCGTCCTAATGACAATTCGTCCAAACGACAATACGTCCAAATAACAATTCGTCCAAGTAACAACTCGGCTCAGCAAAAAAATTCGTTTGAGCGATAATTCGTCCAAACGACAATGCGTCCAAATAACAATTCGTCCAAGTGACAATTCGTCTGAGCGACAATTTGTCTAATTGTAAGCGACAATTCGTCCTAATGACGATTCGTCCAAACGAAAATACGCCCAAATAACAATTCGTCCAAGTGACAATTCGTCTGAGCGACAATTTGTCTAATTGTAAGCGACGATTCGTCCTAATGACAATTCGTCCAAACGACAATACGTCCAAATAAAAATTCGTCCAAGTGACAACTCGGCTGAGCAAAAAAATTTGTTTGGGCGACAATTCGTCTGATTGTGAGCGAAAATTCGTCCAAATAACAATTCATCCAAGCGACAATTCGTCTAAATAACAATTCGTCTGAGTGACAATTTGTCTGAGCGAAAATTCGTTCAAATAACAATTCATCCAAGTGACAATTCGTTCAAATAACAATTCGTCCAAGCGAAAATTCGTCCAGACGACAATTTATCCAAGTGACAATTCGTCCAAGTGACAATTCGTCTGAGCGGAAATTCGTCTGAGCGACAATTCGTCTGAGCGACAATTCATCTGAGCGACAATTTATCTGAGCGACAATTCGTCTGAGCAAAAATTTGTCCAAATGACAATTCGTCCAAGCGAAAATTCGTCCAGACGACAATTTATCCAAGTGACAATTCGTCTGAGCGACAATTCGCCTGAGCGAAAATTCATCCAAACCACAATTCGTCCAGGCGACAATTCACCTGATATGAGCGGCAATTCGTCCAAATAACAATTCGTCCAAGCGACAATTCGTCCAGGACAATTCATTTCATTTTCACTATGGCACCTCAAGCACGTGCCTACTTTGCTGTACCTTTGAGCAGGCCCTGATCACAAGTGCATCAATTAAAGTTCTTAACATACATATTTTATGCATCATAAATCCGTAAATTATATTTCTTAACGATTTTTGGTATTTTTACATGTTGTAGGAAAGTTATTTTTGAGTTTCAACAAATCATTTTCCCTTAGATTGTTTAAATGTGCACACGCGGTAATCCTTTATTGTAAATTATTTAAATATAATATATCCTCCAAACTGTGCAAAATTCGTTAAAAAAATTATTCACATGCCTATAATGCATAAATTACGTTAAGAAACTCAATTTATTTAAGCATTTATAATGCATTTTTATTCATTTAAAATTAAAATTTGTCAATAAATAATGTACGCACCTAAACTACTATTTACCGACTACTAATTAGCAATTTTTTGTAATGCGCTAGATAAAAATTGGATGTTTTATAAATTTTTAACAATATTTTGATAAGAGGGTCGTCTTTGGGATTTTTCGGGAATCATGGTCACCCTACACTGCTCGTTGCACGTGGACGGGTAGAGTAAAAGGCTCACTCGACAAATATAACACCTATCGGCTAACTACATTGAAGCCATTACCGCGTGCACGGTTTATTACCGAGCCGAGTTTTTCAAACGTTTCATGAAATAAAAATTAGATATGATTTTCTTCGTATGTGCAATATTAACGCGTCGTGAGCTAGGCTCGCCATGAATTTCACATAACAATCAATCGTAAAATTAAGTGCGACACTTTTCCCAAGGCTCTGCGTTTTATGTACCCATTTTTTCAAACTCTAGATAAGTGCAAACGCCTCGTTTCGAACTGATCGATTTCATTGCTATTTTGTAAACGTTATACGGCATAAATATGAATTCGCGTGATTTTGCCATGCAGGTGTTGTATACTAGTGTTGCTAGGCGGACTCGTTTCAATGCGCACAAAAGGAAAACGGAAAATTTTCAGATTCGGCCGAATTCCAGACCAACCCCGTTTTATATAGGTCAAAGACGGAACGAACCCTCGCCCCCGTTTTGCGGCCTGAACGAAATCTGTAAAGTCGCATGAATTATTCTGCGGCGTTACGATTGTTCGGCAATGCATAGGATGACTGAAAGCGGGCCTGAAACGGGACTGAAAATGGGCCTAGAGCGGTTTTTGTGTGGCACAATGCGATGCCAGCAAGTGAAGCCGGCCGATCGATATGGCGACGGGCAGGCGCGTTCTGGACCGAGCTGCACGGCAATGTCGCCCTTATGGCCGCCCGGGGCGCGCCATTTTTGAAAATTCGAAAGAATCGGATCGATGGGGCTGTAGAGCAGCGTGTGCGCGGCGGTCGATATCTTTGTAGAGCCGGTGCTATGGAGATTTTTGAAGTTTGATGATGTATTAGTGTTTGGAACGTGTTCTAAGTTGATGTGTTCGAGAAGGAAAATTGAATTTGATTTTGTTTGTAGATGTGAAAAAAAAGAAGGAAATTCAGGTAACCTTAATGAAGGTAATAACTTTTTAGTGATTTTTATTAAATAATATATGAATTTAAAAAAACAATTTAAAATGAAAAAAATAAAGATTTGGTATAGAAATTGAGATTTGCTTTCATAAGAAAAAATTATTTATTTTATTGTATAAGTATAATGTTTATATTTTCAAAAAAAAAATGTATTTTTTTTATTTATTTATTCGTCGAATATTTAAAACTGATTTTTCATTGAATAATATTGTGCAAATATTAAATTTGATTTGATTTAATAATAAAATAAACTCAATTTAAACCATTTCAACTAATAAAAAATAAAATTCTTAAAAATAAATTCGTAAAAATCTATACGTGCCACTATTATATCTTTTTTTAATTTCAAAATAATTTAAAAATCTCCAACACGAACACGTTCGCGAATCCACACCCGCTATTCACCCAGGCAGAAAGTACAAAACCCGTACACAATTTGACATCTGTAGTTCTGTCAGAAAGTCCACTCCGACGCCGCACCACACCCACCTAAAACACAAAACCACCTTTAACACACTAACAAACAAAACCCAAACTCCCTCACACCATTTCAACTACAACACAACAATTAATTCCAACCTTAAATACAAATACCACAAGCACCACAATCCCTTACCTTTAAACCCGCAACATCACCGAAAAATCCCCTCCCCCGGTCCAAAAGTGACCGAGCAGTCACTGCGCCCAGCGTCGGCCTCCGGTCCGACGCTGTCATCCATTTTCCAACTTTTTTCACCTGAATTGGGTCCCTTGCAAGATGTCGGGGCGCACCTCGAGGGGCGTGCGCTCGCGCCGTGCCACCCACGCCGGCTCCTGGTACACCAACAACGGTAGGCCTGCGCCCCGAATATAACCTATAGCGCCGCCCGGAGCCCCAAGGGGGGCGCATTCCTCGCCTGAAGGGTTCCCGAAGTCGGCTATAGGTTTCGTTCGTTTGGGAGACTGTTTGGTTTTGATACAATTTTCAATACCGATTCGTTCTTTGTTCTGTTATTATGGAAGTTTTTGGGTGGGTGTTCAAAAACGGGGTTCGGTCGTTTTTTGAGTTTGGCGGTGTTCCTCAAATTTTTTGTTTTTTTTTTTAATTTTTTCTATGTAAGGAGTCGATTGATTTTTTTTTGTTGGATGTGACCATTTTTTTCTGTGCTCGTTGTTCAAAAGGAGATTATGTAATTTTAAATTAATATTTAGCCGTCTGGATTGTGTTGAATGTTACGTTATCGTGAAATAATCATAAATCGTTGAGAATTTTAATCAATTATATTTGACATTTGGCTTTAGATTTTAATGAAATGCTTCTGTCTCGAAGTCGATAAGAATTATTTTGCTCATATTTTAGATTAATTTTCCAGTATAGCACCTAGATACATTATTTTATTGGAATGTATCTTGATATGTTCATGCTAAAAAATTAATTATTGAAGTAATATTATTTATCTGGCTCAATGTTATCATTTGGAATTATGTATATTAGTTTCGTTTTGGCTTACAAAATGCCTGCCGCAATTTGAATATGCAACATATTCATAGATATAATTACTATAATTGTCAGAAAGAACGATGACCTTAGCGGCTTTTACGTTTCTACGACCCTCAAAATTCCGACCTCATTACCATTTTCCTCACTTAAAACACGTTTTTCTAAATTTATTTTTAAAATCATCCGTTTCTTCATAACCGATATTAATTATTACTATTGATTAATAAGCGTATTTTTCAAATTGTGCAACGTAAAAAATTCCAAAATTTTTAAATATTTCTCATATGGGAACAATTTAAACGTGCATTAAATAAAATAAGTGTATTAAAAAAAAATAATTTGAATTTTGCGCGAGCTTAAAACTTAAAACGTGTGTATTAGAAAAAATATCTGTATCTTAAAACGAACAAACGTGCATTAGAACATGGCGAAATACCAACCGCACGGTCATTATTCACAACTTTCATAATATAATCGATTTGCAATAAACTGAATTCAAACAAAATCAACATTGATTAAAAAAAATAGACCAAATTGTTATAATGTAGTTGTCAATTGTATATTACGTGTAGAGATTGACTTTACTTTGGCGACGTTGCCACCTCGGTCATTTTAATGCGCAAAATATTCATTCTGTTGCACATTTCATATTTTTTAATGCTCAATTCATATTGTTCAATTTTTTTTATTGCACTCTATGAACAAAATAATGCTCAATACGAGATTCTTTAATGCACCACAAATAATGCACGTCGTATATTTTTTTAATACACAAACATTTCGTTTTAAGGCACAACCTATATTTTTTTAATGCAGTTAAATCACACCTTTTTAAATTCACTTTTAAAATCCGCTCACAACCGACATTAATTATTACTATTGATTAATAAGAATATTTTTGAAATTGTGCAATGCAATCAATTTCATAATTTTTAAATATTCCTCATATTAATCGATAAACTAATAACGGAAAATCTATCAAAAATTACGAAATCATAAAAAAATTTAAATTCATTTTTGAGATCACCCGTTTCTTCACAACCGACATTAATTATTACTATTGATTAATAAGAATATTTTTTAAATTGTGCATTGCAATCAATTTCATAATTTTTAAATATTCCTCATATTAATCGATAAACTAATAACGGAAAATCTATCAAAAATTACGAAATCATAAAAAAATTTAAATTCATTTTTGAGATCACCCGTTTCTTCACAACCGACATTAATTATTACTATTGATTAATAAGAATATTTTTGAAATTGTGCAATGCAATCAATTTCATAATTTTTAAATATTCCACATATTAATCAATAAACTAATAACGGAAAATCTATCAAAAATTACGAAATCATAAAAAAAAAAACAGTTTACGAAACGCTGACATTGCGCACGCGACGTTCGCGAACGCACCCTCTTTTCACGTTCGTTTGTTCGCGAACGCCAACTTTGAAATAGTCAGTTGATCGTTCGGGATGAAGCGCCGTCAGCAGCCATCGTCTGCCGCAGCTAATGTGTCTGTAATTTCGGGCCTGAGCTCGAATTCGGATCCCCAGATGCGTCATCAGCTCAAGATGAACGAGCTGATGCAGACGCTGTTCTGCAGGCAGCTGGCCGAGGAGACGAAGAAGCGCCGCGATGATGAGACCGACATAGCCCTCGTGAGTATGTTCAAGAAGTTGGAGGTTCAAAAGGTGCATTTGGAATGTGTTCAACGGAGGCTCAAGATGATCAACTCGCTCTCGGTTCAGCAGAGGTGAATATTTTTTGGGGTGGCTGTTTGGTGAGATGTTACTAGACGGTTGCTTGTTTGTTATTTGAAATTTTTAATGGTGGTACTTTCGTGTTAGAGGGGTGCAAAAGTAGTCCATCCAGTCTTTGGTTTGCAGTGGAATTGTAAAGCAGACTTGCACTACGTTGAAATTCTATCATTTTTTTACACTTAAGGCAGTGGCACACTGGTCCGATTAGCCGAAGTAAAGACAAAAAGTATGCTGCGTTGAGTCGCGAGCAATATTGCTCAAACGACATCGCTTTCAAGACAGTTGCATTACTTGGAAAACTCATTTTCAATTTGCCTATTGTATTTTATGGTTTTGACTAGATTAGTGGGGCTAGTGTGCCGCTGCTGTTAGGCTGAAAACACTCTAGCCTCACTAGCATAGTCAAAACCACCGATACAAAATTTCCTAGATGCACTGTACTTATTGTCTTTACTAGGCTAGTTGGGTTAGGTGGGTAACAATGACAATTTAAAAGAATATGAGTTCAAATTATAATTAAAATAATAGTACTTATATTCGATCCAAATGCCAAATGAATAAGATCCTTTCAGTAAATGTTACAGAAATAAACTAACTCAACTTAACCTAACCAAATGTTCAATAATAAATACATTCAAACTTTTGACTTAAACATGTGGAATTTACTCCCTTTATATTCAATTTTTCTAAATAAAAAGTAGAATTTCAAAATTGTGTACACGCGCTTTATTCATTGGATTCATGATTTGACACCTAGCAATTTGAGTGTGCCGACCATTTGCACCATTCTAACACGAAAGTACCTGGATAACTAATCGTATTTAATTTCAAATTTGTTTTTTAGGATATTAGAGAGCCTTGAAAATAATACTCAAAATCTGGGCAATGGATTGGAGGAAGTAAATGTTGAGGATGTGCTGGAAGATTTGAATGTGAAGGGTCGTAGATACTGTGATAGATTGCATTTGAAAAATGTCGACGTTGGTCACGAGAAAGAGAAGGGTTTTGAGGAGTTGAATAATGTTATTAAAGAGACTAATGAAATTTTAAATAGTATTAAAAGCAATTTGAAAGATGAACACGCCGTTTTGTCTTTGTCGGAAGCTTTAGAAGGATCTTGTTTGACTAAAGAAAAAGTCAAGAAATCCGTTAAAGATTTAAGTGAACCTTTGCAGCAAATATATACTGATACTATTAAACAAGTTTCAGAAGATTTATATGAATTAAATTTGGATTAGATTTTTTGTCTATTATTGTGCATAATAGAAAGATTGTTTTTGTAAATAATCAAATTAGTCTTATTGTTTTATAATTTTAATAATTTGTATTTAAATTACATTATGCATTGTAAAATTTATCAAATAAATTTATATTTGCAAAAAAATATGAATTTTGTTATTTTTTTTAACATTTTATTTCACTCATGTTATATTCATAAAAATTTAACTTAAATAAAAAAAATTACATATTTATCAACATTATTATAGGTCCTGAACTGTCTAGACAATTAGTTAATTGGCTTTCTAAATCTGACTTAATGCATGGTCCAGCCCGGGCTATCATAGCACCGTAAGTATTTTAAATTTATTTTAATTGAAAAAAAAAAAAAAAACCACTTAAACATATATGTTTCAGCCATGCCGGTTATTCTTATTGCGGTGCTTGTGCAGCTTTTGCTTACAGACAAGTCAGTCCAGCCGTAGTGTAAGTAAAATAAATAAACAATATCGATTTTCAAGAGTATTTAAATCTTAACGAACCATTTTACAGAAAGCGCATATTTATTCTTGGACCGAGCCATCATGTGAGACTTTCAGGATGTGCCCTTTCTCAAGCACAAAAATACGAAACGCCGTTATACGATTTGAATATTGATACAGAAAGTTTGTCCATTTATTCATATTATTATTTTACCACAACTACATTCTATTCATATCAAATATTTTCCTTTTAGTTAATTCTCAGTTAAAAGCTACTGGTGAATTTGAGTGGATGGACAAAAGGACTGATGAAGAAGAACATTCTATTGAGATGCATCTTCCGTATATTGCAAAAGTGATGGAAGAGTATGTATTTTCAACATATTGTGAAATTTGCTTCAATCACATAGTTTTAAATAATTTTTTCAATGAATTTCAGATACAGCGATCAATTTACGATTATTCCGATTTTAGTGGGTTCTCTAACTCCGGATAAAGAGGCTATGTAAGTGTAAATATTCTTGTTTTGTTTAAATATGGAGTTGAATATAAATGTTTTATTATATTCAACAGGTATGGTAGATTTTTGTCTACTTATTTAGGCGATCCTCAGAATTTATTCGTTATTTCGTCTGATTTTTGTCATTGGGGTGTACGTTTTAATTACACGCACTATGATAAAAGCTGCGGACATATACACCAAAGTATTGAAAATTTGGATAAACAGGTATCATGAATTCATAATTTTTATTTACTTCCAAATGGAAAAAAATGCTAATTATATTTCGTTTCACAGGGAATGGATTTAATCGAATCATTGGATCCGCAGGCCTTTACTGAATATTTGAATAAATATCGTAATACTATATGTGGAAGGCATCCTATCAGCGTTTTGTTGCAAGTAAGAATATATATTATATTTTAATCATATTCTCAATGAAAATTAGAGATGAAACGCTTATATTGTTTTTTAGGCTTGTGTACCACTGGCTAGATCAAAATCATGCTCACTTAAATTTCTAAGGTATATTTTTTATTCACAGAATCATTTTGATTTGATTATTTTCTAATGATCGATTTGTTTTGGTTGTTTAAAGGTATGCTCAATCTACAAAATGTCAATCGATAGATGATTCATCAGTGAGTTACGCTAGTGCAAGCTTGGTTGTAGACTGATTATCTGAAGCGCTAAAATTGGAATAAGACTGCCTCAGATTACATCCTATAATATAAGTTATATTATTATAATTCTTTTATGCTGAGCAGAACAAGCATTTATCATTAAACTATCTTAAAAAATATATATATATATTCTTTTCGGACAAATAAAAGAGTAAATGCTACTTTTGAAATATGCATATTGTGTAAATCAATTATTATGAAAACAAACAATGTTGAGTTTATCAATAAAAATTATTGATTTCAATGAAGCAATAAAGTAACATTTTTATTGCACTGCTGGTACATAACAAAAATTATGGCTTCGAACGTATTTTTCTTTTAAAATTTGCTTTTTGTGATATATGAAAGGTTTCACGACTTGCACAATTATATTTCAATCGACTACCCAATAATGGGTATATATTATATTTCATTTTTCAATAGAAAATCAGATCTCATTTTATATTTTTGCGAATCGTGAACAAAAGCTAATTTAGCAAATAATCGTTTAAAAAAATTTTCTTGTTACTTTTAATGAAACAGTATAACGTAATTAGGTATTTTAAGTCTAGCTTATAAACACTGTTTTCATTTGTGGGCGATTGTTTTATATAATATGTATTAAACATAGGTTTTCGAAATTCAATTAAATATAAATATAGGAAAAAAAAAACTATTGTTAGTGATAAATTATTTATTGAATGTGAGACTTTCAATATTACAAAAGGTATTAAAAGAGGTTAGCAATTCAAAACAATATTATGACTAATAATTAAATTAAGATTTGGAATGTGTTTTATATATTTTTTGTCACTCTTTAAAGTGAATACAATTTTGGATTTATATGCGCATTTTAATTTATTTTATTAAACTACCTATTTATGATTTTAACGCCTTCTGTTTCGATAACGTAATCCAGTATTTTGTCACTGGATATAGACGATGAAAAAATCACTTGAAATTCTCTAATGTTAAGCTTGGAAAGAGAATCGTTGAGTTCATTCGAATCACTTTGTTTATGCAGAGATATCTTGTTTTTGGTTTCGTAATATCTGTTAGTTTTCCTAACTTGAATTCTAATATTTACAATATTTGACCACACCAATCCCAAGCACGGAATTAAACTTGGTACATTTATTGAGTCTTGAAAGGGTACAGAAGAAACCTGCAAAAATATTTTGTAAAAAAAAAACTGGGGATTTAATATTTTATAGCAATATTAAATTTACCTGGTTAATGCACAATATAGCTAAATTATATTGTTTTGCACATTTTAGTAAACCCATACCAACGTCTCTTAAGTGTTGGGCACGTTGTATATTTGATTCAACTAAAATTTAAAAAAAATATCTTATCAAAAAATGATTTAAATGATTAAATATTTCAAAAGTTATTTTTCACCATTATCATTGTAACTTCCTCTAAACGGGGCAGCAATGGAATCTAATATTATCACCTCTATTGACTTTTTCGATTCTAATAAAGAAGGCAACTGGGTATTTACGCATTTTATTAAATCTTCCTAAAACTTTGCGAGATACTATTAAGCTTACAGTTTAAAGAATAATTTTAGAAGTGAGGAATTTTTAAATTATCACCGTTTCAATTATTTGCAAGATGAATATGTTTTTTCCGTATTTAGAAAGATCTTTATCGCTATTGATATTTTTTGAATCTATGTGTTCAAATAATTGTTGAAGTCTTTTAGATGGAAATATGTCTTCCGTACAAAGATAAACTGCACCTTTTTTTGAAAAAGCAATACAATTATAGTTAATGGAAAGTATTTATATTATTTTAAACCATCATTTTGAAAGAACAAATTTTTACCAGAATTCCAGCAATTAGCAGAAATTTGTAATCCGAACTGTGTTTTTCCACATCCTGATTCACCATATATTTCTGTGATACATCTACGATCAAGGCCACCATTCAAATATTCATTTATCACTGGACAACCTGTAGATATTTTTCTTTCTTTCGATTCAATTTCTTTAATTATCTGAGCTGTAATATTGAACGAAATGCTAAAATTTATGAAAATACATGTAACCACATAATAAAAAAATACCATTTTGGAATCCATTCGGTAAGATATTCAGTGCGGCTTTTTCTTTCATTGCAGATATTTCTATGAGATTTAAATCTTTTGTCCTTAAAATTTCGTTATCAGACATTACAACGATTCGTTCTGAATCCGTTTGGATATCCATTGTAAAATAATACTTATTTAAAGTTTCCCAACATTATTAGATTTTGCCGCGCACTATGACAGCTAGAATGAACGAATCAGCTGATAAAGGGCCTTAACATTTCTTTTACTTTAACCATAATTAAAAATATATAAACATTTACCTGTTTTGATAAATGATATGATGATTTATTATTCATTAGAAAACCACTTCAATGTGATATTTCAGTGCATCATAAATATTTAATTTGTTTTAATTTTTTCTTATTTGAATACTAATTATTTAATTATTCATCAATGTTTCTAGCTTTGGCAGGATATATACTATTGATTATTGATATTTTGGCGTGATAAGAATCATTATTTCAAAAATACCTGGAAAATGTGGCAATGGCTGAGTTTTTAAGTTTTATATTCGAAATTTGACAGTTGTCAAAATGAGTTGACGTTTCGTGAGCTGTCATTATTTTGAAGAAAAAAAAGTTGTAGAATTAAAAAAAGTATCGCGATTCATGATGACATCGAGGTAAATTTAATTTTTCACTATTTGGAAAAATTGTTTCTGAATCTATAAAACAATTTAACTGATAGCTTTGGAATTAATGAAAGGTTTCAGGTTTTGATCATTAATTTAATATGTTAACCAAAGTGGTTTTGACATTGTGCATAGCTGCATCTGCAATAATCGGAGATTTATTAGTTGATCGTTCCGATATCAAAATTGTTAAAGCTTTAATTGACAATTGTACCCATGCAATAATTGGCGGCTTCACATGGGCAGTTATTCAAACTTTTAGAAAAAATGATATTTATACAAATCATACATTATTGGAGATTTTTATATGTACAGCTGCTTCGTCATTCATAGACGTTGATCATTTTATAGCCGCCAGATCTTTAAGACTAGAGGTATTATTTTATCACGGTTCGATATTAAATAAATATTTTGATTACTCATTGTGTTTAATTTCGATAGGATGTGCACCAATTGAAATCAAGACCGTTCATGCATTGCACAACATTGATGTTTGCAGTTTGCACTCAATTAGTTGGATTATCATATTTTTTTAATAGTCAAAACTTGAACACATTCGGATGGATTGTGTTAGCTGCAGTGCTTAGTCATCATTCCCGAGATGCGACTAGGCGTGGATATTGGAATTTTCCTTTTGGGTCATCTCCTCCAATTAATTATTGGATTTACATTGTTATAATTATGTTATTACCATATGTAATAGCATATCTTTCTCTTAATTTCAGACCTAAATTAACTCCAAACATTGTTAATATGAAAAATATAAATTATTCTTTAGTATAAATAAGTACCAAGATCACTTTATCATTATGTTGACGATATTGATAATTAATATAAGAATTTTTTAAATAAATTATTTATTTTGTATAATTTTACAATCATAGTGTATAATTCATAACAATTATAAATTTTCAATTCAAATATAAATGTTTTTGTTTTAAATGGAAGAATTTCTTTTGTGATATTAAAAGAATTGAAATAAATAAATTGTGTTTACAATAAACTAATTTAACATTTTTTTAAATTTTTCTAGTGTGGATATGTTCATAAAGGATCTTGAAAAATATAAACTTGATACTGTGAGTATTTTTTTTATAAACAATAAAAACTCTAAAAATATTGCACGTGTTAACGATTCTAATAATGTTTGGAAGCATAATTTTATAATTTTATCCATAGTTTTATTCTATTCAAAAAATAACAATTTTTATTAAATTTGAGTTTCTGAAGAAGATTTGAATGGTATTTGTTTAGGTTCGACAACGGTCTTATCTTTTTCAGCTATATTAGAAACGTTAACGTGTTTTATTTTAGAAATAACAGTTGGTTGAGTTTTGAATAACTTTTTTCCTTCTGTTAATAAGCTTTTATATGGCGATTGACGATTAACTTTGAACATATTGCCGTGTTCAATAGGTGATTGTATTTCTTTGGTATCTTCACAGTAATCATAATCTATTGCAGTAATTTTTCCTTGTTGGATAAAGAGACTGACTTTAGGGCTGCCACTTGAGTGCACCATTAAATAATTATTTTTAGCTGAAGAGTTGTCAATTGATGGCTCCTGCATATCAGAATTTTGTTCCTCAACGGTCAAATTGACTATTTCTGCTGATTCGTTACTTTCAGATGATAGACCTAAATTGAATTCTGGGCTTGAACTTTTATTTGATTCGTTTTCACTTAGAAGAACAAAACTTTTGTTTGTTGCATTCGTGTTTTGATTCACTTCTGTATTTTGAAATATTTCTTTTGAATCTGTTTTATTTTTGTTAGAAGTTTCAGAACAATTCTGCTCACTGAAAAGTTTTGTATTTTGATCTAATTGTATGTTTTCAACGGGATTTGAAGGATCGTCTAATATAACATAGCTTGTAGGATTTTCTTCAAAGCTTTCTATTATTTCATGGAAATGGTGATTCACTTTAAGTTTATCTCTGATGGTACGTTGATTTCCTGACTGCATTCTATTATTTAATTTTGTTATAGTGTTTTCGTTGCGTATAAATTTTGCATTATTTGGTTTTGGAAAGCTTTTTTCTATAGCTTTTTTTATTTGATTACTATTTTTCTTTTCAGCAACTAATTTAGTTTTTTTCAAAGTATCTGATTTTTTATTTGTATTTCGATGAACAGGAATTGATGACTGTTTTGATTCTGTAGTTATTGAACTTTTCATTTTTATTGGGCTTTCTTTAATGCTGTTTTTGACTGAGAATTAAAAATTATACGTAATTACTCACATTACATATTTTTTCGTTAATTTATTTAAATACAAATTTCATACCTGCATTATTGTTTTGCAATAACGGTTCACCAATTTCTACCTCTTCTTCTAATTCATCCATTTCTGCTTCCTTTCAAAATTATTTTGAAAATAGTTTTATTATGTTATTTGTAAATAATGCATCATATTATGTGTATTTTAAACTTACGATATTTGCTAGAAAGTTTTCTTCATTTCCGTTTAAGTATTGATGAGGAGTTTCTTGATCTATCACTGAAGTAAGTATGTCCAGTTGCAATTTTAATCTTTTGTTTGATGGCTACAGAACGACAATATTACTAATAATTCAGTTTATAGATCACAAATATTGTTGTACACTCACGTCAATCGATTCTTCTAGAGTTTTATGCAGATTTATGCTTTTTGCTTTTTTGTGAAATACTTCACTAGCCATTAGGACGTATATTAGTCTAGCAATATACGGTACTACTTTTTTTTCCTTTTTATTGAGAAGTGATATTAAGAGTTGCAGTAATTCTGAACATACAGGTTCTAGAATATTCCTACCAGTGTTGTTGACACACAAGTTTATTAATATTCCCAAACTGTGCCTTATTCTGTATGTTGACATTGATCCATGACCCTCAGATACACTGTAGAAAATCTTTTCCAATAGTCCTACAATTTTTCAAAACAAATTTAAGTTAAAGTTTTACCATTTTTACATGAATATAATTGAAATTTGAAGATGCCAATTATTTTGATATTTGAAAAATAATGGAATTGACAAAACTGTAACATTTAATTGGCAACTTTGAACTCATATTAAGCTAACAATTAAACGAAAAGTACCTGTATTTAGCAAAACTGCTTGTTGATTTGGTCTTGTGCTAAGTTTATGAAATGTTGCTATAAGCATATCTCGAGAGAGGGAATCTCCTGAAATCTTAGTTTTCTGTTTTTCAAAAAAATATGTGTTCAGGCTCATAATTGTTTTAGTATTGCTAGATAGATAATCTCGTCCTTTCCATATGGAGCTTAGTGTATTTAAAAACTTAAGTATCATTTGCTATAAATTGATTTTCAAAATAGACAAATATTTGAAAACACTTCTTTCAAATTAATCAACTGAAAAATACCTGTAATATTAAGTCCCAGCCATTAACAATTTCCTTGGGCAATAAATGATCAAGCATAGTGACATCTTTATTTATGTTCAATATATCGTTTCGAATATAAGACGTTACTAAATCCGCTCTCTCCTTGGCTAATGTATGTATCAATTTCTAAATTGAGATAAAAAATATTAACATTGTGCATAAAATGTTTTGTAATCTAGATAATAACTTAACTTACTAATCGCAGTGACTGTAAAATTGCTGCACAATCATTTACAGAACTCGTCAACATGTTATTTTTTAGTTTTTCATAATATTTTTTTTCCAAATCTGTCTCATAAGATAATCCAACGATTTGTTGCTTATTTACACGTTCTCTCAATGCAGGATTGTCCCCTGAATGTCGGAAAACATTCTTTTCTCTATGTGATTCTGGTATTTGCATAACATTCACCTGAGCTTTTAATCCTGTCGATAATTTTTGTAGCTTATCTTCAATAAAATGTGATTGTTGTGCAAAGTTTTCTTCATCATGTTTAGGAGTTTGAGCTCCTTGATTTTTATTTGTCATATTGTACGAAGAATTATGAGTGATATGTCTAACTCTTTCATTTTGGTTATTTTCACTAATTTTTTGTATTCCAGAGTTTACACGATTCGTTATAATTATGCATGTTTCTAATGGACTTGAGATTATAGTTTTCCGAGGTGTGTTTAAAAATTTTTGATTTGATTGGTTTTCTGACGTTGTGACGTGAAAACTTTCGACAAAATTTTTGTTTTCTTTGATGTCAGGATTAATTTTGATAAGAAAGTCACTGTCATTGTTGATTTGATCGTCAGTAGAACTTGATGTATTTTTGTGCACAATTATTTTATATGGCATTGATTTATTGGTGGTAGTTTTATTTGGCTGCAAATTTTCCACATAAATTTCGTTGTCCTGAATATGAATTATAGAATCATTACTAAATCTTCTCTTGTGAGTTTCATGTTTGAATTGTTCATTATCACTTTCGGGAAGCTTCACAACATATTTATTCTCATCTGGATGATTTTGTATTTGATGTGAATGGTAATCATAATTTGTGAATGATTTATTTTCTTGCATTTGAATGAATTGCAAATGATCTGTTTCATTTATTTGTGAGTTAATACTATTCCTCTTATGACCCGATGTCAGTATTAAATATGGTTCAGTATCACTTATGTTATTATCCAAATCATCGACAAGTATTTCACTTGGATTCTTGTTTGAATAATCATCAAAATTTAATATCCTGGCAGATAAAGCATGTTTCTCTCTTTGTTTTGTAGCAATTGTTGACCGTGGAACTTCACAACTTGTTAAATGTTGTATATTTTTATTTTTGTGTAAATCATCTGATGACTTGATCACATCAGTATCGGTAAAATCTGAAGCTATTTTAATCAGAAAAGGTCAAATGAGTTTAACTGAATATTTTGCATGCAAATATTTTAAAACTTTCTTAACTATAGTAGTCAAATGATGATGGGTGAAATTTTGTAACGTTCCTAAAAACCAATGAATGAAAAATGAGATGAAAAGGCAAATGCTAAAATAAACAAGTAAATTTTAAAATAAAAAATTAATATGCATGCCATATTGATGACAAAAAACAATATTTAATTTTTACCTGGTGTAGTATAAATTTTTTGAGATTGTGATAATTTTGAATATTTCTTTCTGTGCTGTATTGTAAATAATTCTGGATATATTTCCATGCATCGATTCAGTGTATTTTCCATGCTAAATCGACAACCTTTTACAGTGTTTTCTAACGCTTCCGTTAATATTGTAGCAACTCCTAATATTAATTTGATTATTTATCAACTCACTCACTATTGGTTTGAAAATCTTCAAAATTACTTACCTAAAAGACGTCTGTGGTTATTTTGCAATGATAAAAATTTTTCATCAAGATCACTATCAAACGATTCCTCACTTTCATCTGAATTCAAAAAATGGTCAAATTGTGTCGAAAACATAGTATACACTAATAATTCATCGAATTTCTTTCACTTTGACTGATATTTAATATTTCAACTATTTTAATATCGTTAATAGACTAATTAAGAACATTTTTAAGATAACACAATTTCTTTGATGTATATAAGATCTTTCAATTCTATTGTTAGAGAGTTGTTGCTAAGTAACACATCACTTTGAAAAATCAATAGAGTTCTTGAGCTTCTTAAGGAAATTAGCTTATTGATTTTTTGGCAAAATAATGACCTTCTTAATTATTTTCTAAGAAGATTAGTTTTTAAATGCAAAATATATTTTCAGGTACCTCCCACAATCTACTACGTTCCAGAGTTTATAACAGAATCAGAAGAAAATGCTATAATATCACGAGTTTACGATGTCCCTAAACCTAAATGGACACAGCTCCTTAATCGTCGTTTACAAAATTGGGGTGGAATTCCACATACTAAAGGAATGATAGCAGAACCAATACCAGACTGGTTGCAAGATTATCTAAATCGTATACACTCGATGAATTTGATGAATGGAAAAATTCCGAATCATGTTTTGGTGAATGAATATTTATCGGGGCAAGGCATAATGCCGCATAGTGATGGCCCACTTTTTTATCCGACTATAGCTACTATATCTTGTGGATCACATAATGTGATAAGTTTTGCAGAAAAGGATTCCGAGGATAAAAATAACTATTCAGTGTTATTAGAAAGGAGAAGTTTATTGATTGTTCAACATGACATGTATGAAAATTATTTACATGGAATAGATCATATAAAAAATGATACAATTGATGAAAAGCTTGCTAATTATAATCAGTGTTGTAAATTATATAAAATTGGACAAGCTATAGAAAGAGAAACAAGAATATCATTAACTATTCGGCATGTACCAAAAACATCTAAAATAAAAATAAAAATATAACTAAATTTTCTCATTATATAATTCCTTACATTCCCTTTACCATTTTTTTTTTTAATTTATGAAATTTGTGTTTTTATACATTATATGAATTTATATAAAACAATTCCAAAAAAATATTAAATGAATCCGATACTCTCCAAATGTTTTAGAGCAATCTCTAATGCTTCATGATATGATTTATTATCATACAAAATTTGTCTTGAGCCAGATGTATCTTCATTCATTATATCATCAGTAGTCATCGAAGTGCTTTTATCTTTGTCCAATTTTACTAATGGTAAAACTATGCAAGGCGTCATTATTGCAATATCCTTTGCTCTTAATAATTCCTTATGCAAATCATCTAAACTTGGAATGAATCCGTCGTATTTAAATTTTTGAAGAGTATCTACTAACGTAGAGTTATAAAGTGCCAATAATTCATTTCTATATCTGGCTCTAGTTTCTTCAGTAGAACTAGTATAAAAAAAATAATTGATATCAATACCGGGACAACCAAAGTTCGTCATTTGAAAATCTATGAATTTTACATCAATAGGTTTCCCAGAACTATTATATTTGAACATTATATTATTAATCCACAAATCGCCATGATTCAATACATTAAATCTATGATGATTTTCAGGAACTGGTCTCTGCAATTCAATACCATCCTTAATAAACGTATTATAAAACGATTCAAACGTTGGAATGTATTTTTGGCAATTAGGAAGTTGTTTTATGACATCTGTGGCTTGACTCACACCGTTTTTGAAATAAGTCGCCATTGTTTCAGGCAAATTTTCAGTAAAAGCCCCTTCGTTGTAGCACTGTCGAAATTGTGGATTTTGTTTATTCAAGTACATTGAAGCTGCATGATATTTTGCCAACATTTTGAATACCATTTGACAATGCTCCAGATCCATTCCTACTAATCTGTTTGCTAATTGATAGCCCGAAGACTGCAAGTCTTCTATTACCAATATTTCATACGAACCATTCATCGTATGGAACAGCTTCGGAGCAATTTGAAGATCGGAACCTATATTTTTTATAGCGTTTTCAATTTCAGTTAAAGTTTTGCTATACATAGCGAATTCTTTTTTGAATAATCCAAATTCTTTTAATAATTTGCCCATATCTGAGTCTGGTGATTGCATGCATTTTATAATATAAGATTTTTCACTACTTCTTCCATCAAGGTTAAGATTTACTTTTAATCTGTACAGTATGCTAGAATAGTTTTCTCCAGTTTGTGATGCGAATTCGCAATGATAACTCACAATTGTAGAATTTTCAGTACCCTGTTCCTTGCTTAGAATAGACTGTACAAATTCCTCATCGAGCCAGGGCAAATTATTTGGTTCAGAATTCATTATTTGCTTGGTTGGACGTGAAAATAAAAATTGACTTAAGTATATTGATTGATTCGAAAAGTTCTTGAAAGACGTTAAAAGTTGATTGATTTCCTCACAAAAATTAAACAAAGGTAGTGTCTATCCACTCTTGTCACAATTTAAAGGTTATGTATAAACTGTAAAGGTTTCAAAGAGTAAAAACTAAAATAATGATTTATTTGTTAATAAGTATATAGCAAATTTAGAAATACGATAACGTGTTTTTATCTATTACACCATTCCACCAGATAATACTAAAAAAATCAGTTCAGATAAGGCGACCATACTATTTATTTAGAATAGGCATTTTTTGTTCTTATAATAGTTTGCCATAATTTTTTAAATAAACTCTAAAAATATTTGTATAGAAAAATATTTCAAACAAATTTAGGTTTGAGAGAATTTATTTCATATAAAAAATGATTCAATGATTTACTTATATTATAATCGCACAATATTGTTCTATTTTTTTTGGAAACTGTGTTGAAACTTATGAGCAATATTTTTAATCTCCGTTATCTGCACGAAATAAATCAAAATACACAATTATTTTTAATATAAAGAATCTGATAATTATAGTTCAGATCTATACTTGATTTATCTTCGTAACAAAAAGATAACTTTTTTATATTACACACTTTTAATTCAATTTATTTCAATATACAAAAAAATTATCCCTAAAATGTTGTATTTTATATGTTCATACGTTATTTAGTTTTGCTTAAATCCATATCTTCGTCATCCAGAGATATCATTGAATCATCAGAATCGTTTTCGTCTAAGAGAGACTGAAGCTGTTGAATGGAAGATATCAAGACATGGAATTGTTTCCGCCTCAATTCAAGTTTTTTCTCTAATTGTTCCTTGGATTCTTCTAAATGAGAAAGTTCTCGTTTCAATTTCTTAAGTTTTTCTTCTGTTTGCTTCCTATCTGGTTGTTCGTTTATAACTTTCGCTAGCACATCATATTCCATTCTGTTTTTTCGTATAGTTTTTGCATGTTTTAACTCTGCTTTACTACTTTCTATATGCAGTTTAGCAGAATTTATACCTTTTTCAATAACGTGCGATAGTTCCTCATAGTTTTCAAGTTCTGAAGCCATCATACGTGAAGATAATTGGGACTTTGTAACAGCAAATTCGCATTGAGCCAATTGGGATTGTAATCTGTCATGCATGGTTTTTCTATAAAAGATAAAATAAGATTAAAAAAATGCACAAAGAGAAACAGAAAATAAAATATATTAAAATCAATTTTTTATGTTTTTTTTTTTAATTATATCAGGTAATTATTTAAAAGGAATATGATTGTTTAAATTAAACAAAAATAAATATCAAAAATAATTTATTTTTTATAAAGTAATACAGAATAGTCACAATATTAATAAAATTTGTTACAAGATGATTAAAATTGAAAATTAATAATTATTTAATATTAAAATGTAATCATAATAGAATTAATTAAAATAACCTGAATGATCTAAATATTTTAATGTACTTATTAGTGATTGTTTATATTTTGTCTTTCTCAATTTACGTGTTTTATCAGCCAAATCTTCAGGATAAGCATCGCTTCCATCATATTTTGCAATAGGGAGAATAACACAAGGAACCATCAAAGCAACGCATTTAGCTTTTAACGTTTGATTGATTACATCGTCGAGGGTCGGCATACGTAACTTATATTTCATAGCTTCAAGAGTTTTAACAAGCATATCGTGGTATGTGCCCAATAAATCTTTCCAGTCATTGTCCCTGGTTTCTTCGGATAAGGACGATAGTGAAAAATAATTCAGATCATATCCCAGAGACCCAAAATTAACGAGTTGGAAGTCAAAAAATCTGACGTCGATTGGTTTATTGTTTCTATCGTATTTAAACAAAATATTTTTAGACCACAAATCACCGTGATTGAGCACATTAAAGTTTATATTATCGTCTGTAATTGATTTTGTAAATTCAACAATGTTGTTATAAAAACTGTCATTAAAATTTTTGTATATTTGAACGTATTTTTCGCATTCGGGATATTCTTCTAAGATTTCAACGCAGTCATTTATTTTATTTCTGAAAACAGTTTTAAGGTATTCCGGCATAGCTTCAGCAAATTCTCCCGGATAAAATTTTTTATAATACGAATAATCCATGGCGTTCAAATACATTGACGCAGCATGCATTTTTGCCAAAAGAATTAGAACTAATTTTGCGTGCTCAGCATTCATGCCGTCCAGTGAATTCACCACTTTGTAACCATATTTTGTTTGCAAATCTTCGAAAACTATAGTTTCGTATGGTACTCTAGTAGAGCATACGTATTTAGGTGCAAATTTAATATTCGATCCAGCCATACTGTGCGCCTTTTCCATCATCTTCAATGTTTCTGTATGTATATCGAACTCTCTTTCATAGCTCCTATATTTCTTTATGACGTCATCAGCAGCTGGAGGATGAAATTGGATAAGTTTCACAATATACGATCTTTTTTCAGGTTTTTCAGAATCATGATCCATATATTTCAGAGGCGTGTGTATGATAGTTACTCTGAACAAATTGCTTCCATATTCGTTTCCATCCAGTGTTAAAGTTTGGCAAGAGAAGGATAATATGCCGGCGGTTCTTCTACATCCATTGTCGCTGGATATAATCAACTTGATAAAGTCGTCGCTTAACCATGGTAAAGTTGTGGTGTTTTCTTGAGTCATGTTAATTTATTTATTGAATAAATTTTCAACTGAACGGCGACGATAAAAAAAAATTGAATACGACTGGCACAAACGAAAGCAAACAGATAAATGAATATTTTAAGAAGTATTAGAAACATGTAGGTATTTTGATTATTGTGGGAATTATTCAATTTCAGTTACGAATCGAGAAATATGGATTGCAAATATTCATATAATTGCAATATTGTGTAAATAAAATGATATTTTTGCAATTTAAATCCACTGAATTGTTACAAAATATATTGTAAGGGAATTTAAATAAACATCGATAAATATTCATTTTGGAAAAATAAGTATTAGTTTGTTAGTTGTTTACTATATTTACATTGAATTTGTTATCAATGTGAAGTATTAAAAAAAAAAAAAAAAACTAGTATGCATTTGTATTAAATAAATATTCAAAATGCGTCATCCATTATTTCAACAATAGATTGATTCTGTACATCATTAATTGAAATAAAAATGTAACAAGCAGATTTACTTTACAATACATTATTTTTTATGGGTAAACTACGCTATCACCCCGCACCAAATAATATTAGCGACATCTGGACGCGTTTCTCTTCCACTTTCCTTTTAGAAAAATTGAACGGGGGGTTGGTTAGAACAAGGCTGCATTTAATTTATGCATTTATTTAATGCCGCATGTCGCAGTCAGCTAAAAATCTGAACCTATCATATTCAATCAGGTATTTAGATTGAGGTTTTTTTTTTTACATATAAGTGTCGCCATATTGACATGGTGCGGGGTGATAGCGCAGTGGCCCCATTTTTGCTTATGGTAGATATAAAAAGTAAGAACCTCTCTTCTGGAGTCTCATCGTTCGAATTGAACCATTTGATCATGGTTTTCAAAAGGACATTTAAGCGTCTGTCATCACCAGTACCATCTCCGTCTATCAATAATCTTCTTCGAATAACGTCCTCTGTAACGAAAAATTGAACGTGTTAATTGAAACAAACATTGGAAACCATATAATACAAATGTTTGATACTAGTCGTGCGATTCGAGTGGATTCAGTGTTATTTTCGTATTTTTTTTGGAAACGGTTTATTTACAAATATTAAGTATGGAGTATTGATATAGTAAAAACTATAAGTATATTCAATCAAAATGAGAAAAAAGCCGATATCAAAATAAATCTCAAATACCTTCAGTCATGATTGATCAGTAAGAGGAAAATTTCAAACAGACCGGTGTTGTCAATATACAACATAACCTATAAGATATGTCAAAGCTTGGAAACTAATTTATAATTTTATGGCCATAATTTGCACTATTTTTTGAAAAAACAACTTTACGAAAGTTTTTAATTTTATTTCTATTGAAAGTTTCAAAATGGGTTCTCAGATGTTTATCTAAACTAAAATAGCAAACATGACACTAGCATACACCGACAGTAGCACACACGGCCCTACAACACCAAGCGTAGAATACAATCTGCGAAAAATCGAAATAGTATAATTAAAATAAATTACAAAGCATTAATTGGACCTTTTAATCATCATGTAGTCTTCCAATTGTTCTAAAACGTGTCGCATATGCTACTATTTGTGCCAGTGTCTTATCCGCCAATATCATTTGAGTAAAAGTCTGATCACCAATGCGAGTACATAATAATTATCAAATCCATAATACACCATAAAAATATCAGAAAATACGTACCTACTTATAATAAGACTGGCATACAATTGCATCGAAAAATTCCAGTTTTACAAATTACACAGACACCACATGGTGCATAAACCTGTATCAAACATGCACCGTTTTAGCTCTGTATCACAGTCGGACCATCACGCGAGAGGTGGTGGTTGACCATCATGCCGAGCTGGTAGCCACTAAAAGGCTTTGATTAACCGGAATCATCTTCATATGAGGTTCGTAAACGTGATCATCAATCATCAGCATCACATGACTCAACTGTATAAAACTGCAAATTATCCGAATTCTGCATTTTCCGATATCCCATGTCATATGTCATTTTACATGCTTGGTTTTTACTCGCTGTACTTTATTCATGTTTTTGTATACTTATATGTTTTTTTGCGTTTTCAGCTTTAATTTGGAATTGTATAATGGCTGGTGGTAATAGCGGAGGAGCATTAGCTGGTCTGGCTGGTCATTACGGATCGGATAGTGATGAAGATGCTGATCAAATCGGCAAGAGTTCGACTCAAGGAAATTCGCAGCGATCTAGTTTGTTGCATTTTGTGGGTTTCAATATATTAGAATTGTGGTGGGTTTTTAACGGTTTTTATTTTTTCAGTGTGGTCCATGTGCGTGGATCCCAATACGGGTTGTCCGTATTATTGGGATCAGATAACTAATCAAGTTTCATGGGAACTTCCTTCCGGAGTGGTGATTCCATCTAATCCGATTGTGCCTGCAGGTGGTTTGAAATGTTTTTTTTTTATGATTTTGTTTAATTCTTTTTCATCATTTATGTGTTTATTTATATTGTTTTTATAGTTTCTGCTACTAAAGCGATTCGTCTTATTGATATCAAAACAGCAAATAAAATTAGTTTAGTTCCAAAGCCAACGCCTGAAGCTGAACTTACACCTAGTGCTTCAAAAGTCCCAAAACATTCCGATTTACCTTCAAGCGACGAAGAAGAAGAGTAAGTTATAAACTGTTATACAATTAATATTCTTATTTTAAATTTACTATGTTATTTTAGAAAAATTGAATTAATTACCTCTTATTATAATTCGGATTCTGGATCAGGCGATGAAAATGCCGATCATTCTGCGAAAAATAAATTATCACAAAATACAGCAATAAAAAATGTGAAAAACAAAAGTACAAAAAAAATTAAAACTGATATCCCAGCTCAACCATATGGACCAGAATTACCCGAAAGTCTCAAAACGTCTCAACAATCTTCAGATCAGTTATCTAAAGATGGAAAAAGTCTTATATCTTATAGTAACGACAAGCAAAAATGTGATGATCTTAAAGACATGCAAACAACATCAAATGCTGCTAAAGGGACGTTTAGTGAAAAAATTGATAAGACCGACGATCCTTCAAATAAAAATACTCAGTCTTTACCTGTGGAAGAAAGTAGTTCTGGGGTAATTTGTCTTTTACGTTTTAATTTTCTTCAAAATAAAAATTCCTTGTTTTCGTTAATGATGATAAAAGCGCACTGATGGGTAAATCAAATTCAATTTGCTTTAGTGGCATAATTGAATAGTTTTATTCACAAGATGGTGTAAGTTTTCAATCTGAAACATTTAGTATTTATTTACATGATGAGATGCCAGCTAGAGTTTCTAAATCTATAATAAAATAAAATATTGTAGTTAGCGATTCGCTGGTTGCTGATTTTCCTGAATAATTCAGTACTCTACTTATAGTATGTTATTCGTTATAACTTTCATTTATAAATTGTTCCAGAATACCATAATCAGTGCCAAAAATGAGAATTGTAATGGAAATTCTAAAAAAATTCAAAAATCTCCATCTGACGAAGCTGTCAATTTGGACGACCTCATGTTAGTCCAAGCAAATTTATTGAAAAAATTAGGAGAATTGGGTCCTAATGAAATCAAGTATTTAAATGGTTCAAATGAAAATTGTTCATTAAGTAATTCCAGAACTCAATCCCCTCTTCAAAGTCCAGCTGTTGTTAACTCGCCTGGAAATCTAAAGAAATCTACGGCACTAGACATGGATGTGGACGATTTAATAGCTCAAATCGAAATGGAGCAACCTGTAGATCAACCGGCTGCTTCAGACGTGTTATCTGTCGGAAACGTACCATCTCAAGATGGATCTATGTCTAATAAATCTACTTCAGTCACCGATGAAACTCCAGATGTTAAATCTAGTGTTTCGTTCAGACCTCTTTTTCCCTGTGCAAATTTTTCGTCTATTTTGGATGTTAGCTTAATTCAGAAAAAGGAGACTGAAAACATGGATATCGAGAAAGGTATTGATGCAGATAGCAAAATAGATAAGTCGACGATGAATAAATATGAAGCTTCTTCAAGTATCAGTGATGGTGTAGAGAATTCTGCGTTCAAAAGAAAAAGGCGAATTGCTCTTGATGTTTTGCCAGCTAAAAGACAAACAAAACCTGACGATAATATGTTCAAAAAAGATTTGCTCTTCTCCACAAAGTATGCTCAAAATAACGAAATATCCGGTGAAAGGGTCGGTTTAGGTTTTTCATTGGAAACGGACGATGATTCAAAAAAGGAAGATAAACACAGCTACCCAAATTTCAAGAAAGGAGATTCATTAATTTTTCATAAAGCAGATACCATAAATTCTGAAACTTCCACTATCGTCGACAAGGAAGGCTCTTCATCCAAAAATAGCGAGATCTGTAAAGACCTCGAAAGCACAAAAAGTCTAATAGAAGCCAAATTGAAATTTCTCGTTCAAAATTTATCAGCGGTGTCACCCGTTCAACAATTATTCATCGAACTACATGTAAGTAATAATATTCATGAAAAATCTAATCTGTTCATCCGATCTTCAATATTTAATTTAAATTTAAGACGTTGTGGGGAGCTATGTCGTCTGGAGCTTTACAAAAGGAATATATTCATGAATGGCTGCTCACCGCCGACACGACACTGGCTCGTCTAGAGGCCAGTGCAGCACCCCATCCGTGGATCTGCCGTTTTCACAGGTACTCAACCAACGCAACTTATCAGATGCTATCTTTAACTGCCTAGTTTTCCTCAGTTATGGAAGTTGATAGTTTTGTCCCCCCGATTTCCACAAGTCCTTGATTTGTGTAAATTGTTTCTTCGTTTTCGTGACTGTGATCAAATATCGGTTTATTCATAACCTGTGATATCGAATATTGTTTTAATTAAACGTTAACAAGTATGTGAAATCAATTACGAACTATTTAACATGATGAAAAGCATACGGAATATATATTATTAATTATTTTACAGATTAGTTAACGTTGTCTGATTTATTTTATGAAATGTTGACTCCATTGTATAGATTATATCTTTTTTTTTTATTCATTTATCTTTTCATCAGTAAAGGCCTGTGCTTTTAAAACATTTATCATTATGTAAATTTGAATCTTCAAATTCATAAATGTACAAATTTAAATATTTTAATGTGCTAAAAATATCTTTAGTCAAATTATTTATTAGCATTTTCAGTCTGCATGAATGTGAATATTAGAAGAATTCACTATTAATGTGATGTAAAAACCTGTGATATTTTGTAATAAATTTTTTATCATGATTCAGTGTTATTAATGAATTTATTAAAATGTTTTTGTTTTTCTATTTTATATCAAAATAATGTCTGTCTATTTTTTGTCAATATTATACATTGTACATACATTAAAAAGCTTAAAATTTACAGGTAAACATAACTAAGTTTCAATTTATACTGTTTAGTTTCGAGTTATAAATTAACCAAATTGAATATAATGTAGAGAAAGTACTCGACTATTGTTCCAATTATAATTTTTTAATTAAAAGAAAATATTAGGATAAAAATTAATTTGTATATAAAATATTCATTTTGGAATTGAAAAAAATGTTAGGTAATGACTATATTGATAGATTAATTGGTAAAAAAAAAAAAAAATCACTTAGTCGATGAAGATCACAAGATTTGCCATTACCTTGTTCATGTATCTACATGTCAAATACAACATACTACTATAGCGGCATCATCGATTGGTGAGATTATTCATGCTGATTTTCTCGGTAAGTTTTTAATGGTTTTTTATCTATTTTAAAATTGTATTATTTTTATATGCACTTTGATTTTTTGTCACAGGTCAAAGCGAGCGAGAAGGCATTCTGATTTTGCTAAAATCAGAATGTCCAATACTGTATTGGGAACTTACATTTTTGCTGAAATGGTTTTTATCAAAGTTAAACACAGTATTATTAATATTTAAATTTTTCTACTTTGTTTATCATTGTGGGCTTAAAAATGAAACAAGGTCGCTTAAGAAACACACAAATTAATATTTGATAAATGAGAAGAATTTTTGCATTTCGTAACGAAACATCAGACCACTTAGTTTATAAAACACTTCAAGTTCATTTTGAACCGCCGTATAATCGTGGATTTTGCTTTTACATAGCGGTGCCGGCTGTTATGTGTACGAGCATGCTGAAACTGGAAAAATTCAATGGGAGCATCCCGAGAATGAAGCTCCACAGCCACCCCCTACTCCACCACCAACAAAACCTCCAGCTCCACCTTCGCCTCTGCCCAATGAGCCGACAGACATGGACATTTCAACTACGCCACCTCCGCAAACGCATCATGATGTCCGATCAAATATGAACAAGTCTGTATTTTTTCGATTTCTTCTGGGCTTGAAATATATTTTGTTATTAAGTGATTTTTGGTTTTTTCAGTGAACATATGGAGCCGTTACCGCCTGGAGTAGAAACGCCTACGAGGATTATCTCTCCTCATTTACTTTCTGAAAATTCAAAGTTGTCTTCAAATGACCTTATTAATGATTTTCAGCAGGTATTGTATTTGTTGAAAATTATTAAATTTATATTTTATAATGTGATGTTTTACGTTTGTTTTGAATTTTTAGATCGATTCTTCGGGTCATAATGTGAATTCTGATAAACTCGGAGCCGAATTAGATTCATTTTATTCAGATCTTGCTGCTTTGGATGACACACCTTCAACAACAGAGAAAAAAATAGAAAAAGAAGTTATTCCTGTATTAGTAGTTAAAAAGGAAGTTGTAGTGAAAAATAATTTGGTTGATACACCTGTTATCAAAGAAAAAAAGAAAAAATTAAAAGTAAGCTTTATGTTTTTATTTCAATAATACATTTTAGATTATAAAGATGAAATACTTTGGTTAATTTAAAAATGATTTGCTTTATTGAATGAAATTATTGATTTTAAACGTTAGTTTCATAATGTGTATAGTAAATATTTTCACTATGATTTTTATATGTATAAATTAAAAATTATTTTTTTTCAGTTAAAATCACCAAGCACGATGAAAGACAAAACAGTTTCAAAATTAGTGGAAAAATGGAAAAAAGTCCAAGAAACGATCCACGACTAAATCGAAAACATCGACTAGCATGAAAATATAATTATTTTTACTAAACGAACTATTTAAACCATAACAAATAGACATTGTACATATGTAATAAAGACAAATTAAAATATTCACATCGTTTTTAAATCACAACGCACATCAAATCACCCCCATTGTTCACCGTCCATCCTTCGCAATTGTCAAACGATTCAAAAGACGAGTACTTTTCAGATTGCCGATGTCTGAATAGCCCGATCGGGGATTTCCTTTGTCCGACCCCCGGGGAACACGCCCCCCAACATCGATCATAATGGGGCCCCCGTTGATTGTCGAGCGACAAGAATAATGTCGTCAGTCACGAATGGCTCGTGTTTTCAGGCCGAAAATAGTAGGCAGAGTTCTGAACGATCGTTAAGGTGACAAGTGCTCGCCGAGCTCAATTTTGAAGTCAAAGGGTTGAGGGTCTTTCATGGTTTTTTTTTACGCTAATGAAGTTTTTTTGGAGGAAAATGTGGGGGATTGTTGAGTGATTCGGTTTGCTGTTGTGTCATCATCGTGCGAAGTATGCGACTTGAGGTTTTTCCGATTTTCATCGATTTTTCTTATCGTGTGTGTAAATGAGATAATTTACGAAGAGTTTTGTTATATATTGGAATTGAAGGTTTAATCAAAATTTAAGTCGGATTCACATCGTTTTTTTAGATTGCTTAGCTTTAATGATTGGTAGAAATCGATCTTATATTAATATATTAAATCATCAAAAAGTACGCTTTTTATATTTGATCGGAAAATTGAGCATTTTTATTTATCGCATAAAAAAATATTTTTTTCGAAAAGTTTTGAATCCAATAAATCAGGGATGGCTAACTGAAATCATTTGGTGGGCCAAGTAAAATAATGCATGTCTTTGAAGGACTACACATAAATATTGTAAAACTTAAAAGTAATATGATAGTTTTTATATTAAAAATAATAAAAAAAAAACAGCTTAAAGTTAAGATATTTTATTATATTTAAAAATCAGACCTCGAAAGGGCCAATCAAAACCTTCAATTGGGTCACATATGGCCCGCGGGCCTTACGATTAGTTTGGCCATGGTTGCTATAAATCAATCTTTACTTAATTGTTTTTAAGAAATTATAGTTATCTATCTATTGATCTAATAATTTTTTTAAATTTCACAAAACAAATTAGAGCGAGGCTCTAGCGCAGGTTTGTCCAAAGGGCGGCCACCTCGGGGCCAAAGTGGCCCCCACTATTCACACAAAAACAAACTTAACAAACAGCATTTATTCCGAAATGTACTCATCAAAATAGATTTATAATGGAAATAAATAACTTTACCAATATTTTAATACTTATTACGTGTTGAATTTACGACAATTGAAATTTTGAAATTTATAAGTGGCCCCCGATATTTGTGCATATCGGCCAAAGTGGCCCCTGCACACTGAAATTTTGGACAAGCCTGTTCTAGCGTAAGTATGAATATACAAAAACATGTTATTGTATACTCACGCTCAACACGGAGCCTCATTTTTCAACCTTTTTATTTTATCTATCAGTTAATTTAAATAATTAAAAAAAAAAACATGATCCCATCAAATTTAATAACTTAATTGCGTGAGCATATAAATAAACACGTCTACTGTTTCAAAAAAAAATCTAAAATGAATAAATAATTAATCAAATACGCTCAACGTGATTGATCACGTCGCAATTTTCATTCGGACGCCATTTTCGCGACCGATCGTCGAGCGCGCGAAAATTCGGAAAATTCAAATTCGGGCCCGCGGCACAAACAAGCGGCCATTGTGCGGTCTCGTGTTTGACGAAGATTTGTCGCGCGGAAATTTATTACAGGGCGGAACCGAAGCGTTCTTTGATCAGCGCCATGAAAAAGGGGCGCCGGGTTCATTAGGGTCTCCGTTTCGTCGTTTTGGACGAGGCAATGGTCGAAATTGCGGACGCTATGGCCGCCGAAGGCACGTTTCAGAATCTCATAAGTGTGATAGTTTTCGAGAGTGGTTCGGATTTGTTGCGACGCTATCGGATTTCAGTGTAGTTTCGTTGTGTGTTGTATAGGTCTGTTTGAATGATTGGTGAGTGGGCTAAAGGTGATGGATGTTCGCATATTGTTCAATGCCAGCGCCATCTGTTGAGTGGTGGAATAAATAATTTTGTTTATCGGTGAAATGACATGAATTGTTCGAGGTTTGAGTTGAATTTAAGTGTATTAATTATTTTTTGATTTAAATTGATATTAAGAGTGCAAAACGGTTTACTTTTATCATTATTACAGAGAAATAGGAAAAAAAATAGTTTTTTTATTTTATAAAAATGTATAATGATAAATATGCAAAAAAGTATTATTTAATAAAATATAATGTGAAGGTGCAGAGCTTTAAAACTTATATTCATTTTAAATAAATCATTTGTTTGAAATACTTTGTTAAAAATTCAATAAGAATACTGAAGGTTTTGTGTATGAGAATGTTTGTAACTTCCGTTGCGAAACTTTGACAGTTTGTGCTTCGTATAAAAGCGATGAGGGAATTCTAACATTGCCAATTTTTCAAAAAATAAATTGTGCTGAAAACACGCCACAACAATACCAGGAAACGTATTGTATTGTATCGTAAAAAAATGTATATTTTCATATATTTAATTACGCAAAATAATTCAAAAATAATTCCTATCGTATCAAAAGCTAACGAAAATTATTAATTTTTATGGTATATCTGATATTTAATAAGGTGCTCGGATTTGAGCAATTAATTATATTAACATTATCAGCTCATAAGAAAAAAATATGAATTAATTTTATCGTTGCGTTTAAGGGAGTATTAAGGTTAATCCGCTCCACACGAAACGAGGGGCTAATTCGTATTACATCATACATTTCAAATATAAATATACATTAAAAAATCCAGACTCATTATAATTTCTCATCCAAATACCATATATAAAAATTAAAAAAATTAACAATTAATTCAAGCGAAAGTTCATAACAAAAAACAACCCTCAAACGCCCACGCACAATACAACACTAAAAAAATAAGGGTGAAAGAACGCATCGTACCAAATGCACTCGGTTGCACTGACAATCGGCCGAAGGGCTATTCGAAGGGCCCCCCCGAAGGGCACGACCCCCCTTTTGGGAACTTGAATGGGGGTGGGGTGGTGAGGGTTGGGTGGTTGTGTGAGGGGTGTTTTTGTTAAGCTGCGTCTACACTATCGCCGAGATGTGCGATGTATGAAGTTTTTGTGATTTGTCGGGTATGGGTTTTTGTGTTGTTTTATTATAATTTTGATTGTTGGGAATGTGATTTGCTTTTGTTTGGTGATTTTTTGTGTTGGTGGTAGTCTATTATGAATTTTTATGCGATCAATTAGATGATTTGATTGTTTTATACAATGGTCTTGGGGTGAAATTTTATGGTGAGCGTATTTTTCGAGTTAAGAGAGCAAAGGAAATCGTAAGAATATAGTGTATATTTCTATTTGGCTCATATTTAGGCTAGGCGGGTCTTAATCAGTATGGAGATGCATACAAGTGCGCAAATTATAACGACTCGTTATAATTTGCGCACTTGCATACATCTCCATACTGATTAAGAACCCGACCAAACTATCGACCGACAAAAAGTCTATAATCTGCCTCTAGTCTTACAGCGTTATCGATAAATATGACATGGTTTTTATGATGCGTTCACTCACGCTCATTATAAACTTTGCCATAATTGAAAATTTAATAAATACATTTTAAGAATACTCAAAAAAAGTCATAACAGATTGACTTAAAATTTCAACTTTTTAATTACCTTTCCATTAAAAATCCTCGACTTTACACCATACGATTTCCCTTGTTTTACCAAGTTACACAAATTCCTATCAAAAACAACAAAATGTTTAATCAAACTTAAATTTCAACCCCACTCCAACATCTCACGTGACTTTCACACACCAAAAACCATCAAATTCCCTTCCATAGAAACCCCAAAACCAGCAAAACCACCAATACCACACACAACAACCACTTCCCAACAGCACCACACACCATCCAACGACCATCCCACCCACCAACCTCAACTCCAAAATCGACCAGCCGGTGCAAAACGGCGCAAAGAAGCCCCCAGCGCCCCCCCCCCCGCCCCCCATCCGAGTGGGGGCGCAGCCCCGGGGGGCGCAGGCGACGGCGACGCCGCCAGTGGCCGCTTTGCCGTTGCCGAAGCAACCCGTGTCCACGTTCACCACTTTTGGTAGCCTTTTCGAAGTTCGAATTCGAGTTTCGGCGCGAGTGGCATTCGAGTTGTTTTCGGGTTGTTGGTGACTTTTCTTGGTTGTTTCGGGCATCTTTTGGTTTGGAAGGTGAGTCGATTTGTTGGTTGTTTTATTTGTTTTGGTTTTATGTTTGTTGTGACATTTAGTTTTTGATTTGTTGTATGTTTTGGAATAATTAAAAAAAATGTATTTAAAAAGTTGAGTTTTATTATATTTGAAATTATGATATGGTTGCGCTTTTTTATATAATTAATTAAACTTGTGAATATATTGTTGTTTTGATAATATAAATTAAAATATTCGTACACTTTTAAGTAACAAAGCGAATGTCTCATAAATAATTCATCTCGGTAAACAAACGTAGAGGGGTTCAAATTGTTCGTTTTTAATCCAAAAATTAACTTTTGGGAATATAGAAGTGAAAACGGACAAATCGCCCAAGATCTCTCGATACAATAATATGCGAGGATTTGAATACATATTTAAATTTAATTCGTCCTTGCGGAAGACAAGAGACTGTTTTAATGTTTAATTAATTCTAGGATTTTCTGCTTCGTGAAACACATCGCTTCCGATCAATGTAAGCAGTTTATTTTCGACCGTTTTACAAGGGAAATCTAGTCGAAACATCGATTATATTTAAATTGAATGAAATCGCTATTTATATTTGAATCATTTCTACAGAACATTTAATAATCAACATAAATCATAAATCAATCGAAATAAAATGTTTACACATAGATTCTTATATTTTATTGTAAATATCAATAACTCCGTTCGATTTTTCTCGAAACTTCTAAAGATCGAATTTTTTTAACTTACACAACATTCTCAAATTACCATATACAATTTATATTATATGTAGATAACTAAAAGTGCTTCATAGGTCGAGCGGATTAAAAGTGGCGCTAATTAAAATGTTAACTTTTAAGGCTTGACTCTAACACTTTGATGGGTCTTGCAAAGTCACTGCGTCGCACAAGAAAAATTTCAAAAACCTCATGGAAATTTTCTGAAAATATTTTCATAGACGAGAAGAATTTTTAAAAATTAGAAAATATTATATTATATATAGGTTCGTTGAAATCTGAAAGTTTTTGGCCCGATTCAGCTTTTTCTCATTCATAAAATAATGTAGAATTAATTATTATATTATATAACGTTAGAAGATGACATAATATCTTTCTAATAATATTGAAAGTTTAAATATCTTTGTTTTAGTTATAAAGAGAAGTAGCTTCAAGTTGTAAAATATTGAAATGAGCCTTTGATATTGGTTTTACAGTATATCAATTTTACATGATTACGTCCATCTATCGACTGTTTCAAACGCTTAATTTTTTAGATCTTATGATTTTACGACTAAATTATGAAAAGAAAAACTTCATACATTTGGTGTTTGTATTATTATGGATTTTTATATTTTAACTATAAAAATAGACAAATATATAAATTTTCTAAATATATGAAAAAAAAAAAAAAATCTATGTTCCGCTGACATTTTATACACACGGAACTGGCGTGTATATTATTTTTGTCGATCGGGCGAAAGCCCTCTCCTTTCTTTTCCGGAGCGAAGGGCCCCTTTTGCCCTTCGCCTTTTACAATTTTGACGATTTTTTCCCTTCCATAGATGCGTATTTCAGATACGGCCTATTAGGTTCGTTTCGAGACACTGGAAAGGTGATTCGGAAATTAGTTCGAGCTTCTCAGAATTTTGCCCTTTAGAGCTCGATTTTATTATCTGTTCGATGAGTTCCGCACGAGTGGGCGATTAATTTTGATTTTGAAAAGGGAATATTGTTTTAAAAATGGTCCCGCCGTGTTGCTCGTTTGCCTTTCGTGATTTCAATTAGCGAATTGTGTGTAGCGAGTGATGGATCTGAAAAGGATCACGGTAATTATCTGTCTCGAGCGAAATATAAATTTATTATAAATATTTCATCGGAAAATCTTATTATTTCAAAATAAAAATTATATATAAGTGGGTAGAATCGGTTTTGTACGAGATTTTATGATGAAAAATATAATGTTGAATCGATTTTGGAAGTATATTATTGTTCGATAGCTCGCCAGTATAAATTTTCCCTGTTTTATTTAAATTTGAGTCTAAATTAATTTTTGTGCTTAATTAAAATGATACACATCTAGGAGTTCTGAGTATCAGTTATTAGAAATATAAAAGATCTTATGATAACATAGATTGAGTAATATAATATTTGAGTTTTGTTATGAAATCAAATATGATGTATAAGTAAAATTTCGCGATAGTTACTCGAAAACATACATATGTGTGTAAAACCGTCTAATACAAACATATTCGCACGAGTTTCCCTGAAATACAAATAGATATTATATTGAACCGTAGTTTGCACAAATTACCATTTTCATGATTAAATTTATCGAATTATATCTAACACGCAAGTACGTACATACGTTAACGAGAAACTGGGTTGTAATTTCACGGTTTCCTGAAACACACTGGATATTCAGGTCGGTCTCCAACGTTTCGTTCACGAAATGTGATTAATATTTATTTTATTTCACATCGAAGCCTCTACGATACAACAGAAATAATAACAAAAGTTTCAACTCTTTGATGGAACTATTCCGCTCGCTAGGATACATTTTTCCCGGATGGACATTTATGTGCACAACACACAGAAGATTTGGAAAAACTTCGCAAACATCGATTTACTTTTTCGTTTCGTTTTCGTTCCGAGCACTGAGTTTTCCCACGTATTTTCTTTTCGATTTCCGCACTCAGAAAATCCTCTAGTTGCGCTCGAATCCGGCTGCATCGAAAACATGAAAGAATTTTCATGAAAACCGCCACATAAAGGGGACACTGGCTGAAAATTCGATACACGAGTTTTTGCCGAATTGATGAAATTTATTCGCCGGAGACTTTTGAGTGGGGAAGGATTCGTTCCTCTCCCTTTCGGTGAACCAAAGCTGAACGTAAATTGCCGTAAAATGGGCTGCGAGTCGGCTTCTTCTATTTTCGCTGAAATCTATTTCAGGAGGGTGTTTCTCTCATTAGCGATTCGTATCGCAGCCTTTGCATACGTATGTCTAGAAAATAGCATACGCATGTTGTTTTGTGTGTTCGTTTTGTTCGATGTTGTTGAAATTGCTGTCGATGTATATATTTATTTTTGTCTATAGCGATCTTATAATTAATTTAAAATAAATGATCAGATTAAGTAGCAACGATTTCTAAGAAAAAGAAGTACACCCAATCCTTTTTTTTACACCATTTAAGGAAGAAGAACTGATTATTTTTTTACACGGTTTTTTCACTTTAACACTGAATAAAAAAGTATTATTATTATGCCATAATGGTAAGATTCGGTGCAGGCCTGTATACTGTTATAATTATTTGTATGTAATTTTAGTTATTAGATAAAAAAATTCCATGTATTTCGATGATTTTACATGGTGAAATTTTTCCATATTACACTTTTTTTATAAAGTACATTTGGATGGATGTTCTATCCAAATATGTATATATATTTAATATACTGATGGAACTTATCTCCAATTTTTATATGGTCGTTTTACATTTTTTATACTCGGTAGTCTCTGGAATGTATCCCCTGTGTAAAAATAGGATTGGGTATATTTCAATTCAAAATACTATACAATTATAATTATAGTACCTACACCGGTGGCGGCGAATATTTTTTCACCCACGTGCTAAAATTTCCAAATATTTTTTACTATCAGGCGTACCAAGGAATTTTAAATGAACAAAAATAATCTCAAAAATTTTATTGATTAAACGATGCGTTTGATTTTTTTCAAATATTTTGAGCTTTGATCAAAATAAACATGACAATTATTGCTTCGTTAATGCCTTACAAATCTTGATATCATCGGATTTTTTATCATTTAGGAAAAATTTAATTTCATCAAACAATCAAATGATTGAAAAACTTTTTCATAACTCAGCAACAACTACTATAAAACAATAAATAAATAATTTTCGAATTCGATCTCGCTTCATTTAATAATTTTGAAAATTTTCATTCCGCTTATTCCGCAATTAAATAAAGTTAAAAAATTACAAATACCCCGCCCACCAGTCAAATTTTATACATTCCTTTCAGAATTTATCATCCCTTCACTACCTCACCCACACAACCACCAAAAACGACACAAAAAAAAATCAAAAACCAACATTCAACCAACCCAAAAAACTTCCCAACCAACTCAATCACCATCGAACAAAAGAAAACCAACAACAAAAAACCAGCCCCAATCCGGCCCTGCGCAGACACGCGAAAAAGCGCGCCTACACCAACAATGCGAAAATGATAAATACCCCGAGCCGATGATTATAAGCGTTTTTTCCCCCCACCGGCCGCCATATTGGCCGATTCATCACGGCCAAGTGCTCCCGCGCGACAGCTTATTTCGCGTAATTAGCGGCCAAAACGAAAAGAGAAGTATGGCCGCGGGGAAAGTTGAGCGATATTATTGCGTAATTTTCGCACATTTACTGGCTGCGGGGGGGGGGGGGGAGGGGCCCCGAGAATAATATCGGATGTTAAGTGTAGGCGTTCACGTAACGGAATCTCGAGTGGGGGGCAGGTATCTTTTGTGTTGTGGGATTTTTTTATGTGGGGGGGTTTTGGGTGGAGGTTGATCTGTAATGGTGTTGGATTAGTTGGGTTTTATGAATTCGAATGATGTCGTATTTGTTTTGGAAATTTAGATACATTCAATCTTCTTTTTGCGCAGTTTCGAAATAATATGGTTCAAAGGAGAACCGATTATTTTTTATACTGCTTAACTTTAATATAATATAAAAAAATGTATTATTATATCACAATGATAAGATTTGGTGCAGGTCAGTATACAATTATAGTTATTAAATAAAATTTTCGATGATTTTTGATGATTTCATATGGCGAAGTTTTTTCACATCATTTTTTTTATAGTGTAAATTTGTATGGAAGTTCCATCTCCAGTTTTCTTATGGTCACCATACATTTTTTTACTGTAGTCTCTGGAACGTTTATCCAGTGTAAAAAGAAGATTGGATGTACATACATAGTTATAATGATTTCTGAAAAAATATTCGATCGATGAAGAAGTGTACGTGAATATGAAATCAATGTTGGTTATATTATAGAACAAGTCAAGTTAATAAAAGCTTGAAAAATAAAAATAACCATCTATTAGTATGTAAAAGAATTGTTTATTTGTATTCAAAAACAAGCTATTCTATAATATATGAGTAATATATACAACTATTTGTAATAAATTTTAGTAGTACTTTTCGTATATTTTCTGGTATCAGACAATAGTTGTTTGAAAAAAATATCAGATGTTAAGTGTTGGATTTTGTTACGTTTACGTAACAAAATCCTGAAAGCGTTGTAGGTATCTTTTGTAAAGGTTGAATGTATATTGCTGTGTTTTTCGTTGAGAAAATCGATATAGTGGTATGTGAAATTTTAATTCTTTTCCATTTATGAAATCGTTAGAAATTTTGTGTTGTTTATAATATAATTTCATATTTTGATTCATAATAGGCTTTTATTAGTTTCAGAGCATATAAGTTACCGTAATAATATAAAAGGATATTGTGAGAAAACATTGAGCGATCTGTTTGTTTTCTCTTTACAAACATTAGCGTAATGTTTGTACAGTTATTTCAGAAAATAGATTATTATATAAATCAATTTATTACGTAAACTTATTCCACTTAAAAATAATTTAGATTTTTATTTCGAATAATATTATATATGTATATTGTTTAACTTTGGAAAATGCACATTACTCGTACAACAATATCGGATATTAAGTGTTCTCGTTCACGTAACAAAATCCTGAGTAAAAGTATTCTTTGTTGAGGACGTATGAGCGGTGGAAAGCTTTGTTGCGAAAATTGACGTGCTTTCTATAAAATATGAGTGATTTTTTTTCACTCTATTATATCTGAAATTTATGCAAGATGATTTTTTCGAAACGGTTGAATTTCCATAGCTGGAATCTTTTGTTACGTGTAAGTTTAAGGTGAATATGTGAAAATTTTATTTCAATTTTATTATAGATATATAAATACTGATATTTTCGGAATGTTATTTGAAATTTTCATGTAATAAATTTCAAACGAAAATATGTTATGAATACGAATTGATATGATCTGAAAAATATCGTCGAATGCTCACAAAAATGCATTAGTTTTTTCCAGCTCATTGATTTCAAAAACATATTTCTGTCTATGAAATATGATTACATACTTCGAGTAATAATATATAAAACTTTCAACAGCAAATATAATATAATATAATATACTGATATCAAAATTCGAATTGAGATTGCAATCACAATTTACACAAAAATTAGCATAAATGCACCCAATTTAAATATTGGAACACACTAAAAACCCAAAACTGCACAAACCAAATTCGCAAAAGTAATCCAAAACCGCACACGGAAAGAGCGAAAGAGTTTTGCAAATTTCACGGTCGACATGACCCCTCAACAATTACACCACAAACTCCCATTGTCTGGACATGCACACGATTCGCTCGTCCGAAAAACGAAAAAACGCACACACACACACACACGAAAATATAAAACAAAAACCGTAAAAAAAGATGAACCCTTTTGTCCCGGGACAAAGGTGACCGGCGAACGGAAACCGCCCGTTTGTCGGTTTATCCGTTTCACCTCGCGATCCTATCTTTCGTGCGTAATGTTATACTGTTTTGTGTGTTGTCCAGGACCCGTGCGTGGTGTGTGTGTGCACGTCCATTTTGTATCCAGTTAAAATTTTCGGCCGTCAAATTTTCGTCTGTGGCGGGAAAATGGACGGCGCGTTTCGGAGTTTATATCGCCGCGTTGTCGGTGTGTTTTGTGTTATCTGAATCCGTATCGGATGAAGGTTCTTTGATTTATATATTTTTTTGTTTCATTTGTTTGATTTTTATACAGTTTTTATATATCAAATTGGTCGTTTTAAACTTAAAATTCAACGTTTCACACTTCAAATTGGACGTTTTACATTTCAAATTCAACAAATCGATAGTAATTCATTGTAATTCATTTCAATTATTACTATGATAATGATCTTAATAATACTTTCCTATAGTTGAATTTGAAGCGTAAAATATCCAATTTGAAATTTAAAACGTCCAATTCAAAGTTTAAAACATCGAATTTGAAGTTTATAACGTCCAATTTTAAGTGTAAAAATTGTTTAGATTTAGATTAATTATTATTTAATTTATTTAAAAAAATGTTCAGTATGTGTGATTAAAATTTGAATGGTTTCAAGTTGAAATCAAATAAAATTTTTGATAAAATTATGATTGAATATTTTACAGATTTTATATTTCAAAATTCAACATTTTAAACTTTGAATCCATCCTTTTAATCTTTAAATCAAACCTTTTGAGCTTTGAACTTCAACTATTTTAATAATACTTTCCGATGGTTGAATTTAAAGTTTTAACGGTTGATTTTGAAGCTCAAAGGGATAAATTTGAAGCTCTAAAAGGTTGAATTTGAAGTTTAAAAGGATAAATTTGAGAATTAAAAGGCAGAATTTGAAATGTATGTAGAACATGTAGAATTTGTGCATACAATTTTATATAAATAATTTAAAATTTCCATAGAAACAAAGTTTTAATTTATACTGTAATTTTATCATACAAATTAAAATTTGAGCTTATATTACAAGAATTAAAGATTTTTATTAAAAAAATAAATTTAACACTCATGCACAATTTAATGAGCTTCGAGTCATAATATTTCACCCACCTCATGTACAGCAAGCATTTAATTACCAATATCAATGTTAAAATTTGCATACGAACACCACACACGCGCACAGATTCAAGTCTAACTGTAAGTCTGATTTGCATACATAAATTCCAATGGTAAATCATCGACCGACATAAACATAATACCTCACTCGAACCGAAAACCACCATAAACCCAATCACAACCACCGACTATTATATTTTCGCCGCATTTAAAACCATTCGCAAAACACACGTAAATCATCCGATTGACGAACGGTTCCCGCGCAATTTCGGCCATTTCAATAACTTTCGCCGACGACAACCCTTCGTCCCTACCAAATAATGTTGTGGTCGAAAAAAATGGAGAGATCGAATCGCAAACAGAACTGCTATTGATTTATAGTTGCGTGTCACGATCTAATTTACAACGGGCAAAGAGCTCGATCGCTAAAAGCGATATTTTTGACGCGTCGTCAATAAGGGCTATATATAGGTTTATTCGCAGTTATTGATCGAATCGATGTATTTTGCGATGGTGAAATTATTAAATATATATTTTTTCGAGTTTCGGTTTATATTTTGCGTATTTTCGGGGCGTCTTTGTTGTTTGCGTAAAGCGTAATATGAACGTATAGTAACAAGTAAGAGGATTGTGTAGTGCATAAGGGCTTAGATTTTTTTCGCAGAAAAAATTCTCCTCTTATATGAAAATTGTGGAAAAAAATCTTATTTTCGCGTCCGTCAGAGTATGAAGCTTTTTTTTTCGGGAAATAAAACGAAAACCTCGTAGGTCGTGGGTCGCATCTCTTTGATAGATTCAGTATGGTGCTCAAATTATTCAAATAAATTCTGATTTTTAATATGGCCATGGGAGAATTAAAAGAATGTCTTATTAGAAATATTTCTGTTGCGCGTCTGTATGAAAATATTATTTATAATATAAAATTAGTATCGTCCTTGTATGGAGTTTATGTAACGTCGATTGCGAGACAATATAAATATCGTTGAAAATTCGTACATTTTTTTGTATCGTTACGCAATTATAAGAAAGAGATAATTGTGGGATTTGAAAGATAAATATCCAAGTTCGTCTACCGACCGTGTCATCTATCGCTTAACTTCAGTGATCTGTGAAAATTGTTGCGTCAATCTTTCACTAAATATTACAAATAAAATTTTGCTCTTGATTTTTTTTTTAATGAAGGTGAGTCAGTTAAATTATTTTAACATAACTTTATCTTCAATTAGACGACTTTAATATTACATGGAACGTATTCCTCTCGTTCATATTATATGTATGTATTCCAAGATTCCATATAACGGAAACACGATTTTGATTAAGCATTCCTTTGTATGAGACTTCTGAAATTCTCTTAACGTGGTTTCGATATTGCGCGGTACGAATCCACTCATCGTGATAGAAAACAAGTCAGACTCTTAGTACGTAATGAAAATCTATCAAAGAAACTACGAACCTCCCTCGTAGCGATATTTTTTATTTATTAAAAAATTATGTTCAATTCATAAATATAATATATATATTTTATTATAATTTATAACGTGTTCCACAAAAAGTGAATAAATTTTCCATGAAAAGTTATCAAAATCAACATGAGCCGAAAATGGTTTTATATTTGCATAAAGTTCAACCTTGTAATGTTTCACTTAAAATTTCAGGATTTGTGAAGTGTTCTGTCACAGAAAAAGTTCAGGAAACGCTATTAGTATTTTTAAAGTATTATTCGTCTAGTTTTGATTTTTCAGATGAAATTAGTGTTAAGGATAATCAGGACACGTAATTGTGAGTAAAATAGATTATAGAATAGAGTAAAATATAAAAAAAACGTTCGATTTTTTGTAGCTTAACATACTTTACATATTTTTGTAGTTTAACATACTCTACGTTCAAAAACATCTTCTTTATTCTTTATCTTATTAATTCGTATAACATAGTATGTATTTTTATTATTAGGGTGAAATTTCACGGTGAGCGTTAGGGCGCTGCCAGATGAGCGTTGTTCAACGCGCGTTTTGGTAACGCGCGTTTACAACTTCATACATTTTATTTTGCTAAACGCGCGTTAGCATCTGTACGGCCTGCATAAAATGTGTGTAAGTTGTAAACGCGCGTTACCAAAACGTGCGTTGAACAACGCTCATCTGGCAGCGCCCTTAAGGACTAGCACAAGCGATATGTAAGTTTGAGTGAAACAGATTATATTAAAAGCAATTACATAACAGAGTAAAATAGGCAATAACGTTCACTTTTATGACTTATAATATAATACAATTTACACTCAGAAATCTTCTTTACTCCCTTTCAAAAGAACCTGCTATATCAAACCCTCAAAAAAACCCACCGAACGAATCATCACATAAAAATATACACATACATAAAATAGCAAAAACACAAAATCCCACCCAAACCAACCTTCATAAGCAACCCAAACGAATCCAACAATCAAAACGTCGGTCGACAAACGCCAACAGACACAGCCCATCCTCAACCTTTGATTTTCGCCGTTCTTCCCGGAGGACACGTGCTGTTCCCTAATTACGCGGTCGTTTCGGGTCCCGCGCTCCCTCACGAGGGTCACTCTGAAAGCCACGGGCCGCGGCGGGGCGGGGCGGGGAGGGATTATATTTTCGGCCCTCCTTCCAGATCCGTCCATCATTAATCATCGGAGCTGATCCTGGGCCGCGCTAAACCTTCGCTCGTGAAAACCGGGACGAAATAATAAACAGGGTCGTTTTTACGCGCGGTGAATGGGGGTGTTGTGGCGAAAAAGGGCGCAATGATTCGTGTTTTTATCTATTTTTTTTTGGAGATGTTTAGTTTTGGTGGTGGATTGAGTCGGTTGTGTGGTGGAACGATTGTTGATTTTTTTTTGGTGGCGTAGTATGGTTTGTTGTAGAATGGTTGTGGTTTAATTGCATTTTAGTTTTGATTATATTCACTTAAAAATTATTTGCACCCATGACAGTTATGCACTTTGGTTTTAATAGTTTACACTTTAAAATTTAATACTTCCTCACTCTTCTCCTCTCCTCTTCTTTGCTTCCCTCTTTTCTCTCAAAAACTGAACCTTTTTATTTTAAACCTCAAAATTTAACATAAATTCAAAAAAAAGCATATCAGTGGGCAAAATCTGAAATAAACATTTTTGAAGAAAAAATAAAATCTCTCCATTTTTTTATATACCATAATCACATGCAAAAGGAATTATAAATACAGAAGTGGTTCAAATATATGAAAAATTGGAGGGGGGGGCGTAGGTAAAGTTTCAAGTATTAAATTTTATAGTGCACAGTATTATGTTTTAAAGCACAAATTATTAAATTTTAAATTTCAATTCATTAAAACAGAGTAGAGCATTTATTTATTTCCCTATGTATGGTTGATAAACTGGAAAATAAAGTTTGTGATTGTTTCGTGTATTTTGTAGATGAAAATATTAAAAAAATAATTTTGAGCAACGAGTTTGAAATTATTTCAAGTTAAGAGGATTTAAACGATTTGTATTATACATTTTCACATTACGGATGAGAAAATATTGTCAACTCATTTTCGTATTGTTTCATTATGAGAGATGTTGTTTTGTATTTAAATAATATAATCCGAGTTGAAAATAATTTGAAATTAACTTTTGAAAATATATTTAGGAGAAATAAATTATTATACACTTTCCACAACTATTTCTAGGAAGCTTATTAATATTATGTAATTTTGCAGAAGAGCTTCGAAAGTGTCATATCATTTTTAATTAAAACACACGAAAATAATAAAAAATTTAATATCATATTACGCAATAATGAAATAATTTTATATGCTTAAAGAACACGTTGAAATATGACTAATAAAACATTTGCACAGTAAACATAAGCCATTATGAATAATTATCCTTTGTCATCAAAAGTCGAAGCGCACATATTACCTTACTTCGAAAATTAACATTAACGAACGATCCAAACACAACTTTTTAACGACTATACACATCATAATTAACCATTCAAACAATTTTCCATACAACCATTCGATCGCCCGATATTTCCACACATCGAATTAACGTCAGAAGCGTCCTCGACACACACTTTCGGAATTGACATGCAAAGCACTGTTGCGAAATATAATATTTTATTTTTTCCATCCCCCATCGTCGGTGTTGACTCTTTGGCAACTCGTCATCCTGAAGACGTCAGGTCGAGAGGTTATTGACAACTTTCGAAGGCCCCACTTTTGGGATCGACGTCGCTTTTGCGAGTTGTGTGTGCTCGTATTTTGTAAATAAGGATGTGATTATCGCACGTGGAGGTGATATGTGATGTTTTTTTTTAATACTACCTATATTTTGGTTTTGAGAAAGTGACGTTTGCTTTTTGAGAGTTTAAGGTACTGTTTTTGAGTTTGAGTTGTTCAACGAAGATGGTGAATTTTAAAATTTCAACACTCTTAAAAAGTTACTTGAAATTTACTCAAAAATACCTAAATACTCTACATGAGTATTTGATGTGCTGGTTGGGTGAGTATTTGATTTGGTGGTTGTTATTAGGGATGTCATTACCGGTAAACGATCCAAATAACAGTTTGCTAATTTAGCAGTAAAAAAAAATAAAAATTGAATTTCGAATATTTTTGAAGTGTTGTTGTTTTTTTTTTTTTTTTTGGGAAAATATTTTTGGTTCTACGTTCGTTATTTTTTTCAGTTTTTATTTAAAATTTAATTTACCAGTAAACTAATAATTAGTAAAAACATTACTGGATTACCAGTAAATCTGACATTCCTAGTTTTTATCGGATTAATGTCGTTTCTTGATATACTATATAATATTTCAATCTTTTCGTTACGTTATTAGTACACTACCATTTAGATTCATATATTATATTATATTGCAAGTTTTTATCTGTCTATACTATCTTTGAATAATATCTTCTAGGGTAAAAAGATAACTAAAAAATATTTTTTATGATCAATAAATCAACATATGACCCGATACTATTCTATTTTTGAATATACCTTTGAGAGTCTCTTATCATACACGAAAAGGAAAAATGATGTAAATAAATTATACATACATTTGTTAAATGAAATATATAATATAAGTTAAACCAACGAGAAATAAATAAATATGAAAGTTCAAAAGAAAATATGAATTTCAATAAAAAAAAAGAACATACAATTCCAAATCATATTGCCTACAGAAAATTCCACAATATGGAAATTCCGCCCGAAAGGATTATCGTTTCGCATTATATAAATATATTTTATATTATTTTTCGAAGAATTCTCTAGTCATTATCAAATTTTTCGGCAATTTACGAGCGCGCCATTGTGACCCGGGCCACGGGTCGCCAAACAACAAAAGCTCCTCCGCCATCAGATACGATAGAATATATCAACGGAATATAATTAAATCCTCGTTGTTTAGAATCGGCATTGTCGATTCTTTGAAGAATCCGACGACCGACGTTTATTATTTACCGTCTGCCTTATATAATAATAAATGTTAAGTAAATATACGGAACCGCGGCCATTGTTGTCGCGCCATCGAAAAACGGAGCTTTCGGTTTTTTCGAACCGAACAACTCATTTGCTCGTCATGTTGAAACAACAAGGCGTTTTCGGATACGGAAGAGAGTCTCGCTTCGAAGTTTATAATAAAAAGATAATATTTGATCGCCGTCGAGACGAATTTGACTGGGGCGAAAAAAAGTGTTTTATTCGTTCGTCGCGGGTGTTTTGGGCTTTTTTTTCTCCTTCTGTTGAATGTTTATTTTTAATATTCGGGGAAGAATTCGAATTTAAATATTGCGTTTCCGAAATATGATTTTCTTGAGAGGAGTTACTCTGTGCAAATTTCATTGTGATCGATCGGCGAATTTCGAACAAAAACGAAAACGTAATAGGAATATGTTTTTCCTTAATAAAATTTTGTATAAATGTATTCAAAGACTATTTACATCAATTAATTTTCATGCTTATAATTAATATTTTGAAATTGATAAAACTAAATGAAGGTTGTTTTTTTTTATGAAATTAACTCTATAATTATTTCATTGTTTATAATATCAAAATATTTCAGTAATCATTTTGTGATTTAAAAAAAAATATATAAGGATAATAGTTGCGAAAATCACGTTCTGAAAGCGACGGCGTGTTACGAGCGGAAAATTCGATTTTGTTAAGTCACGCGACGAGGACACATTTAAAGTGTGTACCGAAAATGAGGATGCGTTCCCGAGATATCCCATCTAATTTTTTTCTCCTCCGCGGAAAATTGCCAAATTTCTCAAAAGAAAGGAAGAACGGAAATTTACGTACGATCGAAAAAAAAGATCGAGAAAGAAAAAAAGCTCGACCGACCGCAAACTTACTAAGTTACTGCGAAAGGACGTAGATACGGCTTTCCCGAGAAATTCTTTTCACTCCAAACGAATAATTTTCTTTCAACTATAGCACAATGGTATAGTCTAATCATACATATATAAAATTTAAAAAATATATTTGAAACATATTTTCTATTAGAAACGATTGATTTTTCCATCAATATTTGCTGCCAAATCAGCAATCATAGGTCGGATTAATTCAAGGAAGATCTTCTGTTTGGGAAGCATCAATTGGCCACAGAAACCGAGATCGTTTGCATGCTCCATCAACCGGTATAATCCTGGAAACGGACTATCGCAATCCTGCGGGGAGATTCTCCTTGGAACTAATCGATATTCAGGTGTAGATCTGTGGCGGTTGCTATAAATTCGTCGATTTGGAAGTAAACGTAGGGTGGTAAATATTTTATGGTTTTCACTTAGAGTTTTCCGTTCGATGGGGTTCTGTGGGAAAAAATATGAGTGGTCTCGTTTTCGCAGATTCATGTTTTTATATATTTTTCTTGATCAAAGTTATAGTTGTGCGAGAGATGTATCAATTGGATTTGCAGAACCTAAAATATTTATATCGATGAAAACAAATGTGGTGGATGTAAGAACGCGTCGGTGCGCAGAAAAGCTTTTGTTGAGTTATTTGTTTCAATAATTCACTTTGTAATTTATTAGTCAATTTATGAAATTTAGTTAAGAAAGAAATCCGTGAGAAATTTATGTTTTTCCTCGGGTATAAAGATTGGAAAAACTCCGCAGTGGCCATTACGTTACATTTTAAGTAGTTGTAGTAATCGAACGAAAATTGTATGAAATTTATGTGTCCAATAGCGAAAAAGTTTAACGTCGCAAATTTTCCTGCGAGCACTTTATATATAATATTTTTCAAGTGAAATTTTTATCGCATGAACTTTAGGAATCGCTCCTTGCAAACTACTTATTCGCACGTCAAAAAATCACAAAACATGCGATATTTCACAACAAGCTCGCACAATCCGAATACGTTTCTTACGTGACAATACATAAAAAAATCCAAATATACAAAGCATGGTATGAAATTCTCGCAATGTTTATTTTCACTTTTGTATAACGCCTTTTTTCGCTTTCTTTCTCGCACCTTTAATACAACTGATAACGTTTACGAGCGCATTTCTTTAGAAAAAAAAAACTTAGCTCTAATCTCGCTTCCTATTTATTACATGATATACGACCTTTGACACGTAGACCGTGTTATGAGAATAATGAACCGAAAGTGTATGGGTTCGTCGACTTCATAAGACCCACCTTAAAATCGAATGTTTGTAAACGCAACCTTCGTGATGGATTTCGAATTCAATTTCGCCCTTTCCTTTATACAAGGCATTATTTTTCACGCGTGCTATCGCGCACATCGCAAAGTGGAATTAATGCAAATTTTTTTCGAATACAAAGATTGATATTAGGCTCGTGTTTTGACGAAGTGTTGTGTGTATTTTTGGAAACATAAAAGTTTAATATTATATTTTAGTTCTTTTGATTATGATCTAATTGTATTATATGTATGTATAATAATAAAATCAATTAGAAAAAAAATGATGAATGATGATGTTTTGAGTAAAATATTTTAGTTAATTTTTTGTTTCAAAATAGTAAAAAAATTAGATTACTGTTTTTTAATAAAGAAAAGGGTTATATGCCCTTCTACAGGTTAAAATTCAGTTTTTAAAAAGGTCATACGATGTTCTAAAAGGACCACAGTTGTAATACAGTTTCCTCATATTGAAGATAAACAATATTTTAACGGTAACTGACAATGGGTTCAAAATATTTCTTCAAACCCTTCATTACATACATATGTATTACATCCTTTAAAATTTGCCACAACTCCCAAAATGTGTTATTTTTTTATTTTTTATCTTTGAAAATCCATTAATTTAATATTTTTTTCAAATTAACTATATCCTGGTTGTACTGAAAAATTAAAATACAGTCAATTGAGCACTACGCTTCACAAAAATACTTTTCAAGTTATATTTTATATTAAAATTAAAAAAATTGTCATTTTTATTCTTCCTTCATCATATAGTCAAAAAAATAAAAAAACAATAATGATTATGATAATAATAATAATAATAATAATAATAATAATGCCAACATGGCATAACAGATTCCCAAATCGCCAAGTCATAAAAAAAAAATTATCGAAAAATAAAAATACAGGGTCTTCCCCGGGACTTTTGTAACTTCTAATCGGATTTAAAGTGACTTAGAGTCATGATAGAAAAGTGAGAGTGATACCATTCCGAATAAAATCGGCTACAATTTTTTTAATTTTTTTTTTAAGGGGAGGTAAAATTTGAGGGGGGGGGGGTAAAAATGAAAAATAAATTGTAGCCGATTTTATTCGGAATGGTATCACTCTCACTTTTCTATCATGACTCTAAGTCACTTTAAATCCGATTAGAAGTTACAAAAGTCCCGGGGAAGACCCTGTACATGCAATGAAAGGTCAACAAAAAATACAATCATATAATTTTTAAGACGCATTAATTAACCAAAAACTGATCCCATCACATTCCACGACTCGGAAAGAAACACCATCCCCATCTTCAACCCCAAACTTTCCCTATTCCCATCCGCCCAACCTTCGCCAGAAACCTTCAACACCCACATCCCGACAGCCCAAAAACTCATCACCGCCCCCTAAAAACCATCACCATAACAAAAGCCCGATTTGTTTCACCACATATCCATGGCGACGGATCGCGTGCCGCTCGCCGTGCAAGTGTAACGACCGCCATGGAGCAATTTCCTTTGTTCCTGTTGCGGTCGCGTGTCCTCGAGCTGGTCTCCGACTCCTGGAGCCATGGCCTCGTCTTGCCGGTCGTTTGATGTCGCCTCGGATGTCTGGAGGCGAGGCCGACGACAGATAACGACGTTAATTTGTCTCCTTAATGTGCGTATGGGTATGCACGATAATCACCATGACGCACACCCGTGTGGGGTTGAGCGTCGTTTGTTTGTTTGGGGGAGGTTGAAGGTAGATTGTCGCTTTAGTGTCTTGATTTTTTTTATTGGAATTTGCGAATTTTGAGCGTTGTTTAGTGTGTTGAAGCATCGATTTTGATGGTAGTTTGTGTCTATTTTTAGATGAAATTGCGATGGTGATTGATTTGTGTATGAATATGAAATGTTTTGTATTAGAAAAGTAATTATAGTTTGTATTATCAATCGAGGATTTGTGAGTTTGAAGAAAAAGTATGAAAATTTAAAGATTTTCTGTTACAGTCTTTCAGTAGATACAAGTCTTCAGTAATAGAAACATATTTATTCAATGGATATATACATCAATTATTTAACTTTAGCAGTGAATCATCGAACCAATAAAGTTAAGCGACATATATCAATAAACCGATCGCATACATTCGACGGTTAATCGATATATAAGACACGCTTTCAAAACTACTCCACAATCATAACCAATTAAAATCAACACAACCCCATTACCGAAAACAGACAATCAATAACAATTCGATTACGCCCAAGACGGATACGCAAACTCGGCTTCACGTCCCCCAACAGAAACCCTTAAAAGGACTCGTTTCATGAACTCGATGAAACGACTAATTAATTTCACCATCATAAATCCGACACACACTGTAGGCCGTTGCACTCTCAGGCAACTAATAAGTTGAGCGAACAATAAAGCCTTCCTTCGCGCAATATTTATACGTACACCAGGTGCGAAATCGCGAGCAATATCTGCACAATTTATACGGCTTCATTAGCGGAACATCTAGGGCCGTTCTCGAGGGACTTATCTTTTAAATGTGTTACTTGCCGCGCGTTAATGGTCGACCGAGAACGTTCTATGGCCGAAATTAAAATTAATAAAAAATATTCTGAAACGCGGCCGCTCGGCTCCCTTTTTTGATGTGTATATAAACGAAAAATAATCCTCTTGTAATGCGTTTACATTGTCGAGTATACCTCCGACTTTGGTTCGACGGATGCGAGTTGACTTTTCATGTTATTTTTTTTTAATATCAATTTTTTTCAGAGAAAAGTCGCTTTTTGCGTGGTTGAAAGGAGCTCGATCGGATTATGCGATATCTGTGCGTTCGCGAAAAGAGCGCTTCCGCTTTTGAAAATTTCGAAACATTCTCGATTTTCCAAAGAAAAAACGATGTTCAGTGAATATTTGAAATTAATTTCGCGCGCTGAAAGAACGGAGCCTTTCCATTATGTGTACTTTCACTTTCATCGCATCCAAATCCTTCTTTAATTATGACAAACGATGCAGAAAAAAAACGCGCGTAAAAAACCCATCGTATATTGATCTAGAGCTCAAAATAAACAGTTTCTCTTGGACAGGTCTATTAGCGTCCGACGATAATTTAATACGAGATTGACCTACAAACCGAGACGGTTCAACGAAAATTAAATAAAACATATTTTTGATCAAATAATGTATATTGTAGACACGTGTTATAATAAATAGTTCGCTGAGTGCACTGATCGATATCGCCGTCATTAAAAATTGACGAACTGTATGAGTTTACCGATTGACTTGTTGGTAATTCCGATGATTGTACGAATTTTTTTTTGTACGATCAATTCTGAATTAGGTTTGTACAGGTGTGTTTTTTTATCATTTTGTCGCGTATTGAATCAATAATTATTTTTAATATGTAGTTTTATGATTGGCCGATAGGGTGAATTTTTAAAAATTATTTTTATTTTTTATCAAGTTTTAATTGATTATATCAGTTTATTGTTATTTAAATATAATATTTTTATTTTTTAAATGTATAAATAATTAAAAAAAATGTAAAAAATCATTGGCAGCGGTGGGATTCGAACCCACGCCTCCGAAGAGACTGGTGCCTTAAACCAGCGCCTTAGACCGCTCGGCCACGCTACCTATTTCTGGACTTCTCTTTATTATAATTTTTGAACATAATCGTTATAAGTTTCTAAAATAAGATGATCAAAAATATATATTGCGTTTTTTAATCGAACCAATTATTAAAAAATCGAAAGAAATAAATATTGAATTAAAAAAAAATGTATTCAATGAATTCCGAATCAATCATCTGTAAGCGCGTTTATTTGCTACAGATTAATTTGTTTGCGCAGCCTCGCCGAGCATTGAGTCATCCGATAAAATAATATTTGGCGTAAGCAAACAAACAAATAATCTGGCGTCGGAGGATCCGCGTTCTGCAAAAATTGAATTCGAATCTGCTCAATACAGACGACGTCATTATGAAATCCTTAGCAGAACGAAGCAAGTCGAAGTAAAAAAACTTGGTGCGCAATTTTTACTTGCTTTCCTTTGGAAAAGCCTCTTTTATGTGAGGGCAGTCGAAAGCCTTCGCGTGCTCGCTATACAGAACGGATCAAGGAATTAATTTTATGCGGCATTCGGGAATATGCCATTGAATATTGCGGTGCAACGTCTTTCATCCAATTTTTAATTAATGATCAGTAATTATCGGACCGTTTTTATATATGGGTTTAGTATTGAGATATTGTAGGATTGTAGGATTTTTTCCTGAAATCTTGAATATAATTAATATAAAGTATGAATATGATAAATTATATTAGTTCTATTTAATTTTTTAATATAATGTTATAGTTTTGATTACTTATTTTATATTTCTTTCTGATTTCAATGTGATATAATAATTAGTATAATCTTATTTATAATCAATAAATTTCAGTATAAATTAATATCACTAGATCAATCTTATAGAAAAAATTATAAAAATACATTAAACCATTCTCAATAGATATTCTCAAACTTAAAAAAATACGACAAATATATTTTTCGAAAAATTTCTCTGTTGACATTTAAATCAACCTACATCAAGCCTATTAAAAACAATGTACCTCATTAAACACCAAAAAACTGCACACATCACAAAGACTCGGCATTTGCACTAATTGTAAGCGTTCAAATACAGTGAGTTTTAAAACTAATAGATTGAAATTTATTTTTCAATAAAAAAAAAAAACTAAAATAAAATCCATTTGACTTCGTGTGTTGCTATTGATTGGTGGTATCTGGAGCCGAGTCCAATTTCCACATACATATGTATGTATGTATGTATGTAGGAGCATGATGAAACAACGGGTGCCATGAAACACTAAAAATTTAAGATTTGTAAATTTGAAGGAGCAAATCCATTTGAAAAAAAACCACTAATTTAATTTTTATCAATTATCGAAAACGTTATGAAATTATATTGTCAATAGATTTCGCAAAAATATAATATAATATTAAAGTTAAACGAACGTATGTATAGGTATAATATTTCCTTTTTTAGACGGTTTAATTAGTCTTGTTGAACATATAAGTGGAAGTTAAGTGAACAATAGCGCGGTTAGTAAATAAAAGCAATTGCATACGTTGTTTTAAGGCTACTGAAATTTATGACTCACAATCAAATACATACCTAGACAATGTATAATACTTCTCTCTAATAACTAAATAATGGTCGCACGCGACGAGGAAAAATGTCTGAACTCCCAACGGTATAAGAAAAGCCTTACCTTACGGACGATTTTTAAGCTGCTTGATTTTTCCCAATATAGAACCATCTCATAAACCTTAATATTTTTTATATATATGTACAAATAATTTAAAAATAAATAATAATTTTAAATCGCACAAACGCAAAAGGCCACATTTGCGAAAAGCATATCGATCGTCCACGCAAAAGCTTCCCTCTTCCGGCGGTCATTATTCCCGTCGTTGCATACATAATGCATTCACCGGCGTTTTAACTAAGCGCAGGTTAGGTTAGGGGAAAGTGCGCTGCCAACCTTAAAAAGCTCGAGGGGCGCACGCCTGCCAACCTTCAAAGCGCTCCCTTTTTGTCTCATAATACGCACTCGTTTTGTTTTTGTTCTTGCATCCATTTTTTTTCGAATATTAATAAACCGCTTAATCAAAGCGCTCGGGTATGGTCGTTTATCGCATTTTTTGAGGCCTTGCCTGATGCAGGAGTCGTTCGTGTGCAAGAGTGTTTATGATGATTTTAATTAATTTTATGCGTTCTTTTTTTAGTTACGTTAACTGGGTCGTTCTCTGTTGATGTCGAGAGTGGAGTAATTAGTTTGCAGATTTAATAGGCTTTTAAAAATGTGTATTTTTTAACGATGTTTGAAAATGTGCGCATGAAGTTGTTTTGCGTATGATGTGATTTGTTAAGATCGCGTTATTGAATCAACTAGTAATTGGGTGTATCATGTCCTTTGGGTTTACTGTGTCTATCTTAAATTAGATGAATAGTGATTTTATTTCTATATATTATACGATATAAAAAAAAATTATATATACATGGCACTTTCACGTGCTCAAAGTAAAATTTTGTTAAATACTAATTGGTGTGTTTGCCTTTGGACGTAATCATTTAGATTCAATTGCAATTTTTTTTATATTAGGAATAGGAAAAAAAAATCTGTCATTATTTATGAGATTGCAAAACACTTATACACATAGATGTTTTTATTAATGAAAATGATCATAATAGCTAAAACAATCAATAGATATTGCAAGAAAAACGAAGTACATATTTTTAAATAACTTTCATTTCTTGTTCAATGTTTTATCCAAATAAAAGTTTTATTTTAATAAAGCTACTATATATACTGTTACTATATTTCAATTATTATTTGTAACGAGAATTTTCCAATACCATCGGAAATTGGATTTTTTTTAATTGCGTGTATCTATTACACGAAGAGTATATTGAAAACCATCCATGCCGAATTACGATCATGATCCCATCCATCCATTAACAGCACCACCCATCGTTCAACTTAATAAAAGGCCAAACTATCGATATCGACACAAAAGTACACATTAACAAACTTCACCGAAACACGAACAGAACCATATTTTAAAAAGCGAAAACCACCGAAACATTCCACGACACAAAATCCACAAATGGCGCCAAAGCCGGCACTTTTTCTGGACCCGAGGTTTTAATTTATGAAGTCGGAATTGCGTTAATTAAGACAAATCTGTGCGAACGCTCGCCGCGCTGAATTTTAAAGACTTTTGCGCACGCGCACTTTTCCTCACAACTTAATTCAATAAGTCGCGCGCCCAACTACGATTGAACTCTTCTTGTTCTATATTAGCAGGATGGCGGTCGAAAATAGAAATTTGGAAAGTTGGGTGTGTGTATGTGTGTATGTGTGTGTGTATATATATATGTGTGTGTGTGTGTGTGTGTGTGTGTGTGTGTGTGTGTGTGTGTGTGCGTGCGTGCGTGCGAGAAACTTTCGCAGGCTGTGTGCTCAGTGGGTTAATTCTAATTTGATGGTTCGGGGTAGTTTTGTTGAGTTTCGTGTTTCGATGGGTTGGATGACATGTTTCGTTTTAGGATGGTGGAAATTTGTTTCTTGGGCCTTTTATTGACGAAAATGGTTGTTCGAAATGTGTTTTAGTAATTGAATAATAGTTAGGTGTTTAAATAGTTGTGAATTGGGTTCAAATATAATATATGGATAAGTATTCAAACATTATTTTGTGTGGGAAAAGTGTTAAATTATTTATTAAAAAAATTTGTGTTGTATTCGTGAAGATTTTTAGTTTTATTGATATTGAAATGCTAGAGCGAAATTTAATTTTCTCATAACAGTTACCGTCGTCTCAAAAAAAAGTGGTGTTTTAAAATTCTTTTTATTTCAGATTCATACAACCGCTCCTAAAGAAATTTTATTATATGTACTTAAAAAATAATTTTCGATAATGAGATTTTTTTCGAAGTCATCAGTATTAAATATTTGAAATCGAGCAATACTTTTTAATGCTTCTTATTGTTTTTTTTTTCGTTTCGCAAAGTAAATCGATGCTTCCGATTATTCAAAAAAAAGACTAACAATAAGAAAGTACACAAGAAAGTTTCGCGGAACAAAATTGAATATCGTCGGAAGCGATAAAATTTCCATAAAGATTTCAACGATAAAACACATCATAATACAATACATACTTAAATGAAAATCGATCACCTCCTCATACGAAAAGACGATATTCCCATTAAAAAAAGTATCAAACTAACACGGCAACACGAAGAGCAATCTCCCGCACGTCTATCCGAAACGAGAAGGCTTTCACAGAAAATCCACTATTGGCATAATCGCAGAGGCACACACCACCTCGCCACTAAAGGGTTGAACGAATTAATGTTTGCCGTGCAAATGTTTGCCCTAGCTGATGAGGCGGTTCCTCTTACGCGGACGGCAAACATCGGACATCGTCCGAGACTAGGGACTAGGGACTAGGGACTAGGGACTAGGGACTAGGGACTAGGGGCTGGGGATAAGGGATCGCGGAGGTGAAGGTTTCGCCAGTGTCAACACCGGCCCTTATTCGATTCGACACTTTGAGTTTGGTTTCCGTAGACGTATCTTGTAGCTGTCGGGAGTGGTGTAGGTCCCGTTCCGGTGTTGTGTTATGTTTACATGTTTACGAATTTGCTTCGATTGGGGTATGATTTGTATGAATTTATTTGATGGGTTTTTGAGAAAAATTGAAGGAGAAAAGATGGACAGGATGCTAATGCGGGTTGTGTGATGGATCAATGCTATCCGATTCGTGTTTTGCTTCTTAGTAAGTGAATAAGAGTTTTTAACATGGCCATAGTCCGAGAGGGGGGAGGCATGGAGGTTTACCCACCCTGATTTAAAAAAATAATAATGACAAATTGTACTTAAATTATGAGACATACATATATTGAGATATATCACTTGAACGTGATATATCTGTATCGATTCTGTGAATGTCTTAATTATTTACATACATTATATAATACTTCAAATGAAAAAAAAACAGCATACTTTTGCTTGGAATCACTTACATATAAAAAGTTGTTTTTTGGCTCTTCCCTTCTAAAAAAAATCCTGGCTACAGCCATGACTTTTAACATTAACATGAAATATGAAAGATTTTAAATATTGCCAAGTGTTTCGTTAAAATTTCTGGATTCGAGAAGAGGTCTATCATATAAACAGTTTGAGAAAATAAACTCCATAAAAAAATATGTCTCAAATTTAATCAGTCTTTCAAATGGAAGAAATATATGTTGAAGAAGCCACACATAATTTAAACTATTAACAACTTCTCGAAGGCGTCACCACCATTTTGCCCCATATCTCACGAGTCCAGCTCGCAGTGTGGAGCTTGCGGTCGCCGAGTTGAGCACGACTTAAAAAGCAAAGTTTATATTCTGGAAATGGTCTAGTTAGCCGAAGCGAGCCTCAACTTTAAGCTAAAGCCTCCCATCTTAACGGCATCGTTAGCCGACAAACAAAATAATGCATGAAATGCATCTCGGCGCAAATATTTTCATCTCGGAGTTACGAGCGAGTTTCTCGGTAGAACTTCCGCTGTCTTCGGATTAGTCTGTGCTGGATTTCTGTACGTTTTTCGAAAGTTGTGAAGGGGATGAGTGTGTACGTTTAATTGTAAATAAATCTCGTGTGATAATTCGTGTGCCGGTCGTATATTGTATATTATTCACCCGCAATTGCAACTCGTCCGATTTGCGGCTTTCTGCATTATCCGACAGAGGAACAGAAACGATTTTACAAGGCTGAAATTGCTCGATTGTATAATTTATCATTTTAATTAAACATTGAGTGTATTCAGCATTGTATCGAGCTATTTTGCGAAACGTCAGATATTATTTTATTTATGAGAACCCGCATTCATTATTTTCGACCATTTTGTTGGGAAAATTTTGCATATAATTTCGTATCTCATATAATATACATGAGGTTTTCTCACTTTTTAAATGCGCTTCGTTTTTTAGAAAATTTGCACATTTTAATAATCAATCGTATATATTTCATAAACGATAACGATAAAGACAAGCTCCTATCGTATCTTAATTATGTTTCTCACTGATGATTCCATTTTCTGCCCGACATGCAACCCTACAGGGAAAAAAGGCAATATTTAACCAAGCGTAAAACATCGAGTCCGCTATCTGCGAAAAATTCAAATCCGATAAATCTCAACGCAGAAAAAATACACACGGTACATCGTCATATTCGATACGTAGATTTATTTGCGAAAAAAAAACATCGAATCGCTGGAACATCCCATTTCGCACACAGCCGCGAACAGGGCCGGAATATAAATTTCGCGAATTCGCCAATGTATCGAAAACTGAACGGCGATAAACAGAATCCCACATGGAAGGTTCTATTCGTGGCTTAACGGCCGTTTTTAACGGTTCATCCGATAGGGAAGCCTTCGAATTTCTGGGGCCCGTTCGTCCTGGTGTCCTCTGGTTTTCCAGACGTCCTTTGTTTGGCGGTCAGACCGAAATCCCGTTAATTTCATTTAAATCTCGATACTGTTCGGAGTCCTTTCCCGCAGGGGATTTTCCCCTTTTGTTGTATGTGATTCGGGAACGAGTCGACTCTTGAGCGGGGAAGGTGAGTTGTCGATGGTAGGACGTTTCGGTGTGGAGGATTTTATTTAATGGTTCGTGTTTTGAATATCTGAATTTAATTTTTTTCGGTTTTTATTTTAAATTAAAATTATTTGAATATTCATGTTTTATTTAATTTGCATAATAAAACATAGAGAAAGTGATTCGTGCATCAGTTTCATATAATTTGTATTTCGCGATTAACAATTTTGCGATATCGGCGTATTATTTCTGTTTTCTAACGATATCATTAAACCTCCATTTTGGTGTATCATAAATTTTGAATATTTTATATGAATAATAAATTTAAAAAAAACTACGAATACTGCGGTATAAATTTAAACCATACTATTCAAAATCGAAATTGATACAACCATTTGCGATGTCCAACCACGAATTTTCCGAATAGCCCCGAATTTACGCTTTTCATTCATCTACCTCACTCACGAATTTAACTATACAGTCTCATTTGGAAAAACATTTTTATTTTGTAGATATTTCGTTTCGGAAAACTCAATACGATAAACAAAATTTCATCAACTAATGAGTGAAAATTAATAATATCATATAACGATTGATCAAAAGGTTTTTTTTTATAGGATCGTCAATGCTTTAGTAGTAAAATTCAGCAAGATATGAGACGATCGATAGACGTATGACCTTCAGGCTGAAGCCATTAGATAGTTTCAGTATTCAGGTCCCCAAAAGTTAATTTCCCTCATCACCATTATTAGAAAAAAATGTTCAAACTTCTAATAGCACGAAAAAGACACATTATATAACTAAAAAACTGAAAATATTCCACCAAACGAAAAACACAACATTCAAAGACTTGTTTTAAACGCACACGAATAATGCGTGCGAATAACCGCTAAATAATCGCACTTTCGCATATATAATCTGGCGACAATTTAGCGTTCGCATCTTGGCGAGCTTTCCAGGCACTTAAGGGAATTTCTGGTGACAATCCCCCAAGGCTATTTTAAAGTCGCACCTCCATTGTTCTCGGTTGATGTATGTAAACGATATATCGCGCTCGAAAACGAGTTGAGCGGCACAATTCGGGATTTTAGCTAATGGCGTTGTTGTGTGTTTTGGAAAATTTGTCGCGTCTAAACGATTAATTTGATTGAAATAGAAAAAAATATCAGATATTATAACAGTGTATTTTTGTTTGAATTATTGCGCTCTTACAGATGCCACGTAGACCATTAATGATTGTTTATATTTATTACGTTCTTGTAAACACTCAAGTGGAGCAGAGATAATGTTTCTTGATGGCGTGGGATTGTTTATGCGAAAAATGTTTTATGTCTGAGATTGTTTATTTTAAGCTTTTACGAATATGCATGTACATACATATGTAGAACTGATTGTGAGTATTACTTATTATTTGAATTTTAAAATATATAAAAATCATGCATATTTACATATTTTAATCGATTGTTTAGTGAATTGATAAACTAGTATCACAAAATCTTATTGTATTGTTTGAATTGATCTAGGTATTCAAATGTAGGTTTAAGATTTAATAACCAGAATCTTAAGTGTATCCGAAGGGAAGTCCACCATCCCGCTGTTACATGCACCCCACTTAATTCATTTAATTATGATACACTTATTGTATCATAATTAAATGTTTTTGAATTATAATTTTGTTAAAAGTGCAAGTTTAATTTGAAAATGATTTTTTTTGTGATACTTTAAGATTAACAAAATAAATTGATTTTTTAAAAATTTTATAAGCGTTTAACCATCGTGCGAAGAACAAAGAATTATTATAATCAATGTGTTATTTATATAACTATCATATATAGAATTTGATTATATAATATAATATTTAATTAGATTTGATACGAAGTTTTTAGATATTTTTCAAAATTCAATTTAACATGAAAATGAACGATACTAACATAATATTTATAAACACAAATAATTCCCAAAATTCGCATGGACCCTCGAAGCCTACAACAATGAAAATTCCATCGACAAAACTCCCATCATCAAGACATGGAACAAGAACGTCCTCCCATGAATGTTTAATACCCACATCTCTTCAGAGTGCCTAATACTCGCACGAATTTAGATATTTAGCGGGTCTGTCGAATTGTTCGATTTTGACAAAAACCCTTTGGGCCCGTGCGAAATTGCAGGTGGTCCAGACCCTCGCCAGGGCCGGACTAATGGACGGAGTGACGCACGTCAATTGATCAACGTCAATCGAAACGATGGGCCCGATAATAATGTATGCAAATATATACGGGCCCGTTTTAAATTCGATAAATTTCGACCGTTTCAGATCCGGGTGGGCCAGCTAGTGGAATGCTTTGTTTGGTGGATATGAAAATTGGATTGGACTGATCGGGTTTTTGCGTTGTGTGATTTGGTGTGTTGCGTTCAATTCGTTTTTTGTTGTGTTCGAATTCGATTAAATATGTGTAGTGATGTTTAATGAGGATATTTTCAATTTGTGATGTGTACTTCGTATATGTATACCTATAATATATTGATGATCAGTTCAATTTTTAGATGAGATGAAAAATATTTTAATTATGGATGCGATTTAACTGTGTATTGAAAAAATATAGTTTATGTATTAAAACGAATTACTTGTGAATTGGAATAATATACGACGTGCATTATTTTTGGTGTATTAAAGAATCTCATATTGAGCATTATTTTATTTGTAGTGCGCAATGAAAACATTTTTTTTTGCATTATAAGTGAGCATAAAAAAATATGAAATGAACAATAGAAAAAATAGTTTGTGGATTGAAATGATCGAGAGATGGTGACGTCGCCAGAGTAAAGTCTTCTTTCACAGACAATAATATATCAACGGTCTCTTTTTGTTAAAATCTTAATTTAATTTAATTCAAATCACATTTTAACAATTTGGTCCAATTTGATTCTATTATGAAAGTTATGTATAATGGTCGTGCGGTCGTATTTCGTCCTGTTAGGGTGTGCGTCTTTTTTTATTTATATTCATTCAAATGCACGTTTTATTCGTTTTAAGGTACAGATATTTTTTCAATTTTCAATATGTTTTTTCAAATGCGCACATTTCATCGCTCATACAAAATGCACATGTTAATTAATTTATTGCACACTAATTTTATTAAATGCTCAGATTCAATGCACATTTATTTTATATAAATCACGCTTAAATTATCCCCATTTAATTATTAGAGTGGCGAATATACATTTATTCTATAATGATGCAAAAATACTATACATAAAATTACGTTTTAGTCAAATTGAATTAATAATTATATTGGGACACAAATTCAATATACATATATATTGAATTATACACAACGGAATACACATGTTCAGTATCATGTTATAGTTGAAATTATGGATTTTGTTTGGGTAACCGTTTAATCGATGGGCGCTGAACACTGAAAACGTGACTTGAAAACTAGTCCACCGGGACGGCCATAAAGTTACTTTCAATTATCGGTTAACAATTTAGTTTGAAAGTTTGTCAACTTTGATTCGCATCTTCGCGAAAGTGACTCGCCAAAATCGATATTATCAATTGGGTGATTTATTACTGAGGCATTCGAAAAATTAACTGATCAGAAAGAAATCGGAAGAATCTACCTTTGAAAATGTGATGAAAATATTTTTTCGATTAAACGAATGTTTTTGAACATTTTTTTTCATATTTTGCTTCCATAAAAATCTACAGGTATATATGGAATAAAAATAATGAAAATTCCTTTGCGTTTTAAAAGCCACATATCTCACAGTAACCGGAAAGAATTCCATTATACAAAAAAATCACGCAAAAAAAAACATCATATTTATAAAATGAAAATAAAATACGAACGCATCTTGAAAAAATCACAACATTATGCATACTGCACCTAAGAAAAAACCTCATCTCATCGAAACACATAAAATACACAGAAATCGCACTGAAAAGCTTCCGAGAAAAACACCCTGTCGCACAAATGCGAATTCCGCGTGCGAAAGATTCGTGAATGGGAGCTTCACCGGAGCTGAAAAAGGATTTGTTTTCATGAAAAACGCGAACAGCCGCCCTCGTCCAAAGCCTCGAACTGAATGTACATACAATATATTATGCGTGCGATGTGGAAATCGAAAATAATCGAGAAAATATGAGCGAATCCGGAAGAGCGCTCGCATTCGTATGAGATGTGCGCGGGCGGGAAATGGCAGTGGCGTTTTCGCCCTTTCCCGGCAAATCGAATTTTCATACGTTCGGAAAGGTTCGATGCAAATTTTAAACTAGTTTCAGATACGTCTGAAAGTGTTTATTCAAAGTGTACAAACCGTGATCGAAACTCTCGAGTGGCTCTTCTCGCGATCCATCATTTACCTCGCGCGGATGTGCGCTTTCGTTCGACTTTGTATGCAATTTTTCTCTGTAAATGTTTGTTCGAGTGCAGCCATTTTTCATGTGAAATCATTTTTGGAATATTGCATTCGAGTTTAAAAATGGAAATATTCATTTGTATGGCGAAATGTTTAATTTATATAAGTGCATTTTAAATTTTGTAGTTTATTTAAAATGGCGTCATTTTCATACTACAGTACGTTTTAATTAATTTCGGTATAGTGGTTTTTATTCAAAAAGTAGAAAAATGCAGGGCTTTGGAGCGAATACTTTTTTGAGTTGCTCCGCTCCGGCATCGAAGTACTTGCTCCGGCTCCACTCCTTGATCCGCTTCACGATTCGATTAAATTATATTAATTATAAAAATATTAATTATAAAATATGAAAATACACAAATAATATTATTATTGCACTGTGAAGTGGGAGAGAATAGTGATGAAATCAATACAATCTAATTATAAACAAAAATCAGATTAATGGCAAATTTTGGACAAAATTTTTATTATTTTTCAAAATTTAAACTATTTTTTCAATTTTATATTTTAAAAGCTTTTTGCACTATACATTTTTGTGCTCCGGCTCCGCTTCAAGGAACTGAAAAAATAATTGAAACCTTATTTTTAATTTTCACAAAATACGCATGTGAAAATAATAAATTCATAATTATTTATATAATATTGTGCAAAATTTTTATTATTATTATTAGGGAAGTGAATAAAAATAAATTCACATGTATATCTCTATTTAATTTTCACTTGGAAATAAATAAGAACTACAAGAAATAAATACACGTTTACAAAATATTATACGTACACACAAAATATTATACTAAGCAACAAAAAATCATAACAAATCCCACCTCCATACATTGAAAAATGACCAACATCAAAAACTTATTTGAACGCCCGAATATCCCAAATAACAACTAATTTACCAAATCAGACAAGTTCATAAGCCACCCCTAAAACCCCAATAAACTATCGATTCCATACAAATAATCACAGCCATCAACACAAATCGTCGCATTAACGCAGAACAGCCCCAATCCCAATTTTTCCCCACGACACCCAACAAAACACAAAGCACGACAACAAAGAGTCGACCTTTCGTCGATGGCCGAACGACAATGGCCAACTCGAAGTTTCCGCACCGGCGTTATGGGTATACCCCACCGCGACGAGGTTATGGGTATACCCTATCGCGATGAGGTTATGGGTATACCCGTTCGCGCTGTCCATGGGGGCGCAGGGGAGCCCCTGGGTGAGACAGGGGGCCCCAGGTGAGGGCGGAGCGCCCCCTTTGTCCTTTCGGTCCCTCGTTAATGCCGGAATATTCATTAATCATGCTCCCGTGTCGAACGTGTGCTGGGTTAGATTTTCGGCTAAGCTTGTGTGTTTGGTGTGTGAGTTTGGGTGGTGTGATTTTGGTGATGTGCGTATGTGTGATGATTTTGACGGGGGTGTGATGGGGGAGTTTGGTGTTTTGAAAAAATTTGGGTTGTGGAATTGGTTGGTTCTTTATTAGGTGTTTGTTATATGGTGGGGTTAGTAGGTTTTAGTAGGAATAGATTCAAGTCTTTAATGGTCATTTTGTTGGATATGTGTTGTGGGAAAATAAAAAGTTTATATGTAAAGTTAAAAGTTTGTGTTGAGCGTAAGTTTGAAAGTAATTTTTACCTTAGTACTTATAATAAGCAGTTTTTATTTAAGTATTTTTATCAATTTAATATAAATAATGGACACAAAAACAAAGGCAAACAGTACAATATTTTTATTAAATCTCTAATAAATGTAATCTGAAAAAAATATGTTTCATTAAATCTATTAAATTTCCAGAATAAACTTACACTGCTATAAGAGTTTTACTTTCAAAATGTTTCAACTTTTAATAGTATCTAAAAGGTTTTTTCATGTAATGGATTTTATATAGACTGTATGTAATAATGTAAATAATTTTACGTTCAAGTGAGATTATCGTATAAAAAATGAATGAAAAAACTTTTTTAGAAAGAAAGTTAAAATAAAATTATTTTAACCATAGCATAGAAATTTAAAAAAATCCCCAAATATTTTTTTAATTATATATCTTGGTAATATGATATATTTCTCAATTAAAATTTAAAAAATCTTTTGTAAACGAATTTTACAATAATATTCTCCATTTTTATGATAAATTTATTAAAAAAAATTAAGGTAATGTAACTGAAAAACCATATTCTAAATTTGTAACTTTTTAATATTTTTTTGGTAATATGAATATTCAGAAACGACGAATAAAAATATACCGCGGCATTGGTGTACTTGGAAAATTTTAAAATTTCTGAGAATAATACCCTCATAGTGCGACGTTAAAATGGCGTTTTTACATTAAAACTGAAAGCTTCAGGCTCGGTTTCGAAATTAATCTCGTTCATAATTTAGACATTGTGTGTTTGAAGTTTGCCATTAAGTCGTCGTTAAAAAATGCGTTAAAATTACGGTCTCGTTAATTATTGTTTTCGGGGAGGACGTTTATTGCTTAATTGCTCGCGTATTTTTTTATGAATCGTATAAAAAAATATTGATATTAGGATTCGGAATTTTTTTAACTTGATACTATATTTTTATTATTATAATTCAAACTTTCGTTAGTATTTGTAATATAAAAAAAATCAAAACAAAAAACCAATTACCCAACACTCAAAACCATACCTTCAGATGTATGTAAAACGTTCGTCCGATGAAATTATCAGCATCCAATACAGTTCAGTTCAAAACCGTTCAGTGGACCGAGGCCCTTCTGCAACAACCACGAAGGCTTTGTTGTGTGGACGAGAGCACAATGGACACAAGAACAAAGGCAAACAACAATCGAGGAGTAATTGGCGCGAAAAATCAACCGTCCTCTGCAAATTCGACACGTCCTCGGGATGTCCTGTTCAAATCGTGCTAAAATTAAACAGTGGGTTAGGACGACTAGTGTTGATGAATCTAATTATTTTAGTCTTTGTTTGAACATCAGGATATGTTTTGATTCAAACCAAATTAAACAAATGTGAATTTCCAGTCCGAAATAATGAATATAAATATAAATTATTTTTAGTATATCTCTGCAGTGAAATTATAATTGTAATGTTTTAAATAAACTTTCTAATGTTAAAAAAATACTTTATTTATATATTTTTAAAAATATCGTATTGCATTTGATAATGAAAATATACAAGAAATTCTATGTTTGTGAGAAAATTCATGCACCGTTCGTTCGTTCCATTCTTCAAAAAATCACAGCGCCGTGTCGGCGTCAATTTGCTGAAAAGCTAAAGTAGAAGAAGAAGAAAAAACACTTTTCGTCTGTCGCATTATATCCGCATCTGAAAATATAATATGCGAGTAAATAAATCGAGAGATAGCTCACGTACGTATACAATATGAAGAATGTACGTCCTTTCAGGCGTGACACATAGTAATGGAGGCGAGACGTTTGCGATTCTACTTCTAATGATTACCAACGTATATGTCGTGTGAAAAGCTTACAAAACGTTATTTATTTGATAGGTTTGTGTGATGTTTAATTAGACTGTTTGCGCTCAAAGTTATTTCGAATTCGAGAGATCGAGATATTTGCGTTCGAGCAATATTGCAGTCGTTATTATCGTTCATCGAAATGTGTTAATTGAAGTATTGTAGTATAATATATATTTTATATATTTTTTGTTTTTGATATGATATGCGGATATTTGCAGACAAGTTTATATTTGAAAACTGAAAATTTTTACTTTAGTGAAAGAAAATTGTGAGTTAAAAAGGATATCGAGTGCGAAAATTCTATTTTGTGTTGGAAACTGCATAACTAGAACAGGGCTTACTTATAAAAGTTTCTAGCGTCGAGAAATATTTTTGTGTAAAGTTTCAAAATTTCGTATTGCGACAAAAAGTATTTCTTCATACATATAATAATATCTTGACAAATGATATTTTCAACATTGAACAAATATCACGAATACTAAACCAGAAAATTTCATCATAAACAAAATATTATATCATTTCCTATCAACTATCAAATATTAACCCATGACATTTATTTCCATTATATATTAAACACAAAAACACGATAAAAATATTACATCAAACACAAACAGCGCACAATTCAAACCAGAAAATTCCCAACAACAAACCCCAACTAACCCACAACACTTTTTATTCAACATTCACCAACCGCAAAAAACGCACACACACCCTCACAACAACGCGACCGAAAAAGTTCGCTGCGTCCCGACCTACAAGTACACGGTGACCCGAAAGTGGCCAACTCTCGGGACTCCTCCGGAGGCTTCGAGGGCCCTCCAAGCCCACGGCCCTTTCGCCGATGATCGAATCGGCCAACTTCTGCTCTTGTGAGTGTTTCTTGTCCCGTCGCGGTTTTCGCATGGCGGACCTCGGAATTGACTTTGTCGGGGATTTTTGTCGAATTATCTTTTCGATTCGGGACTTTCGAATGTTTCGCGGGATTCGATTTCGTTTTTTTTTTCGTTGAGTTGATTTGAATTTTTTTTTGGGGTTTAATTGATTTTTTTATTGTTTCAGATCGTTGTCGAGCTGATTTAATAAAAGGATAATATACGTTTTCGAAGGTGAGTTTAATTTTGATTCGATCATTTGAGATGTCATACAAAATCGGTAATGAATTACAACATCTAAATAATGGTTCAATGAAAAAAAAATGATTGTAAGTTTTATTTTAATTATTTTACTATAGAATACAAGATAATAACAAACAAGCACTTATGTTAGTATCACGAATTTAGAAAATTTTCCCCTATATTATTGAATATTATAATGTTTTAATTAACATGAAAGATTAAATAGAATTTTCAATGAGATAAAATATTAAAAAATAAACATGTTTTATTATAATTATCTATTAATAGATATAAAATAATAATTAGATTTCTATCAATAACGCTAAATACAAAGGGAAAACATAGAAAACTTTAATTGGAAAGCGGAAGCGAAAGGTTAATAATTAAGCGACCAGACAAGGAAACTCTCAGGACGTCATTAAAATGTAATAACGAAATTATATGAAGCGCTAAACAATTAAAAGCTTCCTCCCTTCTATTATATATTAACATATTATATATAGCAATCAATATTACCAAACTTTGAACTTCCGCTTCCTTAACACGTTCATATATGAGAATATATCTTTGTGTTTCGAATTGGGATGCACTCGAGTTTAACATGTCACACGAGGACGTCAACTAAAAGCTCATAATATCCATTTGGACGAGTTTGCTGAATGTTTGCGATATTGTTAATTCATGCAAAAGTATGAGGAATAAATCCATTCAAACAACATCATCGAATTATTCAACTGTAAAAATAATTGTCCCTAATGTAACCGATTTTGAAATATCGAACTTCGAAACTGATATATAAATTGCAAGTTTTTAACAAATGTTCAATATTCAAAATATACAATTTAAAATCTGAAATCTCTTGCAAATATTCAAGAGTTCGAATCCAGACGCACTTTATCGCCCCTTTTACGAGTTGAATTTCCCGAAAGTACATCGCTATCGTACGATAGTTTATATATTTCGGTGCACCGATCCCGTCTCGACGTCTTAATAAAACGAACCCTTCATATTTAAATTTCAAAAATGACTGTGTCGAATCGAAAGGGTAGTTTAGAGTTGGCAGACCGTGCGAATTGCTGCGGGAAATCGCACCCTTATTTGGTAGGCGGGTACTTACATAGTTGTCCCGATTTTTGTCACCTAACCCTAAATGATTCGGAAAAGTTATTTGATATATCACTCGATGTTTGCCCGCGATATGATATCGTAAATATATCGATTTTTTTATGTGTGCTGAGGGAAGGGATAGTTTCGTGGTGCGTATGTAATATTTTTATGGTCATGAGTTGTATTTTTTATGTATCGATAGTGTGTTTCATATCAACAAGGATTTTATTGAAGAAAATCTAATTTATTTTGATGATATATTAAAAGTACGTAATTTTGTGTCGTTTCATAAGTGAAACTGTTCATAAAGTCATTAATGTTAGATGAAATATGAAAAGGCGATTGAAAGTTATGATTGTGCGATTTTCGTGTTCGTCGATTATTATTCAAAAATTCATGAAAAATAACCGAAACATGTAAATGTTGAAATATCAAGATCTCATACAAAAAAAATTCAATTGAAAAATAACCGAAATGTGAAAAACGAGAATGTTTCCAACACGCTATGAACTAATGAAAAATGAATATCATATATCGAAATTGTAGTTTCGACAGAAAATGTAGCGAAATCCAACGAAAATTAAACTTGACCTTAACACAAAAATTCCGTGTATATTTTCATGCATTAACAATGTACTAACACAAATTTCCACCATGCAAAGAATACATACAATTTCTTTCACGACAACGCGATAAAACACGACGACATGAATAATTTAATTTCAACATAACTCACTACCATTTAAAGTGGAAATAATTCAGAACACAACTCTCCAACGGCAGAAATTTACAAAGTTTCAACTTCCGTCAAAATGTCAGATAATCTTAGTATTACTCATTCACTACACACTCTAAGTAGAGAGCATCTCGACGATCCGGTACCAAAGTTCATGCACACAATAGTATGTTACAAGTCCAGCGATTGTAAATCTAGGTATGCAAGAAAATTATTGTATAACTTCAACAAATTATTATTTCAAAGATTGAATTTACAAATTTTTCGTTTCAATAAGAATTTGGTATAATCAATAAAGGCTCTCATTTTTTGGTTAGTGTTTAAACATTAATACTTACAATTTTTATTAAATGGTCCGTATTTATACTGAGCGGTCAGAATCTATCGTAAATATTTTTGACAACACAGAAAGAAGATAACTTTTTGCATTATCGGGAACTTGTCACAATATTTTGATGAAGCACGTTTCATTGGGACTTTGCTAAATATGTTACAGGCAAAGCATCCAATTTCGCAAATTAAAAAGTTCGCTAATTAATATTATATATATATACACGTGCTTTAATTTTCAATTAACGCTCACAATACTAGTTCTCGCATTTAATTTAATAATCGCCTAATAAAATAATACCTACCTGAAAAATATTTAAAAACTGAGCAAATATTTTAGTCCAATCAATACAAACGAAGGAAAATGTTCGTATCCATGTTGATTAATTTATTTGTCGTCTATTGGATAATGTTTATACTATCGTTTTTTTTCAATTTTATAAGTTTCATTGAGTCTCAAATGAACATCAACTCGAAATAGTAAAGAACAAGTTAACAACGGCAAACCATTGGGAAGCCTAGTGCCGCTCGGAAAACACCATTGTGAGCCCTCTGAGTACATAGCACACACAGAGACAGAGACAGGGCAAATTCCATGGGTCTGTTGGGCAAGTTGTGCAGGCACACTTTCGCTTTCATCCCTTAACTGGCCGACCTTTGTGCAAGAAAGTGGTCGCAAGTTGGAGTGCCGTTTCGCAACGGTGCGGTCGCTCTATGTGCGAGCGTTTTGTTTGTTGCCGACTACCGTCTTAATGGGGTTGATTATTTTTATTTTATACCCAACGTTTACTTTGATGAATTAACTTTCGGCGAGATAACGTCGACAAATTTATATATCGAACGAAGAAAAAAAAAATCGAGCGCGATTATCTTCCGTTTGTGTACGTTTCGCAATTAGTTCTGTGTGCTTTGGCGCCAAATTGGCTCGTCCGAATATTTCGAACGGTGAATATTCTTGAGCAAATTTGTCTACGAAGGCACCTCTGGGGCACGCTGGTGCAAACATTCGAAACAATTAAAATTCGTACGAATTCTCTAAATCTAATTTTGGCGGACGGCGTCGATTCGGCGAATTGTTTGAATAGTTGACTCGTCGAATATTCGGAGGCTCGTCCCTCGGCTTGGGTACATTTTGAGCGTGTGTATGTGTTTGGTAATTGATTTTGAAACGTTAGTTAGTGGAAAAATCATAATCGATTTTTTATATATTTTCATAACTATTTTTTATTAAAAAAAATCTACAGTAGTTTTTATATCAATATATTTTCATAAGTAAAAATTCATGTGATTAATAGCATCAATTTGTGACTTATTTTGATTGTAAATATATAAAAAATATTCGTTCGATATACCTATCGTAAAGTACAATCTTAATTACATTTTTTTAAATTATTTTGAACAAATAAAAAAATGATTCCATAGCAACAATCGATCTAATAATAAAGAAATATAAAAATATTCCTGATTACAGGCGCAAAGACGACAATGCACAAAAACACGCACAATTCCAATTTCATGAAAATGTTCCATTTTATTCAGATCAGAGTAGCAACTTATCACGTAGATCGCCACAATGTATGTTCAGTAACATTTTTCCCTCATTTTGGTTGCATTTCGATGGTATTGTTCGTCAGCTTAACAGCACAAAAACGAGCCACGTGTTTTCTTAGGTTACAATACGCGTACGCTGGGTAAGCACGAAATAGTGTGTCGTGACTGTGAAATATGTGTGTAACGAAACGAAAAAAAAAAATGTAGGAAAACCCGCAAAAAAGGAAAACTCTCCTGCCACCGATGCCCGGAACGAGCTAAAGAGGAAAATGGAAAATTGTGAAAGCGCCCAAATGTACTGCCGCGTTATAATACGCGTGTTTTGTGTGCGTCTGTTTTTCTATACGGGCTTTATGTGTCATAGCTCATGATAGTAAAATGTTGGTTACTTTATGGTTATTCTATATATTTTGTTACAATTAATATAAATTTTAATATGTTTGTATTGTATGAAGGATTTTTAATTTTATTTATCTTGAACAACTTTTGCTCGGTATACTCCAAAGACCTTTTCAATCATATTCTTGCATCATCTTTTATTTTATGTATCTTGAATATTATTATAGCACTTCACGTGTCCATCTATCATTCATTTGTTTGACTACATAGACAACTCATTACCATTTCAATCTCTACTCGGCACACAATGTTTGTCACTCTCCACATATTTTTATCTATCATGAATAATTCCATATTTTATTTTTTATATATTCCTAAACATTTTCACATTCAAAATCTTTTTCTAAACTATACAAATTCAAATCAGTATACACAAATATTTTTATTACATGTTTTGAAAAGTATATTCATTCTTTTGAAATGATTCTATAATAATTACTCTTTTTTTAATGTATTTTTTCAATATTTAAGTCATTTTAAATGACAATAACGAATCAACACGTTATAATCGAAGTCTCATATAGTATCAATAACGAAGTTAAGCAACATTTAGAATAATTAATCGATAGAATAATGGATAATTTTGTAGCAGATGGTTTCAGTATTTATATATTATAATAATATAATAGTTGAAAAAGTCATTCAATAATATCGCAATATCTTAATATTATTGAGTGGCTCAGGATAGAAGCAATTAGAAAATAATCGGGTAGTCTTTTGTTCATCAGTGGGCGTTAGCAGGCTGGTTATGATGATGATGATGATGATGATGATGATCTTAAAATATTGGGATATCAGTAGTTCTTGTACTCCAATATTATTTATATGAACTGAATATAATAGTTGAAGAAATCATTCAATAATATCTCAATATCTTAATATTATTGAGTGGTTCAGGATAGAAGCAAATGGAAAATAATCGGGTAGGTTCAGGAGTGGGCGTGAGTAGCTGCTTATGATGATGATTATGATGATCTTAAAATATTGGGATATCAATACTTCTTGTTCTTCAACATTATTTATATAAAAAATATTATAATAATGATATTATAAACAAATAATATTATAAAAATTTCATATCGGAACCAAAAATTTTCACACCAACGGCGCACAAACGCGCACACATTTCCCATCGAATTTCAAACGCCATGGACCGTCCCGCCATTTTCCCCATCGAACACAAGACATATTATACCAATAGATACCTATATTTTCGATATGAACCGAATCGGCCGCTTTTCATCTCGCCACAGCGCTTCCGCAACGAAATCAATTAAAATGATACGCGAAACGCGGATTCGCGAAACGGTTCGATGCTTTCGCACACACGACGCAATTTAACGCGGCTTTGTTTTATTATTCCGGAATGCCTTCGTACACCCCCTTATGATTGTGTTTTTTTTTCAGGGGTGGGTTCAGATTTTGGCGGGTTTGGGGTGCAATTTCGCGTTCGTTAGTATTGCGGTGCGATTGATGGGTAGAGTTATTTTTTCAGATCGGTCGATTTTAAGTAAATGAGTTTTGAAGAATCGGGTTGTGTATAGATTAATTAAATGAGAATTTAATGTTTATTATGGGGTTGTTGCTGTAGTAAGTTGTTTGTAATGAGGATGGGGTGCGATTTAGGAATTTTAAAGTGCAATTAAATTATTTGTCGAAATATAAAATAATTTGACATAGAAATGCCAATTCAGTAGAATTTTGATAAAATACATTTGAGGTGCATTAAAATATTTTCTAGTATAGTCAGTTAAATGACTTATGGTAATGTATTATATAATGTTAATAGTCATCCGGTCATATGATATTATCTACTTGAAGTGTTTTTTAGTTCATGTATCAATTTTTCAATGAAATATAATAAAAAAGAGCGTATGGAACTATTTTTTCACATAAAAAAAGTAACAAAAATAATTGAAATGACCCGAAAAGCTTTTTAAAATGAAAATTCACGAGTAATTTTGGAAAGTGATTGACAAAAACACAATTGGTTTTTGTAAACAGATAGTGCTTTTTTAATTTCCTTTATGTACGTTTTCATTTTAATATGAAAATATTTACAAGCAGCCCAATATAGAAATATATATAAAAAAAATTGCAGTTTTATTTTTGAAATATTATAAATAAATACATATTTTAATGTTTCATTGAATTTAGGGTGCAATGTAAAACTTTGTATGCAAAATAACGGCAACGTCACGATTCGATATTCAACCAAATATTGCGTGAATAGTACCGAAAGCAGATTTTTCGCTCAATTAGCTGTTCTATCGATGTGGAAATACAGATTTTTTGTTTTTGTTAATAAGCGATGGTGCATATTCAAATTGCAACACAAGAATATGGAAAATTTTTGACACTGTTATTCGAATTCAATTTTTCGATTGAATTGTGCGTATATTCGAACGAGATTATTTCCGGTTTTCATTTAAATCCAATTGTTTTCGCTTAATGAAAGCACGTTTAATTTGAATTTTCGTGTGTTTCAATTGAAAAATTGTTCCTATGGATCGTAAAAAAATACAATTATTTTCAATGAACTATGAAACGAAATTAAATATGATATTTTGTACAATATTTTGAATTTAATTAATCGATCATATATTATACTCGTGGAAGTTTCTCGCACGTAATATGAATATTGAAATGTCGTGTTCTTTGGGTTTCTGTTTACACAGGAAGAGTTTTCACGGGGTTACGCTTTTTCCGTAACATTATTATCCAATTCCGAGCCGAGAATGCATTTCGGGTTTTTATGGGTATTTCGTTCGAATTAAAGCGGGAAGCGAAAGTTCATTCTCTTTTTGCGAGTGTGTGCTGAGAATTTCGACGACTTCCAAATCGAAATATTATTTTAAAGGTAATCTAAAGCTGAAACTACACAACGTTGCTTTTTATATAATTTCTTTTTTTTTTCAAATAGAAAATCATTTCTGTATTAAAGGATAAACTTGTCTAATTCGGAAATTATTTTCAACTTGATATAATTAAAAAAAATATGATATCAAATATTCTGATACATTTATTTTTACTTACATTTCGGGTCTTTAGACTTCATATATTTTCTCATCATAAACTTAAGCGATTATCCGAGATCAGAGCAGCGAAATAGTCAAGTAGCTGGTGAAGGTCCAGCTTTACAAAGACATCTAACCGAAACCATTCCCCTTTTTGCGTTCACTTTCATTACATAGAGCCGTCGGACGTTCTTTTCTTTACGACTTTTGTTTCGCATTTCGTATTCACGTCTTCACCTCACCGCCTTCCCGTTTTAATTTACTTTCACATACATTTTTATATTCCGCAAAAAGAAAAAATATGACGCTGAAAAAATCAGCTCACTTCCATTTTTTTTTTCTGACGTTTCTGATTTATTTTTAGATAGATAATTTTAAACAAAATAATAATAAATCACATCAGGATTAGTTTGCATTCAATCAATAAACGTATTGAATGTGAGTTCTGTTTATTTTTGAGTGTATACAAAATTTCAGCTGAAACTATCGTATTTGTTCTGGCACATACGTGATGTATCAAACGATTGAAGCGAAATCGAAAAGTTTCCGTTCGTTTGATGTTACAATGTAGATTTACAGCGCGAATGGATTGTATCTGAAACGAAGAGAAGATTGTTAATTTAGCTCTTTTCTCTTTCGAAGTGTTCCACTTGATCGCTCGAATGCTTAAAATTTCGCATCGATTGAAGGGTCAATTTATTTAACGAAGGCTTCGAAAGATTGTCGCATTTTATCTGGATCTTAATTGGATTGTTTCAATACAGCTTAGATTTAACTGATTTACCATTTAATAAACGAACTTTCTTTTATTTAAAATTGTTCATTTAATAAATATAATATTGATGTTTTTAATATAAAAAATAGTTTTGGGATTGCAAAAAAAGCGAATTTTCCGCATTTGGATAATGAGAAATGAAATAAGGAAATTTGAATGATTTGGAAACCGTTGTCCGGTCGGAAACTGCAACGGTGGTTTTCCGACGGACCGGAAAATTGGTAGAGGGCTTTTCGTTAAAGTTCGGGAAATGTGGTAGCCGACAAGGAAAACCTTTTTTCTGTTGGAAAACCTCCGAACGAAATGAAGGAAAGATGAAGATATCCCTTATTATAGAACGGACAGTGACAGGGCAAGCAATCGAATCTGTCGCACGTAATAACGTTTGCATTAGTAACAAACGCGTTTAGATGAAAATTATTCATTGTTTATTTGAACGATTCCCATGCACACATCCAATCATTATATTTTTTAATCAAAAGTTGAACAACCACACCAAACGAACGGCGGCACTCGCCTTTAATTTCTTAATCATTTTAATTAGAAAAGTAAACCTATTCGAGCGCGAAACATGCTTCGGCACGAACACAAATCATTTTTTAATTATATTTTATAACGTTTGCAAAGGCGATAAAAATTTTTGCTTACGATTCCGTACACACATGAAACAGAAAACGTATTAGCGTTTTTGTTTCGAATTACATATCCATTCCGCTTTGAATCGCTGCACATTTTTTATAAACAAACAAAACGAGCTCATGACAAAATGTAAAATGTTCATTTAATGACTTTATAAAAACAATTCCAGCGTATCTGCCAATTCATATATTTTTTTAAAAATATAAACACCATTGCTTTTTCTTATAATATGCAATCATTTCTTTCTTTACAATAGAAAATAATTAAAAAACGAAATATATGAAAACGTATACATTTTTCCATGTTCGAACATATATAGGGTGAAAAGCGTTCTATAGACTGTACAGATGTCGACCATGGTCTACCCTCGAGGGCAATCGGGTACCATCTTCGCAGTTGGCGTTTGAAACTTTAAACTTGATCCACTCTCGTTGACACTCGATTCGGGATCGAGTAAATCCCGACGAGGGTCAAACGGTCACCCAAATAGCCGTTTCGTTGTTCGTTCGAGTGGTACTGTTTCTATTATATTATAGTTTGTGGTGCTTCTTTGTTTAACAGCAAAGACACGTTGGGTACATGTTTGTAACGAGAAATTATATATTTTGTAATTTTTTTGAATATTTTTTTTAATATTACTGAATACAGTGGTTATTCCTATCATTTTTTCCAACCGGGATTAATATGATGTACTATACGTATATAATTCGAATTTCATTTTATTTTTGGCAATGTAAGTTATGTGATTGTGATTATTATTGTGAAAATTAGTTGAAATATTAATTTGAAATTGGAAGAATAAGAAAAAAATAGTTGTTTTGTTAAACGTGTCATCGGAAACCCACTGACCCTAGTTATAATGTGTATAACGTTAAATAACTTGATTATGTAAAACGGATTATTCCACTTCTAAGTCTTCGTACACTTTGTCGTTATGCGACACCTGAACGAAGCTATCATAAATATCACTTTCACCTTAAAAAAAAATGTTGAAAAATTAGAAAAAGAACCTGTCAAAGGCGCATTAGCAAGAGCTCATCCGCTTTCAGCTCGACTTAGCAATAATTGATTAAGATTGTTTCAAGATTGTTTTTTTCGTATTTTTTAATACTACCGCTTTTTAAAACCCTTTACAATATCGCACAATATAATCCATACAAATAAAATAATCTAAAACAAGTACAGCTCACTTTTGTCTCACATGTTTTAGTGTTAAACTTAATCGTTTATTTTATGCCCCACCGTTGGATTTCCTCTAGAAATTCACAAGCCCAAGATAGTTTTATGTACGTGTTTATTGCGATTTCACCATTTTATGACAGCATCGCGAATAAATCTCAATGCGATCCTAAGAAGCGCGCCATTTAATGCGCTCAATAAAGACGAACGCACCCGCCATTTTGTACAGCGCGCTTTATAAATAAACGCCATTAAAGCGGAGGCCGCTCTCTGTTTCGGCCCAGCTTTTTTTCGCGGCTCTATATCAAATTTAAAAGGACTCTCTCTCTTGTTTCAGCTATATATAAAACAACATGAAAATACGTACCGTGTTGACGGAAGGCCATGTGCCTTCGCTCAAAATGTATCGTACAAATGAATATTTGTTTCCGGTTGGCTTTTCCCGCAAAAGTTTCGTCCGCGACGTTGAAGTTTATGGAAGCACAATACGTGAAGAATCGGTTTATTTGTGCGGATTGTTTTATGAAAAATGTTCGCGTATTGTTTCACCGCGGAAGTTGGGGGTCGGAAATGGCAGTTTCGGGTCCGGGAAATGGGTTAAATAAATTTCGGTTGCATTGAAGTGTTTTTTGACGCAATAATTTCAGTCTGATGTTTGATACTTTGAAATGAGGGTTTATTTATTTTTAAATTAAGAAAATATCAAGATTCTAGAATATTTTATAGATAAAATCAATTCTTTTTGAATGGGAAAATATACTTATATATTTTTTTTTAAATTAAAATTAAACAACTAACTTGATTGATGGATATTTTTTGATAAAATATTATATTTTCATAAAAAATTTAATGATTTTCGAAGCATATTATTATAAACTACATATGTAAATATTATATAATAATATAAGGTATTTCAATAGGAACATTCGATTTTAAAATGTAAAATTTGACAATTCGCACACGTTGTTCAACGCCATAACCTTCCATGGTGACATTCACAATTAAAAACAAATTTAACAGATGTCACTTTAACATCATGGCTGCTATAACCTAATAAATTTCGAGCATCCATATTGAAATACCCTATACATTATATTGTGAAATATTTGTTATTTTGTATCTTTGCGTTCATGATACTAATAATAGATAAATCAATCAATTATTATATATTTTTCTGAACAAAATTTTGTGAAATAACCAAGTGAAAAGGATAAAATTCAAATTTAAATTATAACCAATATTTGTATAGTTAAAATAATATAAAAACTTAAAAAAAAAACAATTTTAATTAATTTAAAACACAACACGTTAAAATATCGTTCGATTTTCGACAGTTTATAAAACGCACGCGCCATTACCACTGACCTTTGTTTCTGAACGCGGGACACAAATTTAATAATAATTCGAAAAGGGCGGGTCAAAATTTTAGCGTAAGCCGATTAAAATTGACAAAAACGGGACAAAGCCAGGCAGGCAACACGGCGAGCGGATGTGCCCGCGTCTATCCAAATACATATTGTATGTTTGTCGTAAACTGGAGGCTCTCAAATGCTGTGTTTTCGGTTGTGTGCTGAATATTTGTATCGGCTATGGTAGAAAATCGTTGCGTATGGGAGGTTTTATGGGTGTTTTTGTGTTTTAAGGGATGTTGGTTTTGTTTCGAATGTGATTATGGTAAAGTATTATTGTGCTCTGATATTTACGACGTTGTTTTTGTAATGAATTTCAATTCAATCACTCCATATTCAGAAATCGAAAAACAGATGCACGTTAATTAAATTTGAATTCGATTAGGCAGCTTTTTAGACGACCGTTCGATTTTGAGAAACACAACGAAGGTCAACGAAGGGTCACCGATGTTCGAAGGGGGTTGTTTCCGATGCGCAATTCTGTATTTATGCTTCAATTTTAAGGGGTGTACTACTTTGAGGGAAGTGTGATTGTACGGAAGGGGAGGAAGTGACGGGAACAGTTTATAAGGAAGAAGACAGCACCTGAGGGACAAGACTAAACAGTATTTGCATATAGATCAAAATTGTTGGATGCTTTATGCATATTTTTGACAAAAGTGTTCATCTTGATCTAGTCGGATTGAATGATTTTGCAGGATGAAGATTTAGTGGTTAGTATGGGGGTGAGATCAGCAATGAATCATAATTTGTTCTGAGTTTGTCAATAGTATTTTTGGGGTGAAGATTTAGGGGATAAATGTAAGAAATACATAGAATTCGAGTACACTGCGTGATGAATAAAAGCGATTTTCGGACAAATATAAATATATCTATTTATACATCAAAACATTGTTAAATAAGTGGTCATTCCAATCCGATTACATTTTTTTTTGGAAAATTAGATACAAGTGGAATCAAACATATATCACCCTATCGGGGTGGACATTTTGCGAAGAATTACATTCGGACAAATATAATTTGAGGGATTTCTGGTGCACCGTGCAATAGAAGGAAATGGTCTTCGAGTAAACAAAGGACTATTGCAACAGGAAGCTTTCGCCGAGGGGATGTTTTAATGTTACTGCTGCAATTTGATGCTTCTGGCGAACAACGGAAACGATAATGTTATTCTATAGTATCCCGAGACGCTTATATTGCCTTGTGTTATCCTTATTATTGTCTTAGGCACACATTTTCAAAATTTCCAGTAATATCCGATGAAACTTGATATTGCAGGAACGTTTTGTGAAAAATTCTTTCGTTTTATTTCATTCCTATTTGTATTTTATCAAACGGATCGCTAACGTATGCGTGTCTAATCAAAATCACTTCTAAATAAACGTACCCACGATATTGTTTTAAAATACAATTAATGTTCTATCGACTCGAACGGTTTATTCGTATCTGTGTTAACGCGATACGAGCACGAATATACACGTACTCGTATTTTCAAAACGTAGTAACTCTCGGTGTGTTCAAAAAGTTACACGATTTTCAAATTTTTTGTATTGCATTTCAATTATTTGTGTCTTTTCTTACAATAAAAATACTTAATTAATTTATCAATGAACAAACTAATTTATATGTATATCGTTTTATTTTTGTGATATTTATGTGATAGTCAGATGAAAATCATGTAAATAATATTTTTTTATAAATTACAACTAATGCTAGTGAAAATCTTAATTCAATAGGATAATTTGTTAATTAACTGTTGTAAAAATTGAATAACGGTAAAAGGTAATTCAAATACACATCAAAAACGAAACGATACAGATAAGAATAGCATAACGCTTAAATAAAAAAATAAAATAATTTCAGTTTTATAAGTCAAAAAGTAAATAGAAAATCAAAACACAGAAAAGTCCTCCATTTGAAATCCAAAGCGAAAACATCCCATAACTTATATAACACCGGCACACGAGCCTGCTAGATTAAATCCGCCAACTTCTCGTTTAACATAATAAGTTGTAATCTGCCCGTTTCACTCTCTCGCCTTCGAGAAACTCGGAAACGTTTTCGATATGTGTGCGTGTTATATATTATGTACGGCGCAAATTCGCCACGCATCATACACGGCGATAATAATAATGTGCGAACAACAAAAGTGCGTCGAAAGCACAACTTTTGGCGGGGTGAAATTGGAAAATTTCGCGAAAATCCGCCGCTCGAACGGCCAAGGAGATGCTCCTTTGGTTCGAGTGTTGGCGCTTTTAATCGCGTTTGTTGATGTTTTCGATGGTTTCGTGTTTGCTAATTATTTTAAAAGATGGGAGTGTATTATATGTTTATGTATATCAGGTATCGGCAAACTCCGGCCTGCCGTCTATTTTCAATCCGGCCCTAATATTATTTTCAAAAAATTTAGAATCAATTTAGAAATTCTCATCTTCGAAAAAAAAAATCGAAATAGATGTACGAGTATTTTCTGAACATTAGTTAAACTACGGTTACAAAAGCGTTTTTCGGATTTTGGTAAAAGTCTACAAAACATTTTTATATTTCAAAATCCATTTAACTGTACAATTGAAGAGCTTCTATCGAATCCTCAGTTGGAAATTATTGTTTTACAACATTATGCATTTGTAAAATTTTAAGTTGTTATCTATAGTATAGATTCAATAAAAAAAATTGCCTGCGGCGCTATTGATTCGAAATTATTTTCTTAAAATTAGCTGCATATAAAAATACTTTATAAAAAAATTTACAAAAATTTAATATTTTTAAAAATTATATAAATTTTCAAATAACTATTTTGAGATCGACTAGATTTAACTTTTTAAAATTTTGAGCATGTTTTTTTGCTCTTTGAGTAGAATTACCCATATAAAATCATCAAATTCGTTATCCGGCTCGCCGAGTCTCAAATTCATACAATCCGGCCCTTTCCAAAAAAAGTTTGCCGATCCCTGATGTACATATATCATCATGTGTTGTAAGATCTGTGTGATTTCATTGAATGTTTGTAGGTTCTTATTTGTCACAATAATAAAATAAATTATTCTTCATAAATGTATGTATTTTTATCTATTTTATGTCATTTAACTGAATAATCATATGAATTTTTTTAATGTAATTTAATTTCGGTGAATGTTAAGAAATGGTACATTAGATTAAGCTAAATAATTTTACATAAAAAATTGATTTAATACAATAATTGTGAGGATAAGAAATAAAATTTCATTACATACAATAAAAAAACCAAAATCTATATTATATCTATGTAAGAGCGATCGAATCAATCATATTTTTTCGAACAACAACACCATTAAATTCCATTCCACTGCCTTCGTGACCTTTGCGCAAATCCATTTTTGTACCGGCGTATTCGGACAGTACACTTCCGCATATTATTTCCGTAAGCTATTTGTCAAAATTCGCCCCAGAAGCATTGCACACAATAAATCTTTAGTCAGGCTTGACACTGCCATGACGTCATACCACCATAGGCTTTAAGGGGGTCGCGTTATGAAACCTCTTGTACATAAATACGCACAATATCCTCGTGGCGGTCCAATATGTTGACCTTTTCTTTTTCGTTTACGTGACGAGTTTATGATGTGCCATTCTAGACGCAAATATTGTATGTGGAGATTCATAGGGCAATTTGAATGAGATTGTTTTCTATTTCGATATGCTTGGAAAATTCAGTTTCGGGTTTTTATCATATTGGTCGTAAAAATGAAGTGTTGTCTTATGAAATTTTATTTATAGGTAGAAATTAAATATTTGGTTTTATTTTGTGATTATTAATTTTATAATAATTGCATAGAATGCGACTGATAGTCAAAGTGGGGTGCATCAAAGTAGCCGACGCACTTTGTATGTGCATTGTTAGTATGGGGGTGTCGGTGGATAAATGCACTTTCTATATAGGGTTGTCACATATGATGTTTGTATAATTAAATTAATTTGATAGGAATATGCGAATCATTAAAAATTTTAGAATATGATTATATATTTTTTCTTAAATTGATATAATATTTGGTGGGTTTTATAGAAGACTAATTTCTTACTGTTCAGTTTCAACCGTAAAATATTCATGGAAGTTTCTTTCAGCAGACTGGATGAAACAAAAAAGCAATACGACTAAAAGAAAACGTAAAACGTTCATTTTTTTCTATTTACATAGAAAAAAAAAGAAATTTTTCATTTATAATAAAACGATCGAAGCAGTGGAGCAGTCCAATTTTTTCGTACTCCTGCTTCATTCCTATCAAATATTAAGTGAATTCAGCAATATATTATCTGAATACTCGTATAAAGATTTTTGCAGATACAAAGATTTTATAAAATATTCGCATTCACACGATTACATCGAGAAAATCATGCAATAAATTTAACAAAATGGCAAGTACACAACATTGCATGCCAAACACTAATATTTCCATGAACCAAAAATTCAAGAATTTACTAGAATTTTTCCCCGACAAGCAAAATTTTGATACACGGACACATCTCGAGACTTCATATTTTCAAATATTCAACGACGCTATTTAATAAAAAAATATAACACGAATTTCCATCAATAATGCACCGTCTGACAACCCTAAGCCACTCACCCTTCGAGCGCAACCCTCGCGTGACCTAGCCACCCTCCAGAATGCAACTTGGGGTTCTAGTCGAATCGATATTTGCATGGGACCCGAAAAAAAACTTAAATATCTCCACCTATTTGTACCACCGAACTTCTATGGGGCAGGTCGATGCATTTCGGATGCAATGTGAAGGTCGAAATATTATATTAAATGAAATTTTGATGTTATGTGTGTTTATTCATTGCTATTTATTATTTATATTGGATTGTTCTTGGAAACAATCGCTTTGTATTGATTCGATTTTATCTTGTTACATATAGTGTGAATCCGATACGGAGTGCTTTGAATTGTAAACTATACTATTGAATTATTCTAGCAGTTCTGAAACAAAATGTTTTGTATCATTGATGGATTTATATAATATAATATTTTGTATTTTGGATGAAATGAAGATTTTATTCGTTTTGGGAGTGTGTCATATAAAATATAAGGAATGAATCATTTTTATGATGTAATAATATTATAATTCAAATCGATTGAATCAATTTAAAATTGCTAAAGAAGGCGAAAATATTTATGAATTGATAGATAAAAATTCTTGTGTTAGTATAAAAAAATGACAATATAATACATTAATGTTATAACTTATTGATGTTTATATTTTCTATATAAAAATAGTTGATTTTTTTTCGTTTATGGTAATACTCATAGCAAACCATTCCTATTATAACACTTAATAAAAAACCGTAAATATTTCATGCTCTATTAGAATCAAATCAAATAACACTACAATTTAACACGTCTATCATACTTAATGAGATTTTTTAACAAACATAATATAAAAAATGTAGTAAAAAGAAATGACATTTCACAGAAAAAGAAAAGATTCCAATTCCAAAACATAATCTTCGAAGATCGAAAGCTTCTCACACTCTCTAAGAACAGTAAAAAGATCGATCGCACTTATACGCTTTAACATTTGGCAAGAGATCGAAGTATCGGCGAAAAAATGGCGCACGTACGTGCCGGTGTCCCGAAATAAAATGGCGTATTCGTAAATATTGAATACGCTCATCGGCGAGCGCGCCCCCCAGGTTTTATTGCCATTTTTCCGAATGACGGGTGGCAACCCTGAATATTTCATGTAGGCGTTTATAGGTGTGTGCGCGTGTCAACCCTGTCGATGTCCAAATTATCGCACACCTGACGTTTGTACGGAAATTCGCAATTCGCTGGCACGTGTTTTTGTTTTTATATTGTTTGTTGTTTTTGATGAAAATATTCTTGCGAATTTCGGAAGTTTTGTAATTTATGTAAAAAGGTTTTTTTTCCGGTTTATTTTGTAATAAGTTGAAATATAGTGTTTGATTGTCAATTTAAAGTAAATTAACACTTAGCATAATTACTAATCAAAGTAACCAGTGACAAGTTGATATTTTTTCATGGGTTATATCGTATACTTACTGTCGATCGATTTATAAAATCGAGTGTTAAAATTTCGGAGCAATTTATTTAATGGGATGTCGTCCGTTTGATCTCTCGGCACTTATTTTTATGTATGAAAAATTCGTATTACCTTCCATGCGCTAATTTATTCAAATTAAAGTGTCGTTTCTTGTTTGAATATTTTCCACTGCGTATAAAACTTTTTTTACTTCTCTTTTTATGACTGGTTATGTAAAAAAGGAAATTTACATTTGATATGCCGAAATTCACTCTAATACACGGTCAATTTTGACACTTCGATTTGACATTTTGTTCAATATGAGTCAACACACTCGACTTTTATCTAAAATAAATAAAAATTATCGAAGGGCGTTTTTAAAAAATAATTCATTACGTTTTCAACGAAATATTAAATTTGTTTATCATTATCATGGCAGTTTACTTACCTGATAATTACGTCATGCATTCCCATAGAGCTTATCCGTGACTCACCTGACGACCATTTGTCTCAGTCAGATATTAATAGCTCTTTATCAGCTCGCTTTGTTGTCAAAAACAGCTTAATACTTGGTCGAGTTAAAAGGCAACATTATCTTTTGACCTATCGTCAACCATTCGGAAAATTGTTGTGAAGCTCTATGGCGATTTTACCTGTCGGGGAACAGGTAAAATAAATAAACTTAATTTTTATTATTATGACATTCAAATTGTATATAAAAATTCTCTAATAGATGTGCAATCTGAGATGAAATATTTTTCTAGGAACTAGAAAACTATCTTTTAATTTATCAGATTTCTCTCGGGAGGGTTTTTGAGTATAATTGAAGTTTTTATTATCAAATACGTAAATAGATTAATTATGTAATTAAAATAATACTATTTTAGACTTATTTTACACTCTGAAACACTTGTTTATTTCTTAAGCTTCGTTACAAAACGACACATTTATTACGGTCGACATGCCAAGTGGATCGATACAGCGGATACGCAAGCAGTGACTAGCAACCTTCGAACCGAACGAAAACCCGTTGAATATTCGAGAAAAAAACTAAAAAATAATAAAAGAACATACAAACAAAGGAAACGAGCTCGTAAACGGTACAAAAGCACACCTTCGACAGTAAAATTTCCACGGTCCGACGCGCATGAAACCCAATTACGCGCAACGCTTTCGGGACTGACAGTAAACTTTCGACAAATATGAAATTGAATAATTGAGGGGAAAAAAACGCGCACATCGAAGGGAAAGTTTGCCGATTCGTCTTTTCATATCGGCGATTCGCAGATATGAAAGGAGTTCGTTCTCAGCACGGTTTTTCCGAGGAAAATCTGCGACAGATGTGATTTTCCGCGAGGGATGTCGCTGCTGCGATGGGAAATCGAGAAATAGGTTCTTCCTGTTTTCGGATTTTGCTCTATGGTATTTTTATAAAAATAAAATGCAGAAATAGAATAGAAAACGATAGAAATTATTAAGAGCAGAAATAGTTTGTTTTTGCTTAAAAAAATGCATTAAATATAACGTTATACATAAACTTGCTTTAGAATTAAAAATCATAAAAAATCATTTTTTTTTTCGGTTTCGTTCAAATGTCATTTTGGTCTTGATTTTTGTAAAAAGTTTAATTAATATGCTATGATTCATAAAATAAATTTGAATATTCGACTCAAAATAATTATGTATAGAATAGAACCATTTGTAAAGAAGTAGTCGAAAATAATATAATAAATTATATATTGACGAAACTGATTTTTAATTAATAATATCAAAGTAATTATTAATTCTGTAGTTTCGTGTATATATATATGTATATATTAATTTTAATTTGCAAATAGGGCAATAAAATATTTATTATTAGTATCAATTATTATCAAATCAATATCTATTTAATATCGAGAGATAATTGGATTCAATTTATTATACCTATTGTTAGTTGAAACTATTATATTATAGTTTCAGTATCATAATACTTCATAAAATATAAGATTAATGCCGAAAAACTCATCCGGATAATATTCAAGCTATTCAGAAAAATATATTTATTTCTTCCGCATTCTCATACTGGACAAAAATAGGGGGAAAAAAACATTTTTTTATGAAATTTCCGTTCTCACACAAGTGACACAAAATATTCCGCGCTCCGTTGAATGGCCGATTGATTGAGAGACGTTTCACATATTCGCGAAAACTGTCACACTCCACTTCTCGATTTTATTTTCCAGGAAATTTTCAGCACGTGTAGTGTTCCGAAAACTGTGAAAATCGAGCCATCCTTTCGGCTCTTTGATGCTTCAAACTCGCATAAAACAGAGAACTGGAAGCCGAGAGAGTTCATTAAGGGCGAATTAAACGCGGATACAACATTTTCGTGGGATTTCGTCCCTTCGGCTTCAGCCGAGCCTTCTTTGATTCGTGTCTGATGTGACGACTGAAACCGCAAATGCCATAATGAAATGTCGAATGAAAATGGTATAACGTTTCGATTCAGAAACGTGCTTAGTCATCGGAAAATCTATTCACCGTATTTAAGAGAGGTTTAAGGGTCAATTGATTGAAAGTTTTCTATGTTGATTCTGCAATTTTCGGAAAATATTTCATGTCGACTTCGAAAAAACCATATTTCATTTTGTAAGCTTGATGTATTTTTTCATTGTTATTATGCGTGTACGGCTTCACGTAACGATTTTAATAAAAATTTTCTCGATTTTTATTAAATGTAACCGAGACGGAAATATTACGGAAAATGAAACAAAAAAGTGTCGAGAGAAATATAATTTTAACTGACTTGTTCAGGGCGGGGAGGGACCGTCTCTTCATTTTATCGAATCGCCGAACGAGAACGGCTATGAAAAACCTGAAAAGTTTTCATAAGGTTCCGTTTTTTTTATAAGACTTTTTTCAGGAGCGTTTCGGTGATGTTTCGGCCCATTCTTGAACCACCCTGAAGAAGAAAAGGTTGACATTTTCACAGAAAGCCACCCCTGTTCGTTCGAGTCCATTGTTATACTCGCGGAATGTATTTTGCGCGGGGTTTTCGTCACTTGTTCACTTTTGCATGGTTTTATTAATTTTTTTTGAGTTTCGTGACTATAATTAAATTGTTATTCCGTGAAGAACGGTATATATATACTTTTCAGTGCATATACATTTCGGTATAGTGTGCGTTTTAATTGAAGTTTCGCAATCAAAATGTTAGTCGTATTCTCGAAGCGTGCTCTCTCTTCACGGTGTTGTCATAAAATTCTAAGACTAATTAAGCCGAATATAACGAGGAAAACGTAAAGTTTAAATTTTATGTGTTTTGAAATCGTTGCTTATGAGGAAGTCGTGGTTCTGAAAATACGATATAGCATTTTTGAAAAAAAGGGTTACTTTACTTATATCGAAAATTTCCAAATTAATTTATTACCGATAAAAAATTACGTATGTTTTAATAGAATTTTCGATGGATTTGTATTTTAAATCATTTATATTTTAAATGCAGTCAAATTGAAATGGTGAAAAATTTGGTTTTGTATAGAAAAGGTTAAGTTATGTGTGGCCACTTGTTGCGGTCTCTTTTGGCCAAATCTCCCGGATTAGGGCGAATTGGCTAATTTGTCACGCTGAAAATACGTCTTAGAGAATAAGTGTTTTTTTCAGCGTTTAAAAAATTTAATTTTTCGAATTTTTTCAATATTATAAAAAATAGGATAAATGATAGGATGCTTCCATGCAATGTTAAACAGTGTTTACGTAATTATTCAATCCTTTGTTTTTCTTCACGAATTGACATAATGGATTTCCTGAACTTTCCATTAAATTAATTAAATCAGGTTACAATTAAAGTGGTTTCAATTAGATTTTTCAACGACAACGAAGAAATTTTCCCACAGTTTGTATTTCGTCCGAAGTTGTGTCGTCGTTTTCGCATTAACGTCTTCATTCTAAGTATAAAGTTTAGTTAGTGTAAGCAAAGTCGAAATGAAATTTCAAACTTGTTATTTTTTTATTGTTCGCATTGCGTACATTGAGCGTGATTCCGTAATGGATCTAATTTAAATTCGAATGTGAAAACTTTGATAGAAATTTTCTTCCAGACACATAACTATTACAAGTTGGTAATAAATAAATTTCGCCTTATACGATATAAGAATACATATATTGACGTGACTCATATAATATTTATTTTTTCACAAAAGTAGGCAAAAAATTTTTTTATAATCTCATAACAGCTTTATGATATTTTCTAAAAATTACAAAATACGCATATAAAAATATTCATTTTATATATCTAAAAGCTTATTGTTTTCAAAATACAAATTTACTGAAAAATTTCAATACATCTGAAAAATACCTTCTTTTGACAAAAGCGAGTTTCAAGTGCATCCACTCGGTACGCGAGTGCACTTTTCCGCAACGATAAGCCGAACGAGCGGGAATATCTTTCAAATTTTTTCCCCCATTTACACTCCCCTATCCTCCCCATCTTATCCCGTGAAGCCTTCGTCCTTCGGCTGAAAAGGGTCGAGATGAGCTCGGTAGGAAGTCGTTGGAGCCGCGTGTAAAACTGAGCAATTCTGCGCTCTACGTACGCTGCGAACAAAAGGAAACGTTTACGACCGAATGTTGCTGTGCGGTGAAAGCGGTTAATTTTCTTTCTGCACTTTTTTGGGTCGTCTTAAGCGGGGTTGTGTGTGTGTTCGCCGATCGAGTGAATCTTTTTGAGAGTGGGATTTTATGATTTTTTTTATACGGTCGATTGAAGGTTTAGTATTTCATATGGTATTTATGATGTGAAAAAAAATCGTGTTTGTAAAAAAGGTTTAGTAATATTCAGTGCGAAATTTTTCAATGGAAAGCATTTAAAAAGTGCCAATGGAACTTTCATTGAAACGCAAAATAGTATTGACACCATTTCATCGAATGCAATCTGATTTTTCGTATTTTTTCCACACCAGAAGTGCATTGAATTCGAAATGAATAGGTTCAATTGAAAGAGTTGAAATCCGGTTACGTGGTCGACTTTAGCAAAGGAAGTGTGAATTTTGCGCGGCTTTTTCAAAATTGAAATTTTAATATTAATTTGATTCTATCCAATGATTTTTTTCATCTTTGAAGCATTGAATTTGTGAAATTGTTTTTAATTTAATTTAATTTATCATCGTGATTTCAAGATGTTTATCAGGAAAATTTACGAAATGTCGATATTTTTTAATAGAATCGAATCAAAATTGACTAAGAAACACCGATAATAAGATAAATTAACGAGTCAATTATTTTAGGGCTTGTAATGATTATCTCCATAAGATTTTTTATATAAAAATGATTTTCCTTTGAATTTTGATAAATCACAGTTTTAAAAATTAATATTATAGGTAGTAACCTACTTTATAAAATTTTATAATAAAAAACAATAAAGACAACTGATTTTCAAATTAACGTATACAATAAAAAAATTGAATACCCATTGAATTTGATTCAAATTTTTCTCACATCGCTTCTCGCATTATTTTTTACGTACTTTAGCGATTTTCCCGAGGCTTTCACCGGGAAAATGGTCCAGTTAGCACTGCCGTGGTCTTCTTACAATGGACACCGGGACAAAAGGATCGTCCCCCTTTCCCTTTAGTATGGTCTACGAGAAATTCTCGAAACGTTTTTCCCCATCGTACCTTCGAGGCTTTTGTTTTTTGATCTCCACCACGAGGTTGCCTTTATACAAATGTTTAGAGGGGAAAAAAATGTTAAAAATTCGATCGTGGGCGGTTGACGAACGTGTTGCGTACGAATATTTCGATTTTATATACATATTCATGTTTTTTTTAAATTAAAAATATTGTTTAAAAATAATAATTTGAGTCAGTGAAATAACAAGCTAGATGAAAGTCGTATAATCCGGAATATCTTTCAGTACTTTGTATGCAAATATTGCACCGTTCAGCACTATACATTATTCACTGATATCCTAACAAAAATTAACAACTCGGAAGCTTTTCGTCGACAACAAAAGCTTCAGCTTTTATGGTAAGCTTTTATGACAAGAGATGCACCGTAGTTTCAAACATATCGCGAAGCTCATCAAAATAGTGTACTTAAACTGCACATAGATAACAAGCAGTCGTATTCAAACATATTTCAACAATAATTAAAGTAATCTAACATTTCATAAAAATATAATATGACGAAATTTCTACAAACCTGTTATTGCGAATTAATTCATTAAATTTTAATCATTAATCATACTCACCGTCAAATTTTAACACATAATATATAATTTTGATTAGTCATTACATATTTTTTCGACAAATTATTCAAATTTTCCGCGACACGAGCACTTACACCAGCTTTGTTCAATTTTCATACGGCTTCCCAGCAAATTCCGGCCTCAACTTCGGTCTGTTATACGTTATTCATCAAAAGCACCGGTTTTGATTGGATTCGTTTCCAATTTGGCGAGACGGCGTGCCAAAGGTTACCGACGCCCGAGCCAATCTAAACTGTCATACACACTGACAGTGAGAAACTACCCTGTGTTTCGACATTCAGAGGTGTTTTACATTTTTTTCCTGTATTTTTCGAAGTCGTCTTTGCTCTGTGTGTTTTTTATGCTCTATCGAAACGCTTGTAGGTTGCTTTATTGCCATGTTTATGCTTAGTATTGTTTTTTTCCCGAACGTATCCGATTTTGCTACATAGGCTTGTATCATATTATACCTTCATATATAATATATATTTTTTTTATTTTGATAATAAGTAAGTTCTTATTATACTAGTGATAATAATGATTGATGAAATTTATAAATATTAAAAATTTCCAAGGGTCACCTATTGTATTATCAAAATAATTTAGATTTATGATACGCAACCACATCTGTAATATTTTCTGTCTATGAATTATATAGTTTAGTATCAATAATTATAACAAATTGATCATCAAATTGATATTCATTACGAAAAATTCTAAAACAAATCTCTACATAAAATTATACCAAAGAATTTAAAAACTTTGCAAGAAGAAAACTCCGAAACCGCGCCAGAGTTTTCCCGCGATTTTCTCGCACGGAAACGGAAAAGCCCGACTCGCGTAATTAATCCAGGCATTTTTACTATAACACGTCCGCTTTGTATCGGATTTTTGGGAAATCGGGTCTGTGGGATTCCCCAGGGACCAGACCGTGACAGATGCGGGCTTTGTCACGGCGAGATTCGGGAATTTCGTTAAAAGATATCCCGCGGAACCGTTGAAAATGCGGAGGGTCCCATGGGACTTGCGAGGCGACACCATCACATAAATTAGAACGGAAAAATTAATGAAAATGTATTTCTTTTTTATTTACTTTTCGGGTATTTCTGTGAAATTCGAGCTGATGCGATGGAGAGTTCGGTGTGCTTTTGTATTCGCCTTTTTTGTAACGGTTTTGTATATTTATGTCACAATTATGAGTTTTTTTTTTATTAAAATCATATATGTATATTTATGAAGATGAATATTCATTTTTGTGATAAAGATAATTTTTGTAATATATTTAATAAAATTTAAGTATGGGAGAATGCAATAACGCATATGTGTAATATATTTCAACTTCGCTTATACGAGATATGGTCGTGCTTACATTACTAAGGAAATTAACACAATGTAAACGATAAAAATGAAAAAAAAAATTAATAACAAAATATAACATATTACATATAAATTTTGCAAACTAATCTCAAAAATGTCCGTTTTGATTCATCATTTGATGAATTTATACATTGCGGATTCTCTGGTCTTAAAATTTGTTGAAAAATATTATATATTCGATTTTATATTTAAATTTTCAATAAATTGTTTCCATCAAACATCAAAGAGAGCGTAAATATATTAAATGCAACATCGTTTTTCTTCAGCGAACATCAAAGAACGAAACAATTAAAAATTTATACGACACCGTCGTCTGAAATGGCTTTCGTTAGAAATTTCCCACCGGCAACGGCGTTCTTCTCGCTATATTTCGAAAATTTTCGGCATGCAAAAAAAGTTTCGCTTTTGAAGAGCGGTTGCCGTTTTGCGGACCATCGGCCAATTAGGTGGACCACTTCCCCGTCGAGATTTTCAATTAAAACTTTTTAAAGTTTTTAAAGAGCACCACCCACTTCTCGCCCCGGCCTTGCAAAGCTTTGGAGGTCCTTGTCGCAATACCATAAAATTATAATTGTCCGCGCCTACATAATTGATTTATAATAAATACAGATTTCGGGTCGATGAATTTTTACTTATTTTTTCAGTATATAATTAAGATGCGAAAATTATACGAAAGACAGTCAGATGAAATCTAAATAATTTATGAAATACAAAATATGAAAGTTTTGAAGATATTTGAACAAGTTTGAAGAATTCTTGTTGATTCAAATTCAAGTTGAGGCCCTATGGTAAGCATATAAGCATGAGCTTATATGAAAAAAATAGCGTGAGTTTAAACACATTTATATTATGTTTATACTCATCCATTTTGGTATGCTCGCACTCACTACGAAGCATCATTCTTGTAATTTATATGAAAAAATATAATGAATTTTTTAAAAATTATTTTTGATATTATAAAACAAATGTAATATAATGAAGTTGTGAGAAGCGTGACGAATGCGCCGATTTGTAAGCGAAACGAGACGCAGTAGCTAGGATTACTTTACGTCACTCGGAAAACAAAAGTTTTAAAGGATTAGGCTTTTTGTGCGATCCTCTTGAAATTCTGCCTCCTTAGAAACGTAACCGTACGCTATTTTTGTTTTCAATCAGAATCCTAATACGTTACGTGCTGGCCTTTTTAAACACGGTCTTGTGATGCGCTTTAAAATATAATTGTTTTCAAGTTATTGTGTGTATCTTTATTTAATAAATATGTTTTCATTCGTAAAATGAAGAAACAAATATTTAAAATAGTTGTTTATTTTAATCGAAACGATAATATTATAGTTTGTAAAGTTAATGTTTATAAAATTGAAAAGTTTTGATTGAAAAGCGCACGTCTATTCTATTCAGCGCTTTCAAAAATTTTAAGCTCTTGTATGAAATTATAATTTTCCTTGAAGTTTCTTTCGTTTCTATAAAATCTTCGTTGAAAGTAACCCCCCTGAAAAAGTAAAATTTTTCAACATCGTTCAAATTCATACTTGGGATTTACATGTTGTATTTCCTGAATCGATTAAAGTCGAGTCGTAGAAATAGACAATCCCCTTTGTAATTGTTTTTCTGACGTTGCTTTAATTTGATTTTAACTTTAAAGCTTTCAGTGATTTGTTGTGTGAATTTGAATATTCATTAAATTGCAGTGAATGCATATATAATTTTTGAATCATAGCTTCAAGGTATGATCGCTTTTTTTTCTATTTTGAAATGAAACTGTATTTATAACATGCAAAATGGTTTTAACAATGCAAGCATTATTCTTTTGCATAATAGTTCGTTTAAAGTATTACATACATGTTTTATGAAACAATAGCTTCAAACTATACGTTAGTTGAATATTTTGTGCGCTTTTGAAAAGGAGAACTATTGTTTCTACGTAATTAATCCTCTTCAATAATGCAAGCATTAAAGTTATAAAATGTATGTATAGAATTAATGGGTTCATATATGTATAATACAATACATGAGAAATGTTTAAAATTTACTATTTCACTTATAAATATTATCGAAAATTATTTATCAAAAAATAAATTTCGTATGAGAATTTTTCAAAAAATTGAAACGAATGCTTCTCAATTTGACCAATGAAAGCCAAATTTTCACAAAATCACAATAGAACGAAAAAAGACGATCTGAAATTTTCCACTTTTTAGCTGGGTCCACCATAATTCAATCTAGGGTGCTCGAGTGCACACCGTGTTCCCAAGATCGCTTCTCGGCTGCGATTACCATATTTATTGCCGACGAAACGTAGTACAGTAAACTGTCTAAAAACTGGAATTGGCAATTGTACTGTATTTTCATTTGACCTGTATTTTTTTTTAATTATATAATACATTTTGAATTTTATTAAGTTTACTTTATTTGTTATCCGATTTTATTTTTAAGATCAATCATTTATAAAAAAAATTATATCTTCTTTAGTAACTGAAAAAGGTATGATTGATTTTTTTATCAACTACCAATAACTAACATTTTGACTGCTTATAAGAAGTCAATGCTTCGCTGGATCAAATATTAAAAATAACACAAGAAAATGGCATTAAAAAAAAGAACTCACCCACCCCCACCTCTTTTGAAACTTACTCAAATTTTTCGATAACGAAAATCCAAAATTTCGAGAACCAACGGTAACAGCATAATATTCACCCAGAACATATACGAAAATTGTTTAGGTAAACCGTCTCGTTCGCGCTAAACAAAGAAACGTCATGGCGTAACCCCATCGCGAGACTCGACTAATTTATGGAACGGGAGCCCAAGGGGTGGTAAAACGGGTGGTTAATGGGGTTAGCGAAGTGGGTGGTATATGGGTGTATGGTTTGACGTCGGAAATGCGGTTAGGTACGGCAAGGTAGGGTTAGTAATTAAACCTGTCCCGTTCGAGATACAGCCTTTAACGTGGAGATGATCTGGAGGATGTGTCGATTTTTAATTTCGATAATAGATGTGATTGATTGATTGTTCGTTTTTTAAATGTATTTTTGTGTTAAGGTGATTCGGATTGAAAATATATGTTTGTAATTTTTGGATTGATTGTTGTGAATATTTTGATTTTATAGTTGATCAATGAATATTGAAAAATTCGATCTTTGAGTGATACTATGAAAAACTAATGATGATCAATTCACCTTTAAAAGGCTTTTGAGTCTTACCTAATTTCTTTGGTAAGTTATTATATCAATTTATTTTAATTCTGAGCACATCACGTACATGACAGATCTCGCACGCGCGTGAGAACGTCTTCTCGACTTTGTTCCGCAGTCGGTCGTCACTTCGAGCCGCAGTTACATACAACTTTAACCGGCAACTATCGGTCTCTTGCCAACCGGTTAAACTTGAACCATACATCATCGGGGAGGTTAGGTGTGAACTGTGTATATATAACATACACCAACGCCCATAAGTATTTACCGGCTAATCTGATTTCTGATTTTTTTTTGTTAAGTGTAATTTTACTATCGACATGATTTAAAAAAAATTAAATCATGATCTTACAGAGAATTTTGATATCATCAATAGATAATCAGAAGCATTGCTTTTCCTATTGCTTTTTGTAACAAAAAGTTGAAGAGTGTATTGATTTCGATCAACTAATTTTTGTACGAATTTAACGAAAATTAATAAAAATAAATAGGCTGGCAAATGCTTATGGATGATAATATACGTCTCGGAAAATTTTAGCATTCATTTCGGCTCTTTATCAAAACTGCAAACGTGCTGAGAGTCGTATTATTCACGCGATAACGGCCTAACTTTGTAGCGAGTTCAAGGGTTGAAGGGATTCCGAAGGCGTCGTGTGATGAATTGGTATTTTCGGGTGGTGTGAATATACAATTGAGAAAAATTGCTTCGAAGTACATCGAAATATATAGTATATATTGTCATTTTACGATAAAAGTTTTGAAAACTCTCTTATTAGTACACAGTCTGATATTTTTAACTTTAAAACTTTTAAGTTATTCTATTTCCACAAAATAATAAATTTATTTGCATTTCCTACCAAAAACAAATCGATTACAGATTCTTTTACATTTTCTACGAGGAATATAAGTCAAGTTTCCTTATAGAGATATGGGCACGAAAACAGACGGGATGAAAAAGCGTGAAATATGATCCGAGATCGAAAGTTGTGCGTCCGCTAATGTGTTCGTTCCCACATTTAAGTGCGCGCCCTGAAAAACGAGCTTCGACAAAAAGTCTCAATATGAAAAAACTTTCGCCACTCTTTCGCTGCCACAGTATTATTCTCCGACATCGCTCATTAAGCGAACCCAGCTGGGGAAAAAAAACGAAAAATTTCAACTGCGAAAACACAGAAAAAAAATCGCACATAATATAATATAGGCGGAAAACGCGCTTAAACGGCCGAACCACAGATTCATTGCTTCGCATGCAACTCAAATAAACTTTTTCCTCTGTGCGCATATTTCCACCGTCTAATATGAACATTCCATGTGAAAAGGTACGGAGTTCGTTTTATTTTATTTTTTTAATTTAGAGCATCCGCAGAATTTTTTCATTTCGTAAGCTCGGTTCGTGCCTACAGTTTCAAAGCTTTGTACGCGAGGATTTTGGTTATTACTTATATTTTAATATGTACTTAAATTGATGCGCATATTCAATATAAAGCGAAATTGATTGAATCAGCAAAAGCCCTTATTTTTTCCTAAACATGATCTACTGAGCAATGGACGAAGCCACCAACTTTTCCGACACTGCAACAATTTATAATATTTTTTCGATATCATATTTATGAATCGTATATTATACAGATATATATTATTAGATCAAAAGTGTACTTATAATAAGTATAATATATTAAATTTGCACATATTTAATTTTCCAATAAACCGTAGTCCAGTCGGTTACTGCCTAGTTACCTAGCCATACTTTCCGTTTTTTGAAATTCTGAGTGAAGCCGAACATTGGAATTTCGTTTGACTAATTTTAGGGTATTCAGTTCAGTGTTGTGTTCGCACTTCGAATGGACCTAGTGTGTTATTGGACCTTGTGGTGATTGCGGTGTGTTCGGGTTCTCGACTTTTCAGACCACTGGCTCTAATGTTTGACGTTGTTTATGGTTACGCTGATCGATTCTGTGTCGAATGTTGTTTCTGTGTTTTGTATGTGGGTTCGAAACATTTATCCGAAATTTCTATTTAATTAATATTGAAAAGGTTTGAAAGGGTTGCAGTGTAGGAAAAATTTCGTTGTTTCGTTATGAATAAAATTGTGATAAAGAACTTCTTTTTGTATTTGTTTATTTATATAATAAATGTCATGATTATCATGTAATTATTAATTTGAAGTTTATATTTTTTTATGTAAATAAAATATTATATGAAATTCTTAAATTTTCTTGTATTGAATGAATGATTTATTTCTGATTATTCTAGATAACCGATATGAATGGTAGTCAGTAGATGATTGGGGTTTTTATCGATGAGCAAACTTTTTGCAAGTGATAGTTTTCATTCCGAGTTTGGTAAGATTTTTCTTGCAAAAATAAATACAACAGAACTTCAAATAATATTGAAAATGTTTTGTTCTGTAATCGACATTATAATTCATATAAAAAAAACACAAGTGTATTGGTAATTATATAAAAAATATTGCGTGCTGAAAGTTTTTAATATATACATATAATAATATGATAATAAAATAAAATCGTGATTAGCTTACTATTATTAGTACTAGTACTGTAGGTAAAACCATTAAAAATATAATAGTTTATACTAAAAAAATGAGTATTGCAAGGTCAAATATAGTATAATTGATAGTATTGTATTATATTTTTGAATATTTTATTTCATATTAGAGTGTTTGAGAACTGGTGCTTTTTTGGGTATGGCATTTGTTCAATACTGTTGTTGTCATAAATTAAGTTTTACGAGTTTTTTTGCCTCATTTACGCGTAACGCTCGCGAACAGTTTGTTTAGCGAAAAATTCGTTTAAAATTAATACACTCAAATGATTTTGTGTTGAAAATTTCATTCGTTCAAAAGGCGAAAGGCTAATTTTATTTTAATAAAGTAACTTCATTGTAATATATTAATTATTATTCAAATTATTGAACTGGGTCTACGAAACAAATTATCATATTTCAAAATTAAGTAAATCTATCTAAATTTTTTGTATGGAATTGTTAATATATGAAAAAGTGATGCTAATTTTATTCATCACTGTCTAAAATAGTGGAAAATGGAAAATTCAGCGTGAAAATTTAAAAATGAATAATGTATAAGAAGCGCATCTTTAAACATCTTTCAACATTTTCAAATAAAATAGTTAAAACGAACATTGATTACAACATACCATGAATTTCTATATATATTTTAATATATTTATATAACTTAACAACTTTTAATATCAAATCCGATTTCAATGATACCTTCCCCTTTTTCATCCGACACCGAAACAACCGGCGCGAAAACGACACAAACGCAAAATTACGACACGAAATTTTCGAAAACGAACCGGAACCCGAACCGGAACACGTACCATCGATAAATTCATTGTAAAATGCACATCCATACACATCAATAATACACAACCATGCGCGTCGTGTTCCCGATTAATAAACGTCTCGGGAATAAATTCGCGGAGATTCCGTCGATATTGCCCGACTGTCGTTCGGATAGAGACAAATGGCGGCAATAATTCCTTTCATAATATATATCGGCGTCGGTTTTAATCAGATGATGGCCGATTCCTTTCCCCGAAAAACGAATTATCTGCCGCTTCGTGTAGGAATCAATTAGGAGTCGGGCTGGAGTGCGAAAAAAACAAAAACTGCCCGTTCCAGACTACAGTGGGTTGCCGCTTGTTCGATATTTGTTGAATATATTGGATTAAAACTAGATTTAAAGTAATGTATCAGTGGTTGACCATGTATTAGTAATGGACCATTTCTTAGAAAAATATAAAAATTTGGGTTTTTAAAGATGATAATCTTTCTGAAATGGTGCGATAGATTAGCTGTTTTTACATATTATCTATCGCACCCTTTCCAAAAGATCTTCGTGGTTAAAAACCTTAATTTTTAAGTTTTTCTGAGAAGTGGTCAACTACTCGTATCGTTATATTAATTGGATATTTATTATATTTAAATATGGATTTTTTTTGTAATTTTTCGAAACAAATTTGTTGTTAAGTATGAAAAGTTTTGAAATCATAATAAAAAAATTATTGATACAAATAAAATCTTAATTGGGAAAATATTTTCATTTCTATTAAGATAATTTTATCGAATAATGGTTTTCAAGACATGACTTTATATACTATGTAAAATTATAATTTTAATTAAAATTAAAGACTTATTGTTAAAACTATTGAATGCGGATATTTTTTGCATGAATGAGTATTTTAGTATGAGTATTTATGAGTATATATATATATATATGAGTATTGTTAAATTTGATCTCTAAAATTACATTTGAGGTTGGTCAGTAAATAAATAAATAGTTTAATTATGATATGCATCGTTAAAAACTAATATAATAAATTGAAAACAAAAAAAATCAATAGATGTTGATTCTTTGAGTTATGATTGCAAATATGTGTATAGAAATAATTTCACATCTTTTAAGAAATTACTTTAATTGTTTAATTTCATTTGGTTAATAATATGAATTAAAAAAACTTTGAATATGATCGAAATAAAAGAGGTTTCACTATTTTCCGAAAAAGCACACAGAGCGATTTCGAAACGTTTTTCCCGCTCCGAATTCCGGACAAGGGTATATATGGCCATCGTTTTAGGGCCGATAGGGTGAAGTTCGGTCAGAAAAAATATATATTATATAAGAAAAATCGACGGATTCCCATCACGGATGCGAAAAATGGGAACGGCTCTCATTAGAATTCCGTTCGTCGCTAAGGACGTTCAATTAAATTCCGCTCCCGAGCCGTAAGAACGTCATAAATATTATGTTTATGATTATTATAATAAGCATACATCGTTTGATTAATTTAAATTCGAATCCAATTCTAAAAAAAACATCAGATGTGTCACGAATCAGATAGCAGTTTATAAAAACTTTACCTTTACGCCGAAAAAAGTCCCACTCAAGAATAAATCAGTTCCAATACTAGGATAAACAAGTTGGTCTAATCAACGGCACAAATGGAGGAAACTTTGCTTCGAATAATTGGTCTGGAAACTTTTCTTATACGCGTCCATGTCTCTCGGGTATCTTTTCTAGACACTATGCCTATTTTTCTTCTGCAGCACCACTTTTCCACGAATAAAAGTCACCTCCGTACGGGCTAATTTTATTTTTCGAACGCCGAAGCGGAACGTTCTTATGTGAAATGTTTGAATATGTTCACGTCGCATGATTTATTCTCGAAGTAAGACAGAAACGTGCGCGATTTGACGCTCGAGCGATAAAGTTTCCGTTTTCATTCGCATCGAAAAACGTTTTCATGTTTTACAAACAGACGAAGTCACTTCGCTTGACATCAAAATAACAAATATGAACTTCAATGAAAGCTCGTATGTATTATGAGTCTCGAATACTAATCACTCATGTCATGTACAGCACGTACTCAGTTTGATTGCATTTATTTTATCTTTAATTGCGAATGAATTTTTTTGTAATAAATTTAATTGAATTGAAAATATTTATGTTTCTAAAACGTTCTAGAAGATCATAAAAGTTAAGTTTTATCTAATTATTATAAATATTGTTTTTTTTTTACTTTATAAATTATCAGTTTTAAAATTGTGAATATCTGAAAATAAACGTATTTATTTATTTATATAAATATAGGGCCTACCAAATTAATTTTTTATTAAAAAAAAACAATCACATATACATATGTATGTGAAAACAAACATATTCATAAACAAGCTAATAAAAAGCTTGAAAAATAGTAACATTATACAATTTAAAAATTACTTTCAGTGAGAAAAAAAATTTAATAAAAATCGTCACTAGTTTCACAAACGACCTTTTATATCAAAGAAATAAATACGTTACGCGTAACAATAAATAGCAGAAAACAAATCCAGCAAACAATAAATGTTGTCTGCTGGATCATTTTCCATATATTTTCGAAAACATTTAAGTAAAAAATATAAATTAAATTCCACGAAACATACATGTTTTATATCGCTAGAATTATCACATTGAACACATAAATATTTCCACATAAAACTGGGTTTCTTACATAACCCATTTTTCTATCGGACCTGTATTATGACTCCGACATTCAAAACGTTTTTTGCACAGAGCTCAGCCGGGGACTTCCGAAGCACGCACAATATGTAAAACACGAAGTATTATTTATTATATAGAGCTAGAAGAGGTCGTTTCACAACGGTCGTCATTGCCGCGTCGTTCTCGATTCAAATTCATCGTGTTCGCAAAAAGACAATGGTCTCGGCACGCGCCGCACTTCCGAATTTGGTCGACGACCAATGCCGCTCGTGTCAAACCCATGGATATTTTCCTTCAGTGGAAGAACAATGGCAGGCCATTTTCAGAACAGAAGCCGCGTATAAAAGGGCACTTCGAAGATGAGTTTGTCATCAGTGGACAGCGAGACGATGAAGACTTTGGTAGTGTTGAGTTTTGTGCTGGTCGTCGCCGCGGCTGAACCTCCTTATTATAGAGTGAGGTCTTTGCAAGATCAATCTGATAAGGTTCCCTTTGAGGTCGAGCCGCAGCTGTCTAAGGCAGTAGACAGCCCTAGAAACGCTCCTTATCCACCATCAGGATGGAGACCGATGGGACAAAAGTTCGAGTTGCCGTCCCAGCAACAGGAATCGATGTCTGCTCCTGAACAAGAATATGGACCACCTTCGAATGTGTATGGACCACCTCAAAATGTTTACGGACCTCCTCAAAATGTTTATGGACCTCCTCAAAATGTGTATGAGAACTCAAATATTGTAAATGGGCCTCCAAAGAACGCTCCTTATCCGCCGTCAGGATGGAGACCTGTAGGTCAAAGATTCGAGTTGCCGCCGCAAGAATCAACACCTGCTCCAACAGAGGATACTCCTAAAGAGAATGATGAATTTGAAACTGTATATGGGCCACCTCAGACTGTTTATGGACCTCCGGAGGATGTTAACGAAGCCAGCACTACTCCTGAAACGATGACAACAACTGATAAAGATGTTGAACAAGCTACTGATTCTTCAGACGACAAAGAATCGAAAGTTAAAAATGAGAATGAAGTTAAACAGGAAGGACCATATTATATAGTGGTTCCTGATTCAAAGTTCCAGAATTATTATTATAGTTATCAATCAACTCCTGGTTTACAGCAATACTCGTCTACATACAGAACTTATCCAACACAACAGTATTCTTCCCCTCTTTATGTTTATACCCCACAGTTTTATTATCAGTGGATATAATTGCTCAAATACATGTATTTATGTTTTCAAATAAGTTATCCTCACTTGCTTCAATTATAATAGATATTTTTTGTAATTCATGTTGAAATAATTATTTTTTTAATAAATTAATTCGAGTGAAATTTTATGTTTATTTTCATTATACAAATAAATCGATTCAATATGTAGTATAAAAATAAACATATTGTTAAAAGTTTTAAAAATATCTCACAAGACAAAATTTTCAAATAAATTTCAAAAATCCGTAAAGTTATTCACTTAAATACATTTCATTGCCAGTTATACTTTTCTATGTAAACGAAAATATTTTCTTTTCTTGTCGTTAAGCGCTGTAAACAATGTGTTGTTTTGTTTTTATATTGTGAAAAATTATTATATAACGGGTTGAAAATCAAGACAATAAAAAACTTCAAAAGAGCGTCTTATATTCGACAACTTTGTCAAATTGGAAGATTAAATATTTTCCTTGCTTGTTTGCGTTATTATTTGTTTATGCTCTACGTCAAATTTACATTTGTAACAGAAACAAAGTTAAACAATTCGTTTGATTTTGACATTCAAAGGGAGTCTAATGCGACACAGTCCGCTTCTATGCTTTTCCTACATTATTTGCAAAAAAAATATTTATTCCGTATACAAAAAGAATTTTTCAGATATAAAGAAGTATGATAGTAAATAAAAAGATACTTTTTTTACAAACATTTATTCAAATGATTCTTAGAAGAAAATTTTTCACGTAAAATTACAATTTAACAATATAATACATAATATTATTACAGCAAAAAGATTGAAATTAAAGAAAAGAATTGTATATTCAAAATCGTACAAGATAAGAATTAATAATGAACCTGAAAACAAAGTTGAAATTGAAATGTAAATACTGCGCCCTTTGTTGTGATATTTCGTATACAGTCTTTTATTACATTACTGATACTATTCGCGTGACCCCAATTTGGATAACGACCGAACACTGAAACGCATTTCGTATTTTTAATTTGAAATACATAAATTAAACCAGCTGTGCCCAGTATGTGGAAAGTGTGCTTTCAAAAGTGAAAAAAAAGAGAAAAGTAATTTTCGACTAGTTTAATACACCATCCGATAATAATACATACAATGAATTAACAAGAGTTATTTTCAAATAATATCAATAGGATTCCATAAAGCTTGAACTGAATTAGAAACGACCATTTCGTTGATTCACAAACCCTTGGTTTCTAGCAACGGGAACTTCTTGCAAAATTTTCGCATTGAATCTTGTATTGACTCGAGCGCCGTTTGGTCTAACCTCAATTTTTTGAAGAGTGTTATCGGGCAAAAGAATGTAGAAAGCCCTTTGTTCTTGTCTTCCTTGCACGAGTCTCTGGCTCTTTTGCAACCTCAGTCTTGCTGTAGTCATTGGTGCTTCAGTGATTTCAACTTCTGGTCCTACAGCTTCTGCGTCTGTGGTACCATCTCCTCCAGTTGGTGCTCCATAACTATCAGTAGGCGGGCCATAACTATCAGTAGGTGGTCCATATACTTCTGCAGGAGGACCATAAGCGTTGGTTGGAGTTGTTGTCTCAGTAGGAAGTTCGAATGCCTCGCCAGCTGGTTTCCAACCGGATGGTGGGTATGGTCCTCCAGCTGGTGGGTACGGAGCGTCATCTACAGGAGCAGTGGTCGTTTCCGGAGCAGCTTCTTGTCTCGCAAAAAATTTGGATCTTTGACGAGCAGATCCAAATCTTGGCGGTTCTGCTGTGCAAGAAGCACAGAGAGCGAACAATGCGACTACAATGAAGAACTTCATTTCTGCTTCGATGTCGATTGACTGATGCCTGAAAAGTTCCATCGTTCGCTTTTATATTAGTCTAGGTCCCATTTCAAAAGGCTGTTCGATTCTTAGTACGTATGAAATATTTGACTTCAGGCTGCACGCTTTGCATTTTTAATCAGCGTCAAAAAGGTATTTTGACCCTGGCATGGTTCAAACGATCGATATTTGGGCACATTTTGAAATTTGTTGTCCTAAAGTGGACGATTTTAGTGTTCGAGATCGTCATTTGTGCGTGTGATAATGGTTGTCGATTGGTGGTTCGATGCCGAAAATGCAAGGTGTTATGCAATTGAATTGTTGGATGCATCAGTTGGTGCAAGCGTGTGCTGTGCATGATTTGAATTTTAATTACTTTTTTTAATACTTGTTAGATTGATCAGAGTATGTATTTATTTATTTATTTTATGTTTTACATAAATATAATATTTGAAAACGTTATCAAATATTAGTGAATTGTCGTTATGAAAGTTATTGCTTTATACTTCGATGCTATCGGACATATCGATGAAATGTAAAGTTATATATGTACGTGCAATACATACGTAATTTTATCTTTGATCATTATTTATATATGCTTCCAATGAATTTAGTCATATTCGTGCTATGACAAAGACTCTATACATATAAAAAAATCGCCCAGATTGTATTGCATAATGGCATGTTTTCATATGAAAATGCTTTATAATATTCTAAACCACCTTCGGTAAATGCACTCATGTATAAACATTCGATATTTATATTTACCCATAAACATAAATTTTAGTAGATTTTTTCAGGCTATAATTTTTATTCTGGGCTATATAACGACAAAGCAAATTTTCCGATAGATTAATTTCAATTTTTGTTTACTTACATACACGTATAATCGTATTTGTATAAATTTACGTCTCTTCCATCAAATGGGGCGTGGAGTGAACGTTTACATCCCCAGCACGGATAATAATCAAATTTGAAGATTTTTACAAGATTGAAACGGGGGAGAGCGAGGAATATTTAGTAATTAAAGGAAATGGAGAAAATGCGAATGAGATTTATTCTGCACGTAAATTTTTATTACAAAAAATATTTTGAGATTATGCTCCTGTAAATTATTAAACGTGTTTCATTACGTTAATATTTAATGAGGTGCTCGCCGATTATAGTTTCCATATACATATTATAATTTTTTAGAATGAATTAAATAGTAAATTATTTCATCATTCAAGCGGTCGATGATATCATCGGTTTTTTAGGTTCAACATGAAAAAAAAACATAGTGTGATCTAAATTATTCATTTTATTTTTACAAAATGCATATTTTTAACAAAACTTAAATTAAAACTTACAAATCTTAAACAAAACATTATTATTTATATCAAATAAATACATGAGAAAAAAATCGATTTTCGAAACTTTGTTTTATGGGAATACGTTTTATACATTAATTTTATTGAGTGCGAAAGTAGAAAACTGGAGTTTAACATAGAAACACCATTAATAACGGTTACTCGGTCATGATTAATTGACTTGAGGTAGACGTATTTGGAGTACGCTCGTACACACATGTATTATACAATACAATACACACGAAAGCCCTAGAACATCCGCAAAAGTTACGATCGTCTATCAATACACTTGAACGTATTGCGGAGAGTAGACCAGCAACGGCGAATGTTGAGCCTGCAGCTTAGAATAGTATTCCGCCGATGGTGCCAGCACCAATTTCTGGAAATGTCCATCTGGCAAGACGTAATAAAACGGGTTTTGAGGAGCAGCAGCAGCAGCAGCAACAGCAGCAACAGCACCAGCATTAGCAGCAGGATCCTCTTCCTTAAGCTCAGTTAAACGTTCACTTTTAGGTTTCTTCAATCTTTCTCCTTTAGCTATAGCAGTGGCTATAGCTGTAGCGACATTTTCAGATTCTGGTTCTGTAGTAGTTTCAGGTTCAGATACAGGAGATCCATATTCTTGGACGGGTCCTCCGTATTGCCTATTCGGTTGTTGCTCAGTGGGCAACGTCAACTCAGGACCATTAGGCCTCCACCCAGAAGGCGGATAAGGAGCTACTTCCTGTCTAGCCAAGAACCTCGACCTGAACCTGGGAGTCTCAGCAGCAACGGCAACGAGCAGGCTTATCAAAATCGACAGAGATGCTTTCATTTTGGTGATCCGGCGTAAGATTGGCAACGCTCTCCAGAAGCGTGTGGTTCTTATAGTCGACGGTGGTTCCCCGCTTTCGCCGTTGCGACAGCATCTTTTAGTATCTGTCTCGTTATCGATATTCACCTGATGATAAGGCCGTATTTTGCCGATGTGACATTGGATCGTTGATTCGGCTATCGTATGTGGGTTGCGCAAGATCGTGTGCGTGCCCGTACGTCCACAGGGAAGGAGGTGAGGTTTGTGAACGAGCGTGCTTGGAATTTTCAATTTCACCATTCACACGAACGTATGACGACTATGACCGTTCTATGGATGGAAATAATGGTAATGAAGCGTGTGTACTTGAAGGCCCTTGCTGAAAATTTTCATAACGGCATACAAATTAGGAACGAAAGACTCTTTCTGTATATGTATGACAATAATAGTGAAAATTTTACAATCGAATATTATATAATATTGCGTACCTTCCCGTTAGAACTTCTGTAAAATTAAATAAACAAATTTGCACAGAAATTTAATTGATCTTATGAATTACGCAAAACGGTACATTCGTTAAAATACAAATTTTGTATTATATCGCCTCGGATGTTGAAAGGGGTCGAAACGACGCAGCCTTACGAAATGTATTAAAAAGTAATAAAGCAACAATATACAATACGAATACCAACACCGTGGACAAACGTAATATTATACAATGGCGCCAATATGAGGTCGTTCGCCTTCGTTAGAATCTCGTTCGAGAAGTTCATTTTGAATTTTAAGTTTTGAAGTGCGTTGCGCGAATGGTGTTCGTAAAGTGAGTCATTGTTTCAAAAGAAAATTCTGCTTTTGAAACTTTACATACGAACTTATTCAATGTAATGTAAAAAAAAAATTATATAATCGTTCATATCCTTTTAATGAGTAGCAATTATTATGTGAAGAATGTACTATGAAATTCTTTTGATTTCATGAGTATAAAAGATATTTCATTCAAAGAATTACTTGATGCACTTTATTCAGTTCACGTTGCCAGTTGCTTAGATGCACTCTAGTGTTGAATCTTAGAGAAATTTCGGTCAATAGTGTCGTCCGGACGAACGAAATTTAGCATTCGAGGCACGAATTCCTCAACATTCAGCTGCCGGACACTTCAACAATTGGCACACTCGTGATTCGTTTTCACGTGCATTTTGTAATTTGTGCAATTTCAAACGAAATTTGCGTCTAATAAAAATGCCATAGATTCGATTTACATATTGAGAAACGTTTCAGAACGGCATACTATTAATAATAGCCTCACACACTTGAATCGTGTACGATTTAGTTCAAAACATTTACAATTTTAATTTGTTGATATTGATTATTTGTTTTTGTTTCAGATCAATCTGCAATACTAAGAAAATATCTGCATAATAAAGGTCAGTATATATATTTTTGAATGTGAGTAAAAAAAAAGAAAAAACTATCTATAAGCATGTTTAGTAACAGCGATTTATTCTGAACCGTATTTTTTTCTAACACCGTAAAAAATGACTTCTGTTCCAACGAATTTCCAACACGTACACGCACAAAGCGTTTTAAACGCTGTCAGTTTTCCTCGGAAAATTTTCGCGCGGACGCTCCAGCGACTTTCCATTTCTCGACAGAGGAAAAAAGTGGAAAAATGCGCGCCAATGTTCCTCAGGAGTGTTGACGTTGACGCGTTCGCATCCAATTTCGCAAAGTATCCGAGAAGCCCCATCGACAGCAGATGTTATCCGATAAATTTCGCCATTTATATTGGATACATCGCCTATAAATGCATGCGATGTATAAAAATGTAATGGTGGAAGCCTTTGAAATGCCATTCTTTGAATTTGTTTGATTCGACGCTCGAAGTGTTTGCATGTGGCGGTATTACTAGGTGCGGCGTTCTTTATACGTATTGATATATTCAAAATATTATAGTTCTAAATAAGTTTGTATACTTGCTAAGTCGACAAAAATTATTGGATATTTTTTCATGAATAGAATACGAATACACATTCTTAGATAGATGACATATTTTACAGCTTTTACATACCAAATTGAAGCTTTTATAAATCAAATTCAACCATTGCAAATTTTATTTTCATCATTTTTCAATTTGTTTACGTTTTCATGAAAAATATAAAAAAAATTTAGGTACAAATCCATCGTACCTATTTTTATTATAAAATACTTTTTTTCAAAAGTAATCGTAATTATTATTATTATTATTATTATTATTATTATTATTATTATTATTATTATTATTATTATTATTATTATTATTATTATTACAATTACTATTATTATTATTTTGTTATTGTATGTATGTAAAAATTTATAAAAATCACCAACTGACATTATCAAAGTGAAATTGAAGAAGAGATTATATTATATAATATTTTATTGATTACTTTGACAATGTCCTTAATAATATTTTATAATGGTTGAATTTCATTTGTAAAAAGTTCAATTTGAAGTTTAAAAGGTTAAATTTGGAGTGTAAAAGCTGTATTTTAAATTTTTACAAATTTCACAAGTTTTAAGGCGGATTTTCTTAAATCCAGTTTTGTTACCGAAAAAATATATCACTAAAAAAAACTTCGATAAAATAGATCCAAGTACTATGAATATACGTTGAAATATATCCTTTCGTTTGCTTTTATCAGAATACGCGCATCTCGGAATCTTAGGGACTAGATGCCGAAATCCCTTGTCAAAACGCGGAGGAGGAAAAGTCCAGGGTCTTAAAGGACTTCGCATCGATAACCGCGATATTTCACGAACGAGCAAACCACCTAGGAACACCGCAGATATGAACAGGATAATACGCACGTTCGTGGAACGGGTGGCTTCTATTTGTTTCTATGAGGAGGGGCTTAGGGAGAATTTTGTTTATTCAGATCGTATTTTGAAAAATGGGCGCATGGGAAAATACGGTTTGGTATATGTATTTTAACTATTAGTGATAAATAATATGTAAATATTTATCTTTTTTTTTTAAATAAAATTAGGTAGTTTTATATTAAAACGTTCAGGAGATTTCATAAAATCTTTCTCATATTTCTTGTGTGATACACCTATTTTACTTTTACCTTTTATATTTTGCTTCGCAGCAGAAAGCGAAAAATATTTCATAGCATATCTGAAAAACTACACTCGCAAACAACAGGAGCATAAAGCGAGCAGCATACTTAATCTAAAAACGCTCCAATTTCATATAATTACGCTAAACACACCCGAATATCGCACGCACACTTTATACAGGGTTGGACCCGTACTGAGTTTTTTTTTAATAATATACATATAATATTTTAATTTTTTTGAGATATCAAAATCCAACATTATATTAAATTAACAACTTTTTTTTTCAGTACAAACAAAATTTAAAATTAAGTTATTAAAAAATTCAGTATCGTTATTACCAGTAATTACTTTTTTATATTGATAGTATTGGTAACGATGAACGATAAAACGATATGAAATTTTAATTTGTAACTACACGACAAAGTTATTAGCATCTTTGCTTACTTTTATTTCTTAACATTTTTACCACTAACCAATCATAATCATCCTCAAACGGAATCAAACCCTATGTAGCCCTGAACGAATTAATCGACACAGGTTTACATTTCAAATCCGACCTTCTGAACTTAAAATTCAACCATCGGGAAATATAATATTAAAATTTGAAAAATTATCTAAAGATCATTTTTCATCAAATTTTCGTTGATGACGGTCTTGATTATATTTTCTGATGATTGAATTTGAAGTGTAAAACCTATAATACTTGTAACGAAAAACAACCGTAAATATAAAATTTCCAATTCTAACCATTACTACGCATCCAATAGTATCTTCGATTTTTTTTTTTTTAACACTTCTATCTCCGACCAACCACAACCATTTCCAAACCGAATCTCAAAATCACCTCAACGGTAACAATAGTAACGATAAACAATTCTTACAAAAACAAATAACATCGCTTACTCTCTTATCAACCTCAACCATTCCTAAACCGAACCACAACTCCATTTCCTCAACATCACTTCTTTTACATCCCAACAGCTTCAGTAACGATAAACAACGGTAAATATAATATGTAATCCCTACAAAACCAACAATACCACTTGCTCATTCTTCAATTAAAAGCATCTCCAAACCGAACCACAACCCCACTCCTTCCAGATTCCAACGATAACATCAGTTACGATAAACAACAGTAAATATGGAATCCCTACAAAACCAATAACATCCCCAACTCTCATTTCAATCACAACCATCTCCAAATCGGACCTCAACATCACTCCAATGTTAACACCAATAAAGATAAACAACAGTAAATATGGAACTCCTACAAAACCAATAACATCCCCAACTCTCATTTCAAACCGAACCACAGTTCCACTTCCTCTACATCGCTTCTTCCACATTCCAACGGTAACATCAGTACGATAAACAATGGTAAATATGAAACTCCTACAAAACCAACAATATCACTTACAAGGAGAAGGAATGACGACGGAATTTAGTTTCGATACGGGATATTTTTTTTTCGATAGATCACCTCTATTGATTTGATATGACAAAGTATAAGCGCGTACCACTGAGCCAATTTAATTATAAACAACATTAAGTTTCGATAAATCAGTATATGCAATTGGACGCCATCTCGATATGTGGCGTAAAGTACTATGAACTCCTCCCATTGTAGGCGTGACCGCAGATGCTTACGTGCCAGTGATTCGGCGATTTAGACCTTACGCCACATATCGAGACGGCGCTAAACGCTAAACGGCGCTATACACATTATTTCGAAACTTTAAAGTCGTTTATGATTAAATTGGCTCGGTGGTGCGCGCTTATATAATACTTTGCCATATCAAATCAATAGAGGTGATCTATCGAAAAAAAAAATATCACGTATCGAAACTAAATTCCCTCGTCATTCCTTCTCCTTGTTAGTCTCTTTCCAACCACAACCACCTCCAAAATCGTACCACAGTTCCACTTCTTCCACATCCCTAACCGAATCCATCGGCGCACATCACGACCAACACAAACCATAAACAAGCAACACCCCCACCATGTAAATATTGAAATTGTCGGGCGCGGCGCGATATCGTAATTATGTCGCCCCACGATTACGGGGGCCCCCATTACCCATTAATCGCAGCCCCTGCTTCTGACTACCACCAGGGCCCCGTAACTCAGGAGGAAGTTGCCGAGAAGCCTCCTCGTTACCACGGGACAATGGCGGTGTTGGGATGCGTTCGGTTTATGCGTCACTATAACAGTTCCGATTTTAATGGGGCGGTCGGACTTCTGGCGTGGTCTGGGCCCTCTGACCCTGTTCTTGTTAATTAATTGGGTGTTAAATAATACGGTGCGTCCGAAAAATGGGCCCCGGGCGGTTGGTTTATTGTCTTGAGGGGTTTGTCGCTTTGTTTTAATGTATTGCTGGGGTCGGGTGGTGGGGTGTTTTTTTTTGGGTTATTGTGATTTAGTGTGCTGGTTTTCGTGTTCGTATGATAATTTTGGTGATTTTTTTTTAATGAGAAAGAAGGTGATTTGTTAGAATGATTAATCACTTGGAAGGCTTGCCGGATTGTGCTTTTGGAATGTAAGTGATATAAGTGGTGAGAAATGGGCTGTTCACTTTGTGGACACGTTTATAAAAATTAAAAATTAAATGAAAAATAATTTGATTAAATTTGAAGTTTTTATCCAACATTTATATGGTGTTTTAAGTTTTAATTTGAATTTTATCTATACCTAAAACTTATACTATTAAAAAGTTAGATAATTTTTTATTGCTCTATTCAGTATAAAAATACTTAAATTTGAACATAAAAAAATTATATTTTTAATAATGAGATAACTAATCAACGTTCATAAATTTTCATATTTCAACGAAACGACGGAAATAATTTTTTGATCAAACGTTTCGTTGTAATGATATTCGTCCGATTTGATTTAATGTGACATGATTGCCCACGAACACGAATTTTCCATAAAAGAAAATTATTTTTTCAGAATAAATATGCATAAGCGATACCGGTGAATTTTATGACACATAATTGAGGTTCACTTTGTCGAACGGAGTGTGCGTGAAAAAAATCATCGAACATCAACGATACTCAAATTTCAAAGACATTTAAATTATATTATATATTTATTAATAAATTATTAGATCAGGGAATACAATTTTGGAATATCGGAGAAATATTATACTTCATATTATTATACAATAATAATCACATCAAAATCTCCGCATTAATGGAAAGTGAAAAGTGACAAATCCATTTATATTTTGAGATCGAGTTGTCACATAAAACTTGAATTTTCCAAATGAAATAATATAAAATGTATGCAAATAATTCTCGTTAAAAATAAACGCACAAAAACTCGATTTCAAAAACGTGAATTTTACGCAAATACAAGTCTCATCTAATAAAAAGTTTAATAGTCCAGGTCATGAGTGCACGTAAGTGCTTTGGCAACACGCAATAGTGCAATTAAGCTGCACTTCCCCTTGTGTCGGCTTTTCGGTCGACCGCACCCCACACACGCGAAACTAAAACCCCTTCACAAAATGTGCAACACGAAACCTCTTTTAATACTCTTTCGATGCGGGAGGAGGTCTTTGTCTTTACTCCTCAACGTGTCCGATCAATCGGACTACATTTCGCTAATTAAATTCATTCTTTTATGTTTATCTCGATTTTTCCCATTTGAATCTCCATTGTGTTCGAAACCGACGGAAAAATACAAGAGGCCGAAAAAAGAATCTCGGAGTTTTCGCGCAAATTTATCATAATAGCTCTCCGGGGCGAAAGTTAAGGTTAGCACCTACCTGCGGGCCATCGGGACGAGATTGAAAAGTTCCTTTCACAGTTCCATTTCTTCTCGCCTTTTTCACCTACCCATCCCGGGTGTCTTGCGATGCAGGGGTTCTCAGTCTTGGCGTTAATACAATGACGTAACTTTGTAAGTTTGTTGACTGTCGTTTGACCGCAAGGTTCTTGATTGATGTTTTCGGTTTTGTGTTTGAATGTATATTTTTTGATGTGTTTATTTATTATTTTTATTGTTATGTTATGGTGTTTTCGTATGTTTTGTTTATAATTGTATAATATGTCCCAGTGGGTACATAGTACAACCAGTTGTACCTAAATACTGTCGGTTTTTTTTAATGCTGATTGAAAATTATTATTCCAATTTTTTGGAAAGTAATTCTCATTGTTACTTTATATCAATTATATATTGGAATGTAGGAGGCATAAAAAATTGAAATAATATTTAATATGCGAAAAAATATTTTTAGATGATAAATTTTTACGATATAACTGAAAATAAATTCTATCATTTACTTGTAAAATGTGCATTATAGGTTTTACACTTCAAATTCAATCATAGGTTGAATTTGAGGTTTAAAGGTTGGTTTTGAAGTTCGAAAGGTTGAATCTGAAGTGCACCTGTATCTCATGTAAGATTAACAGAAACTATCGGGTTTTTCCGTAAACGAAAACCTATAGTATCTTTTGTCATACACATTTTTTTGTCGTTTTGCGAACATCAGATTTTTTCAGTTAATATTTAGTCTCAAATTTCTTTAATGCTGTAAAAAGAAAAAAAAACTATTATCCAATTTATCAAAATCTCAACCTATTCGGTCAATTTTTTTTTTATTTTCGACGGCAACGAAAAACAAAACGAAATTAAAAGACATTTTAAACGTACCGCAATAACAAATATAACTTTTCACGCATTAAATATGACGTTTTATACTTCAAATTGACAATAATATAGTATTAAGACCTAAGTATTAAGAGTAATAAGTTATTAAGACCGTTATCATAGTATTCAGTGAAACGAATTACATACTATGAATTATTTTTGATTTTGAAGCGTAAAACGTCCAATTTTAAGTATAAAACGTCCAATTTGAAGTTTAAAACGTTGAATTTGAAATGTAAAACGTCTAATTTGATGTGCAAAATGTTGAATTTGAAACGCAAAATATCCAATTTGATATGTGAAGCGTCCAATTTGAAATGTACAATATTCAATTTGAAGTTAAAAACGTTGAATTTGAAATGTAAAACGACCAATTTGAAATGTAAAGCGTCCAATTTGAAGTGTAAAATATCCGATTCGAAGAGTGAAACATTCAATTTGAAGTGTAAAACGTCCAATTTGAAAAATATAATGTCCAATTTGAAGTGTAAACGTATTGAAGGTTGAATTTGAAATATAAAACGTCAAATTTGATACATAAAACGTCCAATTTGATACATCAAGTGTCCAATATGAAGTATAAAAGTCCAATTTGAAGAATAAAACGTCCAATTTGAAGTGTAAACGTATTGAAGGTTGAATTTGAAATATAAAACATCCAATTTGATACATAAAGCGTCCAATATGAAGTAAAAAACGCCTAATTTGAATTGTAAAACGTCCAATTTGATACATAAGGCGTCCAATTTGAAATACAAAACGTCCAATTTGAATTACAAAACGTCCAATTTGAAATACAAAACGTCCAATTTGAATTACAAAACGTCCAATTTGAAGTGCAAAAACTGTACAACCACAAAAAGGTTGAGCAACGCTGCGGCGACATAGCGCAAAAGATGGCCACGTCCTCCGCGGACATCGTCTGACGGAAGCCAGATGGAGTGGCGCGAACAAAGGCGGCGAGAACTCCTTTTCGGAAATACGACCGATAAAGTTGCCGCTCGAATGGCGACTGTGGAATGCCCCGTTGCGAATTTATCGGTCTGCGCTAATTGAAATTTCCAACGACGGCCCTTTTGCGAAGTTCGACCGCGAAAAATTGTTGTGTGCCGATTGCTGGATGTTCCCGCCGAGGGATTCGCGATCCCGTTTATTCTGATTAAGTTTCGTCTGTGATTAATTCGGTTTAATTAATTCTTCGAAGGCGCTAATTGGAAATGCGGATGTGTTTTTCGTTCGTGAATGGAAAAATCGATGGGAAAGTCTCGAATTTTAGATTACGTATGGAAATAATGCAGCGATGGTGAATTGTCGGCACGCAACTCACGCAATACGATCACAATCGACGTGTGATCGTAATATCAATAGTATTGAGTCACTAATGCTTTTTATGAATTCGTTTCGCGTTGAAAAGCGTTAAGGAAAAATGTATAGTATTGATGAATGTTTCAAAATTTTTCTATATGCGGTTTCATGAGTCTATTCAATGGTAGTTGTATGTTTTTAATCCCGTGGTTTATTCTATTGGTAGGTTCCGTTTTATCGATTTTAAAATATATTAAATGGAAAGTAAGTACTTTTATGATGAAAAGGAAGAAAAATAAGAATATATAATAAAAAATAATATAGAATTTTTTTTTCATGCATTTCATTGAGGAAAAAACAATTCAATGCATAGCGTTTGTGTTTTATTCTTTGTCATTTTTTCTTAACGACATTTGATCCAGAAGTTATATTTTCACTCATTAAAAATCCTTATTATCATAACTATGTAATAGAAAACCGTTTCATAGAATATACTGTATATTTTATGATACATCATTTCTTTTTAGAATTTCGAATTGATTTTGTATATTATGATCATTTATTAATCACTAAAAACAATTTAGTAAAAAAATTAGATTGAAATTTTGGTCGGAAACCAAAATTGTAAAATAAACATAATATAAATGAAAAAATAACTGCCCTTCAAATCATTCAACATCGAAAAAATCACAAACAACAAAACGTGAAAACATAATATAATATAAATGCCACGATTATTGACGTTTACCATAACTCCGCTATTCACGAACGACCATATTGTCGACATGTTTCCTCCGTCGGTTTCTATGTCCGAGAAAAGAAAACTCACATTTTCCGCCAACACAAAGCACATTCGAGAAAAGCCGGCATCCAGAAAAGTCGACGTGCACGTATAAATTTCGCGAAATTGCCATCGCTTAAAAACGAATCGAAACGGCCGTAATTGTCGCCGCCCGTTTCGCTTTTCCGACCGGTTTTTCCGCGGGAAAATCGCCAATTTTCCCACGGGCTCGTGCGGATTTCCCGCTGCGAAAAAGGAGTTATCTGGATGTGTTTTTTTCGAGCCGGTGTGAATTGTTGTCCGAATTCGTGCCTTATCGGTGTGTCAACGTGTCTGCGAAGTGTCGTCGGGTGTGCTTCTCATGTATTTTTTTTACCGTGTTTTTTTTTGTTGACGCACTTTTTGTAATATTATATTTAATTTGGGATTGGCGTTTTTGAATTTTTTTTTGCGTGGTCATACTCTCGGGTTAATGTAAAGTTGACTGTAAATTTCATTAAACGGAATTTTGTTATGATTAAAAATAATTTTTTTTATGAAGTAAATTTTTTTATGATGCTTATAATAGTACTTTTTTCACATTCGAATAGTTTTATTTTGTTAATAAAGGTATGTTTTTAATGTGTAAAAAATTATAGCGTATTTTCGGTTATTCTCGTTCGAATTTTATCTATAGAACTAATAGAAAGTGTCACGTATTCTTGTAGATTACCCTAATTTCAAAATAATTCGAGCAAGTAATTGATATCGGATTACATAGTAACGCTCCGTAAAATCGGTGACATAAAAGGGATTTATTTAATCAATACTAATCACCTGTCGAAAGTAATAAGATTTTTTGCAAAAATAAACTTTATATCGAATCTCGCATGATAAAAATTACTCTTTTTTCTAAATTAGACCTATTCTGAAGTATATATTTTATTCATTATATAACAAGTTTGATAACGAGGATCTATTGCTAGGGACTAGAGAAAATATTTTTTTATTATAGTATAAATGAAGTTCTATATCAAATCAAAAGTTTTTTCGCAAAAACGAGGGTGCTGTTATACTGGTTCGGTTCGAAAAAGCTTTCTTTCCCCACAGTGCAATAAATTAATTTTCATTTGAAATTAGTATTTACGCACTGAACCTGAGTACTCTTCGTGCTATCTTCATCACTGATTTAACGATCAAATTTAAATCGAATTTCAAAATATTCCTGAAAAATATACCTCTTTACACAAAGAAAAGAATCACCCACGCTCATAATAAACTAACATAATCAACTAAGCCTTCAAATTACACCACTCACACATAAACGCGATAACATCGACCTCTTTTTTCACGCATTACAGGAAAATACTCGCGTCATTACAGTTAATGGAATTTAATAACGGTTAAAAGGGTTCTGAAAAATTGATCGCGATCTTAGCGAGGCTCGTAAGTTTTGACGCCGGAACGAATCGTTTCGTTTCGAAACGAGAAATTTGGCCGTAATCGAATAAAATTACGGACCGAGGGTGAGGGGAAAAGTTGGGGGTAAATGAGGAAGGGGGGAGGTAAATGGAAACTCGTTGAAACTTTCCGTTTATTCTGAATTATTGTATCATCGCTTTAATTTGAATTGATTTAAAATTCAAATCGACCGCGAAACGGGAACGATTTAATGCGTGTTTATTTTCTGAACAATTTAATTAAAATAATATAATTTCGTTGTTAAATCGAATTGCGTATATAAAATGGCGTGAAAAAGGTTGATATTATGTGTGAATTGTGGTTTATAAAAAAATATTTATTTTTTCAAATATAAACTGTATTAAAAAGTATAAATAAATTATCTTAAGTTAATTCATTATAATGTTTAACATTTAATGAGATTTTCGGTCTTGGGTGATATTAAATATAATATTTTCAATAGCCAATTTGATTGACAGCCTTAGTGTTAAAAAAATATATATTTTAATTGCCAGTTTGGCTCAAAATGTGATTTAAAGTTTATTCATACACTTTCTGGGTATTAAGTATAAATTTATTAGATTTCTTTTACAACAGTTCTTTTCAATAATGTATGATATTTTTGCAGACATATCTGAGATTTAGAGAATAGTAAGATCAAAAATAACTGTCTGCATTAGTGTAAAACCATTTTTATTGCACTTTATTCAAAAAGTTGTTTTATTCATAATAATTTATACAGAATCATATTCATTTAATCATTCATCAGCAATAATAATAACCATTTATTATTTCAACAAAAATCACAAACAACCCAACACAACAACGAAAATATTAAATTCAACCGCTACGCTTTCATCCCCCACCGGAATTAAAAGGCAAAAATTCCGAACAGCGCATTTAAATTAATTAAACGACTTGATTACAGTTCAGGTGGACAACGGTCAACTTGACAACGGTCGGGTGGCCGACCGCAGCTCACCGACGGTCAGGCGGACAACGGTCAGGTGGACAACGGTCAACTTGACAACGGTCGGGTTGACAACGGTCAGGTCGACAACGATTTATTTAAAATAACGATATAAATAACGTCATAAATATATATTCAAACGACGAAATACAATTGCAAACGTATGTTTTATTTGCAAGTTACGTGCATTCCAATGAGAATATTAACCGCGACGAAGAAATATCGATGTACGGATATAATGACCAACGAACGTTCTTTTGCGAACTTTTACACGTTAATTACTCTGTACCTAGTAGTATCTTCATTTATTTATGATTCCTTTGGACATACCCAAATTCCATATAGGAAAACTTTTCCTATATGGAATACTATACTTATATATTGTACAACAGAATCGTTTAATTAGATCGTTTTGAACCTCGAGCAATTTTCTATTAGAATCCATCGCCTTGCTATGAATACATTTTTTTCTTAATTTTATTATAACGAAAGGGATGTTATACTCATCTCAAATTAACATGCTAGTCATCTAATTAGCGAACTAACTTGTATATCTGTCCATAATCATAGATAATTACTACATAATTTCAAAACACCTACATCATTTCAACTACCATACTTTATAAATGACATATAATAATTTAATAACGACGAACGTACGAACAAAGTAAAGTAGAATAAATAGAATTTGAAAAAACTACTTTGTAAATCTGACTAAAATTAGAGAAAATAATTACCTTATAATTTTAAATCGACTTTTAACAACCAAAATACTCTGTATCTAGCATGCCGTGAATTGGGTGATGAGGAATGTGTAGGTAAAGTATAATTATATCTTAAATCAATTCAATTAAAATTAATCACACGATGGTCTCTTATTGTACCTCTAATTTCGATCTATTCAAGTATCGTTTTAGCTAATAATTCCTGTTCTCGAAACAAACCGCCCGGCACATTTTGCGGGTCACCTCTTATATTATCCTTAAATTAATAAAAAAAAATTCGTGGCAGTAGCTTCTTCATTGTAGATTCGAGAATGAATTTAAACTAACATTTGGATCATTTGAACTATGAATCATGTCTTAACCGGGGATGATCTAAGTCTTTTCCTTATTGACTAACATCATATGGTATATTTTTTAAATATGTGGATGTATGGATATAATTAAATACACAATACTTCTTATAGTTATTTAAAATGTCGAATAATCATTTTCATAGCGATTTGCGTAAAAGTATTGTGAATAACAACGTTTATAATTAAAAAACATGTATGTTTCATCGCATTTCTCAACTTTTTGTTTTATGGAGTAAATCGATTTTGCAATGAACGGTTTAATTGGTGAACGCTTTTTAATGTTTCAAAAGGCATTGAAAAAAATAAAAGCTAAAAAAATATGTACGCTGTAAATATATTGACGAAATTCGAAGCAAAAAATATACTCGTACATGCATTCCAGGAAGATTTCCTTGTTACAAAAAAAATCGTAACTGGACCTTTCTTCCCTTCTTTCTATTGTTCATTTCCGATCATTCGTTATCTCAGAACCCATAAAATTAAACCATAAATAACGTGTAAACCATAAATATTGTGTATACATGTTGTGTATTGTGATACAGAGTTTTAGTATTTTCATGTTTCATTTGATATTTTATCATATTAAATAAATGACTGTATATTAACTCTTTCCCATCGACGGGCGCATCACACGCGCCCAAAAAAAACTCTCAGCTTGATCGGCCGGGCGCAGTACGGCGCCCAAGCTCATATTTTTGTTTTTGATCAAATTATTTTTATACAAATCAAGTAAACGTTGTATTGTTAATGAATTATAAAATAGGATATATATTCTTCAATTTGATGCCACATTTTCAATAATATACGAATATTATGACACAAAAACACGCAATTTAGATTTCGTATTTTTCGACACAATTTGCGAACCAAATTTAGAAGCGCATGGGGTAGTGGTAGATAAATATAATTACTTATATTACTTGTTTAACTTCATAGCTGTATAAAAATGAAATTTTTATACAGCTATGAAGTTAAAAAACACGAATAAAACACGAATCCATTTTTCATGGATTTTTTAAAAAAAAAGTTGATAATTCTATCTTATTTATGTATTTCCAAGAACCGTTTAAAGAATTGAGTTTTTTTTTTTTTTTTTTTGTTTTACGCTTTATAACCTAAAAAATCCCTCTCATTATATTCCTCGATGAATTTTTAAAGTATTTTGATAATTATAATATTTACAAAGGTTTTATTGAAACTCGCGCAAACATTACAATTTGGCGTTGTCATCCATGACTTCATAGTCCCGGAAATAAAATATTGCGCTTCACAGAAAGTCGATGAAGAGTCTTGAATTTTGGCATATAGTTTGATATTGTAGTTCTTAACAAAATATCAAAAGTTCATATCGATTTGAGTGCAAAATAAAATTTTACGTCGTTTCAAAGGTAATCGAAAACGGTTTATTGTAAATATCTCGTTAATTTTCACTTTTACAGAAAAATGTTTATTATTGAATTTGTAGCTTAAAATAATTTCCACAAAAAAAATAAAATAGATTTTATTTGTAAGGGTAAGCGTTTTGAAGATAATTCGGTTTTATAGTTGTTAGTTTGCACTGTGCAGTCCTAACGTGAGACCTCAAAAAATTTTCAGATTTTTTTTATTCGTAAACAGAATGACTTATTGAGTTCGATCGTAAAATGTTGATAAAAATAACAAATTAATTAATTAACTAATTACTTTAGTTGTTGATATAAGTTTTTTTTATGTTAAAATATAATATACCTTCTTCATTATATATTATAATGATGATGTTTTCAATAACATACTAACAATTTTACACAAAAAAAATAGTTTTAAATATAAAACACATGTAGTATAAATTCTCACATTTGAAAAAATCACGTTCATCCTCAAACTACCCATAACCTTTCCTGAAATACCACTTTCATCAATTTAATACCGAACAAGAGTTTAATTTTTTTAGTATAGTAGATATTAGGTTTTTTTGTTTTCAGTTTGCTGTTAAATGATTTTGTTAATGCTTATTTTTAACCTAACGGCACGCATTCACCTTTTTTTTCTTCGAATTGAAAAATAAAAAAGGCATGAAATTTCAGAAAAAAATTGCCAGATTATAAATTATGAATCGTAACTAATGTTTCAAATAATATTCGAGATAAAAAAAAATAGTCCAATCTCAATTGAGAACGAAAAAAAAAAAGCAAGAAATTCTGGTTTCGAATGTTTCAAATCACTACAAAGCTCAAAGGCACAATTTGTGGAACTTGGCATTTATTGAAATGATTTCTAAATCATTATTAAATCATTATTCTAATAGTAACAGATTTTAATAAGATTAGAAAATCATTTGAAGCAGTTTTTTTCAGTTCAAAACAACGATCCGAGCATGCATCATGTTGCAGTCAAATTCGTTTCCCGATCGTTGAAAAAATGCACGATTTTTATTGCGAAAAAAAATTCCAAATGCATATAAATATGAAACGATGGATATAATTTGAAATTTAAGCACTATAAAATCCAAAAATTCTGCTTTTTTTAAATTTTCAAATGGAATTCGGTGTTCGAGCGTCATTCGTTTTCACGATCGCACAGATTGAAAATACGCATTGTCACGTTCAATTATAGAATTATCACACGTGCACCCTGCATAAACATTTTTTTTGCAAACTAAGTCACGAAAGTTTACTGTACAAAGGGATGATAGAAATTATTTGTAATACTCACTAGTTTAGAGATAAAACTCCTGTTTGGTTTTGAATTAATACATTCCTATACCCGTTCTTAAATTACCCTGAAACTATTCCAAAATCCATCTCTACCTCAATATCTCTTCTAAAATTTATTCCCATACCCCAATTTATCCCTGTCCTTAAATGATCTTACTAATTTACTGCCAACAACAAGCTATTTCCACTTTCAAAAAATTTATTTTTTTTATGTATAAGAGCAAAAAAATTTTAAGAACCACTTATAGATTTTATCAAAAGTTTTACAATTATTAAGCAATAAACTATTTTACATATTTCCTGCAAATTTCTTAAAAAAAAAAATAACAATCGGTTATAAAGTTATAACACTTTTATAATTTTTTTTTTAAACGAAATTTCAGATCTCCCCTAATTTTGTGATCATTTTTTTATTATTTTTCTTGATGTCAAAGATCTGAGATATAATTCATGTGGTCCACAATTTTATGAAGTATAAACTTGCTGTATGTTTAAATTATCATGTAACTGAATTTCGATTTATAGAAAGATTCATGAAAAAAAAGTACTTTTCGCAAATTTTAAATATTGAGAACCACTGGATAAAATTTAAAAAAAATAAGTTATAGAAATTGATGTCCGTGTATTTTTTTAATCAATTCTAAAAATTTAGCGGTTGTAACATCAACTATCGCGATTTTCGAAACTAAAGAAGAACGAAAAAAAAAATCGACATTTTATGAAAATCTCAAATTTCTCTCGAGTTCCTGACGCCACCTATCGCCAAAAAAACGCTCGAGCGCAAAGGGTTAATTAATTAATTAATTAATTAAGCATTTTATTTAAATTTCCTTAATGTCTTTTGTCATTTTTTTTTAATATTGTGCTGTAACTGGCTATTGCTACGATTCTGAATCATATCAGAGAAAACAAGATAAATATATATAAATATGAAATAAAAGTTTTCATATGCTTATAGCAAAAATGCTTATGTCCACATTATAAAGTGAGTTTAATTTATATCGAACGACCACTTACTTATACGACTATGTTAATCAATTTAAATAGTACTAAATATGCAATATTATAATATAGAGTTTAAGTATTTTCATTTGGTTTTAATTAATTTAAAATATAAACGTTGTTATTCACAATACTTTTACGCAAATCGCTATGAAAAATGATTATTCGACATTTTAAATAACTATAAGAAGTATTGTGTATTTAATTATATCCATACATCCACATATTTAAAAAATATACCATATGATGTTAGTCAATAAGGAAAAGACTTAGATCATCCCCGGTTAAGACATGATTCATAGTTCAAATGATCCAAATGTTAGTTTAAATTCATTCTCGAATCTACAATGAAGAAGCTACTGCCACGAATTTTTTTTATTAATTTAAGGATAATATAAGAGGTGACCCGCAAAAAAATGTGCCGGGCGGTTTGTTTCGAGAACAGGAATTATTAGCTAAAACGATACTTGAATAGATCGAAATTAGAGGTACAATAAGAGACCATCGTGTGATTAATTTTAATTGAATTGATTTAAGATATAATTATACTTTACCTACACATTCCTCATCACCCAATTCACGGCATGCTAGATACAGAGTATTTTGGTTGTTAAAAGTCGATTTAAAATTATAAGGTAATTATTTTCTCTAATTTTAGTCAGATTTACAAAGTAGTTTTTTCAAATTCTATTTATTCTACTTTACTTTGTTCGTACGTTCGTCGTTATTAAATTATTATATGTCATTTATAAAGTATGGTAGTTGAAATGATGTAGGTGTTTTGAAATTATGTAGTAATTATCTATGATTATGGACAGATATACAAGTTAGTTCGCTAATTAGATGACTAGCATGTTAATTTGAGATGAGTATAACATCCCTTTCGTTATAATAAAATTAAAAAAAAATGTATTCATAGCAAGGCGATGGATTCTAATAGAAAATTGCTCGAGGTTCAAAACGATCTAATTAAACGATTCTGTTGTACAATATATAAGTATAGTATTCCATATAGGAAAAGTTTTCCTATATGGAATTTGGGTATGTCCAAAGGAATCATAAATAAATGAAGATACTACTAGGTACAGAGTAATTAACGTGTAAAAGTTCGCAAAAGAACGTTCGTTGGTCATTATATCCGTACATCGATATTTCTTCGTCGCGGTTAATATTCTCATTGGAATGCACGTAACTTGCAAATAAAACATACGTTTGCAATTGTATTTCGTCGTTTGAATATATATTTATGACGTTATTTATATCGTTATTTTAAATAAATCGTTGTCGACCTGACCGTTGTCAACCCGACCGTTGTCAAGTTGACCGTTGTCCACCTGACCGGTGTCCGCCTGACCGTCGGTGAGCTGCGGTCGGCCACCCGACCGTTGTCAAGTTGACCGTTGTCCACCTGACGTGAAGGGAAGTGTGTAAAATTGCGCCGGCGATGGATTTGCATACGGCGCGCACAACTCGATTAAGACGGTCAATAAAACTTTTCGTCGGTTCGGTGTTTGTGGGAAAAAGTGTGCTTTGTGTTGTATCGATTTTTGATTTAGGTGTGTGGCAGCCGTGACCTTTTTACACACGTGATTTCTGTAATGATCGATCCTTTATAAGGGCACGTGTCGAATGTGCTGAATAGTTATGCGCGGTTTCGCGTTGCGAAAGTCGTAGGTCGTTCGTGAATGATTAACTAATTCATGGTTATTCCATTTGAGTCATTGATATCGTCATCGTGTGCAATCTTTGGTTTTTAGTAAAGTTTCATTGGTATTGTTGGAAGTTTAAATATTTTTTACAGTTAGTATAGGAAAAGTTTTTTTGAAGGAGTTTGATTTGTGATTCGTCTTTTGGTAAATATTGTATGTATTCATCAAAAACTAAATCATATTATATTTGACTTTGAAATAGAAAAGAGTTACTCTTGATAAGCTGGAAATCAAAACTTTTCTTTTTTGAATATTATATAATATTTCACATCATTTTGATAACAAAAACCGAAGCATTATAAAATGAACACATTATGATAATAACTATTATCAAAATATTTTTATATTATATACATATAGATGAGTATAATAAAATATATTTTAATAAATTACATGTGTTTCCACGAAATTATTTGAAAATTTAAAAGTAAAAACATTTTCATAAGTTAAGTGCCTGTATTTTTCATCCGCTCAATTCCCAATAGAGGATAGGCGTACCGCAAATTTCCATCACAGAATAAATATAGATGGCTTTAATATGTATATAGAGGGTTGGTTATCTTTTTTTGGTGGTGCATTAGCAGCGAAAACAATGGAATGAAAATATTGTCGGAAGTTTTCCAATTATTGTCGAGAGGATGGAGAAAAAATGACTCCTACGACGCATTTTCTATTCAAAAACAAAACGAGTAAATTTCAACATGGTTAAATATCGTTAAATACAATTTTGGATTGTATATAAATTGTACCTATGTTTAGATTTAAGATTTCACCATTATTTAAAAAAGATCTAACTCAAATAATAATAAATATGTTTTAGAGATTTTATTTTAGCAACAATTCGCTTCCATCAAATAACTATCGTATACTAACGATTTAGAATTGGTAATCTTCACCTTGTTTCTTCACATATCAATCATTTATGAAAATTTTTCGATAATTCGCCAAGAAAATAATAAACATACTGATCGCTATATCCTGAGCTATTCAGAAAAGCTAGAACTAGCCTTTGGGGGTGGTGGGTGTACAGGGCGGGATCGAGATTAATGAATCATTAAAAGCGACCGACTCTGTGCCAAAGATAAGCTCAAAATTGCTCTAAACGGCGCTTTAATCTCGTCGCTATATAACCGCGGTCGGATTATTCCATTATGACCGCAACTAATTGTTTCAGCGTCGTAAATTGTGCGGATTTCAGCCGAATTTATGACTTCGCTGAAAAAGTAGACGATTGAATTTTTATGTTGATTCGATTTTATTATGGCTTTTGAATTGTTTATGTTCAACTTATGCCCGGAAAAATCTTGTCATAATATGAAGCTTGTTTTTGTTAGATGTTAACCACTTGTTTGATATCAAAATTCAAAGTCAAAACAAGTAAAAAAGTAAAGTAACTCACCGTTTTTTCAGGCTGACACAAAATTTTATTTGAACGTATTGAACCTATATCGACTGGTTGACCATAATTGGAAAAACTCTAGGAATTTAATTAACGAACGGACAGTTCTCAAACATGGACGGCCTCTGAAATTTTGAAGCTTCTCTTGCATAGCGCAAATTCATCGTCGTCCTATTGTCGAACCTCTCGACGACGAGAAAACAATGATCTCGGTGTACAAAAGCGGCCCTGAAATATGCCGGAGATGACCCAGCATTAAATTCTTTGTGGTACGAAGGTCTTAGATGTGAAAAATCATGTAATTTTTGTTTTCATAACGACAAAATCATAAACAACTATACTTATAGAGAAGTATACAATTTATTTTTATAAATATTCTTCTCTTCTTAATATGGAAATTAAATCGATTTTTGACGTTTAGTTTTTTTTTCAGTCGAAAAATAGATTCAACTGCAATTTATGATCTTGAAACCGTTTTGTATAGAATAGTTTCAATATTTAGTTTCTTGTGTTATAAAAAGTGAAAAAAAAAGATTGCATAAATATGTATTTTATTTATACTCCAAATATTATTTAAGCTACATAACTTTAGAAATTAATCAATAAAAAGTTCCACCATTCATCAAAAATGATGGATAAAAAAAAAATAAATAAATAAATAAAAAAAAAAAAAAAATCAATTTGCGGAATAAAAAAATCAATTTTGTACATCTAAAACACTGGAGTAGCTAATCCTCTCAATCGATTCATATAAAAAAATCCACACAATCCTCTGAGATTAATATTTTCAGGCCAGTAAAAGAGCCACCGCAGAGACGAATGGCCATTTCAATAAGGCTTCGATAATTCAGGGGCCTTCCTTTGGGGCTTAGTACTAAGTAATTATTCGGAGCGCGTTTTGGAGCCTCAAACCTCCCTCGATTAGACGATCATAATCTATCGACGATGCTCATCGAGAATATAAATATGTCTGATTTGGGCATGCGAAGGTCGATGGATTTTGCACTGCTTATCATAGTCGAGTTTAGGTCTATAGTTGGCTTTGTAAATTGTGTTCTGTGAAACGAAATCGAATAATGTTACTTAATTGCGCTATCATAATCTAATCAATCGTATGAATCTAAAAAGGTATTTTTTCAAACAAGTCATTGGTTTAATAATATTTTTGCAAAATTGAGCGAAAAGCAATGTTCCAACCGGAGGGCGAAAAGAAACCGAATAAAAAGACACGAAAAGAAAAACAAGCCACACAAATAAAAGGGCGAAAAAGGAAACACACACACTGGATCCTTTTATACGCGAAGGGGGCGAGGAATGGGCGTCGAAAGACGCATCCGCCCTCGGGGCATCGGTCATTTGTCACAATTACCGAGAGAGGGTAAGCCGCGAAAGCCTTCGCACCCTGCTGGTGCTGGAAGATCTGCTCTTGGCTGCGGTGGAAAGGCTGGAGAAAGCTCAGTGTATATGTGCTCTTCGTTTTGGGATTGTGACATACTTTTTTAGTTATGGTTTTTTTTAAATTTGTTTTAATAATGTTTGATTAGTTCTATTCCGTATAAAAATAATAGATTTGTGTGTATTTTTTTATTAATATTATGTAGATGGTATTAATAGTTTTTTTAATATCTTTATTCTTTTGGGAAAAATTAATACATATATTAAAATTCAGAGAGAAGTAATATTTTTTTATCAAAACATATATTTATTATTGAAATGTATTCAAAACACTTTTTTTCTTAAATCGTCTTAATCTTCCATGTAATCTAATATGGTAATCGATCGATGTTCTAAACTATAATATACGTATGTATAATATTTATAAATTAATAGTTCAACCAATTTTAACGTAATATATTTTAAGTTTCAGACGGTTTTATAATATTTTGATTAAAACCACATGGGGATGTAAAAGCATAATTAGAAATGAAAGGTTTTTTTCTACTCTGTATATGTATATAACTATAGTTTTCAAAAGAGCCATTAATAAATATTTATAAATCTCTAATCTCTAATAAACTTTTCACATTAGAGAAGCATTTCATAAAAGAATTTAATTTAAAGAATAATCGAATGAACATACACACACACATTCCACACATCAGACTAATCGCACTAATGGCGAAGAGCGAAGAACGTCGTCTCTGCCGATCCATTAAATCCAAAAAGACATCCGAAGCTACAAAGAGATCCAGAAGCCAGTTGTGCCCTCAACTATGCTATTCCATGCGACCGGGTTTGACGTCAGTCGTGCTTTTCCTTGTCGTCAAAGCCTTTATCCCTCACCAGAGTTTCAACACTGCCATATCTCACTACTGCGATAAGCTATTTTCAGATTATCAGCAAATGAAGATATCGTGTAACTTACTAATTTAAATGAAACTCGTCTGTATATTGAAATAGTTGTAAAAATAATTTTAGTTGAATTTGATTGAATTTAAACGAATAATTTGTACATTATCATTATAATAAAATTAATCTTCAAATTCACTTGGGTCTGTTTTTATGCGGATCTTTTTAATGCGATTCTGAAGTTATGTGGTTTTCAAAAATAATGGAACCTATCCCTCATTTTTCTATGGAGGACAAAGCTTTTTTTATGCGAATGCGCATAAAAAAAACTAAAATCACTTTCATTCAGTGATGAAAGTGATCTGGGCCAAGTTCATAAACCATGCCGATTATTATCGTTTAGTGATGATAGTTCTGACATATGTTCATAAATATGTATGCTGACTGATTCGATTATCGTGTAAAATAGACTTTAATAAAGCAATTCTTATTGTAAGATAAATATGTATTGTTTTTATTTATATGAATTTTTTATAAACTTTTTTAATGCGATTTTTAGTACATTCTATCATATTGATTTGAAGTTATGCGGTTTTTAAAAATAATGGAATCTAACCATCAGTTTCCTATGTAGTTCAAGTATTTTTTATGTGCGACTCTCCGTGAAACGTATCTATCGCATAAAAACAGACCCAAGTGTAGTTGTAAAAATAATTTTAGTTGAATTCAAACAAATAATTTGTACATTATCACTACAATAAAATTGATCCTCAAATAATTAATTTATATTTATTAAAAAAAATCAATTTTTTTCGTTCACCCTTATCGAATAATTATAAAGCCTTCGCCGTATAGACAGCCAAGACGACATCGTTTCGAAACTTGTGCGCGCCAAACGAGCAGGTCGAATCTTAGTCGTCCCTTATTTGAGGGGATCTTTTCCCTAATGAGTGCTTAGAAGGGAAGACGTCTTCGAGGGAAGGAGAGACAACCCATTTTCCATGTTCTGAGGAAGTTTTCCGCGTTTCGTGCAGACGGTGCTTCGTTTCGAGTTTGTGAATATTTGATGATGGCTCACGTCTTAGTGCTGGGACTTTGCTCGGTCAGGTTAATCGACCGCACCTATAATTGGGTTTTCGGATTAAAAATACCCACTCGATTGCTAATTTGGGGTAGAATAAATAATTTAAAGAGTTGAGAAACTATATATGATATTAAGACATGTTTATTTTGTGTATAAAACGTTTCCAAATTCGAAAATATTGATTAGCATACAATGATTAAAGAAACTAAACAAATATTAAAAAAAAAACTCAAGATTTTAGTACAAAAACTGTTAAATTTTAAAACACTTCATCTAGAAAAGAACTATAAATTTTTTTTGTACTAAAATATCAATGACTAACAATCCTTGAAATTTCGCGCGGAACAAACAAATTCTATCTTGTCCGTGTTTGCGCTTCGTTTTCAAATGATAAATAAGCATATTATACATACATACACCGAGAAGCACCGGAACGAAAATCGCTTTAGAAAAAGAGGCGTCTGAAAAGAAAAAAGAAATAAAAACCGTGATTGAAAAGAGGAAGATCTCGCTCTTTCGCCGAATATGCTGTTCGGCTGCGGGGGGTGTAGCCCGAAACGGCAGACAAATATCACAATAAATCTGCCTGAAAGCTTATTTATGTTGCGCGTAAAACGTTATTTCCCTTTCCGGAGCATGGTCGGAGGTGTGCGTGGATTATACGAGGAGGCTTTCGAGGAGACGAAATCGACGATTGCGAGGTCCAAAGTACAAGGTCCGCGGCGTCCGTCTTCTTGGGGAGGGCATGAAACTTTTTGTTGGGGAAAATTAAAAATGGGGCTTTGGGTTTTGTTTTTTATACGTCGTTGAAGTCTTATTTATGTCTTTTTCGTTTGGTGTAAGAAGAATTGCTTCGAAGTGATCGTTTGTGGAGTTGTGTGGATTTGATATTGTTTCTATATATGCAATTTTTCATTATGGAGTTATTCGTTTAGATTTTTGAGAAATCGAAAATAGATTTTGACGATTTTCAAAATAAATAATTTAAAAAAAGGTTTATCTGCTCAGTTTTGAGAAAAAATTGTATTAGTACTAAAAGAGATAAAATTTTCCGATAAAGGCAAAATCAGAAAGATCAGATATGAAAATAGGATAAAAATTTTCTAGAACTACGATGAAACAGTTCATGAATTATTTTAAAAATTAAAAAAACCAAAACTAAACTTTGATTTAATGTAATAGTTTTGAGAAAAATTTATCTTATAAATTCGACTTTTTAACATTTTCAGAGAACTTTCAAACTATCTAAATTCTTTTTTTGAAAAAGTGAATTAAATTCAAGGCAAAAAAATACTGACAAATATAATATATATAAAATCTTTTTCTGCGCAAGAAACCGCAAAAACACATATTCAAATGACATCAAAGCATATAGCGTTCGAAAACTAAATTCGCCGATAATTTCCGAACCAAATTTTAATTGATCAATTAAAAGTTGGACGCCACGTGACGTTCCCAGTTCGATATCGGCAGGTGTTCTCCCTTGGGACTTTTACACAAGTTTTCGCGTTGTTTTCGAGTTCGTCTGCCCTCTTTTGCCCTTCTGTCCCTTTTCGTTTCGTGTCATGTTGTTGTTTTTCGTCCCTGTCTTCCCATTCCTGGTGATTGTGTGTCAATCTGGCTTAATGCTCGGGGACCAACTTTACGTGTTTTCCAAAAGCCCCCCGAGGTATTACAACTTCGCGATATTCGATTCCTGCACATATACATATTGTACGAGCTCGTTTTCGAGGTTGTAGTGTATGAATCGATGATGCTTATGCTTTTTTTATGATAAATCTGAAATATAAATAAAAAGGTATACAAATAGATAAATTAATGATGAAAACGTTCAGGTGTTTAATTTTAAATAGTTTATGTATCATTTTATTATTTTTTAATATTTGTTTTAACTTATGAATATCAAACGGTTGACAATCTTATGTGTAATGTGGCTAGGCTATTAATCATAATAGGTTTATTTTATTTTGGAAATAAAAAAAAAAATAAAAAAGGTATTTTAATCAAAACAAATTGACTCACAAGTATAATAATATGTATTTCTTGGCTTCAGGCTTTTATTTTTTGGTATTTCAGTGTTGAAAATTTACCCAATCAGGTACTAAAATATTTTTTTCGGAACGATAAGCCTTTTTGTGTTATTACGAAAGTTTCGCGTTGCTAGTCTAGTTAAATTTATCTATACCGTATAAATACATACATACATACATATAATATTGTACACTTTCAGTTTAATAATTGGAAATAGCACGGCAATATCAAACAACATACAATTACGAATTTAAATTTGTTTCAACGAAAGCTGGCTACTTTATTTCCACGAATTTTCATTTCTAATTTGATGACACGATATGAATTCATAAACCTAATCACATTTATCAAGTTTAAATTTTATTTACGTTATTGTGAAAAATTTTGTATTTTCACAATACAAAATATGTTTATATATTTTGTAAATACGTATTATATAATATTTACTTATATTATCATCATCATCATTTTTATTATTATTATTATTATTATTATTATTATTATTATTATTATTATTATTATTATTATTATTATTATTATTTTTATTTTTATTTTTATTATTATTATTGTTGTTATTATTATTTTTATTGTTATTATTTAACAGAGATTACTTTTAAAATATTGATTTCGTAAGACTTTCTTAATTATCGGATACAATATCTATTTCCGAATAAAAAACAAGGTTCGTCGACTTATTCCAGCACTAACAATATGATCAGTTAACTTCAGCAATTTGATCATACCTAAAACATCGACTTTACTTCAACTACCTCAATAGAAAACACAATAATTTCATAATTTTTCGGAAAATCCAGATTCATATATTATCACACATATCCACATCGACCTTTTCCCGCCACCACCTCTCTATAATTAACAGCTAATTGCACCGTTTACCGGAAAAGCTCTCTCTCTCTATTTAATATAATAAATTGCGCACGTCCACACCAATCCGACCGTCGCTCCGGAATCATTCGGCGTTAATTTTTCCCAGACATAGTACAAATTGAGCCTCCATCCGCGGAAAACCCATCGCAAAAACTCTTTCGGCCATCACGTTGAAAACACCATAGACGGCGACGCCGCACCGTCGTAAAAACGACTTCGGTTTCGCTTTCGCCATAAAAAGGTTAGTGACCGTCACGTGAGGGTGTAGACTTTCCCTTATACATTTATTATGTACGGCCCCCGTCCACGAAGTCGGAATTTATTTCAGCGTTTTCCAGAGAAAAGTCGGGAAAAGCGTCGCGTGGCCGCGCCTAATTTGCGGATAAGCGACGTTTTTGAAGATCGCGCCATTTTTCTCTGTTTCGTTCTGCTAGAATTAAGTTTTACGGTGGTTTGTTGTTTTTATTTATTTTGGAGTTGTTGTTTCGTTGTGATAGTTTAATTGTTGTTTTTGTTTTGAAAAAAAAAATTTATGCGTGAAAATATTTTATGTTCAGTTTTAAACACTAGAATGTTTAATATGATACAAGATTTTTCAATATCAAAATAATTTTGATGTATCTTTTATAAAAAATATTTTTGCAGTTTATATGTATGGCTGTAACATATTTTATACAAATATTTTTGATATAATTGTGAAATAAAGCGAAACATCGTTTCATATAAAAAGAAAACAAAGACCATTGTTCACGCTAACGTCACTATTTCTTTCCACACACCAATTATTAAACTATTCACATACATACATATGAGGGATTTAGAACAAAAATACTCAACAATTGATTGAAATTTAATCCTATTTGATGAAAATAACATGTGCAAATATATTACTGATTTTTTATGAAACGCCAAATTTTCTCAGAATTCACATTTCATCACAAAACTATCTAATTGTAAATGAATTAAAAAATTATAGTTATAAAATGTAGATGGAACTAGTAACAATATATTATTAAATCGTATATTATACAATAAACATTAACATTAAGGAAATTAGCATTAAACCATATACTTTTGCTGTATGTCTGATTTTTAATAATATATTATATAACAGGCTTATCCAAAGGGCTACCTCGGTGCTAAAGTGGCCCCCACTTTTCACATAAAAACAAACATAACAGTCAGTATGTATTCCGAAATGTACTCATCGAAATAATTTTATATTGGAAATAAATAACTTTATCAATATTTTAATAATTCTTACGTTTTGAATTTACAATTGAAATTTTTAAGTTTGAAATTTGTAAGTGGCCCTCACATATCAAAATGTTGGACGAGCTTGATACCTATATACCATTCACATGTCTGATTTTGTATAGACATTTCAGACAAAACGTATTCCAATTCTCTTACAATTTTTCAATAAATCCACCAATAATTTACAATACATATTTTATTATTTTACCTTCATCCTCCAGAACATTATCATCAAAAACAATATTCAATAACACCCCCACATAATTCAAAAAGAGACTTTCGAACCTGCACACCTCACACACCATATTGTTCACCCAGCAGACCCATAATGCTCACCTTGCGTGTCGTAGACCCCATCGGTAGCCCTCCCCAATTAAGGTAGTGCACCCTCCCCCGTATACAATTTTCATTTTTATGGGCTCGCTGCCCCCAGTGCCTGCACCGGCTAGTGTAGCACCTACCTTAGGAAAAGCGCCGCTGCGGCTACAGGGTGGGAGGTTTTTTTTTATTGTTTTGAATTATGCGCCGCTTGGGAAAGCGTACGATCGGGATTTTTCGGTGAATTTATCGATGTTTTATGTACATGAAATCTATTGGTTGGGTATAGGTTTTTTTTTAGTTATTTTCGATCTATGATGAAATACTTTCGATGTTTCATAGATTAGGCGGCACATTATCGGGCGGATTCTTTTTAATCGAAAATCGTTAATGAACGCAGTTTAAAAATAAGTGTGATATCTATAAGTATGTTTTTAGAAGATTATACTTGCAATATGTCTACTATTATGTCTTATTCCGATAAATTTCTTATCAAATAATAATTTCGTAGCAAATTTTCTTAAAAACAAATTACTCATCACTTATAAAAAAAAATGTATAGGTATATAATACAAGGGTATTCGGCCTGGCTTTGCCGGCTTCCATGCCAACAGTGGGCAGGCCCTTCGAGCCTTGCTTTGTACGCCTTGTGGGCCTCCTTATGACTCAGCCTTCCGGGCCTCGTATTGTAGGCCCTTCGGGCCAATCTCCCCCACCCTTACGCCTTAACAGCCTTCCCACGCGGACCCACTGATATTAAGTTATAGAAGTAAACAAATTAAATCAAATTTAAAAAAAATCAAAGTAAATCGAATAAAATAATATTTTGAAGCCATTAATTATTTTAATAAAATCTATTGAAACTAAATTTAAAAAGTTTATGACATCCGTGATAAAATGTGAATTGATGACGGCCGTGATATTAATCGATCGTGCTATTTTCTTGATATGATCGTGATTCAATTTTAAATGCATTGACAAAAAACAAAAATTGCGATAAATCAATAGAAAGATTAATTGATACGGAATACGCGTGTAAGAGGCTCTTACATACGTATACTAATTGTAAGAGCTCTTACGGCGATAATAATTATTCAGAAAAGATCGCAAGCGGCAGATCACCCCTTGAACGTCAAAGTGCACCAAAAAAACAAATGATAACCTACACCACCAACAAAATTAAATAGAAATTTCAACCAGCAGATAAAATTTCTATGGCGGCCATACAAATTAAAATTTGGAAATAAGTTGTTTTTCTTTTTTATTCCACATTTTTGAGCGTTGAAGCTTGCCTATTTTATGTAGGAATATTTTGGCGACCTATTTTTTTTTAATACGGGGACAAAAATTAACTATTTTCCAAGTAAAATGTTATTTTTCAGAAAAACTTTCATACTTAATAGTATAGATAGATATAGATATACCTACTATAAAAAAATAATCATTCACCACATAGGAATGTATCAAAATTTGAACCATAAACTATGTATTTTGAATCTGTTACTCTACGGGAAAAGATCAATTCTCCAAAAATTTTCAATCAATAATTCAATGTCAATTTTGTATGGGGATTTAAGACAAAGTTTAATAGTTTGTGAAGCTTTTGCAAACTGCAACTGCGCTAGGCTTTTATGTTGTAGCCGGATTAGTAGTGGCTTTGGCGGCCAGACTCTATAACCGCTATTTACTGTTTAATTCGCTTTCAAAACGACACCATTGGATATTAAACTAGACACGAGTTCATTGACATCGGTAAAATTTGGTTAAAAGTAACAGGAAATGTGCAAAAAGCGAAAGAAATAAATTTCGGAAAATTTCATCAGTCGCCTTTTCACTGAATATTAACAATCATTAATTCAACTAAAATTTCATATAGAAATGTTTATATGTATTTTAAACGACCATCGTTTATCACACTCTCATTCAAAAAAAAATTCACGGATGCAACCGAATCATCTTTGATATCCATCAATCAGAAGTTTTGACATTTACCGATAGACTTTTTACCCTCAATTACAAGTTATAGAAACTCTTAACTTTCACTTCGTATTAAATGTCCTAGACTCTACTCCGTAACCTTTTTCCTTCCCCGACAAACTAATATTTCCAGAATTTTGCGGCACACCAATAAAAAAAATTTTTAAATAGTGCTTTTCTTTATAGAAACTACATTAATTTTATATTATAGGCAAATAATTATTTTTTCTTGTATTTGGAAATGCACCGTGGCACAGCCAGCTTCGTCTCACACACTACAGTGGTTACGGAATACTATTCTAGAGCATCATTTACACATAAAAATACCGAAAATTTACAAAATCAAATTATCTCAAATAACTCAAATGCAACTTTCAGGTGTACAGCAGCAGCCCAATGATGGTGGAGGCCATCGACACAATTGCAACGAGATGAACATAGGTGCGCCATGCGCGTGGTCCGCAGGCCATGCAACCACCGCACCTGCTTTTGCAGATCATCCTCTGCACCGTGGTCATATCGGCAGGTGAGTCGAAATGTTATCATCAAGGGTCTTTCAATAGGGACGCTCGATTTTAAAATTTACAAAAAAATTTGATGATTTAAACACATTATTCAACGCTATAACCTTCCATGATGATTTGCCGTACATCGTATGGCTGCCATGACGTAAAAAAATTCGAGAATTCCTATTGAAAGACTCTATACATAATGACTGAAAAAATTGTTAATTTAAAAAAACTAGTTTCATATAAAAATTTGATAAATAAAATATAAAATTTAAATATTTTTATTTGACAAAAGTTGTACGTTTGAGTGAAAGACGGAAACGGCTCGTCGATACGTCATCGTTATCGAATACGGAGCGGAACGCAATTAGCGCCAATTAAAAGTGAAATAATTAAAATTCGAAGTTTTCCCGCCGCGTCTTTCGCAGTTCGGCAAACGAGCGGGGCGGATTCGAAACAGGCGCCTTTTGTGTGTTTGCTTTTGTACGAGGCGAGGTGATTTAATTCGTTCGGTCATATTTGAATAACGAAATTCCCGCCGAATTTCGCTCTCGATTCAATTAGCGTGAATTTTCGCGAAAACGCGCGCTTCGCAATTTCGGTCTAGCGCGAAAGTTTCAGCAATATCGTGGCACGTAACGTGCACGGTGGATGCAAACTGCACCTTTGGGTATTGCATGGTGTATGGCTCTTTTTTGAGTTTTTTTTTTTATTTTGAAAAGAATTTCGATTGCTCTTGTAAGTTGGTTCACTTTGTCACCTATTGTTTTTCCCTTTTATTTTCTGAGAAAGCACTTTATTGTCGGGCGCACCGTTCGAGTCGTTCGCACACAAGCAATAAATTTTCATTCGTTTTGCTTTTGCAGTATATGGGAAAAATTACAAAAAAACTATACGGCTTACGAATCTAAAAGATTCTGTTATTAATTATGTTTTTACTGCTTCTATTATCATTTTTATGTTTGCAATACAAATATCGGTATTGAATAATTAAATGATTCCCGTTTAAAACCTTGTCATCTGCCATCATCGATAAAATATCGATTAATAATAAGCATAATTTTTAACCTTATTTTACTTTACATTCGTATTTACAATTCGTTTATTTTTTTCTCCTTCAAAAGTAACACTATTCCCTAAAGAATAATTGAATCAGTCGAGGCGTTCGTAACACTACAGAAGAAAACGAACCGGGATTCGTTAAAGAAAACTCAATATATTCTTTGAACGTTTCGTTTATATCTTTCTATACATATACCTATATATAGTGTTGATCTTAAATGTTTCTCGATGATATCTCTGTGTCATGGATGATCTCATAAAGGTTTAAACGATTGAAGATAAAGAAACTTTATATAATCTTGTATTGCTACCAAATCGAAAAGTAATCCGATTCTTGTCAAATAAATTTCTTCTGAGATCCCGAAAAATATGACATGATCAATAATTTAATCTGGAGATAAGATAAGAGTGGAAATTTTATTTTTCTCTATATAAAATTTAGATTATAATCAATTTTCGAAAAAAACGATATCACCAAACAAGAATAGTGTAATAAATATTTGACTACTGACTTATTTTTCAAAGATAACGAAACTATTTTAATGATAGGTGGATTATTTGATTTCCACCTAAATAAATGACCGATATTAGAGTGTAAAATTTCTCTATTCACAACCGACACATCGAATCTCCGGCCGAAACATCAAACCGAATATAAAAACCCATCAAATCCCATTGGAGCCATCACCGAGAGACTAGCACCGTTTTCGACTCAAAGGCGAAAATTTAACGCTAATTAGTAGTAACATTGGGAAACGGATAGTCCTTTTGATTATTTCTCTCGTTCCCGTTAACGAGCTCTCGTCTCCGAATTAAATCGATTACAAATTCAAAGCCGGCCCTTCGCCCTAACTGCCGAAAGAATGGAGATTGGATCCTTTGGACGGAAGGACCAAAGGACCCGACCAAAACCATACCACTCCGTTTTCCGTGCTCTGGTCTCATTTCGGATTCTCCCCGAGGAGGGACACTTAACGCGGCGTATCGGATCTTTGCACGTCGTCTGTGCTGCGGTGTGCAGTACCAAAACCCGTTTGCTTATGCAGTTTACAATGAAGCGGCAAAAGTTCTTCAAGAAGTTTGAATGAGGTTGAGAATAACCGTTTTTGTGATAAATAGTCGTATTTTTATAATAATTGGGTGCCACTTTGAGTTTAGTTGAACTGCATCTTTCAGGTTGGGTTAGGTTAGGTTAAGATGGGTTAGAATAATTACTTAACACCTAAAGGACCCATGGGTTAGGTTTGTTTAGGTTAGATTAGATTAGGTTAGGTTGGGTTAGAAAAACAAAATTCAGTTCAGCCAAACACAAAGTGGCACCAATAATTGTATATCTGTTACAGTTAAAGTGTATTTGCCAGTTAAAATATATTTTGACTAGTTAAAATATATTTTATCTAACCTACGTAGTTATTTCATCTGACACAATGGAAATATAATTTAACTGGTCAAGATCAGATAAAGTGTATTATAGCTAACGAATTGTAAGCCAGTGTTGCCAACGCCACTTGCAAACCGTTTCGAATGACAGCCGCACATTTTTACTTCGGTTTCTATCATTTATATCACCCTCTCTTCAAGAAACTAATTATCATAGTTAAAGGGAAAGGCACAGAAATTTCGTTTGTCTACTAATAATGGTCACTTGTATAGGCTCAAAACTAACGTTTTTGTGATGAATGCATTGTTGAGATTATTGTATTACTAAAACCTTTTCAATATTCAGGTATAGGAGTAAAATATACACGTTATTTAATACAAATACTCATTTGAAAAATCTGAACTGCCAAAACTCATCTGTCTAGTTGAAAATACACTTTAACTAGGGAGCACCAGTTAAATTGCATTTTCGTCTGTTGAAATATATCTGAACTAGATAATGTGTATTCAAATACAAATTATCTAAAACGTCAGACAAAATATATTTTAACTAAAGATACACTTTGACTGTAACATATCCTCAAGACTACTTATGAAAAATATCTGAATTAATCTTATTAGAATCATAGTATATCGGAATCACATTAATTACATTTTTTTTTTAATATATACCACTAGACTTAGCAGATAGATGAATTGTATACACCTTTGATCAGATCGATTTTAAAATTAGGAATTAAATTAAGTAGAGACTTTTGACTCGGTCGTCTCCAACTGGCCGATCGCTTTGTGCCCACTGGTCCTTGGGACGGCTTTTCGGCAACTTTAAAAGGATGGCCGGCTTTTCGAATTAGTGACGTTTTTGTTTGGTCGTTGAAAGGTCTCGATAATGGTGAGTGTTGACATTCGATTGCTTGGATCGTTGTTAATATGTGTGAGCAATCGAATCCCAAAAGAAACGTGTTTGTAATGTTCTTGTCCAATTTGGGATACTAATTTAAATTTGATTGCCACTTGAACGCCACTATTAGGTGAGTGGATGTTTATTAGTTCACTTAATACGGTGAAGAAAATATGTGTTTGAAATTTTAAAAAGTTTTGATGCAGTAGTCGTTGGATGCAAGTTGTAAAATAAAATGAAACTTTCTCGAGCAAGAAATGAAGTGGAATTTTGATAAAGGTAACGATGTCTGGGACTCTATAAAATTATTTGAGTAGTGAAAAAATATTTAAGCCAGTTTTATAATATTATATTAGGAATGATTTCAGCCAATTTTCAAAATGATAAAATAGGAACTATACCAGTTCCCTCTAGCCACCAAAGTAAAACAATACGCATAGTAGTTAGTACACAAATATACCGTATACCGTATATTACTAACATGAAACCTTTTTAATAATAAAATATTATAATTTTTTGTCTCTTTACGAGTTTCTTTTAAAAAATATCCAAGCATCTGATAGTATCGAAACATTTTTATTCAACAATGGACATCATACGATGATGGAATATTTCAATACCTGCTAACTTAAGCAAACAGCAACTGTCATGTAATTTTATAATATTTACGATCGAATATTAACTAATTTGAATATAAATATAAGGGGCGCTCATTGCGGAACCGTTTTCAATTTATGTTCGATATAAATATGTAGGCGTCGGGACGCGTTCGCGTACTTTGGCCGTTTAAATATTTATCTTTACGAAAACCGATTCAGAGAGTTAGAGCGAGAAAGGGAAAATTAAAGGGAAAGTGGTGTGAGTGCGAAAGGGAGATAATTTAATTAATTTACATATTCCGCAGTACTTTGCGTACGCAACAAAGTATCCGCAAAATTAATAAATACAAAATGATAAAAAGGTCGCTCTAAACGACGACGCTAATTAAGGCACTTGCGATTTTGCTTGAAATATATTTCTAATGTAATTTTTTTCACATGAAATTATTTTGGTATGATTATTTAATTTTATATTAGTCACTTTTTCAAAATAATGTTGCTTGGATGTAGTGTCGTAAAATATTCAAGGATGATTTTATAAACTGAGAATAATCTTTTTCAGACTACCTAAGGAATTTTTAACAAAAGTTTTTGTAGAAATAAATAACTTCAACAGTGATAAATATGGTACAAAAAATTATTAATAATTATAATAAATTAATTTCTGGATTAAGATGTAAAGAATTTTTAAAAACCACCAAGGTGGTGAAAACAACAATATTTCGAGTGAGACCTTTACGTGTTGTATAATAGTGAAGTACATTTTTTTTGACCTGATTAAAAATTCGCATTTTTCTTTGTCGTCACAGTACAAAGAAGAAAGATTCCCGTTTTTCACAGTTATAACGCGATATAATATAATATAATAATAAAGCGTCAGTTAACGAGGTGCGCCTCCGCAAAGTTGCAAGGATCGCTCGCCCTCGAAGGACTCGCGCAATATTAAAAGTTTCTTTATTAAAAATATGTTATTACGCGATGTTAATGTCGTCGAAGGCAGTGCAAAACTCTTATTAAAAAAAAATTGTATAATGAAAATAAATAAACGAAAGCGGTCACCTCGACCGTTAATGGTTTCCTGCCGGGAAAAGTGGGTGCTTGTATCGTTTGTTCAAACTCTTCTGTATTTTTTTTTATACGAGGTGCTAAATAACGTAAAGGCTTTTCAGCGTTCTTTGTATTTTTAATGAAATTTATTACGCGAAAGACGTTTATCGGCTTGGATCAAAATCAAAGGAGCTCATAAGTTTTTCTAATAAGATGATTTTGAATGTCATATTAATTAAATATGATAATGATTCAAAATAATATAATTAAAAACATCTAAAACCAACAATGTTTTCAACAACATTTAATCATTAAAACAATCAAAACGAACCGAGACAAAATCCAAAAATTTTATTCACCTAAACGCTCACGATTAATCTGATCTAACCCGCAGTCCTGTGATTAACACCGTCTGAAACCGTGCGAACCCGACACTAGCCGGCCATTGTTTCCAGCACTCTAATGGCGTTTTAAATATGGCGATAAATTATAGCCGCGGCCAGGTCGCCGAAGCTCGGCCATTTCATTATTTCGGCAAAGCTCGCTAAGGAATGGGATGGGACTAATGACGCGGAAGGTGCCATTCATCAGCAGGTCCTCTCCGTCGTCGTCTTTTCTGGATGAAGTGAAAAAAATGGAGGCCTCGTCAACGCTCCTCTGGGTCCATAAAATCAAATTAATACGCGCTCCTTTGATGCCTTTTTGCTTTTTGGCGGTTTTGCTTCATTACGTTCTTCTTTTGCAAATGTAATATGACTACTGTTTACAATTTAATTATTTTTTTTGGTGACAGTAAAGTAATTTATATTATACATTTTGCGTTGTTTGCAACAATATTTTTTTATGTTTTTCATCAAAATTAGAACTTCTTTTTTTTCATCGAATCTATGCAAGAAAAATCAATCAATTTTATTTATACCAAATTTTCATTTTTAAATCATATCCCGTCACGGTTGATGTAATAATAATATAAAAAAATATATCACTAGATTTATTTTTAGTTGGGCTCGTTTAGGAAAAGTGTTTTGCATGTGCAAAAATAAAATATATTCGGCTCGAATGAGTTGATTAGAAATGAATGTAAAGTTGTTTAGATTTGAGAAGATATTTTATTGAGTTGAATTGGTATTGTGATTTGTAAAAAAGAAATATATGAAAATTATAATTAAGTTTTAAGGCCTTGGCACAAATTTAACTTTGATTGGATTTGCACTCCTAAGTACCAAATCTGCTGTGAAAATTATATCCTCTGGTCGAGTGACTGGTTCAAGTATAAATTTTTGCAAAATAGTCGATAAAATTGCCTTTTCCTCTAAAATTGCAAATCTTTGACCTAGAAATGATTTAATATATTTTCATTATTGAGTATTAAAATTTTTATAATATTATATTTTTGTTTAAATATAATTTTTGCTTGCCTATGCAATTTCTTGGTCCGGCACTGAACGGTATATAAGCAAACGGATGTCTTTTCGCACAATTTTCTGGAAGAAATCTGTCTGGGTCAAATTTGTAAGGATCTGGATATAAATCGGCATCTCTCAACATATCAAAAATATGAATATGACACGTAGTACCCGCTGGTAATGTGTGATTAGCTGAAGGTTGAATATTTTTCGTTTTATACATATATTTTAAATAATATATTAGAACTATCATTTTTTGAAATTTGTATGGGAAAATCTTACACAATTTTACATCTTCACAAACGACTCTACCAATCATAATTACACTAGGATATAAACGAAGAGCTTCTTTGATTACCATTTCTAAATATTTCATCTGGTTTAGTTTTTCAATTGTTAATGGTTCTAAAGGATCTTGAAGAATTTCTTTGGTTTCTGCTAATACGCGATCCTACAACACGCATGAGAATTTATTATTTCAATTTAAATGCATAATATAAATATTATATTATAAGCATAATGTATAAGAAAATGTTACTCTTGTGTTAAAAATAAATACCTGAATAACTCGATTATTAGCTAACAACATTAGACAAAAAGTAATAGCCATTGTTGTTGTATCGTGACCCTGAAATTAAATATAATAGATTGAAATTTTCAATCAAAAAATGTTATGAAATATTTTTTACTCTTCAATGTTGTGTGAAATATTATATATTTGATGTTTATATTAATTTTAAGTTATTGCTGTTAAGAAAAAAATATGTAATACAAATAGTCATAAAAAATAGATATACATATACATATGTATATATTCAAAAAACTAAATACGAGTATATCAAAACATTACTTATGAAAAATGTACATATATTATTCATCCGGAATTTATCATATAAGCACTGTTAAGAATTTACCACACATTCCAATGTTTAAACAAACTATACTATAATTATATTCGAGCCATTTAAAAGAAGTATTTCTATTTTCTATAGGGATTAACAAAAGGCAACTAATTATTTGGCTGGTTAATAATAACTAAAATGATCAGTAAAAAATTGTTAAATGATCAGTTAGGTTAGGTTAGGTTAGGTTACTACTACGTGTGACTACATTGAGACTTGATCCAACAAGTTCAAACAGGTATCCTCATGCACAGAACCGAATAACAACCATATACTTTGTTTTTACTGATCAAAATAGTATTTTTTTACTGATCAATTAAATACAGGACTTAACTAAAAAAATAATAATTGAATTTAACTTACTTCGAACATGAACGTATCAACTTCTTCTCTAATGCCTTCTTCATCGATGGTTCCATTATCTTCGGCAGATAATAACAAATCCAACATTGCCAATCTTTTTTTTGTACTCTTCAAATCATGATTGGTAGTTTTTTCTTCATAGATATTGTTTTTTAAGCGTTCAGATTCACGTTCACAGCGTCGTTTTCTTATTACGTTCGTAGAAAACTTGCGAAGAACCGATAACGTTTTTCCTTGTCGTTGACCTAATGGTGATAACCAGAACAGGAATGGAGAATGAAGCCAAGCCCGAACAAGTCTATAAACAACATGGTGTCCCATTTCAAAAATAGCCTTTTTATAATCATTTCTTTGTTGCTCTTGAATTGTTTCAAGATCGGTTCCCATTGCTGTTTCTGCAAATTCGGTAAGAAGATCAATTATTTTTAATAGGAATCAAAATATTATATTTTAATGTCATCTTTGCTAATATTTAATGGCTTAACATAACTAAAATAAAAAGAAACTCACCACATATTGAACGAAGTGCAAACGTAGTAATGTATGATAATATGTCAATTTCTTTGTTTGCTTCTTCTTTTAACTCTTTTACTAACCTTTCACTATTTTTTGCAAAAATATCACAAAAGTCTCGTAAAATATTGAAATGAAATGCAGGAGTTAAAATTTTTCTTCGCTTCTGCCATTTATCTCCTTAAAAAAACCTTTGATATTTTATTTTATATGAAAAATAAAATTCACAACAGAGGGTGGAAATTTTTAAGAATTAAAAAATTTATATCCACATTTTAAAATACTTACCTCCACTAGTTAAAAGCCCTTCTTTTAACCATGGTTGCAAAAATTCATAAGCGTAACTTTTCGTAATGTATTTTTGATTTGATAGTAATATCTGAAATAACATAGCAATTTAATGAACAAGTAAATGATGTACATTTATAATTCATAAATAAAAACCTCTATATCTTGAGGATTGTGTATGTTAACGATGCGTTTATCGAAGCCCCATATTCTATAGTTTTTTTTATACGTATTTGAAAGACTTCTTACCAAATAAAATAGTTGGACTGTAGATATTTTTTTTTATGTTGGGTTCATTTAGTTTTTATAAACGGATATCAGGTATATAAAAAAATGAATGAAAAATAACATGGACAAATGAAAAGTAGTTTCGAAAATAAAAAGAAATAATAATACATACTTGGATTACGATCAAAATTTAAAACATTTCCTAAAACAGGTAAAGTCTTAGGACCTGGAATTTTATCGAAAATTTTTGCAGATTTTGTATTATGTATGGCATAATCTATAGCATAAGCCAATAGAAGAAAAATAATAATAAATATAAAAATATAATCAAGCATTTTTCAAACACGACTGAATTTTACAACTGCGATAATTATACTAAAATATTATATTTGACTGACCTCTAGACTCATTTACAAAATGGCGGTATATTTTTTATTTATCTCTGAATGTCATACATAAATTGACTATATATAATATTAATCCATAATAAATATATTCATATATTGTGAATATTATGTTTGTCGAATTGGTAAGCGTTTTTTTTTAAACAGAAAATTTTCTAAAATATCAACATTCATTTATTTTTTTCAGCCGATAATTTTAATCAGTATTGAGATATATGCAAGTGCGCAAATTATAACAATTCGGTAACTGCCGATAAATAAGTTTAATAGCCTACACGATTACCTTCAATCTAGTCTATCGGTTAACTATCGGTTGACTACTAAGGGCCGATCTTTCAATCGTCGGTTAAGAGTTATTCTCGGAATAAGCCTTTTAGTTTTTTTATGGTTATTCGCGGCCGGTCACGGATAAAGTCACGTATAAAGTCACGGATAAAGTCACGGACAACTAGCTTATAGTTTTCCGTGACTTTATACGTGACTTTATCCGTGACCGGCCGCGAATAACCATAAAAACTAAAAGGCTTATTCCGAGAATAACTCTTAACCGACGATTGAAAGATCGGCCCTTAATCAGTATAGCGCTCTACCATGCGCGCACACTTGCCGATTATTTTACTCGGTCGACTTGACAGTTTTGTGTTGACTGCTTACATATTAGCAGACGAGAACTCTATCGTTCAAGAGCAGACTGTTGGCAGGTTTACGCATTCGCCACCAACCCAACTGCTTGATTGGCCCAGTGTGCGCGCTATCGGCCCAACCCGACCAAATTATTGGAAAACAAAAAGTCTGTGGTTTGCGCCTAGCCTTAACCAACTCCCCAACAATTATTCGTTTCGATGCCCAATGCGATTACATCCGACGAAAAACATTCGAAAGTCAGATGCAGTGATACGTGAATTATCGTTTCCGGATGCAGCATGCACGTATGACCCCGTTTCGAACGCATTGCGCCAACTCTGCTCGACAGTGGTGCATCGTGCAACAGGGGATTTTGCGCCTCCGTACATTATGCAACGGGTGCATTCGTCCCGGACGAATCTCGGATCGGAGTGGTCCTTATGGTAGTGGATGTTGTTATGTCGAATTTTGTAGTTGGGTTCGTTTGGGGAAAGTGTATTGCATGTGCACAAATGTATTCGGCTCAAATGAGTTGATTAGAAATGAATATAAAGTTGTTTAGATCTGAGAGGATATTTTATTGGGTTGAATTGGTATTGTAATTTGTAAAAAAAATATATGAAAATTGTGATTAAGTTTTAAGGCCTCGGCACAAATTTAACTTTGATTGGATTTGCACTTCTAAGTACCAAATCGGCCGTGAAAATTATATCCTCTGGTCGAGTGACTGGTTCAAGTATAAATTTTTGCAAAATAGTCGATATAATTGTCTTTTCCTCTAAAATTGCAAATCTTTGACCTAAAAAAGATTTAATATATTTTCATGATTGAGTATTGAAGTTTTTATAATATTATATTTTTGTTTAACTATTATATAATTTTGTCTTGCCTATGCAATTTCTTGGTCCTGCACTGAACGGAATATAAGCAAATGGATGTCTTTTCGCACAATTTTCTGGAAGAAATCTGTCTGGGTCAAATTTGTAAGGATCTGGATATAAATCGGCATCTCTCAACATATCAAAAATATGAATATGACACGTGGTACCCGCTGGTAATGTGTGATTAGCTAAGGGTTGAAAAAAAATCGTTTTATACGACTTAATATAATATTAGAACTATCATTTTTTGAAATCTGTATAGGGAAATCTTACACAATTTTACATCTTCATAAATGAATCTTCCAATCATAATCACAATGGGATATAAACGAAGAGCTTCTTTGATTACCATTTCTAAATATTTCATGTGGTTCAATTTTTCAATTGTTAATGGTTCTAAAGGATCTTGAAGAATTTCTTTGATTTCTGCAAATGCGCGATCCTACAATATACATACAATATACATACATACATACATATATACATACATACATACATACATATATTTCTTATTTTAATTCAAATACATAATATACTTAATATAAATATTATAATGTATAACCTATAAGTGATAGTTATTACAGTGATAACACTGTAATAAAAACACTGTCACATTAAATAAATACCTGAATAACTCGATTATTAGCTAACAACATAAGACAAAAAGTAATAGCCATTGTTGTTGTATCGTGACCCTGAAATGAATTATAATAGATTAAAATTTTCAATTAAAGAATGTTATGAAATATTTTTTACTCTTCAATGTTGTGTGAAATATTATATATTTGATGTTTATATTAATTTTAAGTTATTGCTGTCAGAAAAAAAATATGTATAATAATAAAAATAGTCATAAAAAATATATATATATATTCAAAAGACTAAATATATCAAAACATTACTTTTGAAAAATATATATTATTCATCCGAAATTTGTCATATAAGCACTGTTAAGAATTTATCATACATTCCAATGTTTAAACAAACTATACTATAATTATATTCAAGCCATTTAACAAAAGTATTCCTGTTTTCTACAGGGATTAACTAAAAAAATAATAATTGAACTTAACTTACTTCGAACATGAACGTATCAACTTCTTCTCTAATGCCTTCTTCATCGATGGTTCCATTATCTTCGGCAGATAATAACAAATCCAACATTGCCAATCTTTTTTTTGTACTCTTCAAATCATGATTGGTAGTTTTTTCTTCATAGATATTGTTTTTTAAGCGTTCACGTTCACGTTCATAGCGTCGTTTTCTTATTACTTTGGTAGAAAACTTGCATAGAACCGACACAGTTTTTCCTTGTTGTTGACCTAAAGGTGATAACCAGAACAGGAATGGAGAATGAAGCCAAGCCCGAACAAGTCTATGAACTACATGGTGTCCCATTTCAAAAATAGCCTTTTTATAATCATTCCTTTGTTGCTCTTGAATTGTTTCAAGATCGGTTCCCATTGCTGTTTCTGCAAATTCGGTAAGAAGATCAATTATTTTTAATAGGAATCAAAATATTATATTTTAATGTCATCTTTGCTAATATTTAATGGCTTGACAAAACTTAAATAAAAAGAAACTCACCACATATTGAACGAAGTGCAAAAGTAGTAATGTATGGTAATATGTCAATTTCTTTGTTTGCTTCTTCTTTTAACTCTTTTACTAACCTTTCACTATTTTTTGCAAAAATATCACAAAAGTCTCGTAAAATATTGAAATGAAATGCAGGAGTTAAAATTTTTCTTCGCTTCTGCCATTTATCTCCTTAAAAAAACCTTTGATATTTTATTTTATATGAAAAATAAAATTCACAACAGAATGTGGTTATTTTTTAAATTTAACATTTAGATGTACATATATGTTTAATTACTTACCTCTGCTAGTTAAAAGACCCTCTTTTAACCATGGATGCAAAAATTTGTAAACGTAACTTTTTGGAATGTATTTTCGATTTGATAGTAATATCTGAAATAAAATAACGATTTAATATCAATAAGTAAATGATGTACATTTATAATTCATAAATAAAAACCTCTATATCTTGAGGATTGTGTATGTTAACGATGCGTTTATCGAAACCCCATATTCTATAGTTTTTTTTATACGTATTTGCAAGACTTCTTCCCAAATAAAATAGTTGTACTGTGGATCAAAAATTTTATGTTTGGTTCATTTAGTTTTTATAAATAAATATTAGTCAGGTATATAATCAAAAGTGAACTAAAAATAACATGCATGACATAAATGAAAAATGGTATGAATGACATGAAAAAGTAGCTTCAAAAATGCTTAAAAAAATTAATAATTACTTGGATTGCGATCAAAATCCAAAATATTTCCTAAAACAGGTAAAGTCGTAGGACCCGGAATTTGATCGAAAATTTTTGCAGCTTTCGTATTATGTATTGCATAATCTATAGCATAAACTAATAGAAGAAAAGTAATAACAAATATAAAAATATATTCAAGCATTTTTTCAAACACGACCGAATTTCACAACTGCGATAATTATACTAAAATATTACATAATATTTGACTGACCTCTAAACTCATTTACAAAACGGTGACTATCATTTATCTCTGAATGTAATACTTTAATTGACTATGTATTATTATGTTTGTCGAATTGGTAAGCGTGTTTTTTTAATCTGACATAAATTTCCATAATATTATCATCAATTTGTTAAATGAATTGCAAAAATTACATCATTCTACAGAAATGTAGAAAATTTGAATTGCGAAATTTTCAAAAGATTCGATTGAGATATTTTTATATTTTCATTGGTGAATATTGTTTAATGGAGATTATATCCGTTTTTTTTTAAATTTTCATAAACAAGCATCACTACCTATTAACTATAATAATATTTAATACTATGTATGTATTATTATTATTATTTTTACTTCCTACAATAATTACATACGCACTTAACAGTAAAGTGCACATATCAAAAAAATGTTACAAGATAACAATTATCAAGACAATACCCACATAAACCGATCACCAACATCAAGAACACATTTTAATATGGTTTACAAAAAAAATCGATAAACTCAACAATAGAAACCTTCATTAAAATTTATTAATATCATCACGCACCAACAGCCACTAGTTTTTCACTATACTAGCTCTTAGGCGGGAGATAACTCGCCACTTTTCCCGCTTATTCGGTTAATGGAAAATGATAATGAAAAGCGTTTAATGTATGCGGCGCGAACGGTCGCTCGTTAGCTTTTCAAATGGACCCATTTGAATTTTTCCCATTGTACTACACAGTGCGTACCCATGCTCAGAAGTGGGTCAGTGTTAAAACGATGTTCTTGTCTGGGTCATTGTTTTTGTTGTCGTTAATACTTAAGTAATTGTGATACAATGGTTTGTATTTTTATTTCGTTCGAATAATTTTAATATTAGAGAGATCGTTATTGAAAATATTGAGAATCATAATTTTATAATGATACAAGTTTTATAATAAATTTATTCGTCAAGTTTCCTTATAATAATTTGTTTGAATATCATGAATAACGAATGTCTCTGTACATATTATATTGCATTATTCACTCATACTTATTTATATCTTTTCTGCTTTAATAAGCTTGAGCATCATCACAAGAACAATATTAGCTTGCACGACTTTCTAATAAAGTGGATGATTATACTCGTATAATATCACGATTATTTTTATGAATTTGGGACCTGAGAATAAACTATAATATAATATATTTCACTTAAAAGCTTAATTAAATATACTTTATTTTAACAATTAATTTTATCAAGAGATATGTGAATGGATAAATTATGTGAATCATATGATAATAATCAAATTATATCATATATATCATTGGATAATATGTGAATCATATGTGAATTAACGTCATATCATTTTCTTACAAATCAGATAATAAACAAATTTCCGGTCTAAAATATGTGCATTTATTTTTTTTTCACAAAATTTTATTTCACTCATGCTTCATATGATTTTAATTAAATATTTTATTTTATACACCGAATATTTACAGATTTACACCGATCGAAAGATCGCATCCCCGAAAAAACCCCACACTGAAAACACGTCGAAGCAGACATTTTTCTTAGCCGGATGGCTTTTCAATCACGTCCCAATCGAGCCTGCACAAGTTAACCGACTAGGCTTAACGACATTCGTAAATCCCGGGGACTTTATTACGCGATCTCGCCGTTTATTACGAGAAATTTCCAACGGCTCGGTCGGACACAATGGCCGCCATTGTCTCGGCCCCGCGGAAAGTGACGGCGAAGAAAGCGGGCTTTCGTTTTCACAGCCTCATTCCACTCGAAGGACCCCTTTTTGATTTTTTGGGTTTTTTTCATTTTGAACTTTCGGTTCCGTCGATCTCTTTTCGGTGAATTCCTTTGTCGTTTTCTGAGAATTAGATTTTGTACTCGTTTTTGCCCGAAATGGATGCTCGCAATTTTAGCGTTTCTAAAGCGCAAATTTCGTTCGTATCGAATAGTTTTTTTTTTTATGAAATAAATTTTCATGTTTATGAAATGCGCATTAGATTATGAACGAAGCGCTCGTTTTCGTGGATGGCGATTGCTCGTTTTGTTCGAAGGATTTTTTCGCGAGCACCAATATTATTTCTTTCGAGGAAGCATTGCGATGGTTTCTCGAATATTTTTATTGCTTTTATTACATATACTTTAAGATAAGTGCGAACAAATGGAGTCGTTATGTGCATACCCGGTACAAGCGATATAAATCAAACGTTTACAAGGTTTCACACTTAGCGACACAGTCGTGCCACTTGTTATGAACGACCTGTCATTTTGGAAATTTATTAGTTTTCGATTGAAATTTCCTTAAAATCATATTCGGAATGATTGAAATTTTGCGTAAATATTATAAATCTTGTAAAAGTAATCGACATAATATCATCTTAATAATTTTTTGAATATTTTTTATTACAAATTAATCAAAATACTGTACTCATATATGGTATCATATATTATCTTATCGTGTGTCGTAGTTAAAATGAAGCGTTAATGGTGACTATTTTAAAATAATAGAATATTTTTGGCGATTTCATAGAAAAAAATCAAAGATGAAAATTCAAGAATATCAAAGATTAATTTTTATGATAGTGAGTAGGAGAAAAATCTTTTTAATAATTTTAACACACGTTATCGCTTCGTAATTATCATAATCCTTTCGTTTTCGTTTGAAGTAATATTTGTATAAATTTTAAGCTTTTCATTTCATGAATTATATCATGCAACTGTATTTATTAACTTTTCGAGTTGAACTTTCTGCACAGATTTCACTCGTCTCGCCTAGTGTCTATAAAAGCGAACGACACGAAATGAAAATAATCGACTTATCTTTGGATTATTCGAGCGAGTTGGCCATTTCGCACATAATTGGCCGTGAAACGGCAACGCTAGACTTTCAAACCGTATAACCTCATTTAGCAGAAGTTGCCAACTTTTTTTTTTTTTTTTTAATAAAATTCCAATTCCGATCGATAATAATTTCATGATATATCTCATTCTATCAAGATATTATAACGAAAACGATACAGCAGTTACGATTTCATGCTTCAAAATCCATTCAAAGGCAAAGGTTCGAGAACCGCGGGTTGTGCTTCGCACGAAAGCCTTATTTGACTATGTCCTCGCAGGACTGTCTGCATTCTGGGAATCCACTCGGCTTCGGCATTACAAAGCTCGGGGAATGTTTCATATGAATATTTCACGGATATAAGGGCGCGGGAATGCCTTGCGGTGCGCCCTTCACAAACACGGGCTACGAACTTGAATTTACGTGTCCTTTTCAAAATCGTTTCTCAAATTCGGAAACTCGCCAATTAAATTAAATGTTTGCTTTGATTCATTTGGACATCGGATAAATAATTAATAGCCTCACAAGAAACAAGTTAATCAATGTCTTCGAATTTTTTTTTCAAAAGCTACAATTGTCTTTGACAGGTGCGATTTTCTTTGTGCCGATACAAATGGTGTACGTGTGAAGAAAAAAGAACAAAATATTTATTCATGAAAAGTGGGGTGTTGAAGCGTCTGAAATGTTGCAAAATGGAAATAAGGCGTTCGTTAAATTTTCACGAGTTCATAGTGCGAACGGCGCAAGAGCGAAATTTCACGGCTATTAAACGCCGACATTGCGAAAATATCATATTACAAAATATATAAACTTATATATGATACATTTATTATATATCTAAAAATTTGTCTTCAATATATGAAGAAAAAATAACCGAAATACGTGTCCCGTAAACAAACAAGCACGTCAAGGTTTCGCAACGTAATACGTGGCGTTTCCCTTTAAGAATTTTCCCGACACAAAAGCGAGGAAACTGTAGGAAGTGATTCTTCAATATCCATATAAATTAACGGTAGTGGTTCATAATAGATTAGATTAAATAGGCACTTTGAATTATCCGGTAGTGGTTTGGGGGACACTCAATAATTCCCAGTCGGCTGATAGTTATGTAACTTATATGCAATCGTGTACCGATCTGCACCTTATAGCGACTTTAAATCAAATAATAATAATTAGTTCGTAGTTAAGTCAAAACTAAATCAATATCTAATAACTTAATTTTGTAATATCAGATTAGTTGAAAGTGATCAAATCAATAATTTCCACATTTAACATTAATCATACATTCAACCTTATGAGCCATGTTCTCAAGTTGTTCTTGAAAATTATACATGCAAAAATTTATGCAAAGTGTGAGAAGAGGATGGGCAGCACACAGTTTGGTTTTATAAATGGCTTTGGTAGAAGGACAGGTACAGAAGGTACAGAAGGATGCAGAAAATCTCATTGACTGCCCGGAGGTTCAATGCCGATATGCTGTCCCTGTTAAGTAAGCAGGTCGAGGTACTTAACACGATCAAAAGACGTAAGCTAGAGTAATTTGGCTATGTTTTACGAAATGAAAAGTACGGTCTTCTTCAGCTTATAATTCAGGAGAAGATCGCGGGTCGTCGGAGTCAGGATCGGCGAAGGACATCATGGTTGAAGAACCTTCGGTAGAGATTCGGTTTGAGCACGGCATAATTGTTCCAGACTGCGGCAGACAAGATTAGGATGGGTTTTCTGGTCGCCAACGTTCTCGGAGAACATGGCACTTGAAGAAGAAGTCGAAATTTTTTATAGAATTATCAGCTGTTTCTATTAAACATCAAGCAAGCAATATACTATACATTTTCAAAAAAATTCCTAAAAATATACTAACGTAATATAAATACAGTGAAACCTCGATTTTACGTTTTTCAAGGGACCGTAAAAAAAACGATACATGCGGGAAACGATGAATGCGGGAAAGCTTCAAATACATAATAGCAGAAAAAAGTAAAATTTTGAAAAAACATATTTATTAAAAAAAATTTTTTTTGTATATTTAATAAAAATTATTTAAAAAAAAAATCCTTAATACTAAGTTGTTTCTTTGTAGTTTGGGACTTTAATTTAAACAAAGACGCCTCAAACTCGCATACTTTTTTAATAACAAATTCATCTATTTCTTTCGAATAAAAAAATGATTTGACTTTTTCGAAGGCCAATAACGCTTCTGTAAACGTAAGAACGTTGCAAGTGTCAAACTTGCTCGCCGTTTTTTTTACGAATTCGGAGAAATATGCAACAAAAACGGTCAATCGGGATAATATTTGTGACGGGACCATAATATTTAGACGATAGATCGAGGAAATCGATAAATCGGGGAACGGTTAATGCGGGATTGTTTAACATTGATTCTTATGGATGTTTGCCGGGACTATGAAAAATAAACGATCCATGCGGGAAAACGTATTATGCGAGAACGGTCAATCGGGGTTCCACTGTATAGTAAATTCATCGAACGTTACTTTCGCACGAACACACATATTAATTAACAACGCCGCGCCGTGTGCGAAAAACGCTCGTTCGGAAAAAACCCCGAAGCCGAAGACGAAAACCGAAAAAAGGGGCGGGAAAAACGGCGACTCTTCCCGCAGACGTTTCTCCTTATCGTTTCATTTTTTCCCGCCATTGTTGCGGCCGAGTGAAATATGAACCGCCATCGGCCGGATAACAGCCGAAAGGCGTGGCCAACTTAATTTGCCGCGGAAAAAGAACAAAAAAACGGCACGTATATGAGCCGAAACGGTAGTTTTTGCGCCCACCTGACTTTCGGTTTTGGGTTTTGGCGGGTTCGCTGATGGGAATTTAACGTAGCGGACGGCCGCAGAGGATTTCGCATAATTGCCGGTAAATTTGTCAACAAAAACGGATTAAGGTCCCTTCAATGGTTCGTCCTTCGGTTTTCCGGTCGTGTGTCATAGGATCGAACTTCTGATTGGGGATCCGGTTTTTGGTTTGACGTACATATATGCTATCGGTTATTTGTATTATATATATATGTATATTTTTTTTTTTTTTACGATTTGGAAATTGTAAAAATTGAAAAAATTGTTTGGTTGCGATTTAACTGTACATAAAAAAAATATAGATTGTGCCTTAAAACGAATTACTTGTGTGTTAGAAAAATATACGATGTGCATTATTGATGCATTAAAGAATTTCGTTTTAAGAATTATTTTACTCATAGCGTGCAATAAAAATAAATTGTGCAGTATAAAGTGAGCAATAAAAAAAAATTGTGCAGTATAAAGTGAGCATTAGAAAAATATGAAATGTGCAATAGAATGAAAAGTTTGTGCATCAAAATGAAAGATAGGTAGCAACGTCGCCAGAGTAAAGTCAGCTTCACAGGAAATTTTAAATAATTGTCAACTACTTTTTAACAATTTGGTCCATATTTTTATCAATGTTGATTTTGTTTAAATTCGGATTATTACGAATCGATTATGTTATAAAAGTTGTGAATAATGGTCTTGCGGGTGGATTTCGCCTTGTTCTAATGCACGTTTATTTGTTTTAAGGTGCAGATATTTTTTCTAATGCACACGTTTAAATGCTCGTGTAAAATGCACACGTTACTTTTTTAATGCACACTTATTTTATTTAATTCTCGGGCTTAATGTGCAATTTTTTAAATTTAATACACGTTTAGTTATTAGCAACATTTGAACAATTTGAAACTTAAAAATTGTATAATACCAATACGCAATTTTGACGCAAATTTAACATGTTTCGTTTCATTGTTGTCATTGTTGTAATATAATTTAATATGTTGTCATTATGGAATTTATATGCATGTGTATATTCGTGCAAAGCGTACAAACTACATGTTTCGAAAGTGCGAAGGTTTCGCACTATTCGATTGCACTTCAACTGAAATAGGAAAAGCCTAAAGCTCCTTTTGTTCGTGCTTTGAAAGGTCTATAGCAACAATTACGTTATAATAGCCAGATGCTTTTGCGTTTCCTTTCCGCGTAAGACCCAAAAGCGACCCGAAAATACCCAGACCTCAGACGGGCCAATTTGCAGAACGACCAATACTAGAATCTGAATATGCAAAGATATAATATATGATATTATATAAAGTTAGTTATAACAAATTTGCATAAATTAAAGCTGAATAAACCAGTTGCAGGTTTGTTTAGAATTTTTCGCAAATATGTAAAGATTAAAATGAACAATTCGCAAACATTTGAATATCGCTGGTTTGTGCTAAAATCATGCAATAAATTCGGCCACGTTACGTTAACTGGAGCCGTTCCAACGCTTCACCTTTAAATTTCAAGGTGGCAACGTGACGTTTTCGAATTGCATTTTAATATTTTATTTCTGATGAAAACACGTATGAAAACATGCAGCAAATAACGTTTCAGAACATATTTTCACCATTATTTGAATATGTAATGTTGAAAAATACTATAATATATTTTTGCACCGAGATATATAATATTAAAAGTTCAAAAAGAATTTTGATCCAAACAGAAATCTGACATATTTTGGACAAAATCGAAATCGATGAACGGCCTCGATACGTACATACATATAATGAATAAATAAAAGAAAGCAGAGCTTTTGTAACCTTTTGTTGGCACAGAAACTATCGCAGTTCTCTGCAGAATCGTCCATCACGTTGTCGTACGTTGGAAAAAAAATATATGGCGAGTCTTATCCACCGTGGCACAGTTACCCAGTAAAAGTTAACTCTAGCCGAACAAGGGCTATCGATTGAACTCCTCTGGCTTTGGTTCAAATTCACACATAACAGGTTCAAATTAAACGAAAATTCTTGGTAATATAGAGAGATTGAATATATAATAATATTAAATAATACCTCAATTATAATACTAATAGGGAAAAAAAAAACTTCCGATACCTACGAATTAATATAATTCAACAAAAGTATATTATTAACTACCAAACAAAATAATCTCACTTACTAAATATATTTTTTAAGTATCAAAGAATTTGGAAATATCTTCGAGTTTATCAATGCGGGTCAAAAGAACACGATAATCGTCCTCGCTAAAATCCCTCAGAGCAAGAAACGCAGCCCCGGAAAAACTTTTGCGGAAAATGGGTGGAAAGTGGGAGGAGCCGATGTTTACCGTTCCGGTTGGAAGCTTGTGATTTATGCACACCTTGAAGCGCAATAATGGTGTATAAATTTCTCGGCCAGGACGACTCGTTAGTGTTGTCGTTTCAGGACTTTCTGAACTTTTCACGTCAGTGTCTTTTCAAAAAATTTTGAGTTAGCATTAATTCCTATTGAGTTATTTGCAATTTCGTAGTTTTCAACTTTTCAATTTATAGTTTTATTGAGGCAATTGCAAGAAATTGAACTTTCGGAGTGTGTACAAATGTCGATGATATAAACAAAGTTTTCTTGTCAATAATTGAATAAATTCTGTTTTATTGATCACGTATGTGCGCCCCACACTTTGGGAACAACGAGCATTTTGCGGACGTCGTAAAACACTCTCTCGCACCTGTTTAACAAAGACGCATATCTGCATTCTAGCTATGTCGAAATTAAAACGTCTACTTGTATTAATTAATTTTCTAAATCTCATGGGTCCATAGTGGATATTACTGAGGATAATGATGACTTGTTGTTTTTAAAATATCGTACCTTTTTAAATCAATTTCTGTAATTATATTGCTGTCGCATATGCTTATAACTATGTTAGTTGTAAGTATCTATTCGTTAGTATCTTTATAAATAGTTTTCTATCTGTCTGTGATAACGCTCATAGCAACACTCAATACGATAAAAGCAAACTGTTAATATTTTAGGCTCTGTTTGTAGACTCGAATCAAATTGTTTTACGATTTAATATTTTATGTTAAACGATTTTTCATAAAACTTATACGTTCACACTCATTCAGCTACCCACTGGTGTTATATTATATTATTATATTTTACATATCATATGCTTCGTCTCAATGCTATTAGGATATTTCTCTTGAATATTTTAAATATAATACTAAAATACATCATCAATATAATATATTATATAATTATTGCTTATATAAATAGAATTTTTTTAGAAATAAATAGGTTTCTAAATTATTAATTTATAAACCTATTTACAAATGTCTTCTTTCTATTTATATCTAGCGTTTTGGTACTTTACTGAACTTATTTCAAGTAGTTTGACTATTAACATATCTTTATATCTCTCTTAAATGTTAACTTTTTATTTTTCAACTGCACTTCACCAGAAAATGATAAATTATTGACGAAGAAAATTTTTGGCTAATTAATAAAAATATCAAATTGATTCATTACATCATTTTATTACTATGAAAAATAATATAATAAATTATTAACAAAATATCGATCATAACTTATAAATCCTTGCTAAATCTTTACACAACATTGTGAAGAGCCCAGCTAATTATATAATACATCAAATACATATTTCCATCTATGGAAGTATCAGGTATTCAATTCATTAAAATTCACAAGTATATTTTCTGCCGTTTCACATTTAAAAACACTATAAATTAAAAAAAATCACATGTTAGTAATATTTAAAAATTTATAAGTATGTATATGAAATGATTTGATTATTGAATATGTTATAGTACGTACGAATTTGTAACTTTTGCGTTTGCCAACATTTTCAATGATATATTTCGCATCGGGGGTGTTTCTTCACCATTTCCATGTACAATATGTTTTATTCCACATTGAATTATTGATTTTACACATTCATTGCAAGGGAATTGAGTGATATAAATAGTACACCCTTCAAGACTCAAAACAGATCTTAAGTCAATCGCATTTTTTCCAGCATGACATTCTGCAATTTGTATTCAAATATTTAACCACGAAAAAAAACGTTGAAATTCAATAATTCAATAAATATTTTACCATATGGATGTTTGCTTTGTTCATATGGAACATCTGCACCACTTGCCCATGAAGTTTGTGAATCCTTAGTACCATTAGGAAAACCATTGTATCTAACAAACGTGAAAAATATGGATTTATTTCCTTTAAATTTAACATTTTATCACATTATAATCCATTATTTAATAAAATAAAATAGTAATTAAATAAAATACCCGTTTCCAACTACCACATTGTTAGGTTGTACGATACAAGCGCCTACTTGTGTTCCTGGATCCTTGCTCCTTTTTGCGGTCAACATGGCTATACCCATATGCCATTCTGACCAGGAGATGGCATTCGTACGTTTTTGATCCATCTTCAACGACAATGCTTGTTCAATCATACGTAATGATTAATGAACGTACGTGTCTTTTACTTATCGAATCTTTACTTATCTTTATCATAAAAATGATACGTAAGTATGTATCATATATATAGTCGGACTCAAATTTTATGTCGTGTTATATGATTGAAACTCAATTGCAAATTTTAAACTGTTTATTAATCATAAATCACTTTTTTATAAGATTCCTGTGGTTTTGAAACAAAATACCTGGAAAGGGCTGATTCCACGTCGTTCACTGTTTTAAACTTTTTTTGACCATTGTAAAAAATGTTCTATTGACCGGAACATATGGTAATCCGAAGGTGTCAGATTTGGTGAATATGGTGGATGTAATAAAGTGTCACAATCGAAATCGTTAATTTTGGTGTTGTATTAACTGAGCTACATGAGGATGAGAGTTGTAGTGTTGCAGGATTATTTTACTGTTTTTCACTAAATTGACCTATTTTGACATAATGCCGCATTCAAATGATTTAGTTGAACACAATTAAACTCTCTGAAAAATAAATAAGCAAACAAACAAAAAATAATAATAAATCAATAAATAATAAGATAAAAATAAAAAGGTTGAATAACCATAAATAACACAAATATTTCTCGTGGCTTCTTTTTGTGATTTTGTGATTCTCGTGATTTCTTCACTGACATTTTTTTTTATCTGAAACTGTATGCAACTCCGAAACATTTTTCAATCTCAAACAATGTTCGAATAGTATACTGTTTGAAAAAAAATTAACACACGTCTTTCCTTCATAACGAACCGAAGATGACTATTTTTGAAATTGCGTTTCAAAATTGCAACATTAAATTTGGGCTCCTCTATATTGATAAAACGCAATAAGATTTTCATGAGCACTAGGAATCTTGCTGATCGTGAATTTTTGCAAAATAACTTACAATTAGATTCTGTTTTTGAATGGTCATTGAGAAATCTCACTGTCAGTAAATTAATCAATCAACTAACAATGAATTTAATTTCAAGATGGATTATATCTGTGACTTTGTAGGTTCCAGAATAAAAACCCGCCTTACCTATTACATAGTTTTATTAATATATAAAAATATAAAAACGTATATATAATACTTTAATGTATTGACTGTAATTGATGAATGAATATGTATACATATTCGTTTTTGACAGCTTTTATAAAGACATGCCTATTTTCAAATTATTGTTAGATAGATCAAGTTTACGAATTGGCAAAAAAGTCTTCAAAATTAATAAGTACATTGCGATTCTTGTCAATCTTGAAACGTCTAAAAATATAATTTTGTATGTTCAGTATTGTTTGAAAGTTTATTAGATTGAATCGTCAGAGCTCCAAATACATATATGTATATATAATAATATTTACTTACTGGCAATCAAGTTTTACAGTTTCAAACATTATTTTCGATGCTTTTCTACTTTCATCAGTGTCTTCATATCCATATACAATCTTTTTTATTCCATTTTGGATTATTGATTTCGCACATTCATGACAAGGGAAATGAGTGACATACAAATCGCAACCTTTAATATTCAATAGAGTTCTATAGTCGATTGCGTTTCGTACAGCGTGACAATCTTTAAATTATAACAAAAATCATCAATTTGAAAAATTGTGAAAAAAAGAAAACAGTAAATAAATTAAAATTTTACCGTAAGCAAATTTGGTTTCGATGTAAGACTTTCCTTCTCGTTTCCATGGAAAATCCTCATCCTTAATGCCCTTGGGAAAACCATTGTATCTAATGAATGGAAAAAAATTCCCAAGTTTTTTTTAAATACTGTATTTTATATACACATGTGAACTATAACATTATGGGAGTTACATTTGTGATTTTTAAAATATTCATTTTTCAATTTTGTTACTATGCTATGAATCTATGATGGAACGAAAATATAATATAAACATTCATATATTGTTAATGTAGCCCTTTCCACTCGCGAGACTTTTCCGCAGTAGGTATGCCGATGATAATTTTTTAAGGTTTTATCTACAATAATCATTCGATGTAAAATACTTGTATGTAAACTAATAGAATCGGCATTATATTTCGTATTTTGTAAATGGTGTGCATCCAGCTCAAATTCCGAGCTATAAAAGTTTTAAACGAATGGGAAGGGAATACATTTTCTTCAAAAGTGAAAAAAAAATTGAAGTACATGTTTTTATATAAAATTTTCTATATATTTTTTTTTTTCACTTCAAGTAACAAGCATATACAGGGTCTTCCCCGGGACTTTTGTAACTTCTAATCGGATTTAAAGTGACTTAGAGTCATGATAGAAAAGTGAGAGTGATACCATTCCGAATAAAATCGGCTACAATTTTTTTTAATTTTTTTTAGAGGGGAGGTAAAATTTGAGGGGGGTAAAAAATGAAAAATAAATTGTAGCCGATTTTATTCGGAATGGTATCACTCACTTCTCTATCATGACTCTAAGTCACTTTAAATCCGATTAGAAGTTATAAAAGTCAGGGGAAGACCCTGTATTATTAAAAAAAAAAAAAAAAAGATTTTCAAATCATACCCATTTCCAACGACCACGTATTCGGGAGTCACGATACAAGCGCCTACTTGTCTTCTAGGATCTTTACTTCTTTTAGAATTCAATATGGCTATACCCATATGCCAATCTGCCCAATTGATGGCATCCGAACGTTTTAATTCTGCCATTTCACTAAACTGTTTGTTTTGCAATGCGTGCAAATTATTTTATATTTATATAAAGAAATTCTTATCTTCGATTTTAAGTTTTAGATATGATATAGTATTTTACTTACATCGTTTGATAATAACACAATTGATAAACAACAGACTGAATGTATTCGATGAATCCACCATTTATCAGTTGCTTGATTTTGGGATATCAGCAAGTGAAACTCTCATTTCGACTGAAAGATTATTTTATTTTTTTTGCGAAGATAGTCTGTTAGCCATATATTTCGCAGAGGTTTCGATTCCATTCGCGTGCCTAAACGCTAAAACTCTAGGGCACTTTTGGGACTTGTTCTCGACACGCCCGAAAAAACCATAGCGTTAATTTTTTATATCGGGAAATCTATTACAGACGGCCTTTTTTTTTATTTTTAATATTCTCCGTTTGTCTTCTTATTTTTTTTACCATTATTTTTTTTTCAATGAATTTTACCCGCTCTCCGAACATCGACCGCCCACCGTCCGGAGTGCTCGCATAAATACACTTTACTGTATACGTACTACACGAGGTACTTATATGGGAAAGCTTTTGCGTAAATTCGCATACCTCTCCGTATTGTTCCCACCTGGGAAACGATTAACGCTCCTGCGAAATTAATTAAAACAGACGGCGGTGGATTGTGCTATGAAAATCGCGCATTCTTTTCGCGTTTCCGTCACGAATTATTTTCGAAATTTATGCGTTTTTTTTTATCGTCGATAACGCAGCATAATATTTGCGTCGATCGAACAGATGTCTCTTTTTTATCGCCGTTTCGTAAAATGGTCGAATCGGTTTTACGCGCCATCTATTATTTTTTAATTAGAACTATTAAAAAAAAAAAAGAAAATGTATGCTTTTCTTTCGATAAACCTTTTTTTAATATAATTTTTTTGATATTAGAAAATGTTTAATTGTTATAAATAAATGGAAAATGATGCAAAAAAAAAAGCGACTCGCCATGACAGTGTAAACACTGCCGTGACCAGGATTCGAACCTGGGTTACTACGGCCACAACGTAGGGTCCTAACCACTAGACGATCACGGCTATCGAGTCGACACTGAAGTGTCGTAAATTAGTGAACATATTCGTAAAATATTTTAATTTTAATGAGTTTAATCTGTGTTATTGTCTAATCTTGCATAAAATCTCGTAATATACGACCTTATTTAATGTCGATATGTTAAATCTATGCGTGTTTTGAAATTAATTCGTTGCGTACGTATTGCATCATAATTTCTCATATCTCGTAATCAGTGACGTTACTTCCATAAACAAATACATGTGGTAGAGATGTGACGTGCGTGAAAAAAAATTTCAATATCATGCAAGGGTTTTGTATCATATTATATTTAGATTTCAAACTTCGACAACATGTTTTTTTTTAGTTCGTCAGTTGTTTTAGTTGATTGTGCTAGTTTATAAGTTTTCATTGTTTTAATTCGCATAGCAAAATTTATTTCGAAAGTCAGTATATGTCATTGTAAACGTATTCGTGTTAAAGTGAACAATTGTGTTTTTTTTATTGTGCAAAATACTGTATAAATTTAAATATTTTTTTGTTAAAACTGATTACTCTAGTAAATATGCCATGTAAACATCTGTTTTAATTTTCTGTTGGTCTACAATTTCATTAAATTTTGGCAAATATTTTTATTTTGCTGTATCGTGAACTGTCCCTTCATACAATATATTATTTTTTGTCCCTTTCGCCTTACCTTCGGGGGAAAACTTTTATCCGAGGAGCAAATGATTTGTATAATAGACCTAGAAGAAAAACTTTCCCTTTACGAAGACGTCATCTGGAAAATCCGCTATACTTGAATTTTTTTTTTATAAATTATTTTTTTATATTTTCAACATAGTCTTAATTTTAATATTATAGACCCATGCGTTTTCAAAAATCTTATTGAATAAAAAACGTGAAATCAAATGATTTTGATATGTAATACTTCAATTTTGCATCCCTAAAAACACAAGTGATTCGAATACGAACAAGACTGACATAACGACAGGATGAGAATAAAGGGCTAAAGACACTTGTCTTGAAAATATAAGGGTTCGTCTCTCACTCGTAAAACTCTCACGTCATTAACACTCAAGGAGTTGCCTTTTTTGACTTTATTGCCCCATTTTCATTTCACTTCAGAGGAAGACAAAAGAGCTTCTTCTGCAACATATTCGCAAGGATACTCAAAATTCAATATGTTTTATATAAAAATGACGAATGCGACCTTTTCATGCGGGTCAAAAGCCTCGATATGTGAGTGGTTTTCCATTTTTGTGTATTTCATATTTTCTGACAAAAGAGCGGTTTGCTGATGTTGCTTTTATTTCTATTCTTTCGTCAATTTATTTTAAAATTAATAACAGAGAAAATATTGCGATCGAATGGTATTCAATAACTTATTGTGGTATTCAGACCAAATTTTGTAACTTTTTTATGCTGCACATGTAAAAATTGAACACCAGAAATAAAAATGAAATACCTTAGTGCCAAAAATTCCAAAATCGATTTTATGCTAGAAATAAGTTCTATTATATTATTATATATCAACGTCAATGTTTAAAATATGGTCTAATCCCTCAAAATATTATAGCTTTTCAATATTGTACTGTATGCAAGTTTGTATTGTTTGTATGTGTCACTATGGCAATGCCTTAAATAAAACCGACGTGTCTCAAAATCTCAAAATGGCATTTACTGTTAGATAATTTTTTTCCACTATTCAAATAACTATTCGAATAGAAAATAATCTTTTTTTTTTAAATATGTCATTTAACATGGCCTTACAATTAGTCAGAAAGGGCATGGCCCCTCCTGAATTTCAATAATAATGACAAATAATAATTAAATTATGAGACTTATGTTGATATATATCACTCGATCGTAATATATCTATATTAATTCTTTACACACATGATATAACACTTCGAAAAAAAAAACAACATATTTTTTATTGCTTGGAATCACTTACACATACAAATATGTATTTCGCCCCCCCCTAAAAAAAAATCCTGGCTACAGCCATGTCATTAAGCATGATTTATATAAAATATGCATAATAAGGGTAATCGCTCATTTTTTCATCAATTTGTCCACAGTTGGCGTACTACCGCCGTACTCCCGTCTCGAGGTGCCATTCGCCCACGTCGCCTTGAGCGGCGACGTCCAGCTTTGGTTGCATGCACCCCCCTCGCCCCTGCACCCCTCGCCCTCTCGGTGTGGAGGCTCGATTCGGGCAGGAGGAAGCTGGTGGCCGACGTGCTCCTCCACCAGCACACTCCATGGTCCGAGGATGGCCGCTCGAACGCGACCAGGCTCACGCTGCCCTGCGGCTACTTGGCCAAAAGTGGGGCCTATATGCTGTGGCTGCGGACGGCTGACCAGAACGTCACCGAGACGGAGACGTATGAGGACTCGAAGCTGTCTGGTGTTTTGGACGTGCGATGGCCGCCAGCGAGGCTGTCGATGACGCCGGAGAACATCGACACGTTCCCGAGTTCGCAGTCACTGGGATCGTGGAGTTTCCGGAAGTGAGTATATGTATAGTGAGCTATAATGTGACGTGAGAATATCAGTGGTGAAAACGTGTCAACATGTGTCGCTGTGATTATAATCGTGGTCGTTTTTTTCTATTAGTGAACGTGGTCACGTTTGTATTCACTAAGTCGTTGTTGCTCACTGTGGAATCTTGGTCTTATTGTTTTTCTATTGCTTGATTGATTTACATCTAAACTTTTTTTTTTATACGAAATAACATAGTTCAAGAAATAAAATATTATTTTTTTACACTTTTTTTTGCTTTAACACGGTCTAAAAAAAAAAAATATATTATGCCATAATGGTAAGATCTGGACAAGGCCAGGATAAAATAGTCGTAATGAAAATTTACGATGTTTTTTCATGATTTCACGTGGCAAAATTTTGCCGAATTACATATTTTCATAAAGTACATTTGGATGGAAATTCCATCCAAATATACTGATGGAACCTATCTCCAATTTTTATACGGTCAGCATACTTTTTTTTTACACGATAGTTTCTCGAACGTATTCCCCATGTAAAAAAAAAAAGTTTTAGGTGTATTTATTTGATTGTGGTTGATATCTTAATCACTGTCTTTATATGAAGAGTAATGAATGCAAAATTCATCCAAGTTTCTGAGGTTCTAGAATTCCAAACTTAGCACTAATTTCTGACCAGTTTTTAAATTTATTCAATTTAATTTCAATATGCATTTATTTCACAGGTAAAATGCTCACCGGTGGAGGCTGCTGCTCTTCCTGAATTCTGGTTGGAGTTGTATTATTGCGGAGACACTCTTTGCCCATCAGAAGGCGAGAGGAACATCATCTCTTTATTCAGTTCAAATAGGAGGACTACCTGGTCGAACAGAATCACAACTCAGATGCGAGCTATTCGGAGCAGCCGGAACATACGCTTTAATACTACGCCCAACAGAACCCATGGATTCTTCAACTTCGTTAACACCAACACCAGCCTACTTAAAGGTAATAAAAAAACGAACTCACGCGCTAAAAAAACCGATTTTTTTTTCAAACAACCCCCATTCGGAAACTTCAGACTCTTTCGCGCCGCTACCTTTTCAATCCGAGATATGATCCGAGAGATAGAAATACTTCATTTCCTCCCGACGGAGTCGAAGCAAGCGTTTCCGTTACGCATCATTAGGCGCGAAATCAACGCCGTTAAACTTTTAAACGTTCGCAATAAAACAAATGTATTCTATCCGCCGTCGCACAATGGCCGAATTTATTCCGGTGATTTATAGCGAACGAACGCCGTTCCCCGCCCGAGACGTTGATAATGTTTCGAGATCGGCTAATTGATCTGGATTGCTGCTAATTGATTCTTGTGTAGGTGTGACGAAAATGAGTTTCGACGACGACTCGGCGAGATTCGAAATTAATTTGCGAAAGATTAAAACTTTCCGTGGTGTGGGGCTTCAATGTCGGTCGCAAGTTGGCCCCGAGCAATCGATGATTTATTTCCGTTATATTATATTTTAACTTTTAAAAAATATATAATTAAGTATATGGATCATTGAGTATCGAAAAATGTGTTTTAAAAAATTTCAGATGTATTTGAAATATTAACAATTTGTTTTTTATTGCATCGACAAATTTTCTTGTGTTTCATGCGTTTTCCAAAGCTGCCATGAATTTTGGATGTTATTATCTTTTATTAAGTTCGTTCTATAAAATATCAGAGCTGTCAATTTTCATTTATATTATAGTAAACCCTGTATTTTGTGTTGTACTAATTTTCAATAGAAGATAGAAGCGAACTATAAACAGTAACTAACTCAAAGATAACTACCGATTCTGCGATACGGTTATTAATTATTCATTCACAACTAAATCTTCACCAATTTGCTGCTAAACTACAGAAGGAATATCAAAGACGGTAACAGACGATCGTATGCTTTCTGTAAAGTTATATTGAAGTGAAAATGGAAAATTGCTTTTGACACTAATATATTTTATAATATTATTGGTAAACATAAAAATTCGAATACAATTGATTGATTGCTTCTAAAAAAAAAAAAATACACATGTAATTGAAAAAAATATAAAATTTCATCTTAATTTCAAACTTCTATTAATTATTTCTTATTTTCACATTTCATTCTTCAAAAGACACAAAATTTCCATTTATCGGAAACCACCACTTATTACCACTCAACTATCGCCACATCGATTTCGCCATTTAATAAACGTTTCATTCAAACATCACAAAAAAAAATCAAACACACAAAACGATATTATAACATAATACATTCTATAAGACCCATACATTTGCCAAGTCCACCTTAACACATGCCATCCACGTCCTGGCGAAATCACCAATTTTTCTCTCGGCATCCAGCAACCTTCGAGCTCGTAAATAACCGTCCCTATGGGAGGTGTGTATGCGAGTCATCGTAAATTTATTAGCCATGGACACCATGGGACACCTTTCGATGGACACCAGGGGCCCTGGAACCCTCTTGGTACTTTCCACATGGACGCTGCATTATCGGTGTAGTCGTCGACCTTTCGCCGCTGTCGTAAAGTCGACTTATATAGGATGGTTGCAATTCACTATTGTACGGTTTATCTAATTATTGAGTTTCAGGATTGTGGTTAAGTTCTGATTCGACTGAATGTTTCGTTCTTTGTCGTGGGAGGTTTGGATTTCAATATATTGATGTTGATGGAGATGTAATGCTCAGTCATAAAATAAACAATGAAGAAGAAGAAATATTACATATGGATAATGTTTGAAAAGAACGTTTTTAAGTTAGATAAAAGCAATATTTTTGGGAAAAAAATTGTAAATAAAACTTTCTTGTCGTATTGTAGATAGTGTGTGTAGAAGCCTTAGAGTGCGTCATGAATGAAAACGACGACACGAACAGATACAACTTTGATCTTGATATTGAGCAAGTCCGTGTATAAATATTGATGATGTGCGTCAAATGTTAAAAGTTGATCAAATTGAAAGGGTGTTCCCGAAAACGGGAAAATCGTATCGATTTCGCATTCAGCGTAATGCGCAGTCAACATAGAAAGTAATGCAACTTATATTTTGCGATGGACAAAACTGCCTTTTATCTTTTTTGGCAATCATCATTATTTAGCATTTCAACATTCTCAATAATAAGAATATTTTGTTTTTTACTTCGTTCATTATATAAATCATACAAATGAAATTATATTAAGCATTATGTTTTTTTTTTGTATGGTCAACACAACACAACATCAACACTCAACGGTTACTATGCATTGTCGAACTCACCGATAACACCAAGTTAAGTGGCATGTAGCACTGATCACTAAATGGACATAACAGCAAACATTCAAAGTTCAAATCTCCCGAGTTTTACTTTCTTTTTATCACAGATCGCAAAGGAAAACGCCCATACTCTAAATGGCACAGATGAGATTTGGTTCTGATGTAGACGTTCATTTATATGAACGTCATATTGAAATTGAAATTCCAATATTGAAATTCCAATTGAGGCTGTTGACAATTGCATTCACGTAACACTTCCTTGAGAACATATCATACAAACAAGAAGCATTCCATTATATAATTAGCGCACCTGGTACATTTCAAATTGCCCCAGTTCACACGGATGGTCCAAGGCGACGTTTCTCTTCAGGCGAAAATGCAAATGCTTCACCAACCCGTGTAAACTAATTGTACAAAGTTAAATTCCCACTGACTGGAAAATGCATTCAAAATGATCGATTTTACTCTTGGGGCGTTACCACGAACTAAATAATTGTTTTTTTTTCTGTAATTTAACCGTTTTTTGGTTAAAAAAAGTTTCAAAACTATCGATCACATCCCAAATTTTTAACTCAAAAAAACAAAATTTTAGAAACATGTTCAGAAACATGTTCAGAAATAATATTATTACAGATAAAAGAAAGAATACATAAATTTAATCTTTGAAAAAAAAATACATGGTACTCATTATTAATAATAGTATAATTGAGCTTACAAATGAGCTTTTTTTTTCATATTTGGATAGTTCAAAATGATGGATCAACTAATATAATTTAAATCATCGATCAAATATTTCAACCACAAGTCGATTTCTAATAAACCACATACGATTCGAATTTTAAAAAAAATGATTTAATTATTTTAAATATTTTCACAAACTCGAAACTTTTACATAATAATTGTCCATTTTAGGCCCGCTGGTCGAAACAGTTTGTGCTGAACGTAAACAGTCGCAGTATTTTCCCCTGCGACGGTCACGGAGGCATTCAGTGCTGGTGCAATACCCAGCCTGCATTCTCCAGCAGTCCGATTGTGTCCGTGTGTATGCCAGGGAGCCTTCTCCAGTGGGGTCCAGAGCCATGATGGTTGGTCGAGGCAGGGATTCTGGAACCCTGAGATATGTGACTGAGAAGAGGATCATCAATGGCAGTCCTTTGCTAAAATTCCCCTGCGAAATATTCTCCGAAAGGTATCCAGAGTATTGCTTCGTGTACGTGAGCAAGTCCATCACTGGAGCTGTTTCGGATGTCAGAGAAGAGTGTTTGCCTACGTTGCCTATTTCAGGTCAGTGGATTTTTCATTTATTTCTGTATTTATGTTTTATTTCAGCTTATGTAATTTTAGGTGTGATCTAACTTCAAGTTTTAACATTCATACAATTTTTTAAACTTTTTGTAAATATTTTTTTCGGGATGTCAAAATCATAAAAATACTGATAAGGATTTCCTATTATCACTCTATTATTATACTCATTGTCAGTGGTCAATGTTCAGAAAATATAATTAGAATCGAGAACACATTGCTGATATTTTTAGTATGATTTCAAGTTAAATTATTTTTTGGAATCTTTGTGGTATTTTCAATGTTGTTACTTTGTGGAAGTTTATAAATACGAATTAACGTTCATACGATATTATATTTCAGTCTTATTTTGTCAATACCACGAAATCATATCGCTTCGAAAGAATTTAAATAAATAAATTCTTTCATTTGATTGTACGAATATTTTCATTTTTCGTGAACATTATTTTTTTTTTTGTGAACATTTCGAATCGAACAAAAATGCGTTTCGTCATGAAACGAACATTACATATGTATTAGCGACGCGCGTTTTATGACGTTTCGTTTTACGATGTTCTCGGTGGAATTATTACACGTGTAAAATATTATATTATACGCAGAATACGTTATTATTTACGACCCATGTAGTACGAATAATATTTCTCAAAAAAATATAACGTTCGAGTTGCAAATTGGCTAAAATAGATTCACAATTGAGAAAAAAAATATATTCGCCTAACGTGGGGCTCGAACCCACGACCCTGAGATTAAGAGTCTCATGCTCTACCGACTGAGCTAGCCGGGCTTTTAAAAGCTTTTTTTTTTAATTTAAGTACTAAAATATTTAAAACCATTTCATCAGAATTTATCATCATCATATGCAGTCTATTCAATGACAATGCAGGACAAGGTTTTCCCAATAGTTTCAGATGTTAAGGCATTTTCTTTGTCGTAGGTACCCATTGTATGTAATACATAGAAGAAAAAAATAAAGAAAAATCTTAAAGTTTGAGTTCTAAAACAATCATTTATAAATAATATCGGGTGAAATATGTATGTATTTGCGTACTAACCGTGTTACGTGTCGCTTAATTCGGGTGATCATTGACAAATCGATAAAGAAAAAAATTACTTAATATTCATGTAGTTATTTTGAATATTTGAAATTCCGTTATACGTATATAGTGCAATATTGTGTGGTAGACAATCCGTTTCGATTCGGATCACTTATTATAATATCTTTTTTTTATCGCGTTTTTTTAACGCATTGCATTAGTCGATTACACACTTTCTGAAGCTTTTCAAGCAAAGAATGAGGAAAGCGCGAACGAAAGATGAATAGGCACTCATCACCATCACCATCATCATCATCGACATCGACTTACACAAGATCGTATAGAGGATTTTTTAACAATACGCACCGCTCCTTTGTACTTAAAATGTGTTCTTTTTTTGTATTTTCGAATCGACACTACCCGTCGGATACGTAATAAATTTCCCAAAAGAAAACGGGATCAAAGCATCCAACTTTACAAGCTCTTTGTTTCATCTTCTATCGTAACGACCGATACTTTGATATTTAAAATAAAAGGTGCTTAAATATTTCGGAAATTCGATCATTATTCAATATAGAAGAAAAACGGCGAACAAGCTCATCGAATGTAAATATAATAAGATTGAGAAAAAATGTAATGGTAAAATGTTCTGTGCATAAAGTATTTTAATATACATATACAGTAGCTTGAAGCAAAATTGGGTTATTACAGTTTCTAATTTTTATATTTTACGATTAGTAAGTAGTAAAAAAAAAAAAGTATTTTTTACTAAATTGTATAACAGTAATCCGAAAAAATTTAATATTTTATAAGTCAATATAAGTTTCGAGACTTAGTTTAGTGATTTAGAAAATTTTGATCTGATTTTTTTTATGTGTTTGAATGAAATTGAAAGTTTTATCTAAAAAAAACTAACACTTTTAGAATTATTGAGATTTTTTTAAATTTCTATATTTTCATCATTATACATACAATCATTTTCCATTCATAACTGCGAGAATAACTTAAGTATTTTCCCATTCCTATTGATTCCGAGCTATTCTCATTCTATACGTAATTGTTTACCGTAAAAGTTTTATATTTTATACATTCAATATCTACACGATTTATAACTTTTCTTTAACAATCTCTTAAACATTGTTTCAACATATCAATCTCTGAAGCGCTTTATTCTTTTCGCACATATCATAAAACCAAAATAATGATACTAATCTCCAATTTTCACATCAATATTCCTAATATTAATGTTCCTATACTCAGTTTTAATTAAATCGTGTATTTTCATTTCGGAAATTCAATGTTAGCGATCTCGTTATCGCCGTTCCAATTACGACATCCGAAAAAAAGCAATACGTGTTGCTCGAAGTTCGTTAGTGTCACACGATTCGAAAGTATTACACACGTTTTATAAGCATGTATGATTCACATATAATATAATATGTGTATTATAATTTGGGGCGTGTTGGTTCGAAAGTAGCAGAATTCAACAATCGGTTTCGTATCGTTCGATAAAAAAAACTTTAGAAATGAAAATCGGTTCTGTTTTGAATTTTTTTTTTCATTAGACGTTGCTTTCTGTAATGTGAAAATCACGGTCGAATTTCTTGATTCTTAAAAATTAAACTTTAATTTATTTAGTAATTAAAAAATCTTACAATTTCGAATTAAATATTTGCCTATCAATTACCGGTTAATGATTTGATTATTTTGAATTTGAGTAAAATGTAATGTAAAGGTGATTTCATATATACCGTATAAAATTGTTGAAAAATATATGATTTTAATATTCAGCTATTTTAAAAATATCTTATCATAACTACCACTAAAACATTAAATATATTCGAAAAGTTTTCGTCCTGCAACATTCATTATTTTATCAATTATAAATTTTCACAATAACATGACGATTTTAGACCTAAATTCCTCACACATGACACGTAACATATGTACCCTAGTAATACATACATATTTGAAAATACACAATAACAATAATATACGGAAGCTCTAAAACAACATCGTATATTGTTTTTCTTCATCGGAGATTTTTTCACCATGACGCGGAAAACGCTCCCCGGCACGAGCGCTCGTTAAAACTTTACGAGACGGTAAACGTTGAGTCGGTGCAATTTTCGAGAGCGACACGAAAAATAAAATAAATAAGTAAATATAAAAAAAAAATAATTAAGCGAAGGTAGTTTTTCCCTTTCAATTTGGTTTTATAGTCGCACAAATGCGCGTAATTGTCGCTCCATCGTATGAGATTCCCGTTTAAAAGCAGATCTTGCAATTAGTCGTTTCACAGATTTTTTTAAATAGATTTCAATCAGTTAAATTCAAACGAATAGTTACCGACGATAATACTCAATTTATAGAAAAGTGTGATAAGATAAAATGTTAATCTTGATCACTCGTCGCGTGATTTAACACAGGAAACGATCGAGTTTTTTTCACCTTATCTTGATAATTTGAAATCTATAAATATACGTGATTGAATTATAACTCGACAAGGGCATTCCTTTTGATTGTTTTTGGGAGAACATGAAAAGCGAAAGACATAACCGGGGCTCGATTGGCTCGTTATTTGTTCGCGAAACAACGCTAGTCACAAAGCAACTCGGACGGCAATTACATCACCTGCTCGAGGACCTTTTTTTGCTGATACTGAAGAGGGATAATGAGACATTATCCTTGATTTATGTTATAATTAAATCCCGGCACAGTAAGGATCCAATCGCCAATATATACCCGACGATCGTCAAAGGAAATCGCAAATTTTCGCCTTTTCTTCTCGACTCCACGCTATAGAAAAAAAAATACTTTCGTACTCTCGATTTTCCGTTTCTATTGATAATATTTAAAATTTCAATAAAAAATACATTTATTTGTAATATTCTCACGTGAACATTTTATTAATGTTGATTGTTTAATTAATTGATTAATTTTGAGGTATTTATGAATATAAATTAATTATCATACTAATTAACACACTCGCAACTTAATAATTGTGTGCTTTTCGAACAAGTATATAAAAAAAATGATTCGTGTGATTCAAATATACTCCGATGGCGGGTGGAAATTTATATAAAAATATCGCCAAATTTATTTGAGAAGTTTTGTGCATTAATTAAAAGTGTTTTGCAAAGTGTCCTTCTGTGTTTCTTCGGCGCAACATTCCAAAATTGTATCATTATGTGTTCGCTTCTGTTTTGAACTTTTGCGTATAAATTTATCGTCACGTACAGCACAATCGTACTATAAGTAAATTAGTTTCGAAAGAAAACTCAATGGAATAAGATTATAGAAAATCACTTGAACTACAAAACTTTGATTTTTTTTTTTTTTAATACTTATTATGATATGGAAAAACATAAAATATATTGCATTTAAATAAAAAAAAATTATAAGTTTCGTTTCAATATTTAAAACCTTGTTTCGAAACAAACTGGTTTTTTTTCACTTCGATCACTTACTTACATATATTATACGTATACATTTTTTTTGCTTATCCCACATTATCAGCACGAAACTGTAACTGGGATTCTCCGTCAAACTTTCCGCTCGATTTGCATTCATTTATGTTAATCTTCCTTAATATTTTTTCGTTCATCTCATTTTGCTTCTCTTCGTGTTTTATCATTTTCTTGCTAGCCATCTCTACGTCGCAGTTTCGACTTGCAAGCAAAAAAAAACACGCGAGAGAAAGTGCGGACGAAAAAAAAAAAAACTTTTTCCAATTTTTTTACTAAAAAGTCGAAAACAAAGGTGGGAAAAATGTAAAAAAAAAAAAGTAAGGGAGTCCTTTTACGATATTCTGCACGAACTAAACATATTTTATTAAAGTTGGAAAGACGTCTACAATATTATTTTAATATAAAATTTAATGACCACCTTTTTGATATGAATCAACAATTATTTCTGAATACTACTAAATTTAAACTTATTGGATTATTGATTCCAGATAGCACAACAGTTCCAGGATGGGGAGCATGGACTAGCTGGTCTCCTTGTCCACCAGGTTGTGAAGGTACTAGAACCAGATATCGATATTGCGACTCACCTCCTCCGTCTTACGAAAGAGATTATTGTAAGGTTGGTATTTTGCTTATTTATTTTTTTTCATTCAAATGTTACCGTGAAAATGCAATAATACACGCAAGCTTAACTATTTACGGTGCACGCGAGTTTGTTGTCTGACAACATAACTATGGTGATATACGATCGATATGTCTGTTACCTTAGAAACAAGTTAAATTAGAAAATTGTCGTGTCTTCTCGCGAAAACCATGCCGCCTAAGAAGAAAGGAAAGGGTAAAAAAAAAAGGCAAAGAAGTCGAAGAGAAGCCACCCGATGCTCTGACAGAAGTCGACAAAACATTCTTTGAACTTCAAATAGCCGATATTAACAGAAAATTGGCAAGACTGCGCAATTGCAATGAAGAGCTGGAAGTTAAAAATGATCAACTAATAACCGACTTTAAGAAGTTGGATGAGGATAGAGCCGATGTCATAACATATCTGAAAAAAAAAAAAAATCTTCAGGTGAAAACTGACGAAACGGAAGAATTACAAGAAAGAGTTTTCGGCTTGGAACAGGCGAGAGGAATCGAAACTAAAGATTTCCAAGCAAAAGTTGGTGAACTTCAAAAAAGATTTTAACGTAATGCGGGAACAGTTGACTTCGGAAGTTAAACTATTAACTGGAAAACTAAATTCATTAGAAGAATTCCGCACTACGAGAACAGTTGATGACCAAATTTGAAAAATTAGAGAAGGATTATGATGATCGTGAAAAATATTATAAGAATTTATTATACGAAAAAAAAGAAAAAATCGTATGTACTTAGCAAAGATAAGTTGAAGAAAGAGATGAAATCGAAACTCTTGCAATTATCACAAGACATTCACAATGCGGTTGAAATAAAATTGCAGCGTCCACTCATAGAGTTATGCGTGAAAATATTGCAATAAATAAAGAACTTAAAAAAATGCTTGTAACACAAGAAAAGTTATCAACTCAAAATTCTATCTTGACTGAAAAAAGAAAAAAGAAGCGAGATTGGCGCTCAAGTTGTCTAATGATCAAAAAAGACAAAGCTATTGAAAAAAACCATCCTTCAATTCAAAATAATAGAAAAATTAACATCAGAACATGGAATGATGAAAGAAAAAAAATAGCGACAATAAAGAAACAAGAGTATGATTTTGAAGAGCAAAAAAAATAAAATTGAAGTTTTATCTAGAGAATTAACAAATGTAGACTCAAAGATGAAAGATCTTCGAGGAAATCTTAAAATTAGCCTCGTTGAAAAAAAGATCAACTGAAAATTAAAGCGCAGAAAGCACAATCAGAAACTGAAAAACTAAAGGCTGTCATTGTGGATGCTGGCGCTGCTATTAGAGATGCTGTGAGATTAACAGAAGAAGGTTGTTTAGATGAAGCTCAAGAAGATTATACAAGACGGATACTCTTGTATAGATTACTCGAGCTTTGACACCTTTACTAGAAGAGAAAGCTTCCACAATATCTACTCTATCATCAGCTGCAACAGCAAATTATAGAAGAGGAGATCTTGGGTTTGTACCCTAAAGAGTCGACACTCCCGAAAATTATTAGCAAAAAAAACCGATACATATGTAGAATATCCAAATATTTCCAAAAGAGATTTCGCTGCTGTTGAATCCATAAAAAATCTACGTCAAAAGAATCTCTAAAGAGTATATTATCTAGCTATTGTTCAGATGAAGAGGTTCCCAGTGATGTAGGAGAAAGTATTGATGATAAAAGTCATTTGGACTGAATACATAGTATTTATTCTATAAATTTATTGTTAAAAATGTATTCTTATATGAAATATAATATGAAAAAAAACTGTAAAATCTTAGAATAAAATAAAATTTTATAATCTTTTTTTCTGCTGAATATTTATAAAGTTGTTCATTAGTTCAAGTGTCATAAAAAATATTGGTTAATAAAGAAATTATGTTAAAAATTGTAATAAATAACAAATAGATGACCATCATATTTAATTTTCATTACACATACTCAGTATGTATATATACCTACATATATAATGGAAAAGTCAAGTATAAATAATTTTAAAAAACATATGCATTTAATTTTTTTAGGGTCAGGCAGTCGAGTCAGAACCTTGCATACGAAATGGAACAATCAATAATAAACAATGTCTATGGGAAGATGTAATGACTGGTTTTAACAATGTTAATGTTGGAAGTGAATGTCGATGCGGATGTGTTTTGAGACTCGGTGGAACAACTCGTTCAATAACAGCATCTGCACAAACATGTAAAGGGATATCCTATTGGTTATTACAAGTAATATTTTTATTATTTCAATAATATGTTTTTTTACTCATATTGTTATAATAATTTTTTTAAATAATTAATTTTATTGAAAAAGGCTTCTCCGGGACACGTAGTAAAACTTGTGATGGAAAAAATATAGAATGTCTTGTGGAGCACAAAAAAGCTAAAAGTTCATGATGGAAATTCCGTGGTGCAATTTTACTCGCAGAGTGGCCAGATGAAGGTGGAAAAAAGTATTAGTAGTAACCAACCATCAGCACAACCTATAATAGCAACTGGTCAAAATCTGTTGCTTGAATTTTATTCGAAGAAATATCAGCAGCTGGAAATGCGTGTTCGGGAGGTTTCCTTGTTTCTGCATCACAAATCGGTAAGAATATTTCAAATTTTTATTTATAAATCATAAAATATGAGACGTGCATTTAAAAAAATATATGTATTTTAGAAGCTGAAGTAGCTAATGCTTCTGCAAGTATGGCAGGCATCGGTAGCAGTAATGTACACAATAAAGGCAAAGAACTCATCTTACTTTTAATTATTATAATAACAGGCTTAGTTTTAACAGCCCCTGCAATATGCTGGGTGACATTAAGAGTGCTTCATGCATCAAGAAAGTACCAACGTGCAGCTGATTGTGATTCATTAGCTGATTCTGACAGTAATTACATGAATAAATAAAAAATTTAAACTCTTTTGATTATCATTAATATAAATACTTTTTTTAAAAGTCACCCAGGTTCAGCAGCAGCATTGACAAATAGATTAACAGGCTCCAGTGGCACATTACTATCCGGAAGTATTGTCTTTGAAAAGGCTAAGAATAGGTCGGACCGAAGTACAAGTGGTAGTCAAAGATTACTTAGGGAATCAAAGGATTTAAGCGAAGAAAAAGACCACTTGATGCTCCACAAAATGATGGTGGAGATAATCATAATAGCGGGTTAGTATATACAATAAAAAAATTTAATACAATTGATTTGAAATATAAGAAATTAAATTACGTTTAACATTTCTAGGTGGTCATCTGGTAGTAGTGTGACTCTTGCTGCTGTAGATGAAACATCAATTGATATTGGAAATAATGGCATGAGACCGAGTTCGGGTGGTAGTCTACCAGCAACAAATACTTCTCACGCTGGATCTACTCATGCCTCTCCCACTTCGACGCTCCCGACTTGCTCTCCTGCACATTACAAATCATGCTACACCACATCGACCTCATCCATTACACTCTTTGGTATTTACAAAACCATGAATTGAAACGATATATATTCATGCATATTTATTTTTATTTCTTGTTTAACTAAAATATATCCTAATTATACTTTTCATTAATTATGTTTTTTTACTTTACAAATGACAGTTTTGATGTTGAAACTTTAAATTGTTTTCAAACATGAAATATAAATGTTCCAATAAATTATCAAAATAATTTTTTTATGTAAATGAATGTTTAAAACTTAGGATTTTTTATTATTTTAAAATATATTATTATAATATTATAATATAGTATAATGACTGACGTGCTTTTATAGAATATTTGTATTACAGATTTCAGATGGTGACACTACATCTATGTCAGTAGATATAAGTACAAGTGAAAGAGACAGTGACAATTCTTGTGATAACAAGGAACCTAAGAAAAATTTCACATCTCAAAAAATTCCTCGGAGAACAACCATTTCAGAAAATGGTTCAGAAGCGATAGTCGACAACATTAACCAATGTAATTTCTGAATGATTTTTGTGAATTAAATTATTCAAATATAATGAGTTAAATTTAATTGTTTTAGGGTGTTATTCTCCTGCTTTGAGTTCGACTAGCTGTGCTAAAGTACGTTCAACTAATGGCAAGAGCGTAAGGAACGTCGTAATTTAAGATTGAAAGCACCTTTATCAGACCTTAGCTTGGCAGCTCAGAATTTGAATTTGATTATTATGATTACAATGTTACTAACGCCGGGCAGCTCCCGGATCTTATTTAGGAATGGATCCTGCTTATCTCGTATGGATTCCACCTCTCGAAGAAGGTGATATAATAAAGGAAATTGATGAACAATGTGCATACGATAATGCACTTCAAAATTCTAATGTTGATCCAGGCAGTAATACTGAATCACCTGAAGAATATCATGAACAATCTTATCTTTCCAGACATCACGTGAAAACAGAAGAAAATACTCCAAACAATTCACCGAGAATAGATAGACGTTTGGCTATGAAAACAAATATTGTGCATCCTCTGAACTTTAGTATATCAGATTTACCACAAGCTAAAAAAGGATGTATTTTTTTGAGCCAAATAGGGTGGGTGGTTCTAAAAACGAAAAGTTTGTTTCAATACAAATGAAAAGAATTTTAAATAACAAAATCCAAAATGAAATACCTCGTAAACATTCTAATAAATTTGAAAAAAAGAAACATTTTGTGAAAAATCACCCTCGGAAAATAAAAGAAAAGTATTCTGATATAGATGACATACAATTTGCGGATGATGATTCTGATGAATCAGTTGAGTTGAAATTTTCAAATGAAAAAAAGTGGAAGCACTTTGATTGTAATCGTGACCCAAATAAAGTTATGGTGTAATAGTTTTTATAAAACATATAGAGGGCAATGTAATTAGAAAATTGTAAATTATTCTAGAATTTAAATATGAATAATTGTAATATAAACATTTCAAAAAAGTTTTATTTAATTTGTAACAAATAATAATGATACAAATATTATATGATAATGGATTGTTTAGTTGAAAAAAAAAAAATTATGAACTAAATAATTATTTAGAACATTATTGAAATGCATGTAAATTAAGAAATTGGTAATATAAATTTTGTAAAAAAAAAATTATTTAACAGTCAGCATACATATATTATAAAACTTACAATTAGACAAACAAAATAACCAATATAAAATAAATATTGGGTGAAAACCATAAACAGTTTATATAATATAATGAAACTATATTTTTAACAAACTACATACTATCAAACATGTAATATTACATGTTCTTTTCATTGGAATACTCCATCATAAAAAAATTATTATCACTTGAATGTTGTTTCATATCATAAAAATAACCTCATTTTTTTTCATACTATTATACATATATGTATTTGTAAATAGAAATTGAGAAAATAATCATATATTTTGACCAAAACTAGGCTACAAATTAAATTTGAATACTGTATTTGATTTTTCCATAACATAATTCACAAATAATCAATCAAATCTTATGGAGAGTTTAGAAAAATGAATTGGAATATGTGCATAAAATTTCTTTATTGTAATTTTTTAATATAAATAAAAAAATACAATATGTATTACAAATGATAAGGTAATTTTGTATATACATATTGCTAATGATTTGTTTATAATGCCATCATTTAATATAGCATTAATGAACTTGTGCAATGATATGTAATTAAAAGACTTATATGTAATAAATTTAATAATTTTCAGTTCTAATTTTAGTGGTTATAAATAAAATGAAACTGTAAGTAAATATAAAGAATAAATTTATGCGTATTAACAGCAATAAATTTATTTCTCAATGAGTTCTTCGATGTTACAGTTTGTTTCAGATGCATTTTATTGTTGGATGCATTAAATTTTTATGTAGCATGAATTAATTTCAGTCTTAAATTTTATTAATTAATCATATATCATAATACATATAATATATACATATTCATATCAAACAAAATATTTTGGAAGGCAAGTGGGAAAAAAAATCAATAGATATTGACGATTTACAAGTTTTTTTGTTTGCAATATTTATGTGTTCACTGATAGATTTTAAGATTTAAATTAATTAATAATCTAGTCACATGTACCAAAACTTCGGAAATGTAAGACATAATTAAAATTTATTTCAGATTATTTAAATTATGTATATATTGCAGTATCTGCTTATATTCGTCGTTTTTTAACATGACCGATTTAAACGTTCTTTGTGATATTTTATTTTTTTGTTTACGATTGTAGATGATGTTCTATCATAATAAAAATAAATGTTAAAAAAATAAAATAATTTTTATATGAAAACCAGTAATTTAATATTTTTTTATTTAATGATTATTGTGTCCCCTAATTGACAAAGTTTATCGAAAATCATTTTAAGGTAAATGTATTATAGTTTTCGATGAGTTTGATATTACTATTTTATAATATTTCAAAGCCAAAGTTTTATTTAAAAGTTTAGTAAGTGTTCCAAATTTTGGACATTAATAATTTAAATCAAGTGCATAAATCTATTAATTTTCTAATGATTATCCATAGTCAGTTTTAGATATTTAAAATTTCGAAATTTTACATCAATACTAATAGAATATCATAATAATTATAATACATAGATTTTCACCAAAGTTCAAGGATTCCAGGTACAGTTAGTACTCAGATCAGTGACCAGACCAGTTTTAATCATCTAACTTCTCAGGAATCACTTTCAACACATTTTAAAAATGTTATCACATTTTTATAATACTGCAGTCATAAATATTTCTTCACCCAAAACGTCATCCCATTTTTTTTCATCGTGAGACCAGATCCCGAGCAAGAATCGAATACAAATTTCATACCCGACCTTCGGCCTGCATCACGAGCAGAAAAGCTCATCACAAAAGTGAGACATCAGCCCGTTTTGTTTGCACAGCCTACTTTGGGAACGGCGCAAAACAAACGCATATTATATTTGCCCGACATTTAATAACTTAACGGTGCGTTCGCCATTGAAATTATTTATTAGCTTAATATTTTTTAATCCCTGAGTTATTGCCGGGCAAACACGGCCCATAAAAGAATCGTTGCGCCATTGTCGAGACGACCCCTCAGGATAATGGGGATGTGCGCAATAACGGGGACGTCATGACGCATCATGAATTTAGTGAAGAATGAATTGATTATTAGCTTTGGGAAATTATTTTTGAATTGTTGGTGCCTGTTTTAGGATCGAATCATTTTGATTTTCGAATGATGTTCAGTTCTTTTGGTTTTGCATGCTTAGTCGGATATATTATAATATTGATTTATTCTATTTCATTTGGTATCCAGAATGAGTAAAAAAAAAAATACAAAACAAATATTATTATACAGGTGGTCCAAAGTTCTAAGAAAAGCTTAAAAGAGATAAGTTATGTTATTATTATTTTCTTGATTTCTAAGAAAAAATCCAATATCTCGTACACTAATAATTCTCAAATGAAAGATAATATGGCAGACAAACCTCATTTTTTGTTTGTTTACTATGTATTTAATCCTTAAATATTAATACAAAATCTATATCAGCAACAAATTACTGAAGTGAAGGGGAGACTAGAGTTTTTTTTGATATTTTTTTGTTTAAAAAAAAAAACAGAAGCCCAAAGTTTTTCAAATACATTTTAAAACATCTCTGTTTAAAATCACTTCGATTGATATATCAAACACGCAGATATCTAATCGATTTTCAAAATTTGGGTACAAAAATGAAACCGGGTAAGATATGTTTGGTTTAAAATATTCCAAATAACATGACCTATCACCTTTTAAGGCTTAAACTTTGGACTATCTGTATATTAATAGATTTATTTTGATTTATATGATTAACAATAGAACACTACAACCATTCTTAATTACCAGATATTTTCAAACAGCCACAACAAAGCACGCTTTCCATGAACGAGAACATTTTTCACACTCGCATCGGACTCGCATCACCAACACTAAAAGTCCGAAGGCGGGAAGAAAAAAGCTCCTTTCAAAGCGGACTCACCCCAGGGAGCTTTTGTTCGAGAGCTTTCCTTGGCGTTAACGAACGTTTCGTAGTAAAAGAAGGTAAAAACATTTAAATGAAGTCAAACGTCGGTCCATTCACCCTGCGGACAATGGCCAGTTCGCATTGTCGATCGCGATGTATGGTGTATCGTTCTTACCTGGTTTCGATGTCACGGATTAATGTGGCCTCTTTGAATTTTTTTTTTCGTATTCACCAAAAGAAACGGGGCCATTCATAAATGCGTTTCTAATATGTGCGTTTCTGTCGAGAGAAAATTCACAAGGTCGGTCAAGTGCGAGCTTTTGTTGAATGAAACCAGCGTGGAATGTTTTCAGAATAGAATAATATACCTGTTTGTTGTCTTATTGAAGATCGAAATATATGTATAGTCATGTGAAACCTGTGCAATGCATTTTGTAGTTTTCCGTATTATTAAAAGTTCGAAATTGTTTTTATAATGAAGAGAAAATAACTTTCAAATAGGGTATTAAAACGTACTCAGGATTGTGTTCATCTTATCACATATTTTTAACTTCAATGATCGTTGGATATCTAAAAAAAAAGTATAACTCTAAATTAATGAAAATCGTGTAATTGATAATTTTCCCAATATACAAAACCAGAAATATATAATATACGAAAATTATTCATATTTAAATCGATAAAGTTTTCTTATACAAATCGTGCCTTTTGAAACCGTCATGACGGTAAACATGTTGACATTTGAAATTTTCATAAATTGAACCAACTTCAGGACATCTAGCGAAAATTTATTATCGAATTCAATTAATAATAAGTTTCACATTTGAATAATCGATTCACGCCCCGCAAAAGCGGATTACAATAAATTTGCAATTCTTAATAGATGTCGATAATTGCTAATTCGGTTTCGGAACGAAAATTCGTATATTTTGAACGAAAACGGGTCGTCTTTATAAGCTAAATGTCAAGAAAGGTCGCTAATTGAATACATTAACGCTTTTAAAGTTCAAATCAAATGTGAAAATAATATTTTCAAGCGACGAAAAGAATTATCGCTTTCTATATTTGTTGTTTAGCTCTGTAGCTTTTATTCTGGGAAATACTTTTCATTTTATAAATATTTTCAGGACCTGATAACATAATTATGAGACCATGTTTATCTATTGGAAAATCATAGATTAAGCATATATTATATTATAGTACCACCATTATATTCTTCTTAGGTACAGAGCAGAGAGCTAAGTTACCATTAGCAACCCTATCGATTCGAATTACTCTACTACTCGCGCAAAAGTTTCCAATTTATTTTTTGCTCTTCATAGATATATCTAAACAAACTTTAATATGTGAAAATGTATTTTTATATACCTCATAAAATATATTACATTTTTTTTTAATACAATTCTTTTTCAATAATAAACAATTAATTAAAAAAAAATATACGTTTTCATTGATTTATTGGTTTGATGCTTTTACTTAACTTATTTTTTTTAACATATTATTTAAAACTGTCAATGTGTAATATTATATCTACTGTTATAATAGACACTCATAAGCAAATTCTGACAATGCTTGCATTAGTATGTTCTTAATAACGTCAATTATTGTAATATTTTTAATACTCTCGCTAAGTTTTATGGAATCATCAAATTTTATTACTATAACACATCAATATTAGCCACTTTATAATTTCGTTGATCATTCAACCAATCATTGTTTCGTTATAGATCAAAGATAGAGCACTAATGGTTCGTGGGCGTTGTGTTTGACGCTCGAACGATTCGATTTGCACGTCCGATCAATAAACATTTTCAACATGTGCAATAAAGTGTATATCGAATGCAGTTGACTCCAAATTTATGATGTTGAAATATAATAATTTTTTTTATAATGAATATTTATTCCATCGATTATTAAAATAGAACAAAATTGGAGATGATTGATTGAATGAAGTTAATTAGAAAAAAATATTTTTCTTTAATATCAATATTTTTTTCCATTTTCACTTATACAATGACTTAACAAAACCTACACACCGTGTAAACTGAGACACGACTTATGTATGTTCGCATTTTAATTTAACGGCTAATGCATCCCCATTGTCGACATCGAGACAATATACTGGAATTGTTCAACACAACATTATTAGGGACGAGTTTCTTAGGGGTCTTTTTTGGTCTGCATTGTTTTATGGTCATTTTTTCACGTTGTATTGGATATATAATGTGAAGTCAATTTAGTGGGAATTCTATAAGAATTCAATGAATCGTGACATATCGGTCGACAACACCAGGTGATGGCAATTATGGACGCTTTATTAGGCAGGTGTATAAGATATTATACGGCGATAGATTGATATTATGATAATTTGTATCGTTTTCACGCTTCTCGAATTCTTAATATGAAAATTATTGTATTATTTAACTATTGAAAGTTTGCGCAATTTTATCTAGAAGTTTTTATGTATTTTGCAAGTACCAAGGAGTAATCGCATTCATTTCAACGAGAAATGCAACTGTGTGAGAAACGCGATTGCATCTGGGACGATGACATTGCATTCTTTAGCTCCACATTATATCCATTTCATAAAGAACCGAGAGCACTAGAAAAGGGTTGAGAGTTGAGCGTTCTAAAAACGGCGATGTCCTCTGAACAATTGTTCGGTGTTTTGCTAGCAAAGTTCAGGGCGGTGTCCTTTGATATGTCTCGGATGTTCCCAGAATTCGTGTTTCGAACTATTTTCTTAAGATGTCGTCGGTTAAGAGCGTTGTTCTTGTGCTGAGAATATTTATATTGTATTTTTTGTTCGTTGGTAACCTTCTTAGTTATTTTGATCTATTAATTGATGTGAAAGTCTGGTGTATTTTGGTGAAAATGGTCATTCAATACCTTTTTTTGAAAAAAACCAATTAATATTTTTTCAAGAGGTAATAATAATTCGACTGTTTCATCTCGATGAAAACTATTTAGTTTCGAAAATATATAATATTTGTAGAAATATTAAAATAGCATATGTTTCATGCGTGTTTAATTAATAGTATGTAAAATATGAGGTTTCTTTCTAAAGCCTCAATGTTGCATTGGTGTCGAGTAACGCGCGAGACGAGCTTTTGTTGTTCTAAAGTTATATGTGCATTACAGTTGTGAAAGGTTGTATATACATATTTATGGATATATAGATCAAATTGTTTTTACATATAAAATAACATAACATATGAAAGTTAAAATGACGTATTGCTAGTTTACTTTAATTATGATATGTTCTACATTGACTTCAAATGGAAAAATTCAAATTATAAACTATGTTTTAAAAAAAAAAAAAAAGGAAAATATTTTTTAGTTTTTTAATCAATATTGATAATTTCTATATAATAATGTGTAACGTATAAACGTCAAAATATAGCAGAGTTTCAATGTATGGTTATGGAAAAAAATGATAACAATGTTATGATTAACTGTGACTCAAAAAAATCTAATATCTAATAAACTTTAGGAAGCACTGATGTATATACCTATATTATAAAAGCCTTACAATTTCAAAGATCAGAACATAAATATCTTATAGGTTTGAAGCGAAATATCATATATTGATCCCTATACGGTAAAAGCAATTTCCATCTTTTAGTTTATACTTTTTCAAAAGCCGTAAATATTCAACATAATCAAAACCAATATTTATGTCCTCTGTTACTTCATGCATAACCTGATACGTGGTAAAACTAAAAAAATAATAATTGAAGAATTAAATTGAAATTATTATTTATTCAAAATGGATAAAATTATAAATTAGTGAATTTTTTTTTAAATAAAAGCCAGTTTGATTGACCCAGCGATTATTGATATTACGTGGTTTTATTACGATATATTATATAATATATGCAACAGAGGGGCTTCAAATATAATATTTAATGCAATATTCAAGATAAACGAGTCAACAGATTCTTCAACGCGTAAATTTCACGCTGAAAATACGTTTCACACTGAAAATAGTTCAAAGTCTCTTCGAGCGTAAGAATGCACAGTAAACACTACAACGGAATACGTATAAAAATGTAAATTTATATTAAACCTCGCTGTTCTCGCCTTCCTTACTTCATTCTTTTCGCTTTTACACAAAACATATAATTTTGACGATAGATTTTCTACCGACGACCAAAAAAATTGAACTCATCACCCGGGCGGGATTTTTTCCCATTTCCCGACGCACGCGCACTTTTCCGCGATTCCTTCGCCATCCTTCGACATTATCCTGCATTCCGCAATTATAAATAGAGAGGCTCGGTACGAGGATATTCGTTATTCATTCACTGTAGGTGTCGGAAAAGGCCGCACCGCTGGCGCCCTGAATAATCACACGTCCGCCCTTACATCCGAGAAAGTGAATTACTACCTTGTTCTATATGGCCTATATAAGGGTGTGTGGCATCAAAATCCTCAAAGAGTCATTTGAGATACATGTATCATTCAAATAGTCATTTGAAAATACATTATACACTTAATCCTCTTTTACACGGTTCCCAATAACACGGTTCAAGGAAAATGAACCGATGAATGAACTTTTACACGGATTTTCACTTTAACACGATATAAAAAAATAATAAGAATATGTATCATTATGCCACAATGGTAAGATTCGATGCAGGCCAGTATACTAATATAATTATATGTATGTAATTATAGTTTTTTAAATAAAAAAATTTCGACGTTTTTTGATAATTTTTTAAAAAAGTACATTTGGATGGAAGTTCTATTCAAATATAGTGATGGAACCTATTTTCAATTTTTTGTATGGTCACCATACATTTTCTTTTACACAGTAGTCTTTGGAACGTATCCCCGTGTAAAAGAGGATCAGGTATTTGTATTGTGTGCATATACAAAAAATCATCAACATTATATTACCTTTATTATATGACTAGATTTTTCTGATATCATATGAAGAATATTATTTTTATTTGCTTTAAAAAAAAATATTTTAGGTCGACATGTTGCTAAATTTTATCATGCCAATTAATACTTCAATAGAAATCTTCTTAATTTTATGATATTTACAATTTTTCTGAAATTGTTTAGTGTCATGAATAAATTGAATGTTACCATCTTCTACTAACGGCGGCTGTTGTAAATTTTGGTTCTAAGTCCCTCGTGTGTTCTGTAATGCTCTAGTAGTTTTTTTCCGTGGTCGGAAAAGCGATTTTCGGAAGCCGGAAGGTGAATCTTTGAAGTCAGAAGAGTCGAAGGAGATTCTTATTTCTGTGTGTGAAAAAAAAATAGTGCTCCTTTTTTGGGTTAGGTGATTTTTTTCACGTTAAGTGAGTAAAAAAAGGCCACCTGTGACCGCTTTTAGGTTCAATTCATGTTGTTGTGTTATTATTTTTATTTTGTTGGTGAATATTTATAATTTTCAACATTTAATGCAAAACTGTGATTTGGTTATTATTTTGATTTGATTTATTATTATTATTATTAATCTAAATTTCATTTTAAAATGTATCAACTTTATTCAACTTCTTCAATAAATTCTGATATAATCATATTGATAGTAAAGTATTAATTTAATGAAAATGTTTAACTATAAATTTTAAAGGTAATTCAATGTTGAAATGATTAAAAAAACGAAATTTCAGAACTATATCAAAAATATATTTTCATTCATAAAATGTACAAAACATACGCATTATATTTTGGCAACAAATTTTTCTTAATATTACTTATTTATTTACACAAATACTTTTTTTATTTAAAATATAAAATATAGTCTCTATAAAATATTAATATTTGATTATCAAAAATAGTTCATTTCTCCGTTCACAATGTTCTATTTACACCTTATCGAATATCACAAAAATAGTATCATCATCAATCACATACACATTTCAATTGGTTTCAATTCGTAGTATATCAAAATTTTTTTTAATCATGGTCTTCATCACAAGAAGTTTCTGATCTTCTGGAAGGAGCACAACTTCTTAAACAACAACACTTTCCTTGTACAGATGAACCAACGCTGCTCTGAGGACCCAACACGACATCTTCCTTCTTGTATTTAACTCTTCTATTCTGGAACCAGATTTTCACCTGTTTTCAGACAGCCTCAAGTTCGTAGCTATCTCGATCCTCCTTAGTCTGGACAAGTACATGTTAGCGGCAAACTCACGTTCCAGCTCAACAGTTGTGTACTTGTGAATGCAGTCCTTATCCTTTTGCTTGAATCTTCTTTCAATTCGAGACGCTTTTTTTTTGAACTGGTAGCAGGAGGAGTTGGAGTAGACCCTCTGCTGTCATCTCCAGAACATTGAGGTGAAGTTTGAGGATACCTCGCTATTTTAGCGTTCATATCTTCAACAGGCAGTTGAATAGTCGGAAGTGGTTGAGGCCTAGGAAAATTAGGTATCGGACGAGGCAGATCATGTTTGAAAACTGGACCCAACAGATGAGGATGTTGCAGCCCAAGCGAGAACAAATAAGAACTCAAATAAGCCGGATCATGAGTAGGCAACGGAGGAGGAGGACGATACTCCAAACCAGGAAAACGATGTGGATTAAAAGAATTTGTCGATTTAGAAGTGAAGTCTCTAGGAGCGCTATTGATGATCGAATCAACGAAGAATGAACGAGACATGACTGTGGCTAGATTTAAGATCTATGGATCATTCCGGGATGTTGACTGATCGAACGCGCGCGCTTGACTGGCACACCCTGCCGATTGCACTCTCCCTTATTGGGTGCAATTTGGCTATTTTTTTTGTCGGAGCCCTTTCATTTCGGCACAAGGGTGGGGTCGGGTTTGTATGAGTCGTTGGCACATTAACCATAGTGTGGCCCAGCCCTGGGTCGCGTGTGCCCTCCCTCTCTCTTGATCAGTTCGCAATTTGCACATCCCTAATGTGTATTTACACGGGGCTCTAGTTGTTAAGAGGTATTCAACTTTTTCCAAAGAAAAGTGAGATTTTTAAAAATTTTAAATCAGTATGATTTGTATAATATTATAAAGTTTTTTCCAATATCATCGAAATTTCGTACATTTTCTTTGCGCGATGATAAAAAAAGAAAATTACCCTTATTGATCCAAATAGTGAAAAATTTTTGATTTTGAATCAAAGATATACGGTTAATTTAATGATCCAGTAGTGCGATGATGAAAGTGAATATTGAAGGGAATCGTTAAATTCGACATGAATATGAAAAAAATACGTAAAAAAAAAAAATAAAGAGACGACCACGAATCCTAGGTTATATAACCCTGATGTGACTGTGACGCACAATACCGTTTGAATTATACAACAATACCGTAATATCCCCACTTAGTTTATGGACAGAAGGGCAGCACATCTTTTCATTGTCGAGGGCGGTCCCTTGCACACACCCGCCCCTCCCACCCCCCCACCATCGTAACCACAAAAAAAAATAAATTTAAAAGTAACCTTTCTGCATTGTGCTATAAAGTCAATAACTATTATATAAGGTATTTTTTTGAATATATTTTGATCAGAAGTAGAAAAAAATGGAATGCAATTAACCAATTGTTTTATGGTTTTCTACAACAATTTTCATGGTTATTCTTGTCGTAAATTTTAGATTTTTTCGTAAATATTTTATTTTAACCAGTATATAAGCTTTTTTTTGTTCACGGTATTATTATTTTATTGAATGCAGATTTTTTTTGTTGATCTTATTATATGAATAATGACGATTGACGATATTGCAGATATTGACGATTTTGTTTATTGACTTTAAAACGTTAGAGGACAGATTTATTAATTTTTAGTGTTTGAATAAATATTAATATTTAGCGTTTCTAGAATAGCGTATATTTACCCGAACAAAGAAAAAAAATTCTAATTTTGTGTCTTCAAATTGCGCAGAATTTGAAAGGTGAAATTCCTAAGAGATTTAACTATTACGAATTTAAAACAATTCATACTCAAGTATGTTTTCATTACGATTGTTAACTCATTTATGTACATTTGCAATAAATACAACTTGTGTTTGATAATTAATTGTTCAATCAATATTCCTAACACTACTTTCGAAAACATGTAATGAAAAATATATGCTATTTATTAGAGGAACCTAGTATAGCATTCACTTTTCGGTACAAATTAATAGAGGATAAGTCGTGCGTAAAATAAATACACATTTATTATATGTAGGGGTTGCGGTCACGGTTGCGTATAATTTTATTCGATGCTCAGTCAATATCAAACATAAGTTTTACGCCACTTGGCCATAATGCAATGATCTTCTGTGGGGTTGTAATAATATTGATATTCATTCATTCGATGCAAATTAAATGGGAAGAAGGAAACAGTCAACATGATTAAAAAAATTGCTGAGTGCTCCAATAAAGCGAATATTTATTATAAAAAAAAAAACGAGATAAAACTTATTTACTAGTTTCATAAATCCTCATATGAAACATATCAAAAAAAAGTTCATAGTGTACAATATATCTAAAAAAAAAAAATGTACGAAACTTATGGTTTTTGACACACCTGCGCACATAAGCCAGGTATTTACTCCAGCATTGTTTGCACATGCCTTTGTTCTTTAGGTCAATGGTTAAATGCCTAACAATGGCATTTCAGGTAATGCAGTATACCTGAGAGGCACTCATTCAAAGCGAAAACCTGTAGGTTCTTCTATGAGACCTCGAAGAATACGACAGACTGTCGGGCGCCCAAAATTAACACTGACAATGAGGAAAATTCGAGGACAATCGTCCAAGTTGTTGTTAGTATATTGTATTCGAATCGTCCAAAGTGTTAGCCGTTGTCCATCGTATTCTCAGGAGAGTTGTATGCAATTAAACATCTAACACATATATAATTCGATCTGTATGCAATTCGAATTGCATTAATAATCCTTTGATCTATCCGGATTTATATTCGATTTATAATAGTATGGTATGAGTTGTCAATTTAATTGATCGAAATAATAATTTGAATCCAATATATCGTCTATTACACCTTTTCGATACTACTAAAAATTATAGCATATTTTAAAACGATTCAAACTATTCATTGGAAAAATTTAAATAATTGTGTCATTTCTGAGTGTAGTTTAAAATTGGTGATCAATGAGAATCAGTGCTATAAATTAACTAAAATTAAAACTAAATATGCGAACAATTAACCGAAGTTCATGTGCGCAAATCGAATCAAAATTCGATTCGGCTTTTCTATGAGAAATCTCAGCAATAGTTCAATAGATACACACCATGAATGAACCATGAATGTAGTCGGCGTTTCTTTGAATGACGGATTTTCAAAGGCTCAAAGTTACATCACTCTTCACAATTATGGGACATGACTCTCCAAAGAGATGCTGGTGATTGATTGCATACTGCAATAGAAAATCGTATGCATTTAAGTGTGCATTGCGAATCGCACGCACACTTGAGTTTTTTTTGTGCATTTTGGATTTAGTCGAGTGCACTCCGGCGGCATTTCTCAAAACGCAAAATCAGTATTGTATGAATATGATTTTTTTTTTCATTTAAATTTTTTCATAAAAAAAATATAAAATACATGTGTAATTTTTTTAAAACGAACTTTATTCCACATTGTCTTTCAACCCATCAATTGTAATGTAACACATACATAAATGTTTTTTTTTTCATATTACACTTTTAGAAAGAGGACATCTAGTAAACAACTGGCGACACAATGTCTAAAGAATATTACGTCTATACGATAAGGTATTTGTGTATATGAAAAAAAAATGTTTTTCAGACCGTTGAAAAACGTGTAAAAAAAATACAAAATATTTTATGATAAAACTTTCATAAAACACATTTCCTTTCAGTCATTTTCTATTTAACATTTTTTTATGTGTAAAATAGAAATAACATTTGTTTATTAGATTTAATGCTTAACTTTCACTCTTCTATGCGCCTCAATTTCGTAACATATCCGCTAATACATAACATACATATATAATAATATTATATTAGGTACAATAGAAAACTTTCGCAAAAATTTTATTATATATTAAATCACTATAAATAATCTTCTAGATATAATAAATTTCAGATTTAATCTTCGAGCGTTAACCACACACTTTTCAATAGCACTTTTTTATTTTTCTGTTCGATTTTGGTGAAAAGTCCATATGAAAGAGCGAAAATCCTATAAAACTAAACTTACGAGTCGTAAAAGCTTTTTTTTGTCGATCATTTTTTTCTTATAACAGTTTCTATATTGAAAAAAAATCGTTGGGAAATTTATTATTTTTTCAAGGTGAATCGATTCAGATTATATCAAAGCTTTGCAGCGTAATAAACAAATATCGGTCGAAATGAGCTTTTAAGCTCATTGCTTGATTTTTTTTTTTAATTATTATTTCTGGATAAATTTGAAGAATTCTGTTTTGATTAATTAAATGAAATGGGATATGGCGTGAAAGGATTTCTGAAACGATTACACAAATTGAATTCTGAAAAAAAAGTAATTAAAATAAAAAATTCTTAAGAAACCATTGTGCGTTAGATGGCTACAGAATTCTAGCTTTCTAATTAATGTAATAATAATATTGTGAATTGAAAATATGTGAGATGAAAAAATAAAACTTTTTTAATTAAAATACTAATGCTGGATAAGTATTTTTTAATATAAATATATTTTCAATTTTAAAATAATTTATATTGAAAATACTTTTGTTACAAAATTTAATTAAATTGAAAATCATATATAATAGATTAAGGATTTTAGATACATTATGTAATATTTGTGTCAACATAAAGTTTTAATTTGTATCACAAACGAACATTTCTTTTTTGGTTCAAATCTCATCGAAGATAGGAAAGTTTTCATACAACTTTATAATGGAGAAATTTCCCTCGAGCTTAGAAAAAAAATAGCACTTACTACTTATTTTATATCGACTACTACATTCTTATCAATAACTTTTGAACTGTAGTGAAAGCTCGAAAGTTAAAAAAAAACCGCAATATAACTTACATTAGTTTACAGTCTATCTAAGAAAAAACAGATATATATACATATACATATATATATTAGAATTCATATTAATTAACATTTTCAAGTTTTCGATAAATCTGCTTATTTTTCTCATCAAAAAAAATTAAAAAATCAATCTAAAAATAATAAAACAACCCAAATTCACTTTTTTTTTTATACAATCAAAATAATAACAACCTTCAAAACCCCAATGATTTTAAGCTAAACGACATCCATCTACTGACTTCTCCACAAACCGCTCAGCCCAAACCGACACACTCCAACAAAACACACACTATCTAAATCACACAACACCAAATGCGACATTGATCACGTCGAATAATCGATCCTCGAGAGCCTCGCGATTCCATTCAACCTCTTCATTGAGGAATCGGGCGTCAATGGGCGCTCTTGGGCACAAAGGCAATGGCGGACAATGGCCGTCCTCTGGCACCATTGCCGATGTTAACATTCGCCGGAATAATGGGGACAATAATGAAATTTCGGGGAAATGTCGTGAAATTGGCGGTGGGCGTGGCGGTTGTGGAGCTGCCGAATTTTCGAAGTCGGAATGTGCGTTTTGGATTTTGAATCGGTTTTGTATGAGGGAAGTGTTTAACGATATAAATATTTGAGGTTTATTGTTGTTTTTTTTTTTAATTTATCGTGCAGGTGTTGTTGATGAAATCTTGAATGGTTTTTATTTGGAAATAGTTTTTTGAATGAAATGGTATCGTGATTGCGATAGTTTAAGTGGGTTTTGTTGTACTTTTTTTTTTTAGTGGCATTAATAATTTCGATCAAATAATACATTAATCTTTTTTTTTATTAACTATTTTATTTTATGATGAACAATAATTCTTTAATTTCTAAAAAAGATAGTTTATTTTCACAGTAACATGATAAATATTCGATTGTATAGATTCCGCGATTTAGTGAAACTTTTACAAATTTTATCATTGTAAGTTCAATTCATGAATAAAAATAATTTCAGTTCATATGCACACAAAAGGATAACTTTTATCCCATAAATAAGTCACACCGAGTTATTACAACAATATGATGACTGAAAAACGCGCAAAAACGAGGCTTTCATGCACCGACACTCAAATACAAAATACTCTCCGTATCTAAATTCAATGCCCAATTTTTTCCATCAATCGAACATCGAATTCACAACAAAGTGCGAAATGCTCCTTTTGCAAACACCGAAAAAAAGGACCAACACGCCCGAGGCATATTTACTAATGTGACGTTTCCTAAACTTTTTCTTTGGTAAACCTAAATTTTTTATGACTGTAAAGTATTTTGATGACATTAGAAAGATCCCTCAGTAAATAAAATGATGATGGATATAGACAGTCACTAGGATAATCTAGAAGGAATTTAATTATAATAATTCAAACTATAATTGTCATTTACTTAAAAAATTTAAAAAAAGCGAGTAATCTTGTCAAACATACCAGTTTTCACCAATCACTGACAAGATGATAAATATGATTACTATAGGCCTAAAACCATAAGGGATGGTTATTATTACTCAAACTCACCAAAAATTACCTCACTTTTAAAAAATGGACATAATTGATTAAAAAAAATCAAACTTTTGGAAAAGTATTTTTCTTCAGTGGACGTCGCATAGATTACATACAATATGAAGAGGCTTAGAACGATCAAGAAATTTTTATAAAAACAATATTTATTTATTTCTCGTGTGATCTACATTCACTAATAAACCAGAACTATTCCTAGAACAAATTTTGGGAACCGTAGTGTTGGGGAACAGCGAAAAGCGAGGATCGATCAACGCGACACAATATGATATCCTTCCATTATGGCCCACGGACAATGAGACCTTCCAGCTTCTTATGTACATATTATTGTATTACATTATGTCACACATTGCATTATGTGCGACGCACATCCACGTATTTTCAGAAAGAGCGGCTCTTTCAGTCGACAAATTGCGTTAATATAACACGCGTGAAGTGGCCGCAACAATGGCGACGCTTTTGACGCGCGTGGCTCAAGAAATGCGCTTGTGTCAATCGTTTCAGAAGTCGCCAAATTGTGGAAATCGGATCTATTGATTAAAATTCAATAAGGATCTGATATGTTTTTTTTTTATTGCAAAGAATTTGATGTAAATTTTAGTTTTGTTACTTTTTTATAGTGAATAGAGTTAATTATTTTATATACACTTCGATTTAAAAAAATAAACTGATATAAATAGTAAAAAAAAAAATGTTTCGCTCTCCACTTTTATCGACCGCTGACTTTGAACGTGTAAGGATATCGTTTTAGGTGGAAAAATGAAATTATCGAAAAAAAATACGTATAATAATCGCGAAAGAGTCAATGAGCCGAAGAATGACCCTCGCCAGATGCAACAGTCGATACAATGCTGATCGCTCGTGCTCCGTTGGTTTGCGATGAATTTAAGGCTTTTATGCGAACATTTGTCAACGATGTTTAACACGGGGACAGATTGATGGCCTCGATGCCGACGGTAATTCGCCAAAATGTCCCTATTCGATTTTATTGTATTTCATCGTCGACAAATTGCATATTTTTTCGAAATCAATTCGTATTGTCGCACCGTTCAAGCAACTCTTGTATATGAGTTTTCTATGGAATATTTGATATTCAAGTAAAATCAAACAAATAAAATTTTTTCTTTTCCATATTAATAGATTGTCATTTTTTGTCATATGAAAACCGATCTAATTCGTTTCGATATTAAATAATTCACATTCTCATTATCTCAAAGGACAATTTGTAAAATAAAACATTACGCGCTTTGCACAATCAAAACATCGATAGAAAAAAAATACCGAATTCATACAACACATATTATTAATAGAAAAGCAGCAATCGATCAACGTCATGCACATGACACGTGAAGAGAAGGGTTATTTCGTACGATTTGACACAAAAATCGTCGATCGCAAAAAAATAGATCATCGCACAGACGCAGCATTTGATGAATCATGTTCTAAAATTCGACATACAAACTACTATCCGGAGGCAAAAGTTTTAATTGGCAGTTGCTTTCGACGAAAAGTTCGCCTACAAAGCGTCGGCCTGAGGCCGAACCTAATCGCTATCGATGTGGGATCATTAGACGAAAACAGCAAAATTACAATGGCAGTAAAAGGTAATTTCGAAATCGCTGAAAAAAAAATCTAAAACAAACCTGAACCGTGTTTGTTTGTAAAATAAATATTATATACGCTTTCACAATTTGCATAAAAAAGCTCTATAACATAGATTGAACGTGATTTTTTGTACTATGCTATAAATAAACAATTAGTTCTAAATTTCAAGTGATTTATAATCTGAAAATTTTCAGCTACTCGTGAATCTATAATGTAAGAAATTCGGCAATCTCGCGCGTATAAACGATACACAAAGGGCCCATATTTATCGTATAAAATTCATATAATTTGTATGAAAGGGCTATAAAAGGATACCTTGTATCGGATGAAACGAAGCCGACGGGCATCTGTCAAATTAGTAAGCCGTAATTACGATAACCCCTCAACGTTTCATACAGTAGGAGCAAATGTCTACGTGTTTACACTGCGTATTGCACTTACACAATACTGCCTATCGAAGGTTCTCAATTTTTTATTATCACTTACAAGATTTTGAAGTTTTATTAAAAAAAACAATTTTGAAAAGATTTCTATTATACAATATTATATTCATTTTTATAATTTTTTTAAATCCATTTCATTTTATCAAATTCAAACAATCGATTCTTCGAAATCCTGCCACATTTTCAATCAAAACCGACCTCATATCGCCAAATGATGATATGCAGTTGACGAACCTCTGCGGTATCACTCATTTCGTTCCGGTTATGTGGATATAACGGATAAATAGAGTTTGACGTGAACATATTACACGATATTATTATATTAGCATTATTTGCGAGAGGCACAATAACCGCGGGACAGCATCGCGTTCGTTATGGAAAATCACGGCCAAGTAATGGGAATGGATTATGACAGCGACGACCCTCGCGGTCGTTATCGAACAAACGAACCGATAGGGCATTTATTAGAAAAAAAAGCTTGAAAAGTGTGTGCAAGTTTCGCTGAAGAGGGGTTCAGTGTTGAAATTCACAATCTGATTTTTTTTTGGGAAGGATGAAATTGTATGTCAAGTGTATTTCATGAGGTGAGAAAATAAATGAAATGCCATAAACGTATGCATGGGATATGGATAATTGGATCCTAAGCAATGATCTTTCGAAATGACAAAAATTGGGTTAGTTAATTAGTGTGAAGTTATCAATGAAATTATTACGATATCTATTGCATATTGTAATCTTCGACGATGTTTTGTGATATGATGCATCTTATATTGTAATTCAATATGTTTTTTTTTTATTTTAATTGATTATTTTTAAAATCGATTCGGTTAATTAATTTAAAATTAAAATTCAAAGATATTTTTGATAGATTGTTGTTTTTTTTGAATCCGTATTTCTTATATAAAAATTTATTGGATATGTAGACATTGTCGTAGTGGAGTTCAAGTATAAGTATTATAGATATTAATGCGGAGTGTAGCATTACTAAAAGAAATAATATTGTTTGTATTTCAAATGTACGAAAATAATTTTATTTTGATTCGAATCAGATAAAAATTAAATTAAAAGTTCTAATAAGTGTATTATTTTGATGTAATGTTACAAAGAATACAAAAGTAAAAATTAGTGAAAATAAAAACAATCAATTTACTAAAAATAAATTTTCACATTTTTTTAAATCATTTATAATAGTTATAAATTTTATAAATTAAACTTATGACACCCCAGAAATTCATGACTGTAATATTTTTTATATTATAAAAATATATATAATATACACAAAAATCACTCTAACTACGCATTTGGCCATTTCTGGCCTAGTGAGTGCCGCTTTCGCACTTTCCATACAATCTCTTCTACTCCTCTGCCCTGCTTTCACATAAATAATATATAAGTGTTAAATTCGTAGGGCCTTTTATATGGCCGCACATAACTCGGTCTGACGCAGAAATTGGTATTCAAATTAAACATTAGCTGGTGTTGTTAAACCCACCAAAGACCACGACGTACATAATACGCGTCTAAGTACAGCGTGTCCCAATTACAAAAGGATAGCAGAAGTAATGGAATATATTCAAGGTTTCTATTTACTATTCAAACCACTATTTAAAATAGTAGATTAAAGATTATTTGGTAATAGATAATTTCAATCGTATCGATCAATAGTATTTTTATCTATCAAAATTGTATATAAACCGAATGAAAATGTATAAATTAAAAAAAAATATTAGTGTAACGATACAGCATATCACGCCATACCATTACAAGATAAATCCATTGCACAAATACAAAACGATGATAAGCAAAAAATTTTCGTTATAATGTGCGAAATCATACCTGTCCGTTCTATTATTCTTCGGATGTATGAAAGTTGAAAATCATCACAGTGTCATCAATTAATCAACCAAAAAAAATCGGTTGAAGGGTTAAAGCGAAAGCCTGTACACGAAAATGCACTTTGGAATGCATTAAAATTGCATAAGAAGAATGGGATCGCTGACGTGCATAGAACTTATGCGAAATTTAACGACAGCTATTCGCCATGAATGGAACGCTTTCAGGCATATCGAATTTAACCCTGATCATATGGGAAATTATATTACGTCAAAACATTAGCTTTTTGTATTAATATTATAGATTTTTTGTTCATAGAAATACATATTTTTTTGAGTGGGACATACAAAATATTATATTATGATTAAAATAAAATAATCAAAGTATTCAATCAAATTTATTTCAATCAAGGCTTTGTAAATTTTCAAGAAACATTCAGATCTGATCTATAATATATAACATTAAAGGTGAAGGTAAGCCTTCAATATTAGTTGTACAACAAGTTGTTCGCCTTAATCGTTCAAAGAAACCATCAAATTGCTTCGCAAACAACAACTCAACGAACTTTAATTCATCTCCTATAATAAACGAACGCCGCCATAACCGATCGATGGGCAATTTACATACATTTCCAAGAAAACTCTTAAGCTTTATTGAGTAAATATCATATACAACGCGTACGTATTCCGATGTTTCCTGAAAATTAAGTTTGCCTAATGAAACTACTGAAAGACGCCAGCGATGTTATTAAGCTGCACAAACAACGCGCTCGCGTTAAATTGACGATGAACTGAAATTGTGTCACATAATATAGGAAATTATATGAAAGAATAATCAAATGCTTATTATGACACGTAATAATTTATTGTGGATCATTGCAGAAAATTTATTTCATTTAAGTATATATTAAAAAAAAAAAGATAAGCTAAATATTTCACACATGAGCGTATATAAAATAAATGAAACATTTTCAGTTTTATCTGAAAGCTCTGATTTATATCGCTGCCCTCTATACCACGCGTTCGAGTAGATCACCTGCTCGCACACCTCTTTCACGAAGATTTATAATATAATACATTATACGAAACACGGTGTATAATGGACAAAAAAAGGGATCGAATGCGTCAAACGACCGCAAAATTGCGTTTTTATCGAAAATATTCCCGATTTTCGGGACCTGCAGGCGCATTGTCGTCTTTCGCTGCTTTTGTGTATTTTTTTGGCTAATTCGCGCTCAAAACAGGGAAGGGTCGCTCGACAGACGCGTTATCTTTTATTATAAATAATAATGCGTTATAAGTTATAATAGATGCATTGGTGTCATTTTTTTTCGTTGATTCGCTTCGTAGCAAAAAAAATCGCTTCTGGCGCAATGAATACGTTTATTTGGTTTTAACGCGTTTTATTGGCCGGAATGGTGTCGAATTTTTCACGCTAGATCGATTTATGTTTCTAAATCAATATTAATATTATATTTTTAGAACAATGAATTATTTGTGAGTTTTATAGTAAGAAAAAAAAAAATTGTATGATTTCCAAATAATGCAGAATGTACGTCTATACGTTGGCAAAATGTTCGAATGTACATATTTAGATTATATTTTCCCGTTATGTACTTATAAAAGGTAAGTAAATTTAATTTTTGTTTAAACAAAATATTTGATGGCCAATATACGCGATGGAAGACATTTATTATAATAGTTGTTTTATTTATCGCTCTACTTTGGTAATCGGTAAAAATCGATCGGCTCGATAAAACAACCACTAAAAATTACAAAATAATGATCATTTTACCAAATTTATTTATAATATTAAAAGCCCTTTAAATCTGTGAAAACCTTTGAGCGAGCAGAGCATAAATCGTGCAAAAGTGCAGGAAAAGCGCGGGAAAAGCACACCCGAGAAAACGTCCGTAACTCTCAGTACGCCATCATACAAAATTCAAATGCTCTCCGAAAATACATTTTGCGGTTATATTTTTTAAAGGCGTCTGATACGCGCTAAAGCCTTCAAGATATTTCTGTTTCTTGGCGTATGTACACCTTTTACATCCACTTTCCTTTGAATAAGTAAGCACGTAGTACGGACATAACTTAGTAACTTTTCCGTGTGTGGAAAACGTAATACAAGAGAGATGAACGAACGAACCTTCAACAAAATTAAATTAACAAAACTTCTCACAACATCAAAAAAAAAAACAATTAAAACAATACAACATAACCTTCAAATCAAACTACAAACCGATTCACCAAAAAAAAAATCATACGAATCTTCAACGACCGACACCATTTAGCACGATTCGCACATTTATCAACATCAAGCCCACTCGAGCCGAATTCTCACAAAACGCTCAACACTCGAAGCCACACACGTCGAACAACAAACCTCCGAAAGTTCAAACACACACACAAAAGCACTCTCACGAACACTGAAACGACACACCTCAAGAAGGAGTCCTCGACGACAAAGGACAATGACAAATCGCAGGAACGATGCGTGACCACTTCTCTCCCCATGCGCGGATTCATTGACTGCGTTATGAACTCGTGTGAATTGGTCGACGATTTCACGCCGACAGCTGTCGATTTCGGATTTTTATTCCGTAATGTGGATGTTGTGTCATATCAAAAGTCTGTATTTGATGATTAAAGTTTTTTTGTATTTGTGAAAAGTCGAAGTTTGATATCTTTGTGTAATGTCGTTCGGTTGGTTCGATCGGTTGTTCTGATAATGTAATATTTGCCATTTTTTTCCTTCGAAATTTGTTTGTTCAATATAAACGAAATTTGCGTATATCAAAATTACATTCTTAAGTGATTTTTTTTAATATTGTCAGTTTAATTTTGTCGTCTTGCATCATCACAGAATGAAAGCCTAAACACTTAATCCTAATCGCATTTTACTATCTTCAAGCATTAAATTGAAAATATTTGTTACGCGTCATTTGCGAAATTGCTTAGTTCGTTTACGGCACAAAACATTTTTTGCATAGTATGTGAATAATATAGTGAGATAGCGTTTGTTGATGTTTTTAAAACTACATTTTTCGAAATTTGAATTTTTTTTCATTGCCTTCTGTTCTAACTAACAAAATTTTAACCTTTTAGAGCTTAAAACTAAAAAAAAAAACTAATCTAACCTAACCGTTGACACTTCTAAAATCATGAAAAAAATAAGGAAGGAGAAACGAAGATAATAAAAGGAAGTAGTCTAAATTTTGATAAATAATCATCAACATAGTGCTATCTCACTATATTTTTCTCATACTGTGAAAACTTTTTTTTGCGTTGTACGTGAACTAAGCAATTTCGCAAACGAAGCGTAACATATGTAATATTTAGATAGTTTTCTTCACAATGTGAATAAAAAAAAAAAAAAATCATACAATCATCTTTATCAACAATTGATTTATATGCCATAGTGGCATATTTATATTTCTGTTTGTATGTGAACTTTTGTTTATTAAAAAATTGAATAAAAAAAATAAATATCGAAGCAACCACTAAAAATACACATATAAGTTGAAAAAATTATATCAATTTCCGAGACATTGCGACATTTGATGCTGCACCCCTCTCGCGATATTGTATCGGAATGTGGGCGCCTCCATGTCTGAGGAAATTGGAAGCAGTCAACAATTTCACGCGAGTTCTGCGCATTGCATTGTGTTTCGCGATATTCGTGCGTGTCGTGGAGCAGGTGGGCTCGCATAATGTGCTGTCTTTGGGAAAACGAGGCAGATTTCACTGTATGGGACTTATGGATTTGGGACTTGTGAGAGGCGTGATTTGAAATTTAAATGGGGATGATTCGTCACTCTAACATTCTTCTTTTTTTAGGCAAACTGTATAGGGGGTATCGATCGTTTGAATTATTTGATGCGTGTATTGATCATGGTTATTTTGGTTTTGATCGATTTGAGTTTGTCAATTTAGTTTGTTTTATTCGATGTTTTCTTAAATTCTATTTGATTTGACAAAATGATTGTTAGTAATCGATAAAGTTAAAAAAAAATATGTGCTGCAACTAGTAGATAGATTTGATATATTATTTTTTTATTATATTTTCAGCGTAAGATTATCAGATGATTGATTACTTTGGTGTGTATTAATATTCATTATGTAATAGTATCAGAAAATTTTTATCGACTTATGAAGATTTAATTGTGTTTATTATATTAAACACTGAAGCCAAAGTTAGTATTCATTAATTTATTAAATTAATTATTTTGATATTTTCTATCAAAACCTAAAAAAGAAAAAAAAAAAATTCGTACATTCAATAAAAATATCACTTACCATTCATAAAAAACAATACCGTTATCTAATCATACATAACTGTTATTTTTATAATTTTCAGATCATCGAATTTTATTTAATAATATATTGTATTGTATTGTATTCAAAACTTATATTTACTATTATTCAACACTATTTTCCCGATTTAAACGTATCAAAATTCCGCAACAACATCAAAGCGAATCGCGCGCATTTGATACCGTTGAACGCTCGAATTTTCGCATCCACTTCAAACACCACTGACACGCCAATGTATACAATTTTACAGTTAAAGCATACAATTCAGACTGCCTCGTAAGCATTATTTACTATTTATCCGTGTGCGACAAGGGCGAATTGTCGAAAGTGAGCGCGGCGCATTGTTCGCTCCTACTAGCATCTGCGTGACTAATTTCTTGTTTGGCACCCGTCTTTTTTTTTATTGCATTTTTTTCGAGAGCCCACAGACGCATGTGTAACTTTTAATATCGTTTTTATTTAAATGACATCAAATGGCCGTGACGTGTATCGTTTTGGGACGTTGTGCGCGCCCGTTAATGATTTTTTAATGTGACGTATTGTTTGTTGTCGAGGATTTATTTGGAATACAATTTATATCGGATGGTTTGAAAATTAGATTTGAATGCACTAAAAGTTGTTTGGTTTAGTGAAATTTAATTTTTCTATTTAATCTAAAGCTTAATCGTACGACTATTTTGTTTTTTGTGGGATTCCAAAATTATTCAACTGTTAATTGACAAATTTTTCGATATTTGAAAATATTTTTCTATTTTCAATCAGATAATTATTTTATTATCAGTATTTAAAACTGTATCGTTATCTTTTAAAATTAACTAATAACATTAATTGTATGATATCAATACAAGTTATATATAAATATTAGTTGAAAAAACAATTCGCTTTTTTTAACCAATTTTCTCATCTTTCCGTATTTTCTCCGAAGCACGTAAATTGATCATGTCATTTTTTCGGAAATCCAGTCTGAAAATTAATCTGTAAGATACCATTAAAATGATAATAAAATTAAAGTATTCAGACAAATAAAGATAATTCGATATGATTCAGCAAACAAACGCAATCATAATACAAGTTTAAAATGTTACAAACAGAATTTTCCCATTAAACGCACAGAATTTTATAATTTGCTCACTTTTAATATATAGTCGGACATTTGCGCGAAATTGTCTTCTCTGCGAATTTTCCCCTGGAAAAAAAAGCTGTGCGGTTTTTTTTGCCCGTCGTCCATCATGCGAATTTCCCGGGACGTTCGTGTATCTGTGTGGTTTAGATTTACGATTTTCCTCGTTTTCCCATTCGACATTTTCCTTGTTTCTCGTTTGCCAAAGCCCACAGTAACAATACTACTGTGTGCACTTGACCTTTTGTATAACAAGAATAAGTAAATGTACATACGATTTTATCTCATGTCAGATGAAATGTGTTATGTTCTCGTATTCGGAACGGGCGTATAAAATTGTTTAAAATAGAAATTGTTATTTTATATCAAAGGAATTCCGCTTAGTATAGCGGAATAGTAACTTGTAAAAAAAAAAAGATGTTTTCGATATGTTTCAATATAATATACGATAAGATATAATTTAAATTGAAATTATAAAAATTTAATTCCTCCCGAAATTAAATTTGCTCAGGATTCAGACTGTAAATATTTTTTTTAATATAAAAGTATTAAAATTAAAATATATATTACATTTGGTATATATTATAATAAGTCATTTTTGAAGTAGTTTTTTCGATTGTGCTTTGGTTTACCCCCCCCAGGCGACGTCTCGTCTATTTATTGTTTGAACAGCAAAGTTTTTGCGGAAAAATAAGTTTTTTTTTTACCAACAAGGGAATAACATATCGTAGTTTTTTCTGAAGGAAAGGGACATTAATTGAGTTAATACTGTGTTATTTACTTCTATGACCTTTTCATCGATATGTGCAAACTTGGCTCATTATTCAATTTTATCATCGATCGGAGTTGTGCGAGCGCGACCTACAAAGCATTATAAATCATCGAAACCTTCATAAAAACGCGTTTAACTAATATAGATTACAAACTAATAAGGGAACTAATCTTCAAACAATATTTTTAACCAATAGAAACTTATTAAAATGAATTCACTTATTAATTCGTCACGTTTTATAAATTATGTAAAATCCGAATCGAACATCATAAATAAAAATCAAACGATGCTCATTTTAACATCCATTCTGATGCTAATAACATATGCAATCGATTCATAGATCAAACATAATTTCGTATGCATTTCAATCGACACGCATATGTCGGATGACTTTACGGTTTTACCATCCATCAGATGCACTCAAAATCATCACTTTTTTGAATTGCAGATTCGAAACGTGTTCTTTGTCGTCGCTACAAACCCGTCACGGTGGTAATTGGATCGTAGTCAATAAAACGAATTGCATTTCATTATTTGCTGTCGATGTTTATTGGGGTCGTTCCTATAGAACTTAGAAATGCAATTTGCATGTACTTCAAATATATTTAAATACGATTTCAATGTCTTAAATCCAAAATAATTTAATTCTCCGTACGAAAATAATATCAAGTATTCATTGCGTACACTACATATTTTTATTCTTCACGCCCTTTTCGCACCCTCCTTATAAATCTTCCCTCGGTGTAATTTCGGATTTGCCCTAGACACTCGCCGAGAATATAAAATCGATGAAAGTATATTAAGCACCTCGATAAAATAAAAAAAAAGCTCAGACCCGACGGAAAATCGTCTCACATAACAATAACCGGCACATTCGAAATCGCTATCGATTCGAATCGGACTTACATGCGAGAGAGGATAATTAAAATCGAGCCAGCCACGTTTCGGAAGAGTCTGAAACGAAGCTGAAATTTTAATTTCGATTATTTACGGGTTCGCATTTCAAAGGAATGGTTCGACCCTTCGAAATGTAGCGCGTTGCGAAATCAACGGTCCAATTCGACGCGGACGCATCAAAATGTAATTTTAGACGATTAATTAAATGAAAATAACAGAAATGTATACATATATCATTTTTTTTATTATTTAAATTAACGTTGATATAATATATTCCAGAAATATTTTCAATTTATCGATATGATTTTAAATAGTATTTCCATAATAATATATTATATACCTAGTATAATATTTATATAAATTAATACCATAACAAGATTTTTTTTAAACAAATCAAACTAAACTTAATATTGTCAATAGAGTTACAAAGAATAACCGAATTTAAGAAAAATATCGTTATTTCTATATTCGAACGATGGAATAAAACCGCGCGTCGAATTCAAAATCGACAATTTTCCACCCTTCAAACAGATCTTTCGACCATCGTTAATTTCGTTAACATACATACGCACGTTTTATATACAGGGTGTGTTAAAGAGGAGAAAAAACGGTCCGTCACGCTTTCCGATTGCCCTGAAATATAATTATGGGTCGTTTGTATTCAAAGCGAACCCCGCAAAAGAGATCTCGTGCTTTTCTATAGTGTAATTGTTGCTGAAGAACGGATCTAGGTTTTGACTATTTAGCACCAAATCAATTGGACGTACATATTTAGATTATTTTAGAAGATTAAAAATGTTTTTCTTTGAAGATCACTTAATATTTAAGAAACTTCATGTTTTTTGCTTTTGAAGGTATAAATTCTATGCCTCATTAGAACGTTCTATTTGCCAATTACGCTTGTATTCATAGAAATTAGCTGTAAAATTATATGGCAGGAAATATTATATATCACGGGATGTTTTAGACCTCAATTTGTTAATCTTTAATGAAAGTGAGAATCATAGAATATATTTTGTAGATCTACGAGTATTTTACATTTGTATCAACTGAAATACATTATACGTATCCAATTTTATTTTTTGTAAATCATATTTTAGTTTTTTTTTTTGTAATGGTGTTCTTCAGAAATTCGATGGATAATTTAGATATAAAAGTACTCTGCGATAAAAAAATTAATTAAAACTTTCTGAATTTTAACTCTTGCCAAAATAAACTACGCCATTTATTTTTTTAATTTCACAGATTAAAATTTAATTAATTAGAATCAAACTTCTATTGACGAAATTAAAATTTTGTCAAAAAACCTTTCTACGAAATAACAGTAGCAAAATCAATTTTAAAGTTTAATTTTTTAGATAAAACTTCAATTTCTACTATGCGAGAAAATTTCAATTATTTTAATAAGCACTTTGACGAATTCGAAATTAATCCAAAACTATATTTCATTATTACCATCGAAGCGTTCTATACTTATGGGATATATTTTCACAGGAATTATATAAAACTGAGCGAATGAAATGGGCGGACATTACATTTCGGTAATTCATTGTATTAATTTTTTTTGTTAGGCGGAGTTTTGACACGTGCCGCAACTCCTCCTATTTAATAATTACTTCGTTTCGTTTTCAAACAAATCACTTTATTGACTAATTCCCTCGGATTTGTGTTTGAATAAATTCATTTGCACGCGCGCATTGTGCAAAACAAAAACAAAAAAAAAAAAAGTTAACAATTACCTTTGGGAAAAATAAATTGAGTTATTATTGAATGTCGAGTTTCAGCACGAAAGGATTGTTCTGAGGATTATTATACTGAACAGATCAAATAATATACTTTATATTGAAAATTTGTCGATATTTATTTATAGTAACAGAGTTAACGATTCTTAGAATCGTTTATTAATAAACTATAGAATTATATCCATCTATCGACAGAACTATCCATCGCTCAACTTTGATAATCTAAATAACTACTGACCACTGAATATATATTAAAATCAAAATCAACAACTATCAAATATCAAAGTAACACACAACAAAGGGCTTTTCCATATTACACGCATTAATATTACGACAGGCTACGTATCAATTTCGCATTTTATCATCAAAATTTACAGTACAAATCTGCTTACATTGCATCGTGCAAATTAGCAAGGATAGTGTGCAGCTTGCACCAAGCCACGTTTATTAAATGAATACTGAGAAATACCTCGATATTGAACGTCAGGTGCAGTGTGCAAATGACGTTTTGCATGAAACTCAACGGAATATTGTGTGCGCTTTATATTATGACGTTATAATGTCACATTGTTACTTTGAAATACGTTTCATCAAATTTAAATTTAAATTAATCTGAAAAATAATTAAATTTCTGAATGAACACTGTGAAAATGCTCGGATCAAAATTAAAATAAATAGATTGATCTTTAGTTTTCGCGGATTTGTGGGTGTGAAACGTTTCTGTGAAACTTTGTATATTTTCGGAATTTTCAAACGGCGTTATTATGTACATAATAAATCGTCGCATTGTCGAATTCGTTCAACAACCGTCGTTGCCTAGTTCATGAATATATTAAAGGACAAATTTGAATTTCAAATGAGCGTGTAGGCGAAAATCCGTTGGATGGAAAAAATGTAATGAAAACGGAAAAAACAAATCAGCGATGTAATTTGAAAAGCTGAATAATGATGCACGTTGCATTGTTATTATTATGCACCGTATTCTCTTCGATATCATGAAATATTTTTTTAATATAATTATTTATTAATTTTTTTAAAGTCAGACGTACAATTCAATTTTATTCGCATATTTTTTTGAAATACTACACTGAAAGAGTAATGAATTGAGATTGCATAAATAACCATAGCTTCAACATTTTCAATACAAAACATAAAAATCGATTCACACAAGAAATAATAAAAGCTTGAAAAAACATGCATATGCGCCGCGGTAGTTTTGCGGTCTACATGCGCGTACGTTTTACATTTGTAAAACGTGCGCATGAAGACCGCAAAACTACCGCGGCGCTATCTGTGCGAGACACATGGAAACTTTTCTCGTGTGGCAATTATTTTCTTTTTTTCGCTTTATACGCGGGGTGAGTGCGCCGAGTCGCAAGCGAGCATATTACGGCCATTAATGTCGATTTGATTTCGAAATTATACGCGTTTGTTTTTTGTAATGTGAATTTTGGTTATAGACGGATCTTTACATACATCGCTCGAAGACCGAAAATTTAAAACCCTGTGACGTCATCGTTGACGCGTTTGCACTAGCTGGCAAATGTCACTCGTTTGACGTTTATCGCGCATAGCCTTACATTACGTCGAACGAAAACAATTGTGGAGCCTAGTATCAATTCCTCCCAAATCCGTTTTGGTAAATTTTTGGCAAACAACGAAAAACTTCTTATTTATTCACCATCGGTTTTAACTATGACTTTTATTTTTTAAATTATTCTTTGGATTGTTTGGAGCAAATTAGCATGTATATTTTCATGTAAATTTCAATACACTACGCAAAAAAAGGGAAATAAATATGGAAATAGGAGATATTGATTCTAATGATCAGGATTTTCCAGCGATTAGGCTGCCTTTTCCTTTTCCTGGTTAAATTCTTAACTCGTTCCTCCTGTTGGATCCTGTCTTCGTTCATTTTAAATCGCCAGAAACGAAAACAACGTGACTCTGACTTCACTCTGACTTCACTCTGACGACGGCCAACAAACTACTAAACGGTCGCAGCTTTGAATGCTGCGTTTCTATTGGTGGATTCGACCAGTTGATCTGGCGATTGCTCGTGCGTGAGGATTTGGGAGATATTGGTCTAAAAATGTTAAAAATCTACCAAATTCCGAAGGATTTGGTAGATTTTTATATGAAAGAATTGTTCATTTCAATGGATACTATGTATATATCTGCATTAAAATTCAACTTTGAAAAAAAGTAGATTTGGGAGGGATTGATACTGGGTCACACAATTATTCACGCGATTCAATAAGAAGACACCATGATCACCATTTATTACTAAGCGCGTGTTTAGGTTAGATTGGGTTAGCGGTTTTTGCGTCACATTTACTGAATGTATCTTATTCAATCAGGTGTTCAGATCAAAAATATTTTATTAGTAACATATCTATCGTAAAATATGGATTTATATGACATTATTCATCTATAACGTATTTGAAATTTGCGCTTGCATTGTGTGCGCTTGAATTGTGTGCGCTTGAGTCGTGCGCGCTTGAGTCATGTGCGCTTGAGTCGCATGCGCTTGCGTTATTTGGTCAAACGTCACCAAACCTAAAAATATTTAGGTTTCAATTAAGAATACTGTTTTTAGTAAAGGTAGCCACGTGCGGTTATACTTTAATCATCTAATCTACGAACTTTTTTTTTTACCGGTAAATAACCGGTAAACCGGTAATGAAGTTAATTATTTACCGTTTACTGGTAATCGAATTTTGACGGTAAACTGCAAGCCCTAATAACTATAATAAGCAAAATTAAAATACAACATAAATTCAACTAATTTGATTTATATTATAAATAAAAAATGTAAAGGAAATATTTTTTGTAGTTATGTTTTTATGTTGTGTGGCGAAAATGCTAATTCTTTGTTTGTCAATTGATTAATCGACGCCATCTTTTCACATTGTCCGCCGTGGTGAATAGATCTGTTTTCTTGAGATCCAGATTCCATGTGAGTTTTAGTTATTTTTTCAACCATTCCATTTCATTAATCCATTTAATTAATCCATTTAATAATTGAATGCGTTCCGCGAATAACGTGGTATCTGACATTTTTCAATTTTTTTTTCAGAATATTGTTCTATGTTGTGATATTATTTATTTCCCCTAAAAAAAAATTATGTTTTCCTTTACTACCGATAATCCAACGTTGTTGTATTTTGGTACGCTCTCAATGTAATAACGTGATTTCAAGTATTTCATTTCAAGTATAAGATTTCATTTTAGTTTGTATTATTGTACCTGTATTCGCGGACCAAGTAATTTCATATATTCATAGTGTTTCCACGATTTTTTTTTATTGTTTTGCATTCAATTTGGAAATTTTTTAACTTTAAATAAAATGTATGTATGAAGAAATATCTTTTTAAAAATAAAAATAAAAATAAAAACATTAAAATATGGACACTATAAAAAAAACGTTTTTTTTAATACCGTAAAATACAACTTTTGTCAGATACCGCATTATTCAATTATTTAATTGAGTATAAATATTATTTACATTGATCTGAAAAAAAATCGATTGAGGATACGTAATATATAATTGTTCAGCTAATTATTCAACGAATTTCCAATCTAAGAAAAGCAATAATTATTTATCAATATCAAAGCTTAGTGACACTAGTTTCAAACCATTTGAAAAAAATGGCTTATTTTTTTATATAAATGAAGGTAAATTTTATATAATACTTATAAAACTCCGATGGAAATTTCGGTTTATATAAAAGCACAAAGGCTCGCCCGATTTCGCGACACAATGCATTGATTCGATTATTTCGCAATAAAGTCGCGAAATTTTTTCCACAAAAACGTTATAATTTAGCAAGATTATACGCGCGTGCGCACTAATAATATAAAATAATCCCCGAAATCGTATGGCGACAACAATGCTCCGATTTGGCGCGACAAAGAGACGGAAAAAATCCTAATCCTCTAACAGATAGTATTATAATGCGATAATTATCGAGGATTTTTCCGAATTTGCGTCAAAAGTGCACAAATTTTCTGTGTATTATCCTTTTTTTGGTGCGATTGTGCATTTTAGCGCTCTTTGTTCGGTCCCTTTCGCAATGTCGAGTGTTATTTGATGAGATCATCGTTTTACACTTTGGGTGTGTTTGTGTTTTGTTTTTTATATGATTCATTTATGAAAAACAAAATAAATTAGATTAGATTGTAAAAAATGAATTCGATCCGATTCATTGTTCGTGTGAAATTTTATTATTATTAGTTATTGTAGTGAAATAGAATGTTATATTGCAATCTACACAATTCTGCAGTGTTGATTTTGCATTATCAAATTTCATTTTGTTTCGTTTTCGTGTTAACTATTGCGAAACGTGAGCTTGTTATGACGATCGTACACGTCGCATTTTATCAAAACTAAAACATTATAGAATATATTTTTGAAATGAATAATGTAATATAATGCAACAATCTATATGAATTTTTTTTTGTAAAAACGCTGAAAAAATTCATGTTATTCGTAATACAAAAATGATATTATACAATTCATTTTTTTAATATTTAGTATTATTGCGATATCAAATATATTTAAATAAAATACAGAACCATCAACAAAAGGGATTGATTCAATACATTCATCGTAGATTCAGCGGGGGTGGATTTCATACTATTGTATACATTTTCGATAAAACGATTCTGTATTAATATAAATAATAATTTATATCAAGAAAACATACAAAATATAACATTCATTGAATCAAAATTTAAAATTTATATTCATATTATATATCAACATATAGATTCACAATTTTTTTTTTATTTCGCCAACTTCGATACAAAACTACACACCTACATACCTATCATAAGGTTTTCTTTCACCATAATCTAATCAGACGTGTATCGATAACATTACCAAGGGTAAAATTCGGGGGTGGTACCAACAATGGACGTGTCAGAGAAGTCCCTTTGTTGTCCGTTGACATGACTATTATTGGTGCAAACTATCGCTATCTTACGACTCGATTGTTGTATTGCAACTCTTTTATTTGTTATGGTTGTTGTTCGCGATGTTGATATTGATGCTGTTGCGAATGGATCTTTTTTATCTATTTGTGTTTGAAATTTAGTTATAAATGATGATGTGAATCAGTTAAATTTTGATATATGATAAATGAGCGTGTGTTTTGAATGAAAATTTCGAATGTGTTTATATTCAATTACGAAAAACATTGAAATTAATACAATGTGTATGTAGGTATTAAATTATCATAGGAAATCTACGGAGCGTTTTATAAAAGCATTAAACTGTAAAATCTGAAAACGTATAATATTAAAGCGAAATACATGTTATTTCAAACCGAAATTAAATTCAAATTGGCACATTTAAATATAAAAAAATTATTTATTTTTTCCAGCGTTAAGTTTTTCATATTCAAATCGATTGTATTTTTTAATTTCGTCGAGATATTTGATTTTCATATCATCGAAAAATTTTAAAGCTTTTGTTTTCAAACACGAATTTCAGTTACAAAATATAATATTAATTAAATTTTCACATACAGCTTATGCAGCGTCAATTTCAGGACAAAAACTTTCCGATACCATCAAAAGTTTAGATGTATGTATATTATTACGTGGTAATAAGGGGAAAATAACTTTTGAGAAGTTGGATAATGAAACCTTCCTTTAATCACGTTATTCATCCCTCTACCATTCGCATCACATTTCACTCAACTTCGTTCATCAATCCAAACTGAAAAAAACTACAATCGACAATGTTCCACAAATATATTATGACATAATTGCGCAACATCTTCAAGACCGTTCAAGTCCGATCATTATCTCTGAAAATCTTGATGCTAAATGTCTTCAACAAGACCTGGATCGTAGATTCTAAATCCTAATCTTGTTCCAGAAGTTGTAATTCCCCGATCGCGGTCCGAGTTCTGCGAAACAACGATAGTCCATTAGTACAATGACTGGCGACATCAGTCCTTTGATTAATGGTCGCCGATGGCGTCAAATTGGCTCTAATTAATACCAGAAGATTATCACGAAAATGGTTGAAAAAAATATTAAGATCTGTAGTGGTTCAGAAGCTGTTAGTGAGTCGTTATTAAATAACTCACTCTATTGAATGACTAAAGAATTTTTCTCGGAATTGATATTAAATTTTTTTGATATTGAGTTTTTAAATAGATTTTTATGTATTAGTAGAGTAGACGGAAATCAAATTAAATTCGGATATAAGCCGATCCAGCTTTCCACTGATTTTATAATTGTTATTTAAAATCCTGAATTGTTGAAGAAGAAAATATAACCGTAGTAGTAATATTTTGCCTGAGGGCAGGTACGCTTTGCATTCGTTTTTCCGGCTTCGACTTTTACACCTAATAAAAATTAATTTTCACGAGGATTTCCCTCTTTTTATTATCATAATACTGATTTTTTTCTCCCACGCGAACGTAATTTTTACACAAACAAAGGCGTAAATGAAAAGTCGTATCGTTTTTATATGAAAATGTTATTCGAGCGCGTCGCAATATTAAGATCGGTGTGCGTAAAAGATTTTTTTTCAAATTTTCTCTTTTAACGATATTAAAATATATACGCGGAAGCTTTGATCATTGAGAAAAACTTTGATATACAAACTTTCCGAATAAATTTTTAATATGCATATATCAAAAATCAAGTCTTTACTTTCGTATATATTTATATGCGATGCTACAAAAGTTTTTTCAGTAGATTATTTTTTGATGAATATTATATTTAGACAAACATGATTAGAAAATACGACTTTTTTCATATTATTATTTCAAGAATCGCTTTTAATGACTGCGGGCAAAAGTAAACGTCTACATATTAACCCATTCTACTGATACGGAGCTGAAAAACAAACATTCCATTTAATGTTATCGCATACGTTATTCTTCTATACGACTTCCTTTCTATTGTTGCAAAATTCCATCGAAGACGAACGATAAAGACGGATTTCGTTCGACAAACTCGACATAGTAAACAATCGAACCGAACGAAGATTGGCAAGAAATGTGTACAAGAGTTCAGTGCTGGTATCGGAAATAGAAAGGGGAACTTTGCTAGTTATGTAATTTGTTTGATTTTTTCAGAAATTTGATATATTTTTTGGGAAATAATTAATAAAAATATGTACTTAGAGATGATGTAGATATGATTAAAGAAATTATTATAATAAGAGATCAATTGAAAATTTTAATTCAGGATGTACCCGTTACGATTGTTTTTCAGACATAAATTTATCTATTTTATTACTTTGATGTAAAATCATAAGAGTTTATAAAAATAATTCTGATTAAAGAAAAATATGCTAATTTAAGTATCAATCAAGTACTACTACGAACCCATTTAATACATTTCAATAGAATACATTTTTATTATTATTGTAAAGCTAGTCGAATCTCCCCTATAACACATAAGTTGTACTATAAAATGAAAAAAAAAAGTTTTCTTTATCGTATGTGATATTTGATTTTCGACCGTGATCGATGGTGTAGGCCGGCTCGTTGTCATTGACACATATCCTTTATCTGGATCGTATACGTGGATAGAGCAACAACAAATTGTCGACATTATCGTGTAAAATATGAAAACCATTTTGGAAAATTGAGATGAAATTCGCAACAGTAGTAGTTCCTGGATTTCCTTAGATAAATTTGAATAGAAGTTTGAGTTATTATCGAAAATTAAATCGTATTTCTGTATGATTGAATCCTTTGGTTTGATAATCGAATATTTACATCTTCAAATGAATGTAACATTTTTAAAATGATTTTGTAATCGATTGTGCTAATCAAATAAATTTTTACACGATGAGAACATTTTTTCGAAAATAGAAAAAGCTGTATTCTAAGAATCGAATGTCTATCGTTTGGCATGTTCTTTAAGAAGCGTCACTGCACAAAGTGAAACTCCTTCGCGGAGTTTATCTTTTTAAACTTTCCACAGTCGATTGGATAACTTCTAGAACTTTCGCAACCGATACTAGAATTTAATCAGAACGAAGAACGCCGTTTGCATTTTAATAACAGATTGAACTGCCGACTTTTCCTTACTCTAGATGCGGAAAATTCGAAATCCTCAGCATATCGAACTTATAAATTCTGTCTTCGCTCGCCTAATGTCCTTTTTCAGGAATAAAAAGTATATAAATTGATTATAAAAAAGGTCGGTTTCGTTCCCCTATTTTTTGCTTTATGATTTTGTATAAATGGGAAGCCCTTCGGGATGTTGTCTAATGTTGGTATTGTAGTAAAAAACACGCCGCCGATTATGTGTACTGTATTATTTTGTTTTTTATCGATTTTTGCTCGTTGCACACCGACAATTGAAATATATAATGTTGGAAAAAATATGCGTGTTTATAAGGGTGTATTTTATGAGCGTAAAATGTGATAATTTCAAATGAATCTTTATGAAATACATATGTAACTTCAATAAATATGTTAAATGTTTTTGTAAATTTATTATTAAGACTTTAAAAAATTAAATTATTATAAATGTAAATACAAAAAATATAAAAAAGTGATTCCGATGTCTCACGAACCAAAAGTACATCTCAATAGAGTATTATCCGGTTCACGCGTCAACCACGCTCTCAAACACCCATATTTGCAACACCCATCGAAAAAAACAAACTTTTTCAATTTCAAAAGGGGCGTGACAATCACAAAATTGAACCCCACCCATAAATAATTCACGTCCACGCATTTAATATTCAACCAATCGCCATTTAGAAGCTCGCTCGCATCGCGTACACGCACGTTTAATGGACTCTTTCGGGACCGGTTAAGCAAGAACAGGGCTTCGAAATGCGTCTTTCATGCAGTTTTTTTCCTCGTTTAATTTTATCTGTTATGTATTGAAGCCGAATAATGGGATTATTAACACGTCAAGTCGCTCATCTCGCGCTAATTCATAAAAGATTCTCGAAGGAGAGGAATTCGTGTGTGCGTGGAGAAAAAAAGGATCTCACGTAAACGTTTGGACGAGATTCGCTTTCTGCTTTTCGAAAGTTCCGCAGAAAGCTTTCTTTTTCTTTGGAGGAAGTTTTCCGTTACGATTGGGGTTCTCAATTATTTATATAGCGAAAGCTGTTGCTCAATACCGCAATTGTATACGTATACTCAGTATTTTTTTTATGTAATAAATAATATATTTTTATACGTATTATTTACCCGCAAACATTTATTTTTTATATAACTTCAATGAAAAACAAATAAAATAAATCTCTAACAGTTTTTCAAATGATTATATGACACAGCTTTCTTTCAAATTATGTAAAATGAAATAATATATATTATAATAATTTATAATGAACACTCAAGCAAAATTGAGTTTGTGAAAATCAAAAACTCAATCAAAAACGTTAACAAATCTAAACGTCTTTGAAGCAGGAACATCTAAAAACGATAAAACTTCATAATTCAAAAACCAGAAACGACCTCACTTCGAGGACAAGCCCATAAAAGTCCCTAATATGGCGCGACCCATATAATTTCAAGTAATGAGCAGACCGCAAACGACCTTTTAAGTTTTAACGAACGCCTAATGAACCATCCCATAGTTTTCCGCGTGCAAACTTATCGCCTTCGCCTTTTTTCGTTGGCTTTTTTCTTTTCGGTTGATAGGAATCGTAGGCCAAATCGATGTCGCTTTTGGTTTTTCAAGCTTTTTATTCTTGGCACAGCTTACCCCAAACGTGTGGGTATAATTTTTTCATTTGCTTCATTTATTTTTTAGAGATAATGTTGTTTTTTTCAACCTTTTTTTTTCATTTACTTCAAAATATAATCATGTTCAAAGTGCACCGATGATTTTTTTTTCAATCATATTATCAGTGGTTTTATCTTGTTGAAAATATTACTGAAGTTAAGGGATATCTATCGAGGTTAATAAATTAACAAAAATTATTTACCTTTAAACTGATATGTTTTAACTAAAAATTGTTCCAATAAAATAATTTCACCTTAAAAAATTTAATATAAAAACTTTATAACATAATAAACCATAGAAAATTTTCGATCTCTTGATAATGTAAAGGTATTTTAAAGACAACATTTAACATTAAACATTTTTTTTTTTACAGAAATTTTAATTTAGTATATTTTTGAATATTATTTGAAACTTGTTTCACGTTTATCGAACTTTCTAGAGACTTTTCCAATCCAAAATCATACTAAATCCAATTATTATTCGTTGACTCCATAACTAGGTATTCATTAATTTCACACACTCAAAATTGAACGACAATAAAGAAAAGAACTTTTAAAACACCATGTAATACGTACTCAGGGACACAATCGACCCACTTTTAAGCACACAGGTACAATGGTTCCTATCGCGATCGATTTTCGACGATCAGATAAGTTCTGAAGATTCGAACGAGGGCCTAATTGAACACCAATTGTGGAGACGCTTTTTTCCGTTCGGTGCGAATTAAATGAGCAATCCACGTAGATTTCCGGTGAAATGTGCCCAGATTAATTTGATATTGATTAAATCTGAATTCGAAGTGTTTTTTGCAAAGAAGTTTTTCAAATAGTATTTGGATTAATATATTTTTAAATAGTTACAACTTTTTTCATAATAGGTTTATTTTATGAATGTTTAATGAATATCATTTTTTAGATTATACGAAAGATTAAATTTTCAAATAGAAACAGGAAACATATTGTATGCTTTGAATGTGAAATATGAATTTGTGTTTGATATTAAATTACAGTGAAGTTTTATGATAAGATCTGTGCAAGGAAACGTTTCACATAAAAAAGGCGTTTAGTTTTATTTTATTTTATTATTGATTACATTTAATATTTCATCGCTCGATAGTCACAAATACAAATCCAACTTCAAATTTTAATTTATTGAATCTCGAATGATGATTCTTTGAAACTTTTTGATTAATTTCATTTAATATTATCTGATTTGTATTACAATTTTTAAATCAATTTAAATTATATTAAAAAAAACTCTGATACATCGATTTCTAAAATATCAACCATTCATCAATTATACAAAATATCAATTTGAATCAAATCTCCGATCTCCCTCAAAAAAAAATACGAATCATTACATCCACATACGATACTTCCGAAGCGACAATTAAAGAGCAATACTCGAACGCGCATTATTATTATAACAAATGCCGAAAAAAAACGGATCGCACCCAACGAAAAAGGATCGTATTCGGTGTCGTATTGTGACAGGCCATCATTAGCCATCGTCGGCTCTCGTTTTACACATTGTGCGAATTTAATTTAACACATTATAAGGGATTGTACGCATTGTCGTGATAATCGTCGCCGTTTATTGCAGCCACGCCTGCGAGAGCGATTGTCGAAAGTGAAACATAATTCGAAACAGATTTCTTTTCGGTTTTGTGAAAAGGTAACAGTCGCGAATGTGTCTGTGCTTTATGTGTTTGGATATTTAAAGTTTTTTTAATTGGATTGGGGTGTGTGTGTTCGAGTTTTGGGGTGTTTGTGAATTTTTGGTCATGTTGGTTTGAATTTTATTGATTTTTTTTAAATTTTAAACGTTTTTACTCCATGATGATATAGATGATAGAGAAATAATTTATAAAAATATTCAATCTTAAAACTACTCATAAAATATTTTTAAGAGCCATTTCAGAAAATTTGATTTATTTTCTTACATAATAAGTTTAATTTCTTTACAAGTATCCTCAACATTAAAAAAAAAATGATTAAAATCATAAAATATTAATTAACTTTGATAAACGATAAGACATACATTTCTTGATCGTGAAATGTTTCAAATAAATAATAGTTTATTTATTTTTTATTATGAACATATCAAACGAATATTAACTCTCTTCAAATATTTTTATTGTTTATTTCAGATGAACTAAAATGAGTGAGAATGTCAAAACTAATGACGCCCTGGTAGAGATTGAACTACCAGAAAAAAAATTGTATCCCGTAGTGAATGTTTATCCAGATTATCCTAAATATAAGATTTTTAAAATTAATAATCCGAAGAGTAACAAAGATCCAATCACAAATCTAAAAAAAGAATGTTTTCTGCACAAGCGTGTCATGAAAACATGTTTTTTGGGCTATACTTCGATTTTAATATTGAATAATGATATATCGCCAGATATGATGGCAGCTCTGAGAGTTTTCGCAAATCATTTCAGAAATTGCAAAGTATGTAGTTTTCTCATTAAATTATTTATATCATAAAAAAATAAGTAATCATTTTTTTTTTTTTTTCAGTCAGTGGTGTGTTTTGACGAACACATGAAGGTTTTCGTAACTCTCAAAATCAAGTGGGAAAAACATTGGGAACACGCTATGAAATCAAAGAAGATAGAAAAATTATTTAATTTAGAACGTTTGATGAAATTTCCATTTTCGGAATCTTTCCAAGCGATCCACGATCAGATTCTAAAACAAGAAAATATACCCAAAAAAGAAATATTGTTACATTACATCTGATTTTCCCACAGTACCTTTGACGATTCCATCCACTTCGAACGTAAGAACCTGCCCAAAATCCAAACAGCACCTACATACGCAAATTCCCAAATCCTCAAAGCCCAACGAGAAAAACACCATCAACAACCATCAACTAACTCCACATCCAACCGCCAACATCAACCACCGAATAAAACACACAAAACTCGAACAACAGCCGAAAAAGCACTTGAACGCAGCCGCAATCTTCGCTGCGAATTTCATTATTGCATTTAACCACGAATATACAGTGTTTGCCCTGTCGAGGGTCCTCGGAGGGTTAGTTTTAGGTTTTTGCCCGCCATTATGTCGTGTTATTGTGTCGTATGTTGTCGTTATTATGAGCTTTTGAAAGCGTAATCGCTTGCGAGCCTCGACGATGTCAACTTTGACGCTCTTGAGTTGATGTGTCGTTTGGTTGATGGTGTTTTTTTTTTAGGGGTTTGAAGTTTTTGATTTTTTAATGTTAATTGTTCGGATGTTTTTTTGGTTTGTTCAATTTTTATGTGAAAAATGTATTGATTTGTTATTTTATTCATATTGTGTAGTAATTCTGTTATTTGTTCATTTATAAAAATTTGATGTTATAGATTTGAGTTTATTTTATTATCGAATATTTTTAGACGTGCTTAATGTTTTTATTTCATTTATTTTTATTTTTTATTTATTGATATTTTTTTTAATTTCCTTTGAATTTTTAAATCAAGAAAGTTTGATCATATAATTGTGAAATTTAAATACACTAATATTATATACATGTGTTAATGTAAGTAGAGAACTCTTTCATGTTAAAAAAACATCAAATCAAATTAAATGAAAAAAAAATTCAATTAGATTCACTTAAAAGTACAAAATACCTTTCAATTTCAATAACATGTAAATGAAAACCAAAATTTTCAAAAATAAAACACTCGTTTCCTACCCCTGAGACTACATAAATTTTATTTAATACAACTCTGTATTCATATTAACTCTAATAAAATTTTTCATGAAATATCAACGAATATTCATTCAAACATGTGAACATACCCAACGACCATTAAAAAAACCGCATTATTACATAAACGAAACATAAGTGCGTTTTAAAACGTCGACGACAGCATTGAAACGTTTATTGTGCAACGACATAATGTATTTTTTTGGCGCCCTCATAATGCGAAATGTCAAAAAAACACAAAAGCCAAAAAGGGGTCTCTTCTTCGCCGCAGAACTCGACAGAAAACGAACAATAATTACCGAAATAATGCACCTCGAACCCGTCTATTAAAACGAACAAAATTGAAATAATACCGATGATTTTTTTCGTCATCACTGTGACTAATCGTCATGAAGGGGCTGCACAATTATGCCGATTGTCGGCCTCTATTCTTTCGGCGATTTATTTGTTTATATTTGAATAATTCGATGTTTTAATGCGACCTTTGCGGTCCGCTAATTGTGATTTATTGGGGACGTGTTCTTTTTGATGCGCGATTTTCGTTTGCATGCTGTATGTTGAATTTCAGCTTTCACAAATAGCGGCATCGGAAACTTTTTTCATAAAGCGCAAAAGTGGGGTCGCTTTCGAAAATTTCGCGTATTATGTAAAAATTGTGCAAAAAGCGTTTGTGTTTTTTGTTGTATATTGTTTTCAATCTACAAGAGATGTAATATTTGAAAATTCGTACCAATGACAATTGATATGATACTTATTGATATACATACATAGTACTTATAAATTTTGTTGTAAGAAAATTTACGTAAGTATTTTCCAATTTAATTTAATGTCAAAAATAAAAATATAATTTAATATAATATTGGATTGCACGTACATCAAATATATTATGATATGATATTAATAGAGTAAAAGTGTTTAAACATCGTTTAGTTTTCAACATGGATTCAAGATGGGGAACTTATTTCCGTTTTCTGATTTAAATTTTATCGAGCAGAAAAATACTAGGAAAATTGAAGAAGCCGCCTGCTTGGAAAATATAATTTAGTTATGGGCAGAATTTATTGAAAGTCAAAAGCAAGAAGATTTCAACTTGGAAGCAGGATGCGGAAGTCTATGATTTATTTATTTTGCACACCGCAAAGTTCGCATACTGCATTATTTCACAGAAACCGAAAAGAAAATACCTAATTCGACAACGCACAACAGATTCTGATTTCAAAAACAACGATTTATTTCTGCCATTTTCACAAACAATACACAAAATTGGATATATCATATTAAAAAAATAAGATCAACTCATTAATTTTCAAACAATACATTCAGTTATAAGCACAAACACCAAAAGTGTTATTGTTCTGCGAATTACCACTAGTTCACGGCCGATGCGAAATTATTTACACCGCCGGCTCGCCTTCTGGTTTTGACATTTCAATAATGTTACCGTTTTCCCGGTTTTGACTACTAGCTTTTTCATTTGAACATCGTCGAACAGCATATTTTCACGACGGCCATATGGATTCGCACGCGGGCCAAACTGTTTTTAAAACCCCGGTTTTCATTATTTGCAGTCGGATAAAAAAATGGGAAGCGCACGATTTTCGTTTTGTGGAGTCCTTTGTTTGCACTGTTTCGCATTTATGTATTTATTTTATTTTATTTCAGGACACATACATGTCGTGCGTGTCCAACGAGGAAGAAACAATGTGTAGGACGAATGTGAAAAAAAAAGAGCGTTACATATGAGGTTTTCAGATTCGAAATTCTCGTTGTTAAAACGATCAAAGTTTTGTAATAAATTATCAATTATTTATTGTGGAAGTTTTAAGTGGTTTTTTCATATAATAAAATATTAGATAATCTTATTTTTTTCAATATGATGAAAAATATTTTTATGTAATAATATTTTTTCTCAACTTTATAGCGCAAAAAAAATATTTTTCATTCTTCAATAATTCTTTATAATAATAAAATAATAATAATAATAATAATAATAATAATAATAAAATAAATAATACGATTTTCTATTCACTACTGAATAAAACCTCTCTAAATTTTTCAAATAAATCAGAAACAAAGTATTTCAAAATATTTTCATTAAATGTATATTTGGTTTGTTGATCTACATATCATTAATCAGAATTTTTTATTAAATTTTTGATTATAATAGATCCAAGATATTGAATCAAAGGACGAATATAAAAGGACGAACAATTACAGATTGCGAGTTTCGAATCTATTTCCTCCGTGTATAAGATAAAACGCAAATAAACCGTGGAAAATTCCTGCGACGAGCCAATAAATTTCTTTATTTTTCCGATCCAGCGAAAAAGCAAACGCAGCTAGGGTTGAAGTGGGGACAAAAAAAAGAAGTAAACTACAACGAAAAATGCTCTGTCGAACGGTCGCATAAAATATTATGGCCGTTTTCGATTTTGTCGCTATTCAAAATAGAAGCTTTTTTTACGTGCGCCAAACGAGCTTGTTTTTACAGATTGTTATTCTTTCGCATGGATATTTTATGATGCTGCAAAAACGCTTTTGCATATTCCGCGCTGTTCAAATTACTTTATTTATTTTGATCCACTCGCATTGCAATTTCTATTTCATATAACGTCCAAAACTCATCAAAAACCATAAATATATTATTACATGGATTAACACACATTTCGAGCACAATTTCTACGCAACATTAGAAATTAACGATAACGACGTCCACAGAAACGAACGCCGGCCCCAAAAGTGTCATCAACAACAGAAATTACACACATAACATAGCAGCACCGAATATAGCGACCACACGAGAAATTTTGGCCAAAACGAGAAACTTTCCAGCCCATGCCTCCGAAGAAGGCTCGACTCGAATAGACACTGGCCTGGGGCGATAGATGGATGGCACATAGTTCGAGAGACGATGTCGATTTCGTAACTGGAATTCTGGGAACGTGTAGGTGCGTTAATACAGTGGTGTAGTACGCGCAATATAGAGTAGACGTCGTTAACTCCTCGGGCTATTAACTGTGAAAGTTGTTTATAACCTTCCGATTGAATGTTTCTAATATTAAATTTTGTTATTTTCGTAAAAGCGTAGTATGTACTTTAGAATTTACATTTTGATTAGATAAACTCTGTTGTAACTACATATACATATATTATATATGTATGATTGAATTTGTATGAAATCAAATTTTATTATATGTATTCTATATATTTTATCTACAATATTTTGGATTTTTCAAAGTATTTTGAAAATAAAATGGAAAATTGCACGGTCGAAATTGTTGACACGTTTTTATTTTCAGGTCAAGCGAATATTGAAACACTCGAGGCTACAATCAAATTATATTTTCTATACTGTATATTGCGGTATCGATGACGAAATCACATTTTCTGAAAATGTTCAATCGATGTGAGTTTATTTTTCATGGATATAAAAAAATGCGAGTGAAAACAAAATTTTGATTCAATAATAAATAGTCAGTTTCTTAGGTCAAACATCGAATCGAACAATTGATTTGATTCCAAAAATATTATTGGCTCCTTTCGATATATCTTTATTAGTTTATTTGCTATATGATTTTGTTTAACTTTTCAAATAATAAAAATATACTATTTTTTCGTAGGAAAAATAATAACATGAACGATACCGAAAAATAAACTCTGTTAAAAAAAATGAATCCAATTTGATATAAAGGTAATGAAATCAGTATCTAGAAATATTCGAAAGAATTTCCTTTTAAAATGAAATAATAAAAACGAAAGTAGGACGTATTGAAATTTAAAGAAAAAGTTTTGATTGAACGATTCACTCGTATTATTATACAAAAAGACGCAGACGAACAAAAAACTTAGCCGAAGCAATCGCGAACAAAAGGCAGCGCACGGTTAAAAACATTGAAGTCGTGGGACAAAAGTTTCGTTTGATTCCGAGAACTGAAAAATTCATCAGTGTACAATTTGCCAAAATTCAAGATAAATTGAAAAATCGAACAGAACACAATGATATAAAATAAAACAGAAGTATATGATACGACATAGTTAGAAAGTTGATATAAACAATTGTTATTTTTATCGATTTTCCATTGAAAATATAAAAAATAAGTTGAAAATTTTGTAAGAATCTCTGGTTATTATTTTTTCAATATTTAAACGATCACTGTATTATTTTATCTGTCGTATAAACGATTTAAAATTCTTCCCCTTAAGTCCAAACTTCTAAGTACATTTTTGAGATTTTAATGATAAAAATAAGGATTAGATAATTCTATTTATATGAACATTGCAAAAAGAATTAAATTTACATCGAACGTGGAAGCCTAGCACTTCGAAGTTTTAATATTTTGAACGATTTCGAAAGGGCGCCAAAATGTAAACAATAAAATCGTTAAATATTCATTGCGACGAAAACCGTGATCGCGATTGAATTATTCATGAATGTTTTCCACTTACATATATACGGTATCGGAATGGTTCGTTGTTTCAATGAAAACGGATCAATTATATATCCATTACTTTTGTATGCATTTTTCCATAGAAAAAAAATGCGATTTTCGCTGTGAAAAAATCGAATATTTATTCGTTGAAGTTCGAATGCAAACATTTTTTTTCATCAATTTTCGGAATATGATGTTATTTGAATGTTTGAAAATTACGATCCATTAATTCTTCTGAAAGCACTCCATCCTAGATAAATTTTTTTTTGCAAGTAGGTAAATTTATACAAAATATCATATTTATGCGATCAAAGACAAATATTTTTTGAAGTATATAAATAGTGAATTTGCAGAGTTTTCTATTTTTTTCATAAATTTTTAGATCAATTTCCTTCTCAAACATTAAACGGATAGTAATATTGGTTATGTTTGACCTTTTCTCCCCTTCGAACGAACCACCGATAATTAGATAATCGGATTTGTGGTCTGCGGATGTAGCTTGAAATATAAATATAACATGTATTTCTTCAAATCTCAGCAATAAACGGATAAAACTCAAAACTAAAATAACATATACATACACACAAACACACTTACTAGTTCACACAACCTAATGACCCGTCAGTTTGTATATAATTTGCAGATAGAGCAAATAACCATTATCCTTTGGGGAGTCCCCGTTGCGAATCGCATTGTGCACCACTTGGACCGCGTGCCGTATTCTCTCTCACCCTAAACTCAAAATAAATAGTAGAATATTGATTCTTTTGCTGTTTGATGTGATTTTAAATTGGATGTATCCTGCGAGTGGACGCTTGTTGAAAAACGAACTCATAAATTGCGAGTTTGCCGTGAAATATTTTATGCATAGACGAGAACTCGAAGTTTAAGAGTTATATGAATTAAAGATGATCGTTTAATTACGTAAATGATATTAAAGTGTAATTGAAAGAGTTTCAAATGTTTCAGCATCAAAGAAAATTTCATAGAGGAACTTTTAAAAAGTAGTTAAAAATTGATCGATATTTAAGCGTTGAAGCTTTGAAGAGATAAATTAAATTAAATTCATTATATGGGTACTAGATTATTTGATTGCACAATAAATTAAATTTATATGATGAAAAAATTAAATAATTTCACACACAGTTAATAAAACTTCGAACATATACAAACGAATGCCAATTACAACCGATCAAACTTAATCAATGAAAACAGGACGAAACGAAAATCTGCCGATGACTCGAAAAGCTCAGTTACGCCTCTGCAGACGTGCTTTTGACACGAACATTGGACGATAATAATACAATATATAATATATTATAAATAATATATAATACAAAATAGGATGAGAGGACCGTGGGTGGATCGCAGTACTTGCACGTGTCTTGCTACACTCGAGGGCCGATTTTCCGACACGTGGCCCTAAAAGTGGACCTCTCTTTTGTGTATATGTTTGGTTGTGGGATCAACTTTTTCGGAAATGGTAAATAACCAGCCGTAGTCTGATCGTGTAATGAGGCAAACTTCAGTAGAAGGTTTGTATGGTTCGTTTTTGTTTGAAAATTATTTTTTTTAGTTGCATTATCGAAAATTAATATTGTATAGATACAAAATGTAATCTGAAATCTCTTGAGATTTCATATGGAAGTATTCAGTTCTAATAGATTTAATTATCAATTGATTCGATGCATTTGAAATGTTTCGCAATAATTAAATAGCATCCGATACTAATGCATATACGTTTTGACCTCCCCTTTTTAACCATAGCTCACCCTAACTTTTCAGCACTATAATGGTTGATCTGCGAACATATGTTACAACGAGATTTGTTAGCAACGCTACCGAACTGTACACACGAGGGGTGAGATTTTGCCGATTCCGAATAAATTAAGCATACGACAATGAAATGTTTAATTTAATTTTAAAATACCAAAACCTGGTCACGATTAAAAGTGACTCATCATTTTAAAATTCCTAAATATTTTATATTAAAATTATCCGGAGAAAACGGTTTGCGAATTACAATTACAGTTGTGTGCCCAAAGGAAGTCCTATGAATGTTAAAGGTAATAACCCCAGTGCCCTTTTGTGCCCTGAATCTCCCCCGTTTTAATTAATTGTTGATGACGTGGCATTATTAAGGGTCCGAATCGAACTATTTATTACCGATAATTGTACAATTGACAGTGACTTTTGTGCTCTGTTTTGAAATCGAATGCAGTATGGCGTTGAAAGTACGTTTCATTGTGAAAAATGTATCAATTTCAGAACATAACAGTAGATCTGTAGAAATCTTTTGTGATCTCAAATTGCAAAGGTGACTTTGCGAATACGTTGTTTATATTTATTTATATAACTTCAAAGCATTTTTACCATAAAATAAAATAGTGGAAATACTAGAATAAAAACCTAAAAGCCGCACACAGTCAAACGATTGCGCAAAACCCACACATTGCACATTGACATGCTTCGGGCTTTTTTCTTTCGCTTTTCCCCTTAATGACGAAAACCACTATTTCCACATTAGAAATCCTCATTCTCCAGCACGACGGCGATGATCCCGCAAAAGAAAATAAACAAACAAACAGACGGGAAAATACGTTGTCTATTTGCCAATGAGATTTGGGCCCTCGAAGTGGGCGGCGGTCTGACACGCGACCACCCGATCAACGGCCATTATTTGAATATAAACACAATTACGTCATTATATTATATCTGGTTGTGTATACATGTTTTGTATATATCTATAGATTCATGAAGAACAGATCCAAAATGCGTAATTTATATATTTTAAATATTTTTGCTTTCGAATAAGATTATTTTATTTTTATTCATGCAAAATTCACGAAACTATAATTTTATTTAAATAATTCAATGAAAAACAGTGAGGTTTGAATATTTCACCCCCATTTATGTTTGCGTTTCTGCGAGTATGTTTGTACGTGCATTTGCATTATCGGTGCACGCATTCATTACCATGCGAGAAGTTCAGTTGTGCAATTTTGACGTACATGCAATGTGCTACAAAGTTACACAAAATCATCGCAATATATAGTTTCATATTTCGTTTCGTAACTCTGAAAATAAAAAAATAAAAATTGTATTTAAGAATATTCTAAATTAAAACGAAAATTTAAAAAATATTATATATCCATTGTGGATAGTTAACTAAATATATAAATCAATTATGATATGGATTGAAATATATATTTTTGATTTTACATTAAATTCATTCTTAGTATTTTGTTTGTAATGAAATTATTTTAAAATGCCTGAAAATTTAAATTAACTTTTTTCATTATTTTTAAATATAGATTCTATACGAATTCACGTATCAAAAATAAATTGAATTTGTCACAATTGTATTATTTGATAAAATCAAAATGCGAAATATAGCCTCCTATAGAATAATTGGATTGAATTCCGAGATTCGATAATGAATTTTTATCATTTGACCAACTTCCCTTTTCATATACATTTCATCTACTTACGTTGAATTACCAAAAAAAACTCCCCCAATTTTAATCACAATATATATTTTTTTAAACCATAAAAAAGAACACATAAAATTTAACCTATTGCACCTATAAAACTCTCATTATTTCGATTCGGCGATAACACCAACTGTAGGCAATTATGCGAACACGCAAGACTGCATTCAATCTTCAACCAGCACGCGCTTCGCGAAGCAATAGGACTCCATCTTTCCTATCCAATTACAACAATTACCACATACATACGTGCATTGAGAGCAATTAAAAAAAAAAACTAAAAATTCCACAACTCCCATTTATTTTCTACATTTCAAAAAACCACAACTACAAAGCCCGAGCACAGTAAGCGGCCAGATTTAAATTTTTAAAACGAAAATCCATTGTGTGGACGCCACTACCGACACAACCAACAAAAGTTGGCCGCAAGCGGTGAAAGTGAGAATGGCCACCCCATCGCCACGTTTGCCAATCCCCATGCTTTTCTGGGACGAAATGTCCCATTGTGTTCGTTGGAGAAGTTGAGCAAACAGTGGCAGTCGAGTTGTACAAATGTGGTGATGTCGTCGTGACGACACCTACATTCGAGTGCATTTTGCCCTCGGAAACGTTTTCTCGTTGTGAGCTTTTGTCGGGCTTTTATTTCGTTAAAATTTGTCGAGTAGTGTGAGTGCATGTGAAGGAAATTATAGGTTTCGTATTGTAATATGTTCGAATTGAAATTTTTCGTGTGGTTTCATTGAAGTTTAATGTGATTTAAGTATCAAGTAAATTATTAAATTTGTACAAAAAAATCTATATAAATCGTAATTTCGAAAAATTTTGAGAAAAATTTCCATACGGAAACTAGCATGACTTTATTAAATGTGTATTTTGTTTATATCGAATGAATAATTCACGAAAAAGATAAATAAAGAGCTTTACTTATGGAACCATCTAAATATTTAATAATGTTTTTCAAAGGTGACTATTATTGATCGATACGATTCGATTCTTAACAAACAACTTTGAAAATCATCAATATTGTATTTATCTGAAGCAATTATAAAATTTGGATATTTTAGGAACAAAAGAGGTGTTCTATTTTAGTTAAAATACGTTTTCTATTTTGATACAGGTTTTACACTTCAAATTCAAACTTTTGAACTTCAAATTAAACCTTTGAAACCAACGATTGAGTTTGTTGTTTAAAAGGTTGAATTTGAAATGTAAAACTTGTACCACACGGTAACTCTAACATAAGTATAGCACTGAATCTAAAACACCAATTATAGAATATAACATATATTATACATATTTTCATATGAGAAAATAATCCGCATTAAATACAGCAAAGAAAAAAAAACATTCAACTTTGCAAAACCATTTAGCTGGAACTAAAAAACACGAAACAAGAAACGATATTGTATCACGCACTCCAATACTTATTCTTCTCACATCGATATAATTTCGCCATTTTATATATAGAGAAACACGATAAAACACCCGCTGAAACAGCCTGTAATTGTTTCGCAAACAAGTCCACATCACAATATCTCAAATTATATTTCATAGCACGTCGGTTTCGGGAAAAACAGTTGTTACATTGTGTAAGGAACCCATGAGCGCAATCATGCGCGAAACATTTATTCGCGGACACTTAAGCACATTTGCGACGGAAAAATATGAATCCTCGACACGTAAATCGGAAGAGGTTTCTGCGGAATGATAAATATGTAATATCGTTCAAGCGAATATGCTTTAATGTGGAGTCCTTTATGTGTATAATTGAACCGTTTTCGTATTTTATTTAGAGAGGATTTATTTTCGCGGTGAACTTATGCATGTATTCGCGCGTTCGTGTTTCGTGCGTGTTTATAAATTTTCATGTGAATACAAACGCGAAAAAATTTTCATGCGAGAGAGAAAAAAGCTATCAGAAAATTACATCTGAGACGTCTGAGACGGATCCATTACCTGTAATTCGCGAAATCCGAAAAGCTATTAAAAAAAATCATTTCTGGGGTTTTTTTACGCGAGATAGATAGGCGTACTCAAATTGTCGTTCGTCTGACGAAATTTTTGCTTATTTTTCATTTTTTTTTTATTTTCGTACTAAAATTATAACGAAATTTCACAGTTATCAATGTTATTATATTCTCCATTGCGATTTTTAATATTCATTTTTATTGTTATCAAATCAAATTGTATAATTATTCGAATACGCTTCGCAAAACACAAGGGTATCGTACATTTACTTTAACTCATTGTCAGACTGAAATAATTTTACCCCTGTTATGAAAAACGTGCTACTGTTTCATATAAATAGAAATTATTTATTTTTGGCGGCACTTTTACGATTATAAACATGATTTCTTTGTGCCGTTTTACCGATGCGTAAACCCTTTCGCCAAAAATAGGTACCAAGTAGGTACACATCAAGAATCTAACAATAAACGTCATTGTTCGCAAACTCTTGTATAAAACTGTCGTACGTGTTAGCACTGTATCCGATTTTTATTTTATTCTGTTGTATAGTATTGTATTTGTTCGATGCAATGAAAAATTCTAACCGCATTACAAATCCGATACTCGGCAAAAATATTTCAACTGTCCTTTTTGATATTTCGGAACGATTAACATTAATAGTGACATAATTTTTTAGACACTACAAGCTTGAATACATCTGATTTATTTTTGTTAAAAATTTATTTGTTATTTTCAATGAATTCTCGGTTTGAACCCACATACCGCTCTGGAAATGCGAAATAATTCAACTTTAAACGAATCAGCGCCAATTTCCCACCATTTGCAACATCGAAAAGATTACTATCTCTTTTTTGTGATTATTTTTTTTCAATTCGATACAATTCCGTCGATTCCGTTTTCAAATTTGCATTAGAGATTTCCGATGCGCGTCGGCCTGCGGCTCCCAGATAACGGCACCCTTTTCTTTGTAGGAATCCAACCAACATCCTGTCAGCAAACAGATTAGGAATTAACGTGTCCTCAACATCCTCGTGTCTCCAAGAAAATGAAGACGATCGGTGTTGAACCACAATGTTCTCACGAACTGGATCTATAGACGTTTCCGTTAAGTTGCGTTTGATTTTTTTTCTTTGTTGAAATTTGCGCACTTACTTTATTTTTTTCAGTCTCTTGAAACTGTAGGAAAACATTGTTTTCTTTTGTGATGAATATTTGCTACATATTCTTTATTTTATTTTCAAATATACGATCAAATCATATTCTAATTGACTCTTAATATGATGAACTTTTGAATTGATATAATAATTTTTTATATAAAACTAATTTAATAAAAACTCATTTCATCAATAAAAATCTACTTATTGAAAATCTTCCATATAAATTCTAAGTTTGTTCAGATTTTTATTTATTTTTCCACGCTATTCCTCTATAGATTTTTCTTCGTGCGATAGTGGAACGAATCCCCTTTCACATTATTATATATTTCATATCGTATATAAGATAGTGGAAATGTGACCATACAGGATTAAAGGCGAAAAAGAAAGGAAGCCGAAGTAAACAAAAGGGAAACTCTCTCGTAAGGCGAACTCAATAAGGCTGTTATCGAGTTACTTGTATATAGGAAAACCACAATTTTCTTCCGGGCCCTTATCACTATTGATCTAATGTTAATTTTGTTATATGATATATTAAATTTTAATCAAATTATTATCTTTATGCCTGGAGTTGATAATTTATGGTGATAAATATTTATTTTCACAAATTTTATATAGGGGAAAAATATGTCATTATATTTTTATTAAATAGAAAGTCGACATTAATGACAGTAGTTAAGAAAATTCGTACTTGGTTTAATCTCTTAATTGTTATAATAAATGTTGATATTAAAGGAGTTATTTTTCGAAATTAATGTCCCACCGTTTCCAAGTTTCATAAAAAAATTTAAAAGTATCTCGAGCTTGTAACGAAAATTTCAATTAGCAACTTTCAAAAGTAAATTCCTTACAAAGTAGTAAAATTAAGCATCTTATAAATTCATTACTTAAATTTACAGCTTCCTAAAGCTCAGCTTGTTATTTCAAGAACACTAGTTGATAAAGTAACTAAGTTTATTTAATTTCCCTGTAAAAATTTGTATTGTGTGCAAGTTAATAAAAGCGCATAGTTATTATATGCATAACATAATGATAATTAATAATAAAATAACTATACGATTATTCAAAATAATATACATTAATTCGATAGTAATTCAAACAGTAAGATTACATTTAACACTATTACTTTACCCAATATTATAGTTCATCAAGTATATAAAAAATCAAACTTGTTAAAAATATCGATTACAACCGATCACCAAAGTTAAGAGATATGTGATTCAGTCAATACGTAAACATGGTAACAATTATTAACCCTAGATCATTCGACAAAAAATGAGTTCAGTCTTTGATTCGATCAAGTTCCATATAAAAACACCCAAACTTGCAATTGTTATCTTAAATCACAAACTGCACATGACAATGACGATAATACATAACCAAAAACTCATTCTATCATATATTATTTATCACACGCCTTCAACACGTTCGCTACCCATTCGTTGCACGAAACTGCTATATTTCGAAAGGCAATACGAACATCGAAAAACACTACATTGAACATGCACAATACGTAAAATAATCGATTCGATACGTCTAGAAAGTGCTGCGACGCACGTTTTATAGAACAACCCCTTCGCATTTTTGTCGTTTTACTTTATTAAATTCCACTTTCGATGAGCGCGCGTGCCACACATGCCGAACTCGACGAAGTCCCCAACAAAAACAAACAATTCAATGCTTGGACTTATAACGAATCGTATAAATATGTGGACCTTATTATAAAATTGGATCGAACCCTTCAGGGTTGGATTGAAATGTTTTCCAAACCAGAACTACCCTAGTTTCTTATCGAATCACGTGTTGTTCGACATATTTTCAAATTCATTTTGTATTAAAGTATTTTTCACCTTGATGGTTATTTAATAAATATTGATTATCAGAAACGTTTCGATGTCAAATTTTATTAGTATAAATATGAAAATCTTTGAATTTCTGATTAAAGCAATTTTTTTCAAATCGTTTAGGTGTTATTTTATTAATTATGCTAATTATTTATTAATATATGTATATATATATCGGAGGGTCAATTTGGAATTCGAAGCACGGCACGTTTGACACAGCAGAAGCTATGTCGAATATTATTACATGGCGTGCATATCTGATAGGAATGCCTTTATATGAGCGACGATTGTGTGACATGTTTATATGCGCACATGCGAGCTTCCTGTTTGTATGGCAGTGATTCACATTTTTTTATAATAAATAAAATCATAAGCTTTATCATCATTTGATGATACTTATATTAGGCCCTCTATTAGTTAATATTTTTCAAGGAACAGTAAACTTTCTCTAAATAAAAAATACTGAAAATATAATCGTTCGAATATTTTATAGTCAATTATCATTATGTTGGATTAACTGTATAACAAGATGTTTCTCAAACTATTGAAAGTTTGTGTGTTCATCAAAGAGAAAATTACTCTTAAGTACTAGAATAATTTTTAGTTAAAAAGTTTTTCGGCTAACGATGAATAGTCGTCCATTCAGTTATAGATGGCGTCAAATATTGCCTAACTTTTGTAATCAGTTTTATCTAATGTATTACATTTAATTGATTATAATATATATTATATGTTTATATATAAGAAAATGAACATATTATATTATATAATCGATATAATATGTGAACTATGTTTGGTGGAACTCGAGCGTGAGTTATTCATTTTGTAAGTACTCGATTTCCGAGTAATCTAGCGACGGATGTTGTTTGAATTGAAACATTATGTTTTGTCAATTTATACGAAATATATTTAATATAATAAAAATATCACTATTTTATAACGAATTTATGTGGTGTCCAACAATAAATAATAATTTTACTGTAGTCACATATTATTGTTTTACCCTATAAACGCTGCAATATTTTGCAAAAAAAGTACTAGAATTTATTCGGAAAGAAAAATCGCATATAATATTTTTCGAATCTAATAACGGACACACGACGTTTTGCCATAATTTTTCGCACGGAACGTATACTTTTCAGCAAGGCATGAAGAAGAAACACTACGGCCTGAATATTCAAATATGCGCCGCGTATATTATTTATATGATTCGGTACAAGCGAGAGGAAGAAGAACGACTCTGCCCTTATCCCTTTTTGTGACCCATATATTAAATGTAGTAAAACGAATTTTTACATCGAGAAAAATTCTTATTTTCCCTCGTGAAACAAGCGTCGAGTGTTACAGTACACAGTTACGAACACACATATAATATGGTATGTACAAGCGGATATCCTGCGATTACCAAGAGTTTTAGAAGAAAAAAAAAATAGGGACAAGACTGTTTTTTCCCTTTTCAACGATGTTGAATTGTTGACGTATGCGGTGACCCAAAATATTTTTATCTATATATATTTTTTTTTAAAAGCGATATTTAATCCTATACAATTTTGTATTGTAGACATATAAATTTGAATATATTTACTATTATATTTTCACATCATTATTTTATTATTTTAACTATACGATTTTTATGGCTATTGACATATTATATTTACATTGATCAAATCATAATACTTAAACTAAATTAAAATTTCTAGTATATATAAATTCATAATGGCAAAACAATTTTTTTAAGTACACCCAATACACAGAGCTGTGTAGCGATGCGTACCTTTCGCGGTTTCCCTTATCCTGATAGTCCTGAGGGCAAATTTAACGTCCTGGCAATATTTTGGACCCAGAAACCAGGTGAAGAGGCACAAAAACCAAATTGACGCACGTTTCAAGTTCGATTGTCCGTGAAAAAGAAGGATTCATAATACATAGACCTTGCCATATACTTTCGTCTATGTTTCATAATACTAGTCGAAAAACGAAAGTTTTTTCAATTTTCTAGAAGTAAAAATATATATTTAAAAAATAAGTGTTCATAGAATAATATTTTTTTTTGGTTGTTGAAAAAAAGTTTTCAAAACAGTCAAGAATAGAAAGCTTCGAAAATCTATTTTTAATTAAATATTATATAATATATGGTCCACAGTCTTCGATTTCTTTGATATTTAATAATTTCGCAAAAAAACATTATATTTAATGAAATTTCCTGTACATTTTCCTATCTAGATCAGATTAATTAACTGAGATTGAAATAAGTGAAATTTCACGGTAAATAACAATTAATATAATCTCTTAAGTACACAAATACTTTTCATAAAAACAATCATCACCTATATATAACATAATATAGTCAGAAACTTCATAAAATCATATAATTAATATTCTCGGAGAAAAATAACCCATATAGACTATCATGCTGTGATAGTCTACGCAATTACGTCGCAAATCCTTCGGGATTGCATTTTTCGCACTTCGATTTAATCAGGACTGCACCAGGTCTTAGTGGGGTCACAAATGAGATTTCTTCGGTGGAAGAAGACGAGATGGAGCTCAACATGCCTCTGATGCACTTTCAGTAAATTGTTTGTCCTGCAGAATAAATCCAGACAACGCAGAGATGCGCAAATAACCGGTAAATTGGTTGCTAGGTGGCTTTAATTCAATTTTTGTCGTGATTTTGGTTTAAAAATGTTAATGTTTATTTGTTATTTTTTAATGTCGTTTAGGTTTTGATATTTTTATGAATCGTGATAAATCTTTTAGTTAGCAGAAATCTTGTGGAAACTATTAACTTAAACTATTGAAACTTAAAAACTATTTTATCAACTAATCAAAAATATGAAAATCCCCCATTGACTATATGTTGCATAATAACAGCTTAAATAAATACAAAGGTACTTTGTGGTTTATTATGATATATAAGCCTAGTTTGAATTGTTTCAAATCCAATTAAGCCATATTCATATAAGCAACGGTCTTAGCATGTAAAACCTTAACATTGTGAAAATAACAGAAGTGAAAAACATTGTGTATAACTACATAAATTTTGATTAATTAATTTAAATATTAACATTAAAATATTATAAAACTAATTAATTTTGTTTTTTTAATTATGATCATTTTATTTTTCATGGTAATATAATATATTATTTTTAACTTCAGAGGTACTCAAATTTTATATTACAAAAAAATTGAATTTAGTACAAATGATAAATTATTAATATTACATGTATTAATGTTTAATAGTAAAAATTTGCATGGTTGTTAACTTCGAATATCTCCGAGTCATATATGAAATATTTCATCCGTGTCACTCGTCTTTTGTGTCTAAATCTTTTACGTATTGTGTTTCAAAAGCCGAATTTAATTTTGGTTAAGCTCGAACTGAATCGCTACAAATATAATACAATGAAAATGGCGCTTATTATTCTGAGAAAGTCAAGCACAGTGATAAACAGAATAATTTTCAAACAGAATTATTCTGAATGTCACAAAATGTATGCGCCATAAAATACATCACCCACCAATGATAAAAACACAAAGATTGAAAACACTTTTAAAAATTAATAATTAACGGCCAATTTTAATTTATAAATGAATCTGCTGGACTTTAACGAAACAAAAAAGACTGACAATGGCACAGAATATTCAAAGGCAGGGCCGAATCAGATCTAAAAATTGCTCAAACAATTATTAATGTTCAACAACAAAAGTGTAGCAAATTTCCAACGATTCCCCGCTGACGATCCAATTAGCAGTTTTTTAACGAACTCACATAGAAGCGAGCTTTCAGCCGGCGGATGCTTTAAAAAGCTCTTTCTCGAAAGCACAAATAAACAAGTCCGTTGTCTGCTTCCTTCGATTGCACCATTTTCAGTGTTATGTTTATTTTTTATACGCCATTTACATGATGTTATTATGAAATTTCATCGAATGTTTTTATTCAAATTTTCGTATAGTATTTCGAGTTTTCGAAATACGCTAAATTAGTGCGCCGTCGACAAAAATTTTCATTTGATTTTTGCCGTCAGCTTTCCCGCCAAAACGTTCGTTCACATTTCGGCCTTGGTCGTTTAGCAGCTACAACATTAATTCTAATGTATTCGCTCCCTCAAACAAAGTTTTCCCGCGCGAAATTCGAAACTTTCCCGCGAACGCAGGCCCGATGCGGACGGACGCAATTTTAATTCGAATTTGAGCGCGTCGACAGTTTCCCAACCAAGTTTTCCATTATTATATATTCGTGTTTGTGTGTGTATCCTGTGTATTTTTATATACAGGCAATTTTAAAATTATGATTTGTTTAATGAAAAAAAAATTATTCGTCGGACGTTGTTCTTAGAGTATTTTCGTTTTGTATAGTTTTAAATTATGTAACTGAGAGTTTGTTAGTTTAAATTGTATCGCTTTATTTTTTAAGTGGAAATACTTCTCTAGTCTCAAAAATTCTTCTTTTGAAAGCATGGTACTAACAACTTCATATTTCGACTATGAAATCCAGAAAGGGCTCTTTGGTCTTGTCAATGCAAAATGTAATGAAGTTGTGTTCATATTAAATATAATAAAAATAGTTTATATTATGCACTATGAATAGTAAATCAAATTTATTTTTAGATCATAGATTATTTTATTCTTTTAATAGTAAATTTTGAGTTAAGGAACAGTCTGTATGTGCAGAAAAGTTTTATTTTATTATGGATCGTCCTTGGATGAGAAATTAAATGCGAACATCTCTCTGAAAATTATTCGATTTTTGACATGAACGTGTGTGAGTTTTCCTGAAAGTTTCCAAGCACGTTTGTAATCTATGTATATTAATCTTGTTTATTTATTATACGATTGTTTGTTCCTTGGTATTTTAATAAATGTCAGTATCATTTCATTACATTTTATGAGACTTTATTTTTTCATATAAAATATAATAAATATTGTCGTTTTATGTTCAACGTGAAAGACAAAGGAAAATGTAAAACACAACATGGCCCATATGACATTGTTCGATTTATTTAAATTTCTGTACATAAATCGATAAATGAAAGAAAAACTCCCTAGAAAACACAATATCAACATTTAATACAATGAGCTCGATATACAATATATGCGTTTATAAATTTACTAGGGAAGGATGTGCTATCCTGTACAATAATGTTGTAATATACAGTTGTATTTACATCGAAGGTATTTGAATGTAAATAAAAGCGCATCCATCCTCTTTGAACAGTGGTCACTTTTATATTTTATTTGATAATTGTTTATTTTTTTTCAAACATTTAATCAATACACTCATTACACGAAGTCTTATATCATTTGCGGCTTATAAACATGTGCAGGTTTACAGACAAAACAGCGATTATACAAAAGCTTTTTTTTTTGAAAAATTCTTACAATTTGTATTAAATATATAATAATAAACATTCCAGTTTTACATCTTTGTATACATTCAATTTTTATTTATTGACAATTTGTGATATAATATGATATTTCGTTTAATTAAAGCCCGAACCACAAGCAATTCCGCAAGACAGGATTCGCAAAAGGCAAATTTCCTTTTTTCGTCAAATTGAATAATATAGCATTAATATAATATTGGCCTTGAATTTTGAACACAGGCAAGGAATAATCTGATAATTTTCCATCAGCAAAAAATTCTATTGCATTTTCAAATATTAATTTAGTATACGGGAAAGGTGCCTTTGACGAATAGCGCTTCAACGGTTAATATTATTACTTCATATATGGAATCAACCTTAATAATATACTATAATATAAATATAAGAGCAATCGATTTATATTTAATAAATAATTAATATAAATCGATTTAAATATATAATATAATACTTTTCACTACATTTTTTTTAACTAAGTATAATATCAATAACCTTATTCATTCATTGGTCACGATTAAACTGTAATATATATGTATTTTACATAGACAATATTTTTATATAGTAATATATTTTTGATAATGAATTATATAAATATTTTTTTATTTTTTACAAACATTACATTTATATGTATGTATATTATTTAGTTTTAAATATATGTATTTAAATTTGTTTGAATCATTCGATTATATCAAATGATCCGATTCCGCATTCGATGCGTTTTCACTTAACATAAAATATTTTAATATAGATTTTGTTATAATAAAAATAATATTTATGTTAAACCAGATCTAATAAAATAAATATCATAGTTAGAGGAAAATATAATAATTTATACAATTTTTTGTTAATAATTCCCACAAGTGTTCCCGAGTAACCCTGATAAGTTAAAATATACTTTCAAGCTAAATATTTCCACGAATCAAGACAAGAAACATAATTTATTGTATACGTCTAGATTGAATTTTACAGTTAAGGATTTTTTTTCAATTTATAAAGGATATCAAATTTTCAAAGCTTTTTCTAAAATATAGTATCTATTCAAATTTGCATTTAGCTTATCATATAACATTTAATATCGCGGCTTTAATATGTATAATATATGTTATTTTCCTATAAGACATTACAGAATTAAATTCTATAATGATACTTTTTAACTAATACATTCGTTGGACATCAGACTACGATACAATATATTAATTATTATTAAATACATTTAACTATTAAAGACGTCGAAATGATTGATTTCAGTATTACAATCAGTATGAATTTGCGAAAACTATCAAAGAAGATATTCGAAATATATCATATTCAGAGAGCAGATGCAAGCAAATTGCGAATTTTTACATAATTTGAGACAAAGAAACTCAAATATATCAAATTGGCTATTCATACAAAATTGCAAGGATCGATCGATCATTCAGGCATCCGAAAGTTTCACGAAGCGAAGGTCAGTAATAAATTTTTTCCGTTACCATATCGAAGTGGACGTGTTTGAGACACTTGCCGCCCTTACCGGCGCACTTCTTCTTCCTCTTCTTCTTCATCAGTCCAAACCCGCTCCTGAACCTGTCCATCCTGTTCATGGGCACCGAAGTGGCCACCACCAGCTCGATCGACAATCATTTCTCGCCCAGCACCCTTTTCGTGGACGTGTCCAGAGTGTCGTTGACGGTCTTGTGCCACATCTCCAAGACCACGCTCCTGCGATGCTACTTGAACCTTCCTGGCCCAAGCCATGGACACCCGAAGAGTTGACAAACGGCCAGCACGAAGACGACGAGGATGAGCACCGCGAAAACCGAATACACTATGATGAGGTGGACCAAGGCGAAGGTGTACAGGGTCTTGTGGCACCACTTGTTAGGCTCGAACAGCATCGGGTCGAAGTCTGGCCATTTTATGTGCAGGATCCAGTAGTTGCCCAAGGCGAACCATACCATTAGCAGGATTGTGAGGGCTGTGGCTACTATTCTGGATCCTGTGGATCTTGGGGATCTCGGAACTCCTGCCAGTTGGTCCCATAGTAAGGTCCCTATTTTTACTCCGCCGAGTGCACCGCCTATGACCATGTATAGTGGGATGTTAGGCTCGCGAGGGCAGTCTCGTAAAAATTGGATACCTGTTGAATATATATTTAAATTAATCATGTGGAAAAAAAAATTCGTTTTATAACATAATATGAATAAGGGCATAAGTGCTAAAAAATTCAAAATCGGTTTTATGGCAGAAATAAATTCTATACACCAACTCCCATGTTTTAAAATATGGTCGAAGTCCCCGAATCGATTTTTAATAGTACATATCACCATAGAACTTGTATCGGTTGTATACGCCACTATCAGAATTTATTGACAAAAACCGTTGTACATATCTCAAAATTTTAAAAATAGCACTTATGCCCTTATTCATATTCATATGATTTATATTATACATGAACTTTAAAAAATATACGTCAAAATTTGCCATTTTATTCAAAAGACTAACTTGACAATAGAAAGAACCATCAATTAGCGTCATTAAAATCCCCGATGAATATTATGATAAATTACAAAATCGTCAAACGTTATAAAACCAAATTATATAATAGAATACCGAAAAAATGACAAACCAACGACCTTTAGCATCAGTATTCTGACTTGTCCGCGTGCATGAAAACGTATTGATACGTTGAACTCGATATATAATTGGGTTAACGGTTCATTTGACGCAACAGAAAAAGGGTACGCATTCGAAATGAGGGCTTTCCCGCGAAATATCCTTTCACTTTTCTCTTATACGTACGTATATTTCAAGCTTATAACGAATGAAAAACGACAATGGAGGCAAAGTGAGGCTTTCACTCCAAATTGTCCGTCGAATGGACGTGTCGCACATTACATTTCCGACGTGTGAGTGACTTTATTGCCGAAGACTGGAATCGTCACAGGAATAGGGATTTTTATTGTTTCCGATTTCGGTTTATTTATATTCGAATCGATTTTCTAATAATCTAAACAAAAGAGTTTTCTGATATATTTTGATGAATTGTTGTATAAAACTATAATTTTTTTTAATATTTTTGTGTTTCTTTTCATTACATCTTGTAGGAATTTGAAATTTTATTGATTACTCTGACAATGGTATTATTATAATAATAATTTTAAAAGTTCGAATTTAAATTTGTATGCATTTTGTTGCATTAGGGGTGCCATCTATGGAATTTGCAAACATTCATCCCTTATAAAGATTTATAACATGTAGATGTCAGTATTATTATATAACGCATACATAAGTTATACAAATAGATAAATACACATTCAAAAATAATTTCAATTATATTAAAAAAAAATCATAACCATCTAATGAAACACATACATCGCAAAATATCGAAATAGACCCATCAATAAATACGCAAACCATTTTTTTTTCGCTTATAGGTAATTGGTGTCACTTCGAAAAGAATCGTTTTTTATATAGCATTTATAAATAAGCAAAGTGAGATTGATGAACGCGAAAATCCCCACCAAATCCACCGAAATTCTTCTCGGGAAAATGTTCAGTTTCGTCCTGCAGACAACGTTCATCCGCGCGTCGTAAATCTTCCGAGAGACAACGAATGCGCAAAAAACCAAAAATAAAATCGAATCATACGTCCGAAACGAGCGGGAAAATCTCGGATTGGATTCGGCGTCGGTTTTCCGTGGAGGAGGAAAATTCGACGCCTGAAAAAGAGAACGCGGCAATTAATTACGGCGCTGAACAAGAAATCGTGTTTTTTTCGTGGAAATGTACTGGAATCTTGATTGTTCAGACTTTTTATTTTTGTTAGTACAGTGTTTTATTGTAAATTGATAAGAAGATTCAGTGAAAATATCAATATTATAAATAAAAGTATAAAATATGTTCAGTTTTTCATTAAGTGGTTTTTAAATTTTGTATAGATAGTACCTATTCAAAATTAAAAATCATATCTATTAGGTACCTCTTTTAACCCTATGAATTTTATGACTTTTTGATAATAATGCTAATATTGTAATTAAATGATACATTAAAACATTTAATGATGAGCAAAAAAAGATAAAATATTTTACTAGTGATAACTTTTTATATTTCAGTAACCCCAATGAAAAATATTGATCATTTTGAAATCTTTATTATAAAATATAATCAAATTCCAAGCTTTCTTTTAAAATCTTCAATATTCTTAATTAAATCAAATTAAAATTAAAAAAATAGAGATGAGATAGTTTGCTATAAAATAATTAGATTACAATTACATCATATCAAAATTTGAAACACTTTTTTCGCTGAAACTTGAATAATAATACAATAATAAAAAAAAGGTTGAAAATACCGAATATTATTCACACATTTTTCATTGAAAAAACACCGCATATTTTTAACACATTTATAGTAATTCAAACGGAAAAATATGTACAGTTTCAAATATCTGTCAATTAATTCATTTCATTACGTACTCATTCATGTCGAAAATTCGAATTTGAATTGTCCATTCGATTCTGTATTAATCCAAATAAACGCGTATACACTGTGAAAAAATCAGAATTGATTCAGCCTATTTTTAAATTTTCGCTTAATAAGGAAACGTTGCGTTCAAATTGAAATGGCGTGTTTGCAAAATTAAGTTATTCCGACGCGCAAAGACGAAAAAAATAATAATAAACGAAAATGGAGACTCAGGGGCGTCTCTCGAAATAACAATATCCGTGATTATCGATCTGTATCGGGTGACTTTTTTGCGAAATACGTATTTTTAGATATAATTCGTTAAATTTCGGCGGCAGATGTTTCGAAGGTTTATTTGTATAACGTTTAATTATAAATCAATTAATTTCTCGTTTTTCGGAAAGCACTAATTTGTTTTAAAACAGAATTTTTCACGAGATGGGATGAATATACATATATGTATATATTTCAAGGAAATTGTTTTTATTTTATTTTTTCAATTCAATTTTATTGAAACTAAGAGTCTATGCTGAAGCTAAACAAAATGTTGTTCGGTTAGACTTGGACATAATTTTTGACATTAAATGTATAATATCCAAACTGTACTCAATCATAATGACCTTCAACAAAATTTTATATTAATCACGTCAAATTATATTCCAATCACAATCAATCAGTTTATCAAAATCAAAACAAATTACTAATCAAATCAAATATCAAAAAATCCATCAACACATCAGACAACTCACACCCCCAATCCAACCCGTAAACACGTACCATTCCGAAAATTTTAACACGAAAACCAAACAACAAAACCAAACACACATCACAAACAAACGACACTTTCATCAAGCAAAGCCCGACAAAACATACAAACTCAACAACTAGATATCACGATTTGAAAAAGAGCACGTAAAACGCCCAGATGGCAAATCAGCTCGTATATATGCGGATTCACGAACGTTCGAGATTTTCCTCTGGAAGACAGGAAGCGGACGCACGTACACCGTCATCCGTTGCACTTGCACTTTGAGAGCTGCAATAAAAGCGCAATAAGACAAAGCTTATATATACGTCTTTCTTACGAACCTACAGCCCCGGTACGTGAGTTCGAGTAATCCTGCGGAATATTGTACTGTTCGAATAAACAGGCTATGCTGGAAATTTATGGGGAATTCAATGTGGTTTAGTCAGCGTGAAAGTTTTATTTGCAATTGTTTTGTTTAGTGAATCAATTGGTGGAATTTTATGAAAAAATTTATATGAGTTATCATATTATATTATACATGAATTGGAAATGGTATTTAAAGCAATATGTCATGTTAATTAATTAATGCGATTAAAAAATCGAAATATATGAATCGGATAATTGAGTTGTATGTGAATGTTAATTTGAATTTTGTAATAACGTTGAAATTTTCATATTTCGTAGTATTTAGTTTGATATTAAAATTCAATATCCGAATGGTAAATTTGGGCGTCCCACCTGTATACGTGCAAATTCATAAATCAGTGATCGGTAAAATGTCAAGTGTGGACACTTTATCTCAAAGTTGGGTCGTTAATGGGAAACTTTCGCTGTTATTGGCGAAAATTTATCCTAGTAAAGTCTAAAGAACCTTTCAGTCGTTTATTGGGCTGTGCAAAAATTGGCGAAGGCAGTTAAGGACCCCGTAACAGCGTACTTGACATCAACGAATTTGTAAGCTTACTGTTGGCTTCGCTTCCACTATCTCAAATATAATATATATATACATTTATAAAAATCACAAATAAATTAATCATTTTTAATCAAAAATCTTATGCCTCACGAACAAATTATACTTCATAATTTTCTTATTTTTCCTACCAAATAACATATTGTAATTCTTAAAATTCACAATACATAACCATCATGATATTACACGTCAAAACATTGCGATTTCGTTCTGCTGCCAACTTCGTGTCGTTTGCATAATTTCGCGTACGGGAATTTCCTTTTTAATATCGCCGGGATACGTGAGCAACCTGGTAGTACCTGCAGGAACAAGAAGGATCGTCCTTTTGTCGTCCCTCGAAAACACGTACATCTGTCTCTGAAAGGGATGTTAACCGGGGGAAAAAAAGGAAATAACCCTTCGCCGTGTGTTCGTTTTTCCTTTTAATTAACGGTTTTCGTGGGAAAGTCCAATACGGTGCGCCTAACGAAGGACATGCGATATGTTGAATTGTGCCATTATAGGAATAAACGATTTTTCCTTCGTTTATTTTAATAAACCTGACGCTAATTGTACAAAATTATTTTCAAAGGATCGAATGCGCAATTTTGGATTCGTGAACTTTTATACGGTATACGTACCTTTTTGATTCGTCACGTAGTGTTATATAACATGATGATCAGATAGATTTTTTTATAATAATTATATTATAAAAATTATATTATGAAATTAAAAAAATTATATTTAATTAACAAATGTTCATAATTTATTATTTCAGTGGTTTTTTTTTGAATCATATAATATTAAAATCGCATATAATTTTTAGGCAAGGCTTGAGAAATAATTTTGTATGAGTATGTATATGAAAAATTAAATGATATTTATACGCATTATTGATTTGCGGACTTAGATACGCACTTTGGTTATATAAATTAGAAACACGTTCAAAGGAAATTCTTAAGAAATTGAAGACAACATACAATAATACATGATATTATCAATGATTATATTTAATAACTAATACCTTCTAAGTCATCAGTAGCATATAAAAAAAATAGCTTTCAATACCTTCACATGAACCAAATATTATATAATACTTTGTTTATTTCAGTCCGCTAATGTCTAACGAATATATAACTATTTTAAAAGTACCCAATATAGAATATCTTTACATTTTACTCCCATAAAACTGCAGAAATAAAATCAACCGACGAAAAATTTATACTTTCCAATAAGCGAAGCAATCGTGCGCGCGAATGGCCGCTCGCTTTTTGCCCGGACGGAAATGGTCGTTTTAAGGAGGGCCGATCGGAAGTCCTTATGAAAGGGCACAATCTTGTCAGGGGTTTCCAATCGACTACTTTTCCAGATATCAGATTAGGCGTGAAGATTTTGCGGCCCCGCGGGCGTGTGCTACTTCCAAAAATAATCGGCGCGACGAACAGTACGAATCACTCCATAAAAAGTAGAATTTTCGTTCAGCGCGATAATCTTACGCATGATTTGAAATTTCTATTATTAGTTATACGAATAATCTTTTGAAATGATAATAAAATGTTGTCTTCTGAAGATTCTATTTGTGAGTTTATTGAAATTTTAAAAGCTGTATCCGAGAATATAGCGTCTCGTCGAATAATCATATTCGTTTAAAACAGACCCTCGTGTAGAAGTTTTAGCATGAGCTCCTTGGGTTGGATGCAAATTGAATTTTTGCGAAGAGTGGAATCCGCGGTGCAATATTGAATGCATAATCCATCAGGGAAAATATAGGCAGCGCAAAGAAAGGACGCTGAAAAATGCAGAAGATGTGCGTTTTAGCTGTATGAAGGAACGTCCATAAAGGTTCATTCGTTTTTTGAATTAATTATTTCATTTTATTCATCTTTTTATATGACATAATACTTATATTATAGAATTCTATAAATCGATTAAAATTTGAAAGGCAAAATTAAATAAATATTCGAATTTTTCACCTAGAAGATTTTTTATTCGTCTTTATCATGTTACAACAACAAATTGATAAAAAAAAAACACGATGAGACAAAATTCAATACATTACGTATCTGTTTTCAAATATTCCTATATCGAAACACGACTTACAAGCTTCATTACACTGTGCTCATTTGCTGTCAGCAGAATCGTGATATTAATTTGTACCAAATGCGTAATACCGATTTATAATGAAACCACACTCAACATATTTACATACATGTAATAGCCATCATCGTAGTGCATTAGAGAGCTTATCGTATTTTGCTTAAATCCATATTTGTATATAAATAAATGGCTTTCTCAACAAGTTGGGAAAAATATTTTTGTCTGGTTTAAAATTTACTTACTAAATTTTTAGAATAACTTTCATAGAGAGTGGCTTTAATACATATTATAATATGCGACTATTTTTCCCTTTTTTGAGACGTTCTTATATTTAAAAATAAGTAATTTATTCAATCAAGATTTGGAAGAAGTTGAAACTTTTACGTGAGAAGCACAAATTGAGAGGCACTGGTCGAAATTCGCGGGTCGTAAACCGTACGGGACAATTTGGAAAACGCCGCTTTTATTTGTCGTTATTGCGGCGGCTAACGCGACGGTTAACGCCCCGTTAAAACTTTCGTTGGCGTCGAAAACGCCGTTGGAAATTTTCGGGACGTTTACGCCGTGAAATATGTTACCCAGCTTCATCGTGGGTTCTAAAGTGACGGATTTCATTAGGATCTATTTTTAACTTATTCAGTACATACTAATTCTCAACTTTTGATTTATTTTTTTGTAATTTTTTTTATAAAAAAATTATTTATTTCCTGAAAACACCATTTCCCGTTTAGTATAATAGTTTTGACACAATTTGCTGAACCAGTAACGTCACCTATGTTACCAATCCCAAATCAAAATAAACGAGATTCGTGCTACAAAAGCAAACCGTTCTATTCAAACAATCAGTTTGAAAACAATGGTTAAATTAAAACTGTTGTTCGAGCTGACGGGACACTGCCTGAATAAGCCCTTAATGAGAATCGAAAAAGCATGCGGATTTAATTTAAGTTTCGAAAAATCATAAAAATATATAGAAATCAAATTTTTTTTTAATAATAGATAGGTGTTGTCATGTAATATGATTTCGAATGAAATTTGTTGAGCTTCAAGTTAATTATTTATGCATTACTTACATATGTGGAATGATTCGGCGAATTTTCGATTTATTCGGAATTCCGAAAACTAATTTAGAATTTTGCACAAAACACATGCAGCGGGCTACCAAAGGTTTATGTGATATCGTTGACTTTTGTTTGAATCAAAAGTTTCAAATCGCATTACGGGCAAAAGTTTTAATGCCGTTAGTTCCACGAGAGACGTACGACAAAGCGAGTTATACGCGCATCTATTGTGTATTTATTAAATACCAAACTAAATTTATTAATTTATGCCTAAAAACATATATAAAAACGAATACAAAAAGTCTAAATAATATAAAGTATTATATAATCTAGTGAGATGTAACTGTAATTGCCGTACCGTAACAACGTATTAGTAAATGGTCAAGCGCCAAGAGTGCTATACTCCTATTGTTTTTTTTTTAATTTAAGTTGATTGCTTCTTTAATAGAATTTTTTAGAAAAGCGGCATATTTAGTTTCTGCCAAAAGCGCCTAAAACATTGCTACGGCTCTAACTGTTAGTGTTTTTGAATTTATTGAGGAATAGTTTCAGAAACAAAGTGTAGTACACATAATTTAGTTCTACGATAGTCTGAAACTACAAAAATGTATTGCAAATTAATAAGAAAAACATTTTTTTTTTATATAAATAAATTAACTATTTTTGAGCACGAACCTCGTTTATAATATTATGTATTACATAAATAGCTAATAAAAAAAAAAGAAATGAAAACATTTTGAATAACCTAATAAGTTATTTTTTGTTTTTTAAAGTTGAAGGATTCAGTAACTGAAATGTTTTGATAGCAGTTCATACATATTAGAACATGAATTTTTCGAATTTTTGCTTGTGAAAGAATCACAACTCATTGTAGAAAACATATTTTTTCTTTGTTACTTACAAGATTGTGGTTAACCATGATTATTGAATTTATCTTCTATGCATAACATCGCGATTAGAAAATTTAATATAAAACGAGAAAAAAAATTTAGTCCGCTTCGTATTCTACGCAGATATTTTCAATCAATCATAAAAAATGAACGATTTTAAAACCATCATCAAAGATCCGAAGGAGTTTAGTGATCATCTACTTGACCTGAAAAATGAGAAAAAATTTCGTGACGTCAAAATAGCCGTCGATAAGGAAAGGTGAGAAAATCAAATTTGTCTAACAATATGCGGTATATCAAATACACTAAAACTCGGTTTTACGTACCCGGAATTCACATTTTCCCAATATTTGCGTTCAATTTCTGCAATCTTATTTTTTAGTATTTTTAATATCCGCTTTTAGGTTTTTAGATCCCGAAATTTACGTCTAAAATATTTAATCAACGGTGAAAGAAATAACATGGAAAATTTTATTATAAGTTAACATCGTGAGTTTTTGATGGCTATTACTTTATAACATTTTTTTAACTTTGCTCACTGAAATTTAATTTTCTACACATAATGAAATGTTTCTATCTTATAAGTCTGACTTATTCTAGTACGATAATCTAATATAATATTTTATATTATATATTATAAGTTTCATCAAAATAAAATTAATCAGAACTTACCAACGAGAAAAACGATACGTATTTTATTACAGAAAGTTTAATTAAAATTTAAAAAATACAAGAAAACTTTTCGTAGCTCGTAATTTCAACGGCGTACATCTCGATTACCCATTTAATATACAAACGTACCGAACATTGGATTATTGAATACTGATATAAAACCCATGTTCAATTTATAAAACTAAAAAATATATATAAATAAAAACCGTCGTGTTTGATCACTTTTGATTGCGACTCGGGTTTCATTTCGAATTCGGGTTGTTTTCAGTTTGTAGTTTCGTCATAAAACTGCGGGCAATATGCGCATAGTTTTCCATGTGGCCTGTGTCCAATTGTGGAAAGTTTTTACGAGTTCTAAATTAAAAATTTTTGGCTTTTGGATGTCTACATATGCGTGTATGCATGCTGAAAACGACAAAGCATTTTTTCGTATCGGATTTTATTGAAAAATGAATTTCAGAGACATTTTTCGATTATGTTATTCATAAATTTATATTTGAATAGTTATTTCAAATATTATTTAAAATGTTACATTGAATTTTTCTAAAGTTCAGATACGTGTTTAATTTATATTCCATATAACATTGTGAAAGAATGAATAGTTGACTCAAATAAAATATTCATATCTTTGTTTTCATTATACATAAAATAAATATTATATAATAAAAATTTTTTTTTTTTAAATAAATCGATAAAAAAAAATAAAACAACCTTTTTTGCTTATAAAAAACTAACACGTCATCCATTAAGAGAAACACTGAAAAATGAACAAAAAACACAACACTAGATTTCGTCCAGAGTGTATGTCAAACAGATTGACAAATAAATAAAACGAGACGAATCTGAAAATGCAACTGCTGTTAGTTTCCTATGGAACTTTTTTGTTACGAATCGAAACGGAAGTCTGCTATTTTCAGGATTGGTTATGCTCGGAAAATAATTTCGCTAAAAGCGTTCCGAGTTTATTGCTTTTGACCTCACGTATGTACACGATACGACAAAAGTATCCGTGGCCAAACACTGAAAGGGCCAAGTTTGGCCTCATCGTGGAAGCACCAGTGACAGATTTCCTGTAAAATAAGCCATGTGTCAAATGTAGTTATTTCATCAGATATTTTATAAATTAAATTTACTTTATATTAAAATCAACTTGTATTGATTTTCCAATATATACATATGCATATGTGATATTTTCACTTGCATATATCAGATACAAAAGGCTTCAACTTTGCACCAGGTGGGCACTATCGACCTAGTTTGAATACATTTTATATTGATTCTATTCAAGTTGACCGCATAAATTTCATTGTATAAAAAATAATATAATTTTTTTTAAAACAATTGTATATGTGATAATGAGATTTCAGTTATTTTATTTTCTATTCAAAAGGACTGTCGCAAAATAAATTGTAATATGTTTCTGAAAAACTGCAGAAGTGTCGGTATTATATACATAACATAGCATTATAGCATTATATTAAATAAAAGTTTGAGCAAAACTATATTTTGCCTTCGTTCCAAAGACCTCTTGTCTACACTCATAACAGACAGCAAACAAACGCGGCGTATTGAAAAAATAAAATAGTACATCCTAGTGAAATAAATTTTATGCAAAGTCCTAGTTATAAAACTCGGCTATACATATACGACCCTCGATGTTTGCATGAAATTTATCCGCTTTATGATATTCCACTCGCCTGCGACGGCATTCATTTAACCCAAGTACTGTTTCTCATGTTTATTCAAATAGTTCGAAATTAAATTTATAAAGAAAATTGATTTTTCGATGGGGAATCTAATTTCCGCATACATACGAAAAAAAGGCAGATCTTTCTGTGCGGTACGTTTATTAAATTTTACGTATGCGAACGCCGCACTTAGCCGGTATTAAGGAACAAACAAAATTTTATATTCTCACAAAAACAGTGGAACTTGAATATTTTTAACGTTGTTTGCGGCTAACATAAACGCGAATATATTTCAGGTCACGAAAAGTACCTTCCCCATATTTTCAGCGAAACGCGCTTTCATTGCGAGAAAAGGCCGTATTTTAAATTTCCTCTGTTCCGTTTAAATCCAGTCGTAGTTTTGCGATTCTCAAACATTTCCAGGAAGTTTCGCAGAAGTGGGCTGTAAAAAGACGATGTCGTCCCACCTTGAGTGCAAACAGCTATTATCGATAGTAATTATTGAAAGTAACCATATTACGCTATCGGGTTACAAGAGTGGATAAATACATTTTGACCGGTGAATGGTTTTGAGACACCTGTGACTAAGTTTGAACAGTATATTTAACCGAAATAGAATTAGCTATTGTTAAACTGCTCCCATAACTAACCTACTAATCCTTTTGTAGCGGTAGAGGTAACATTCAACTCGAAAATCTAGTTACTAGACTTCGAAATAGCACGTTTCTAGTTCAATTTAAGCTCTTCGACATGTGAAAATCTATTTTGTTATTATAATATTACGCCATAATTCAATGAAAGTTTTACATTTACGTTGAGTATGATTTTTACCAACTTAATATTGTAAAAACTATCACTTTAATTATTTTCGTAAAATATCTCGCTCTCAACCGAAAAATAATTTTCCATTCACGTAAAAAGATATATTGAATATTTGAAATTATCTAAAACACTAAATTAGTTTTCAATAAGTCCTTCTTTTATTTATTTATTGCCATTTGAACGAGCAAAATGCAACAGCAACTGTTCTTTGCAAACCAACTCACTTATTCACAACGACAATGACTAAAAATTTAATACGGTCTTTCCTCTACATCTTGTGAGAAGAAAACAAAGCCTCTTTTTGACATTTGCATACATTAAAGTATGTTTATAGAAGGCACAAGGTAGTCTGCAATGCAGTCCCTTTCTAAACGTCCAAGTTTCCATCACCAAAGAACGAATTCACTATCCCAAAGTCTGTTCCCGAGTACCTTTTTCCCATGAATCTTCTGCCTTCCGTGTACCCATATTCTGAGAAAGAACCTCCACCTCTTGCTTCATAGAAGAAGGTAAATACACGGTTGCAACTTCCGTCTCACGACAACTATTTGTAGCGCAATGCAAGCACATTAAATCTCGAAGTCGAAATAGCCATATCATAAAGCTTTTGAATTGATGCAGTCGGATAAATGCGGCTCATTTTTCATACGACTGAACTACCTACCGTGTTTTATGAGTTTTTTTTGAGGTAAAATGTGTTGAACCACCCCTTTGTATTGTAATATTAATAAAAGGTATAGTGACGTAATATTTTGTGGTCAATATTTAAATGTATAAATAACAGAAAATTATTTCTGTAAAACTACGTAAGATAATTGCATATAAGCAAGGAAAATATTATTGAAAATTTCACAAATACTAGTGTACCAAAAAATAGTTCGAAACTTTGAACTAGACATTATGTGATTTATACGAGCTATCAAAATTCAAATCAACCTTTGATTACAGACGTCCAAGCTACAAATAGCTGCATTGAAAACATCAATTTTGTCTATCGACCAAACAGGTCAACTGAATAAATCGCGAGATTAACATCTAGTTTCAATGTAGCACTTACTATAACTTTACCCTCCAATCAGTCGCATTATATAATAAAGTACTATATAGAAATAAAGTACTATTTTCCATCAAAATTATGTTTGTAAAATGCTTTAATTTTTATTTCATATAAATTTTTTTTTAAATAAGTTTTTATTGATAAAAGACTATTTGGGTCACTTTAAATAGAAAATCATCTTAAAGAAAAATGATTTCATATAAATCCAATTTAAAAAAAAACAGCTTATATCAACGAACCACAAGCAAACGAATACCGAGATTACCATCCACTTTCAATGCACCACTTGCTTCAATCCTACCATCTAAGTAGTGGAGCAAAAAAGGAAGAACTCACATTCACTGGTGCTAGTATACGAAGAAAGATAACGACCCTCACGTGCCTTATCGACTTACACGAGAAAAGACCCACTTTTCTTATCAGTTCGTCCCCGTTTGCCGCCTCGGCGACCCGCTTTTCCGGCCGAAATCGCATTTTCTTCAAAGAAAATGCACGTTTCGTGTCCTCGCTTGTGCTGTTTGTCAAACTGGATGACCATGTTGCCGAGTGAAAGCAACGGTTTTTCCGGATTATATATCATAATGTGTGGTGTTGCAATAATGATTGTGGGAAGCTTAAATTTTGATGTGTAGGAATAATCAGTGTTTTTTTTTATAAAATTTCATATGGAAAATATAACAACATGTGAGCTGAAATATGTGATTTTTAAGAAATATTTTAATTTGATTTCAAAGATTTATTTTAAGTAAAATGTTCCGTTTTTGTATTAAAACCTAACAATTTGAACGTCCATCACTTAAACATTATATACGTCCGATTTGACAGATTTAAACAATATATTGTCTTTTCAAATATTATTTAAGTACATCTTCAATATAATTCCAACAAACCCATCAATTTTCAATATACTAATAATAGTTTCACGTCTGATTCAATTTAACGATTTTCCGAATTATCCACACGCACATAATCGATCGTCTCCATACAACTTTCGTAAATGTGGTTTCGTCGAATCGACACCAGTTTTGAAGGATTGTGGCCGAGACGGATCCTTTGAAGCCTCCGATCGATCTTCTGGGAAATTGGAATTTCTCGAAAGGCGATCTGTTCAGAGCCCGTAAGTATTATATTATCGTCGCTCGTCTCTTAATTGCCATTTTATTCGTTTCGGCTCGAAAACACCTGCCTGAGACTGTTCTGCTAAATATACCTTTGTGACGTATTAATTCTGGTTGTAATTCGTCGTCGCTTTTGATGTTTTCGTTAACATATTCGCGAATTGGCTTCGTTACGTGAACTATAGAGGATTTGTGAGTTTTATTGCACGTAACGCCTTGTATGGATTAACTGGATCCGTTTAGTGCGATGCTTTGAATGTGCATAGTAAATGGTTTTTATTGAAGTTAGATTCAATCTAAAGTTTAATTGAATGCTTATATATTTTTTTGATTAATTATTTATTTAGATGCAATTTAATTTGGCACCGCAATGAACTTGTTTACACAACGAGTGCACAAAAAAATAGCGTCTCATTCTTGTATCCGTTAATTTTGTTGAAACGCAAAGTTCTTTTCTAAATGTCGAGGTTTTTATTTAACTGCAATAGAAAACTCCAATAGAAAACTAAAAAAGAATAAAATCTTTTTTTTCTTATTCAGATACACTATTCCCAACAAATGAATAATAAGCGATGCATAAAAAATTCAACATATAATGCAGGATTACTACAAATGAAACAGACATTCCGACACTTTATTAAATCAAAAGTACTTATATACATTGTAAATATTTATACAGGAAATGGTTTTATGCTTTTTAGATAATTGATGGGTGGGACAGTGATGTTTTAGTTAAGAGATAGAGTACTTTTATTAAAAATTTTATACTATAATATAAAAGTGTGATTAAACATCCAGTATTAATATTACATAATATTATGTTATGAGAATCGTTTGAGTATTAATATTACATAATATTATGTTATGAGAATCGTTTGAGTATTAATATTAAAAATTATCGATGTCGATTTTTTTAAATAAAAAGATTTATTTTTGAAGTGCTTTGATAAAAAAATCATACTCATTTTTTCTCCGAATCCAACAATTTTTCATCCGATACCCTTACTCATAAACGACACAAAAATAATATTATACCCAACAAAAATCATATAAAAAAATTCATCGCAAAATTTGGTAACAATCCCATTTGCAATATCATTTTTCATCATAAAATAAAAAAAATATAACAAAACTTTTGCTCCGTACACAAATTAGCGTCCGAGAATAAAGCGAGCAAACACGGACGTTACCGTGCAAACACGATAGCAACTATCGAATTACTCAAAGCGTGCACTATCGATATACAGTGGCGGGGCTGGAAATCGAAAGCGGCGCAATTTTCCAAATTGAACGGGAATTTTTAAATTCCCGGGAACCACCGGGGCTTCGTTGCCGAGGACACTAATTGAGGGAACTTGGCGGGCGGGGCTCAGCCCCCGTCTGAAAGTGAGGCTTCCTGGGGCTTTGGGGGCCCCGCTTCGGGATTTCAAACTGTGGGTCGGTGAGTGGTGCGGTGGGAATAGTTCGTTTTTTTTTCTTTTTGATTCGATGATTTGTATCAGTGGGAAAGGATAGAATCGAATAAAACCTTTTTTTTTTTTTTTTTTTTAGAATTTTGATGTTTTTGTGATTTGTATTATTATTATTATTATTATTATTATTATTATTATCATTATTATTATTATTATTATTATTATTATTATTATTATTATTATTATTATTATTAACCAAAAATTTCAAATTTTTAAATTAAAAAAAGTATATTATCAAATTTTAACTGTGATTTAATATATTTTTTTATTATTTAATAAGAAAATTCATTATGGTTGTTTTAAATAATGAAAATTTATTATTATTTTTTAAATATGTTTAATCATATATGTAAACCGTTTAATGATGGGTTTTTTTGAGCGAATTTCAACTGATAATTAAAAAATTCGCTCAAGCTACAAACCCATAACTTAAAAAAAATATATTATTTTATTACTAAGGAGAAACATAATTTAATAATTTAAAAAAAAACGTATATTCAACCAAATTTAAAATAAAATAATTTATGCAACACATAAATTGCGTATTATTCGTCGTTGATCTAGTTCATAAGAAATATCGATATTCAAATTTTAAACTGGTACATACATTTCGACATTTAAATATGAAAACATCAATAAAAATACGGTTGACTAATAAATTTCCATAAAAAACTTTCAGAACCAAAAATAAACCGAGAAAAAACGCAGAACCGGTAGGAAAAAATTTGTAAAACCTCTCTTTTACGGCAAAGTCAATTTCTGAAGACTTCGTTTCTGAAAACCTCCGGGAAAACTCGTGTCAGGAAAATCCACTTATTGCACGCGACCACCTTGTTCCCCCTACAGCGGAAAATCGCAATTCGCACAGCAGGAGATGTGCAACTCGTCTTTTTTTGGTTTTTCAATGCCCTTTTTCCTATGTTTATTGTTAACAAATTTCCCCGAGCGATTGCGACGTTTGCGTGTGAGGAATCCTCGCATGTTATGTCAAGGAAGCAGCTACAAAGGAAATGGCCGTGTCCTCCGGAACAGTGGAAAAGTTGATGAAAATGTCGATGTCAAAGGGTGTGGGTGTAACATACGTGTATGATGCTTTTATTATTCGTTTGTGAGTTTTCGTTGGGAAATATGAAACGAGGATTTTTATAAATATCGACGTTTCATTCTGGAAAATATTTCATTTTATAGTTCGACGATATGAGTTTGTTATATAATATTATCGTGAAAATTTTATAAAATTAATTTAAAAAATGATTGAAAACTTAATTAATTTTTTCGCTAATATTTCAACACTTTTATAGAAAAATAAACGAACAAAATATGCTCGTTTTTCATAATAACATTTTTTATAGCGGCATTTACATGTATTCGTATAAAATTTTATATAAATTTTTATAAATATAAGTATCTTAATCACGAATTATGTATGAGTAGTTATTCAAAAGTATCGATGAAAGATAGTGGAAAAACTTTCATTTTAATTTCCCGAATAATCAAGATGAGATTTAATCGTTTATTCCATGTTCATTCGTATAAACGCAAATATACATCAACATTATTGATCATTGAAAAAAATACGGAATCCGCGAAAATAAAATGAAACTTCCACAGACGATGTAAATCAAAGCCCGCAAATTTTTTTATGATTATTTTTTAAGAGGGAAAATTTCGATAATTTCTTTTCCGACATGCCCATAAATCGTGAAAATCTTGCTTTGACCCATCGTAAAATCTAACACGACACCGAGATAAAGACCACCACTGCCTTCTATATCCGAGAAAAACCAAATAAATTCTTGGTCAGCGAACCGGACTATGTTTTGCAAAAGCTCCGGGCTCGTTCTCTCGACCAAACGACACAGAAAATCAACGAAAACGCCTCCACGACACGTCCTTTAGTATGACATCCCGAAGATAAAAAGAAATGGCGAAACGTTCAGACGAAGAAAAAAGTAGTCAGTATCATGAAATGCTGTGGTGAAAATTTAGAAAAACAATATACGGAATCTGCTTTTGAATAAATTTCATTTCGTTTTCGTTTCGTTATATAAATGTATATGTATTTATTCACTGACTATATAATATAATTGATTAGTAAAGAAAATGTACGGCCTGTAATATAATATATCAAAATAGTTATAATAGCAAGTATTGTAAACGGTCTGTAGGCGTCTAGTTTGTACATATATATAGGTAGTATGTGATTAGTTATTAAATTCAATCGAAGAAATCGGTTTCTAAATATTTGGGGATATATTATACTTAGAATTCAATTCAATGAAACATTGAAACTCATGTTCGATGTAAAAACACGAATGAAAAAAGTTCTTTCGTCTTTCAGATGTACCAAAATTGAAGGTCGTCGAGCGTGAAATTAATGAAATATGTATACAAAATATACGATATAACGCAAAGTATTGCGGAAGAAGAGAGCTCTGCTCTGCATATTTCGCATAGAAGTATGCAAATGAAAGTCTTCAATTTTCTTTATGAAATTTGCACCGGAAAAAAGGTATAGGAAAATTCGAAGACGCGTGCGAGCTAAAAGCATACGAAAAGTCGTAACTTCGCTCATCTAACTTAATGATCACCTTCTGTGGACCTTGAAGCTTTCTTGAATCGAGGCAGGGCACTAATAAAATGAAAATAAAACCTTCGAAATATTTTAACTCGCATTGGCCTACAAAGTAACCGACCGGTTTGATACTTAAGTTTCACAACGTACGTCACACAAGCCTTTCACATATACTTTTTTTCCATTACATATTCACGTACCCAAATTTAGAAATATTTTAATTTCAAAAATACCAAAACGTTTTTTAAAAGCTAATTTCTGAATTCAAACGAAGCGCGCACATTTCAGCACTAATCCGTATACGAAAAACACACGTCCTCGGAAAAACCTGCACGAATCGGTCACGACACGTCGAAAATAATTCAAAAACAAAAAAAACACTCAGAAATTATTACGTATTTATTTTTCCAGAAACAATGCGTCACGAGTAAAACCTTCCAACGCAAACTAACGAGTTCCGTCCATTAGAGACGAGAGAGAGTGGAAAATCGCTATATTAATTTCCGCAAAACTGCCAAGGCACACACAGCACATATACATGAATGAATATACATGTGACCAGAGCACAATGGTCATATGATGAATGAGTTGTTTCTTGAAAAGCTCCACGTAAATTTGCAACGCAAACCTACTAAGTGCATAGTGGGTTACATAGTTTGCAGTTCGAGTTGCTGTTCGCGTTACAATTGCGCCGTTTGTTCGAATTCGCTTGTTATGCGATGTGTTGTTAGTTTGTTATTTTGGTCGTTGTTGAAATTCGTTTTGTGTAAATTATGCGATTTGGGGTTGTTCGATGTAATAAATGGTGGATGAATTGCGGTACGTGGTGTGGGAGTTTATTGTTTGATCGTACCGAATGTTACGTTTCGTAATATATATAAATTTTGTTAGTAAATCGATTCAATAAAATGGTGTGATTGAGTAATTTTTAACAATGTTTTGTTTTAGTTTAATGAATTTGAATAAATACATTATCCTTTATGATCAAACTATAGGCGAATTATGCAGAATATTGAATTTTAATTAACCTTTTCCACAGATTGATTACGTTAATTAATTAAGTGGTGTTGCACCAGCAATTTATATTCTTATGTCAGTGAATATGATAGTTAACTAAGAAATATCGACGACTATAAATTCTCAAATAAACCTTCTTGCATATATAATATTTCATTGAATAATTAGATTTCAAAATATCATGATATATTATACAAATATTTTCAAAACATCTGAAACTCGTATAACTTTAGAAATTATAGCTCTGTTTTTGTTTTAATATAATAAATATATATAAAATATTATCCTAATTTTAATTGTACATTGATTTGATAAATATACTTGCTTGTGACATTGTGTGACATCATATTTAATTGAAGATTGTATCTAGAGTGATTGAATTTGCTAGACATTGCACAGTATCGCAATGTATTGATTTTGAATATAAATGTGTTATATAAACCGTCATTATTTCATAAAATAATGAAAATTTTACTATTTTGTTATTGTTACTTTTCATTATTATTATTATTATTATTATTATTTGACAGCAAAATTATATATTAATTTAATTTAACGATGCATGAAAATCAGTCGGCAGATATGCGTGATTCGGATTTTTATTGGATCGGCCCATTTTTTTCGATTCAAACTAACCACAAATTCAAATAAAGTATTCAATTAAATAAATTCAAAACTCACCCATGATTAACATGACGATTGGAAGCGTAGAAAGGCAAGCGAGCAACACTGTGACCACAACTGAAATTCACAAACACATATTAATATTTCGCTCAAAAATATATATTACTTATATAATATACAACTCAAACAAAAAAAAAATGAAGAAACGACGTTTCCCATCCGAGCCGCGAGTTCGTCTGAATTCAATAAGTCAAAGACGATCATGTGCTCGAGCACATTTTTGTTTAGTTCGGTGTCGTTTTTAATCCAGCGATTTCGCGTGAAGGACCCTCTCATCCGGCACTCCTTTTGTCGTGTCGACTTCTCGTAAAAAATGCCACGGGTCCTCCACGGTCACAACGAGATTGCGAGAACTCAGCAGAATTAATTTTCCGGCACGCTCTAGTACCTGAGCTTTCCCCAGTCGCTTTCATAACCCCACGTTCCGCTAACGTGCCACTCGACGCATTTTCGCAGATTAAAACGGAAAAAAAAATGACTCACCGGTCCTGTTGACGATGCTGATGGCCCTGCAGAGGAAGTCGCACGTGCCTGAAGCCTCCATGTTGGCATCTTTCAACTGGTAAGCCACGGAGCCGTACGTGGTCAAAGCAGCCAGGCCAAGGCCCAACGATTGGGCCCCAGATCCCGATCCTCCTAATCCTGTTCCTTGTTCGCATAGACGCCTCTGCTCGTCGCCGGACACCTGAAACGCCTTAGTCACTGGTCACACTTGTCTTATCTTATCTCATGAGCCTCTTTTATGTACGGGTGCGCAATTAAACGGGTGAAAATTACGAGTTTGATACGAATCGCGTGTTGGGGATCCGCTTGAAGCACGGGGAGGGTAAAATTCTAATTTGCTGAGCGCGACGTTAAGATAGGGACACGTGTGAATACATTGGAATTGTGTGTCGTAAAGCGCACACGTTGGACCGTAAATTCAGCAGTAACATTGTTATTTTTCTATTACGCAATGTGGCGGGGATGTTGCGTTACGTTGTGGAAATTCATAAAGAATTTTTAATTAAAAAAATGATGACTGCGCGGCGAACAATTCGGTGGACGTAAACTTTGCTCGGTTTTAGTTTGATAATTTATAAGCTTTCTTCGAGGTCTGAAAACTCGCCGTGAAAAGTTGCGTTTGTTCTCGGTATGCAATGTTTATGAGAATACTTCTGTGTTATATGATGCGAGTTTTTTTTTCTAGTTTTATTTGTTCGATATAACTGTATTGACATTCAGTACCGGTGAAAATGTCAGTCATTCGGGAAAACGTTTTCTGAAATATTAAATCTGGTGAAACTTCTCGAACGTTAAGTAACGCTGAGAAAACTGAGAGATGAAAAAAACCTTTTGATCCATTCCCGCGAGAGGTCGAAGGTTATTATTTGTGAAGAAGGTTTGTTATTAAAACAATCCCCACAGCGAAGAAAAAATATTTTTCCTTCAAAGTCATCGTTACGGAATTTCTCATTTTTACATATTTTCATTACGTTATATACACTTACAACATTGCATCGATAAAAAAACGTTGCATGTGGATATCACAATTATACCAAAAAAAAATCATAAGTATACAACGGAATTGGAAAATTTCATACATCAAAATTTATAAAATTCAATTAACACTGAGGACCTTTTGAAGCCATCTTGAAATGCTCGAGTTTAATTGACTTTTTCTAATTGAACGATTCATCGCTAAATTACGATTCGAGACCATTATTAACGTTTGGAAAAATTCATCTCAGTGATAAGATTAAAAATGGAACCGAATTAAAAACATATATATTAATTGTATGAAAAAATCGATACAAAATACTTAGTAATTTAACAATGATGAATTCCGCGAATTTCAAATACGTGGCGTGGTACAAATTGGCATAGGGACTTCGAGGGAAACCTCAGGGAATTTCATAGTAATTTATGATAAGTCCTTTAGCGTTCGTGGGGGATGAAAAGTTAATTTGTTTACTTGCCGTTCCCGTTTTGTTTACGTTTTTCAGAGGATTGATAAGCGCCGAATACTTAGACGCGATTTTGCATAAACGAATTCTCGAAAATCGCTTGAAATTCATTACATTATAATAGTCCGATGCGGCCAAAAGTTTTGACCGTATCTTTATTACATCGCAACTTATTATTAGCTTCAAAATCTTGCATCGTTCATTTTGAATGATTGATTTATCGCTATACAGTAATCGCTCGACTAATTGAGATAAAATCAATTTAAATTGTTTAGATAAAGTCTGAAGATAACAATGAAATTATTTTACTAAATAACTGATTTGGATTTAATCAATTGCAAAAATATATCTATATCCACAATTTCAAATTCTCATGTAAGGAATTAGGCCCGATGAGAATTCATCAGCTTTCGATTTATCCTCATATTATATATACTCGATCGGATTTGAATAGGGAATATTCAGGACTCGATGTGCATTCAAGCAGGATATGGCTTAGTATTAACTGGAACATTTCACGTGTCATCTTCCAATCGAAACTTCAGCAATACATCTTATATATACAAAATATAATTTTGTAAATGGAGAATGAAAACCAATTTCATAATTAGTAATTGAAGAATATTTTCGAATGAATTTGCTTGTGTTCGGCGAGTGAATGCGAAACTAAAATTAACCACAATATTATTGTGATTCAATTTGTAATGTTATTCATCACACATCTAAACACAAATATAATGTACGAGATGTTTTGATAGAATCTCTCTTTTGATTTATGAAATTTTCCATGAATGTGAATCATTTTATTTATTTTAAGTTTGTGTTCAACTGTCAAAATAAAACAGGGGAAAGTTTGTATTAAGACGACAGAAGACGTACTTCTTTGGAAAACAATTTCCAAATGATATTATTAAAAAAATCTCGTGAATTTTATATGTTCACATGATATTATAAAATATATATTTAATACCAGTTGATTGAATAATTTTATAAAATTCAAGTAGAAATTTATCAACAGACAATACAAAACGAATTATTTTAATTCGACGCAACCTCGTATAATTTCATATAAAATCCATGTACATACATACATATATGAGTTACTTCGAAATCAACAGGGCGACCCTTTTAAAATGTATTCAAGGTACATTTTTTCTCATACATAAATATTTTATACGGCCGCCAATCACTGTCTACCTGTCCCTTTGTTTTTGCGAAAGCCTCATACGAAATGCGGTTAACGTACACATGGAAGTGTACATATTTGCAGAAGGAGAACCTATGCCCTTTGCTAGATCACAAACTTAACGATTTCAATCAAATCTTAACCAAACTTTCACCCAATCGTGGACTCTATCTGCAAAAACTTGTTGGGATCTGCCTCGTTTCATATTCGATAAATTAATTCTGCGAAAATGTTGGTGGTCGCGATTTCGCGAAGTGCTCAATTGTGCGAACGTTTAATTAATTAATTCGATTTCGTGGAAGGGTCACACAAAAGCGTAAGGGAATGCGAACAAAACAATTGTTCGGATAATATCCGTTTTGGATGTTAATAAAATGCCCCTTGTTCGTTAGTGTATTAAATGTATTCATCTAAATTTTCTGATGATTATCGTTCTATTTTAAACTATTAATCTGACTACGAAACATGGACAGAATTCACGAAAACCCTTTGACACGCGCGAAAACCAATTTATCCTTTTCCAAATATTATACATTAAAAATATATTATAGTGCCCTATCGTTTAAATGTCGGTTTTTCCAACCACATGCTTCATTGCCCTCACGACCCTCATCAAAGTGGTGTCAAGAATCAAGATGGTTCGCTTGACGAGGCTTCGACGCGAGTCAACTTTGTAAAACAAACTAAGCACAACGTATGATTCCGGTCCGTAATAAATATTTTGAAAACAGTGAAAATCAATGATATTGTGAAAATATTCTTTTGGTTTAAAAACGAATCAAACAACAGACAGCACATTATAAATCAAAAATGATTGTTTGTTCAATAAAATTTGATCATACATTTTGTTATTGTAAAAAAAACATATTGAAAGTGAATATAAAATTACAGAGTATAGTCTCACCTGGCTGACACTGCTGCTGGCCCTCCTTGATCCTGCTTCTGATGATGTAAAAGCATGATTTACTTGAGGACCACGCCCTGCTATTGAAGCTCTGTATGGTGATGCACTACGACCTCTAGTCACTGAAAAAAAATAGATTTTGGTTTTGTGATCCATTTTATACTCGTATTATTTCAATAGTTATACATGATTATTGAATTTTTTTACATATCAAGTAAAACTTAAAAAAAAAAAATTATTATCAGTTATTGGTTGATACATATGTATAAAATGAAAGATTTGACATTTGACATTTGAAAAATGAAAAATGAAAAATGAAATATGAAAGATTGACATATGGTGAAAAATACTTCAAAATTAATGATCGTTTCAATATAAAATACGATTTTATATTTTTTTGATTGATCAATAAAAAAATAATAAATTAAAAACATCTCTAATTAAGCAATTTTTTTATAGTGATCGGAAATAAAGGAATAATTCGAGCGAAATTTGCGTATACCGAAAATTTTCATTCGGTATATTGAATTTGCGGTGCTGTAATTCAATTTCGTGATTTCGAAATGCCGTATAAAGAGCGTCCATAAAGCAAAAGATTTACATACATATTTATATAAAAATATTACCCAAACCTGCGTAAAAGCTTTATTACCAAACAAAATCACTTCACCCAATTTAACAACCATCAAACAAATTCCACACTCGTATAAAAACAATAGTGTTAAATCAGAATTACCACCAATTCGAATTACCATACGAAACGAATACTAAAACATTCCATTCGGTCTCAGCCAACAGAAAATGGCCAACGTAAGAAAATTGCGCAACATTTTCGGTCCATTGGACAAATTGATGTAATATTGGCCCTCAATATGGCGCCCTAGGGCAATTTAGCGCCACAATAAATCGAGCGCCTTGCTTCATTATTGTCGCCATCTTGCGAGCTTACAAGCGGGACACAAAATGGCCGCGCCTAATTATTATAAAACATTGTGTTCTTATTATATATTCGAACATTGTCCATCATACTATCTTTCGTGTTTAGAAAGGCTCTATATTTTCATATTTCAGGGGGCGTTCATACAAAGAATAGGCAAAATGATCGATGGATATAAAAACGCACTTTTATATACGCTATATATGTAAATAACGTTGAAATTAATACGTGTGCCTCAGAAACGAGGACTTATTTTGAGTGAGGGAATATTTTATTTTAATAAAAGCTCGCTTTTGAATATTCGATGTAAATAAAAGTGGCAATATCGTAATCGCTTTATGCGGTTTTATAAAAGCGAACGTTTAACATTTTATGATCAGGCTTAGCATAAATATGAACAGGGTTCATAAATATATTATTATGCAGTTTCATTTTTTTCTTAGTCATTCGATGACAAGTTTGCTTTACTTGAGCCAGTTAAAGCGATTCGAACACCTTTACATGATGAACTAATGTCGACAACGCTAAAGTACTGAGTTCACCTAAACTTTTTTTTATCATACAGCTAAAAAGTTTACCAACTTTCACCGAGCACGCAGAATAAAGTTTGCAAATCTTTCTGCCAATTTAGAAGTTGTATAAAAAGTATACTTGAATAAATATATAAAATATGTTTCTCTTCATGCAAAAAATATTCGTAAACACGTTAATGATGACATTTTAAATCGGCTGTGATTTAATATGACATAATTTGTATATAAAATTTTGCATAAACTTACTCAAAAAAAAAATTTATTTCTTCATTTGAAATTTATTGATTTATTTATAATATTTATGTAGTTTGAAATTATATACACAAACACATTTGCTCTATGAGCTCGCCACGAAATTCAAGGAATGGAATTCGTACATCATTAGCATTAAATAACAACGTTCACGTATCTACAGTCACAACTAAAATTTAGAACGTTATAATATAATTTGAATAATTCCGAATATTAAAATTTTATGGAAACGAACGAAAACGCGACATGAAACTCGTAAAATATTTTTAAAACTATTTTACTATCAATAGTTAGTAACTTTTTAAATAAAATATATAAACCACGTCCCCTACCAATCTATAAGAAATAAGCTTTCCTTTGACCTTTTTGAACTTCGAGTTACGTTCGGAAAATTATTTGATTGTAATCCAAAAATAAATCTTTTATTCTCGTCAAATTTTACTAGATCCCATCGAAATGATAAAAATTGATCGTTGAAAAACAACGAAATCCTGACGAGATTCATTCGTCGCTCAATAAGTTAATTGAACCAATGCGGGTTTCAATATCGACGAATTCTATGCGGGCAATAAAAGGCCAAGCTTTCTCTCTGCCGAAACAAAGAAAATCGAACGATTTTGTTGTTCTCGGGTCGTAATTTGGAGCCTTTTCGTTTGTGAACGAATCAGAAACGTAATCCTTCCGACCACTCTACTGCAACGATTCCATATAAACTTTATACGAGTATTATATTAAAAAAATGTGTTGATGAAAGTCAAGCTTTTGATTTATGAAGACGATTACTGGTTAGAGATATTTTTGTTTCCAGTCTATTACAAAACATAAATATTTTATTTTTTTTGTGCATGTTAAAAATTTCGTTCAATGAATTACAAAAGAGAGAGAGGTCTTAATAAATAAAGCGTTTCGTCTCTGCGTTCTGACGCTGTCTGTTAAAGCGACGATTTAATTATTCAAATTTGGGAACCGTATTAAATCAATGAAAATTGAAAAGTTTTCATGATGGCGTTCGCATGAAAAAGGTCTCCGTTTATTCGAAACATTAACGAAAAGTCAAAATTTTCTAGATTCGTTGGAATTTTCAGTATTTGCATTCATAATTAATTCGATTATTTTCATCATTTTGACATAATATTGTCGTTTAGAATAAATATACTTCACTTTCATTTCAAAATGTATAATACAATTTTTAAAATTATTTTTTCTTACTTACGAGTGGTAGAACATGAAAGTGACAAATCGTTTTATTTTTTCCCACATTCACATGTTTTCAAAGCAATATCTTTAATCACTAACAATAATTTCATATATAAATCAATATCTATACAAATCTTATTATCAAATGTAAAACCCATTAGAATTCAAATCGAACCGAAAAACCCAACAATCCAACGCACATTTCTTTACACATACCCAAACCGAAGACACACTTTCGCCCGGAACAACTTCAAAACTAATACACCCTTTCCTCTCCCATAGAATGATTGACACCATGGAAGAGCAAAACTGATGAATCGAGGTCGTCCTCGAGATAAGCCCCGGTCGACGGCTTGTCACTTCAATTATTCACGGGACCAATCCATATTGATTTTATGCCCGCGAACTAACTGCACTCAGCCTAAATATGTATGGTGGTGGTAAACGTCAATTTGTGTATACAATATTTAATGTATTTATAATATGAAATGGGTCTTGTAAACGTAAAATAGACCAGGAAATGGCTTACTATTGTCGTACAAATAGAGCAGAGCTTCGGTTGGCGGATAATCGATAGCATTACCATATGACAGATAAATGTTTATGGTTACCCGAGTCGAATAATCGTATCAGGTTAGAATTGGATTAAGAAATGAATTTGAAAATGTTAATATATGTGCGATTGGAGGTAAAAGAATGTTTTATTTTAAGAAAATCTATTACCTATTTTTTATTTTATACTTATTTTATGGTTAATAATATACAGAAATAATTCAAACATTTTGTTGAAAATAATTTTTTTGGTACTTCAAAAATCCGATTGATGTCTCAAAATTAAATTACTGAATATTTAAAATTTAAATATGTATCTATTTACCATTCTAAATTAAAGTTACACAGTTTTTGGGTCGGAGGTCTAGAATATACTAAGTCGCTTACGTTCACGCTATTAGCATTTCGTATAATGAAATGTTATTATCTAGGGAATTTTTCGTATATTTGTATACGTAAATCGATTTAACTCAATGAAGCCTTCATAAACGATATTTGGGCTGCTAGGCTAGAGTAAAAATTACATGAAATTTGCACCCTATGCCAAGCTAAGTAACTTATTTATCCTTTTAAGAAGGTTTCAAAGGAAACTCAACGCATATGAATATCCATAATGACGATAGAAGTCAAAGTGCTTTCACTACTGAACCGAATCTTGTTAGCATTTCAATACAAAAGATATTACTTAGAAATAAGGACAGACGAATGTTGACATAAAATCTGGGCACACGTAAGATATCCGATGAATAGATCGAGGTTTACCTTTTTCTATAAACAAAACATTCCTTAATGTATGTAATACAATCTCAGAAGATATTCAATATTTTCATTTATTTATTGTTAAGGCCTTTCAGTGTCTCATGCGTACCGCATTATATTGAAAAATAAAAATGGATCCAGTTACTATAAAACCAATATGGGTATTATAAATAATGATTATTTATAAACAAATAGGCTTGTTAAGAAGACAGTTACAGATTTGAAAGTCAAAATTTTGACGATTCTAAATGGAGTCAATCGTTCTATTCAAAACGCATTCAAAGAAGAGTTTGAAAGCGAAATTTTTCCTCGTCTACCCGACGTTTTTCCTATATAAATCGAACGGTGAAAGCCCAACGGCTTAATTGGAAATTATTCAGAAAACATTCATTAATTACACAGCAGTGAGGATTGTTTTTCCTTTGGCAATTTTACCCGCTTTAACAAACACAAACCGACAACCATTAAAGTTACTCGGACGAATTAATACAAATCGAGCAATAGAATCGACCCTGAGTAATTCTCGAACGAGATTTCGATTGAATTTCGAAAAGTTTCATTTAATATAAGGCGTGGTGTGTGTTAGTACTTCAGGTGGAGTAAAGCACTGCTAGTGCGAGCTGAAATCGCGAAGATTAATTGCTTTTCGCCGAGACAATGGTTTTGTTCTTTCAGAGAAATCTGGAACGTATCTTCTTTAAGTTTTTTTTTCATATAAAATAAAACTAGCACGTTTAACCGGAATTGAGTCGTAAAGTTATCGGTTTTTTCTTATACTTCTGTGGAAAGCTATCGGAATTCGCACAAATAAAAGTAGTCGTGTTTATCCATATACATACATATACAACATTCAACCTGATTTCAAATATTAAGAAAAAAAACATTCCAAATTTCCATATAGCTTACATTTATAGCTTACAATTAACATAATTATAACTTCGAATAACCGAGGCTTTACATCAAAGTGAGTGACTCGAATACTTGAAAATGTAACCATACTCGTATAACACATTTCACGAATTACGCGGACTGATATGTAATTTCACGCACATTAAAACAAATCGTTGTAAATTTGACTCAAATGTCTATATTTGAAGATAAATCTGTCTCACGTAATGGAAATTTATTTGAAGGATCAACTGTCCATTAAAATTTAACCGAAGAAAGTGAAGAGCATCGCGCTACTCGGAAGGAAGCGTTCATGTTTTCCGCCGTCGACTTCTCAGACGATATTAACTCACTTCCAAAGGTCTCCTTAGAAGCCTTTCGGTGTAAAAGTGCTTTAAGTCCAGTCCGGGAAAAAACACCGGAGCCTACCATTCAATAGAAAGTTTTTCACGAACAAAAAAGCATTTTCTCAGAATCGCAACCGAGAACAACAAGCCAGTGTTATCGAAAATGCGCACACGATCAATTTTCGCGTCTCGGGATAAATAAGCAGCGAAAAAATTGCCGAAATGCTGTATGAGTATAAATTTTTCTGAGTCACGAGACTCGAGTTTGATTAAATGCCACGTAGGTTGACGTGACGAGGGTACTCCCAGCAGGACCTCGTTCTCTTCCAAGATACTTCGCGTTAAATTCAAAGCTGAAGGACTTAAGGAATTCCGATGGTCCGCCTGTTTTTCAGGATGGCATTGACAGGGGAACTTATGTATGAAGAGGTCAAAATCAAAAGAGCAAATCTATTCCGAAAAGAAGAGTATATCGAAATATAAAGTTAACTCCCAATAGATTCATAATTGACGATTCGATTGCTTTCAACACTCGACCGAGCTCCAAATGCGGATTGATTCCGTTTCCTATTGAATCAATCGGAATTGGGATCGTTCAAGCCTGTATGGGGAATTTGATTTCTTTGTATACACTACTTCGTTTCGTTCATTTGATCCGATCCTTTTCATTTTTAATCGAAGCATTCGAAAAGAACAACACGCCATGTTTTCATGACGTAGAACTTCGAAGTGAAATATTAATTGTACTTTAGTGTTAATTTATTTAAAAATTCGATAAAGTGGTGGAGTTTTATAGTCTCTGATTATGCAAGTAGGGGGATTTTTCATGTCGATAATAAAATCGCCTTTACGCTCCCGTGAACGCTTCGGTGATATTATTACCGAGCTGGCCTTAGGCGACATCGATCGATCAACTCATACACCTCTGAAAATTAATGGGAATATGAAAAAAATAAACTTCCCGAAAAAGTGGAAAAATGTGCAGGTGAATTCTCGCAAAAAAAAGCTAATACGCCAAGGCGAGAAGAAATATCTCGATAAATTAAGAAGTGTCGAGGAGGACGTAACCTCATTTGTGACGAGACAAAAGCTCATCAATCGAACGATTTTTTTTCCGAGTTCGGGGTTCCAAATATACCATCGTTTTCTGTACCAGCCCATCCAATTTATCATTTCGAATTTGACCTCGAAACATGCCGATTATAGAAGAAAAATATGTACGAATAATGTATACGACGAAAATCGAAGATAATTTATGCGACGATAAAATTAAATAAACTCTCTTTATATACTACCGAAAATCGGTAATTTCCGCTATTAATCCGTCTCGTGACATGTGACATGCGTGAAAAAACGAATCCATCTTTCATGACAGTGTTTTATATTCGAATGCTACTGAAAAGCGGGAAAGCTCGCACAATCCGAGCGAAACTTTTTCAAATTATTTCATTAAATAAGTTACAACTTTCAGGCTTGATCTACTCTGATATGGAAATGAGAAAGGGTCGAATTAATAACGAAGTTCGTTCACAAAGGAACTCTACAAATTAAACCGTCATAATCTGCGAGCGGGATCGGCCGTTATTATTTCGAAATTTTTCGTACTTGTACAGATTTTAATACATTCCACACTCACGCTGCGACCTTATGGACTAACGTCGGTGTGCTTTTTGAAAAGGGCAAAAGGGCTGTCTCATAAAATGTTGTGATAGTCGCCCTAAAGTGAACGGGACACTGACATGTTTTATTCAGCGCGCGGCCGATGGAAAAAATTCGCGCCTGCTCCACTATTCAAAATGTACACAACCAACCGCCGTTTTTGCGAATTCAAAATTCATATTATTACGAGTCGTTGAATAATAATTTGGTAATAAAGTGTTGTGCACGTGGAACGTGTTAATAACACCAGAGGCCGGTAATCATGTAAAGCGCGCGAGTTTTGATTTATTTACCGAGGCGGAAAACGATTGCGTGACCGAACAGGAAAAATTTCGTATTAATATATTCGTCGGAAAATCTATAAAATTTTACAATTTTTGAGCCTAGTTGACTGTCAAAATTTTATTTGTGTCGTATTTTTTCACATGAACTTGCGTGAGAACAAAGATCGCACACAATAAAGATGCATATCTTTATATTCGAAAAAAAAATCTAGTTACTGCTCTACAAATGATTCGCTATTTATTATTGTATTACGTAGTGCTTCTGAAATGATATGATAAATGAAGTTTCATTGATATTGAATGATATTATGTCGTTTCTGTAATTCGTATTCGGATATTGATAAATGTTTTCAGCCAATTTTAAAACGACCGATTTAATTCTAATAAGATATTGTGTCATGACGGCAAAATAACTTTCGTTTCTGTCATATTTTTTGAAATTTGTATGATGTTATTATGGAGCTTAAGCTTATTCGTCACATTTTTACTACACAATTTATGTGACGTTTTATTAACTATAACTGAAGATAAAGTATAATATTATATTTTACGTCGTATCTCGACAGTAATCAAAATGTGATTATAATTTAAATTTCTAACGAAATTTAATAAAAAATACTCAGTAAACAGCGTAATATTTCATTATATCTTCAAAAATTATAATAAAATTTGCTTAATTAATATTATACTTCCAATAATTAAAAGTGTCAATTTATCATCATTAAATTTTTTATAAAACTTCCGCTGCAGAATAAAATATTTCATTTACTGTTGAAAATTTCAATTTTTCACGACAGATTAAATTAAATTTTCAAAATTTCAAATATTAAATCATCCCTGATCGACGGTATTTTATTGCGTTTATTTACTAATCACATCACATGTCATTTAACTTCAACGATCAAAGAAAACCGATAAACGAATAAACCAAAATAAAATAATTTTGATACGTCGAAAAAAAAATGTATCGACGCACTCACTGATGAACCATGAAAACTCTCATAATTTCTCAAAATAAAAAACGCAATACAACACAACCATAAAATAAAAAATAAAAAAAAATCCCCAAAATTTTCCACAAGCCGTAAAACGAAACGCGAACTAATAATGAAGATAGCATGGCATGGGTGTAGCACAGCAGTTTTTTCCATATCCCAAAATAGCCAGCCGAACACTGATCGTTAAAAAGGGAATAGAACTTGCCTAAACGACGTCGAATTGGCCCACGACACGAATGGCCGACTTCGTGAACTCGGCAAAGGGCCCCATGGCCCGGTCGATATTTTATGGGCCATCGACTTGGGCACATTCCTCAAGCACGACGGGTCAAATTCCGCGGTTTGTATGGAAAAATTGTGTGGGAAGAATCTGTGTATGCATCGGTTCTGTGATGCGGTTAGTTTGGCATAAAAGTGCTTTTGACTGCGGTGATGATAGTGTGGGTGGTTGTGAAAAATTAAAATGGTCGGTCAGGTTTCGAAAAATAATGTAGTTGTTTTGAGCACAGTGGGAAATTTGAGTGTTTGAGTGAAAGTGAATAAGGACTCTGTGGAAAATTAATGAAATTAATATGAGCCTTTAAATTATAAACGAGAGTTTCTAAATACTGTGGGAAAACTCAACATTGGAGTGTTTCGTTGAAATTTCAGAATTCGTAAAATTTTCTATCATAGAAATAGTTTGGAAAACGCCGGATTAGAGAATAACTAAATTGTATTTAATTTAATGATTATTTTCTGAAAAATATACCCATATTATTATATGACAATAAATTATTATTATTATTATATGTATGTATGTAAAATGTCTTATACATGCATACGAATGAATGAATCGAAATAAAATACTGATTATTTTATTCATTTTTATTTCATATAATAAATTATACCGTCATATTTTCATTGTATTTAATGTTGTTTACACATTTCAGTACCTACTTGTAAACAAATGATAAAAAACAAGTGTTTTTACGTATACGTATACACTACACATTTCATTCCAGCTCTACACTAACGACATGTAATATACAAAGAAAACCTTCCGACAGCTGATTTTTCCATTCTGAGACTAGGTAATTTTCGTATAAAAGATCCTGTCAATTCGGAATGGAGGTATTCTTTGATGTGCGCGTTTTTAAGACACTTTTTCATGCGTAGATAAGAAATGTTCCTTTATTGACATTGACACGACAATTCTACGCGAATAAAAAAATTACAGAGCGAAAACAAAATGGCGACGAGTGGATTTTTCCGACAAAAAAGGCAGCGACGGCAGAAAAAAACACAGGAAAAAGGAAAACTCGTCCGACATGAAAATTTCAGTTTTTGAAAACGTATTGTGCCTCGAACGAAAAAAAACTTACACTCGTTTATTCGATTTGGACGACCGCGCGATTCGAATTTAACGATGGCGCTTTTTTGAATTCGGTTCATTTAAATACATGGTTTCGAACGAAAGGGCGAAACCGTTATTATGGTTTTTTTTTGTTCGTTTTTCGCGAAAGGTTAATATTCTGTGAGGGCAATTCTCTTATAAATATATCGAAGTTGAATATGTGGTCAGAATATAATATTTTTTCGTATGTCGTGTGTTATGAAATTGAATTTGCATGCAAATGCATGATTTTCATATGAACGTATTGAATATATGATTTCCAATATATGTAAAAGTATATAGCGGGTAACATTATCAAATGAAATATACTTTTATTTTTAATTTCGACATGAAATTAAAATACGTAAATGAAATATATGTATGATTTCCATAATATATTTTTATTTGACTTAAAACATAAATATTTCGAAAAATGATATAAAAAAATAGATGGAACACATATGTATATTCGAAAACCGTCATGTATACTATTTCAACAGTTTTTTTCCCGAAAAGAATGAATATATCACAGTGTAATAAATAAAATCAGTTCGAAACTAAAGAACGTTTCTCGCACTCGACTCTAGATATAGTTTTATAATAGTGCTTCTTCAGAGGAAAAAAAATGCAATTTTTTATTCCGAGCAACCCAAGAATAAAAAAACCAGTAAATTCAGCGACCCCGTTTCGAAAATCTCTTATTATTTAAAGCGTCTGATAAAAAGATATGTACGTGCGAAAATCCAGAGAAAATTCTAGAAGAAAAAAAAACACTGAAAATATACAGACGCCTCACCTTCGTCAAACGTTTGTGGTACCACCTTCTCTACTATACAAAATAGCACGAATAAAATATTACTATATAAAATAGTAAAAACTATCACAGATTACAACAATTTTTTTTATATAACACAATGACAATATTTCAATAAAAACCGAACACAAACACATAAAAATTTCAATCAATCGAATTCTACGCCCAAAAAACCGCGAAAAACGAATCGGCCCGCACAAAAAACCCACAAAAAATTCAAAATCCTTTTCTTCGGCGGCAAAAAAAATGCGACACGACCCGGAGGCGCCAAAAGCCTTTGTGCCAGAGGACGAAGGCTCAACACTTTCGCGGGCGACGCTCAAAGGGTTGATCAAAGGGTTTATCGCGCAGCCCTGTTTATCTCGCCCGCTTCTCCCCTTTTGGTCGGTTTTTTTTTCATTTATTTTTATTTTGTATTATTTCGTTTTTGGTCTGCTCTTTTTGCTGGTTATAACGAGGTTAGCGTTCGGCCGCGGCGGGTGGAAAAAAAATTGGGCCTTTTCCTGCCTTATCTGGCGGCCGCAAATCATAACCGCGGATTTGGCACAAACCGAAATAAATCCCTAATGGATATTGCTGATGTGTTGTCGACAAGTTTATGGGTAATGGAGATGGTTTTTGTTGTTTTGTTAATGAGTCGTTTAATCTAAAATGATGTATGGTGTAGGAAATAGTGCTCGTTATTTTTTTAGGGGCTATTCATTCAACTTAAATAAAACACATTCTCAAAAAGCTATGCAATTTTGCTACGTATAATATAATACTTGCATGTAATATTTTTAAATTTTCTTTTTAGTTTATATATGTATTCAATATTTTATTTGATAAAATAATATCATGAAACAAATAGTGTTCTAAATACACTCAAGCATTTGACTCGAGCTTTAAATTTTAAAATGCATAAATTACGCATGAAACACATTAATAAATTTAATTTAAACACCTAACATATAATGCATTTCATCTAAATACATAAATATATTTTTTCTGTATTGTTTATTCAAAAAAGGGTATTAACAAACTTCGATATTTTTTTGGAACAAAAACCCTAATTTTTTATGAACTTCTAACCTCGTATAACATGAATTTGTATTACAAGACGTTTTAAATAATTAATTTATTATTATTAAAAAATAAGATTTTCATTCCTATTATTGATAAATAATAATTTTCGTATACACATCAAACGACGCATTATTATTATACTTATAATATGTGATTAATTGTCCGACGAAACGACACATTATGCAAATAATGCCTATAATATTTCAGTGCTTTGACAAAAGCTATTATTTCATCAAAAGTTATCAAGAGTAATTTTAGTTAAATTAATCAATATTTTGACATGGCTCCATTGTGTGAGAGTCTACACGCAATTTTCCAATTAAATCGCTTCAATGCAAACATTATTATTTTTGACGGTGACGAATCAGCATCGCCGAAATCATCAAGGGAAACATTAAAACGGTTAAAGAATTACGTTGTCGACCAATGCAAATTTGATTCCCATAATGAACGTCCTTAATACAAAATACAACTTTTAATCTGCTCGCTTTGTCTTTTATAAAGCTGCAGACACTCAAGCTCCGCGCTCGCCAAACTTCCGCATCGAGTTTTAATACGATTACTCCCAAGAACAAAAAAGGGCAAATTTAAAGATTAACAATTCGATGACGATGCCTTGTCTGTTGCCTATTCAGCCTCATTCAACGGAATCAAAGGTAGATTATGTCTATCGTTAACGATCGCGCATTGTGTACGTACGCCCGGGCGTGGAATTATATTACGGACTTCTCGATTTACGAAAGCCTTACGAAATCCAAAGCATCCACTTTCACATAAGACGGTCTAATATATTGTTTTATGAGGGCCGACCGAAGGCAATAAAAATCCTGTGGTACCCTTTTTCTCTCGCGGGCATATTCGATGTTTCCGGGCGGGACGATCTGAATTGTGGGTTATAAATTTTCCATCGTAAAAAAAAATATTGCGAAAAAATGTTTTATGTGACACTTATGATGAAATGAATGTCTTTGGAATCACCGAAAAATAACAGTGATAGGTGTTGTTTAGTAATAAAATAATCTGCTAAATTGCGTATTTTGTTTGTAGTAAAATTCAATAACAATTATAATGTTTCGGGCACAGGAAGCAATAATCTAAAGCCTTCATATTATATTATACAAATTTTATGGTCTATATTAATATTTGATTAGCAACAGCTATAATTACTGATTGTATTAACGCTGTATTATGTAGCATGTCAATGGCTAATTAATGATAAATTAATCTATATATAATATTATTAAATCTTACTTAAGGTTCCATTGTCATCACTGGCTCTCCTCGCGTCAGGTGGCTCTTGAAATGTAAGTGTCAAACTACCCCTGGCCCCTCTTCCTTCTGTCGTCATACTGGTTCCACCAATACTTCCTCTTGGACTAGTGCCTCTTGGTGATCTTATTTCAGCTATACTTCCTCTAGGACTAGTTGCTCGTCCACTTAGTGCTGTATCAGCTACCACACTTCCTCTAGGACTTCTCCCAATATCCATTTGTAATGGTGTCAAAGAATGTCTCGGACTTCTGCTTCCATCACTGTTGGCAGTTCTAGCTTGACTCCAGCTTACTGACTCTGGTACCAAACTGTGTCTAGGACTTCTCGCTTCAGGGACTAAGCTGTTTCTAGGACTTCTATTAAAATCTTGTGGATTTAGACTTAATCTGGAGCCATAATTTGTATCTGGTACCAAACTATGTCTAGGACTTCTATCTATACCACTAGGAACTAGTGAATTTCTCGGGCTCCTATTGTAATCTGGAACCAGACTGTTCCTAGGACTCTTATTAAAGCTTGGCATTTCTGGAGCTAAGCTATTTCTAGGACTTCGGTCCATCACCGAAATAGATATGTTTTTTAGAGGAGACAATTCACACTCTGGAGTACTTGGACTAATGTCGAGATTAGGAGCCAGACTATGTCTGGGACTCCTTCTAGGGCTCCTCAATAGTTGAGAAGGACCAGAATCGGGTGTGACAGCAACGCTTGCTCTTCTAGCTGAACTTGGAGTCGTCGGCATTGGACTAACATCCTCCAAAGTAACAGCTGGTGTTTTAAGGTTCCCGGGTCTTCCTTGGGGCGAGGACGCTGCACTCCGCGACGCCCTCCTCCTACGAGACGATGAACTTCTGTGCAACATTTTGTTTCTTTTTTATTATTTTTTTTTTTTTTAATTATATATTAATTATTATTTTTCACTATTTGGCTTCATTCACTAATCACTAGAAAATTTTGTGATAATTCAGTTCACATTTCCACCCATGAATTGCCCGCTTTCACTTTTTACAGCATCTGAAACAAACAAGAAACTTTTATTAATATTTTCAATTTTAACCAACTCCGAACATTTGACTAGCGCAACAATTCCAATATGGAAAATTCGTACGAGTTTTACATCACACATTCTATTCCATTCTGATTCCACGATATGAACAACAAAACCACCACTCCACATACTTCGAAACATCCAAACAATTCATCCCAACAACAAAAACGAACACACGCGTAATCGAACAAATCGAACGCCTTTTAACGACCCGGTCATATTTCAGTGGGAAAAATGCGAGGAGGCTTCAGGCCCACTATAAACCCAGCTCGGGAAATCCCGAGACGCACGTGAAACTTTTCTAAATCGTCCTTAGATCCTCGATCCTCAAGGATCGAGGTCGTAAAGAAACCGAGCCCGAGTCGGACATGGCGATCGACGAAACTTTACGATTCGCGCGCGAATGAAATCTCGCTCGCGAAACTCGCTTTTTCGCCTTTTGCTTTTTATGTATGTTTATTCAGAGGGGGGGGTGATATTTCAGAATTTTTATGCGTTGAAGGCAAGGTGAAGCTCTCGTTTATCGGATGTAAGGGTAAAAATTGAAAAAATTGCGTGTGCCGAGCACGCGCGTTTTCCAGTGAAATTCCTATCTGTTTTTATTGGGATTGTCAAGGTATCATTTTTTTTAAATATTTATCAAACGCAAAACTTTCAGTTTGTTTTTTATTAATATTTAAATAATGTTTTTTTACGTGAACTAAACAACAAATACATTTTATGTATATACTATTGATATTGTTTTAAAAAAATAGAAAAATACAATCAGATAGATATATTTTTCGAAAAAACACCACCCGAAATTATCATAAAAATTAAAAGATCTTCTTTCTCACAAAAAAATAATAGTGTAATTATTACAAAAAAACATGAAAACTAAAAAAAATTCGGAGTGACAAACGCTTTTGAGTTGTAGTGTACATTCAATCATAAGTTTGCATGAGTTTACAAACGACCCGTATATACGATTCAAGATATTTTTCACATATCGTGAAAAATCAGTATATGATTTATCGTATCCTGTTTGCCGGTAACATTCGTTACAATCGTGAAATATCGTCGAAAAGAGTTTCACTTTGCAAAAAGCTTAGAGATCGCGAGAAGTTCGCATTCATATGAAAAGGTAAATAAATATTCAAATACAAAAGGACACATATATTTCCAGAGTTATGATTCAGCATTATTTATCAGCATATTTTCACTATGAATATTATTTTTAAAGTCTTACTTTCGGTATGTAAACATAACTAGCGTAATCCAATACATAGGGCTTCGCTTGAGTAAATTTTGATATTCACGCATACCGAATCCGAATCTGAATTACATTTTCGTCCATGTGTATTTTGGTCTATTTTTTTTCTATTTTGATAAAGCATACTAGTTTCATAACGTTATGAATAAAAATTCGGTTTCTGCCGTTTCGGTCTATATTCAAATACATCCCGTGTTCGAGGAAAAAATCAAAGCATCGAATTCATGGGATTTTTTCGAATGAAACTTTTCTGCTGACCATCGCTTCGGAATTCGCTCTATTCGAACAATTTTCAAATAAAACATTTCCTATTGTATCAGAATATATATAATTTGATTCGTCCTGTGAAATTTCATCCGAATTAAACACAACGAATGTCATTTGCGTCCACGTTCCATCTGTTCAAATTGAAACGCTTTTGTTCATGAGATTTCCCAGATTTGGGTCAATCGTTGACATTCACGATTCAATATTTATCTTTGCGAGAATGATGTGATGCACTTTGCCAAAGTTTGATGCGAGCCAAATGCTATAAATGGTCCAAAAGCAAAGCTACTCTTCCCGTAATATCGGCCAAACGACTTGGAACATAACCAGATCTTAAATCTTTATTCGTGTCTTATGGAACATAATTAAGGGAAGTTCATTTGAGGCTGAAATATTCAGAGACACTTTACCATACACGGTGTTCTAGTTTCGAACGTGAATACTTTACAGGTATGCACAAGACATCTATAAGATTCAAAAGGTAGAATTTTCCGGGAAGTCTACGAATTCTCTCGTGTCTAATACAAAATATTATATATATTATATTTGCATAGAGTGAGGTGCATGTGACAGGCAAGATGGTGGGTTCCCCATCGATATGTTATATAATATTTTATACAATATATTTTTCAACTTTTGATTTGAAAAATTGTGTAATAATAGTGTTTAACATTCTCAAAATTTAATAACCAATTAGTTTTTTCATTAAAAAAATTGTTCTAATGATAATCTGAACATTAATCAAAGTCATTATCAAAAAATCTTTATATAATGAAAATAGCGAATACAATATGTTTAAAAAAAGAAAAATGCTATACGAGCGAATTTTCAAAGGTCACTTATAATTATAACTCACGTAAAGTCTGTAACAGTTATGCGATCCAAGTCGACATTTATAATAGGATCTTTGAAATGCGAGCTATGCTATTTATAATTTGAATTTAAAACGATATCAAATCGATTTAAGCTATTTCGAGCAACAAAAAATCCAAATTTCATAACGTATAACTAACATTATTTCACAATTTTGACATTAAAATAAAACTTCTACCGAAACCAACATATGGCCATAAATCAAAGAATACGAAGAAGAAATCGCATTATGTAAATTAAAATGCCTTGGTCGCGAAACATTTCTGTAGGAATTATATAAGGATAAACATAAATTTTCTAGAGCACTTGCCATCGTCTGCTTACTTTATAATATTTAATACATTAATTCTAGCACAGACGAAATGCAAATATTAATTTTCTAGCAAAGTGTGCATAAATATAATTAGTTTAATTCGTTTTGCTCAAAATGGGAAAATAATTGAACAAAATATAAAACGGACTACGTCTCAGAATAAACAGTTAACAAACTAACACGACTCGAGCAAACTTCATTAATCTTCCACATTCGGAGCGAGTATCCTGAATAAATGAATAGCACACTTCTCCTTTATTGCTACCCATCCTTTGAGACGATCCTTATCTTTCTTTTTCCAAATACAAAATATATAATCGAGACTCACTCCGACGCAAATTCCAGAAAACTAACAATTGTTCGGCCGGAATACAGAAATTGATCGCACTCGAATGTTGAACCTATCGAAAATGTGCGAGACGTAATCGAGTAGGGTCCGATCGAAAAATATCTTAAGCGATTTTGATTAATGATATCGCGTTTTGATTAATTATTTTCGGATACATTTACGTACGAATATTGAAAATTCCATCATGCAATTATTAAGAAAAAAAATCGAGAACGTATTCTTCATTTTGTAACTAATAAATCATTTGAAAATTCTGAAAAGTTTTGATTATATTTTTTAACACATTGACTATTTGAGTATAGTATATTATATCATAATTATTATAGTATATTTGATTTACATGAAAATATAATATATCGTTAACTCGTGATTATTTAAAAATATATTTTATAAACACCTTTTTCTGCTTTAGGCGTTGTATTAATATTACTGATTTTATACTTCAAATTCAAAATTTTAAACTTCAAATTCAGTCATCACTATTACAATAGTCTTAATAATACTTTTTAATGGTCAAATTTAAGTTTAAAAGGTTGAATTTAAAGTGTAAAATCGTTATATTATATTATATTATATTATACTCGTATATTATACTACAGTGACAATTTTGTATACGAGATAGTTAAATAGTTTTATTCGTATTATATATAGTCAGATTAAAATCATGTAAAAACCATAATTGTATATGTTTTAACTCATCTTCGAAAATTTTGAAGTTGATAAAATCATTTTTTTTTAAATTGGTTAATTATTGCGAAAAAAAAATTATAAACTTGTCGCTTATTTTTCAACAAAATATACGAGTATTATGTAATACAATATTTCATTTTTTTGGGTCACTAAACATAAACTATCTAGTTCCGAGAATTTGGCAAACCATAAATAGGACACCGAAATCGTTGCCCTAAAAACGGCAAAACGAAAAGCCCCGACGACCAATTTGTTCCCGCAAGTTTTTCGTTATGGCGATCAGAAACTTTCAGCGCGAGCTGTAACGGGTGAAAATGAACGCGGGCGCACTCGAGAGACTTACAACAGAAGAAAATCGATTACCATCAATTCCTTCGAGGGGTGTATTCTTCTGGATAGTTCCTCGAGAGAGTTTTGCTGCCGAATCGCCCCGAAAGGACCGGAAAATGGGACGTTTTCTGGGCAGAACGTGCCGTGCGATTCGATCAATCGCACATGACCGCCCGTGCAAATGGAGTTTTGTTTCAAAAAATCGAGGTCTTGTGTTACGATGTGGGGTGGAAATTGAAAATTTTCAATTTTGAAGTCGAATAGACGGAAAAATGGGGCGGTATCGAAAATGGATTGTGCGCGAAGAGTGCATAATGGGAACTGGATATGGTTATCTTTGTGAACTTGCACGGAACTGTGAGAGATGCTTTGTTTTTTTATGATATGAAAAATTTCCATATTATTTTTAAAACTTTTGTTTTAAATCTGCCTAAATAATCTTCTATCTTCTAAATATATAAAACTCAAACGGTGTATGTATATATGTATGTATGTATGTATGTATCCAATAAACTCCTAAACCGATAGATGAATCTTTACTAAATTTGGCAAGAATTTGCTTTAAAACCCGGAGAAACTAACAATAAGTTAGCTAATATTGTTTCGCATTTCAGTTTTTTCTATCGATCGCCATACAAATTATAATATGAAATGTGCCGGCATTGCGATTGATTGTAACAATAATTAAAATCGATACACAATTTATTTTCAGAGTCCGAAGCAACGCCAGATACTAACCACTAGTTTCAGATAAATTCACATTCTCGTACAACGGAATACTAGAGTAGATTTGAGTTTAAATTTGGAAATTGTCAATCAATTCGATTTTTTTTAATACACGTGTGGCCTTCTGAAACGTTCCGTGTGTTTCAAGAGTAAAATTAGACGTTAGCTAGGAATTGATTAATCGCTAATGTCGAAATTAATTTTGAACCGAATATACGATTTGACGTTTTGTCAATATGTCAATGGGGCCGTACTAACGAATGATGGAGTGCTCGAAATAGAACATTTACCATTGTTATTTGCGTATCCTTTTACAGAACAACGGCCGACCTTTTCTATTTTAATTAATGCAATGATTTTTGTTTTAATCTATTTGAATGACAAGATATATACTGTTTAAACATCGAATGTCAATTATCAAACTCGATTTAGCCTTAATAAGCACAAAATTTATTTTATACAATTTCATTGTGTTTTTTAATTTAATTTATAAATTAAAATAATAAAAATAAAATTTTTTAAACTAAAACTATTTTTTTTATTAATATTTTTTATTCTATAAATTATACGGTACAATTTATAGTTTTATCGCCGTATTCAAGTTTCATGATAGCATGTCATTATATCTAATCATTTTTCTAACCCAATATTAATTGAATTTTAAATCAACTAAAAACATGTTCGAACGTTTTGTAATGTTATATTTTCAGTCATATCCATCGATAATCTATTATTATATTTTACATAAAATAAAATCGAGAAATCGTTTATGAAAATTCGATTCTTCTCAAAATGTTTTTAAAAAGCTTGTTTTATTATGTTAACGAAATAGTCTAAATCTCTAAAGCGTCTGCATATTAATCGAAACGAAAGAAACGCCTTCTCTACTTTAATTTCAATTGTGAATAATTAATCGGTTCGAATCGTAAGAATGGCAAAGCCGGTCAAAAAGTTCGACTTTGAAAAGCATTTGAAGCGTAAAAGGGTCTTCCAGGACATTCCTATCTAAAAATTTTCATTACGCAAAAAGAGTCTTTTTCCAGAAACAAAAAAAATACTAAAAATTATTACTGCGGACTCGATTTAGACCCTCTACTTTGAATCCTTTTGATTGTGATTCCCTTTTTTTCACAACTGTCAAAGGGTCCTTTAGTTAACCAAGTATATTTTAGTAGGTATAGATTTCGATTTTCGTAAGCCCAGAATCTTAATTATTTATATAACTTGCATATAAAATGCATCAATATATTTTTTAATACATTTAAATTAATTTTTAATTTAAAATCGACGATAATATAATTTCATTTTTAAAGATAATATTTTTTGCTTTGATAACAGATTTATGAATATCACTGATTTCGTATATTATTATATTATATCAAAGATCTATCAGTCATATCTTTTTAACACATCTATAAAACAACTTTTCCGGGATTACAAAATTTTCATATTTTCCAACACTTACACATATGAAACAATAATACAATCACTTGGCATGAATCAATCCAAAAACTCACACAACTCTCCTAACAAACTCCATCGAAAAACCTCCCAAAATTCGATAACTCGCAAAAAACACCCGACCAGATCAATCCAGCGGATAAATCGACATCGTAATTCCCCACTACGTAATATTAATGTTGGTTTTCCGAACTAAATTCGCGTTCAGTCCCAGTTTTGGTCGCTTTGTGCCTTAACTTTCGAGTCTGTGGTCGTGCCACGGTGTTTTGGAGGCCATTCATTAACGAAGGGAACTAACTGGCCTTTGACGTGCACCATCATCAACATACTAAAATTTGGCTATGAAAGGGACCCGATTCTCTGAATTCCAGAGCTGAAATTTTTCTATGGATCGTTGATGCGGTTTTGCGGGATTCTCGGAGTATTTTCCGGATGGTGTGATTAATATGTGTATGTACCGGATGTTTGGCGATAATAGAGAATCTACAAAACATCGTCTAATTTTAAAATATGAGAAATATGATGGTTTTTAAAAATGAATGCTTTTTGAAATCGTGCTTTGAGTCGTTAAATTTTAATTTGTGATTTTTTTCTATTAGCAGATTTATTTTCAGTAGTTGTTAAAAAAATAGTATTTATTATGATTTACATTAATCAAAATTCATATCTATATATCGGATAAATGTTTCCATTAACAATTAATTAGGTGCTCATTGAGTTTTTATAATATTTGAGTACTACTTAAATATTAAAAAAAAAATCTTGAAAAAAACAAATTATATGCGTATTTAAAAAAAAGGGATTTCGTTTTTGAAAATAAACGACATTTTACTTTTGCGTCATTGAAGAAATGAGAAAAGATTCTTGTTTGCAGAAAAATACACAGGATTTCAGTAGACGGCTCTAATTGAAAAAGGCGAAAGGAAAATGAATTAAAACGAAACCGGTGATAATCAGACCAGTCTTAAATATAAAAATAACAACGTACGCTTTCGATTAAGTTAACATTTCAAAGTTGTTAAATAAAAAACATAAACTTTGAATAAGATGTTGTATTATTATGTTTGATTAATATATGTATATGATAGTAAATTATGATTTATTGATATTCACCTAAATACTAAATACTTTACTTTAATAATATACTAATGCATTTTACCATAAGAAATTTATATCTTATACTAATACCTTATACTATATACATATTATATTACACTATACCTTAATGCTATTATAATAAATATAATACTTTAGAATCTAAAGTTTAGACGAAGATACAAGTAAATATTTTTCGAAATTTTCAAGTATCAATGTTTCACAATATATGCTAAAACAAACTATGTACATACATATATTCTCAACAGAATAATGTATCTTAAAACCAATTTGAATGAAAAATGAAACCTTTCAGTAAAAATTAAGTGTCGTATCGAGAAAGTGCTATAGTCGTAGCTACAATATAAATCTCAATTTAAAATAAAAAATGGTGATATGTACGTTTTCTCAATGCTTTTACATAGTGTAAAGAATATACGCTTATAGATTACTTCGCTTAAACGTCTGGGTGTTTTAGAAGTGGGTGCATGAAAAATCTTTAAAATTCCCTGGAAAAATACGTTGAAAAATGCTAAAGCTCCGTAAATAATGATAATAGATGAATCTCTGAACGACGTAGTACGTTTTATAATATTTTATAAAATAAGAGTTTTGTATAATATTATACAATGAAATACTGGTATGATCAAATAATTATCAATTAAATCTTAAAAATAACAATTTATCGATTTTTCATGCAAAATACGAAAAAATCTAAAAAAAAATTTATCACCTCTTAACTTCAAAAAAATCTCACAATACATATCCAACCCCCACAAATTAATCTCAAAAACAAACAAATACACAATATAACAGATATATCGAACGACCGGATCCGAATTTTCCCTAGCCCGATAGGTGTGGGGTTTCGATTAAGGTCCCCGAACAGTTTAAAAGACGAGATTAGTGAGACGGGCACAAACTCGCCCGAAGGTCCAAAGGATTAATTAAGGGATCTGACATTGTCCTCATCCGATGTTGAAATGTTAACCGACGCGTGTCCCGGGACGGGCGAATTGACACCTGCTACGTAACTGGTCGTCCCTTTGGGAAAAATGGTCTCGGTTCGTTGGGAAGATTGTGGCTTTTTCGTATTTTGATGATGTGTGGTGTTTGTTGATCAAATAACGTGATTTAGGGTCGGGTTGGATTGTATGTTCGTTTATATTATGTATTGATAAAAAAGGGTTATGTGTGTTTATGATTTGTTGAACGTTGAGGGATCAATCGTATATGTTGAACTTTGGTAATTGGAAAAAAATTAAGTTTGAATAAAAAATACTAATTAGTGTTCGTGTAGGTTTCGTGACTTGCTGTTTAAGTATTCCGTATTGAAAAAAGAAGTATTTCGAATGCGCTTTCGTACTTAAGACGTAAATGTACTTTTCTATTTCAAAAGCACGCGATTTAGCTGCGCGGTAGTTAAAGATATGCTTCTCACTTTTGAATAGTTAAAGCAATATAAAACGTCACTGTATATAATAAAATACTTATAAAAACGTTCGTATTACTTTTTAATATATGATCTTTGAAGAAATTTAACGGAATACATATTGCGGTCGCGATATTAAAAATATTCGATGCATGAAATTTTGGACCCAAATCAGAAACCGAGCCATATGTTAAATTTCACAATACATTGCACTACAACTATTATACAACAAAATTTGGCATGATCGGCCATAAGTCGACAGAATCAAAATGTCCTATAAACCTAGATCAACATGGAATATAAAAATAATAAAAATAAAGAAATACGGTTGTTAATATGTTTCGAATGACGAATGATGCCTTTCGACGCTGCCATAAAATTCTCGAACTTTTAAAAGCAGCCCCCATAAAACGATAGACGACGTTTTACTACACGAAAGCTTTATAAGCACCTCGAGAATCGTTTTATAGTGCGAAATTCGGTTGAAAAGCTGCAAGGAATCGGAAGGCAGTTGAAAAGGGGACCTAAGTTAAACCCCAGAAGAGTGTGTCTGTTAAAAGTGTTAAAAGTTTTCGATTTTATCATTCAATGACTATACATATTATATGATATATTTCATTGTGAATTGTTTGAGTTAAGATTTTATTATATATCTATTAACTGTGATTGAAAATTAATGTTTTCTGAAGAATTAAAAATGGTTCCTATGACCTAAAAGTGTGGGAGTGCCCATCCTTACAAATTTTCGATAGATGTCAAAAGCACTCAATTTATTAAATTTGATGACACGTTCTAAGAAAAACGCATTGAAAGTTCGGTAATTATAGGCTACTCATCCCTCTTGACCTTAAGATGTCACGCAGGCTAAGGTTAAGTTCGCTATCTTTGGACTCGATCGGCCATTTTGACCCCGTTAAAATGGCGGCCTCCATTGATTTTCCGAAAAAAGAAAAACACAAATAAGACGAATGAGAAGCCTCATCCCGCCACTGGAAAATGGAGAAAGAGCATCCTCGGGTGCATATTGAAAAATTAATATAACTGAAACGCTGTATTTTTCTCAGTTCGGTGGAGTGAAAAACGCAATAATACAAAAAGCAACACGTCCAAACATCAGAGGGAAAAGTCTGAAAAATTCTCCATCATATTAAAATTGTATATGAGCAATTTTAAATAAATCTCCAGACACTTGACGGATTAAATGGGCTTTCGAAATAACATCCGTGCTCGAACACGGCAGGGGAGTGTAACGAGATCGTTTACAATTATGCAGTAAAGCACGAAAGCTTTCGTGAAAAATCATATTTCAGCAAACGGGCAATTTATCCTGAGCTAATCGACAGTAAATATATTACAATTTAAATATGAAGGTGGCGAGTAATCAGTCAAATATTAAAACCTTCATCGACCCGTAGCCGATGTTTTGAATTTTTTATTGAGTTGGACAAAAATAAGTTTGATTACTGTATGTCAAGTCGAATCGTTAAAGTTCAAATTATGTAACGGTTTTTAATTAAAAAATTCTTTGTGAATTAATTAATTACTTTTTTCTTTCACTCATATATGCAAGAATGATACAACTGGAAAGAAGCCCCGAAGTCTTATTTATATAAACTTTTTCCGATAAACAGCCAGTTTGAAAGTGCTATACGCAATTCTCCAAGAAACTTCATAGATATTTTCCATTTCGTTCTTCACGAATCTATATTGAATACTATTTCTTCATTTACTTTCGGCCAAAAAGAATATATAAAATTTTGTGTTACAAAACAAGTTCTTAAAAAAATTGGTTTGTATCTAATATAATATAATATGATATTTCAACATAATAATTAAGTCATATTCATACAAATTAAATAAACATTACTTTTCCATATTAAACATTCATGTTAATCGATTGTCAAATAAATATATCCGATACGATTATAATAATAGATAATAGTTTAATAATAGATAAACCGCCATTTACCTAAAGCGTCACAGACAATTTCAGTTTTAAAACTCTGAAGAAGTTTTTTCATAATTTTGTTTTATAAAGTAAATTTTAATTTAAAATGAAATGACCAATTTAAAGCTTATTTATACAGCTAAACTGTAACCATATCAGAAAAATATGATTAACGATGTGTTACGCATTCGTTAATTTGATGGATTGTGACTGAATAGTTAATGTGTTGATAAAAAATTTACGACTATCCAGAGTTTATTTTTTCCCCACTCAAATAACGATAACGAATAGCTAAATTTATTTTTATTTGTACAATCGATTCGCGCAATTTCAATAATTATTTTTGACACTTATGATTATCTCACCACAAAATCTATTTCGTCTCGAAAAACCGTGCACAATATATTATATACAAAATCCTCTTTGAACTCCATCACAGAAATCGAATTCGAAAAGTGAAAAGTTCCATGCATCAATAAGAGTTTACTAGTCGTTTCTCCACTGTTGCAAGTGTCAATTTCACAAAGAACTCTACGTGATCCGCTTTGTGCCTCTGAACTTCTGGAACTTGATAGAATAAGACACGAATGAAAATAATTCCGTCAAACTTTAACTGATTCCTCATGTGTAGAAAAGGAACTCTCCCGTACGCGGTGCAACTTTGAAAATACAACTAAAACCGACACTATTTCGAATGCTTGTTAACGAATATTCCGATATTTCTCTATGCGAAAAAGCGGTGAACTTTATGCGAATAAAGCGAGGCCATTCCAGTATGCGACTCCATTGAAAATACAGACTGCTTCGCAAAATTTATTACCAGAACGTAAAGGAGGCGGACTCGCTGCGAAAAGGCCATTCAGCCCTTTTCGTTTGCCAATTTGCCATGAAAAAATAACAGTGTCAAGTTATTCGAAGAGCCCATTCTGCGTACCGAACTACGTAATAATCTACATATTTTATAATTTGAAAAATAAAGTTTCCGCTGGTGGAAAAATTCGAGGCTGTTTCAATTTTTGAATCAATCGTGACTCGAATGTTAGACGGTAGATTTTTTTTCAAACAGATTTGTATGTGTTATTGATATTTAACATATTGAAAAATTTTGTTATTTCGATTACATAAAATATTTTTAATTAAACCAATGAAAATCAAACAATAAGACGCTTATAATTTTTTTAACGGGCACGCATTCAATAATTAAATCTTATAATTCTAATTCGTAAAATCCTCAACTAAAGAAAAAACATGTTTGTTTTCAGAATGACGATTTCAATTATTTTCAATATCAGGGTATTGAGTTCCATTTCATTATTCATTCATGAGCGGCTGCTATTTGTGGCCCACGCTCGGGCATACTCTTTGTGCGATTTCGACTTTGTTTTTCGTATAATACCAGAACAAACAAACAAAACAACAATTTTTCGCTTTTCGTATTAAAAATAATTTTCTCGACATGTTCATTCGTAAACAAATTTTCTAATAAGGCATCTCAAAACGAGCCTATACCGTATGCTTAAATTTATAAAATAACCTCCCTTTAATTAGTCTAGAAATAAACGTATTCAGAATATTCCATCAAAATCCAATACAAGAATCGACTCAATGCCTTTTATAAAATATATTATATGTATCGATAAATTTTATCAAAAATTATTCTAATAATATAACAAAATTCAAAGTCGAATATTTCAAAAATTTATATCGAGGTAAATGTAACACATTCGTAGCGATCGGTGAGGCTAACAATCACGTATATATCTTCATAAATATAGGCACTATTAAAGGGGATGCCATACTTTGTATGGGCAGCACATAAAACAGCAATGATGGCGAATGAATGTTACAAGAATACACAAAACGCTATCGTCGGTCAGTAATGTGGTAGTCATTCGTCACGAAACTGAAACAACCCTAATTTGGTGTGTACGTATGAGGTAATAAAGGGTCGGTCGACGCACCTGCTGAAAAAGGCTTCTGAAGTGAAGAATTTATATACTATTTCGTCTAGACTCTAGGTGGAAAAAAACGCAGGTGAAATACATAAAGTGTATCTTGAGCATGGTATTATAAAAGCTGTGCGAAAACTCGAAGAGAATTTTTAGTTATCCGAAAGTGAAGGTGATTCAAAATATTCGATTTGAAGATCATGTTTGCTAGTTATTTTTAATGGCGTCTGTATTCGAAATTTCACCGAGTGCTTTTAAATGTAATTTAAAATTTTTGAAAGTCAAATTAAAATATTTTAAATCAATTTATTGAATTAATCAGTGTGTAAAATAATATATTTATCATTAGTAAAAAAGATTTAATTTTCTATTTGTTCGAATTGAAAAATTTTATTTTACGTCAAAAATTAATTGATTATAATTTTCTTACTAGCATACTTATCTTTAAATGTTGAAAAAGATAAAGTTTTATACCAAATAAAGAAAAGAAAATTTTCTTTTAGTATCATTTATATCGGTTAAAATTCAATGATTCCAACCATATTCAAAATTGTAAAATTTTCTCCATAATTATCTAGTTTAACAATTCTAAAAGTGTTGGCAAAACCATTACATGAAACATTATTACCCGACATTGTTATAAACGCTTATCGGACAACGAAAACTTTGATAATATGAAAAATTAACGGCAGTCATTCGCGCGAAGAAAACTTATCTTATCGGTACCTAAAATAATGTATAATATATATACAATAGGATTATATATACATTCCTTCGCACCATAATCCAAAATATAATTCGATATAATATAACTCGATTGGATCTCCCTTTATTCGAGTTTTCCTGTTGAAGTCCATGACGAAAAATAAGCAAAAAAATCCCCACAGGGCGTCAACGAAAAGTATGATTGAAAGGAAATTAAATTCTTCTCAGGTAAATCAATCGGCGGTACGCCTTTGAATATGGCGAGCCGCAAAATTCTATGGAATCGCTCGAATTTAAAATCATAAATTATCAAATTCGTATTTATCTTCGTTATTCCGAAACGATAATCTCATCGGAAATTGTGTTTATTATGCGCGAATTTTTCTTATTGGTTTCACCGTTCAGATCGGCTGTGTAAATATTGCGAAATTGTGTGAGTATTGAAATTGTTTCATGTTGATGTTAAGTCCATTATGAAAGCTTTATCGTTCTTGATTATCTTATCTGAACGGCATGCAAGTCTTGACCTTTTGATAATGTTGCACTTGGAATAGTAAATTCCGAGTATATTACGAGAAAGAAAATAGCTACTAGTAAAAATGTAACATACACCGTTGTTGAAATTTGGAAAATTTATAATTTTTCTATAAAGAATCAAATTGAATCGATTGATTACGAAAAAGTTTCCCATCTCTACCCTTAATTTTATTTTTTAGAAGAATTCTCTATCCTTAATTTCTACTTTTCTACGCTAAAGCGTAGAAAAATCAATTTTTCATATCATATATTGTATTTATAACATAATATTAGCAATAAGAACGAAATTCAACAAATATATGTACTTATATATTATATTATAGTTTTATATGCAGTGTGTGGTCTAACGTTTCGGAGAATTGGAACCATTTCCGACCTGAAGAAAACTTCTATTCCGCTTCTCGAAACCACTTGGCAACCTACAAGTCTCTTGACTTGTAGCCTCAAATTTCATATATGACAATCTTTTATTATACATATATGTATCAAATTTAGTTTTTCAGTAAAAGTATATCTGTATTAACTTTAAATCGTCGCGAAATTTTGTTTTTTTTTTTTTTTTTAAACGATTAAATGATTTTATACTTTTCATTATATGTATTATTATATATCACAACAATGTTTTATTTTTATTAATAATAAAATTAACGAAAATCTAACCTTTTAGATTTCAGATTAATTAATCGCATCGCGTATTTCCGCCGAAACATTATTATATTTCAGCACGTATGTTAAGCAGGTCGCGTTCGTCGGGAAATTGCGCGCCGGAAAATTTGTCGCTCGGAAAATTCCACGAGAATTTTCCGGCTTTCGCGTCTTTTCGCAACATTTTCATGTCGATATTCGTACCGAATTATCAAGGCGTATGTAAAGTCGAAATCGAGCCCACCTTGCTCATTCGAATCCGTCCTTCCTGAAACGATGTTTCTAATGTTCGGTGTTTCGCTTTAGGTTGTATACTTCAATCGAATATTGAAAGATGTGACGGAACATTCTCATTCAAACGAATATAAGCAAATTTTGATGGTTCGATTATTCTTCGTGCCGATAATAATAAGGGCGGTGCTCGTTTTAAGTGTTTTATGCAAAACCATTGATTTGAGATGTGTTATTTTAATATAAATGACATTTTTGTTTGAAAAAAAATCAAAGATTATTAAAACAGAAGAGGATATTATGATGAAAATTTTATATTTATGCAATTTCCTTCCTGAAATGAAAAATTGATGAAAGACGGGCACACACAAAGAAGACGGGGACTTTGACTTCATATCCGCTCAGATATAATCAAAACACACCTTTTATATGCGCGACAATAATTCCGAGAAAACCATGTTATATTATGTTTTTTCAGCTGAATTTTTCGTCAGGAGCTTGTGTAAGATTAAATCTACTTCAGTCTATTTTGCATTTGTCCCCACCCCAGTGATGGGACCTAATTCGAAATATATTGGACTTTTCTTTATGCGTTTTTTTTTTTATAGCAAACATAAGCCCATGTTTAATCAAAAGTATTACGTTATATATTTCTTTAAAAAATCATTAAAATTGTTTCATCTATTGCTAGTATTATATGATTTTATTTTAAATAGAACATTTTTATAATCGATTTTAGTTTAACGCTGAAGTTGAACATATTATATGTAGTTAATAAAGACAGGTCGTTCCCTTGAGATATTTCAATATTCAACTGTATGCGAGTCGACTTTTTTATCACTACATAAAAAAATGGTTAAATTTTTTAGTCTCAGAAACATCTTATAGTAAAAAATGTATATGGTGCATATATAGATTTTTTTATAATTTTCATTAGCAATTTTTCAAGATTCAACTTTAGGTGTTAGTAGTAACATAAAACAACCTAATAATAATAACGAATGATATCGATAATGTCTGAAGAAAAAATGAAGACAATAACTCATAAATGTTAGCAAAAACAAACGACTTATGACTTTATTAGATAATAATCATCAATAAATAGTATCTAGTTGTAAGCTGGTTAATTTTATTACTACTAATTGCAAGATATATTTAGTATTACATTTATCCCGACTTGGTACAAACAAATTCAATTTATTTTTTGGTCACCGGTAACGATTTTTCATTTTAGCAATATCGATAGTGACAGGGGACGACAATTTTGGAATCCCTCTCTGAATATGACAGCAAAATAATTGTCATGCAACAAAATTGAAATCTGCATCAAACCCAACATATTTATATCGAAATAAGTCCCAAAAACCAACAAAATTAATTAATCGTGCAAATGACCGAAAAACCGCATTCATCCACATACAACCATATCCAAAATCAGAACGGAACAAAATCACTCCGCCCGAACAAAATCGATCCGCCGCATTTACAATATTCGCAAGCCAACAAACCAATTTTTCTCCACATTGCAAATATTCATTTTTGCATTGACTACGCCTATGGGGCAGTATCGTATTATTGGAAATTCATATTGAACGCTGGTCCGACGTTATTTCACATCAATAAGTCGCATGAATGATATGCGGATCATAATTCGATCCCACAGGAACCATATTTCAATACGTCTTCGGGCATATCGTTGATGATGACCCGTTCGATATTCCAATAATGTATTATTGTTGTGTGAATGTGACCTCAATATGTCTTATTCGTCGAAATGACGCCCAAGTGTCCATAATCTTGAATTGAGTTAATCATATTGAAATTATATATATAATTTTTTTTTCCTTAGATCTAATTTTCGAATAGTCAATGGTGGTAAATTATTTATTTCAGAATATCGCATTTTCGGTGTTAATATAATATAATCAATGATGTAAATATTTTTGATTTTATCGTTTTGAGAAATTTGTTGAAAATAATTATAATACGGATTAATCAACTACGCTTCAACTAGATAGAGGTATATTATAAAATGAAATACATATTGAAGGAATGAAAATCTTGATTGATCCTGATAATATTTGTCTCGTTGTGATCAATATTCATATTATTTCATAAAAAAAATTGATCAAGATAATCCCACATTATTTGATAAGCCACGCAATATTCTTTATACTAAAGGCATTGAATTCAAAAAGGTTACATAACAGCTTTTTTCAAAATAGAAAGGATACTTATCTATTGTCGATGTATGTATATATTTTGGCATTTTTCTCGTCTGTTAGTCTATCAGATTCTAGTAAATCCAACACGACACGCGATAAGAGCCTTCGCGTTTTGCCTCCGCATAGAAAAAGATTAAAAAGTGTTGATTTATTGCTGAAACCACTAGGTCAACCTATTACCAGTCATATCTGATCATGAAAAACCACCTTACCCTTGAATCATCTTTCTATTAAATTCGATACGAATAAATTACATAGATGAATATCATTGAATTGTTTAAAAAAAATCGATTCGTACGCGAAAGTGTTTTATTTTTAAAAAGCTGAAAAAGTTTTTACTCACCTTTAACAATTTCGGTCTCGATAAGAAAACTGATTTCACAAAGTTTTACTTTTATCTTTAATATATTATGTTATATTATATGTATGTTATTTCTGGCCGAGCACTAAATAAAATTTTCATATAGAAAATTACTTATTTATAATATTATATAACCAATATTGCATAAATTAATCATTTTAAACGAAACCATATTGTATAATATAAAAAATTTAAAAAAATATATATTTCCAAAGTATTGCAACAAAAGCTTACAACGAATCTATTTTCAAATACAAATCCGCTAATTATACAAACTCAAAAACACTCCAACTTACGTCTACTTATCATAAACAATATTTCCCAAACATTCAAAATTTCAATCAAACCATAAATAACCGAAAACATAAACTTCGTCCGACGCACACCGATCATAGACTAAACTACGACGCAACTTCCAAACAACACCCAAACTTCCATCAATTATCACACAACACATTACACCCTCAAATCGATCTTCAATCATTCACAAATACAAAATCAATACACCTACAAAAAAAACCTACATCTCCCTCACAAAACGATCCAAAATCAAAAAACCGCCCCCAAAATCAAAAAAACTCCCAAACTCGCGACAGGTGCGAGCGCGCACAAAAGCGCGCGAACAACGCAAGTTTGAAAGTCACGGGCAAGGGCGAAAAGCGCGCTCTTTAAGACCACCGAGCCGTAGCCGGCCGGCTCGCGGGGGCCTCCGTAGCGGGGGCTACGCGACCGGCTACGCGACCGGCTACGCGACCGGCTACGAACGCGGCCCCGCTGCCACTGGCCGCGGCTCCGCCCCCGCTGCATGCGGAGCCCCCGCGCCCCCATCGCCGATGCGTTTCTTTCCCGCCGTTCGAAGGCTGTATGGGAGTTTTAGTTTAGTGTTTTTTGAGGTTGAAGTTGCTCAGAGACCAAACGAAATCGTTCTTTGAGCATCTGTGGTTGGTCCACATCTGGACGATGTTGCTGATCGGTAGTTCATGGGTGTGGTTAGGGTTTCTGAAAACCCGGGTTTTCAAAATCCGTCGGGTCCGGGTCCAATATTTTAGATACCCGACGAGTCCGGGTCGAGTCCGGGTCCAAAATAAAATGTTTTAAAATTTGAAAAATAAAAATACATACTGCAGACGGAAGATCGCAACTGTGAACCTTCCGTGAAATGAAAGCATTTAGGCAGGTATTTCTCAAATTGAAATACATGACGCATTCGAAAATGCATTGTATTTCGGAAAACGGAAGTGCATCCATATATGCCCCATTGAATTTTATTATCCTTAGCGGTATTCTGAGAAAAAATTATTTGCGTACGAAAATAACGTTTTACATATGTATATACTTTAAAAGGCAAGAAAATTTTAACTTCAAATATTTCGAATTGCTTATTCCATTTTTGTTTTTCGCCTATATTTTGTTAAAAAATTAAATTTTATAACGCATTTTGATTTTAAAAAAATATTTTTAATTAAAAAAAAATAATTTCTTGTTACCCGGACCCGATCGTTTTTATTCCTGGGTCTCGGGTCTGGGTTTTAGGTCCATTACCCGACGGGTTCGGGTCCGGGTCGGGTCGAGTCCAGAAACCCTAGTTGGTCCACATCTGGACGATGTTGCTGATCGGTAGTTCATGGGTGTGGTTAGGGTTTCTGAAAACCCGGGTTTTCAAAACCCGTCGGGTCCGGGTCCAATGTTTTAGATACCCGACGAATCCGGGTCCAAAATAAAATGTTTTAAAATTTGAAAAATCAAAATACATAGTTATGTTACTACAGACGAAAGATCGAACTGTGAACCTTCCGTGGAACGAAAGCACTTAGGCAGGTATTTCTCAAATTGAAATACACAACGCATTGTATTTCGGAAGACGCACGTGCATCCATATATGCCCCATTGAATTTTATTATCCTTAGCGGTATTCTGAGAAGAAATTATTTGTGTACGAAAATAACGTTTTACATATGTACGTATTTTAAAAGGCAAGAAAATTTAAACTTCAAATATTTCGAATTGCTAATTCCATTTTTGTTTTTCGCCTATATTTTGTTAAAAAGTTAAATTTTATAACGCATTTTGATTTTTAAAAAATATTTTTAAGTAAAAAAAATATATTTCTTGTTACCCGGACCCGATGGTTTTTAGTCCCGGGTCTCGGGTCCGGGTTTTAAGTCCATTACCCGACGGGTTCGGGTCCGGGTCGGGTCGAGTCCAGAAACCCTAGGTGTGGTATAGTATGGCTTGATTGATAGAGGAGCTTTTTTAGTGAGAATATTGCTAGGTTCTCTTCCCAATGAAGATTCCCACGCTACCGTTGGGCTTGTGCCTGGAGGTGTCTTTTTTTTTTCTCCCCATTTTACCTCTTTTTTATTTTCAAGGTTACTCCTACCTATTTAAATCTTCTATCCTAATTTATTAATGGGTGCGATTTAACTGTGCATTAAAAAAAAATTGCACCTTAAAACAAATTACTTGTGCATTAGAAAAATGTACGATGTGCGTTATTTCTGGTGCATTAAATAATCTTGCATTGAGAATTATTTTATTCATAGTATGCAATAGAAAAATAGTTTGTGCAGTATAAACTGAGCATTGAAAAAATATGAAATGTGCAATAGAATGAATGGTTTGTGCATTAAAGTGACAGTAGGTGGCAACGTCGCCTTTCTCTATAGGCAATACAATACAACTGTCAACTGTCAAAGTATTATCGTTTACATTTGTTTACGTATGAACGGAACGACAGAATGTTATACATTTTATTAACAATTTGATCTACTTTTGAATCAATGTTGATTTTGTTTGAATTAGGTTTGTTGCGAACAGATTCTATTATGAAAGTTTTGAATAATGGTCGTGTGGTTGGTATTTTTTGTCCTGGTCACATTTTCAACGTTGCCGTCGTTTACTTTCATTCATTTTAATGCACATTTATTTATTTTAAGGAACAGATATTTTTTTCGAATGCACACATTTTTATGCTTTTGTTAAATGCACACAATATTTTTTTGAATGCACATTTGATTTATTTAATGCTCAGGTTTAATGCACAATTATTTTTTATGAATGCACGTTTAAATTGTTCCCATTTAATTTACTAAACTACCTAAATCCTCATATTGAGCCGCAGTCACACCAGTCAATCATACATCCATCTTCAAGGAACATTCATTCATCTTTTACACCATCGCCTAAAGGTGTCCATAAAACATTTTTCTTCCTCTCGGAAAAAAAAGGTTGGAGTTGTACTTGGAATGTATGCGTTTTGTTTGGGTTTTACTAGGATTGATAAGTTATGTTGAGTTTTTGGGGTGATGGTGTATTTGTAAACTGCTTGTGGGTTTCATACGTGGATTTCATATGGGCGAAGCAAAGAATTCTTCATTATTGCTTTGTTCATGAAATTTAACAACATCTGGTGGTGTGTAGGCGCCATCTAACGTAGGCGCATCATAGTTGCATTATTTAAGATCTTCTGTCAAATATAACAGTTAACGTGTCTTACGACAATGGTGGGGAACCTTACTACGTTCACGTGTCAAAATTTCCAAATATTTTTTACTGAAAAGTATCAGGCGTGTCAAGGAAATATTAATGTCTTCCATAAGTATGTAATAAGGCACGTTAATTATCATATCTGACAAAGGATACAGAATACACCACCAGACGTTGTTAAATTTCATAGACATAGCTCTAAATTTCTTTGCTTTGTCCGTGGACGAAGCGATTATACAAAAGCAGCGTAACATATGAATGTTTGAATATGAATGTTTGTGAAAACGATTCGTTTGGAGACTGCTTGTGGGTTTTTGTACGTATCTTTAAAATTTAACAATGGGTTTGAATGTGCGTTTTTATATTTTGTTTGAATGAATTTTAACTGGACTGATTCAATTATATTAAATGTAAGTGAAGAGAATAAACTTTTTCGTAATGTACTAAACAATTGCTTTTACGACTTTTTTCCAGTTTTTTTTTGTAAAAAGGTGAATGATATCGTTTTGATTCGACTAGGTCAGTGTTAGTATATAAGGGGTGAATAAACGATGATTAGATTACCGAGTGGGATAGTGAACGTGAAACTTACTTAATTTCGTTAATGTCCCACTTTTCTTTTCCCTTGTTATTTTTCTTGTAATATTTCTGTTTATTTTTCAAGATTATTATTTTTCTTGTTTCAATGCATGTGGATATGCACTTATTTTTTATATGAATAATATAAATAAAACTTAAATAGTTTTCATATCGAAGTAAAGTATATAAAAATTATGAGATCATTATACAATATACATATAATACATATAAAATATTTCAATTATTCAATGAGCATTATTACAAAATCTGACAATAAAAACGTGTTATAAAACGTATACACACGACATCATTAACTAAATAGAAAACGACGCTTTAGAAATCCATTTTCTTCAAATGTACTCATTGCATGTTTTCACTCAATCTAACATAAGCAATGAAATGACACGAAAAAACTAACGTATACCCAAAAGTAAAAACAAACAGCAAACGGAAAATTTCATATCATTATTAATCTATTCTTCACAATTCGCATCCTTCCGAGCGCACGCAATTCACCACTCGATTAAGAAGCCTCCATAAAAGCCTAATTAATTTATAAAAATTCTTATGCTAAATAAATAAGGAATAAATCATGTCTCCTTTCTTTGGGAAAGCAGTTGCGTGCTGCCGCTTTGTGCTAATTAACCAATCGAGCTTTGACAAAGCGATATTCATTGGTCAATTGTTTGCACGCAATCGGCTTTTATAAAATGACTCGATTGTATAAAAAAATCAAATAAATATATTAAAATTAAGTCTTGGTTAATGCATCAATTCTATTATAATTCATCCATCAAGGTTGAATGATAAATGTTTTCAGTAGATGGATGAGAAAGTACATATGAGTACATGTTGTGATCTGTTCTTCGTTTTCGAAAAAGTAAGGCTCGATTACTCAGGAAACTGTACACCATACCACCACCTTGGATAATATGGTATTTTTATGGTATCACCTTGGTATTCCAATTGAGATATTACAGCGAACAATGAAGAATTTCAATAGCAGACTGAAAGAATGCACTTTTCGAAAAGAATGCCATCTACAGGACGTAATTTTTTTTAAATGTCAAATTAAATTTCTGTTTCATAAATTGTAAAATATAGTGGTTTGATTTTTGACAATATTTTTTTTTTTCTTTTAGGTTCTCTGTATTTTTTCTGAACGTTTCAAAAGTATCCGTTTTTCTGTGCCACCTAAATAATATCGTTTACCAAGTCATTTGAAATACGATATAATAGTTTCATAGAAATTTAGTTTATAATATTGAAAAATATAAAAAAATTTATAGTCTCAAAAAATATTGTCTTAAAATGACTTATTTTTTAATCTATATTTAATTTTTTTTTCCTATACATTAACAGAATAGTCAATATTTTCAATTGAATATTTTTCTTAAAACGCCATCTATACACAATCGTCACAAACCAAATTCACACCTACTCATTCCACATTTCAGAAAATAATCAAAAATCGAATCATTACAATTATCACAAATTATATAGAATCATTCGTTCGAGCACATGTCGCGCTCCGTCGTCAGAACAGAAACCAATTTGCGTTGAATAATTCATTCGAACGGATCGAAACCCGCCGAAGACATAGATATACGGGTTCGGGAAATTAAATTAGAGGGACTTAAATTGTATTTCGATGTTATCTGCGACGGAAACTTTCCGGGTGTTTACGGCAACTTTGCAGCGGTTCGAACCACCTTTCGGCTGAAGCGGGAAACTTTTCGCGGACGAGCGCGAAAATTCTCGGATGAATTTAATTAACTGCGAAAGAAATGTGTCGTTTTAATTGAAGGTTTTTGTATTAATATAATTTTTTTTTTTTATTTTTTTTATTTAAATGTGTTTACGTGGTTTGAAAAAAAATTCGGTAGAGGGATCATGTGTTGTATTTATTTCGAAAAAAAATATTTTTGATGATTGCTTTCAATTTAATATACTTGTTTAACAAACATTTCTTCTGCTAAATTATGTGTAAAAGAAAAAAAATAATTATTATAATTATACATTCAAATTTATATTATCGCAAGTTAATGGGTGGATAATTGAAACCATAACATTATTTCAATGTTGAAATTATCAATATTTAAGTTGTCTTGTTTCTAGAAATAATATCAATTACGCATGTAATTAACTTAACAAATTATTTTTTAAACTTATATATGTTTATATTCTAGACCCCCAATATTTGATGGGGAGACCTTGTCCTGCAATGGGCACTAAACTGGTCGACAATGATGATGTTTATATTATAATTGTGCAATAATTTTGCAAAATAATAATTTTCTTATTCGAGCTGAAGCCAAATTCAAATTCGAATATAACAAAGAAGTATAAAAACGATAGATCAGCAATTTGTAAAAACGATATACTATTAATCAATTCGAATTCAATACGCTTCTAGAACGTTCGCCCAAACGAAAAAAAAAAACATCAACCACCCCTCGACCATATTCTAGAACCAACTCAAACCGGCAACCTAACGAACGCAACCTCACAAAAACCACGCGCACCCAAAAGCGAAACCCTCCCTCCTCGACAACACACCGACCAACCCGAATACAAACCCGAAAAAAACGCATCGCAAATTTCAGAACAATCCTAAAAACCACACCAACCAAAAAAAGGGTGACGATACGTTTGTCCAAATAACGCAAGCACACGCAACGCACGCGCAAATTTTTCGAAATTTTCAAATTAAGGTGAAAAACGTTTAATACGAAACTGAAAGCATCAAAATGTGATTTTGTGTTAAAAGAATTTCATTTATAGTATACATAGGTACATACATACATGCATAATATTTTATCAGTTTCATAGCCCTGATCATTTGTTCAGAACCTTTTTTCATTCACGTGCCAAAATTTCCAAATACATATTTTTTACTGATTATCGGGAGTGTCTAGGGAATTTTAATGACAAAAAAGCTCTCAAAAATTTGATTGATTAAATCAGGCTTGTCCAAAATCTCGATGTGCAGGGGCCACTTTGGCCGTAATGTTACACAAACATCGGGGGCCACTTACAAATTTCAAATTTCAAAATTTCTACTGTTGTAAATTCAAAACGTAAAAAGTATTAAAATATTGTTACAGTCATTTATTTCCATTATAAAACTATTTCGATGAGTACATTTCGGAATAAATGCTGTTCGTTATTTTTTTTGTGCGAAAAGTGGGGGCCACTCGTGCGAGCACTCAGGGACACTTTGGCCCCGAAGTGGCCCTTTGGACAAGCCTGGATTAAACGGTACGTTCGAAATCCCTTTAACACATTTTGGTGCATTCGTGTTAAACGTTTTTCACTTTGATTCGAAAATTTGCGCTTGGGTCGCGTACGCTAGTATAATTTGGCCGGTTGGGGGAAGCTAACGCACACGAAGCAAACCCACACGAAGTAAACTCACAGGAAGCAAGCTCAAACGAGGCAAGCTCACAAGAAGCAAGCTCACATGCTTTCGAATATTATCGTATCATTTAACAAGAATTATTACTTTGGTACTGACAAAATATTATGGACGTATACTATTACGTCTAATGTGAAATTCTTTTAACACAAAAACGCATTTTGGTGCTTTCAGTTTCGTGTTAAACAGGGCTGTGGAGTCGGAGTCGGAGTCGGAGTCGGAGTCGTGAAAAACGAGCGACTCCGACTATTTTTTTTTATATAAATGCATTTTTTTTAATTGCGAAATTTATGAAATTTTAATTACGTAATAATTAAAGTGTATAGCGTATGAATAATAAACGTGTAAGTAATCGAGTAAGTACGAGTAGTAGGAGTCGCGTTGAGACAGGAGTCACCAAAATCTAATGCATACAAGTTGATACAAGTCTACGCCATAGTTTTTGTCACTTTCATTCTTATGTCGAAAAACTAGATCCGATTAAAACATCCTCGTTTGAGTTCCAATTTAGTGGACAAAAGAGACTGAATTTCAAAATGAATTTTACGATGCATTGAAAATAGTTAAAAAAAAATTGACCGATCTTATAATTTAATTGTTAAAATGGCCAAAAAACTCAAGTATTCGTAGAGCGGTCATTTTCCGCTCTTGAAATCCTTAATTCTGATTTGAGAGCTTCTTCGAACACAGATTTAATAGAAGCTATGTTATTATTTAGGATAAATTCAAATAAATAAACTTTAAAAATATTTTATTTTTATGCCTTTAACGTATATTATATGAAAATTTTGGCTATTTGCCGGATCGGTTTAGTGATATTTGACTAAGGGCCGATCTTTCAATTGTCGGTTAAGAGTTATTCTCGGAATAAGCCTTTTAGTTTTTATGGTTATTCGCGGCCGGTCACGGATAAAGTCACGTATAAAGTCACGGATAAAGTCACGGACAACTAGCTTGTAGTTGTCCGTGACTTTATACGTGACTTTATCCGTGGCCGGCCGTGAATAACCATAAAAACTAAAAGGCTTATTCCGAGAATAACTCTTAACCGACGATTGAAAGATCGGCCCTTAATACAAATAAATAGAAGCGGTTGGAAAAAAAACCTGATAAAATTAAACTTTTTTTCAATCGGAGTCGTAGTCGTCGGAGTCGGAGTTGGAGTCGGAGTCGTGTTTTTTCTTAACGACTCCACAGCCCTGTTGTTAAACGTTTTTCACTTTAATTTGAAAATTTAAAAATTTTCGAAAGCACGTGAGCTTGCTTCGTGTGAGCTTACTTTGTGTGAGCTTGCCTCGTTCGAGCTCGCTTCGTGTGAGTTTACTTCGTGTGCGTTTGCTTCGTGTGATTTAGCATCTGGCCACCAATTCGGCCTTATATCGCGTACGCCCGCGTCATCTGTGCAAACGTCCGATCACCAAAAAAAAAAAAAACAGCGGCGTCGTCGTTTTGTTTTGAGCGCACAGTGTTGCCAGTCTTTGCTAGCCGGGGCGGCCGCGCTCCTCCCCGCCCCGCTGACGTTTGGCCGCCTGCGGAGTCCCGGCGTCGCCCCCAACAGCACCCGCCCCTCAGCCGTCGCCCCCCGACAACCGAGGTACCCCCTCGCCCTTATACACCCCGGACCCCGCAACCCCGCGGGGCCCCACGCGGGGGCGGAGGCGCCGCCCCCGGACGCACCCCTCCTCCATTTTGTCGCACTTCCCGCTGTTTAGCATGCGGTCGGCCTGCGCCCCTTTGCGGGCCCCCGGTTTGCGGAGTCGCGTCGGGCGAGGCTGCGCCCCCGGCCGTGTGTGCGTTCGGTTCGCGGTGCAAAATCGATACGAGGCGTTGTTTGGGTGCGTGTCGCCGATTCCGCTATTCGTACGTACGTAATCGTTTTCGCATTTTAATTGTCGGCTTCGATCGATTCGCTTTTGTGCGTTTCGCGGATTCGTTTCGGTGGGTGTTTCGCGTGTCGAGTATCGATCATATGTTTTCGGTGTTGTGTGTTTGTTCTGGTCGTTTCGTGTGTTCCTGTTTTGATGTTGAGGGTTTGTTGCGTTTTGACGTTTAGTGTTGATCATGTTTTAATGCATGATGATAAAATGTATTTCACCTAATGGTGGAATATAGGGGTATACTTAGGGGTACTCGACGCGTACTTTAATCGTGTCCTATCATCGTGTATTGTGATTCAAATGTCGATCATATGTTAGGTGATATACAAAATACATATAAATTATTTTGATGATGAGAATTTTTTGCGTTTTGACGTTTAGTATTGATCATGCATTTGGTGAAATGTGGAAATAAACTTATGGGTACTTAACGCGTACTTTAATCGTGTCCTATCATCGTGTATTGTGATTCAAATGTCGATCATATGTTAGGTGATATACAAAATACATATAAATTATTTTGATTTTTTTTTTTTTTTTTTGCGTTTTGACGTTTAGTATTGATCATGCATTTGGTGAAATGTGGAAATAAACTTATGGGTACTTAACGCGTACTTTAATCGTGTCCTATCATCGTGTATTGTGATTCAAATGTCGATCATATGTTAGGTGATATACAAAATACATATAAATTATTTTGATTTTGAGAATTTTTTGCGTTTTGACGTTTAGTATTGATCATGCATGGTGGGGAAATGTATTTCACCTAATGGTGGAATATGAGGATAAACTTAGGGGTACTTGTACTATAATCGTGTCCTATCATCGTGTATTGTGATTCAAACATCAATCACATGTTAGGTGATATACAAAACACATAAATTATTTTGATGTTGAGAGTTTTTTGCGTTTTGACGTTTAGTATTGATCATGCATTATGTGAAACGTGGGGAAAAACTTAAGCGTACTTTAATCGTGTCCTATCATCGTGTATTGTGATTCAAATGTCGATCATATGTTAGGTGAGGTATAGAATACATATAAACCAATATTGGCCGATCCCATCATAGCTAACATTAAACATTCGTAATGTATTATTGTGATTGAATATTGAAAATTAAATTAATCTATGCACTCAAATAACATCTTATACTCTTATTTTGATGTTGAGAGTTTTTTGCATTTTGATGTTTAGTATTGATCTTGCTTTATGTAAAATGTGGGGAAAAATTTGTGGGTACTTGACGCATACTTTAATCGTATCCTATTATCGTGTATTATGACTCAAACATCAATCATATGTTAAGTGATAAAATACATACGAACCATTGGCTAATCCCACTGTAGTTAACATCAAACATTCGTAATGTTTTATTGTGAGCAATTATTCAATATTAACAAAATTAATTTGATCTATACATAAGAATCGTATCTTATATTCTTATTTTGAGAATTCTTTGCTTTTTGACGTTTAGTATTGATCATGCATTAGGTGAAATGTGGGGATAAACTTATCGGTACTCAACACGTACTTCAATCGTGTCCTGTTATTGTATATTATGTCTTAAACATTGATCATATGTTAGGTGAGCTATAGAATGTATATAAACCAATATTGGCCGATCCCATCTTATTTGACATTAAAACTTTCATGATGTATTATTGAAAGCAATTATTTAATGTTAACATTACATGAACCTATACATTTGAATCATATCTTTTACTCTTATTTTGATGCTAAACATTCTTTATATGTATTTTTACATTTACACTTTAAATGTCGATCATATGTTAGAAGAAATATAAAATATTAATTAACACATTGTAATTTTTTTTTAATATTTCGATATAAGACAAACTGTTGTTAATAATTCATTAAAACACTAAAAATCATGCATCCAGTATCCATTAAAATTAATATTTATTAACATTGTCACATATATAAATATTCAAAATAGAAACATTTGTAAACATTTTTGGGAAAATAAACATAGACAAGCAAATGTTTGTGAGTTGGATTTTGAAATATTTCACATGTAATATTCGATTTTTATCTGTTTTCTGAGTTGGTTTTTTATTCTGTTGCAGCTCCTGAATTCTGAGGAATTCAATTGCTGTGTAATAATGTAAAGTACGGTAAAAATTATATGTACCAAAATTACCTAAAATAAAAGAAAGTATTTTTGAAAGTAGTACTTATTGTTAGTAGTAAAAGAATGATATTAGTGTTTTTTTTTTTTTTAAATAACACTAAATACAATAATTTTGTTAAATTTTTTCATGTTATTGTTGCTATTGGTAAATTATTTTAATCTGATTCCTATAATATTCTGCAATTTGAATCTACAATAGTTTTAAACATGCTTCAATTTGAAAAAGTTAGCAAAATTTCTACAAGGCTGTCTCTGTCTACTCAAACAAGAAATAACATGATTAAGTAAACGTAAAATTTTCATTGAATGATTCTCAGTAATAACATTATAGATTTTACTCTTTTTCAATAGCAGAATGTGAAATTGTTAAAATATAAAAGTATGTCTTATTGATAGACGTTTTTTAAATATAATCATTTATTGCAAAAACATTCAAGCATTAAAATATGTTAAATTTTATTTGGGATATATTTTCTGATATTTCAAATTGAAATATAACTATTAACCTAACGCTGCATGCACATGTAGTCCCGAGAAGTCTTGTAGGAGACTAGGTAGGGTGCGCCGAGAAGGAACGCAACGGATGCGAGTGACGCATCGGCCCTGGAGACGGCGGCGTGTGAACGCTATTGCTCGCATCTCGGCGCACCCTACCTAGTCTCCTACAAGACTTCTCGGGACTACATGTGCACGCAGCGTAACTATTAATTTTCAAAAATCATTAATTTATACTGCTATCAAATTTTGTTCAGCATAATGAAAAGCATGTCACGAGTCAACAGCCATTATTGAAAATCCTCATTATTTGATCATTTATTTTTGATAGATTAAAATCAATAATATTTATTGTCACTTTAAAATCAAATACTTTGATTGTAACTTACATAAAATTATTAACATTACAAAAGCATTGGAGCAGATATGCACAAACTATTGCTATTATTTTTATAAGATAAGATAATTTTCTTGATAATTTATTTACAATCCTAGTGTAAAAAAATAATCATTAATTCTTGGAATATATACGCCTTAAGTTTAAAATAATACTGTTTACAAACAGTAAAAATATTTTTGCTCTTCATGAGAAACGATTAGTGATATATATCGAAGGAAAGCCCACCATCCTACCCGTTATACGCACTCCATTCTATATCAATTTCCTGAACCAGCTTAGCTGGGTACCAGTCGAAACTATGGGCACCACATTTACATTTACTGAGAACTCTATATTTGACTTTTATCAAAGCAATCGTGAAGAACTGCTTTCTGAATAATTAATGTCATATATAGAAATAGTTTATAAGTAATAAATCTCTTAATATTATCCATATTCGTACATTACTCATGTTGGTGAATACCCCATTTTTATTTTAAAGTTAATCATAATCATTAACATGGTTTTTTTCTTTTATAAACACAGAACAGTGGCAGTAAGAATTATACAATTTGGAGGGATGCCTCGCTGCAGCAAAAGGCAGCGGAGCAGCGCACCTCCTCCCACATCATGGCTTACCGAACCCTCATTGATAGCACTTTCAGCTTCTACACCTACTTCACTGGAAACCACTCATCACAGTAAAAGATCTAGACACAGCAGGTATTTATCATATCTAAAATATATATATTCAAAATAATCGATTCAATTTAACGAAAATAAGATTAGTCGAAATTCAGTTTTCAAAATCATAGTCGTATTAATTTGTGTTATGGTCCGACGTCCATTTTTATTGTACGATCAAAATAGATTCGCTGGTGGTGACAGTGAGCAAGCTTTACACAGTATAGATATTTTTAGGCGTTAGAAGTAGTGGTAGTATTAAGCTGTTTCTTTCATGAACAAATACACGTTTGAATATTTTATTGATATATTTAGTTGTGGTCGATAGTTTTCTCCAAGGTTTTTTTTATAAATTAGTCGTACAAAACCTCAGTATTATTTTGCAAGTATTCAGTTCAATGTTACTGCTGTCAAAATTCAATAAGTGAAAAGTATCATCTAAATTTTCCGTTTATATATTCCATGGAAGACGAATAGTGAGTTGTTACTGTTCAGACCATGTTTTAAATATTTGGATTGTACACTTTGTCAATTTTACTCTAAAATATGTGAATATGTTTTTCAGCAATAGACGATATTCCAAATCTGATGATACATCATTTAGTGTGAAACGATGTCTGACATGGTTTCGCGAATACACAACTCCCGATGAACCAGATTTGCTAGGTATGTATGCTTAAATTTGTATGTTTATCGATTACGCTTAATCAAATTTGATTTAAACCGATGCATAATCATCCATTTAGGTCCTGAAGGGATGGAAAAATTCTGCGAAGACATCGGAGTGGAACCAGAGAATGTAGTTATGCTAGTGTTAGCATATAAAATGGGTGCCAAACAGATGGGATACTTCACTCAAGAAGAGTGGCTGAAAGGTACGAAATTTTGTTTAATTATATAGTCGAGTAATTTTGGAAATATATATTTTTTTAATACTGAAAAATTCTTCACAGGCTTAACAGATTTACAATGTGACAGCATTAGTAAACTTCAAAATAAACTTGAACACTTACGAAATCTTCTTAATGATCAGCATCAGTTCAAAGCAATATATAGATATGCTTATGATTTTGCCCGTGTAAGTAATATTATTGAAATATTTTAAATAATTAAACATTTACAAAATTATTATAGAGATTATGTTTATTTCAGGATAAAGAGCAACGTAGTTTAGAAGTAAGCACAGGACGTGCGATGCTCGGATTACTTCTAGGCCGATCTTGGTTGCTGCATGCACGATTTTCTCTATTCCTAGAACGTTCAAGATATCGTGTTATCAATCGTGACCAATGGTGTAACATTTTAGAATTCAGTCGAACTGTTCATCTGGATCTTGACAACTATGATGCTGACGGTGCTTGTGAGTTTTAATATCTATACCTACAATAAATTAAATAACTAATATGCATTTTTCTAAAATTATGTGATTTTTTTAGGGCCCGTCATGTTAGATGAATTTGTGGAATGGCTTAGGCAAGAACAAGAGAGTACAGAAATAAATTGTGAAGCAGATAGCTGAAAAAAATAATAAGCTGACATCACTACATCCCAACTATTTATCAAATATTGAAATATTATCCTAGTTGTAATAATATTTGTAACCACATCATATAAACGTTAAAAGGCTGATTCTGAGAAATTTGTAAAACATTGATACCCTACCATGACATGTGTAAATATAATGTGTGAATATGCAAAAATTCGTTAAATGTTAAAAATGTTGCATTTTATCCCAAAAATGAAAAGCTTTCCCTTTATATAATTGTTTGGTATATCATAGTTTATTTTGTGTAAAAAAATGATTCATCGCTTTGTTCATCTTTGCGAACTTGGATATTCCATCAAAATATAACGAGACTTTGGGATTAGATCAAAACATGCAACAATTAACAACTAATTAGCCATACCAGTGAAATAAACTAGTATGTATTCTTATTTTAGTATTTCAATATGTGAATCTCACTCTGTAACAGAAAAAAACAAGTTACTTTACTTGCCTTTATTTTACGAGGACAATACAAGACTGTTTATTAATTTTCAATACAATTTATTTTTTATACAAAGTCAAAGAATTGTTTTCAGCTTTATTTCCTTTCGTTTTGGTGTCAGCTTTATATTCATCTCATTTATTTCTTGAATCGTTTAGTTTTTATATGGCATTTTGATTACTTGCAAGATATTTATTTTGTCTCACATGAAAATTAAGTAAATTACTGTTTGATAATGTGGCAAATAATCCAATAATTTGGCAAATACACCAAATTTCCAATTGACGTTTTACATACACGAGGATTATTATTTTAACTAATGTAGAATATTCAATTGATTAAATACATGGATTCATTTACAATATCTATCTGCTTTCATTTTACTTCTACGATCTAACAATGTTTCATGGAGATTTCCTTCCACTCTTGCTTTCTTCAAATCTTCACGATTATCTTGATTGATTTTAACCTTTTTATCCTGAAACTTTTGGAACTTTTTCCTGCAAATAACGATTAAAATATAACAATTTTTCAATTATGATTATTATGAAAATTCGACACACTACTAACACATAATTTTCTTCTATCTCATCTAAATTTCCCCTTTCTTCAGTTGGCACGGATGATTTCGTATCCACAACCCTCGAAGCTAAAGAACGAATCGTACAATGCTCTGCTTCACCAGCTTTTTTGTTTTTTGCAATCAACGAATCATCTTCATCTATTGATATAAACGATCCTAAAGCACTTAAGATGGCCGTCTTACCTAAAATGCATAGTAAATTTATTTAATGTTACATTAAAATTTATATTCAGGTATCCCTCGTTTAACACGGTTTTTGTTTTGTTGAAAAGAAATTGTTTTTTGATGAAATTCTATTTTAGCGATGCAAATCACTGAGAATTACGTTTATGATGCATCTATGCTCTTTTTATCTATTAAAAAAAAGACACTTGAAGAACAATATGTACCCTTTGTAAACATTTAGTTTCTTGAGACTTCAAGACGAATCTTTCAATTTCAACTAATTGTTCCAATTGAAACCAAAGGTAATAATAAAAGTTTCCATACAATTTCAACAATTTCCGCAAAAACTGACATACATATTTCTTAAATTTTTCTAAAATAAAAACTATCTTCCTTATTCCATACATTTGTATGACTCGTTTTACACAATTCCGTGTTAAACCTGTATCACGAGAAATCTAAACATAACACACCATTTTCCCAAACGGGCTCCCAATGTTCAAGAGGTCCGACTGCATCTGACCGAGCTATCACATGACCAGCATGGTCAACACCCAGATACTTCCCGTATCCAGATTTGAACGCTACGCTACGTGAACCTGCTGGTACAGCCGTCAGTATTTCTTCAGGAGCTGGACCGTCTGATCCTCGAGGAGGGCCCAGAGCTAACAAACCACTGTCTAACGCAGCGATATATGCACCTCCCCATTCTATTGCTACGCAGCCTTTTAAGTCGTCTAGCTCTTCGACTTGCCACCATCCGCCATGATTGGCAGCATCGAGATCGACTTTTACGACTCCCTTTCCTTCGTCTTTGTTTGAGCTCTTTTTATGTTTCCTCTTTTTAGCTCTGAAATGGTAGTTTCTAAATGAAATATTGAAAGAAAATATTTTTAAGTTGAATTAAAAACATACTTGTTTTCGTGGCCTTTCAGCACCAGTTTTCCTCGACGTATTCCTTCGTATTCAGACATAATTTGATAATATATGATTAAATGGAAAAGCAAACTTTTTACTTCAATAGTTAGACTCGCTCGAAACAACAACGAAGACCACAAGCATCTGTCAAAACATCTAGTGTTGCCAGTTGCAAACAACACTCGTTCAAATGCGATTAAATATGTCCATGTTGAAAGTAATAATTTATTTTTTATTTTATATTCATATAAACTGTTTATCAATGTTATAATAGTTAATTATAATTTCCTTTATTAGCTTTTTCAATGAAATAAGTTTCTAGTAAGTTGAAATTAAATGATGAGAAAATATTAAATTAATTAAATTCTGTTTTTCATTTTTGTACAGGAAATACTTACATACTTTCCAACTTTCAAATCAAATACATTCTTATTCTTCGAAAATGGTTTATTTATTCAATTTCAATATAAAGTACCCACATGTATTGTACTTTCAGTCACATATTGAAAATTTTGATTATAAAGAAAACACGTCTAGATGAAAATGTTTTATGATATTTCTTTATTAATTGAATGGCAAATTTAATTTAATAATTATTAAAAACATAAATATACTATCTCAACCTAATACAGTTAGTTTATTTTTTTAAATTAATACAATAAATTTAATGAAATACAACAGGAAAGATTATAAATAAATTTAAGACATTATATTTTAATAGTCATATTTATAAGATGAAGAAGTATGAAAAAATAATACAATTAGTTTTTTTATTTTATTTTGTAATGTAATGTAATTTTTAAAAATCGTCAATTTATTTTAGAATATACAATTTTGGAACTAAATCAATCTTGATCAATTCTAAAACTACAATATTATTTTTTCAAATGTAATTTTTTTAATTAGAAACATAGTATGTATTTCTGGCAAAAAATAATATCTTCCAACTATCTAAATATTATAGCTATTTCTCAAATAAATTTGATATACTATTAAAATAATTTGTCATAAATTTGAAATAGTTTTAAACATGAGTTATTTGTACAATAGTGATAAAGCTTAGGAATGTAGATAACGATTTAATTTAAACTTCATATGTATATGTATATATGAAATATTCATAAGAACTTTATATAGCTATAATGATAAAAGTTACGTACTCAACTGCTTACATATAATGTTTCTATATTTCTTCTTATTATTCTTAAATATTAAATCAAAAAATCACAAGTAAACCAAAAACTTTAAATGAATAGCAAACTAATTAAATTTTTAATGCAATTGACATTTTAAAATAGTAATTTTTTTTTTGAATGGCGATTTGGAAATATTACTTCATTAAAGACGGATATAATTAAAATATTGAAATATAATTAATTATTCATAGAATTTAAAAGGCTTTCAAAAACGTACTTGAAATATTGAAAAACAAATAAAGATGAAAGTTTCACTACCAAATTCAATAATTTATAAGAGTAAGTTTTATGCGTTAACATTCAAATATTTATTTATTATAAGTTAAACAATTTTAAAAATATAGTGGTCCGAATACATGAATTTTTACATCAAATTTTGTGCTAAGCTTATTATAAAAATGAATACATCTTATTGCATTCAATGCACGTGATTGCTGTAATGAATCATTACCAAATGAATAATTAATACACATTAACTACCTAAACGAGAATGAAATACTGAATTCAAATATAATACATCAAATAAGAAAATGCATCATTTCTCACTTAATCAAAACTTGATGACGACACTTTACAAACCTCTCCTACAACTTCGATTATACAATTGATTATTATTTATATAATTGAGCCAACTAGCACACAAATATTCATACGAATTGATTCCATCTTACATTAGCCATTCTTAAAAACTTAACATACGAAACATTTCAAAAGAAACTTACTCGACTTCAAAAACCATTATATATTAAAAACACGAATTATCCAGACAATTTCAAAATTCAAGCGCAAATCCTTCATCATTTGCTTCAACCCTCAATTTATAAAAATCGCGTTCAAATAAACATTCCTACATATTACTTAATTGAACAAAATCCGAAAGGGCCCGTCCCTTTTGAAAGCCATAATACGGCCGACGATTTGTCATTCCGCAACGCGTTTCCCAATTTCCGCGGGAAAATAGTCACCTTTCTTCATTTAACGGTTTCAGACGTTTTTATTCACGTGTGACGAATGAGCGCGCTTTTCGAAAAGTTCATTTCGTTAACGCAAGATGGATGAAATGTCGTCAGAAGCTGTCCCGACAAAAAAGCGATTATTCTTGAGCGGTGTACAATAATTGAATTATTATATTATTTTGTTATTGTATTTTTTATAGTCAGTGACTACCTCAGTCATATTGACGGTAAGTAAATTTAAAAATATCTGCAATACATCAAAAAATTAGTGAGTAATTGGAATAGTCAATAATTGTTAGTCAGTAAGTACATTGAATGGTTAGAGAATCCAATTGAAAATTTTATTTTAATGACTTGTAAATATTTAAGGTTGCTATTGTATAAACATCAAAATTAATTTTTAAATTTTTATCCAATAACATTCATTATAATTTTTTTTTGACAGTTTATTATTTTTAATTGACCCATTTTATAAGTTGTTATTAACCCTTAATGGTTTTAGTAACTGGCCAAATAATTGATTTCTTATTGATATGATATAATCGATTGATATCCACTTTTTTTAATTAAAAAAAAAACTTGAAAAGTTGAATGAAAACGTTTCAAAGTTCCGGGACAGACTTACGCCCCCACATAAGTTTTATTGCACTTCAAAATACGAAAACTTTCACATATTTCTAACGATAATTCGATAAAATAAAGATTCGGACGTGAAATACAACCAAAACCGTTCCCCGCAATCGAACGACCTCAAAAAACTATTTTTTTTGGCACTCGCAAAATACATAGTGTGTGCGTTTTTCCATTTCCCGTTTACTTTGAAGTGCATAAATTTTCACTACGTACAAATTTACGACACGAACTGGCGCGAATCCAGCGCTTTTCCGAAAAGCCTAAAATTTCCCTAACGTGAGAAAAGTGCAACAAATTAGACTACATACTAATTACGCGTAAATACACCGATTATGACGATACTTCCGGCACGCTTCGTAGAAAAAACGCTAAAACACCAAGCCTATTCCGTAAAAAGATAGAAAAATGATTTCTGAACATGAAATGCATCGAACGATTCGACGCGAAAGTATGTGAATATCCGCCGTGGAGACAATTCATGGAATTTGAGCTTTCAGCTGAAGACGGAGCTGAAAAATTCCCTCGGGCATGTCAAAACCGTACAATCCGTCAACAAACGTTCCATCTCCGACACAGAACAGAGCTTTCAGTTATTTTTTTACATATATGCTTCTACATATTGTCAGCTTTTAATTTATTTTAATAATACAATTTGGACCTTTTTGTTTCGCAAATAACGCATACGCTTATTGAAAAGACGTCTACGTGTTATTTTTTTAACTTTTTTTAAATATTATCGATCACACTAAGTCGTAATTTTCGTCCACAACCTAAATATTTTTTATTAATTTTTATTCTCATATAATACGGATCGTCGTCTCTACCGAACGAAAAGATGATGAATCATGGGAATCTATAATAAGGCTTCCATTTTATCACACTTGGAATGAATTCAGGCAATTTTTTTCACGATTACGACAATAAAAGTTTAAAGATTCAAAATGTTTGCAACACGATTAATACTTTGATAAATATATTAATTTTTTTAAATAGTGTTTAGATAGGATTTTAAATCGCTACGATGATTCGAAAGGGATTAAGGAGAAGAATTCAGAAGAGAGCAGTCCGTGTCTCAAACAGCGCTATTTCTCTCTCATATCAAATACCATATAATGATTATTCATAATATATATAAATAAGACTATGTATCACTGTCATTTTTTATAATATAACTATTGAATTTAAACTTTGAAGAGTTGAATGTTTATATTATCATGGTTGTATGCGTGTTCGACTACGCAACTAACAATTAAATACATTTAATAATCATCCTGCTGATGGAATGTGTAGTCGGATATAAGCACATCACCAGTCATCCTTGTATGACTTGTAGTACAAATGGAGAACCTGAGGAGTAGATGGACCTGCTTCCTCGTCACCTTCCCCTTGAGAAGTTTCTGAAGACTTCCTTTGAATAAACAAATTCGAAATTTTCAAATATTTGCAAGTTATTTGTTGAAAAATGTTTGATACATCAATATTATTTAAGAAATAATCTATTATATTATCTAAATAATAATTAAAAGTACCCTCTTGCGCCGCCGACTCCGGCAGCGCGAACTGCTGATCACAAAACAGTGTCCAGGGTATCGAAACTCTGAAGAAGACGAGCATCTCGTCTGCACCAGCTTGTCAGCTCTTCCATGGATACGCAGCCATCTTGGTCGGAGTCGATCAACTGAAAAATCAATGAATTATTTGAAAATATAGAAAAAAGGTGAAAATTTTTATGGTTTCGTATAGAGTTTTTGTCCGAATTTTATAAGGTAAATGTATTTTATTTTTATAGATAACATATACCTATATAATTAAACATTTGATAAGTCGTGTTTGGCATTCGACAGCTGTCCGCTGTGTAAATACGATTTACAGTTTACACTCGACAGCGCGTTTCGAATTTCATTTCCGACGCAAATATATAATTGGATTGAATTCGATCAATTATTTTATTAAAAAAAATCAATTTTCATGCAGAGTTTTTGTATGATCGGCGAAATTTCGCTTTTTCGTAATAAGATGGTTTTTTTTCTTAAAATTATGTATTATATTAAAAAAAAATCACGATAATAAAATGTTAATATTGAATGTATATAAAAAAATATTTATATAATTTCATGAAAATTCAAATTGCGCTCGTTAGATTGATGAAACTGAAAACGAACGAAAGCATGAAATTCGAAGTTTCGTTTATGTGCCAAGTTTCGTTCCCCGAATTATGTGAGCCGACCGAAATAAAATAAATTGCAGCATCCGTACACATTGGCATCATTATTACGCGAAAGAAAATTATATTTTTGCAATTTATATAACGATAAAACTTGAATCATATACAGCAATACATTTCCATAAATTTGGGCTCAATTTCACAATGAAACATAATACAATTTTTTTTTTAATATTCTTACATGGAATATCCTGTCGACGTGTTCTTTGGCTGATGTTTCTTGAACTAAAGGTGTCGTTTGCCTTCCAAGCATTTCGTAAATGCTTGTTACCACATCGGTCATTTCAGCCTTCGTGATGACTCCATCTCCGTCCAAATCATACAAAGCAAAAACCCATTGAAGTTTATCCTGTGTAGTCCCACGGGAAACGCGTGATAATATGCTCAAAAAGTCCTAAAAACACAAAATTATCATTTCGATTCGAATAACATACATAGTCAATTATTCAGGTCACTAACAATAATTTTTAAATCATGTTTACATAACTAAAAATTAGGTCATCTAATCTAAATATTATTGATGCATTTCCGAATTGTTTTCATCCAACTACAATCGAAAATATTTCTGTATATTTGAAAAAATAAAGCTTACGAAATAATTCAAAAGCACACAATACAACGCATTTCCATCTCAGCACACAATTTGAATACGTTCGCGAGTTTCGTCACGTTTTAGAAACATCCCTTTATCTACACCTGTTACGCGAGTAATTCAACATTAACAATTTTCCATCGCAAATACACAATGCTACCAACAACATCGAATATCAAAAGCGATCCGAAACGGGATTAATGGCGACAACGTTTCGCATAAATCAAACGCACATAATGAATTAGCGGATCTGAATTTGCGACGCGCGTTTGACGAGATGATAATTCCGAGTTTTGGCGGTGGCGCAATTTGGCGCCAAACTATAAATCAAAAACGCATGTGCGCCAACCGAAACGCGATTGATATTGTGCGCTTTAGTGCGCTTTAATTTTGTATGGCCGATCGAATGATTGGGTAATTGAGGTACGGTGATTTCCGGGTTTTGAATTCGGCGATTAATATTTCAGTTACGGTGATTGAATTTGGATTTCAATGTTGGATTTTCGAATTGCTGAATTGTACAGAATAAAATTTGTGGAAACTTTTCAATTCAAATGGAAATTTTGAACTCAGATCTTTAGAATTTCATGAAAATTTTCTTTTTTTATCTCATTATAAGTGTAAAAAATTATTGAATTTTGATACAGTATAGATGTATTTTACAATTTCACTGCAAATTGGCGATTGTGTTAGCCTGCGATTCGCATGCGAGTGAATGAGTTGCGCTCGCCCATTTACCGTAATATGATACTATTATCTATGGTATTATTTTACAACAAATATAATATATAATATAATACTCACTCTGGAGAGCAGTGGAATTACTGAATAATATTATACATATATACCTAGATGTTGCTAAATAAAATCTAAATATTATAGGTGTCGCTATATTGACATGGTGCGAGGTGATAGCAAAGTAACCCCAAAATTTTAATATACATACATATATGCCCTTTTTCCAATAGAAAATTAATTTTATTTTTCACTTCGCAAGTCTATAACGTTATAAAAGTCATTTCCGATTGAATTCGTAGTATAATTGGAAAGATATACGAGAATCTATTTACGTATTTCGCGGTCGAATTAGAACAAGTTGCGGTCTATCAAGCGGTTTGATTAAACTGCTAAACCCCTTCGTTTATTCGACATCGATTCAATATCGATACATTCTATATGCCAACATCGAATAAAATAACAAAATTGAACATTTTCGTTACAAAAACCAAGAAATATTCAAATTTCGACTGCACGTAATGTTCAATCCACCACACAACACATCATACATCTTTACAAAGCTCGCTTGAAAACTTTCCCGAAAAAAAAATGGAAATCGCTCAAAGAAAGTTCCTCAATCCGAGGAAAAAAGCCTTTTCAGGAAGCAGACAAATGTTCGCTGTCTTCGGTATGAAAAGCGCGAAAGAATATGAACTCGTTCCGTTTAATAGTCGCGGGAAAAGTCTCGGAAAACTCACCGACGACTTTTCGCAGACCGTCTTTATTACCTTCTTATCCCGTTTCGCGTAATGCGGCTAATCTGCGCCGAAAGATGACGAAAAAATAATATCGTATATAATGGTGGGCGGGTGAAGGGCTTCGGCCATCCATCAGGATAATCGATGGGCGAAAAGGACGCCTGTCAAGTTTGCGAAATCAAAAAGGGGGAAAAAACTGTTTTCTTATCGAGGTGCGTTGTCGCAAATCTGAAAACGAAGGAGGCTTCGATTGATGAGTTCTGCACGTGACCGTTGATTTGATTTCGTATAATCTATTTATCGGTAGGTTTGCGATTCGTTGATGAGTGAAAAAAGCAATTAACTTAGTAGAAAAGTTTTCTAATGAGAATGTTTTCGAGTGAAGTAGAGTATAATAATATTATATTATATTATATTATATAATACTATCAATTTTTGAAAATATACTAAAAATAATCTTTATTTAAGAATTCAATGTGATAAATATATTTACTTCCTTATGAAATAAAAGATGGATCCATATTTTTCATCTATTTGGTGGTAGACACTGAATAGATTGAATAACACAAAATATTTCATTTCTATTGAAATTTTATTTAAGAATTGGAAATGCTTTGTATAATACTTTATTACATGACTGTAATTTATTTTTCTTCACAAACCAGCGTTATCGTTTAACATAGAAAACTCGTTTACTTAGATTCGTTGAAGAAATAACGAATTTTCATTTTTATGATATTCAAATCAAACCAAACGATTCCAATAAAGCAATCCCATTAATAGATAAACTAAATATAATTTCGTACAATGAACTAGTATTATTCAAAACAAAGCACATTCCCTTCAGATAGAAAATTATAGCGATATACATATTTTATGATTACCATTAAAACAAATATTTTTATTTACAAAATTTCGATTACTTTCCAAAACACTCTATTCGATGGCACGAACATTATAACGGAACTATGAAGGGGTAGCCAATAAATTTTGCACTCTTTTGAATTTCACACGAGATCTGGTCGTACGTACGGCAACATTGTGGCCAAAAGGTGGAAGCCTTCCGCAAAAAGGAAATGAAACGTCCGCATTTCAAAATGCTTCATTATATATCACGTTTTTTCGTATACTTTTTTTATAACACATCGATGCAGTATTGCGTATCATTATTATGTAGAATCGATAAATTCATAGGAAATGAATCTGATTTTTTTTTTCATATTATATGTATAAATTTTTGGGAAGATTACTTCGCGTTATATAAATTGGATGTTTGTTCTCACAATATTTGCAGCGTCAATTAAAATGATTAATTTAATATAGTAGTCGTATTTGCATAGAATTTCCATGTTGCTTTGAAAATTTAATATTTCAGAATTATGACTCATTGTTTAACCGTACTAATGAAATACGGCATTATATATTTAGATTATTTAAATATATATCAAAACGTATTATAACATAATGTAAATTTATGCACAATAATATTCAATAACCAACAGTCGATTTCATATAATAACAATAGTAGTATTTCTTGCCATGAAAACACATATCTATCTATCTATATCTATACTATTATAAAACTGAAAGTCCCCCTGTCTGTCTGTCTGAGACGCTTTTTTTTTAATTAAAGTTTGTCCTTTATACAAACTGTGACAAAACCACCTAGAACGTTGAAACTTTTCTCAAATACCTTAAAAAAATAATCCTTTAGTGACTGGCGTACTTAAGAATCTCGAAAAAGGCCGAATTAAATTACGCAAAAAATTAATTAATTGAAAATTTTTTAGGCGCCCTTTTGATTTTTTTTTTTTTTTTTTCACAGTGGGGGGGGGTTATTTTAGGGGCGGTTTATCTTGCTATGGATCCCTGTGTGACGATCTATTTCAAATTTCGGACGGGAGTGCGGTATTTATTGAAATATATGAAATTGAATGCGTAAAACTTGAAATTTACGATTTTTTTGGACGCCGCCATCTTGATTTTTCCATTGAGTCGCTGTCATTTCGAAGCCTTTCTCAAGGAAGACATTCAGGTGTTTCAATATGCCAAAACCGTATCTATTGTACATATTAATAAGTCATCGAATCCTTATCAATAGTTTTTTTACATTAATTTATCGATTTACCGAATCATACGAATGTCAAACTGTGTAGTTGATTTTTTTTATTTATTTTTTTCAAACTTTTTTTTATAAAGTTTTAATGATTTTTTTTCTATTACTATATTTAAGCGTGCGGTTCTCAAACTTTTTTATAAAGTTTTAATGATTTTTTTTTTATTTCAATATTTTCGCAATACGAAGTCTAATATCGATTTCTTTTTAGATTTCGATTAAATAAATGATATTAAAATAATAAATATTTTCAAGATACGTTTTTTTTCGATAAATAATTTTTTTTCGTTTTAACAAAAGCCTGCGATCCTCAAACTTTTTTTATGAAGTTTAGTGGATTTGGGTGTATAACCAGGGCGAGCCGGTACGCCCGAAGGGCTTACCCACTAGCGTTGAGGTATAATATAAAATCGTGCAATCCTCAAACTTTTTATAAAGTTATAATGATTTTTTTTTCATTTCTATATTTAAGCGTGCGGTTCTCAAACTTTTTTTTATAAATTTTTTATAATTTTTTTTTTAGATTTCGTTTCAATAAATGATAATAAAATAATAAATGTTTTCAAAATACGTTTTTTTTATTCGATAAATCATTTTTTTCAAATTTTAAATCGATATTAATTTCTACAACTCAATATTAGTGGGTGTGGAGTGTAGCCAAGGGCGCCAAGGTCCTAGCGTGAGGACTGGCGCAGCCAGTCCGAATACGCTAGTCTATACTATTATAAAACTGAAAGTCCCCCTGTCTGTCTGTCTGAGACGCTTTTTTTTTAATTAAAGTTTGTCCTTTATACAAACTGTGACGAAACAACCTAGAACGTTGAAACCTTCTCAAATACCTTAAAAAATAATCCTTTAGTGACTGGCGTACTTTAGAATCTCGAAAAGGCCGAATTAAATTACGCAAAAAAATGAATTAATTGAAAATTTTTTCGGAAATTAGTAGGCGCCCCTTTTGATTTTTTTTTTTTCCGATATTTTTTTCACTATTGGGGGTTATTTCAATGGCGGAATATCTTGCTATGGATCCCTAAGCGACGATCTATTTCGTATTTCGGACGGGAATGCGATATTCATCGAAATATTTGAGATCAATGAAATGAAATACGCGAAAAAATTCGTTTTGTACGCCAAAACGGTCTTTCGGCCAAATCTGCCAAATAAGGCCCGACGCCATTTAATTTTGTTCAAATATAAATTAGTATGGAAAAAAATATGTTGAGCGAAAAAATGTATCTATCGACATATAAATAAGTCATAGAATCCTAACCAATAGTTTTTTTCACATTAATTTATCGCGTCGATTTATCGATTTACCGAATCATACGAATGTCAAACTGTGTAGTTGATTTTTTTATTTATTTTTTTTTTTCAATTTTTTTCAAACTTTTTTTATAAAGTTTTAATGATTTTTTTTTTCAATATTACTATATTTAAGCGTGCGGTTCTCAAACTTTTTATAAAGTTTTTATGATTTTTTTTTTTATTTCAATATTTTCGCAATACGAAGTCAAATATCGATTTCTTTTTAGATTTCGATTAAATAAATAATATTAAAATAATAAATATTTTCAAATTACGTTTTTTTTCGATAAATAATTTTTTTTCGTTTTAACAAAAGCCTGCGATCCTCAAACTTTTTTTTTATGAAGTTTAGTGGATTTGGGTGTTAGCCAGGGCGAGCCGGTACGCCCGAAGGGCTTACCCACTAGCGTTGAGGTATAATATAAAATCGTGCAATCCTCAAACTTTTTATAAAGTTATAATGATTTTTTTTCATTTCTATATTTAAGCTTGCGGTTCTCAAACTTTTTTATTTTTAATGATTTTTTTTTTAATTTCAATATTTTCGCAATACGAAGTCAAATATCGATTTCTTTTTAGATTTCGATTAAATAAATAATATTAAAATAATAAATATTTTCAAATTACGTTTTTTTTCGATAAATAATTTTTTTTCGTTTTAACAAAAGCCTGCGATCCTCAAACTTTTTTTTTTTATGAAGTTTAGTGGATTTGGGTGTGTAGCCAGGGCGAGCCGGTACGCCCGAAGGGCTTACCCACTAGCGTTGAGGTATAATATAAAATCGTGCAATCCTCAAACTTTTTTATAAAGTTATAATGATTTTTTTTTTTTCATTTCTATATTTAAGCGTGCGGTTCTCAACTTTTTTTTTTATAAATTTTTATTTTTTTTTTTAGATTTCGTTTCAATAAATGATAATAAAATAATAAATGTTTTCAAAATACGTTTTTTTCGATAAATCATTTTTTTCAAATTTTAAATCGATATTAATTTCTACAACTCAATATGAGTGGGTGTGGAGTGTAGCCAGGGGGGCCAAGGTCCTAGCGTGAGGACTGGCGCAGCCAGTCCGAATACGCTAGTACTATTATAAAACTGAAAGTCCCCCTGTCTGTCTGTCTGAGACGCTTTTTTTTTAATTAAAGTTTGTCCTTTATACAAACTGTGACGAAACCACCTAGAACGTTGAAACTTTCTCAAATACCTTAAAAAATATTCCTATAGCGACGCGCGTACTTTAAAATCTCGAAAAAGGCCGAATAAAATTACGCAAAAAATTAATTAATTGAAAATTTTTAGGCGCCCCTTTGGATTTTTTCACGGTTTTTTTCACAGTCGGGGGTTGCTCTAGGGGCGGTTTATCTTGCTATGGATCCCCGTGTGACGATCTATTTCAAATTTCGGACGGGAGTGCGGTATTTATTGAAATATATGAAATTGAATGCGTAAAAACTCGAAATTTACGATTTTTTGGAGGACGCCATCTTGAATTCCGAACGATAGCTGTCAGTTGGCACATTGAAACATTCAGGTGTTTCAATATGCCAAAATGGTATCTATTGTACATATAAATAAGTCATAGAATCTTTATCAATAATTTTTTTGCATTAATTTATCGATTTACCGAATCATACGAATGTCAAACTGTGTAGTTGATTTTTTTATTTATTTTTTTTCAATTTTTTTCAAACTTTTTTTTTAATAAGTTTTAATGATTTTTTTTCTATTATTATATTTAAGCGTGCGGTTCTCAAACTTTTTTATAAAGTTTTAATAATTTTTTTTTGTATTTCAATATTTTCGCAATACGAAGTCTAATATCGATTTCTTTTTAGATTTTGATTAAATAAATGATATTAAAATAATAAATATTTTCAAGATACGTTTTTTTCGATAAATAATTTTTTTTCGTTTTAACAAAAAGCCTGCGATCCTCAAACTTTTTTTATGAAGTTTAGTGGATTTGGGTGTGTAGCCAGGGCGAGCCGGTACGCCCGAAGGGCTTATCCACTAGCGTTGAGGTATAATATAAAATCGTGCAATCCTCAAACTTTTTATAAAGTTATAATGATTTTCTTTTCATTTCTATATTTAAGCGTGCGGTTCTCAAACTTTTTTATAAATTTTTATAATTTTTTTTTAGATTTCGTTTCAATTAATGATAATAAAATGATAAATGTTTTCAAAATACGTTTTTTTCGATAAATCATTTTTTTCAAATTTTAAATCGATATTAATTTCTACAACTCAATATTAGTGGGTGTGGAGTGTAGCCAGGGGGGCCAAGGTCCTAGCGTGAGGACTGGCGCAGCCAGTCCGAATACGCTAGTTTTTAATAAAATCATGGAACTGTGTAATATGAAATTTCTGCAGAAAAAAGTCAATGTTTACATTTAAAAAGCGAAAAAAATGTTCTGTCCGGCTTTTGATGTTTTCATAAAATCGAGTTACATTTTTTTTTTAGAAATAAATAAAAAAATACACAACCAGCGCGAATTTGCGTTACTCGAAAATTTTCAAAGTGGTACATTCAAACGCAAACTCGTAGCCCTATTCGAAAATCCAAAACTATTTCAGCCGCATATTTTCCGACAGTTTCTAACGAATTTTTCGAATTCGAATCGTGACCAGCGAAACGAACATAATCCGATCGGATTCCTACGTTTTCGATACATATTGAATTACGCGGTCGTGTACTGAAAACCGATAGAAAATTAAGGGGCTGAGACGAAAAAACCATTGTGGTCATGTACGCATTCAAAACCCCACACATTCGAGATAACATACACACAATATAATATTCAGACACGTCGTTGAACCGAATTTCCATCTTAAAATATTCATGGAAATCCGGCAGGCTCCGACCCCGCGAACTCTGAAGAACGTCGAAGTGAGAAAACGGAATGTGCGTTCTTCGTTTTGAAATTCATATTAGCGACAGACAAGAGGCAAAAATGGCCTCCCCCTTCCGTATATTTTCATATATAAATATAAGATTTTTTTTGGCGTCATAAGCGAATACATTTCGGATGTAATGATGGGATTCGGGCGGCTGAACGTATAAAAAATTCATTCATTGTTATAATAAAATGTGGCGTTTCGATGAAAATTTCGTTTAAATTAACATTGGAAGATTGTTGTTTTAACTTTTGGTATTGACCTTTCATAACAGTTAAATAATTCATATAAAAATGATTCTCATAATAATCGAAATCAAATCAACAAATAAATCAAAACATCCATCTAGAAAAACAAACAAAAACGTCAGACAACAAACCGAAACGAACTTCTCCGGTTTTGAAGCGAGATTTCAGCGAAAGCCGACGACACGCGCATACATTTCAGCACATATGAAACGCGCACATGTGCAAAGTCTACTCTGAAAAGACCCTCGCGGTGTTAACGAGGTCGGCTTTCAGTTTCAGCGTTTTCTTCGCGCCCATTCAAAGCGTTCATTCAAATCTGAAATAGAACACGCTCTGACAACATACAAGTATTACGTATACTATGTGTGAAACTCGCGAGAACTTTCAGAGCTAGCTTTAATTGCGCGCAGTCAATTTTCAGAGGCTTTCCTCAAAAGTTCAGCGGGCGTTTTCCGAACGGTTAAATTTGTTGTTTGATGTATCGTATATGTTTTCATTTTGGAACGATGGGTTTTTATTGTGACGCTAAAAGTGATTTTTTTTGTAATGCTGATTCTTGCTGATCACTGATGTTAACCCTTTGATTTGTGAGTTGAAATATAAGTGCAGGTCTCAAAGAGTGAGTTATTTTGCGAAAAAATATAATAGAAGAAGAGTGATTCGCAAATCCACATTTTTCAATTTAGAACCTCCAAAGTCGGTAGGATACATATTCTCAAATATTCAGACAATAATATGAAGATATTATCAACCCTCTTCAATCACTCTTATGAAGTAAATATCCCTCCCAAAATCAATACTCTTTTAAGAAACAAATATTTAGGTTTGTATATGGGTGTGCATAATTTTGATTTTTAATATTCAAACTCTTCACGATCAACATAATGACGCATGTAGTAAATATAATATTTTATGAGAAAGTACTCAGAATTTTGAAAATTAGTGTTGTATAGAGCATAGATTATATATAAAAAGAATTATGATAATAATAATAATGACATATTAATTGCAAATATAATATAAATTTACAATAAAAAATCATGAGATAAAAAAAATATAAAAACTCCTTAATTTTCTTAGTATAAACCGTATAAAAATAATACATCAAAACCTTCATACAATATATCTTTTTTAAAACACCCATTCTTCATCAACAGCAATTATCATAATCATAAAAAAACAAACTGAAAAGAAGGCGCTTCAATATCTCTTTCATTTCCACTTCGCACTAACTCCCCTATAGAAGTTTCCCTCCAAAAACGCGAAACACAGCACAAAGCACCCATACAAAAACGGATCGTTCAAACGAAACGCAAACATCAAAAATTTCCACACAGCCCCACATAAAATTTTCAAATAAATCTCCCTGTTTCGAAACCCTCCTCGCGGACTTCCTCGAACGCGCATAAAAACAGCATTATCCCGGTTTATCGTGGCCGAGGCTCTATCCACCTCCCCAGGGCATCCTTCTTAATTATGTTCCCGAAAGTACATTCCCTTTCATAATATTTCGCGCGTGTTTGCGCGAAAAGCGTTCCCGCGCAAAATTTCGAATGGATCCGCGTTCGCGCCGCTGAAAACGGCTTTGTGCCGCTGAAAAGCGAATTAATATTTGCGTTCGCGTTGTTTATTAACACGTGCTTGTTGCTTTGTGTCGTGCTGTTTAATAATTGATTGCCGTTTGTCAATGTTTTCGGTTTGTGACGTTCGGATTCGCGCGGTTCTGGCGGGATTCGATACACGTATGGTGATATATTAAAATTCGATCGAATCAGTCGTTTTCAGATATGAGTTAATCACGTGGATTAGTTCGTCGATTTTAGTGGATGATTTGTAAATGTCATGTCGTTTTGACATATCTATAATATAATATGTTCATCATAATAATTGGACTTTTTCAAGTTTTTATTTATTGTATTTGAATACTAAACACTATCCTTTTAAATGAAACTATAATTGTATTAACCATAGAATTTTGATGACTTTTTCCATTATAACGAAAAAATATTTCATTCTGCAATGCATAACTTATACAAGGTGGCTACTGAAATACTGAAGGTTTAAAAAATTATCAATCTGTTTTATTTTATTTTTTTACAAATTATAGAACATCTTTTGGAGATTAAAATGGGTATATATGATGTCCAGCAATAATCAAAACTCAATGGGCTTTTCTATTCCAGTGAATGATCAATTATTGAAAATCAGAGAAAATACCGCACCGGATAGTTTATTTTTGGGGATGTAATTGATACTGATGTGTTTCCCTGCCATTTTCAGTACCCTAAAATTATCAATTTTGTTTGTTAATGTATTCATTTAAATGAAAATAGGCCTCACTACTTATTATCAATTAATTTTGCATTAAAATATTTCCGGTATTTTATTTCAGTTTCAACAATTGATCTTTCACTGGAAAATAAAAACCCAATGAGTTTTTCTCATTGCTGGACATCGTACGTAATCATTTTAATTTTCAGAGGTTTCTCTATAACCTGCAAAAAATTAAATAAAAAGATTGGAAACGGACAAGTTATGAATTTTCCAAACCTTTCAGTCTTTCAGTGGCTACCCGGTTTAAAATAACGATTCAAACATAAATTTCCATTCCATCCATCATCGAAATCCGATCGATCACAACCACTCAAAACACGCATCGAAAACCATCCAAATTTCCACCTTTTTTGATGAAACATTTTAAGTAATCAGCTTTTGAAAAGACAAAAGAAACACAACACCCATGTCGATTTTCCGACCCGACCATTGTCATTTTTAACGAATCAGTTTCATTAGCGAGCGGGGCGTATTCTAGAACATTCCACGGTGTTTTTGTTATATTATTTTATGGCGAGTCCGAATATTGCGGGTTTGTGCTGGTCTCGGAACGACGTCGTCATCTATCAAATTATGTCGTCGAACGGAAAACCATTAAATAGGAATCGGCGCTCGACTCTGCGAAGTGGTCGTACACTGTTCCATTGATGTCAAAAAAGATCTATATTCCCGGTCGAATGGTTGTGGAAAAGTATAAGGATTCGATTTTTGAACGTAGATATTTTATTTAAAAAAAAATTTATTTTATTGATGATTTTAATCGTAATCTTTCCAATAAATATGTCACAAACAAAAAATTTATTGTTTAATAAAAATTTAAAAAAAATTCGTTTTAGAAATAAATGTATAATAATTGTATATGCAAGTACTTATAAATACGAAAAAAAAGTTGTTTTTAGAATTATGAATGTTTAAAAGCTTACTTTTCATGCTTTAATTCTAATAAAATTTATAGCAGAATTATGAGGACACCCATAAAATTTATTTATGTACTTCGCAATTAATTAATTACGCAAAGACTTAAACAGCAACCGAAAGTAGGGCGTCCTCGACATTATACATTTTTTCATTCAAACACAAACAAAAACTTAAAAAATACCCTACACATCAAACACAAATCCTGAAAAAGCTCATAAAACCCGAACCTCGACAGAAAAAGCCACGTCTCCCGTCCGAGTCCGCATGCAAATTACCCTCGCAAATATATAATATAAACAAATGAGCGAATAAAGCAAATCCAACAACTTTGTGACGAATCGTGCATTTAGTTTAGACGAGCCGTCGCAATATATCCACAACGGCTGAAATTAATGGCGTCCATTTATCCGGTACGATACGACGCTTTGCGTATGAAAAAGCGGAATCCCCGAACAAACACACAAAAGACACGAAGGGAAATATGGATCAAATGTGACGATTTGTGGCTTACGTATGAAATGAATATATAAAAAACTCGTTAAATTTTCGTATTTATATAATTAAAAAAGGGAATTTTAAAACACTTTTCTCTTGCTGAAGTGATATTTTTTAATTGCTACGAAATATTTTTAGTCGAAATACGAATAGAAGCTTTGATGCACATCCGTGAAAATTTTTCAGAGAAAAAAAATAGTATATAAATGAAAAAATATACGAGGTCACATAGGCCGAGGCCTAGGGATCTGAAATCGGGTCAAACTGGGAGTCGGATGAAATGTGCGCTAAAATTAGCGGAAGATGTTGAAATGAAAACGTTCCACTTCGCATAATGTCTATTGCATATGTTTGAATTCATATACTATTATATACATATATAACACAATTTTTCATTATATAAAAAAAAGGTATTTAAAAAGTCTTTCAGTACGAAATGGGCGTGTTCCCGCAAACGGTGCTGGATAATGAAGGGTATTAATTACATCAAACAAGTTGCGGGAAATGTCTTCATCAATCACGTGCCTTTGGTTAGAATGACGAAAAGGTATGAGAATCTGTGAAAAAAGGACACGTCTGGTAGATATTTTGCGAACAGGCTCTCCAGGCTTAGTCCTGTTACAGAAAAAAAGGAATGATATATCATATTGAAGGTCGGTAGGGAATTCCGTCGAATTATCCAGCGCGAAACGGTTGAATTAATTTCGGGTTCTTAACGGGATTGATTTATTGGACGTGTAAAAAATGTGCTTATTGAATTCGAGTGTTTTATTACTCTGATAAGAATGTCGGTCAGTGTGTGAACGTGATATAATATATTTTATCATTAGAATTATTTTTAGACACTTTTATTTAGAGAACATCATTTATTTTAAGTTGATATGAATGAAATACGTTTTGTTATATATTTGTATTATACAATATAATTTTATAAAGCATATTTCGAGTGTAAAATACAATCCTCTTTTTACGCGGTTTCGGAATAACACGGTTCAAGGAAGAAAAACCGATTATTATTTTTTACACAGATTTTTCACTTTAACACGTTATAAAAATAATAATAAAAAAATACGTATTATTATACCACAATGGTAAGATTCGCTGCAGGCCAGTATACTGATATAATTATATGTATGTAATTATAGTTATTAAATAAAAATTTTCGATGTTTTCGATGATTTTACATGGCGAAAATTTTTCACATTACACATTTTTTATGAAGTACATTTGGATGGAAGTTCTATCCAAATATAGTGATGGAACCTATCCCCAATTTTTGTATGACCACCATATATTTATATTACACGGATTTTTATTTACACGGTAGTCTCTGGTACGTATCCCCCATGTAAAAAGAGGATTAGGTGTATATATTTTTGTTATTGAAATTAAACTGAAGCGTCGGATGAAAATTAATGAACACATCAGATATCGGTAGCGTGGCCGAGCGGTCTAAGGCGCTGGTTTAAGGCACCAGTCTCTTCGGAGGCGTGGGTTCGAATCCCACCGCTGCCATCTATTTTTTTCATTTTTACTAACTCAAAATATTCTAAATATAACAAAAATTATAAAACATAAACAATTAAACTACCAATCAATCAAAATTTCGATTAAAAAGACAAAACAAAATTATCAATGTAACAATATAAACGAAATTTAATTCTAAAATCTATCATATGCATTCTAAATATAAGTTAATAAATCGTAATTATTGCAAAAACATAAAAATAACCATCAATCTCGAATTTTCGCTTAATAAACCGACGGTTCGGAGTCCCGCAGCCATTCCCCGTACAAACGAGGCGCGCTTCCGAAAACGACTTTTCGTCGTGCACACAATGCGCTTTCAGCTGAAAGGATGTGGCTCGTTGTCGGCATACTAAAAATATCCGAGTGGACACGTAATTGCTTCCGGTCGCCAGTGGCGGGCTTCTGCTATACGAGGCTGCGGCAAAAAGCGCCTGCGAACACGCGTCCCATTTCAGGTCTCTAATTAAATCCATTTTAATAAGAAACTATTCAAAAATACGAATATGAATCAAAATCGAATGTACATCTCATAAATCCTCATAAAATATTGCGAAAAAATCTAATCTCGAATTTCAATCGGCACGTATGTGACGCGCGCGCTCTATTTTAATTCGAAATCCCCCGGAATCAATCCGTCGCGAATTTCGCGCGCATTTCGATCACACATCACGTATTCTATTTGCATGCAAATGCATCTCGGTGCTAAAAGCTCGGTTCGTAGCCGCCGAAACGTACAAGTGACCCGTAATTAACGAGCACGTAGGTGCCCATTGAGCTCGTATATAATGTTCAAGTGGGCTATTATTTATATATGTGCTCTGGCTATGTTGAGATTTATGTCGAAATGGGTCTTGCTCTGTTTTTATATACATATGTATGTAATGTATATATTTTTCTATATTTTCACTGATTGAAATATAATATATACTTTTACTAACTCAACTAGTGAATGTGTATAATATTTAATAATATACTGCTATACGATTACTGCTCATTTTTAGTGAATTTTATTCATTAATTCGTAAAAAGGGCTCCTAAATATTCATCGAATTCAACTATTCGAATAATGAATATTAAATGAGAAAGTATTCGAATATTCGAATGAATTCGTCAAATTTTTATTCTTTTAAATTTTAATTAAAAAAATAATATAGTAATCATTCTACCTATATATGGCACGTGATTTTTATTTTATTTTCTTAAATTAAAGTTTCGTTCGAAGCCAAAAAAAATAAATGCTTGATAGTTTATGATAACTTAACTTTTTATCACACTGAAAATGAGAATTAAATGACTATAAAAACTATTATATTATATTATATGGAGGATATTCCGAAATAAAATCAAACAGATTCTTTGAAAAAAAATTGCTCTTCTTATAAAAAAATGTACACGAATAATATTCGAATATTTTATCAATAATTCGAATTATGAATAGTTATAAAATTGGTGAATAATTCAAATATTCGATTGAGAGCTTTATTCGGAAACAAAAATTTCAGTTATTTATTAAATATTAAATTTAAAATTTTCTTTCATTGAGAATATATAATAATGAATATCATCTCATATTTCATAGGAATATAAGGTTACATTCATCATTAAAAAAATGTTTAACTTCGTCTATTTAAATATCCGAATATTATTTTCAGAATCCGATATTCGAGCAACACGAAAAATACGAACATTCAGAAAACTTATCGTCCACAAATTAGAACATTCACGCACGACTTAACTCGCATAAAGATTCCAACCCGAAAAACTTCCTGCCCGCTCGATAATTCAAAAGCGCAAAAGTTAAGATAACGACGACACTCGCATCCGCAGAACGGCCGAAGTGCATGCGCGAGACGGCCACCACTTTCGGCATATATCATCGGGAAACTTGTGTTTCTCAAACTTCCTTCGGACGTCACCGGCGAAAAAGCCAGCTGCAAAGGAAGACGTACCGTTTTCGAAATTAAATTAAATATGCCCGGTGCACGTGCCGGGATATAAAGGATGATATTTTGAGGAAGTGCATCTGCCGCGTTTCTCGGAATCTGGTACGTGAACGTGTTTGTGATGGTCCGTGATGCATGGGTGTAGTGTTGAAAGTCGTATCAGAATTTATTTTCTGATGTATATGTTACAGTCAAAGTGTATCTTTAGTTAAAATATATTTTGTCTGACGTTTTAGATAATTTGTATTTGAATACACATTGTCTAGTTCAGATATATTTCAACAGACGAAAATACAATCTGGTGCTCCCTAGTTAAAGTGTATTTTCAACTCGACAGATGAGTTTTGACAGTTCAGATTTTTCAAATGAATATTTGTATTAAATAACGTGTATATTTTACTTCTATACCTGAATATTGAAAAGATTTTAGTAATACAATAATCTCAACAATGCATTTATCACAAAAACACTAGTTTTGAGCCTATACAAGTGACGTTTAGTGACCTATATTAGTGGACAAACGAAATTTCTGTGCCTTTCCTTTTGACTATGATAACTAGTTTCTTGAAGAGAGGGTGATATAAATAATAGAAACCGAAGTAAACATGTGAGGCTGTCATTCGAAACGGTTTGCAAGTGGCGTTGGCAACACTGGCTTACAATTCGTTAGCTATAATACACTTTGTCTGATCCTGACCAGTTAAATTATATTTCCATTGTGTCAGATGTAGGTTAGATAAAATATATTTTAACTAGTCAAAATATATTTCAACTGGCAAATATACTTTGACTGTAACATATATAATAATTTTAATTGTAGACAAGATTTTTCCAATGGTTTCAATTTTTTTTAATATTTTTTTGTATGTGTTGAAGAGAAAGTAAAATAATTTGTGGTCTTTAAGGTTCTAAAAACAGTCATTGTCATAATTTCTAAAAATTTACATTGACAATATTGAACATACTAAATGACAGCACTAGGAATGTCAGATTTACCAAATATTTCATTTACCGGTAATCCGATAAAAATTCTAATTACCGGTTTACGGGTAAATAAAATTTTGAAAAAATAACTGGAAAAAATAACGAAAACCCGAAAAAACGGAAAATCAAAAATAAGTATTTTTGGAAAGTAATAATAATAAGAATAAGAATAAGTATAAGTATTTAAGAATTAAGAATAAGTATTTGGAGAAAATTCCCCAAAAAAAAAATAGTGCATTTACAAAAACCGATTTTTCCAGAAATTCCAAAAAACATCACTTTTAAAAAATATTCGAAACGTAATTTTTATTTATTTATTTATTTATTTATTTATTTATTTATTTTTATTTATTTATTTACCGGTAAATTACCGAACTGTTATTTGGATCATGTACCGGTAAACCGGTTTGCTGATAATGGCATCCATAGACAGCATTGAACGCACTGACACACTGAAAACATATTCCCTATTCCCTAAGCAAATTCATCCCTTAATTCTAACTCATTCATAAATTAAATTTCTATTAAAAGATTATATAAAAAAAATCAAATTCATAATAATAAAATAGCAGAGTTTCTCTAATATCAGATTCGATACCGTGGCGTCGATCGGTTCTATGAAGTGCGAAAGCGAAGCCGTTATTATTTTCTTTATTTTCATATTTTTCCCCCTGCCGTTTTCGTATCAAAATGTTAATGGCGATATTTAAATTTATAAGTCGATCGTTGGTTTTTGCGGTGTCTAAAAATAATATGAGAAAGAAATCACTTTCACCCGACAAAAGAGGATGATATTTTTTTTTGGATCATCTGCTTTGCATATTTGCATATTCAAACTCGTCTGCGGTGCGAAATAATGAGTTTTAAGGCGGAATATATTACTGCGAATATACAACTCGGGAATATATTACTTTTTACGATCAAGGGGATAAATTTCATACGTAATATCTTTACTTTATGTTATATTAAACAAAGCATTATCGTGCGGATTAAGAAAAATGATTACTTCATAGAAAATTTCTAGGGTAGCTTTATTAAATTTCAAATATGAAAAAATTTCGAAACGTCGCATTTATTTTGATATTCCAAAAGCAAAATTAATGACTTTTCAGCAGACTGTCGCCTCTACGGGATCAAAATCACTGATGCAAAAAATAACCCAATATAAAAGGCTTTGTGTATTGTAAAATTTTTTTTTTTCAATTCATGCACACCGATTGAATCCCATAACCACAACCGTGGTAAATTGAACCAATTGAAACTGGAAATTGCTGAAGTTCGACGGTATTGCCGCCATATGGAGGCTCATTACGTAGTGTCCGCTTTCAGGTTCTAATCGTCGTTTTCAGCCGTAAGCTTTCAGCAGGCAACGCTTAGTGCTGAAATTAGTTGCGGTTCGAGCATCGGCCGAGAGGTGGCAGCAAGTGTTGCAAACGATTTTGAACTCGGCGTGCATTTTCATTAAGTTGCATCTACACCACAACAAAATTTTATTATAAATACAATATTTATATTGTTAAATTTTATATTTTTTACTTTTAAATTGATTAATTTTGTATTGAAATATATATTTTCATTGTGTAATTTAAAAAATATATGAGTATGAAAAATTCCCAATGCGATTCTTAATATAAAAGCACACTTTTATTTCATCTGTAGTATACAATTTTAACGATATTTCAATAGGAATGTGCATTTGCTATAACGAGATTTTCTTTTATTGTTGACATATCCACACGTAAATTATATACAAATAAATGTTCTTGAAACAATTATGGAAAATTATTACATAAAAATATATATAGACCGAAATTAACAATAACTTAAGCATATAGTTATTACATATAAAAATAATCGATTCCGAAATTTTCCAGACTTCCCTTTGAAAGGTGTCTGTAGTGCAATGCAGCACAAAGTGTTCTTGACTCGAAACCGGACGTAACGCCACTTACTCGCTTTCAGCAAGGCTTTCGTATACTTTTTCATCCATTTTCCGAATTCCTAAGCTGTTCATTCTTTTTTTTTCAGCACTGTTTCTCGACTCTTATCGAATAAAAAATTGCATCTTTTCCGGAGCGAAACTCTCTGTAATCCCAAATGGATGTAACAACCTGCTCAACTCGAAATCGAAAAAGGAACAAACAATTTTTCCTTATTTCAAATACGCGACGCGAAAACCGAACGGCATGTCTGAAATGCATTTTTCTATAATAAGAAGTTCAATGGGATTTTTATTATTTTTAATCATATCCTATATTTGCCGTATGTATCGTATGTATGTATGCCGTATGCCGTATGTATCGATAGAATTAATTATTCAATATTCGATGTTCATTAGAGTTAGTTGCGTTAATTAACATCCGTTTACAAGATTACAGTCATCAGATTTAATCGCTGTAATACATGAATAATTCATTAAATCGTAATAATTTTGAGATTAATAAAAATTTAATGCTTATTTGAAAGATTTGGACAATTTTCTTTAGCACATAGCAAAAAGTATACAAAGGGTCAAGTCGGTTAAAGCTCAATTACGCCATCGGAAACAGGAGAAGAAAATAAGGATTGTTTTCGTTGAAAAACAAAAAAGGTAAAAAAAGGCCTTTTGATATTCTCTCTAGGGTGGTTTTATAAGCGGTTAATTCGCAATAGCAGAACGTAAGTGGGATTGGGAATGGTACGTGGTGAACACACGTTTCCCATTCTGTTGTATGTTAAATATGTTGCGGTATGCAGTATAAATTTTCTTATGCTCGTGCGGTGTGCTATTTTACCAAAAGTATTGTTTCGTAAAATGGGAGTAGGGTCATAAAGCTACTGAAAGTTAGAAAGTTTTGAGCGCGAACTCGAGCTAAGTCTAAAATGTGGTCGCACAAATTTTGAGATCCTGCAAATGGTTAAACGTAATCCTAGATTTTGAGGTGCACTGGATACTTAGAAACTTATTTTAGAGTTTCCTATTGTATATTTGTGTCACAAAGAAGTTCTATGGTAATAAAAAAATATTATCACAATTGTATTTGATAATAAAAAAATTATGCGGTTTTGTTTGTGTTTGATTCTATAAATCATTTAATCAAAATTAAAATAACTAAGCAAAAAAAACATTGAATAAAATAGAAACAAAACATAATAACTTTATAGTTATTATGTTTTGTTTCTAAAAGATTTTGATTATAAAAATAATTATTTGATTTGTTTTTTATTTATTTTATACAATAACGCATAAACTTTTTTGATACCAAATATCTCTATTTACATATAAACATTTTAAAAAATCTCGGGTTTTTTCAATCACAATATCAAATTCGATCAAAAAAATGAATCAAATATCCACATTTAAAAAATAAGCGATCAGCTTATTTAACGAGACGAAAGTTCAACGTCGATTAACCCCGCGAATTAATATCGTCCGTTCCGGGGTCCATTATCGCATGAAATATTATTCGACCATTATCCCCAGACGTAAAATAATATATTAATATTAGTATTATTGTATTAAACGTGCGTTTAATATTCGTTCCGACACGTTTAAGCGAGGGTTAGCAGAACGAAGGTTCGGCGCCATTTGTCCCACGGTTAACGCACGGCCCTTTCACCTGTTAAGTTATTGTCACTTAACATGGGTCTGCCTTTTCGGCCAATTTTAGCTTCCGTTTTTCGTCTGATTACCCGAATGATTATAATCGACTTTTGTGTGTGTGTGCTTGTCCGTGTCCGAATATATTTGCGGGTTTTATGCGAGAACGATGTGCGACTGTGCGTTATCGAGGCAATTTTGAATGGCTTAAAATTCAATTGTTCCCGTGATGAAATTTTCATTGTATTTTCAAATGATGGAGTGTTTATAAAATGTAGCGGGTTTGTGTAATTTGCCTTTTTCGTTTATCTCTCTATACATAAAAGCCGATTTTTGACTGTCTGTAGTAACGCCCGTTAAACTCTGTTACTGTGGTAATTCGATGAAAGCAAAACATTAATATTTTATAATGAATCATGTGGCTGAATTGAATTTTAAATTTTTCATTCGCTGAAAATATTATTCTTTTTTCATTTTTTTTTTAATAAAAAAAATGTATGAAAATAAAATTAAGATTTTCTATTTTCATTCATACTAAACTATTGTACTATAGAGTTTCCCTAATACATTTTTATGACTGAATAAAATATTACATCAGCGCATTATTAAATTCAAAAAGTCACAAGAAAAAAATCATCATTCAAAACGAAACGCTTCATCGCAGTAATGTGGAAAATTCAGAAATTAAACCCTCATAAATCACTAATGAAATAAGTTTTATGACGCGATTACGAAACACCCATTTCCTCGATTTGTTTTCCGTTCGCGAATATTATTCGCCGTTTCTGCCCGGAAAACTTACACAATTCGATCTCATAATTCCGTAGTTTTCATTGTGGAAACACGCGCATTTTCGGCTTCGGAATAATGGAACCACCAGTCATTCTTCATTGTGTGGCGATTGAATGCGAACGCTTGATTGAAGTGAGTCGTAAAAAAAAACAGTAGACGAAATATTAAGCCGAAATGAATGACAGCTTCGATTATTTTTGATTATTCTTCGCTGGGTTGCTTTATAATTTTGTATGCTTCGATGAAATGCGGAGGAAATTGTTCACTTCATATGTATTATTGGGAGGTATTTTATGAAAATTTCATAAGAGAAATTTGTAATTGTAATGGATTTATATGGGAAACAAATTTGTTTTCGTTCTTTTAATATGCATAGAAAAACTTTTGTATAAACTCGATTAGAAATGAAAAACTTCAATATTCTAAAACAGAATGGAATTTCTGAAACTCGCGTTGAAAACTCTACAATTTATATTGAAAAACTTTAGTATTTAGTTTGCCGTTTTGCATTGTTTCATTTAAATGTTTCACATTGCGTACTTTAAAGTACGATTCGTAGTTTTGTGTTTAACAAACGCAATACGAAATTCTACACAATAAAATACGGAAACAATGTACGTTCTAATATTGTTGGATTTGTAGGTTTTCAATTCTTCCAATTGTAAAATGTTAAATTAATTATAAAAATGAATAAAATTGAAATGTGTCCATATGTAAATGTAAATTAATAGAAAAATCGATTTAAATTCTTATTAATACGTAAAACTATAATATGTTGAATTTTATTTTAGGGAATTGTGTAATAAAATATATTATAAATATTAATCAACCATTTTAAAATCATAAATTCAAGATTTTTTGTATTTAATAGTAAATTTTTATTTATATCCAATTGAAAATTCAAATGTATTGAGAAAATTTTCACGTAAATATAAAAAAAATAAAATAAAACAAACAATAAAACTAGGAAATATAGTAGAAGTTTCTTGGTAGACATAAATGTCATTTCTACGAGGGTCTCACGTAAGAGACGTCAAGCCGAATAGTCTGAAGAAAACGTGAAATGTTTTTGACAATACGTGTATGCTAACATGAAAGGAAACATTGAAAAAATGAAAAAAAAATAAAGGCGGTGAACTGATAAATTTCCCTTTCTAAATTTTCAATAAGCTTTCGCTCACAACCTCCAGTATCTAAAATTCATATTTTTGGAATATCCAGAATCACAAACGTCCAACAAAAATCCGTTAACTTTTCAAAACGTCACTTAATAAACGAGCGACATTCATACGAGACGAGTTTAATCAAATTACGCGACAGTCTTAAGCTCTTTTGTTGTTTAATCAAAAAAACACGATATTCAAAAGGACGAGCTTTAAGCATTTTTTAATTAAATCCGACACCGTATTTTAGTGCACTGGAACGATTACAATGTCGTTTGTATACGAAAATAAATGAAACAAGTAAACCGGCCGCTTAGCGAATATCCATAGTGACGTATTTTTTAAATTAAAAGCATATTTTTCTTATTAGGCCCCTTGGCTTATGAGGCTTTGTAGGTTCTTTATCTCCAAGGTGGTAATTTATTGGATAATGTTATACGAAATAGCTAGCTCGGCGGTGAAAACGCTTGACAGCACCAAGATTTACGGGTCAACTCTGGATACAGGCCTTGTAAATGTGCTAGCATTAATAACGCACGTACGTATAAGCAAATTTATAAGTAAATTATGTTTTGGGGGTGTTTACTTTCGAACAACGGCTGTGGAAAAAGAGAAAAATTAAAGGCGTTGATGGAATCGGAAGCGTGGTCGTTCGCGGGGGTTACTATTGTGGTATTGTGTTGAACGCTTTGAAAAAAGGCTTTTGAATTGTTTTCTGTACTTTTTTCGAATGAATTTTTTATGGTCTCGGTTTATACGATATCAATAAGTTTTATAATATTTTTTTAATTTAAATTTTGAATATGATTTATTACAACTTGAAACAAGCGGATCTATACATGTGTATATTTATATCGTTACAAAATTTCATCTTGGTAATCTTAATTGAAAAAAACTTTTTACGCTTATCCGAAAAAATGATAAATTTTATGAAGGAACAACAAACTAATCTTCCCAAAATCGACCAACAAAAAACTTTAAGTAATAAAGAAAATTTTATGACAACCGACCAAAATCGAACGGACCATTAACAAATTCCAGACGAAAAAAAAAATAATACAAGATCTCATTACGCATTTACTAGACGAGACGATTGACATGCGTACATTTTATATTCACCCTCATACTTCAATGTCCTCCTCGAACGTTAAAACCTTAATCGATCCACGTCGGAACATTCCAGAACCCATTTCGGCTTTCCCTAACTTTATTTTTTCAGATATCTGATTACGCGCATACTTAATGACTCGTACACCGCCATAACCCGTCGGAGCCATTGTATTGGACTTTTCCGCGAATATTTTCGAAAGCAAGGGCTGGAAAATCGGATAGAAAAGTGCGGAGGCTAATGAAGGCTGCTCTGGCATTCTACCAGGGGCCATAATGCCGCTGCACAAACAGCATTATTCATTTTATATTTGCCAGATGGCCTCGTCGACGAACTGTATATTAGTATAACAATAAGTATAGAAGGCTTTTCAGGTGTAGAGTTGGGATTTTTTGAGCTTTTTTGATCGTTGTGTAGTTTTCAGGACGTTGTTTGCAAACGGATTTTGTCGTGAAAGGAAATGAAATGGATATGAATGGAATAATATAAAATGATTTTCATTCTGTGATATTATATGATATAGACATAATATAACTGAAATTTCTTTTTTGATTTATTTATTTTTTGTTCCAAAAATAATATGTTTTTATATAAGTTCATAAAAATATAGATTCTCAGAAAATATAAATCTCCGTTTTTCATGTGAAATTATATTTTCCTTTGGGCATGAATATATCAAAGAAGAAATAAACACGAGTCAATTATACTTTGTACTGAATCATAGAATTAATCTCTTTCGTAGAAAAGCTAATTTAGAATCAACGACTGAAACGAATGGGTAAATCGAAAATGAATTATTTAAATCCATCCTGGAGTGTGAATTATGATGAGTTCGCAAAAACCACGATATGTATTTTCATTTCAAAACACCGCAGATTTCAAAATAAATCCCGAGAAAATTTATTGCAAAATCTGTAATTATGAAACCAGAGCAAATTTAACAGGTAAGTTGGCCGGACACTAGACTGAATCACAAACGTTATCTAACGAAAATATGATATTATAACGAATTAATATTACATGTTATATAAAATGTACGCTTTAGTTTTAAAAATACACAGTTTCCAACAGATTATTTCAAAATTTCTCTATGAAAAATTCTATGCAAATACGTATTAATATCAACCGTTACGAACATCCCTTTATCGCAAAATCCTTCAAAAAATTTTTTAATAAAAGCGGCATAAATCTAATTAAGAAGTTGGATCCTTTTTTCACTGTTAGTAGGACTAAACTGAGTCGCTCTTTTTTTCGTATACATATACGTTTTTTAAAAACCATTTCAGTCCCTTGCAGAATTTATCGTCCGCAAAAAGTACGTGAGCCTGCTGTTTTTTTAATGTTTGTTCACTCGGTGCGGGCAATAAAAGAAAGTTTTCACGGCTTTATCGTTGATACAGCCGATTGTTAAAGCCAAACCTAACATTGCGGCAAATTTAAGGATCGCATAGATTTGAATCGAATTCGAATATTTTATGTACACCAAAATTAGATTCTGGCGATAAAAATCGATTGGTATAATAAATTTATTTAGAATATTAGTTGTTTCTTAAAATTTTTCTTTGATTTTCGCAGAAAATTCATTTAATAAAGATCATTTAATAAAAAAAAAAGGTTTTATCTTCAAATTTATTCACAGAAAGGAACTGCGTATCTTATAATAAATAAAAAGATCTTATTCTGAAATTGATGTTTTCATTTGAATTTTGAAATCTCAACGTTTTATAATATATTTGACTGTTGGATTTATCTGTCAGACGAAATTACTTGTATATCCACTGTTGAAAAACAGTACGGATGTAATCGTATAACACGAAAGTTTGGCATTTCGCTGTGCAAACATACCGAAATTGAATTCGGAGATAAGAAAAATATAAACCATATCTCGCGGGACGATAAGGATATGGGATTTTTTTGCGGTTGTTTTTGTTCGCGCATTTCATTCGAGCCGAGCTCCCATTGCGAATCCGACTTGTCAAATGGAATCCCTATGAAACAATATATCAACGCGGAACAAGACATTTCCCACACAGATTTGTATATGGGGAAATTATCATGTTTTTCCCTGAGCTATTGCTCTAGAAACTCTGGTTTTAGGGTGATTTTGGCGCGCAGAAATCGCGGTGGAAAACTGAATTTTGTCGTATAAAATCGTGTTCATGGTAAGTCGGGTAGTGTGTATAAGTAATAGCTGGATGTTTTCCCGTGATGTTTATTTAGTTCTATGTAAACAAAGCTTGCGAGGAAGCGATAATTAAAAAAGCTCATGAACGGAGAAGTTTATCTAGAGACTTTCCGAAGGCAGTTTTCCGACGTTAGTGGGAAAATTTTATTGCCTTTTTATATAACAGAAAATATAAACTATGTTCTGCGAGCAGAAAAAAAAATTGTCGGAAAAAACTGATAAAATTTTCGTTATTTTGATAATGAATGAAAACATTATGATACGAAACAATCGAATTTTCGAAAAATTAAATGAAACTATTATGGAAATCGCTGAATCCACAATTAAAACTAAAGCTTTTATGATATTATACGAGCAAATTGATTAATTTAAAAGCGCTGTACGAAGTTATTATACAGCCTGTGCGTGTCAAGTTCTCAATTTTGCTTAATTAACGAAACAGTATCGCAGCTAACTGATTCTAAAGATAATTTCCTTACAAAACGACAATTTCACCAAAATATAGTATCGGGAACGCAAACACTCAACACTAATTATAAACAAAAATACTTTCAGATTTAATTTATCTAGACTATACATCAAAGGTTTCTATAATTGAAAAATAATTATATTTCGAACATAAGGTTTATTTTAAAGAGAGCCTTTTTCATTTTTAAAAATAAGCAATATAAATTTAGATGAAATTTCAAAAAAGATTTAAAGCAAAAAAAATCCAATCGAAATTCACAATACCACACTTTGCACGAAACAGTGAACTTTTATCGAAACGAAGATATCAGTTTCGGGCAATTTACCCAACGCAAAATTGAGACAAACCCTAAGCGTTTTCTTCTCGCTGAAAAGCCAGTCTGCGACCCCGTTTTATGATTATGTTATGTATTTTTTCAGCCAAATAAAAAAGCCTTTTTTCGGTCCACCATCGTAGGTTGCAGTCTCAACTTTAGCTTTTATTTCAGCCTAACGATCGAAGCCTCTATTCTGTGGTCAAATTGGCTCAAAGCGGGTGAAAGGGTTGAAATTTTCATGACGGTTTATCCAAACTCGTCTGAGAATATGGGTCGTATCTGAAAAATTCTTATTTCGTGTTTTTTTTTATCAAATTTTATCATCGGTTTTTTTATATAATCTGCGAAAAAGTCATAATGAAAACGTTTCATATGGGTTTTTTTAAATCTCAAAATGAGGATCGTTCTATTTTGATTATATATAGGATATATAAAATGAACTGGGTTGTAAAATCCATTAATTATTCTCGTCGGTGCCGATCTTTTTATATTCGGTTTCTATTGAAAATCGTTCGTTTTGTGTGCTAGACGTCGACTGATGATGATGGCGATCCGAGTGCTCGATTGAAACGCTTACCTATAATTTTAAAAATACCTACCTATATATGCTACAGATTTTTTACATTACTATCACGTTTTTAATATATACTCAAGTCTCTTTTTCAAGCTTTTTATTACACAGAGGATACGTTCAAGAGACTTACCGTGTAAAAAAATGTATGGTGACCATATAAAAATTAAAGATAAGTTCTATCAGAATATTTGGATGGAACTTCCGTCCACTTAATCCTCTTTTTACACGGTTCCGAAATAACACAGTTCAAGAAAGGAGAACCGATTATTATTTTTTACGCGGATTTTTCACGTTAACGCGGTATAAAATAATAAAAATATGTATTATTACATGTATTATATGTATAATGTGTATATGTGTATTAGGCCAGTATACTGATATAATTATATGCGTGTAATTATAGTTTTTAAATAAAAAATTTCAATGTTTTTTGATGATTTTTCACGGTGAAAAATTTTCACATTAGACATTTTTTATAAAGTACATTTGGATGGAAGTTCTATCCAAATATAGTGATGGAACCTATCTCCAATTTTTGTATGGTCACCATACATTTTTTACATGGTACATTTACATTTACGCGATAGTCTCTGGAACGTATCCCCCGTGTAAAAAGAGGATCGGGTATACTTTAGAAATATTCGTAATACACAACAAAAATTCTGACAAATTTGATTGTTTGCATAATGATCCATGACAAACCCAGACGAAGATTGAATGGCAGATCGCAAATTCGCCATGTTTCCGTATCGCGCTGCAATCCGCTCGGACCGTTAACGTTTGGCCGTTAATCGTGTTGCGTTGGCCTCCGATGGCGTCGTAAATTAAACGGGGGCGGTTTTGGCCGTAACGTGCCGAAACGTCGGCCATGCGTCGCATTTTGGCCCAGCGGCTACGCGGCACCGGCCATGCGCTTAACGCGATTTATATGAAAATTCATTTTTTATGCATTTTACAATATTTTTTAATAAAAACATCAATTTTATTATGCATATAGAACCAATACTTTCAATAAAATCTATATACTCATATTTTCTATGAAATTTATAAAAAATTCAAAAATAGAAAGATCCGTGTTATCTTCAGTATATGTATGTGTCAGCAAAAATAAGTAGGGAAAAAGCAGATGAAAGATGATGTCACGAGTGCAGTGGAAGAGAATATTTTTCTCTAAAAGCGAACCATCCCGACGAGAAAATATTCAAACCCTTCGTTTTTCTCAGGTCACATTCAACAAGTGTGCATGTACGTTTCAAAGTTGGAAAAACCGATGAAAACGATCGCGTTTACGTTTTCTCAATGTTATAGATCTATTACGTATAAGAAGGTCGTTAAAATTGTGGATATTTCGCTGACGAAGAACCAAGTACCATGAAGATAGTACTTGTTGAAGGTAGATGTGGTTCTTAAATTTTCTTATTTAGATACTTGAAAAATGTATATTCTTTAGAAAATTATGTATTAAACCTAATGAATGTAATAAATATTTAAGTGATTATCACTTAATATTATAAAATATATTATAATAAAAATGTTTGGTCTCGTAAAATTTTATATTAAATATTTGATTGATTGAAGTATGAAATTAATTTTCGTTTAGCTTGTAAAAACAATTTTCGCAGTTATATTAATAAAGTAATAAGTGCTCGTTCAGAAAAATAAGCTAAACGATTTATTATGAGTTTACTAAATCGTAAGATAATATAAATGTTTACATTTGTGTTATTCGTAGAGGTCATTAAATTAAATTTCAACGATTTATAACGTTTAATTCATATATTAAATTTTATATAAATCGGTAAAAATAGATTATTCGATGCATAAATAATATATATTATAGATGTTTGATACATTCTCAAAATTTGGAAGTCGAAAATGTTTTAAATTAATTCTAATTTTCATTAAAAATCACAAAACTCGTATAATTTTCAATGATTCGACTTATTCACTAAACAAAGACTCATATTCACTTTGTTTTCAGAAAACCATCACAAAACACAACCATATCAACGTGCACGTATTCGAAACGAAAACCCAACAATTGGAAACCGACATTCTAAACAAAACAATATCGTGGGATTTGCCCACAACGCACGCCAACCGACTTACCATTTATTGTGCATTACATTCGAACGTCGATTTTACGACAGAATTTACAATGTAGCTAAGAAAAACTCACCGCAATATTTCGAAACTGTTTATTCGAACCCCAAATGAATTCTTCAGCCATCGAACATTCACTATTCGCAATAATTGAACGACTAACCTCTAATCGTATTTCTGCAAAATTCTAAAATCGATTCATTAAAACTGAATCCTACATTCTTACAACAATCACAAAATCTGTTCAAAACTTCTTCAAATCAAAATGAGTATAAAAATGAAATTCATATTCATTTTTTAAATAATTAAAATCATATAGGACGTCGTTGCGACCGAAACTATTGCAGAAATGGCCGCATAAGATGAAACTCTCTTGCTTAATTACCGCACACTTTGTGTGAGCGTATATTACGCATTTCGCGCACCGACAATAAAAGTTGATGATCTATAAAAGCGACCGTAATAAAAGCTCTCCTTTGAAAGCTTCCTTTGAAGTCGTCGCGTGTCGAATTGCGAGCGAGAATAGAGCTTTTCGGACAAAATCGCGTCGTTTGAATTAATTTCTGGTGTGTTTTGAAAGTATGATGACGTATTGATCATGAAAAGCGTGGTCTGATGATGCGATGAATCAAAAATTGATAGATAACGTATTGGAGTTCAAACCATCAGTAAAAAAGCTAATTTTGAAATTTTTTTATAGATTAAAAATAAATTTAATTAAATAAATTTTCATTCAGTTTTTTCATCCGAAAATTTAAAATTTACGATTTTGCTGAAAATTTTGTTTGCTTTGTAGAAAATATGACGCATTCACTCATCAGTATCACAATATTTATTGTCATAAAAAATGGTTGACCTATATTCGAAGTACTTGCATGTTTATGTGAGAATATTGATTTGTAATGATACTGTAGAATAAAACTTTTGTCACAAAATAAATTTCATGAATTAAAAATATCTTCGTTAATATTGTAAAAAATTTATATATTACTTTGTTTCGTTAGATTTAAAATTCGCAATTAAATTTCAGCATTTTCGTGTAGACATTGTAAATTAAACACTCGTTTCTAAGTGGAAATTCTTATTAAATTTCGAGTTTGACTTTTCCGGCACTCGTCGATGATTGCAAAAGAAAAACAAGGCTTCTCAGATATCAAATTGCTCGGCGTTCGTTAAAACTTCTTTTTCGTTTGCGACATTATTATAATATTTTTCAGACACTCTACGCTTGGCGAAAACTTATTCTAACTTTCACAAAAACAAAAAAACACATACGCACACACAGATATATTCCCAAACGCCGAAATTTACAAGAAATTTCACATAATTTATGCGAAGTGACGTTTATTAAAAAAAATCTCGTTTTTTCGCGCGATATTTGCGTCGATGGAATTCAATTAAGCGTCGGCGGGCGTTCGACGACTTTTTTAATAATGGAAAATTTTATTTATTCCCGCGCAAATAATTTTCGCCGAATAGAGGTGTACGAATTTCGCCCAGTCCAACAATCGGTCTTTTGCACACCGAGGGAAGCATCTGGCCGTCGGGGCGTTCATAAAAGCTTTTGAATATGAATTTTCATTAGGGCCCCCATATATTGTACAAGAACTGCAACGTCGAACGTCTTCGCCGCCTAGATACTTTCGAAAAGTGGTACATGCGCGGTAACATTACTGAGGCTTTGAGGTCACTTTTTTGTATGGTTGTAAGTGTTTTTTTTATTTGTATGTGTACGTCTGTGATCATTAAATATGCGGGTCGAAATTTGAACTTTTATTTTTTCAGCGGAGCGTATTTTTTTCGGTACGTTGCGCGATTTTCGCTGAAAACTTTCGCGAGTGCGGTTGCGTTGACGGACTTACTCGTATAGACGAATGAGTTTTTGCGGGGAAACTTTGATCGGTGAGATTTTTGAATCGCTATAACTGGGAGGGCTTTTCTCTTAAATTTTAATTAGAAATGAAAATGGTACAAAAATATATTCATCATATAAATTTGTAAAACAAAACGTGAAGAATCATAATGAAATATTTGTACTTTTATTCAAGAGTTTATTTTTTTAAAGCAAGAGATGGATTGAATAATTCAATTTTATTAATCCAGACATGGCAAAATCCAAATAATTGGATTCTGTAATATTACATGAATATAATTTCACCTAATGCATTCACATAACGCGGCAACACACTTTTCCCATACAGAAAATCTCATTATTACAAAGCTGAAAGTGGACGAGGGAATACTATATTATTATCGACGCATAAACAGAATTAGGAGCCGATAATTCCACTAAATTCCGACAGCCCCATGAAAAAACCACGAGCCGAAAGCATGGGTTCCCGTTAATTTATTTACGAAATTTCGATTTATTACACGCGGACAACAATATCCATAGACGTGTGCGGCCTATTTTATTAGCTTGTTCTGTACACAGAGGAACATGGCGCTAAATTTTCATGTGGTAACCATATGGGTGATTCATTGGAAATTTATCCGGAAAATAGACAAGAAACGGTCTTATAAAATTTCAATATATTGTATTATATTTTATTTGACTTTATTTGTGTTTAGTGTATTTATTTTCTGGATTGTACGATAACATAGATTTTGCAAATCGTCATATAAAACTAAACTGAAAAATATGCTAAAGAAAATGACATTCTTTTTCATATTATCAATGAAAATTTTGGTTTTTTAAATCCATTTATATATACCGTTGGTTTTTATAATAAAGTATCACGTACAAAATTAATCGTTTTATGACTTGAAATTCTTTTACCTTTCGAACACCAACGTTTCAAAGAAAAAAAAACCGATAGTACCTTTAGCAATATCCCTTACACTGCTCACTTCAGACTTGAACCTACAGCGAAATTATACTTCGACCTTCTGTTTTTCAGATCCCTGAAGAGAGGTCCATAAAGCGTCTCTGAGCTTCCTATATGTCGACATTGTCCTTTTGCATGTTTTATTTTTGCATGGTTTGCGTGCATGCAAATTTCCCGATTATTTTCAGAAGAATGCTTCCCGTCTATTTTCTTCGACGTATTGAATGTTTAATAAGCACGGACGTCCTTTGATCATTTTGCGTCATAAAGTATGTATTTAAAATTTTAATTATATTTATGTCAAATTATGTTGGAAATATGCGTAGTTAGCATAAGTTATTCTATTTTGATACGAAAAATTTTTTTTTTTTCAAAATAATTTCATTTAAATAAGACGTATTAAAAAAATTGTACGTTAATCAGATGGGATTTTTTCAATTTAAGAACTTTTTATTGCTATATGAGTGTCTGAATATCCGTTGGAAACAATTACACCATTGTCTACAACATGCACTTGGCAACGATTCATAAATTTTCAGTTATTAAACAAAGGAAATAATATTATTATATTATATTAGAAATAACATTGGTAACTCTACATAATTTTACGTATTGCACTCATTTAAAAATCCTTTCAGTTCTTTACAACTCCGTATCTAATAATTTCATAAATATGATTTTAATATTATTCAACGAGAAAAACAACGGATGTTTTACATAAGGACAAAGTGTTTCATTAAAATAATATGACGGATATTTTTGCTATCGCGCAATACACGTTTACATAATAAATAAAATCGCTTACTTTTGTTATAGAAATTTTCATTTTCATATATTGCTTATGAGATATTGTTGTCGCAGTACCTGTCTCTCATTTGACCAATCAACAATACACAATGCTTAGTCAGACAAAAGCTCAGAGAAAAAGCTTTGATTATTTGTTTTATGCTGAAAATTTTTCTCTTTCACGATATTTGTTTCGAATGAAAAACCTATCGTCTTTTCCCGTTATTTCTCTCACTACGTGAATTGAGAAAAAAAAATCTTTTTCTTTGAAAAAAAAAAGTAAATAATTTTATTTCTATATATACATATATTTTCTTCCGTTATTTAACGATAAACATTAAGAAAAAGATATCGTTTGACGTGAGGGAAAGTTGCTTGAATCGCATGTTCCCAAAGCTTAGCAAACTGTTCTCGTCTAGATAAAATGTCATTTCCTGAAAAGCGGCTCCTTTATCACGATGGGAAATCGGAAAAACAATTTCCAGATGAAAAATAAAAACATTCGCTTTTTTAATACGTACGACAAACGTCTGTCATCGTAAAAGAAGAAAAACAGCCTACTCTAATCTCCGGACAATAAACATATTTTTTACCATTCGCCGTCTGAAAATATGAAATGAAAACAACGTGATTCACGACTTAGAACTAAACCGAGTTAAATTTTCGATGCAACAATATTATCTATGAAGCAAGTGAAAGCGCCTCGGATGCAAATTCCATTCGAATTGAATGAACCATATCGCAACCATTGTGAAGCAGACATGTTCAAAGAGTTAATATTAGAATATGTTTTGAATAGTACGATATAATAATATTCTACGAGAGGCATTATGCGATTAAGAAATCCTTTGTCTCGAAGCATAACAGTATTATGGTTAATTATACTGATAATAATAAACGACTCACTTAATTACACTCGCATGAATTAAATCCTATGTAAACTTTGTTAGTAGTTTGAATTTTCGCTAAACAAAGGTTTCATATAAAATCGAACTTTTCAAAACCAATTTCGAACTCGATTCGTAAAAGTTCTCAACTAATCATACGCTCGAAAGGACACGTTGTATTATACAGAAATAATTTAAATTAATAAATGTTGACTTTGCCAAGACCTATTTCGAATACGAAACTTTCGAAATTCTACCCGCATTTGAAATCCACAAACTCGCCTATCCCATTTTATCGAAATGCAAGAATTGGCATTAAATCCGAACAAACGGGCCAATTCAGAGCAAAGGGCGCGACTTGGAAGCCAAAAAGTGCACACGAAATGAACACATTATTCGTAGGGGAATTTACCGACCGAATTTATACGGTCAGCAACGGGTTTTAAAACGGCCAAAGGTCGACTTTTCACGATTTCCCGAAGACTAACGTAAGCCTGTTCCAGGCACGAACGCTCTACCGAAATTGCATCGAAAAGTTAATCTTCGAAGAATTTGAAGAATCGACTCGGTCACGACATAGTAACGGTAAAAAAACATTTAAACTGGATGTTACGCAAGATGGAAATTATATTTTTATTTTTTTGTAGAGACAGATGGGCTTTCAGCTTGGTAATCTTTCCTCGTGTACTCGTCCAAATGATGATTACGTGTACTCGAATAAAAATGCATATTAATCTTCACTCACCTCGAAACTTATCTTGCCATTCTGCTTCTGCTTCATCGTGTTGAAGACGTAATGAGCGTAATTCGTTGCGTCTGAAAAATTAAAGGGAAATTCGCTGTACGGACATGAAAAGTTGACATTTTGTATGAAAATCTCAAACTACAAAGAAAATATTTTATTACTTAATTTCTGGAATTATTTTCGCATCAAATTAGATTTAAATTTGATGCGAAAATGTCGTGCGTTCGGCTTATTCAATTTTGCACAATACAAAAGGTGGCAATTTATAGTATATTTTAAATGAATTTTTGATGAAAAAAAATTATGTAAAAAGCTACGTGTAACACGGTTACGATCGAATATGAATTAACATTAGATTTTGATGTATTTCGTGAAATGGTCGTGAATCATCAATTATTTAACGATGTCGCCAGTGAAACGTTCCTAGTATCGAACGCACGGTATTTTTAATGGCTTGCGTAGAAGAAAACGATAAATTCTTTTCACATAGTGAATAGAATTCTTTTTTACCTCCTTGCGGGAAAAACTGCCCAAATATATGCTTAAAACTTTCTTCGTCTACCATTCCGGTGGGACATTCCTGCAAAGAAAAAAAAATCGGTTATAATCGATAAAAATTTTAACAAATATATGATTAAAAAAAGCGGTTCAAAATCTCAGTTAATATCGAAAATTTCCCAGTTATTGAACCTTTCTGACATTATTCTGAAATTTTGTAATAACTGCGTGACTTTGTGGGTGTTGTGTGATGATGATAGCGGTTGTCGACCATCAGACACGCCACATACTCATTACAATTTTGGATGTCACTCGTTTTCGTATTCACTTAAGAAAATTTCTATAACGCTCATCGTTTGTATACAAAACATGCAAGAGAATGGCGTGAAGGAAAGCGCGTTTGTTTATGTTTTCGCGATTATATCTAACTGCCAAACAAAATAATTGATTGAATATACAATGAAATTAAATTTTGTTAAAGCTTCGAGGCAAGATTTTAAATATAAAATATCATAAATATTATATAATTTAGATTGATTTTAATACATTTTAGAAACGAAACCATGATTAAATATTTAAATTATACTAATTATCTTCAACAAGAAATTCTTCTTAAGAAACATTAAATGATGATAATTATAATATTACTTAGTTCCTAGACTCATTAATTCATAAAACTTTTCTTCGAGGAATATTCATCTCTTTTGTATTACAAAATAATATAACATTATAATATTTCTACAATAGAATTCACATTTATAAAACTATTTCATAAAATTCTTTTCATTCTTATTGATACGCATTATCTTTCTACAAAGCAATCTAAAATATTCAGAATAATTTTCTGCAAGAATCCACCAAATATTCAATAAACTAATAACTCACTACTGAAACAATACACTAAAGAATCTAAAATGTCCCAAAACATATAATAACATCAAAATTCTCACACAATGGTGACATTAATAAACGAGCCGCAGACATCCGAAGCGGAACAATCGAAGCGTGCGAAAATCAAAGATGGCGGAAAACACCGAAAACCGAAAGATTTTCCCGCCTTTTTTCTCGTGTACTTTTCGACCGAATAATAAAATTGCGCTTTTAGTTTTTCGGCGAACCTTCGGAAAGGCGTTGAAGTGAAAAAATGGCGTGCGTGCGCCGCAAGCCGAACGAAAATTGAGAGATTTATGCCCGCGTCGTTTCGCGCCTTTTAAGTGAATTTTCCGTTTTATTTTATTTTTTTTTTTTTCATTTATTCTGAGAGCCGTTTTTCAAAAAATTTACGACCGCCACCGTTCGTTAACGCTCGAACGTTCATTAGCGCTGAAATAAAAAATAAACAAAAATAACCGCGGCCATATATCAATGGCGACCGTGCGGATTTTAAATGGCGTCGCTATAAAATATATTATATATGATAATATGTGTTATATCGTTAATTAAACGAAGACGATATTTCAATACAATTATTTTTATCCATTGAAGTTCCAAGATTACCAATATCAATATAAATATTAAATGATTTTTTGAATTCCTTTCAAACAGTCGAATAATAAAAATTTTCTATTCTAAATAATCTAAGATAATTAATTGTATTAATCAATCAATGAAAAACGTTCAATAAGACTTAAACGACCATTTAGTTATCTATTCAATAAATAATATAGTATAATAATTAAAAAATATCTAATTAATTAATCTGTCACTTCTTACGCCTCGGAATATAAATCTCAGGGTAGATTAATTTATTGCCGTCATAAACGGATCGAAAACTATCAGCTGAGCGAAAGTTCGTAGAAAACACAGGTTATTTACGGGAGAGAAAATATATTATATATGAGATGGTATCGTGTAATAAATTGCTTATTATCATATCGTAGGTGCGCGACTGAAATATACTTTTTTGATAAATCGACTTATATAAGGGTCGACTTGTGTTTTCAATGCCTTTTTTGCCGAACTGGGGTCGTATCTCGACAAAACAATACTGCTGCGAATTACGTATGAATAATTTATTGATGAAATAAAATTTGAATATATATTTAATGTTCGCATTAAAAAAGCTTTTTACATATTTAGATATATTTTGTAAAATTGATATTTACTTTTTCTCGTTGATCGTTCATAAATTATAATTGATGGTATTGAATCAAAACAATGAAATGTATCTTAATCTTTTCATCAATTTTAGAATCCATTTAAATAAAAATAAATCGACATTTTCATTCGTATTATGAATAAAAGGAAGATTTGAGCAAACATACTAAATCACGTTAAGCTAATAACATACATATATCATACGTGAATTTGACACTGTAATAATTTTACGAAACATAACCGGCTTTCTGCTTATATTGCTTGAGACTTTAATTGAATATGTCACAGAGTGTGTTACTATGTGCACAATAAAATATTATCGTACAAGATGTTCAAAAAGTTATACTTTTTTTTTCAAATTAATATATTATAACATGACAAGTCAACTCATAATATGAAATCAATTATTTAACCTATACAAATGTACTACTTATATTAATTAGCACATATAATTAGTAAATTAATAGGAAATAACTGTGTATTAATTTAAATTAATTAGAACACACCTTAACTTCATTTCAAGCAAAAAATAATCAAATGTCTCATAATAGTAAAAAAAATATTTTACAATGGACATAATCTAGGATGCATGAAATTATTTTTATTACATATTTAAAATAAGTTATTTTCAAAAATATACGTAACAAGCTGTATACATTTTGAATAAATCACATTTACGTGCTCGTGGGGAGAAAATACGTTCTTCTATAATCGAAATTTTCAATATGTGTGAGAAACCATAATCGTTCCTATAGCCATTTCAAAATCGGATCAAATAACGGTCACGATATATTTTATTTTTATTATTATTTAGGTTAATTTCCCTCGGGCATTAAATGCGAATTTCCAGATAACGCAAAAATCGCGAACAAAATATACTCACGAATTTTCAACTAGACCGAATTCAAAAATTTCACAATCCATACACACAAACACATTTCACAAAAACATCATATCGCACACACATTTATACCATTATTATTTCAGAAAATCATCAAAATAAACCCATTAAGCACCAACACTAAACCACGTCTCCGTTAAGCTTTTCCCGCGAACATCCAAAGCCCCAGAAACAAAATATAATAGCTCGAACGAGAAAAAGTAGAAGGCTTTCATGCGGATAAAAACGGACGAAGAAGGTGTCATTACACCCGGGATTGGATCGCCAAGGAGCAGAGCTTCAACAGCCAGGGATCAATGTGGAAAAAGGCTGTCATCGTTGGCCTTCGTCTCCCCCAGGAAGTGTTCATGGGTGGAAAATGGGGTGTGGTACAATAAAAGTCGGGAAAATTCGCGCTAACGAGCGCAGCACTATGTGGCGGCGGTAAGAAAGAAAAGGAAGAGAATTTTTTTGTTTTATGTTAATATTGCCTGTGTGTTTCGAATATATAGTCGTATCATTTTTTTTGTATGATATGAAATTATTATGGTGTTTTTTTTTCGTTGGGTAAATGAAGATTAAAGAATAATTTGTACCAAACGGAAATATTTTGATATCTAAGATCAACGAAATATTAAAATGTGTCGTTTTAAATAAGCTAGATTTCAATTATGATTATGTGAAATCGTCCATTTTAACTCGAAATGATAAGACTCATTTATTATCCTTTATCAAGATTCATGAAATATTTAATAAATACAAACAAATTAGCCATGTATTCACAGTTCAAAAATGAATACTTTGAACAAAATAACCATATTTTCTGATGATGAACACATAAAAGTAACAATGTAAGATACGATAATAAAATATAGACATCAAACGACTTCAACATACTAACGACGCCTAAATTCAACATCGAAACATTCCTTTTCCTTTCATCGTCGTATTTTTTCGTACGAGAACAAACGTCAAAAGGAAACCTATAGCCGTAGCAAAATTTCTTTCTTAATTAAAAGTATTTTCCGCTCTTTCGAAACGATAAATCCAGTATTTATTATTATTGTAAATTTTTCGTTGTTTTCCCGGCTCCTTATGGCCCCCGAACGATCCGTTTATATTTTATGGGCGTTTTTGAGTCGTTTGCTCGGAAAACTCACTTCCTTACTACTAAGAATGTTTATAAGAGGCAGTTAAGTTTCGAGCTTTTAACAGATGCGCTTCCAACTTTATTTATTGTACGATTTCTCGATATTAATTTTACGAGCTTGTGCGAAACATGTTTCCACTCTCGACCTCGTAAGAAACAAGAGCAAATATAATGCTATTCAAACGATTGTATGACTACAAATATAATACTTACGATATTCACAAAAAAACGAAGGGTCCCACATTTACATAAAACCTCGCACTACAAACGACATTAAATTTTGAATCGCTCAAGCACCCTTCTCTATAAACTGAATATTCCATTCTGCACACAAATCCCTGAATTCCGCTCCCTAAACCAGAAAGGACTTTGTCAAAAGAAGCAAACAGGAAATCTGAGAGTGGAAGGTGCATATTTAATCGCCAAACATACAACGACCATTGTGATGGTGAATGATGGACTTCTCTTTCATTTAACAAGACACTTAGAATCAAACGGAATTGGGAAAACGACTCCGGGTGGTATATATACTATATAATAAAAGGCACTTTTTCGATTAAAACCATTCGAACAAAATCCGAACGAAATTGAAAGGTTAAGATGGGAAAATCTTAGACCGGTAATTAAGAAATTCTTAGGGGAATCTCCTTCTACGTACAGGGTTATTATGATATTTATTATTTTAAATGCTTCATTATTTTTTAATTGAATTTTTATATTATTTCCGAATTTATCTTAATAGCTTTTTAATTGATTAAGAAAAAAATGAAAGTGTGTGTCTAAAAATAAATTTAAATGCTTCAAATGAACTATTTTATTCGTGAAATCGATGAACTAAATAATAAATGTGATTCTATATATAGTACATACTTTGAATAAAAATCAATATTGATTTACTTTTAAAAAATTAAATATTTCATTCAAAATAAATATAACCAAATGATTAAACCAACAATGCTAATAATAAAATATTGAATTTTTCAGTAATTTCGAAAATTTTCAACCTCAAATCCATCACAATAACCCTGTATATAAAAGAAAAGAAAATTCCCTTACCATACAACCATCAAAAGAAAACATCGCTAACAACGTCGGATAAGACATACTCCCGTTAATTATACGCGGAATCGAAAAGTCTCTCCAAGGCGTTATTAATTACGGTTTTCAAAAATGATTAAGCGATGCTAAAGTAAAAAAAAAACTAAAAATTCAAACGAACCGACAAAAAAACTTCGGACGACTTGTCGGCAAGAGTTGGGAAAATCCGTAAAGGCTTCGTCGGGTATTATTTCACCTTAATTGTAATTCGAAAGGACCGGACGAATTTAAGCCCGGAAAGGTTTCGTTGTAATTAAATTATTCCGGTCTGTGTAACGCAATGTCGGACGAACTTTGGTAAAAATCGAAAGATCGAAAAATACTCTGGATTGATCGAGTGTGCCTTAAGGTTATGTGCGTTCGACCTTTGACAGTTTGAAGAAGCGATAAATATTTGATGAGGCGAAAACGTAATTGATCGAATAATCGCCTACACACGTTTTTCCGTATGTTACGTTCAATTTATGCGAAGAAAATAAATTCGAGGGTACTTATGTATATGTTGAATTTTCGTGTTTTCGATGGAACTGGTGAATGTTGCCAACCGTCTGAAACATTAATTTAATTTTCAGCGTTTTTTGCTGGTCATGTTGAATCAATTTCAAATTTTTGATAATTTAAATTAATTAATTAAATTTTTTGAACAATTATCGTATTTGATCGGTGAAAATTATCCGATATAGCATTGCTTATACTTTTTCGATCAAATTTCAATCAATTTATCATTTTGATTTAAAATAAATTTTCGAATATAAAATGCTAAGTGTTAGTGAAAATATCAATTTTAATCAATCTTATTGTAATCAATAAATGGATAAATAATTAAACCACTTAAAATAATTTAGCGACAATTATTTTCGGCATTCAACTTGTTCACCAAATTTCCACTCTCTTATCATAAAGTCATTATCAAAATTCTTATGAACTGTATATGACAAAAAAATTAAAACTCTCCATGAAAAATAATTCAAACTATGATTTTATATGATTCTATCACAGAATATTTTCTACAAAAATATTAATTTTTACCAACCGTTCTAATTAAACTATATTGAAAATTTTCCATCAAACAATACTGTCCATTTAACGATATCCTTCAATTTGTTTGTCCAATCGAAAATCACCGCCATTCAATCCAATTTGAATAAAGCGCCGTTTTCGCGCTTCCTACGGACAGATTGGCCCCAGCGCGGCGCCCGATCGGCCATAGCCCGTCGCTGCTAATGGCCAATAAACGAGCCGTTAAGACCTAATTATTAATTAAAACTGAATTTCAGCGAACTCTACTCCCCCCACCCACATCCGGCCCGGATTAAAGGTCCCCCCACCGTAAATAAATTTATAATTATTTCGCTTAGCGAGACGACGCTAATGGGGGGCCGAACTATAAATTTATTTATTTAGTTCGCGAAATTTCGTGTTTTGGTAATTCGTCTTGTCGAAGTTTGTTTGCTCGTGGGAATTTCGAGTAATTTTCGATAAGTGTTTTGTATGAAATATGTGTTTTTTAAATGCTTCTGTTTTGATATTAAAATTAATGTTTTGTTAATTTATTATGTAATACAAATATTTATGTTATCAACACTGTTTGCAGAAAATAGATTTTTTAAGTGTTTTGAAAATAATTTTTTGGAATTGAATCTCAAACTAATGGTACGTTCAGGCAAGGACCATTTCATATGTTTCTTAACTTCGATAGGAAGTGGAATATATGTATTTATATTCCATGAGGCGTATATTTATATTGAGAGTCTATGTTATTCAACCAAAAAAAACATCAATCTACTTGTCTCGAAGAGAGGCAAGATTTCCTAGGGTCTTTTTTTAAGAAATATTTATTTTTTTACTAGATTGTTTATCATTGCAAAAGATTGTGTTCGATCATAAGATTTTCAGTCAAATCAAAACTAATAATAAGCAACGTTCAATTTCTTAATAACATGATTATAAAATCTTGTCAATCATAAACATGAATAATCAACAGAAAGTTTTACTAAATTTTATATTTATTTAAACTGTTAATAAAATTTTATTATTTGCATTTTAGTTTCGTGAATCGCGTTATGTAAAGCGATATGGCCAACTTGGGTTGAATTTGCTTTGTAAAGTGCATTCAGTTTATTTATGTGAAAAATCCAATACTGTAAAGAGCTTACCATATTGAGCTTTTTCCAGCCTTTCGTGAATAATAAAAAATACGTCCGAAAGCTTTCATCGCAAGCTCGACCACAGAAAGGATACGTAACATGATTTTATTTTTTACGTATCAGAACGCATTGTAATAATTTCGTTATATACGGATGAAAGCCTTTGCAGAAAGAAAAAAAAGCGATAATATGAACCCACCGAAAAAAAAACCGCGCGCGAATATTTTATGCGTTTTTAAAATACCAAAAGGGTTAATGTTTCATAAAACATATTATAGGCAATATTTTTCAGGCATAATCGCAAAACGTGTTACTTCCACGACCCAAATTTCAAACCATGTTATAAAAACCGTACTTTTTTATATCGTCCATTCAAATTTTTAACAATGCATTAAAAAAAACTACATTTTTGAATCAATTCGATACGAATGAATATACCAAAACACCGAGTGACCCAACAATACGCCGCATAGAATAACAATAGGAACAGTGGGTGGTGGGTGGGATAACACGTGAAGGGCCAGTGGCGAAATATTGATTGGCCTGCGTTTGCAGAAGTTGTTTGGAAAGCACACATATAGAAAAGTGCTAGAATCACGTAGACGTCCAATCAGTATATGTCTACGTTCAAAATGCCCTTCGAAAAGTCGAAAAAATGCGTTTTTTGTTAAATCAAAAATCGATGGAGTCTTGTTTGTTTGCCACGTTGAAAAATTCAGATCGTGTCTCGGGAAATTTGACGTTTGAAAGACGCTGATGTTTTCCGCATTTGATGACGCACTTTCGTTATTTATTTATATACAGAAAATTTCTGAAAAAATCGTTTCACAGATTTACTTTTTTCGAAATTCTAACTACATATTTAAAAAAATAATTATCGATCTATTTTCATATTATATTAAGTGTTATTGGATGTAAAATAATTTTAATATTCAAATCTTATGCCGAAATTCACGTTATATGTTAATAACTCAAATGACCAAATCATGAAAAATACAAATCTGAAAATCAAAGAAAAATAAATTTCCGACAAATTTCCTACCTATAAAATCGGCTTTATGGATGAAATAAAATTTCATTCCACGTTTTGTTTGTCGCAACGCGTGTGCGAAAATCTGCCAAATGGTTCGGTGGCAATTTGTCGAAATGACGATTTATCGATTTCGTCGAGATCAAAAACGAGCGAATTTATTAGGGCAATCCTGTTACAAATGCTCGGCCGTATTTTTCGAAATTCAGATCAAATAAAATTAGTGTAAAATTAAAAATAATGTATTATAGTCGCGAAAGTTTATCGAGATCCAATTTAACTTGCGGTTACGTACGAATTTGAAAAAAAACCGTTTGCGAAAAATCCGATATTTATTGCCTCGAGCGAAACGAAAGAATACGAGTATGATAAAGTTTTTTGGGTAACGAGAAATGATGAATATTATAAGTTTATTTTGTATACAATATTTGAATATAAAAAATCTATATGTATCGAAAAGCTGAATTTCATTTTTTTTCATGGAAAAACTTTCGAACAATTTAATATGTTTTTGTTTCACGAAAATAGTATATTTTGTTCTAACATATACCTTTATATATATAATTGAGAGCCACTATAAACTGTCCTAAAGCAACGAAATTAAGCTATACATTATTTGATAAGAATCTCGGTGACGGCAGACCCGTTTCAATGAAAGTAACAAGTCTTCAAAGACGTGCACAAACCACACAAAATTAATCCAAACGATAAAGGGACAAAGACATTTAAGATAAGTAAATACTTAAATGACTTGACACGGGTTACGACAAAAGATCTGATAACCAAGTATATGTAATTTTATTGGTAATTCTGAAGATGTTTGTGACCAAGAATGTCCAAAGATATTTTCAGCATTCAATAATTGACTAAATTCCGTATCAACTTCGTCAACAATAACGAATAGTCGAATATTCTGATTAATCAAATATTATTCGAATTAAATAATGTATTGAAATATTGTAATGTAGAACAAAAATTAAATATACGGTAATTTCATAAAATGATATGATACAAAAAAATATTTTTTTAACGAATCATAAAACATTCGAATTCAAATATATGTTAAGGAAATTTTCAATAAAAGTTAATCAAATTATTCTAATTCGTGTAATATCAACGACATTAAAGACTTTACCATAATAATAAAGATTAATTCGAAAATAAATAAATTAAAATATTCAACAATACTACACATTTTTCAAACCTGTTTAAATCCTCTGTAGATGAGTTTGATCTCCTTTTTGGTAAATTTGGTCATGCTGGCTAATTTAGCCAACTCCTCTGGACGATGCCTCCCAGTATGGTGCATCGTCAGCTCGTCAATTTCGGATTCTGCAAAGACATCGAAACAAAATTTCAATAAAAAACTCTTTATATATTAATTATTTTCTAAAATTCTAATGTCTTTAAAAAAAATAATAACCCGCCATTAAAACTTTAATAACCCTTCACGTCGAGGTTTATATTTCTCACATCGATTAATCCACACGTGCAAAGCTTTGTACACGTGTGGCATACGTCTCATTGTCCAAATTCGGAGTATATAACGCTAAAATAAACACAATATAAAGCAGGAAAGGAGGAAAAATGTGCGTGGGAGTGTTTTTAACCCCATCCGTCCCCGGTGGCACCTGTTGTGTCGAGCCACAGGTATTTAATAAACCGTCGACGCTTAGAGCTATTCGCAACCCCTATAACTGTTATGTATCCGAGAAATTTGTTCACGCGATGCAAACCGGGATATTTCAGATTGTTTCGATAGTTTTATCATATGTTTTTGCCGGGCTTTGTTAGAAATTTCGTTTGGCGCTTCGGCGGATCGAAAACAATTTTCGAATTACCCCAAACAACTTTACGAACGTCAAAAGTTTCCACGTTCCCAAAAAGATATCATATAGTCGGTAATGGAAAAAAACAGACATTATTTCGTCACGGATTGTGAAAAATGAAAGTCATCGTTTTAGGATCGATATTTTTTTGGTTCGAGAATGAAAAACGATCGTTTGATCGCTTCGACCATGTGCACTTGGCCCCCTGCGGACCTTCGTCAAAACCATCATTGTTACAACGTCACGTTTTTCGTCTGTGGCCATTTTATATAAATAGAGTTGATCCACAATATTCTGAATTTTTATTTACTTTAATATGAAAAATAATAATAATAATTTTTATTCAAAAATTTCACGACTATATTCAATAGAAAAGAGTCTTAACTTTATATGACAAAAATCTAATGATTTTCAAAATCGAGTAAAAAATATTATCGGAAAAATAATTAAATAGATAAAATATTATATTATATAAAATTTTTAAATGAATAATTCATTTAAATCACCATCTCACTGTACCTAGAAAGGAAACTCAGGTCGGCGTGGACAAGACAGGGGTCGCATATCGATCAGCCCCAACCTCTGTCCCACCTGGATCCCGCACTTCATCCGGTTCCCTATCCCGGGATTTTACTTTATATATATCTACAGGGTATATATGCGAATATTGTGTGTATGTATGCTTGATGTGCGTGCTTGAATATTTGTGTGTTTGGAGAGCGAGAGTGATCCCGCAGGCAACGGATGATGGATGCCTGATCTCAAAAGGTGGTTTTTTTTTTTTTTTACTAACGGGAAAGCCTAGTTTGGGTATTATTAGATGGGTAATGTATTTTAATGTTTTCTATAAATATTGATTTTAATGAATTATGCGTTTATTTTTAGATTAAAATAATTTATTCGTTGTTGAATATAATTTTTTTATATATTATATTATATTTATTTCGTAATTGAAGTAATTATTATTTTATATATTTTCACCTAGAAATATGTATACCGAAAGATATATTTTTTCCGTTTCCATTAACAATTCTAGAAAACTTTAACTGAAAATCTTTTCAACTAATTCCATAGTAACGTTAACTGGACTTCAACTAAAGGCACAGTGACGGTGCTATTTCTCCAATTTACTATTTCTCAATAAAATTAAAATTAAATTGTTTTATGAATCAACATTAAATCTACAAAAACACCAAAATTTCAAAACGTTTTCTTAGCAAAAAATTCAAATACAAACAAAAAAAAAAACACAAATTTAACCCACAAAATCCCAATATCAGTCGACGCGTCAGTCCGGCAAAATTAAACCGCGTCAATTATAAACCCCGCCTCGGTTCCGGGCGCAATTTAACTTGAAACATTTTCAGGACGAAAAGCAAAGAAAAAGGCCCCATTCAATTAGCGCAGATCCGTTGAAACTATGAAACTTTTCGCATATTCATAGGCGGCGAAACCTTCCGAGAAACGCGGACCGGCCAGATTAAACTGTCTTGAATTATTTAATCGGGCGACTACTTGCGATTTCGTTCGTTCGAAATTGACTATTAAATTATAAAGCGAGTTGTTTTTCCCTTTCCTTCTTTTCGATGCATGCGAGTTTGCCGTTTTACGTGTGTGAGTTAAGAATTATGAGAGTTTTCCGAATCGATATTGTGTCGAGCGGTCGGTTTTACGTTTGCTTTGTTTGTGGGTGGTTTAATAAAAAAAAATTATTTGAAACCAAAAGTGAGTTTATTTATTAATCGATATGATTCTAATTATTAAATGAATATATAAAAATTTTATATAGAAGCCATGTTGATTTCGATAATACAAAAATATTTATTTTTACATTTTATGAAACAATCAAAAATCGATCACCTACAAATAAAATTACTTCGATGGAACGATAGCAATCGGTTCAATATTACATAACAGAATGGAAATAATTTATATGAATTCAAAAAAGAACGAGGGATCGCACTCTTGTTTCGGCTATAAAATCATATCCAACGTCACGAAATAGGATTGAAAAAGGGTCTCGATGGTGGAATATAGATTTTTCATCGTAATGCCAAACATATTTGAAAAGGGTCGACGTGGAGAAGTCCCCCGTAATCTTGGACACTTAGTTTGACCTGAGCAATGTGCTCCATTTATTTGAATTATCCAACTGCAAAGCCTTTTTCAGCTGTTAAGACGCACAAGAACAATGGACGGTTCACTCCGATAATGCGATATCGTTTATACAATTGAAATCGTATATAAATTATCACAAAACGATGTGAACCGTCATAAATTATTAAAAATATAATTGCCACGTGATAATATCGAGTTTTATACGTTCAGTTTTTATTCAAGGGTATGTGTGTAAGCAACAAAAGCGTTTGTAGATTAGAAACCGAACACGCAAGTGTTGTGGTCGAAATTTATACGCCGCGAGAGAAATTCGAATTCTATTAAATATTTAAACAAACGTTTCGGACAAAGGAAAACGCTACCCTCGTTAGTCAAGTTTCAATCGAAATTTATTTAGTTCGGAAAAACTTTAGGGTCGAACTCGTGACAGTATGGTGTTGTGCTTCTTGCAGACTTATTACAATATATAATTCACGGAAACAATTTTGCGGAAGTCGTAAACTGGTCGTAGTTGCGTCCGAGGTTGACTCAGACGTTTGCCAAGCATGGAATATTGTAATTGGTGGTCGTCTCGGACTAAAAATTAAATCGACTATGAACGACAGTGACATATAAATGCCATTAGATTCGAGTAAAGTCATCGCTTTCGAGATTTGACTTCATTTCGCAGAAAGAAACGGCATTCCGGATCCGCTCTGCTTTATTACGATTTTCGGCTCGTATAATAAATGATGTGAACGATATAACCGGACATGAATTTTTCATGCGTTGCAAATGTATTCGAATCATTTATGGAATTGTGTTGTGTGATGTCTTTATTTGATTTATTTATGATTATATGGAAATGTTACGGGAAGATTTTTGAACTGATTGATCATAAATCAACTCTAAAGATGCTCGATTAAGATTTAAATAGATTATATACAATTCTGAAATGAGGAATAATTTTGGAGTTCAATCCTTTGAAATTTTACTTTTTTATAGTTATATATTAAATTAATTTATTTAAAAAAAATAAGAAACTTCTTATGATACATTAAATAATTTATTTTCTAATAAACAATAACTGTTTTTTTTTTTCTAAGAATCTATAACAAAAGATATCCCTTAATCAATCAATCTCAATCTTTTACCACCCATTTATCTATTAATGACGGATCACATAATTTCAATAAATCCAAAAAATTTATACAATATTATAATATAGTATATAATATTATTTATAAACATATTCATAAAATATTTATTTAACACTTATAATGTCAATTTATATCGACAAAAATAACAAAACATACGCAAATTCGATCACGAAAAATTGATAGGAACACACACGCGACGCATCTAAAGCCCATATCCCGTTTCATATTATAAATTCGATCGAGATGAGCTTCGTAAAAAAGTGATATCAATCATAATGTAAGGAACGCGGAAAGTGTATGACGCGCAAGAGAGTGCGGGCCTACCCGAACATATTAAAAAAGTTTCACACGAAGTTGTTCCGAGTTTTTGTTCACGTGTCAATTTATTCGGGGCCGATTTGACAGCGTTCGAAATTGAATATTCCACTTTAAATGTCAAACCGTGTCCCTTTCCCTGCCGAAACGAAAATATGATCGATACGGACGAAAGCGTATCGAAATTATGTCATCCGCATAGTGGAAAAATGTCGAATGTACACATCGGCCATGCATATTTCCTTTTCGTTTTCTTATGATGAAATTGAATCATAATTTCGATTAAATGGAAGAACTTGTTTATTAAATGCATTAATATATGCATATTTTAATAATTAGAATTTATTTAATAATATTCGAAATACAATATAAATTTGAGGCTTGAAACTTTCTAGGATTATTAATAAAAAGATACAATTCGAAAATATTTGAAAGGAAAAGTTCCACATATCATTTGAGAACTGACATAAAAATGTTACGATTCACTCGCGAAACAGAAAAAGGGATAGTTTCGTATCATTGTCGATCGTATAATCGCAGTGAGTCGTATGAGTTTGAAGAGAATTAATAACGCTGTCGTGTCGTTTCAGATAATAAAAACGACAATAAAATACATAAATAAGCTATAAATCCTGAGGCCTCGATATGGCATTATATCGTATAATACCGCACGTGCAATTATCATAATAATATACGGCAACTTTATGACCTATGCAAAATGCGAAGGGAAACTTCGTACACAACTGTCAAATTACCTCGTGCAATATTAATTAATTCTTAGAAAATTGAGCCCTTAATATAATTTAAACTTCGACATTTTCATAGAAAAATATGTGGAAGGTTAATAAATATTTTATACAGAACATTCACGATAAACCTTATACAAAATTTCTCATTCATTAAACTCCCAAAACCCACCCTCAGCAACGACCATCGAATTGCGAATTGTCAACATCAAACGAGCCACGGAACATCGAAAGGCATGCAATCGATGCACCTTATATATGTAGACAGTTCTGGCATAAGTCCTATGCATTTGGGCGAATAATTAATTCAGTTCGTACTAATTGCGAATTCGGTCCATATCCCGATGCGGATGTTAAATTTTCCCGGGCAAATGCAAATTGTTCCACAATGCGACTTGTGCTTATCGGTTTGCTGGGATACACAACTTGGTTGGGGATTATAATGTTCAGTTAGTTGTATAATGCTGATTTTTAAATAGTGAAAGAAATAGATTTTTTATTAGAATTTTAATATATGTATTGTATGGTAAGGATAAAGAAATTTTTCGTGTTGAAAGATCTTAAAAATTTTTATTTTTTCATAAGCCTATAGAAAATTAATCATTTGTCTCAAAATTTGAAACTTTTTAATATAATTCTAATATTAAATTCGTTGATTTTTACTATTCTATAATTAAAATTCGAAATAAAAATATACAAAAAAATCTACTATACATATATAAAAAAATGTTGCGAAATATTCAAATGTTTCTAAATGTAAAAAAATCCATTGCTATACAAATACTGCTACTATAAAGTCAATAATTTGTGTCAAAACATTCCGTAGTTTCGCAAAATTTAGGTGGCACATAACTTACTAAATTAACTTAAAACTGATTTAGTATACTTATAAAACAATACATAAATTTCAAAATAAATCAAAACATTTCCTTACTAACACAAAAAAACTAACTCACATGTTAACAAATACAAAATGCAAATACGCCGCTTTTAAATTGAGTATTGTCCTTCTACATAAAACCACCAATTCGTATAACAACCAACAGAAAATCGCCATTGTACCTCAAGCAAGTCCCGGGGGAATGCGCGGCAAAGTGTTACATTAATCACTGCAACCTCATATTGTACATATGCCTTATGCGGAGTCGCAATTGTAATAGTCGGAGGCATGCCCGTTTTATTTTAATTTTACTTTTCGAAACCGGTGGGAAAAAAGAGGAAAAACGAAAAGGTCTATTCCCGAAGGCGCCCTTCGCAAATTGGTCCGTCGCACGAAATTTTCGCTACGAACGTGTAAAAAGTGCAAGAGGAAAAGTCTAAATTAAATGGACGATTTTTCAATGTGGTGCTTCTGCTTTTAAGTGCGGTGGATTCAAAAAAATAAAACGTGTATAAATTCTAAAAGTGTACGCTTTTAATGCAATTAAAAATTCGCATCGCTTACGTTGAATTATTTGAATTTTGAAGAGCTTCCGTTTGGATAACTTCGCGAAATAAAATTAATGAGAAATAATTATGATGTTATATGAACATAAAACATTTGAAATCCGACATAATTAAAAAAAAACTTTATAAAAACCAAACCAAAACTCGAAAATTTCAATAAACGTCAAATCATTAACCCAACACCACTCCAGACAATGCGGTACCCACATCAGCCAACCGGCAACAGCAATCCTTGCAAATTATGCGCAAATTTTATCATATAGAGAATTTTCCCGTTACATCCTCAGGTACAATTAGCCCGGAGGCCGTCGGGGTAATTTAAGCCATCCGGAGAATCCCGCGGGAGTTATCAATTCGGTAACCGCACTCCGCGCCCCAGCCTCCCCTTTTAGGGAAGAAGAAAATGGCCTAGTGGGGCCCAGTCTTCTGGTTCGCATAACAACTGTCGGCAATTAATTACAGGCCTCGATCGAATGCGAGATGGTTGACCGTTTCTGGATGATGGGCTAGGGATGAATTTTCGGGATGTCTTGAGGTTTCGCGTTGTCGTTCAGGTGTTGAGGTTATTGCGGTGTGATTTGTGTTCGTATTGATTTTGCGTAATTAATTTTGGGAGTGGTTTGTGGATTTGGGGTTGATGGATTGTTTTGATTGGTGTGTGGATGTTTTATTTTGATGGTTTATGTTTGTATTGTGTTTCGTAACATTTGGGAATTGTTTGAGTATCAATATTATGTTTAATAAAATTTATAGGGATAATTATGTATGAATTCAAGCATAAATTTAAAAGCATGAACTAGATTTAAATTCTGTTAATTTCTATGTGGTTTTATTATTGATTTATGATTAAATTTTTATTTTAAATTTTTTAAATTGAAATTGTTTCGTTTGATTTTTCATTAAGCCAAACATACAGATTTTGACAGATACAAACTTTCAAAGCAATGCCGCTGAAACACTCAACGGAAATTGTATGTGAAAGTCGTCCTAGAAGCGTAATATTCACAATCCGCTTATTGTAATCAAATTTGAAAATCCCAGCCAGCTTAATATTATCACAGCCACGAGAAATGTAGCACACTACGAATTTCAAATTTTCCCCGGGAAAGAGAAATTCCAGTGGAAGTCGACATTTGTTTTTAAGCTTCCACTTCCTATTTGAGTAAATATATTACTTTAAACTGTTCAAATCAACATTATATGCATAATATCTCAAAAATTATATTATATAATCGAAAACTTTCAATATCAAAAATTTTATTTAAAATGTAATATTTTAACAATCGATGAAATCCGAATTTTAAACTAATATTAACATACAGTATACAAACGTCAATATATGAAAAATTCTTGATTCGATATCCCACTATATTTTCAGCTCGAACCGTGCAGATTCTATTCGTTATTTTCTGAAAGATCACATCGCTCACTCCGCGGCTGAAATTCAATTTTTCGCTGAAACGCTATTTCAGACTTTGACGCATTTTGAAAGATTTATGTTACATATACACAGATGCAGGAAGAGAAAATGTCGACGTCCGATCAGCCGGACGTAACGCCATTTCACGGGTGATATTTTTCAGTTTTGCTACTACATATCAAAAATTGAAACGTTTACGAAAACTGATATAATATGCATAAGGGGGAACTTTCGCATACGCGATATCAGCGAACTTACGGAACGTGCAATACATATATGTACAACGTAAAAAATGTAAACATCGCTATGTTTGACAATACAGCTTAATGGAATTTAAATATTGAATATGATCAAAGGTCAAATTTACTATTTTAAAAATGTGTATTTGTTTAATTTAACATTATCTTGAATGGTTTATTCTCGACAAAGGCTAGATATCATCGATATCTGAAGTTAAACGATAAATGGTACTATCAGTAAATTGACATGTTCAAATATTATTCAAACTTGAAAGTTGTTTTCGGAAAGAAATAATTTTTCATTTAAAAAAAAAGCTTTGTTTTGCTGGTATCACGAATTTTCACTACCAGTAAATCCATAGAACGAATGTTGACTCCTATGGTTTCCCCCTCAGTGTTTTCGCTCCAAACGGCTTTCATCTCTGTGATTTTCGTCCCCATGGTTTTCATCTCCATAGTTTTCCCCTTTATTTGTATTTACTATACAATTATTATAGACTAAAAATCATAATATATTAATTTTAAAAATTATCTCAAACCCTATATAACAATAACCGATCTCCGTCAGGCTATCTGTAGTAACATTCATAATAAACTCCATTACTAATCGTAAGATAACATTTAATTAAATAAAAACAAGTACTTTATATTTCAAATTGAATTATTCAACAACCTACCCATTATTAATAACATAAACATTGATTATTAATCATCCCTATTATTTATTTAGACAATTCAACGTATTAATTATCAAAACTTACATCAACCCAATATACATTCGAGATCGATACATTCAAAACCACTCATCATCGAAACAACAAAACCGGGATCCTTCAAACGACCCAAAACAACAAGAAGACACCCAAAGCACCACCCAAAGGACAAATCCTCCTTACAACACACACACACACACATCTCCCGCAATATTTATCTTGTCCCATTAGGCCGCCATGGCACGACGGTGGGAAACACAATACATCAATCCGCGTCACATAATAAATGTTGCACAGTTGCCAAGGAGCATTTAACCGTTCGGTATCGAAGCCGACAATGATTGATGGATGCATTAAGTCGACGCTGCGGCTTTTTAACCCTGGCCAAGCCGGGTCTAGCCGAAAAGACCCGGTGTTCATTTTTTTTTTTATGGATGATCATTGCGGTTTGGGTTGGTAGACAGTGTTTGTTGATATGGTATTGATGGGATCGTTTTTGGTAATGTGTATGTTTTGGGTATTATAAATCGTTCATACTGAAGAAGAGTTTGTTATAAAATTTGTCATCTGAAGGATTTAATTATTGATAATATTATTATAATACAAATAGTCCTCGACTTACGACGGTTCGTACTTATAACGGGAAGAAAATAATATAAATATATTTTTTAATTTGATAAGTCACAAGCTACCGTTACTTACGGGTAATGCATTTCGGAAAAAAATATGAACTCATTTGAATTATTGTTTTAAAAATGGAAATTTTGATATAGTTTAAAAAGTGATTGGTTTTTTTTTTATTCAATTTATGACCGAGATTCAGGAACGTATCTCCATTGTAACTCGAGTAAAACCTGTACTTTTCAACTCTGTCCAAATTGAGTTTGACTAAAGAAGACTGAATTAAATTTCATTACATAAATTACAGAATATAATGAAGAGATGAAATTAGAGAGAATTTTGAGATTGATACATATTGCAATAATTCAATTTTCATTATTGCAAAATAAAATATAATATGACTTAACTAAATATATCGTACATTAATTTAATCGCTTTTATTGGGTCAGCCTAAATTGAATGGTGATAAATTCGAAATTCCGAAAGCCACATTTCCATTTATATGAAATCCTAAATTCAATCGATATACCCAAAACCGATTCGAAATTGGATATTCAAACGAAACAATGGTGAAAAATTCTCGAAATATTCTAAACAAATTTTCCTGCAGAATTTCCATTTTTTGTGAAAAATTTGTGATTTTCCCGCCGTGTTGATCTTTCGTTTCGGAGATTTTTCTTATCAGTATGAAACAAAAGAGGCTGCTAATGGAAAAATAATGTTTGGAAATTATTACGCTATTCTCGAAAAAAATATTACATTAGATTTACTGACCCAAAGTATAGAAGACTTCTTATTTTTTAGTTATTCAGATTATCCTTTTTATGGTCGAATGCTATGAAAAACGTTTTTTAACTTAAAAATAAAATAAATAATCATTTTAAAAATTATTTTTTGAGAAAGACTTTATTTCAAATATTAAAAATATTTTGGATTACATGAAAAATATTTTTGAATAATCAATTTTATTTCAAAAATGATCTCTATTCAAAATATTCAACGGGTTAATAAACATTTTCTCGATCCTATAAAGGTTAAATTCTATGTTTATTTTCATTTTGCAAGGAGCGGATATTACATGTCTATTGTAAACTACGTTGGCTACCTTCGTTTATATTCATCAACGTGGACGTTTTACATGAGGATAATAAATTCAGTCAGTCCCTACAATTACGAAGATTATAAATTATGACTGCAGTTAAACATTAAAGCCATGTCCGCCCGAAAATATCCCATAAAAAATGTCAAAATTTACAACACGTCAAATACGAACATAATTTACTCGAATTTGCGTACCGAACCAGATCTCTGAAAATTTCAGTTTGCATATGGTAAAATGCACCGCACAAAAAAACTACACGAAAGTTTCCCACACATTTACATAAACATATTCAAGAAGTTTCGCGTGGTTTTAAAACGTTTCCGTTCATTTAATGCGCTTCGAGTCGAAAATTTTAGTGCACGAAAGGATTTAAAATTTTAATTTTAGCACAGCTCGATGAAGTAAGCAACTGAATTAAACCTCAACTGCAATCACTTAATTAAATTATTTTCTAATATTCAATGAAAGTCTTGTTAAATATATTAATCAACGAAGTTAAACAACATGTGGCGTGACGTAGTAGTTAGACTTAACTGCACATTGCTTATTTATAAACATTTGATAAGAGTTTTTTGTGTTTATTTTAATCATATGAACAAAAACTCAATTTTTTCTAACAATATCGAAAAAACTTTGTTCTACAGTTAATATACATATTATTATATAATATCCACTATAGAATATATGATGAATATATTTCGAAAATAGGTATGCATTATATAAATTTTCATTCGACATATTATCGAACAAATTTCCTCTTTCAGCACTGAAATACTCGCATTGTTCATATTCTTACTTGGCGCGCTTCATAATCCAATACATTAGAACACAGAACAATTTCATACATATTCATACGCACATGAATAGTTTAATTAGCGAGAACACAATATATCTGCACGTATAAATTCAACAATATCAGACAGCACCAAATTAACACGACCTTATCGCGAAGGTTGCGTTGCCAATACACACCGTCCACAATATCGAAACGGCGGGGCACAATACGACACAAAAGAGCACACCCTGTATCAGATCGTTCCGATTTCGCGTGTAACTTTCGCCGTATTCGCGTTACAATATCCGACAACTTCTTATCTGCCATTTGTCAGGTATAATCAGGCCCAGAAAGGCCCAGTTAGGCCCCGAAATGGTGAATATCGGTGACGTTCAACGGCCACGAATTTCCCGCCGAATTCTCTCGTTCGTGTGAAACTTTGGCGTTAATTAAAGTTTTCGAATTGTTTCTGTCGTGTGTGTAATTTGTGTATGAGTGTGGATTCTCCTCGGGTGCAACAGGTTGCTTTTGTAAGTGTTCAGTGTTTATATGTTGGTATCGAAATTTCAGATCGTTCGAAGAACGATGTTTTTCGAATAATTTAAATTTAATCATCATTTTTTTTTAAATAAATACTTATGTGACTTATAATAAAGTCAGTATGAAAATATTTGAAATATTAGCTTGAAATTTTATTTTATTTTATTTTATAAAAGAACAGCGGATCTTCTTAAAAAAACACTAAAACTATTCCTCGTTAAATTGTTTTAAAATCAACGACTCATAGTCATATTCATCTATTGACCGAAATATTTATTACTTAACTCTCATTATTTGTTTAGAACCTATACAAGCAAATGTTCAATATAGATAATTTATACTGAATATATTAATGAAATGTAATTTTGAATGAAATATTATTATCATTCTACATTTCATGCAATTTCGATTTGTTGGAAATTTATTTTTATTCCGATACGTTTTTATTTAAATATAGAATTATTTTAGAAATGCCGAAATATTAAAAAAATAGCAATAAAATAAATTTTCAATTTTAATACTTGTAAAAAAGGCAATGTTACATTTAGTTAGTGGGACGTTTGTATATAAATAATATCAACTGTGAAATGATATACGAGAGCTCAAGAAGGCGAGATCTATCATAAAAAATGCAAAAAATAATAAACGTAAGAATGTTTCCCGATGCAAAAACAGCTTAGTGTAAAAAGCGCGTGTATTTTTATTAGAGAATATATCTTCTGTTACGTTAGAGGAAAAACGAAAGGGAGAAAGAAAGAAATAAATCGCTCTCGATAAAACGTTAGTACATTTGTTTTTATTGCAATCCGCGCGAATATTCCGTCCCAGTTTCGTTGCTAGCGAAAAAACATGTGTGCACTAATTAAATTTACATACGAATCACATAAAGCTTTCACGATTCGAAATCTCTCCAATCAATTATGCATTAGGCGATTTTTAATTTTAATTGGAATGAATCCGACGTTATCTTCGTACGCGCATTCGGAAAATCTATACAAATTGCCAAATGAACAGTCAACCTACAGAAGAATATACATAATCGATTAATGACTCCTTCTGGAGGTTTTTATAAAAAGTTCAATATATACTTTGTCTTATTGAGACATGCGACAGTTTTTCAAAGAAAGAAAAACAACTCGGTATTAAGTTATGGGATGGAAAGTTTGCGAAGTGAGCACATTCGGCATTTCCCTAAACTTTCAAAAAACGACACATTAATCACGATACGTCTCGAAAGCACATGTTCGAACGCGTAAATTTGAAAACACAACAATATTATATAAATAAAAGTATTCTTTGTAAATCCTCATCACGTTTTTACTTTTTGAAGTTGTATACGCGGAAATTCTTTGGGTCAATTTTCAGCACAAAGATCGACCAACATTTTCATAATATTACGCACACGAAAGGTCCCCGAAAAAATTGATAAGCCAACGTAAACATTAAAAGAAATATTTAAGTACATTTCCAACATAATCAGACGAAAAATTTTGCAAAAAAACGACGATTTCGTGCATTACTTCGGAGTCGAGATCGCGTGCGTCTCCCGATCGAGTAATAAACAATTAGAAAGTTGGCCGCGTCTGGGCGTTTAACACGAAAACGTAATTTAGAAAGTGTTCCTGAAAGACTCCAACAGGGTCGGGGGTGTGCAAAACGGTTTAATAATTGCGAATTTCGACCCCCGCGAAAGAGGACCTTCGGTTTTATTGCATTTTCGCGCGCCTTTCGCTCCGGGAAAAGTCGCAATACGAATTTTCGCTTCACGCAGCGGAAATAGTGGATCGGTTTCAGAATTGGGAAATTTGTGTATAAAAAGTAATGGTTTCGAAAGTTTTGTTGGTTTGCTGTTTAGCTGTTTAGATAGTTGAAGTAGAGGATTAAATTTTATTTTAGTCATCTTTTGATTACTTTGAAATTTCACCATCTGTGCCTATTTGGGTCAAAAAAATTCAAAAATCACTTCGAATAAGTTTAATTGACATTGCAAATATGAATTCAATATTGATGTAACAAATTAACCAATTATTTTAAAATTCATAAAATTTTATCACTATATTTTTTATCAATGGTATCTTCATCTATTTACACGATTTTGCTTTGCGCGGTAGTTTATGAAACTTTTTACCACATAAACTGAAGAACGACCATATTTATTTATTTCATAAAAATTTTAAAGTTGAATTTAAATACTGAAAACAAGTCTTATCATCTAATTTGCATATTATTTTACAGCACTAAAAAGTTTACAGAGTTGAGATAAAACATGTTTCAAAAGTACCATAAACAATATGATCAAACACAAATATACAAACGCAGACGATAATAAAATTAAACACAATTTAAAAACATCCACAATTTATCCAAAAGAGTTTCGCCGACGAAAAACAAATGATTATAAAAGAAAACCGCTTCAAAAGATACACACTGTGCGAGACGCACCACTTTCATAATTCCCCGCCATTTTTTTTATCCTTGATAAATGGCGCAAAATTTTAATTATATTCGACAAACAGCCCTGTTTGCGCACCATACACTCTTTACCTGGTCGACTTTTTAACACTAACGGCCGCATAAATCGCCAACTTTACTTTTTTCCTCTCCTTTGATACTGTTAAAGGAGAGCGGAGGAAAATTACGCAACTCGGTTTATATTTTGCCGCCGAAAAACGGTCGTGCAGCCAACGAAATGCGTTATTTGTATTCGGAAACGTTCCGCTAATTTTCCCGATAAATAAAAGATGGCCATAAAACCGTCCGGCAATATCTTTGTTTTCGCCGCTGAGAAATTGTTCGCTTTCGTATGGAAAACGGTGGTTGTCGACAGCATGTGAATGTTGCCTCTGCGTTTATATTTTCATGGTTTTGCTATGGTATGATTATCGCTTGATCAAAAGTGAAGAAAAAAAATTGCGTAAGACGTTGAATTGAGTGTTTTGTTTTCGCTAGAGACGGTAATGAAATTAACGTTGTAAATACAGCGACTTTATTGGTATAGAGACGTTTTTATTATTTTCAATTTTCTATTATATAAATTACATATTGACCGTGGTACTTGGAGGAAAAATCTATTGAAAATTTGTAATATTCTAAATTTTGTATGGATATCTTTTGATAATATATATTTTTTTTTATAAATGTAATTTTAAATATTTATAAGTGTGTATATTACAAATTTATTTTACTTTTCGCTTATGCTGCTGATAAATTCTACAATTTTCGGAAAAAAAACGAGATTAAATCCAAAAGTTAAATTATATAGTAATGATTAGTTTTTAAAATAAATAAATAATTCTTTAGATGTCTCCCACTTACACGTTACTTTTCAATAATTTCAATAACAGTCATTGTGCTTAATTTTATAATTATGGAAACTGTATTAATTAAATCATCTTAATTTGACTTTTATTCCTTTAAAGATCATTGTCTTGAATAAATAAGTATTTATTTTTAAATAATAGACAAAATAACATGAATTTTATTTTTTATATTTTATAATTCACTATATCTTTTTTGTAATAAATCATTCAAACACATTGAAAATCAATCACATCTTTACAAATTTCACGAATGTATAAAACCAAATCGGTTCGATGCAAAAAAATTCAAAACTATACTCAATTATTGACAAAAGTTAAATAATCTCTAGAAAACCATTTGAGAGGCTTTCACGAAAACTTCTCGTATATCAACATACAATTCGATTATGTTATTCAAAACTCTACGAGTATTTCTCATAGCTCGGTTTCGATTCGATCCGTTGTTAAATTGGTTCAAATTAATTTTACATTAACTAGGAAAGGTTCAAGTTAAGCGGTCGCCTAAGTAATTTATTGGCACTACGGTCCCAAATCGATAATTGAATTGTGGATTTTTCGTTCGGGCACATTGAGTGTTCCGTCACTTTTAAAAATTAAGCAATTAATAACCCTTATAAATAAATTTGAATATCACAAATTCGTCGCTAAAAGCTTTCTAAATTACGAGTAATGTATTAACTGTACCGATATACGATACTGGATAATTTATAAGTCGTGTTCAAAGATCGCAAACTATTTGAGTATTATATATAATAGTTTAATAGTTTAATGTATTTAATAGTTTTTTAATTATTTTAAGTACTTTTGTATTGATTTTTATTATTGAAAATGGATGAATTCTATTTGAAAATCGATTTCGATATTTTTTCATATTTTTTCTGGAAAATAAAATGTTTCCTGTCCTTAATGACATCGTACATTTTCCTATCATATTTGTAAGATAAATAAATATAAGCTCAATATGTTTTACCTATAATTCAATATATGATTTATCAAAAAAGAAAAACTAATAATGTTACTATCAAGATATCGGGTCACGTAAGGCAGTGGTTGGTCGCACGGTTTTTCCGAGATTTCCACACGACAGGCGCAATTAATTACAAAAAACACACAAACACACATACCCTTCCATAACATTATTATTTATATCGGCATTACGACATATAATAAAGAAAATATTATATTTTTTTCATTTTAATACTAAAAAAACGCACTATTAAACAAAAATTTCCTTAGAAACGTCGAGTAAACAAACCAATCGGAAAATTTTCATTGGAGATCAAAAAATATATACTTTTCTGGGCTTTCGTGATTGATTTATATTTGTTTAAGTTCTCGGAATAAAATTCGGCTCTAATCAACTAATTTCCCGTGTAAATATTAGGACTGTATAATGATTACGAAAAACTTTAAGAACTGACCAAAGCGCGCACGTAACTATTTATTTTTATATTTCGCGCCGCGAGAGTTATGAGTTTTTCGTGTTTCTCGTCAATAATATTCCGACCATTGAACGGCAGATTAAAATCGTCGGGTTATTCGGCCGTTTCGGCGTTTTACTATCTGAAACGGCATCGGCTCGACTTTGAATATTGATTTTTTTCATGTGTCGCCCTGAAAAGTGGAATTACTCCGCGCACAATGACGTTGTGTGTAAACGCCGCGGTTTGTACGCGAAATCAGCTGTTAAATTTATACTGTTCGGATTTTTTTCGGGTTTTATCAGAATGGGGTTTATTTTCGTGTGCGGTATTTTTACGTAAGCCTCGAAAGGTATCTGGAATATTTGAATTATCGCATAATGGAAAGTTCGGATATTTTATTTATGGCTGTGTAAGCTTCGGAGTGAAATAGTTAAATATTCAAAACCGCAAATACGATTGTAGGTCGACGAAAAGGTCTGTTTGGTATGTGGGGACCAATTTAGCCGTTTCCAATTGGATACAGTTTAATTGAAAATCGCTTATTCTTTTTATACAATACATATATATCGCTTAAAATGTCGTCATATTCAACAAGTCACCTTCGACAAATAAAAATATCATATTTTGTATAATATGAGAGTATTCATTTTACTTACTTGTATTCTAAACATAAAAAGTGTTTTAACATTCTACTTAATAAAAAAAATCTAAACATATAATAACTGTATAAAACAAAGTCATGTTTGAATTTAAAACAAATATTTAACTCACCTTTCATGATTTATGTTCGAAGTTAGGCCAGGAGGAAAACTTTATGTATACTGAATATACAAACGAGAGAAATCGAATCGAATCGAATATTATCTTTCTCAATGCAAACGCTTTGATATTACGAAATGTTAACTTTTCTCATACAAAACGCATTGATTTTGTATCGATTAATATTCAGAAAAAAATTCCACATCAACGCAGGACACCTCGACTAGAAAAAAAAACAACATTGCTGTAGCAGTACCAGCTGTCAGAGTTTTCATATTATTCATCATATTTTTAAACATTCTCATTTTATTACAATACAACCATCTCAATATCCATCCAATAAAACTAATATAATTTCTTCATATATTCACCCAAAACAATAAGAACATCAAATTTCCATCTCTAACAACTGATATTGAATTTTATCAAAAAAAAAACGTTCATACTACAAAAACATATACAAACAACGCCAAAAATTACACAAAAACATCACACACCAAAAAAAAAAACCCAACAACTACCAACAAACATACAAACTCCTAAACCGGCCACAAAGAAGCCTTTCGCGACAACAACAACAATAACAAGCGTCGCTGCGCGCTCGAGGCCTTCTCGACAGGCACGGGCTGTGCCCTCGGGCCCTTCAGGCTCAGTATTCTTCAGCAACGTGTTCAGACGAGGCTTTTGGGGTTTTGGGAGCTCGTGCGGAGGCGGCGCCCGCCCCGGCTGCTCGGCGGCCACTGAGCCCCTATATTTAGGCGGGACGTGCTCACGGCGGGGCTGAGGTGCTCAAAGTGTGGGACGCGTGTGTGCTGCGTTTTGTGGGATTTTTGGTGGGGGTGATGTGGGTTTTTTGGTGGATGGTGGTTGGGATGCGTTTGAGATTTGGTTTGTTGGGTTTTGATTGTGATGGGTTGGGAGTTTTGTTTGGGGCCGATTGAAGTTTGGGATGTTTTTTTTTGGTTGGTTTGTTTTTTAATCGGGAATTTGGAGTGGATAAGGAGCATGGTGTAGGTGGATCAACGGATTTTTTTCAGGAGTAAAAGCGGAGACGGAGCACGGAAATTTATGCTATTCTGCTGCTTTGACTTTAAATTTAAAATTTAAAAAAAAATTAAAAAAAAATCCCAAATATTTGACATTAATCGGATTTTTTATTTAAAATTTTAATTATAATTAGATTATATTGATTATATCATTATTATCTCCCACTTCATAGTGATATAGTTACATATATTATTTGTGCATTTTTATATTAAATATTTTAATAATTAATTTAATCGGAGCGTGGAGCGGAGCACGGAGCAGAGCCGGAACAGGTACTTTTATGTTGGAGTGGAGCAACAAAAAAATGCTCGTTTCATAGCCCTGTTTTCCATAATGATGAATGAAGAATTTAGCTTTGTTCTGGAATGGCGCAAGTTTGCGAAATTTTAGAGAAAATTTTGAAAAAAAATAGCGTATAAAGCAAAAATATTTGGTTTTAAACGATGAGAATTTTGTTCAAATAGAATTACTATTACAGTTTTTGAAAAAAATGAAAATGTAAAGTATTCCCATTGAGCACTTTATATTATACAAGAATTACTTTTTTGTTCATTTTGAGCACAGGTTTTTTTTTTCTTAGCAACAAATAGAACATTTAGATTATAAATCATTTCCAACCATCTAATTCAAACATCAATTTCAAGAAAAAGAAACAAACTTAATATTATATAATACCCAAAAACGCTCACGCGAAACCATTCACACCGTATTAATTGACAAAACTACCGACTCCATCAACCGCATTACAACCACAAACACGCCATCACAAAAGGGAAATCCCACCGCCCTGCAACTTACACCCCACCAGCATCACTAATCCCACCTATTTAGTCCCCAACACCACCAAACGAAACCACCACATCCACACTCATCGACAAAACCCACATTTACCCATCAGCAACAACACCAAACCACCATCAAGCAGCCATAAGCCTCTCGGCCCACATTTGGACAACAGCAGCCCAGTCGAGAGTACGTACTCGCTCCCCGGCCAAGTCAAGTGGGGATTTTTTCCTAGCAGCGATCTCAACCTGTGGAGCCTCCAGCCCTATCCTAGGCCGCCCTTCGAGATGTATTAATTAAATTCTGCATAATGGCCGGTCGTTTGTCTTTATGCTTTGCAGGAATTCTGCTGGAGGAGCTCTTCCGTTCTCCTGCGGTGCCGTTTCAGCTGAAGCCGAGGACGGATGCTCGTTTTTGGAGGCTCTTTGTTCGCTTAGGATGAAAGGAGCTTTGAAATGTGGGGCGTGCACTTTTTCGGTGAATGGTTTTTTGTGTGTTCTGCGCAGATAGGCAATGTGTGATACGATTTTTAAGTAGTTGGATGTATTTTGTTGGGTGAATTTTGAAATTGATCTATTTTTAGAATGATTTGAAAATGTATATTTATAATAATAATTCATGTGATTTATTTACCTACAACAATTGTCTTCATTCGAAAAAAATATAGGTACATAGATACTATTCTAATAAAAACTCTAACAAAATTTATTTAATTTCTGGTTCATAGAAGTTTTATTAAAAAATAATTATTCCATAAACTGATTATAAATTAAATTCATTTTTGATCCAAAAAAAATTTGAATTGAAAATGTTTTTAATATTAATTTATTGATTGAATTTCATGAATATCATAAAAGGGTTTCGTCTTACTTAAAAAAAAAATGGTTTCAATCAACATAATGAATATTCATGATATAACCCGTTTAATATTCTTTTTACTGAAATTTTGCGACAAAATTTAATTTAAATACTTAACAATTCCTCGAGTAAATTTTACCTAGACAACTTTAAAAATGCACCTCAGCCGAACCAAGTTCAAGAAAATATTACGGTCTAAACTTTCTCATTATGAAACTTCCCCACACGAACACACATAAATAAATTAACATAAACACACAAACACGTTCAAATATTCATACACACATTTCTACACACACAACCTTGACAAAACAGTATCTAAACAAAGCAAGACAATTAAAACTTTGAAAGCGCAAGCAGCCAGACTAATGAAGCGTCCGAACTAACCGACACGGGAAAAAATATTAACTTCTCCAGGCAAACTTTCGGCCGCTTCTTCCCGTTGCAAGCCGGAGTTTTTCCCCGGAAAAGCACAGAAAAATAGTTGAAAACCTTGTGAACGATCGACGAGGCGATTCCCGTCGAAACGTAGAGAAAATTGCCGTCCTGTTGCGGAATGGAAAAGGCGGGAACATGTGCGAACGCTTCGTTCCAAAATAAATATCGGCTCGTGTTTATTTACGATCGGTATTTATGATTTGTTGTGGAAAAACGGTTGCGGAAACACAAATATGCTGTTGAAATACATATTGTTGGGTATTCTTGGCCGATTCCGTAATATGTCCAGATTTTTTTATTGAGATTTAAACGTATTCATAAACGTTTCTAATATTCTAGTTTAAATTAGAAACTGATTGAAAAAAAAAACGTTTAACGTTTAACGTTTAACGTTAACGTTAAACGTTAAACGTTAACGTTATTTTTTTTAGTATAGTATATTCCGTGATCCGTTTTTGAATTATTTTAGTACTAGCAGTGTGTCAACATAATAAAAATTATAAATTTCTACAAGCATATATCACAGTTTTGAGTATGTAACAAATTTGCAACACCACGAAGCGAAGGATTAACACAATCCACTCAATATTCTCAATGATCGAACTAACGAAAACACAACCACACTTCCCCACCGAAAACCACAATAAAACCCACCACAATATCACCCGAACCTCCTCCAAATATCCAAACACACACAAACACGGCCATCCCAAACGAACTGAATATAGACTTTTCGGCTGTTGAGGCCAATTGTGCGACCGCACAAATCCTCCGCTTACCGAATACATTCGTAATGTCGATGTTTTCGCGGTTGTGTGTACAACGCGAATATTGCTGCTTTCGCAATCGTTCCAATAACAATAAATATGGCGGGCGTTTCCATATTGTATGCTCTATTTCTTTTCTCATATCGGAGAGCCAGATACGGCTTTTCTTAGATTATCGTTTCTTCGGATGCTGGTTTTATTGTCAGAAAGCATGCAGGTCGGGTCTGATTGATGGGATTCGTCTTGGAAATAAATTTGTGGTGTTGTTTCGTGTTTTTTTAAGGGTTGGGTTGCACGCTATCGATGTCGCTTTGTGGTCGCTTTGTGATCGCTAATTGCGGGGTAATTTAGGTGGTTCAATAAAGAGGGGTATTGGAGCTCGACGTGACACAAAATAATGATGGTATCGATTGAAAAGTCGTGCTTTTGTCAGGTGGGAAAAATGTATTCTTACAATTAGATAGGAAATCGATCGTAATTTTTAATATTTTTCAATGGGTTAAAAGAATGATGAAATATCATTTGTAAATAAAAATTTTCACGCATATATGAGATTAACTTAACCTTTCCAACAATAGCGCTCGCATATCCACAAATCATATTCGTTGAATATAACAAAACTCTGTGTAGTTTCTGGATGCGGATTCCCTGACTAAACAATAGGAAAGCTCTCGATATAACTTTCGATAGTACAACAAGACAAGCATTGAAAAGGCGTAGAAAGATGACCGCAATATAGGAAACACTTTCAACCATACATGTCATGTCACATGATTTTCCACATATGTATGTATTCCAAAGAAGAACTCGAGTCTATTGTTGACACTTTATCAACTCTCGTACATGTCGAGAGACCACAAAAACGTACTCTCTACATGTGTACACATGCTTTATACGTCTAGTTCTATTGTATTGAATCAATGTAGTATGACAATACATACGTTGGATATTTTTATTTAGAAAATTTATAAATATCAATTCCGTTATTTTCAATTTTTTTAAAGAAAACTTTAATTTTTTCTAAGAAAACTTTAATTTTTCTTGTATTTTCTTATTTAAATTAATATTTTCATTTAGTATTGTAGTTGGCAACACATTATAATACATGTATATTTTAAATGTACTAGTTTAAATCGATCGTCGAAGCTTAGAGGCATGTAGGGTTGATAAATGGATTTGATGGATGTGATAGATGTAACTCTTTACAATTGATCATAAAAGCATTTAAAAAAATATATAAAACATTCACTAAGAAATATTATATTAAGATTTAAAATCTAGATGAAAATTTGATCCTAAAATCTCTCATCACATAAAAATTCCTATTTTTTTAAATAGCATTAAGTCCCTATTTAATCCAGGATTTTCAAACTGAAATTCTTGAATTGCATTTCTTAATATTCACCTTTTTAAAAATTTATCTCCCCTCTTACACATAATAAAGGAAATTTTCAACAATGAAGCTAAAGTGCATAAAAAAATGTTATTCCAAACTAAAATAACTACACAAATAAATTTTTCTATTATCCCATACTATACCCCATATTATTTTATATATTATATATATGTATACATATGTATATCCCATATTGTCCTACCTATACATAAAAATTAATTCAATCATTTTTCCATAAAAACTCCCTAATAAATCTCATATGAACTAAAAAAAAAACTCCAAAAGATAATAAGCCCCAAAACAACACCATAACAAAAATCACACACACCATTTGGCATACGAGTCCAGCGCACAGCGCTTTTTGAATATCGCGTTTTAATGGAAGTTTCATGTTTTAGCACAACAATGGCGCGCGATATTGAACCGCCCCCCGTCGTTGTTTATGGTGCAAAAACGGGCGCGCGTTGCGTGGCGCGCAAAAACGCGACGGCTTTCGCGCCAGACAACGCAAACGACGGCCATGTACCGGCGCGATAGTGCGTCAAAGCGCGGTGTTTAGGCCGCGAGTTATGGCGGCGCGTTTCGGATGGCGGTTTGATGATCCGCTTTGTATCTGTTGGTGGTATTGTTTGTTTTGAATGGATGTGTTATGTGAAATTTGATTGATTGATGTTAGTTGAGGGTTTATTTTTTTTAATAATAATTTTTGTATAAATGATACGATGTAAAGTAATGCACCAGTGGTTGAACATGAATCTAAAATTGGCCATCTGTCAGAAAAACGCAAAAAAATTATGTATCCAAAAATGGTAATTTTTCGTAAAATATTTAAAATTTTTGTAATACAGCCTATTAATGATGTTATATATGTATATATAAAATATATAATCGGGAATTTGGGTGTATTTGGTTGCATTCTGGTGCATTCGGGTGCATTCGGCTGTATTCGGCTGTATTTGGGTATTTGGGTATTTTTAGTTATTGGTTTATTGGTTATTGGTTATTGGTTATTGGTTATTGGCTTTTTGTTTTTTGTTTCTGGTTTTTGGTATTGGTATTTTGGTGTTGGTGTTGTTGTTGATGTTGGTATTGGTATTGGGTGTTGGGTATTTGGGAAAAAATGTATGGTAACCATACAATAATTAAAGATAAGTTCCATCAGTATATTTAGATAGAATTTCCATCCAAATATATTATACTAAGATAATGCACCAGTGTTTGACCATGTACAAGTAATTGACCACCTGTCAGAAAAACGTTAAAAAGTAAGGTTTCCAAAAATTGTAAGTTTTCGGAAAGGGTAATTAATAGGCTGTAATTTACCATATTTGGAAACATTTTTTTACGTTTTTCTGATAAGTGGTCAATAACTTGTACATGATCAACCACTGGTGCATTACCTTATATGAAAATAGTGTAATTTTGCACAATTTTGCAATTTGAAATCATAAAAAAACATCGTATATTTTCATTTAATAACTATAATTATAGTTATAGATCCTGATCTAGATCTTACAATTGTGGCATAATATAATATTACTTTTTTATTTTACACAGTGTTAAAGTAAAAAATAATGGATTCTTTTTTCTGGAATTCTGCAAAAAAAGTTTTGGATGTATGTACTTTCATTTTCACTTGATACCTTCATTCCTATAATTTTTTTTATTTCAAAAACTTTATATTTCCCAATGTCGATCTATTTTTTATTCGATTCAATTTAATGGTTAGTTTGACGCTACATATTTCAAATGGTGATATAAATTTAATAGTAAATACGTGTAAAATGTTCTGGAAATAAGCGTCCGTTTTCGATAATTTCAATTTTATTGCGTACATGGCCGCTAAAGTACGTGTCACGTCCGCACATTTATTGCGCCAATTCGTTTGACAACGCGCGTGTGAAAATGACGATAAAACACAACTTTCAAACGTACGACCGCAAAAAATTCGCATTTTTCAAATAAAAAACCTTACTTCAAAAACACAATATAAATTAAACGATAAAACTATCACAATTACTATAAAAAAAATACAACACACAACCTATAAACCGATGACATCTAACCTATACCGAACTGACCTACAAAACCTAATTAAATCAAAACCTATATACGCTATTTAGCAAAATACCGCTTAATCGCATAGCAAATTAACTTTTTCGAGCATTTCACGCACCATTAATCGTATTATTTCCCTTCGGCCGCGCTCCGCGTCGGTTAGCACCAAAACGAGATAAGTCGCGGATCCGGATCGACCTTTTTCTTTCGTCGGGGTGTTTATGGATATTCCGGCGGTCGATTCGCGAAAACGATTGCGGATTCCGTCTGATGGACGATAAGTTGCGAAAGTCGATCCGAAAACGATCGAATGTCTATTATTCGAGTGGATATTTCCGTTACTTGTGATGCATCCAAAAAAAGCCGATCCATGAAATATTTAAAATAAATACACCAAAAACTCTTTTTACATGGTTTCGAAATAACACGGTACAAAGAAAAATAACCGATTATTTTTCACATTATAAAAATTTATATCATTATGCCACATATGTATTATTATCTGAAAAAATATTGCAAGTGTTCTCAAATAGAAATTCGGATCTTATACTTAAATTTTCCCCGAAAAATTTTACTTTTATAATAAGGGTCAACCTCTAGAGTTCAATTAAAGAGTAAAAATGCGGAAAAAACTCTCAAAAGGGCTGAAGGGCGTGTATTATGGAACGTGCTTAAGAAAAAGTTTTTTAGCGGTCTCGTTAATATTTCAGGTTTTTTATATGAAAAAAAAATACATCGAAATACTAAGAATAATATTTAATTTCGTGAGAATATAGTGCGGGCATTCAGCATAGTTTCGAAGAAAAATATGTAAATTATTTCCATTGTTTTCCTTTAAGTTTTCTGCGGAACGGAAAAGTTGCGGCCGCAAAGCCCAAGAACGGAGTGCGGAAAAAATCCCGCGAGATTCGATCCAATTTAAAATTCTGCGAAAAACCTCACGAATCATAATAAAAGTAACAACGCTCCGCGAAATAAATTGAAAAACGAAGGAGAACCTTTTTCGTCCTTTTCCGGTCGTCCACGTGTAATGGAAATTAACCGACGTTTTCAATAAACGAAAAACTCCTCCTACACCCTCACCCCGCAACCTTACATACCGAAAACTCAAGGTGTTCCCTGTACGTTTCTTTTTTTTTTAATTTATTGCGTTTTCCTTGGTATTGCAATTAAATTAAGATGGAAATCCGATGAGTTTGCGAAAAAAAATGTAAGTATTCCTTCAAATTTTGGTTAAATTTATCATTGAATATTTTTGAAATGTATTGGTGAAATCTTTGATATAATAATTCTAGTTTACAACTATGTACCTAATACGAATTTAACCATCTCAAATACGACAAAACCAATCAAGCTAACATCGCCTGAGACATCTTAAAATTTAATTCAAACGAATTCTATTCCCGCGTCCCGCCATAGGACACGTGATTAACGGGCCAACGACTAACGGGCCGTAAAACGGCCGTTACGCACCGACAGCCGACGCAGCCTTCGCAAGGCCCAATAATAATGAGCTTCGGGCAAAAAGCGGCGATTTTTCACCCCGAGGAAGCTAGAAATGTGTAGTTTTTCTTTTCGGGGACGACTTTAATTTTATTATCGCCGTATATTGTCTACGGGCAGCTGGAAAAGTTTTGTTTTCACGCTGAAAGTTTTATATTTGAAAAATTATCATATAATTATTGCGTTCGAAAGAAATCGGTGCATTTAACAAAGGTTTTGTAAATAAAATCGAATAAAGATCCTAATATCGAAAATCGCATTAGCGCAATATAAATGTGACAAAAAAAGTCGACAAACTTTCGCAAATTTCATCGCTTTTCGACATTTCGGCCGACAAATTCGACTTTATCCATCGGTTCCGCTTCGCAGAAAGTTTCGCGCGATTTATTATTAAAGAACCGACAGGGGGCCGATGTGAAATATTGACAAAGTCCGCCGCTCTTTATTGAAATTAATGAATTTTCACAATGAGGGGTGAGAGTGGGTGGCGGTTGTGGGAGGCGAAGGGATTAGCCGGATGGCCTATTGCTCACCCCTTTGAAATGTATTGAAAATCAAACAAATATTGATTGAAACTTTGTTATTTGGTTGTCTTTGTCGTTTTCGGGGTTTCTGTGTTATATACGTTAGTATAATATAATACTCTATAATCTATATGGTATGAATATGCATGTGAGTGTAACTAATTGTATTATATAGGTGATGATACATTATATATTATTATAATTTAAGTCAATAATATAATTATAAGAATAAATTAAGTCGATAAATTTTCGAAGAAATTTTTGTCTTTTGAAAATGTATGTTTTTTATTTTTCATTGCGATTTTTGTTTGAATTAATATTTACTTTTTTTTATTTATCTAAGTGTAAAATCTATAAATATATGTTCGTTGCATGAAATAGTTATATATTTTTTATTTACTTACGTTGATAGTATGTACTTCATAAATTCTATTGAAATTTCAAACATGTTCAAAATTGTTGAATTATTCTTTCAAAATTTGAAATGAAAATGAGACATCTGTGTATTAAATATCAAACATTTAAAAATCTTTAACGAATTGAATAAGAAAAACTTATCCAAGACACGAACCTTAACAAATTTTCCAGGAAAATTCATCATTTTATTATCAAAAATTTATTTTATTTTTTCGAAATATTCAAAAACAGTACCAGTTTTTAACGAATACGATTTTTCATATCGTGAATATAAATTTCCATACCTTTGGCCGGATCGAAGCGACGTTTGATGAAATTAATGATTCTGCCGATTAACGTTTCATTGTGTTTCACACGCCGCGGTATTTCCTGAAAAATGAATTTCACATAAAAATTTGAATAAAAACGTATTTAGTATTATATAATATTTCAATAAAAATTGAGAGCCACTCTGAAAAGGATACCGCCTTCATTCATTACGATCGCTAAAATTTTGCACGTCGTTTGCAGCTAATCTTTTCGAGTGAGATTAATAAGAGACGATCCATTCCACGCCCATACGTATTTAAAACTTTTATAATATCCTCGCTAGAAGTTTTTAATTAAATAAATAGTGAGAAGTTTAAAGAGAACTGCTATATAAATATATTCCATCAACCATAAGAATATTTTATAGTATAATTAATACATAAAATAATCATAAATTTTATCGTATATAGAGATTTTTTTCAAATACTTTTACTGTGAAAAACAATAGGATTTCCACTGCAGTGTGCGATATGTCAATTTCAATATTTTCTTTGTGCAATAAATCAAATCGAAAATGCGGTCAATTCGACAATATATCTTTTCATTATTCATATATTGTTAAATACTGATATTCGGCGTGAAATTCCTTTCATAATAAAACGATACACTTTATATCGCGAATATTTTCATATTAAAAAAATTTAAAAGCCGAATTAGTTTTGATAATACTACATTTTTTCATTACTTTTAATTATCATGTTATTTTTAATGGACTACGCCCTCTAGATACTCATTAATTTTCAAAATAAAACATAATTCAATTTTAAACACAAACTTTTGATTACACCACCATCAGAGCTTTTTTCGCAAGTTCATCATTACAACAAACTCCCGACAATGCAAAGAGTCACATTATATAAAAAAATCTATATTTCCAAATGCATTCAAAAACAATTACCCACAAAAAAAAACCGACACCACCAAAAAGCCAATCACTCCGAAATTTTCCGACGCGGAATTTCCCGGCTGAAAATCAATCGCTTCATTAATCGCAGGACACACACAACGATACCTTTCGACATACAAAAAATCGAGCTGTTGCAATAAATCAGACCGATAATGTCCCGTTATCCGACGACCTCACGAGGATATAAAATGTGAAGCACGTACTCCGCATTAATACCTTCAGGACCTCAAGAAGACGGAGGGAGGTGTTACGCGTATGCGCTTTTCATTTTTTTTTATTATTCGCAATTTTGTATTTTATTGTCCCCGCGAAAGGAGTAGGTTTAATCGAATCGGTTTGTGTCGGGATTTTCGCCGTGTAAACTTTTCGCTTCGCGTTGCAAATGATCGAATGAGCGTCTGAGGTTTTCAATCGGTTGAATTTTGTAGATTTAGAATCTTTTTAGATGTAATTTTTGGATGAATAAATTACTATTCAAATCTTTTGCATTTTAATAGATTCAATTTTTGTTAAGAAAATTTATGTATCCAATCAATCGATACAATATTTTGATCTTTTAAATTTTTTTTTCAATAACTATTCATTTAACATAAACAAAATTCATGTTTAATAAAGCCACACATATTTGCTATATATTTGATTTTTTCCAAGATTCTCTGCTTAGTTTTGTAGCTTTACGCTATCGTAAAAAAGATACTTTCACGATTTATGTATGTTTCAGTTCACTTCAATATATGTATATTCTCATATACTGAAAAAATCTATAACAAATAATCAAATTCAAATCAATTATAGAATTTTAAATTTCTTTTTCCAATCACTCACAAACAGTTAAAAAAACATGACTCAGATAATAGATGAATATAACTTGATTAATAATAATTTTACGATAAATAATTCTAGTATCATACCATTATCATTATATGATATTAGAAAAAAGGATCAAAATATTTTATAATTTTCAAAACATTTTGTATTTATATTTATTTTATATACTAACATTTTATTTTCAGAAAAGAAAATATTTCAACCATTCTACACATAAAAACTTTTCAACTTAACAACGTTAAGTTTGCGCTTTGACAATCGTAGCATTAAATGCTTTTTAACGTCCGCCAGTATCGGAAACGACAAAAGGAACGAGTGCACATTAGATTAAGTCTCCGAAACCAGAAAACGGTATCTGTAAATTCGGAAAATTTTAATATAGTCGCGAAATGTGCAAGCAACAAAGAAAGTCGTAGAAACTGCAAGAGGAAAACTCGAAAAGTCGACGCGCAACACACTTTCTGAAACGCCAGTCCGTTTAATAGAGTTTTCTGAAACAAAAGAACGAGTCAAAGTCATGTTCCTTATTTCTTATTATTAAGATCTGTTTACTTTTATCCCCTTGCGAATTGCGCAACGCGCCGAAAAACTTTGTTCGTTTTTTATATTTTTCGACATAAGCGAAACGTGTGAATTAGTTTTTATGAAATGGCGTCGTTGAAGAGTAAACGCGTAAAGAGGAAACATTGAAAAAATTTAATAATATACACAAAATTTATCAAAAAAAATAAATCGAACGAAGGACGTGTTCATTTCATATGAAACTGAAAATAGTCCGCGTTTCGTATGGGTGGGAAAAAAGACTGAATGATGCGGATTTGGTAAAGGATTTTGTTTTTTTTTTTTTGAGATATGCAACGAAAAGGACTTTTCTTGGTATAAGAATAAAAAAAGGTATATTTGAATACATCTGTCCGAATGTAAATCCGCATCCTAAATCTTAACCTTAAAAATGACCCATCACGTACGTAAAATCGTTATAAATTTTTCTGCGAAACGACTTCACATCCTCGACTCTACATGGAAACGAATATTATATAAATTTAACACAAACCAAGTTAACGATCCATTCATTCAACTCACAATCTCAAATCGAATTTCCCACACATAATAATACACAAAATTTACGACCGATCCACCCGAAAAAAAATCGATAAAACCTGATTCAATCAATACTCCCAGGTCCATACACAACACCCTGCGGACGACATAAAAAATTTCAGTCACGTCCACTGAAAAAATGGAAGCACATGCTATCCACGTTGATAACATAACACCGCATCGTATATTTGCATTCTTGCTTCCATAACACCCCCGAAATATAATTTAAGAGCGCGATACACGTGTATGGCAAAAATTTAAATACAGCCCTTTATTATTTTATCATCGTCGAGCCGTGTTGGGTTAAATTTGCGAAATTACAAAGCGAAAGTGCACGTGGGCCGTAATAAGGAGTGACTCGGTAAGGCCATCGTGATGAATTACAGATAACCGAACAAAGTTAATAATTATCCCTTTAGCCGCCTTTCGAGGAACAATTGATAATATTAGCGGGCGGCCGCATAAGAAACTTCTCGACTGGCTTATCGTAGACCGAAATTCGTCTCTATTGTACAATAAAGTGTTTCTAGACTTCAAAATATGTTCCATAACAGAGTTATACGAAGTTTGCCGATACGCCGATAAACAATATGATCGTATTATAGTTAAAATTAATTTAATAATTTTAATTTTAAATAAAATTCGTTCGATAGGTCATTTTTAAAATTTTCGAACTAAATATAGTTGTAGTATTCTAATTTCATTTACATTATCAAGAATAATTAAGGAAGGAAACAAAAGAGAGTATACGCGAAATAATGCATATGTATGTTAGTGAAGTTTTATAGTTTGAATAAAATTGAATATGAGAATTTAAAAGTGTATTTAATGCTTTACAGTTTTTTTTATAAAAGATTGGTAATTTCATGTATATGTATTATCAATAATAATTAAACGTTACGGAAAGTATACAAAAGAGAGTACATGTAAAAGAATGCATATGAATGTTAGTGCAGTTTTATTGTTTAAATAAAATTCAATATGGAAATTTGATAGTTCATTTAAACATTTAATGCTAACAGATTTTAATAAAAGTTTAATAATTTCACTTGAATTATCAATAAAAATTAAAAATTAAAGGAAGGAAATAAAATAGAGGTACACGAGGAAGAATGCATATGATATTATGAATAAAGTTATAATGTCATATGTACATACATACATTTCGATTCAAAATTAGCGGTGATTTGATTTGTTTATTTTGATACGTTTACTTAATCTGTATTTATGTGCGGCTGAAGTAAATTGCTGGAAATGGACGGGCAATTATATTTTTGTGTGAAAAATAAACAATTGTTTAATTACGCGACTTTGTTTGATTTGCATACGAGGGTTAGTCCTGAATAAACCTATAAAACAATTTGACAGTTTGGGTGTTCTCTTTGTCGATTGGATTTTTATTTAAATTTTTGTGTGGGTATCAAGATTTTTTTTATAACAATCCATTTTTGTGATAACATATATTATAAATAAAATATTATGACATTAAGTGTTTAACATTATAATTTAGTGCATTTAATTATGTACATATGTAGTTTCAACTCTTAAACGAAAATAACAATGAAAATCCAAAGCTTGAACACAATTTTGTAAAACAAAGAAAGTTTCAAAATACATATCTCAACAATGAACGTGACCGATTATTATAATTAATCTAAAAATAATTATTTTATATCAGATATCTTATCAACTTTTACCATCAAAATAAATAAAAAACGCGTTTCCGATTCCGCCATTGATTTCATCACGATTCATTAATTAAACATTTTCACCATCGCTTTTATTGATTTCATAACAATAAATTCATTTAATAATTAACAAAAAAATATTTTTTCAGCAATTTTTGATAATATACATACATACATCTAAAAAGTGGGGTGCATGTAACAGGCGGGATTGTGGGCTTCCCTCCGATAAAAATATACATCTAATCACATTTAAAAAAAAAAATTTTCAACTAAAATGCGCCAATACGATTCGAAACTATTTTTAAATTTTCTTACAAAAATATCGGATCTAAAACAAGTATTTTTTAAATGTAGTCGAAAAAACATTTATTAAAAAATTATTCGGAAACAAACATTGAAATTCAACTGAAACCTTTCCAAACATCGACAATGCACTTTCCCAACATTCCATCGGAATCTCCTCACAAAAAAACTCCCAACTAAAACCAAAGACACTCCAAATACCTTCAAATCAAAAACACCAACTAAAAAACCAAATTACCCTATCATCGCCAACTTTATCCAACTTCTTAACACCCCCACCGGCCGAGCGCGCGACGCCCTTCTGAGCCATGACCCCGTACATAACTGACGACCAGACACCCTGAATAATATTCAGGACCCTCCCCTACAACATCAGCGTCGAAGCCTCCAAATATTACATCCAAAGGCTAACTAGTATCCCGAAGCAGCCGTGAAAAGCCGCAAGAGAGCGGCCGAGTGCACGTCCGAGCGCGCGTACACGCCACATGTTACTAATATGATATGTATGAGTTTGGCACGGGGAGGCTTTCTTGGTTTTCGGGAGCCAGAAGGCTCCGAGGGAAGGTTGAGGGAAAGAATCGCATGCTTTGGGGGTTTTTCGAAGGTGCACATATTGGAATTGAGAAGGATTTGGGATTGGTGGCACGTTTTCGTCTTTTGTGAGGTTGAGGTGGAAAATCCGAATTTTTCCTTTGAATTTATCGTTTTTTTGAGGTTCTTTGGTATTCGGTGTGTTTCAGTTTAGAATTTTTTTAGATTCGTTGTTGTTTTGTATAGTTATTTTTTTATTTTAAAACTTACTATACTAAACATAAACTATTCATCACAATTATTTTTTAATCATAGAACTTTTTGATATTTCAAACATATTTTTCGTATTTGTTTTTTAAATATCAAAAATCTTAATATACCATATGATATATTTATTATTTGCTCATGAAAATTATTATTTGCATACGCTTCACGCTTACGCAGTTTTGGTAAATGATTTCCGAAATCTGCACACTCTCATAATATCCAATAAAATTAATTTTAAAACTGAAAATTAACATACGAATTGGAATATTCCGTATTTTGGCGCAATTAATATTCACTTTTTATAATAATATTATTCAAAATTAAAATCACAATTGTTTCCCTCCATAATGAAGCTAAATTTAAGGTGATTCCTAATTTTTCATCTTTAGTCATATAAATTTGACAAATAATATTCGGTAATATATTATTTTTTTAATTAAATTTCACCCAACCCTAAAGATCATTTTGGTTTCACAAAATCAACATAAAACTATGAAAATTTATATGAAAGGCATTAAATCATTATATTATACATGACACGTATAACAGCGAATCCGCCATTGCTTTTAACGCAACACAACACCTGAAACATTTACATACAACGATCGCATGCGCGCCAAAAAGTCATCAGTGCTGAAAACTTTCGCCCAAACGACATTTTCGCATCCAAATAAATAAAAAAAACGACAAATAATTGTGTGGATTTCCACACAATGACGTGAAAACGTTCATTTAGACGTTCATTTGAACGTCTATGCGGAAAAATGCGGTAAAGTGACTGAATTATACACAGTGGCCGAACGGCGGGAAAAGCTGAATTTTCAATGCGCCATTTTTAAATCCGGCCTTGAATATGGGTGGGAAATTGTATTCGGATAAAAGTGTTGGAAAAAAAATTAGGGAACAATGAAAGCGTCGGGTCAGACGAAATAATTGAATAACATATGCGGAAATAATAAATTAACGAAAAATATGTTCGCGGCCGTTTTGTGCTCGGGAAAGCTTGAAGTTTTCAAATAATATTTTTCAATTTGTGTCGTATGCATGTTTCATATGTGTACTTTCAAAGCGAATTAAATTTAGAAATTCTGTATTGTTTATGGACACAATAAAGCTTAGTCAAGTCAGAACTAGGTTAAATAAAATATTTTTACAACTTCGTGATTAGATTTATATTTTCTCATATTATTAAATCGAAATTATCGTTTTTGTATATCAAAAAGACCCATTTATACCAAAACTAATCTAAGTACTGATTGGAATAATAAACCTAAAAATTACTACATCAACTTTCCCGTAGAACAACTTTTATACATTCTTAAAATGCATAAATACGAAAACACAAAATGAACGAGCCACAGAGGAAATCACGAACAAAGATCAATTATTCCAACAAAACTAAACATACCACGAACACCCAAATTCATACAAAATTTACACTAAATCAATACAAATCATCCAAAAAAATTTAAAACCACCCATGATGAAAACGTCGACAATATTCCACAGATACGAAGAGCGTGCGTTTAATACACTTATGTTATTACCACTGCAAGTACGTAAAAATGGTAGGGTTCGCAGATAAAAGAAACGAAGGTGGTATTGCAGCGAGATTGGTCGGATAAGATAGCATTATGTTGCCAGTTTCAGAGGCCTTTGTGCCGCTCTTCAGGCCAGCTGAAAGGAAATTGAATAGAAGAAGTAGAAGAATATGTCGCGATACTGATCGCGAATAAACAAAGAGAATGTCATGTCGAAGTATGGAGCGGTCGAATGTGAAAAGTTTCTGAAGGACGAATCTCTTTTCAAAATCGTCAGAAGTATTTCTGTAATGGTTCGATTTGTTTTCGGTGAAATTATTTTGTTTTGGAGTATGAATGGTTTCATGTCGCGTAATTCGTTGATTTGCAGTGTCGAATGTTCGTGTAATTTCTACGAGGCACAAATCTTCCTCTGAAATCGTTTCAGTTATGAAAATATTAATTCTACTATTTTTAGAATCAAATATAGATTGTGATGTGGTGAATTCGGTATAAAGGACGAATGAAAGTCGCCCCAAAGACGTATCAGTCGAAAATTTTCCTCAAATTAATTTTCACACTACTGACGCGATAAAAACTAGTATTATACTCATTATATTTATGCGAATAATAAATTTGCCAAATATTTGCGAAATTGTTGTGCGCAAAAATACGGTTTTGGTATAAATAAACCGAAGCCTTTGTACGTTAACTACGTGCTTTAATTAATTACTATAGTGCATGAAATGATAGTACGATTAAAGCGATTTTCCAAACTTTGAACATAATGAACACTCAAAATATGTACAATACCCATTTTCTGTGCAAAATTTCTCATTATACTGTCAAAATATAAACAAAACACTGACATTATAACTAAATCATAATATTTTACAAACATTTCAACAAATTTTATTACCCTTACAAACAAATTAAATTCCCCTTACAAACCCTTCATTGTACCCAAATCAAAAAACGAAGTTAGCAAATCAATTTTTAATCACATCAGTTAAAATATTTGACACGTGGACCGCATTCTTCTTCCGAACGAAACTTCTCTCATTTCGTGTGTCGGAATGTGTTAACACTTTTGCGACCTTTCGTCGCACACACGTGTGCAAAAACACAAGTTTAACTACTTCATTCCAAATACCGGACCGTGCCCTCGTTATCCCTGAAAGTTGGAAACCCTTCCTCTCTTTGTTGCTGAAAATTTTCAGCGTAAACGGTGCCGTTTTTTGAAGATTTCCGTCGATAAAATCTTGTGTTTTTCCACTCTAATAATCAATCTAAGATTGACAAATTTAATTGTATCTTAAGCAATTTTGCTTGATCATTCTTGATGAATTGCAAGTTTGTAAATATCTTCAGTAACGCATAAATTTCGTTGAAAATATAAATTCTGTACGTTAATTTATATATTGAAATTTAAAAACAAATATTATCATTACAATTATTTATATGAAACAAATAAATAATTATAATCTTTGTTCTACAACTTCAAAATTCAAACAAAAAAGACTCAAATAATCTTAAAATTTAAAAAAATATATATATATTTAATACAAAAATACTACATCACCACTATTAAACACCACCTGACATAATAACATTTTCTTCAGAAAAAATGACATATGACAAACGCATGCACATTTCGCACACATGAAAAACATATTTCGCACAGGCCTTTGAGTGCTCAGAAATAATTTCGTGTATGTAAACCTTGGTTACCATTTTCTTTTAATGCCAAATGAAACATTCATGAGGGATGCACGCGGTTTCACTTTACGTGCCGTGTTGATGTCATATGTATTAATGAGGATAAAGTCGGTAAGTCATCCACAGCCGAAAAGCGCCCAAAGTCTTGGACAAAACTGTATACGCGATATACAGAGTGTCCTTAAAATTTTGCGTTACCATTGTGATTTTTTTTTAAATAATATCAAATTATTCTAATCAGAGATTTGGAATTAATTTATAAACAAAATGAAGTTAATACGGCTGTGTTAATAAATAGTTGAGTGTATGTATATAAGTTTCTGATATAATGATGAAGATTTTATATTTCAAAGTTTATTATAATATAGAATTTGGCGAATTTTAATGATTGAATAGTGCGTACATTTTCAGGACATTCTATGTATGGAACCTTGAATATTTGACAAATGACACCCACGTCAAAACACACATTATACGTATTCTATAAATATATATCATGTATGTTACGTGTAACACCATACGTTGCCTGAAATGACAACAACTTACTTTGCTGAAAAATATTCGTTTACAATATAGACAAATCTGATTTTTTTTTTAAATCGTATTCGATTCGGTGTACAAAGTTTCAAACGAGCCGCTGAATGGCGAATTGTTAGATTTCGATTCAAAATATCACTATTTTATTAAAGCTTTTTATTAACTTAATCTTTGGCGTATCTATGTTTGTTTGCAGTTCTAATATATTGTGAATTATACAAAATTGCATTAAAATCCTTAAATCGCTGTAAGATATACCGCAAACCATTCCTACGTGGAAAATTTGATGGAAATCCTCAAAGATTTTTGTCGCATGTGTGAGATCTCGTTCATACATACATTACGCATAAATTTTGCGCAACGTAAATATTCAGACCGTATGATAATATTACACGTATTTTCAAAATGAAACACACCGAGTATAACAAGGTTTACAAAATAAAACGATTTTATCACCAACAATAAAATTCACAAATAATCTTGAAAAACATTTATTGGGCACATAAAAAATCTATTATTACACAAACAAACATATTATTACGACATCGACAATCTCCATCATATAATACAAACTCCCAAACAAAAACGAGACCCTCATCCAAGACGAACTATTAACCTCACGGTCATTCAGAGCACATAAATTAAGTCCTTTGTTCCCAGTCGGCACCAGGTACTCCAGAAAGGACTTCAGGAGAGATCAGGGATGGAATCCTCGAACTTCACCCCTGACTATGTAGTATAGAATGTGCGCAGATTGCGGACAATTTGCCGTTTCGCCTGTTTGGACGCATTGCGGACTGCATAAGCATCGACGGCGCAATACGCGAATCCTGCAGGATTCGCATACATATATAAATTTTGCAGTGTGTATGTGCAAGCTCGAACATCGGACTGTCCCGAGTTAAAAGCCTGTAAATTAAATGGGGTTGGGGATTGCGGTTGAGCTTTAATTGTTGATTTTGTGTGGGTGTTGTTAATTATCGCGGGTAATTATTTGGGAAGTAATGAAATACATAAATGGTTAATTATTGTTAATTATGGTGTTATAATGTAGTTGTAGATTGATGTTGTTGCAGGATCATAATAATATAATTAATTTAAATAGAATTAAAATTTTTTGAATCATCGGCTATTCAATAGAAAATCTGACAGTTTTATTTAACTACTGAACATTTAACTTAATGACTAACCACTAGGAATGTCAGATTTAGCATAATTTTCATTTACCGATAATGCGGTAATTTTATTACTATTATAATTACCAGCTTACAGGTAAATTAAATTTAAAATTAAAAGCGGAAAAAACCTGAAAAAAATAACGAAAAGTCGAAAAAACCATAAAACCAAAAATACTTTCCCGAAAAAAACAACAGCATTTAAAAAAAAACTGACTTTTCCAGAAAACCAACAACTTTTCAAAAATATCCTAAACACAAAAAAAAATATTTTATTTACCGATAAATATTAAAAATGTACCGGTAAATTACTGAACTATAACATGGGTCATCTACTGGCAAACCAGTAAACAAGTTTATCGGTAATGACATCCCTAGTAACCACATACACATTAACCAAAGAGTTTTGATCATTTATTTGATAATCTTAAACCATTTTGATATTTACATACCGAAAATATAAGTCAATCACTGACCAAACCAATCCAAACCACTAACGCACAGATAAAATTCCCCAACACCAAAAATCAACACAACACAAACAATATTATCTTTCATTTTCATATCCGACCGATAAAACTAATCTCGAATATCAATCAAAATAATAAAAACATTCGTCGAGCGCAAATGAATTTGACGAGGCTCTTTTAGTACATTTTCGTCCATTTTTACAACATCTGTTCCGGACGTAACGAAGATCGGGTCAATTGCTCGGAAAATTTTTCTGCAAACCGCCGACATTTTATATTTGTGATTAATGTTGATGCACACGATTGCGTTTCGTTCGTGGCGCAGTTTATTTCGGGATTTTTCTGCAGAATTTATCGCGGGGATAGTTTTTCGCGAGTGCGTTTTATGACTGCGGTATGGAAAAGAAAGAAATCGCATTCCTGTGGAGTGTGATAGATAACGAAAATGTCGATAGTGAATAGTGATAATGGTGTTAATGATTAGAGAATTGGGTTACTGTGTGATATACGAAAGCAGGATTTATTTTTTTTTTCAAGCTTTTAATTTTTTATTAAAATAAATAGTCCCCTTTAAACATTAGAATGTTCCCTATTTGAATTTTTTCAAACTAATATAATTTCAATCTTTTTGTTATAGTATTCTTTCACAATATGAAACCTTTTAATCGAAATTAAATAACTTTCGAAATTATGACTAATTGTAAATATAATACAATGGAAATCGTTCAACACGAAACTGTGAAGACCAAAATATTTTTTTCGTGTTAAAGAATATCGTGCTCACATTTGAAGTTACATAAAATTTTGTCAGGACCACAGCATGATTTCGTGTCAACCGATTTTTTAAATTATGTGTTTTCGTATTGAATGATTTCCACTAACAATAAGAGAATATTTTTATTATTGTACTGTTTTAATGTTTTCGTTTTTCAATAAATACTTAATTTGATATTTAGTTTATTTTAAAATATCGTAATTCCAGAAAAAAAACATCGTCCATATTTTGAATTCAATAATGTTTTTAATTTGTCCTCCTTTTGTGAATTTTTATTTGGTATGGGACTCGTGAAAGCGAGACGTGTGTATATTTGTATTTATTTGTTGTTTGGAATGGCAGTTACGAAAGTATTACGATTTTGTGTAGATAAATCATAAATAATTTATGAGTTTGTCGACAAATTCAAATATTGAATTTATTAGGAAATGCAAATTCATTTCAATATTAATTAGACAACGCATACGAATCGACATTGAAATTTGGGATACCTGAAATGAAAATGAAGAAAGAATACAATAAAATAATAATTTTCTTACTGTAAAAATTAAATTTTGATAATGACGATATTTCCATATACGAACACAATCCGCGAAAACTTTCAAAATAGTATGATTAAAATAAATTATGATGTATTAATTAGATCATTTAACCATCATGCAGTCCTCCGATTGTCCTAAAACGTGTCGTGTGTGCTATTGTCGGTGTGCCAGGGTCATATCCACTAGTATCGTTCAGGAAAACGTCTGGTCACCAATATTCCAAATTCGGATGTAAAAAAAATTAAATACTCGATTAAAATTGGTGGCCGGACGTTTTCTTGAACGACACTAGCAGATATGACCCTGGCACACTACCGACAATAGCACACACGATACGTTTTAGAACAATAAGAGGACTACATAAAGATTAAATAATAAATTTAAGGCTGTATAATTAATTTTAATAATTCCTAGGATTTCCAATTGTTATTGTCAAAAAAAGAGAACATTTAAAAAAAATTGTTTTTAAAATCCATGGGGGGGTAGTAATCATTTATTCTAGGTTCAGCAAAATTCACTAAATACATACACTGGGTTCTCTTTTTATGCGGTAGATTCGTTCCGTTCCGCATAAAAAAATCGCATAAAAAAAGATATGATTTTACATAGAAAAAGTGAAACTGCAATATAAAATATACCTAAAATCGCATTAAAAAAAATGTATTTCTATCAACAATGTACTCTTAGTTAAGTTATTACATTTTAAATACATTTGTACGTTCATATAGTCCATAAAAAAATATTAAAAAAAAAAATTGTATTTAAAAAAAACCGCATAACTCTGAATTCGCATAAAAAGAGAACCTAGTGTATATGTGTATGGAAATTCATGAGAGGGGGTAGTAATCATTTGTTCAACACCGAAAGTCCGAGAGTAAAAGCAAAGTAAAGTAAAATTGTATTTGAAAAAAAAGGAAATTCTTGAAATTAGAAAAAGAGGACATTCTAGATACATATATTGCAAAAAGGAGAGAGAACACAAAGAATTATGTTAAAAAAGAGAACATGTTTTCTTTAAAAAAGACCTGTTGGCAACCCTAAATTCATTCCGAATTTTTTCACTGATTGCGTTTTACGCTCGGTGTTAATGAATCACATGTGCAAGCATCGTGTGTGCTATTGTCGTTCGGCCCAAAACTAACCAAAACCACATAAATCTAAAACATCAACCAAAAAAACATCAAAAAAACCTCAAAACCACCCGAAAAAACCCCAAAACCACAAAACAAACACACAAAAACGAACACGCAACTCGCACCACAACAATGCCCGCGAACAGCAAGGTTAACACCGCGCGGCGTATGGGCGCGGGTCGGCGTGAACGTGGACCGCCGTCGTAGAACGTAGAGTGCCGTGTGGCCGCAGCGCAGCCGTCAGCCATTTGCCGCAACGTGCCGACGCCACGCGGTCAGTGAGAGCCTCCGCCCCCCAAACACGGGGGCGCAGTCCCCGCGCCCCCAAGCCCCCGCCCCCGCCGCCGCCCCCCTCCCGGCCACGAGCATAACCTACTTGCGTCGACACGTGCACCCGACACGCCAACTCCACCCCCGCGCGCCTCCCCTCCCCCCGGAGCCCCCCCGCGGGGACTGCGCCCCTCGGAGGGGCCCCCGGGGCGTGTTGACGTGCGCGTATGGCGGCCCTATTTACGTGGAGGCGAATTCGGTTTCAAAACAACAACACGGTTTCGTAATAGGTTTCCCGTCCACGTGCGTGATGTAATGTGGTGCACGTGTCCAGGTGCTGGTCTGGTGTGCCGCGGCATATTTTTAGATGGCCTATTTTCAGAGTGGTCTCGGTGTCGGGGCAGTCAATATTTACGTTTGGGCGTTTTGTCATTCGGACAACCCCTACGGTGTGACCGAAATAGATATTTTTTATGTAGTGTGCTTGTTTCGTTCCGTAGAAGTTTGTTGAAAGCGAGCTTTTGCGTTGAATCGGGCAGATTTTAAAATCTGTCGTTATATGAAATGTGATACAAAGCATTTTTAATATGTTATATTGATGCCGTCAAAATTTATAAGACATGCTATCACCCATGTAAAATATTTTCAGTCTATGTTTTCTGTGTGGAAGTTTGTTGAAAGCGAGCTTTTGTTGAAAACTTTTAGAATCTGTCGTTATATGAAATGTGATGCAAAGTATTTTTAATATGTCCTATTGATACCGTCCAAAATTTATAAGACATGCTATCACCATGTCGATGTAGTGACATGTAAAATATTTTCAGTCTATGTTTTCTGTAGTGTGCTTGTTTCTGTGCGTGGAAGTTTGTTGAAAGCGAGCTTTTGCGTTGAATCGGGCAGATTTTAGAATCTGTCATTATATGAAATGTGATACAAAGTATTTTTAATATGTTCTATTGATACCGTCCAAAATTTATAAGACATGCTATCACCATGTCGATGTAGTGACATGTAAAATATTTTCAGTCTATGTTTTCTGTAGTGTGCTTGTTTCATTGTGGAAGTTTGTTGAAAGCGAGCTTTTGCGTTGAATCGGGCAACTTTTAGAATCTGTCGTTATATGAAATGTGATGCAAAGTATTTTTAATATATTCTATTGATACCGTCCAAAATTTATAAGACATGCTATCACCATGTCGATGTAGTGACATGTAAAATATTTTCAGTCTATGTTTTCTGTAGTGTGCTTGTTTCATTCCGTAGAAGTTTGTTGAAAGCGAGCTTTTGCGTTGAATCGGGCAACTTTTAGAATCTGTCGTTATATGAAATGTGATACAAAGCATTTTTAATATGTTCTATTGATACCGTCCAAAATTTATAAGACATGCTATCACCATGTCGATTTAGTGACATGTAAAATATTTTCAGTCTATGTTTTCTGAGGTGAGTTTGTTTTCTGTGCGTGGAAGTTTGTTGAAAGCGAGCTTTTGCGTTGAATCGGGCAACTTTTAGAATCTGTCGTTATATGTAATGTTCTATTGATACTGTCAAAATGTATGAAACTTATATGCTATCACCATGTCGATGTAGTGGCATCTAAAATATTTTCGGTCTGAATACCTGATTGGATAAGATATGTTCAAATTAGCCCGTTCGTGCATTTAGTAATAAATACGTTCAGGCTTTTGATTGATTGAGGTGTGCGGAGTTAAATAAATGCGTTTAGTTTTAGTGATTGATTGTAAGAAATGCAGCCTTCGCCCGACCGACCCTCGCGTTGAGTTTTTTTTGAAAGGAGAGTGGAAGGGAAATACGTCTAGATGCCGCTAATATAATTTGGTGCGGGGTGATGTAAAAGATTACCCTGAAGTAATTTTAATATGTTATTTTTGATTCTATTGATACAATCCAAAATGTGTATATTTCTTTAACGAACTCGCTTATTTACATTAATTTGCTGAAAACATTTACAAAATGAGTCTTTTTGTATAAGACACCAATCTCTGACTAAGCGACTTGAAGGAAATTGCTTTGATTACGTTCAAATCATTCAATATATCACATCCAACAATCTACAATATACGCAGTCCTTGATTTACAACCGTTTGGACATACGTCTGAAGAAAAATAGTTTAAATACTTCTTAAATTCATCATCAATATTGACCCGTTAGTTATCCACTGCAGGACAAGGGCTCCCCGTCTAATGGGGGTCTAAACTATATACCTTATCCGAGAGCCAACATCGTACCGATCTTCAATTAATCATTTTTCAAAAATTACTTACTACATCACAAGCTGCCATCGCCTACGATCAATGCATTTTGAAAAAATTATGGACCCGTTCAAATTGTCGTATTAAAAATGAAAATTTTGTATAGATTCAGGAACGTGTCTCTATTATAAGCCAAAGAACGCCTGTATGATAACTTCGAAACTTAACATAAACCTTCATAACCATCCCATATATGAAAACATTGCAACGTACAATTCTATTATATTTATGTATTTATAGACTGCCATTGTTATTTCGTAATCTCACAAGAGTACTAATCATATAATAACTTGTCGCCGCTTTGATAACATTTATTGGCTGTGTTTGATTTTTCCTCATATGCAAACATTAGATATTTCAATTGAGGGTTCATGTTGCAATGACGACTCGATACTGTTTTTATTTTCGTCGTTTCTCTTTTGTTCGCACAGTAACCTTTACATTGTGATAAAATTGCGTTTTGTTATACTCGAGTGTTGAATCATTATATTAGATATAGATTTATTGTGATTATTAACATATTTGTCGAAGATATTTAATAAATGTAATCACGCTGCAATAATACTGCTCGCAGATATTTTTTTTAATATTTATAGTTTTCATATCGTATTTAAATTTAACGTTTTGATTTTATCTTTACAGGATGGCTACGCCTTTGGTTTTAATCTAGAAATGCACCACAAACACACTTCTCAACGAATAAAAAGTGTATTTGCAGAATCAACTGCATATTCAGTCAACTTTTAAAAGATCTTTTTTATCTTTTTGTTTGATTTATTTGCATCGAAACTTCGTGTTTTAAGGCAAGTATGATTATTTACATGAAAGCTCAATACAATTTTTTTCATTCTATGTTTTCTGATTGCAAATCAAAAAAATATACACTAAAGTCTCTTTTTATATGAGGATACATTCCAGAGACTTATCGCATAAAAAAAATGTATAATGACCATATCAAAAATTGAAGATAGGTTCTATCAGCATATTTAGATGGAACTTCAATGTAAATTTTCATTGAATAACTATAATTTTATTCTGGCTTGTTCCAGAATTTACCATTATAGCATAATAATACTTTTTTTTACATCGCTTTTAAATGAAAAAATCAGTTCTTATTCTTGAATTCTGTTATTTCGTTTCGTAAAGAAAGTTTTGAATATATTTCCAATATATTCAACCTCACAATCATATCTGAAGATCAGTGACTCGTTTTGTTATCAATAATTGAAAAGTTTCTCCTAAATGCATTTTGTTGATTTGTGAAAGTTTCGCATTGTTATTCTATGGTGTATTTCAAAATAATGACAAATACATTTTCACTTTATGTGACTAAGGAGTTGTTTATCAGGGATGATTTCATAATTTATCTACGTTTTCACTTTCCAGGTTTTCTTTTGGTGTGGTTCTGGTGCTCAGTTGACGTCAGTGCTTGACTGGTGAATGACGTGTTATAGACTTGCATCTATTATATTAAAGTGCACAGTTAATATAATTACCATATAAATATATTAATATTTATCGAAATTAATTTATAATTTAATATATACTTATTAAAATTAATTTGAAAAAAACCGAATTGTGTGACGTTTAGTGATAAACTAGTGTTTTTTGTGATTAAACATAAATTTAAAAATGAAAATACCTACTACACCTCCCGGCGGAGCCCCTTACTATCACGGCCCACCAGTCAACGGAATGGAGATGAATCCTCAGTGGCAGGTCAGTTGATATATTTATTAGGATTTTATTGTTTAAAAACTGAAATTTCGTTTTTCTAACTGTTATTTAATTGGTTTTAGGGTAACGGTGTTGTAATCGACGGCCCTCCACCAGGGAATGGAGCAGCTTATATTCTTCCACATCACGTTCATCCTGCAAGTGGTAAGATTTATTAATTTTATACATAACACGTCAAATTTTTACATGAATGTTCTCGTAAGTATCGATGCATAATATATTTTTATTTTAAATCAAATTGGTATTTATAGGGTTTGTTCCACCGGCTGGTTATTACGGACCGGGAGTATCACCTCCAGCTCCAGCTGCTGGCCCAGCTGCACAGCAAGATTTTTCAGAGTACATGTGGATGGAGAATGAAGAAGAGTTCGATAAACAGGTACGAATCCTTTAAATATCCATATTTTTTGTCCAATCCATTTTTGTGGTTGTCTGTTATAATGAAATTTTTAAATGCTAATTTTAGGTAATGCAACAGTTAGAGGAAGAGGCACTGATGGAGCAGTGCATCGAAGCTATGCTTGCCGATGAAAGAGATGCTCAAAACAGGATAGCATTGTAAAGATTATTTGAATATATTTTCAATTTAATTCAAAGATTATTTTAATTTTACTTACATTTTTTTCTTTTTACAGAGAAGTAAATTTAGAAGAACAAGTTTCTAAATCAACCTTAAATCCTCTGGCTGCAGAATTTGTACCTACCTTCTCACCTGCATTAGCAATTCCTAGCACATCAGGTGAATTTACGGTTTCTTTATTTGATTAATTCAATATATAGATTTATTCTAACGATTTTTATTTCGTATCCTAGATCAAGACCCACAACCTAGTGTGTCTGTGTTATCTTCCAACACTTCTAAATCTATCGAATCATCTATGAGCGAATTATCAATTAGCCAAACTTCAGATGCGCCTACGGAATCTTCGAAATCTTCCACAGGCGAAATTCCAGAAGAATTGTGTAATCTACCATTAGATGCTACAATTATTAAGTCAGAACAAGATAAAGAAGAGCCCGATGCTAAGACAACTAAAATCGATGACGTTGTTATTGTTAGTGCGGTGACCGAAAGTATTTCAAAGTCCCAAAAATCTGACGTGACTGAAGCATGTAAAATAACACCAAAAGACGATGCGAGTAAAAAACTTGGAGATGCAGCTAAAAGCAAACCAGAACCAAAATCTCTAAAACAGGAATCCAAAGATATAAAACCTGCCAAGAATGAAAATGCTTCAAACAAAAGTAATAAACCTCAAGATGTTAAACCAGATACGGCTGCAAAGAAAATCGAAACTAATACTCCAAAATCAAATATTCAAAGCAAAGGTAACCAAACAGCAGCAAAAGGAAAAACATCCGAGCCTAAACCTAAAGAAAACGATAAACCAAAATCGCCGGAAACGATCGTTGAAGCAGTAACTCCCATTGCATCTGCCCCCAGTTTACCTGAACCTGAAAAGGTATATTGATTTTCATTTATAAATTTAATTATGTGTGAACATTTTACTCACAAATATAATTTTAATATATTTATAACTTATGTTAATATTTAAACAAGACGGAGTTTTATATGCAAATTTTGAATTATTTATTCTAGCCACAACCTGCAGCGGCACCAGCTGTATTTAATTATGCAGCCGCAGCCCGCGCCAACCTTCCCGCTAAACCACCAACACAACCTGCCGCAGCACCGTCTGTCGGGCCAACTGTCTCGGCACAGCAACCTGTCGTGAAACAAGACAGTGTTCCGAAAGATACTGTACCTAGTTCCGCTCAGCCCCCCTCAGCTTCGAATGCGGCGAAATCTCAAACTAAACCTGGACCAAAGCAAAACAAGCCAAGAGAGACCAAGGAACCTTCGAAAGGAGCTGCACCTGCACGAGGAGCTGCCGCTGGACCTAGAAAAAATAAAAAGTGATATGTCGATCGTATATAACAATAGTTGAATCGTGTGGAAAAAATATTTTACTGAGAATATATAAGCGATAAAATTCAAAACTCGTTCATTTTTGTACAAAGCAAATTTTTTACTTTTTTCGATCATTTTACATTTTTGTTTGTCAGATTGAAAATAATTTCACACATTTGTTTTCTTTCGGAAGTAATATTTAACGACATGATAATGGAAGTTGTTTCTTTTAAAATGTTGCATTTTTAATTTAAAAAATCCAAATTAGCTTTCACATATAAATTGATGCTCAGTGACTGTTGGGGTGTCAGATGAATATTGATTTCATTATACTTGATTGTATAATGTTGTTAAAATAATTGTGTAAATTTGGATTTATCATAAAATAATAATAAATGTAAATTTAATAATTAGTGGTAATTGTAAAAATTTAGGCAATGGAGTTTTGATTAACTTATCAGGTTGTTATATGCTATTTTTTCGCTTTGTCAAACTTACTGAAATTAGCGAGTTATAGAAGCATTTATTCAGGGAAAATTATCCACTTAATTTTATCCCTATTTTTATATTATAAAAATTTTTATTCAGTGTAAAATATGAATTTATAGCAAATTAAATGTTTAGTCCCTTGAGGGTCGATTAAGAGAAAAATTTCACAAGCATGTGATAGTTATTTATTATTTTTAAGCCTTTCAAAGTATACAACATCTGAAAACGCTATAGAAAATCAAAAATTGTCATGATAATATTTTATTTGTAAAAATTATTCCGGATCACAAAGCCTATGTTCACCTACCGATTGCAATTTACTAATATTATATTATGTTTTTTAATCATACATGTGATTTTTAGTAATAGTAAATTAGTTTCATTCAAACATTGCTAACGATCGTTTGATGCGTGTCAGCATTGAGATAAACTAAGTTTAATATTAATTTTTATGACTTATTTAGAATACGTTTGATTTTTTTTTGTTGGTACGGTGTTCGGACAGCAGGGTTAAGTACAATGCTCTGTATTTCTTTTGTGAGTGTGCCCCCTTATCCTTCACCAGAATATGTATACTTTTCATCCTCTTGTTTTATTGTATAAGTTTGACTGTATTTGCAAATGATTTTTTCATTATTTAAAATGGTATATTTTAAAAATTCAATTTTTTTTTTTTTTTTACTTGGACTTTTCAGTAATCTATCCACTGGTTTAAAAAGCAGAGTAAGAGCGCTTTATCGATAGGTTTTGTGTGATGTACTTCGACGGTATAGGTGCTTCTAAATGATTTCTGTACGTGTATCAAACATAATTTTGATGTTACTTCTATAACGGTCACACCATTAAATATATACGAAAATTCTATGTTAAAATATTATATGCACTTAATGCTAGGTGTGGTTTTTTTTCATTTTATTTATCGTGTATAATAAAAAAATTGTATTTAGATGCTTTTATTAGTATATATTTACATATAAATATTTATGATGGTACGATGGCACGTGAAACTACATATGTGCATATATAAATCAGTCTTACGGTGTCAAAACACTCGAAATGTGTTGTTTTATACTAACTTTTAAGTGTAAAAGAAAAGTATTTTTATTCTACACAATTTTATCATTCTTTCATATAATTCAATACGATATTACATATTACATATGCTTATATTTTTTAAGTGAGTACATAAACTTAGTTGTAAGGGAGTGTTAGTCGGGTCAATGGTTATTCATATTGAAATTATGGTTCGACTCAATTCCTGTAGAAAAAAACTGCCTTAAACATACAAAAATATAAAAAAAAACATTGAATTCATATATTTTTAAGTGTATATTACGGCATAATAAAAGTAAAACTATTGTTCTGTACATATGCATAATAAAAAATATATAAAACCTATTTCCAAACGTAAAATTAAAAAATACTTTTGTAATATAATAATGGAGCTTAAGAGATAGATTAATGCGTTTTTCATTTTATTGTATTTTTCTAGTTTACTTTTCGTTAAGCAATTATTACCTTGATAATAAAATTCTCATTGATGTAGAATCAAATTTATAGATATTTTTCGAATTTCAAGGTACCTAGATATTTTAAAAATCAGACAGAAAATGTTTATTCATAATCAAGAAAATTCAATGGCATTGTCTAAATTTCACAGATTAATTGTTTGCAATATGATTTGGCTTGATGCAATTATTATAAGCTAGCATCGTTATAATTTTTCACTTCTTTTTTTTTTACTTATATTTTAATAGCTCTTTGATGATATATTTCACTGAGCAGCAGCGACATACTGATTTCATTTATTCAATTATAAGTTTAGTGTGTAATTTATGTGACCCGCTCATCGTAAAGTAATTGGTATTCTTTGATAAGATTTATAATGTAAGTGATTTATATTAATTACATTTTATATCTTTATATATATTATTCATTATTCGTAGTTTACATTTTTTATATCAAATTTACATTTACATTATGTTCCTAATTTTTTTGAAAGAAAAGTTCTCAAAATTAATTTCTATTTGAGTCCAAAATTTTTTTAAATCTTATTTTATTCAACAGATCTAGTAGTACTACATATATTTAATCATATTTTGTATAATTGTTCATGTCCTTATCATGAATCGTCGCATCCTTTAATATTTTAAGTTATCGACTTCACCATACATTTTTCCTCTTATGTATTTCACTAGTGACAAACCTAAGGAAAATCGTAGATAGATGCGCCACTTTTCTTACAGTAAAGAAAAATATGTTATCACTTAATTTGTTTGAGTCACCGAAAATGTGTACGTAGTGAGAAAATTAGATGTTGGTGAGATTACTTTATCACAATTTAGATGCAACTTTTTATGATTATCTTTTTATAGTTTTCAGTGCATAAAGCTTGTGCTATTGTTTTTTTTTTTCTATAATAAGTTTTCTAGAATCATTACATTGGTTATTTGTTATTTGTATGATTTATTATTATTAATATTATTATTGAAGTTTGAATCTGGTAAGTGTTAGATATGAAAATGCTTTCGCTGCCACTTACAAGGCCTTGTGGGCCGACAATTGTAAACTCTAAAACCATGTAGTTTTGAGAAGTACTAACGAAATTCTAGTTCTTAATCGAATATAGTATTTTTGTATCAATTTTTAACTATTATGTATGGCAGATTTTATAAATTTAATGCAATTTTACATGTTCGAACCTTCAAATAAATTTTAAGTCACTTCATCTCGGCCTGACCACTTGTTCTATTGCGAAATTGCAAAACTTTTAATAGTTTTTTGGCTTACAAGACCTTGTTGGCTTATATTATGGAAGTTCAATGTTGTTATTATTTGATCACATTTGACATTGTAGAATTGATTGTGGATAAAAGAATAAAGTAATGTTTTTCAACAAGGAATACGCTCTTTTCTCTTGTTTCCTGCTTCCCAATCCCGAAAATAAAAAATGACATTATTTTAATACATTTATTCAAATCGGTCTTACAAGTTCTTTTGTCATGGGACAAATCTATATAGGAGTTTTTAGTGGTTAATGAATGAAAATAGCAGGGGAAAATATTAGATATTTAAATACAATTTTCATTATATTAAATAAAATGTTCTCTATTCTAATCCAATGTCTTGAAGTAAAAAAATACAAAAAAAACATTCGTGTCCTTTTCGAGTGTTCCTTATAATAATTATATTATCCCTCTATTTTCATAATGACAATTTTGATAAATGCTAAAAATAATAAGCTGTGTTAAACACAATGAATATGATTTAAAAATAAATAATCATTTACAGGAAACAAAAATTGCACAAACCTACAGGTTTCCTCTAACATACATCATTATATATTAAAAAGTTTTTATTAAAAAAGTATTTAAAAGTATGAGACATATTTGTATAAAAATTTTATAATACAAAATATGCAATATGCTGAAGATTCGTTTTATATATATATATATATAAATTACGACTACATATCAATGAAAAGCAAAAAAGTAAAACTAAATCATCACTAGAATAAAACAGTAAACCCTTATTTGCCGTTTATCAATTTTTTGTTCCTCGTTTCCATCAAGATAAAATTGTTCACCCTATCGCCAACATGTCAAAAATTCACTCTGAAATGCACATCGGTTTGATAACGGAAACCAATTTTGCTTTTTACAGTATAAAATATATGTTCTATAAACCACTACAGATATATAATAAGTATACTATAAAGCAATATCAAATTATTAAAAGTTACAAAGCATTTGATTTTTTTTTTATATATTATATAATTTAATTCATATAAAAATTTAGAGCAAGGGTTTACCAATGAATGTGATATGATGCTCGATATAAAAAAATAGATGATTCAAATATATATAATAATATACATATTGAATATGCAGACTGGAAGTATTTTATAAAATATAATAAGGTCAATGGAGTGTAAATCAATGGTCGCGATGACTTCAATGACTTCTCGCAGAAGTAATGATAGCCATCGAAGATGGCAAACATCACTGAAGAGCTATGTTGGATATGATAGAAGTTCGCCGGTACAGCCAAATTCTGCAAAACGAAATAGAAATTTTGAAAACAGGATTCTAAATTTACTTCACCAAAGTTATTTTTTTTTATCACTCACCCAATACCAGCACCTATGAGCAAAGACAAAATATTTGACAGCAACAAGGGAGCAATTATGTCTCTCCCGAATAACGGCTTTCCACCTAAACGAGCCCTTCTCAAACTTAACGGTGCTTTCCTGACTGGATGCTTGAAATTCCAATCTCTAAAAATAAAATCAAATTAGTTTGAGAAAAAATAATGAATAGTATAATGAAAAACATAAAAATACTAACGTTGGTGGTAATTGATCAGGTCTACTACTCCATTGCCAAACCCACTCTGCACTGTTAAGTTCACCTTCCTAAAAATATATATTGAATTTACTATGAGCATCAAAAACACATTATTCAATCACTCAAATACAACAAAAAATAGTATGTAACCAATATATAGATTCAAAAAAATTTACGAATATACAGAATGAAAAGATTATTTTTTATATCACTTTAACAAAATAATAACCTTATTTCCGCAGAAATTGATGTAAATTCCTTTCAACTCATCTTCCGTGCTCGGTTCTGTATTAGGACTGTTCGGAGGACTTTTGGGACTGTAAAACAATAAACAAATTAATTAACCAAAGAATTTAACACAGCACAAAATAAATTGAAAAAATACATAAATATCCATCAAATAAGCACCAATTTGACTGAAACCGAACACTCAAACTTACATACAACACTCCGATCATTATATAAATAGAAATACACAACAAATTACCTATCGATCCTTGAAGAAGCTAACGACTGCCTAGCAGAAGAACTATTACTCTCCCTCTGAGCCTCCCTCAACAAACGGAGATATTCCTCGGCAGCCGATGGCAACGGTGTACCACTGCGGGGACCGAGCTCGACCCATGACTCTGCAAATAACGAATCACACGTGAATATCACGTCTGCGAATCTTCTCTAAATTAAACCGAATAAATAAACGATCGGTGCGCATTTTTCAGCACGACGTTGTATACAGTACAGCTTTCAGACCCCAGAAGTCGATGAACTTCAGCGTTTGGCTTTGTCGTCTGTCGACAGTTCGTGAACCTTCCCCGTTCGAGGATTCGGGAATTTCGGGATTATAAATTCGTATTGTTTCAAGTAAATTTAAAGTATTCATTGTAAAATTTAAAAATAATATCATCGTTTCGTTGATTTCTAAATTAAAAAATTCAGTTGCTTTTTAATTCAGGTTTAATTAAACAAATTCGCTGAACGAATCAATTAGTTACACTTTAAAGTCGAAACGAAGAATCGTACGTGACAAAGTACTAATGATCCGACAAATTCTAGTAAAAAAAAAAAACTTCTAATGATTCGTACGTAGAAACGGATAATCTATTTACGCGAAATATGTTTTTTTTAGCACTTCTAAATATAAAGAGAAGTTTTCGCGAGGCGCAAATATGATTCGTCTAGTCTGAGAAAAATGCGGTAAATTAGATACTAAAAAACAATTGCAATCGAAACGCAAGTGTACGATACAAAAACGTGAAAATTATCGAATTACCAAGAGTGAATTTCATGTTGGCGATATCAATTGAACGGGTCAACTATTTTCAAACGCCAAGGCGGATCGTTAACCCTTTGCGCTGCTGCATTTTCAATGGAATTTTATATATAAAATTTTAAATATTCACAAGATCGATGTTTTGAAACTGTCGTATCAAAGTGGGAAATCTTCATAAGAAATTCACGTTATGGATATTAGATTGTATTCTACAAGCTTCGTTTAATTTCACGGTAACAAAACTTCAGGAAAAACCCCGAATCGTTTAAAATTAACGCTAGTACGTCTGGCATACAAAACGAGGACACTTTTTCATCTAAAAACGTTTTCACAAAAAATTAAACTTTGTATATCGAAATAAAAACATCTACGATAAAAAATTAAATCAAAATTCAATGAAGATTCAAATTCCGTAGATTTTTTCATTATCTGAACAGTCATGCAGCAATAAAATACGAAAATCCATCATAAACAAACACATCAAAATCAATAACAAAAAACCCCAACAAACACTCCCAACTATTCAAAAACCAAAACATCAACAACCCAACACGATTCAAAGCCAACAACGAATCAAGAACAATTTCCTACTGACCGAACACAACAAACCCCTCGTCTTATTCACGCATCAATCATGCAGACGATACCATGAAGATTTATGACTCCTGGACGATCGAGGATGCACATTTGATGCAGTCCATATCACGGAAATGGGCACAGAAGGACATAAATTGAATTAGCGTATGAGGAAAATCTAGTTTGGAATGTATAAAAGCGACACCGATTTGGCACGATGTCCTGTTTTGAAAATCTCAATAATTTTCTTTACATGAAGGTCGAATTATTTTTATAAGTTTAATCATTCCGATAAATGGAAAAAACGTTGCGACGTTGTCTAAATACGGAAGTAAAAAATTAATAATATAATTGGTTGTTGTATTGAACACGAATTTGATCAATGTTGTAGCGATACAGAAAAAAGTTCAAATCGAACATATGACACGTTGATGAATATGAAGTGTATTGAAGTGAGAAATTTTCATTTATCAAGTAATAATGTAATTTCCGTTTGGATAGTACGTCGTCGTTCGTTATGAGCACATTCGTGATATGACTCATGTACTATTCTGGAAATTTATATTTTCGAGACATTTCAGGTTCTTTCAGAGGTGAAACACGTTTGATTCATTGAGTGTTCACCTGAAAATAAACACTGAAAACGTGAAATGAAAAGCATTTCTTGTGACGCATCAATATTCATTTTTTTGTTTGAATTCATCCCGCATGTTTTGTCAATACAAAACGATGAATTTATTTACAGTAGGGAACTATAAATAAATTGAAGAAACTATCAAATTGCTTCGAATTGAAACACAATATCCATACGATGATTTCAAATACAGTATTAAAATTTATTGATTTTCATCAACGATACAAAGCAACTAGAAAGAGTTAATCTCGAAAACTATTCCATAAACAATCCAATTAAGGATTTAACAAACATTACAAGTGGAATGAACATCAAGACTAAATTAAACAGAGAACAATAATATTATCAACACTATATGAAGTGCGAACAAATTCCGAAAACAACACGTGCAATTACAATTGCACTTGAAAATATTACGAAAACTAGCGATTACATGCGATTATTGTTGTGAATAATTCATTGGATTGTTACACCGAAAATTTCAACAGCGAAGAACTCCATAATTCATAGACAATTGTGTAGAATCGACATAGTTCACGTTTCCATTTAAACGACCCGAAATAAGGTCGTGACACCCAATAATGCATATCGTTAGCACAAATATTATTTATTAATATTAATTTATCGAATCTAACTCAATAAAATATGATTGGATTGCAAATAAGTTGCAGATAAATAATAAATCCGAGATTATCAGATGTCGAAATATAACAGAATTGATGTCATCACAACAAAATATCACATCGAATAACTGGCATTATTTTTCCAAAAAAAGTTAAAGAAAATCGAGAATTGAATTCGTGAATTTTCAATGCACAAAGTGATAAAAATGTATAGATAATGACTATACAAATTAGTACACGACTTATTCAACATTTTCACGATAAACCAAACGTCATATTTAAATTTTTTCACCAAACATTCCTCCCAGATACAAAACAGAACATACAAATCAATTCAGCGAGAAACAAATTAATATCACACACGACCACGTCATACGACTTTATAATGAACCAATTAAACGTTGTTTGGTTTTGCTATTAAACACGCGATGCATCCGCTGCGATCAAAACACAACAAAAAAAAATCGACAAAAACAGAAAATAACCACAAACACGATAATAGCGTCAGATTTATCGACACACGAACGGAATTCTTCAGACCAGACGCAACAGTTGCAAATTGCCGACGCGAAACACTGCCCGTTTACTGCACATCAACAGTTAAGTTTAATTACTAACAAGAAGGTGCGAAACCGTCAAATTTACAGTAGATAAATTTTAATATTATTACAAAATCATACGATTGTATATTGTTTAGAATAATCTGTTATAGTATATTATCCAGTAGAGTTACGTCTATGAACGCCTCAAAATTTTCAAAATCAAAAAATTTTTCGGTAAAAGACAACCTGAGCGCATGAACGAATTTAAGTTGGCACTCCAGAAATACATACACACAAATCTAAAATTTGACGTTTTCGTTCTAATATGGATATGAATGCATACTGATTAAGAACTCGACCAAACTATCGGCCGACAAAAAGTCTGTAGTTTGCGCCTATCTTAATATTTTTTATGTGTTGACATCTGTTTCGAACAGAAGTCATCGCCCGCCACTCTCAATCATCCAATCCGACGAAATTCTATCCGATGCCCGAATCCATTTCCGTCATTCGAAATGGCTAAAACAACACGACAAAAACGATCATCCGCCGAAGAAGGTCGTCGAGCATCCAGCAAACACACGACCTTCAAATATGTGCCATTTCATTATGACACGTTCCACTCGGTCGCCAATCGGGCTAACTCTCCACTTTTTCAAAAACTACAATATTATGTACGCGTTTTTTGGCGAGCGCGCTGCTTTCGGAATTCGAAAAACTGCGCATCGTTTCCATTCATGAAATTTGCATTTCACACAACGAACCATTTGCATTTCAATCGAAGTTTTTCTTCGATTTACATCGACAATGATCGATTAACATATCATAACGAAGCTTTCAGCCCCGAAATGAATCGAGGTCCACTTCAAAAACAAAAACCCCCATAACGGGAATATCCCAACCGTCAACTGAACCACTCAACAACGCATAATTTGTTCAGACTCGTTGTTGTTCTTGTAAGGTAACACCGGTTGCGGTCCAGCAAACAGTTTAAGGTTCGACAAACAAACGAGGCTCCATGGCCGTTTAACGAATCGACCGAATTTATACATTTTCGAAAAACAAACTAACAAAACATCCAGATATTTTATTTATGAATAGCACTCATATTTACGGGGAGGAGATATATTTTCGTCAACGTCGTCTGCAAGATTCTGTTTGTAAACATTCGGATCGATGCGCAAATTCGCTCGAGTGTGGGTTCGTGAAGATCTGAAATTTGTTATTCGGTCGAATCTGAAGAATTTTCGGGAATTTGAGAAACGGCTGTTTTGAGCATGTTGTGTTTTAACGTCTGAACACGTGTCGCGGAAAGCAGGTTGATGTTGTTTTTGAACATTTTCGTTGTTTGTGTGAAATTCAGATTAATTTCTCGTGGAAATTGTTATGTAAGGTGCTTGTTAAGTACGCTAAAGGTGATCGAGATAAAATGTTGATCGTGATAATATTTTCTCTGCAACTCCTCGTTTGTGTGCTTATCTAAAAAAAACTTTCTATTCAATTACATACGAGATACACTTTCATTAAAGTAAATAGTCTCATCGTCATAGAATAACATATTTATTAATATTTATTAAAGCGTGGAATGAAATAAAATCAACCAAATAATCTCGGTCAGTAATTTACGCAATAAAATATTCTCTAATACAAAAAGTAATTTCTACAAAACGTAAACAAATGATTAAAACCGCAAATTTCTTTATCTTTTAAAAATAAATGATTTTCTATTATTAAAACACAAACGAATGCATGCACGATAACTCCCCAGCGATAAATACGAATAAGAGCACACAATAATGTGGACTAGACTGAAAAAAAAAGAATAGGTACATTGTAACGAAAATAAACAAATGTCGCTGAAAATAAATAGCGTTATCGAATTCAAGACACAAAAAACGAGTACAAACAATCATTACAACGTATTGAAAACGAGACAAAGTAATAACTTCAAATATAAAACAAACCTGCTGGATTTGCATACTTTAAATACCCTGGCAATGTTTGCACCTGCTTACATTGAACATATTTTTTTTACCCACACATTTCAAACGACAAATAAACCATACTCGATCGACCGACACGTGCAGCGAAATTGCAACTCAACTCCTTCAACGAGCAACCACCACTTAATTCCAAATAACAAATCTTTCACACAACGAACAGAAATTGAGCATACGACAAAGATACGTCATAAAGGGCCCTTCAACAGGGACGCTCCATTTTAAAACGTACAAAAAAATTTGACGATTTGCACACATTGTTCAACGCTATAACCTTCCACGATGATTTGCAGTACACTACTGAACAAGTGACGATAAATTTGACACATGTCACTTTAACAACCCGGCTGCTATAACTTAACAAACTTCGAGCGTCCCTATTGAAAAACTCTATTAAAAAAAAAACGAAATTGAATATGCACGTTCGACAATTTGCATAAATCGAACTCGAACCGAAGAATCTTTATAGAATATCTTTTCGCCCGCAAATACAGATTCGCACGATTGTTTCGCGGACGGTTAAGCGGTCACACACCCTTCCGTCGTGCGAAACAAACAAACGGGCGAAAAACAAAAAAAAAACCCACCGGTAATGGAAACGGTGCAAATATTTAAAGAGCAATTGCGTACATCGGACAAAGGCGTCGTCCCGCTAATCTCGCGCACAAACAGCGACCGATAAACGAAAGAAGACGCAAAAATCGGACAAAGGACGACGAGTGTTTGCAGACGACGAAAGGTGAGGATTTTCTGCAGATGATAGTGACGATTTTGAATGTGGAAAAGGTACGTGGTGGGATGTGGAATGTTCTGGCCGTTTAAGCCGGCTGTTTATTATGGTGTCGAAAATGACGTTCGTGTTTAGAATGTGTGGTTAATTTTGATGAGTTCCAATCGGTGGCGGTTCCTTTTTTTATGCCCTCTGTGTGTAAATTGAAGTTTTGTATTTTTTTTCAATTTCTATATTTTTTGCACACATATAAATGCGATACATATTTTGGTTCTTGTATGTGTTGATGATGGCGTATTTCGTATTTTGCTCGTGTCTAACAATAAATAAGGAACGACACCAGTGGTTGACCATTTTTCAGAAAAACGCAAAAATTAAGGTTTTTAATCTTTCGGAAAGGGTACAATAGATAAGATGTAATAAATAACTAATTTATCGCACCCTATCCGAAAGACTCTTTACAAACTTCAATTTTTACGTTTTTCTGAGAATTGGTCAATTATTGGTACATGGTCAACCACTGGTGCATTACCTCACTTGCTATTTTATTACCGAAACCCCTACACTATAAATATTCACAAGCCGCCGTTGTTTCTAATCGATTTATCACGAATTTTCAAGTTCTAAATCTATGAAATCTAATTTTCTTACACTGAAACATCAAATACGCAAAATTTCAACTCCACACTACAAATTTCCAAAACACAACACACACAAACCACTCCAAACACAATCCGGCAATATTCCCAAATTACACAAAACATCCAACCAATCAAAACCGACGACACACCAACAAACCAAGACAATATACGATTTTCATCACGAACCATTCGAATGCAAATCGAGGAGCCTCGGCAAAGCGTCAATTACCAGTGCACAAAGGCGACAGATCAAACGCATAGGAAACTCTTAATTGACTAACGAGACACAAATAGCGAACCGCATCGAACGGGATGAGGTCGAGGAACCGGCGAGAGTGTGTATCGCATGCATTAATATATGTGGAGTTTGTTCGAGTTTCGAAAAGGCCTCGAATGATGGAGTTTCGAGAGGAGATAACGACGTATCGCGAGTGTGTTAGTATTGTTTTTATCGATGGTTTTGCATAGGGGAGATCGGCTCGTTTCGAAAACCTGAACGATAAACGTTGTATGCTCAAAATCCGTGAAATGTATTCTCGGTTAACGTTTCGATAATATAGCGATATAAAATATTTATGAAAATTATAATTTTTTTTCTCGAGAAATGATTTTCATGCTGTGCGTAATGCATATGTGACGTTTTCGTCAAAGAAACATCAAAAGGTTCTAAAAATCCTTACATTTCCATTATTTTTCTTTATCAGCGGAACATATGTATGTTATTGTTTACGCCCCGCCGTAGGAAACGAATCTTTACATATACGAAAGGTCAACGGATTTTTTTACTTTCATTCGATAAATCGAAGGCCTTTAACGAGAATTACGCTTACACTTCGAACGCTCGCATAATCGAAAACTTTACATAACCATCGCGATAGATAATCACAAAACACAGTTAAAATTCTTCACAGATTTATCAATCGAAAAGTAGCAAGAGCATCAACTTTATCTAATCTCACCGAACTCGAGGCGACATGCGCTGTTTACTTCATTATTGTGATTTATTGCGTTCATTGCGCTGGAAATTAACCAAAATTAATGCGTCACAACTATTATGAACACTTGAATGTAAAAGGCTTTCTAAACGAACGACCGCCATAAAAAAAATGTTTTCACGATCAATTTTCGTGACGTTTATGAACGAAAAAGAACGGCGCACAAAGGCGTACATATACAGAAATAGATTTAGCTTGTTTACATCCGAAAAATACATTATAGGATATGAAACACACTTATAATAAGCTCGACAGACGGATACCTGAGCCATGTTTGTTTTTCTGAACGCGCGACGGACGTTCGATTCCGGAAAATTTGCATTCGAATATTCAAAATGTCTACGACATACGTGGGGGACAAACTCGAACGTTCGCGTCGAAAATTTTCAAATATGTATACGCGTATTTATATTCGAAACATCTGTCCCGATGCGAAAAAAAAAATCGAAGGTCAATCTAAAATTAAAACGATTGCTTCTAGTGGTTCCTTTTCTTCCAACGATCGATTAATTATCAACTAATCATATAAACACAGTATTGTAATGTGAGATATTTATGCGCCTGAACTTTCGATGAACATAAAAAAGGTTAATGATGTTAAGTATTTCTATATATACCTGAATCAAAATTGCATTAAATTGCTAAATTTATTAAAACTATTAAAAACAACGAATCGAGCCAAAGAGATCACGGACTCTAAAAGAAAGAAAGTGTACGAAATCGACACTAAAACCGACGTTTTATATGCAATAAACGTTATCTCGACTATGCGACCTTGCATACGTTACATAACATCAACAAAATTCAAACGGACATCAACAATCCCATCGCCAAAACACACCATCACACATCCTCACTTCAAAACCCACTCCACCACCTGACCAGAATTCCAACACACTCAAATCCACACACGTCCATCATTGACGACACCCAAAACCGACCAACAGCAAGAAAGGACCTCGAACGACAAAAACACCACCTCTAAAGACAAAAATGGGAGCAAAACCGAAAACAGGGCATAAATTCCATTCGCAAAAGACATTAACCACTCGGTAGTACACTACCAGTATAATACTACGCACGAGAAGTATATATGCAGCATTCGCGAAGAGGCGACCTCGTTTTGTAGACGTAAACACACCACATGGAAGGGGGATAGTCGAGAGCAAAACGAGCTCGATTGACTGCGAGAATTCGAGAAAATTACACGTGAGCTCATATGCGAAAAGGCGACGTACGAAATCAGCAAATTACCACTTCGAATCGGCGATGATGTTAGGTCGAAAGCGGAACCGTGTAATGGTCTCTTTTGTGTTAGGTAATAATGAGCGTGTGAGGGATTTGTTAGGTTTTTATATAATTTTGGTAAGAGCGATGAATGTTTGAGATCGATCGAACAATAGTGTAGTTTTTCTGTGAAGTATTCGAGTCGTTTGCGTAATGGTTTTGTAATTAATACCTGTTTGAAAATTCGTTTGGGAAAATGCGTGTAGTTTAAGAGTTTTATGCGTGTTTGATTCAATTTCATACACGAACAGTTGAAATGGCAACGAGCCAGACACGTGGCGAGATATACGGACACATGAAGTACTGAAATCGTACCTAACAAAACAAAAAAGACCGATCGAGCGACGAATTGGACGAGAATCGCTCGAGACAGACAAAAGCGAAAGTGGATTAGAGGTCTTCATCCAACAACGAATACCCAACGACTACAAGCAACACCGTCAACACGACATCATTTCAAACATCCACAACGACACTTCACACTCAATCGATATCAAAACCATCCAAAAACAATCGAACTCCCAATCCAACTACAATCAAAAAATCTCATCAAAACCAAAATTCTCAACTCACACACACATTCCCACCATTTCTCTCGCTGAAAACTATCAGAACGAGTTCGACACACATCACGGGACAAACATCGCACCCGAAGAAGGTCGACGAATGCTGAACGGGGGTCAGCCGACGAGCTGGTGTCATCAACCTTCACCGAGGCTACTAAACTTCGTCTATGTGCACCGATACGATCCGCACAGGTGCAAGGAACAAATCGTCCAAAACACCACATAAAACGTCTAAATAGCACCTAGTTTATTATCGGTTACCATCGCATCCATATTGCACGTGCATGTCCATAACAAAGAGTCGGTCGATACGTGAACAGAAACTTGCACACAAAGGATACATTTCCGCTGCTGAAAACATTATCGTTGATAAATGCATCGATAAACATCTTCAGAATGACGCAGTTAGTTTAACGAACCGATCGAGAACATATATATATTTGAAAGATAAAGGCGCAAATATTAGTTTAATTTCGAAAATTTTAAAAAATGGGGTCGTTATGAAAGACGCACGGGCGTATTTTTGCGCAATTCTTTGAAACGCGTTTGGCGCCTCGGATTTTGACATTGTATGGATATTTTTTGATAAAATAGAGATGTGGGAGAAAGAGTCTGTTGTGTCTATAGATGTGTGTTCATTTACTATGCACCGATCCATTGTTGGATATGAATGTAATAGTGGAGCAATGTGCTACGTGCGCGTGAGCACATCGTCAGTGACGATGGTGTTTTCATTGAATCGCTGTCTTATGTTAGAATGATCTGTTTATAGGATTTGATTGATTTTGTTTTGTATATGATGAGTTTTGTATTGTAATTTTGTGAAAAATTTAATTTTTCTGTGTATATGGATCCGGTTGATTTTCTTGTTTTGTATAATAATATGATGAGTTTTCGTGTTGAAATATTGATGAATTTTCTTCGGAATCATTATTATGAATCTGGAGAAGTTGAATATTCATTATTTTGATAAATTTTGTTATGATTCTGTCTTTTCCATGTATAAATTCGAAATGAAAATAAAACCGAACAAAATTCTTAGAATATTCTCATCAAAAAATGAATGAATAAAACTTTTCACAATATTGATTAAACAACTCCAATTTCAATACATTTTTTACGTATCCTTTACATTTTTCAAACCAATCAAAATAAATTCAATAAAAAAAATCACTTTCTACTAAAAATCCCGATCGGAAAAGTCAACATTTTAAAAATGTATTCGAACAGAAAAACCAATAACCATTCCCCATACGATTTCACCGCATGAAACTGAACAAGCATGAAAATGTACTACAATAATGCGAAAAACGTGAACGGCACTGCAAAGGTTTCGTCGCTTTCCACCGCTCGTTTTATAGCCCTTTGTTCTCGAAATGCACCAAACCCGACGATGCAGATGCACCATCTGCATGGGAAAACTGCGCAAAATTAGCGGGAAAATCGAAGTTCGAACGCGAATTTCGACTCAACACGCATCGTAGGAGGAAATTATTCATTTATTCACGATAGAAATGGAAAACTGCATCGATTAAGCGAAGGACGTCGATCAATATGAATCGTACGATATTTTTTCTATGGAAACCGATAAAGGCTTATGCAAAACGAGTCAATTGTTATTGTCGTCTTTGCAATTTCAATATGAAATCGAATAATACAAACTTTTATTGTGTTTACTTTCGAAAAACCACTAATATATTCGATATACAAAAAAAAACGAATGGAATAAATAATTAAATGAAAAATATATAAATTTTCAAACGTCCACGTTGGTAATAATGGGTAAACATTCGAATCGTATGAAAATCGAACGTAAACACGATTAAGAAATCGTGATGTGCGATTACGGCATGTGATTTATATGCACACTAATAAAACGTCGACATTTTTTTAAAATATCTCAAAACAACGACATCGAACGACGAAAATTTTGCGGTGAAAAATATGAGGAACAAAAACCTTCGAGGTGAAAATCTTCAGGATGAAAACGAATCGGGAAGAAAATTATGGGGATAAACGTTCATTCTATGAAATTTCTGATAGGGAACGTTTGCGGAACCGATATCGTTTCCATATTTAATCCAAGGACAAAAAGAAAAGCGCACGTCAGGTTTGTTTTGAACAATGGCCGCCGCGGCGAACACAGGTGACAGTACATAAACACCCAAAAACACACTCGAACAACAAAAACCATTCCCAAAACCGCATTTCGAACACAAAACAAAAACAAAGCCAACACACCACCGACACGTACACAAAAAAAATCATACGCAATTGCGGAATTTTTGCGACGCAATAATTCCGCGCCAAACAAAAGCGACGAACATATTGCGACGAACACACTGCGACGAACGCACTGCGACGAACCGCATTTGCGGAAAGTGCGGGAAGCGGGCGACGACCGCGCTCCCGATGGCGGCCGGTTTGTTTACGTGTCTCGGGGGCGGAGGGTTACCTGCCAGGTCGTCGGACGTGGTGCTCAATCTGCTCGTCATGGCGGCCGATGGGGGCTGAGGGGCTTCGCTGGGCGCTGGGGCGGAGTCTCCGCGGGGGGCTGAGCTGCGTTGGCGTCGGCGGGGCGCTCGTGTGAGGGTCCGCACTCGACTGTCGTTGCCGTTGTTTGTTGTTGTCGCGGCGAGCGGTCGTAGCGCGGTGCGCGGGGCGGCCATGTACTTTTGTCATAATAAAGTGATTTTTTTTGGGTACCAATATTCGGCCCAGTATAGTTGTATCAACTGAGACATAAATATTAATCAACTAACAATATCTAACTCACTTCCGAACAATATACAGAGATACACCTAACGAGATGAAGGCATGAAAAAACCAAAAAGAATAACTTGCATGATCATTTAATTAATTAACAAACAAAACTCTTTGGTAATGGTAAAGACCAATGACGTGTGTTCTACCGAGGTCCGAACCATGTAGGACCAACGGTCTCGCCTCGTCTATCAATCTGGTGATCATTACGATCGCAAAGTGGGCAGCGAGGGCGCAGTCTGCTTAGCCTCTAACTCGTCTGTCCCGCTGGTGGTCATTGCGATCCGCCCAGAAGACAACGACCACAGAGTCTAGCACATAGACACGCGTATCGTTGGTCTGAGAACCTCCTTCGCTGGCATGGGCGGACTGGTTCTTATGGTACATGTCCCTCACCGAAATACGACTTGGGCTAGCGCGGTGAGGTATAGCCTAGACTGCCGCATTTGTCTGGTAAGGCCTTGTCCTGCAGTGGATAACTTATAGGCTGCTAATGATGATGATGATGATGATGATGATAGTTGTATCAGTTCTAGCTGTATAATTAAACATTTCGCACAGTAAAGTTGGCAGCAACAAAAAAAAAAATGATAAAAGATAACTGAAATCAAAATATTTTTAATTTGTATAATATTTCGTATGGAAATCATCACATTGTGTATATTATAATGACTATTTGTGTAATAACAACAATGCATAACCTCGAATTATAATACGGTGGAATAAAAGATGTCTTTGTTTATGAGATAATCTCAAAACATTGTAAAGTAATTGATTTCTTTACAACATCAGTTACTTGTCATTAGCTTTGACAGAGACTAACTACCATTTAAATAAAATGCTACGCCACGCTATACTTTTGTATAGTATATGGTCCCAAATATAATACGTATACTTGTCCACAAAAGAAAACATTTAAATTACTGTACATTGCAATGTACACTGGGTCTAATGTTTAGTTTTTATAAGAAGTTCACTACTAAAAATGTATTTTTGATATTAGCAACTATTTTTCGGGCGAAAAAGTAATTTTGTTGCTAATTTGACGTTTTATTTGATGTTTGATATATAGGTATGTTACAGTTAGAGCGTTCATCGTCGTTAAAATGAAAATATGCCATGTTTGAACATAAAATAATGATTATGATACACATATATGCAACTTTTTATTTAAAATAATGCGCTAATATGGAAATAAATAATGGGGTAACTGATTGTGAGTTACCCCGCTTTGGACTAACGTCTGTTTTTTTATGTTCCGTACGAGGAAGGTTAACCAAATATGTAAAGCGTCTTGCATAGTACCTCCTGGGTAGGGTTGCCAATTGTTATGGTCAAAAAAAGAGAATATTTAAAATAAAATTATTTTTAAAATCCATGGGAGGGGAGTAGTAATACTTTATTCTAGTTTCAGCAAAAGTCACATTATATAAAATATATGTGTGGAAATTCATTGGGGAGAGGGATAGTAATCATTTATTCAATACCAAGAGTACGAACTGCATATAATTGTTGTCAGAATTGGATTTGAAAAAGAGGAAATTCATGAAATTGGAAAAAAAGGACATTCCGGGTATATTGCAAAAAAGAGAGAGAACAAACGAATTATGTTAAAAAAGAGAACATGTTCTCTTTAAAAGAGACCTGTTGGCAACCCTACTCCTGGGTGATGTGGAAACTGTGCTTTATTAGATAAATTAAAATAAATATTATATCTACAAAATATTCTATAATAATTTATCATGATCATCATCATTGTTAACCGGTTTAGTGCCCACTGCAGGACAAGGTCTCCCCATCAAATATTTGGGGTCTAGGTTATATACCTTATCCGAGAGCCAACCTCCTAACGAATAATAATTTATATAATAAATTAAATACACATTTTCAACTATATTCAACGGGTAAATATACTGTCATATTGTATTTTCAAAATTTTTCCTCAAATCATGTGTGCGATGTTATTAACATCGGGCCTACCGCTAGTATAAAATAAAAACGAATGGATAAGTATCATAATGATGCGATCAATTCTGTGTGATAAATAATGATACCGTCTGCCCTTAGATACCGGCTCTGCTTGCCACAAGGTTGGCTTTATAAATAAAAATTGTTGATATTTGACGAATTGCACACATAACACATCACTCAATTAGTCTCTGGTCTAACTAAGAAAAACAATTTTTTTTTTAGAAATTCGACTTTATTCTTTAACATAATTTCCTTCAAGAGTAATACATTCATTCCAACGCTTATCTAACTTTTCGATGCCTTTTTTTGTAGAATAATTGGTCTTTGCTCTCAAAATAGGCATCAGTTTTGGCAATATCTTTTTCATTTGAGCCAAATTTCTTTTCCTGGAACATCTTTTTCATGTCTGCAAAAAGCCAGTAGTTACTGGGAGCCAGATCTGGAGAGAATAGTGGGTGAGGAAGCAATTCGAAGCATAATTAATTCAATTTAACCATCGTTTTCATCGACTTGTGACACGGGGTATAGACTTGGTGAAACGGCACATTTTTCAAAAGAAAAATGTGCCGTTTCACTAAGTCCAAAAAAAAAAAATTTTTTTTTACACTCAATTGATCCAATAATACCATGTTATATTCGCTATTGATAGTTTTACCTTTCCCAAGATGGTCGATAATCAAAATACCATGTGCGTCCCAAAATACGAATGCCATAAACCTTGCCAGCTGACTATTGAGTTTTTGATTGCTTTGAACAACTTTCACCGACTGCTTTCCACACACCTGATGATCTTTTTGATTCGAACATTTTATTACACGGTACATTCGAAATTTTTCTCACCTAAACCAAAAGTTTTATGAAACGTACAACCTTCGAAATAACAATAAGTCCATAAAATGATATAAAGTAAAATTGATTTACCTATATGCACAACAAAATGCCTATTCAAACCCTGCTTTGTGTTAAACTTTTTATTGCACACTGTACATTCGAAATTTTTTATACCTATAACATAAAAGTTTTATGAAAACATACAACCTTCGAAATATCAATAAATCCATAAAATAATATAAAGTAAATTTGATTTACCAATATGCACTACACAATGCCTATCCAAACTCTGCTTTGTGGAAAACTTTTTATTGCACACGGTACATTCGAAATTTTTCTCATCTAAACACAAAAGTTTTTTGAAAACATACAACCTTCGAAATATCAATAAATCCATAAAATAATATAAAGTAAATTTGATTTACCTGTATGCACAACAAAATGCCTATTCAAACCCTGCTTTGTGTTAAACTTTTTATTGCACACTGTACATTCGAAATTTTTTATACCTATAACACAAAAGTTTTATGAAAACATACAACCTTCGAAATATCAATAAATCCATAAAATAATATAAAGTAAATTTGATTTACCTGTATGTATTACAGAGTGTCTCTCGAAATCGTGCTTTGTGGAAAACTTTTTATTGCACACGGTACATTCGAAACTTTTCTCACCTAAACACAAAAGTTTTATGAAAACATACAATCTTCGAAATATTAATAAATCAATAAAATAATATAAATAAATTTCATTTACCTGTATGCATAACTAAGTGCTTATTCAAACCCTGCTTCGTGTGAAACTTTTTATTGCACACTGTACATTCGAAATTTTTTATACCTATAACACAAAAGTTTTATGAAAACATACAACCTTCGAAATATCAATAAATCCATAAAATTATAAAAAGTAAATTTGATTTACCTGTATGTATTACAAAGTGTCTATCCAAACTCTGCTTTGTGTAAAACTTTTTATAGCACACGGTACATTCGAAATTTTTTATACCTATAACACAAAAGTTTTATGAAAACATACAACCTTCAAAATATCAATAAATCTATAAAATAATAAAAAGTAAATTTGATTTACCTGTATGTATTAAAAAGTGTCTATCCAAATCCTGCTTTGTGGAAAAATTTCTTTTGCACACGGTACATTCCAAATTTTTGTCACCTAAACAGAAAAGTTTTATGAAAACATACAACCTTCGATATACATATGTATCAATAAATAAATAAAATAATATAAAATAAATTTGATTTACCTGTATGCATAACAAAGTGCCTATTCAAACCCTGCTTTGCGTGAAACTTTTTATTGCACACGGTACATTCGAAATTTTTCTCAACTAAACACAAAAGTTTTATGAAAACATACAACCTTCGATATATTAATATCAATAAATTGATAAAATATTATAAAGTAAATTTCATTTACCCGTATGCATAACAAAGTGCCTATTCAAACCCTGCTTTGTGTGAAACTTTTTATTGCACACTGTACATTCGAAATTTTTTATACCTAAAACACAAAAGTTTTATGAAAACATACAACCTTCGAAATATCAATCAATCCATAAAATAATATAAAGTAAATTTGATTTACCTGTATGTATTACAAAGTGTCTATCCAAATTCCGCTTTATGAAAAACTTTTTATTGCACACAGTACATTCGAAATTTTTTATACCTATAACACAAAAGTTTTACGAAATTATACAACCTTCAAAATATCAATACAATGATATGAAGTAAATTCAATTTACCTGTATGTATTAAAACGTGATAATCCAAATTCCGCTTTATGAAAAACTTTTTATTGCACGCTGTACATTCGAAATTTTTTATACCTAAATACAAAAGTTTTATGAAAACATACAACCTTCGAAATATCAATAAATCAATAAAATAATATGAAGTAAATTCAATTTACCTGTATGTATTAAAACGTGATAATCCAAATCCCGCTTAATGAAAAACTTTTTATTGCACACAGTACATTCGAAATTTTTTATACCTATAACACAAAAGTTTTATAAAAATATACAACCTTCAAAATATCAAAAAATCCATTAAATGATATAAAGTAAATTTGATTTACCTGTATGTATTACAAAGTGTTTATCCAAATCCTGTTTTGTGGAAAACTTTTTATTGCACACGGTACATTCGAAATTTTTCTCATCTAAACACAAAAGTTTCATGAAAACGTACAACCTTCGAAATATCAATAAATCAATAAAATAATATAAAGTAAATTTGATTTACCTGTATGAATCACAAAGTGCTTATCCAAAATCCACTTTCTGGAAAACTTTTTATTACACACGGTACATTCGAATTTTTTTATACCTATAACACAAAAGTTTTACAAAAAAATACAACCTTCGAAATATCAATAAAAAAAATCTAAACGAAGTTTGATTTACCTGTATGCACTACATAGTGATAATTCAAATCCCCCTTCCTGGAAAACTTTTTATTGCACATGGTACATTCGAAATTTTTCTCACCTGAGTCACCAATGTTTTACGAAAACATAAAACCATCGAAATGTCAATAAAATAATATAAAGGAAATTTAAATTACCTGAATGCATTACAAGGTGCATATCTAAATTGCGCTTTGTCAAAAAATTTTTATTGCACACGGAACATTCAATTTTTTTCTCACCTAAAATACAAAAGTTTAATGAAAAAATGCAACCTTCGAAATATCAATAAAAAAAATCTTAAGGAAATTTGATTTACCTGTATGCGTTGCATAGTGATAATTCAAATTGCTCTTTGTGGAACACTTTTTTTTGCACACGGTACATTCGAAATTTATGATTTTCTGATGATCTCTCTTGATATGTAAGGACAGCCCAAAATATGTACTATAAGATTTTCCGCAGCTTGGACAAACGTATGTTTTGGCCGGTATTCTGTGATCTTCAGTTTGGTGTTTGTCTCTCACTAAATATGACGAAAATCGATTGTAACGTAACTGACGGGCATACTGCCCTATCCCTTTATGCTGCAGCCGAACGTGTTGAAACAGAAGATTTTTGCTAGCGTAAGAATTCTTACAATGTTTGCAAGGATGTCGTTTTAAAGCGTGTTTCGATAAATGCTTTATCAAGCTTGTTTTCTTTTCATGCGCAGCTCCGCAAACGTCGCATACGTAATTAAGGTTGTGATTCGGATAGTGTTGCAATAACAAGGTGTGGGAACTGAATTCTTCTTTACAAACAGGACAAATGAAAGCCGAGGGTTCTATGCTGGGGATGAAACTATTAGAAATTTCAGAGGGAAATTTTGTGGGATGAGGAATTGCGTCACTGTTTTCAATGGGCTTTTCATCAGGATTTTTTGTTTTAGAATCAGATTTTGATTTATCACTTTTGAAATCAATTAAAACATTTGATTTCAGGTTTTTATCACATTCAAAATTTGATTCTGATTTGAATTCTGTCACAAAAGATTCTAAATCGGTGCAGTCATCAACCAGACTTTCCTTTTTGACAACAAACTCTATTTTAAGATTTGAATATTCCCTGCTACAATTGTCTTCATATACTTTTTCAGCTGAAATGAAGATTGAAATCAGTAAAAAAATACAAATGAAGATGGAGAATATAGCTGTGACTGATGCTGAAAGTATTTAAGAATGGGTGCGATTTAACTGAGCATTAAAAAAAAAATTGCGCCTTAAATTGAATTACTTGTTCATTAGAAAAATATACGATGTGCATTATTTCTGGTGCATTAAAGAATCTCGTATTTAGCTTTATTTTATTCAGTGTGCAATAGAAAAAAAAAATTGTGCAGTATAAAGTGAGCATTGAATAAAAAGCTTGAAAAAATATGAAATGTGCATTGGAATGAATATTTTGGGCATTAAAATGACATTATTTGGCAACATCACCTTTTTCTATAGGCAATACAATACAACTGTCAACGTTTACATTTGTTTACTTATGAACAGAACGTTACATATTTTAACAATTTCGTCCATTTTTGAATCAATGTTGATTTTGTTTGAATTCGGTTTGTTGCGAATAGTTTCTATTATGAAAGTTGTGAATAATGGTCGTGTGGTTGGTATTTTATATCCTGGTCACATTTGCAACGTTGCTGTCGTTTACTTACATTCATTTTAATGCACGTTTATTTGTTTTAAGGTACAGATATTTTTTCGAATGCACATTCGTTTTATTTAATGTACAATTATTTTTTATGAATGCAAATATTAATAAATTGTTCCCTTTTAGAATGTATGTGCTGCATGATAAATTTTGAGTGACTGCTGAAATAGTGATGAGTAAGGCAGTGGAATTGGTATGAAAAATACGTGCATCATATTGAATTACTTAATTTATATGCGTTTGAAAGTGACAATAACGCTGCTCATATATAACCGAACAGATTGTTGATGCCAAGATAGAGGATAATCAAGACTTATTTATTTAGTTAGTTATAAATAATTTTGAATTATTTGTTTAATATACCAGAACTTCTTTTCTTAAAAAATTTCTTTAATAATGGCTATTTTTCAACCTTTTTATTTTATAAAAAAAATTAAAGTCAATCTTGTTCAGTGTTGATCACATATTATAATCTTAAAGGTATTAAATTAATGTGTATGGAAAACACAAATGTATCAAATGATGATGCTTACTTGATTGTTTGGAAATAATAAAACAATTCAACTTGTCCTTAAACTCGAGCGCCTCGCTCAATCGTTCAATACATGTTTCACATATTTTTAAATCTTCACTAACTCTTTTTATCTAAAAAACAAAAAATATACTCGATATATTACTTTGCTGATGGCACAAACAAATTAGCTATAACTGTAATTCTTTGTTACTTGTATATTGAAGCATTTCGCTATCATAGAAGAATATTTTGAAGAGCTTTCATTTTTTTCAAATATGAATTTTAAGTTTCTTCTCCCAAAACAAAATACACAGTCGATGAAAGAGAAACATTCTGACCTTTCAAGTTTTATTTCCATCTCAGGAACTTAACTTTCGATGCTAACTCTAAAAGGAAAACAATGCCAGAATTAAAATAAATAGAAGGTCAACAACACGAAATAATATAGAAAAATTAGATTTTAAGACTATTTAAACCGAAATGTTTTTGCGAAAATCGATTCAAAATAATATTGGAAAAACTATAAAATCTTTCACGCAATTAAAAATATCTCGGAAGGATGGTCAAATGTAACGACATCGTGTACGAATGGCATATGGAACAAACTATTAAAACGTAAAAGTAATATGAATTTTAATAGAGAATATGAAGTAGGAGAAGTAACGAATATCATTGTACAATTTGCTCAAAAACTTAATCTGGAAGTTGACAGTGAAGATATAATTCAACTTTTAGAAAATTATGTTGAAGAGCTCACAAACCAAGATTTGATTGATTGAGAAGGAACGTACTACAGAAAAAAAATCAAGAGAACTAGTTGAACACAATGAACCTAAAAAATTTGTGCTTAAAGACATAGCAGCAGCTTTTGGCCAAATCAACGATGGAATCCAACAATTTGAGAATATGGACCCAGACACCGATAGATTTTCGAAGGTACACCATCTGATTCAGCAAACACTCGCCTGTTACAATGAAATTTATAAAGAAAAGGCAATCTATACAAACAAATCTGGATAAGTTTGTGAGAAAAACTAACCCCACTACTACAATCACTGAGACACCTATGGATATTAGCACAGATGATGAAAATACCGCAGAATAATTTTGTAAATATATATTATTATTATTATTATATTACTTATATGTAGTACATATTCTGAAATAAATACCACTAACGTACCACGCACTTTTTATGTCTATCATTTCATTTTTTTTTGTATGAAATTCGACTTACGTCCTAGGTGCTGGAACGGAACCCCGTCGTAAGTCGAGAACTAACTCTAGTTATTTACGATAAACGTTTTTGTTCGGAGCGAATGACAGACATCAACATTGCGTAGACAGAAAACCAATGCATGTTTTTACACAGTCGTACCACCATTGGTTCGCAGAGGTCTGCCACCAAGGCTTCGAACCGGAACTGAACTGTAACCGAAACTGCTGAAAACCAAAATTTTAGCCGGAACGAAAATCAAAATTAAACCAGATATCGGTTTATTTTGGTTCAGTAAAAATAAAAAAATAAAAATGTTTCGAATATTTTTAAAGGTCCCCTGATCTGAAACTGAAACTGAAAGAACCAAAATATGGTTTTTGTGTTCAAAGAATTTTATATTAGAGGTTAAAGATATTAGTGCACATACCGTTCGGTAGCGTTATATCGCGGGACCGTCACATACCGTCATGAGAAAAATTATTTACCGTTTACCGGTAATTGAAATTTGACTGTAAATCGCAAGCCCTATATTACACATTGAATTTAATCTTGCTATTTCGTAGGTTGTGCTCTAGTGGTAATATGTGCCCTTGTCGCTGTGCACTAGCGTCGTGTGTGCAAGTGTCATTTACGTAAACGGCTAACAATAAGAACCGAACTTTTCATTACATTACTTTTAGTTTATGTCAATGTAACACCAATTCAAATCACAAATTGGTTTTAAACGTTTTTTTTTAGATTTCATATTTGCATGGTTGAAATTGAAACAAAATGAGCTGAATGTAAAGTTAATGTAAGAATTCTAATTTGATTTATTGAAAAAATAAAAAGCTATATTTTTTACACCCTATGCAGACTTTGTAATGTCCTCGATATTTTCGTTATCATAGAAAATTTGAGTGTTTCTTTCTTATTATTAAATACACTTCATGACAACAAGGTGACTTACTTTCAATAAACTCCACAATGAAACTACTTTAAGAGCGAAAAATAAACAAAATAATAATCTGTAGATAAGCTTCAGATAAGATCGATTTGAAATTTCATAATAAATTAATCCAGTCGAGTATATTTCTCGACAAAGGTTTCTATGAAAAAGTAAAAGAAAAAAAAACGAATTGAGGAAATAATACAAATTTTAATTATATTTCTTAGAATTTTTCTGTATTACTCTAAAGATATAATTTTATAAAATTTTTAGAAACACAGGTACATGTACATGTAATTAATATGTACACGACAATTTTCAGTGTACATAAATTTACATTCATAACTGAAAACATGAACGACTCGAGAATGTTGAATTTAAGACAAAATTCAAAAACTAAAAACAAATATATCACTAGTTACAAAAAGCAAATATATTATCTATACAAGTATATGAAATAAAATCGTAGAATCGATTGTGTTCATAGAAAAGAAAATTCGAAAATTTATTTGATAAAATAACTATAGTTTAAATATTTCGACTGATAGAATATTACTGTTCGATTCCGACACTTTTCAAAAGGTAATTCATTATTGCACTTTGTTTTCAAAATCAGAAAATCGTCAACGTCCTTATTTATATTTAAAATCCTCTAAGGTTTTGAAACAGATAATTTATATCTAATAATATTGCGATAATGCTCAGCGTGTTTGTAACCTATATAGCTACGTTGACATTTTACAAAATAAATTCTGTTTCTCTACAAACAAAGCCAAAATATAAAAATTTGATAGAGAATATCAAGTTTCATAAATTGATAAATATTTATTTACATCAGTAACCTATAGTAGCATTTTTTTTTTATGTACACAATTAATACTTTATCCGTTTTACAGCTGGGTCTAGGAAAGACAATAACAAAATTAAATTTAGTCAAATAGTCAGTGTGCAGTCACCTACTCTAATTTAGTTGGATTAAATAAATTTCACTTATCAAAATACATTGTACAAATGTATTGTAATATTCTATACTGGGTCGATTTCAATGCGTCAAGCCGTCTACTGGCTTATCTGCATTCACGTCGTTTAATGCACCATCAATATTGATATCATCTGAGCACTTATCAATATCAGATGCATTTGACTGATTTATATTGCCATCGATATTGGAAAAGTTTGAATGTGTTTCACTTGAGTTTAATTTTTCTAATATACTACTTCTTTCTTGTATAACTCCTAAATTTGTCTGAGGATCCAATGATTCTGCTGACATTTTATTTTCGATTTCTAATAAAGTTCCATTTTCTAATTTAGGTTCAATAGTGGTCATGTCATATTCTGAAAAATTTTGAGCACCAAGACTTCTGTTATTTTGAGATATTGTAGAAGACACCGTCTCAATTTCATGAGCTTTTTCATCGTTTATGTCATCTGACAAAAGCTGATCTTCGAGTGCTTTCAATTTTTCAGGTGAATCGATTATATTACAATCGTCACCGCTGTCTGACACCAAGTCGAGAATATCAGATTCAGATTTTTCTATAACATCTTGTAATCGCACATCATGAAGGTTTTTCAAAGAATTATTTGTAGATGCTAATATATTCGAAGAAATTTCATTATTAACTAATTTTTTTAGATTTGTTCCATCAACATCACAATTTTTTTGGATTTCATAATCCATGCTAAGATCTTCAGAAGCTTTTAACAAATTTTCAGAACTGTTTAAATCATCACTTTTGTTTTGTGTTTCATAATCCATACTAAGGTCTTCAGAAGGTCCCAATACATTTTCAGAAATGTTTGAATCATCATTTTTATTTTGAGTTCCATAATCCATACTGAGGTCTTCAGAAGGTCCCAACAAATTTTCAGAACTGTTTAAATCATCATTTTTATTTTGTGTTCCATAATCCATACTGAGGTCTTCAGAAGGTTTCAATAAATTTTCAGCACTGATTAAGTCACCACTTTTGTTTTGTGTTCCATAATCCGTACTAAGGTCTTCAGAAGGTTCCAACAAATTTTCAGAACTGTTTAAATCATCACTTTTGTATTGTGTTCCATAATCCGTACTAAGGTCTTCAGAAGGTTTCATCAAATTTTCAGAACTGTTTAAATCACTTCTATTTTGTGTTCCATAATCCATACTGAGGTCTTCAGAAGGTTCTAACAAATTTTCAGAACTGTTTAAATCATCACTTTTGTTTTGTGTTTCATAATCCATGTTGAGGTCTCTGGAAGGTTTCAACATATTTTCAGCACTGATTAAGTCATCACCTTTGTTTTGTGTTTCATTATCTACGCTAGGGTCTTCAGTGGATTTTGGTAGATTTTCAGCAATATTTAAGTCATTATTTTTATCTTGCATTTCATTTTCCATGTCAGAAACTTCAGATGGCTTCGACAAATTTGTGGCACTGTTCAAATCGTCACTATTGTTTTGTGTTTCATATACTTCATTTTTACTGGATTCTTTCATTGTTGGCAAATTTAAATCGTCTTGAAGAACACTATCAATATCAAAATCTATATCCACATCCATGGAAGATTTATTTATCAAATTGCAAACACTGTCAGCACCGTTGTCAGACTGCGGTAACTCAACATTGTTTGAATCTTTAGGTTTAGCTGTATCATTTGATAATAATGTTGTTTCCAGAATATCAAAGTTGGAAGAATTTTCTTTGTTTTGATTACTTTCCTCGAGGGGAGTTTGATCAAAAACACTACCAATTTCATCATCGCATACTTTACCAGAATCATTTTCAAAATTTATTGAGGTGTTTCCTTGTACTGATGTGATAGTTATTCTGTCCAATACATTTGTATTATCAAAATCGTTGGACGCATCAGTTTCATTTATAGTATGACAATTTATATTTTCCACAGAAGAATTTTCATTATCCTTTGTACCGCTTTCATCATTAGTTAAAGAAGTTGAATTAACATCTATATTTTTATCAATATTAAGATTCAATTCAGATTCCAAATTTTCCATATTTTGCACAGAAACAGATGTTTCTTTATTATTTGGTGTACTATCTTGAATATCTTTTGCGGACTGATCTTTCTTCTCGTGATTATTAGATTCTTGCAATAAAGAATCAAAAACTGATTTGGAATCAGACTTTTCAGTTTTTGGAATGCGTTTTTTCGATCGGCTTTTGTTTTTGAACATTTTATTTGAAAATATCGATCTAAGTGATATAAAACTAAGACTCTCCACTTGTGTATTATTTTTTCTTGCGAAGGGATTGATTACTAAATTAGGAAATTGAGAATTTTCAGTATCAGATACAGATCCGTCACTACTGTAATCGTTTTGGGCACCATCACCGTAATCAGAATTATAATCTGGATACTCCACTTTAATTTCTTGTTTGATATCCATTTCACAGCTATCATTGAATCTAAGAAGTTAAACAAACAATAAATAGGACGAACAATATGAACACACATATGTTAAGGATAAAATTATTTTACCCGAACTCAAGAGGTTCAGATTTCACAAGAATTCCTTGCATATCAGAAAGTCTAGAAACATCATAGATAGGATTCACATCATCGTCGTCGACAGGTTCTCTCTTAATTTGCTCCAATAATTCATCACACTTTGACATCGATATCTGAATTGGTTTCAATGCTTTCAAATATGGATTATTCGGATTGATTTGTGGAGATGCTACAAGATATATTTTTTTAATATACATAACATATCTATTTATAAATCACTATAACATGGCCGAATTTAAAATTACCTGATAGCCTTTTACACATACCCTCGTGTTTCTTCAAGGATATTCTTTTCAAGAAATGTTTTTTACATTTACTACAATGTCCTGCAAAATGAAAAAATTAAATAAAATATCGATTTAATTGAATAATTACAAAAAAAAATTATTTACCAGAAAACGTTGGACCAGAACATTTATGTAGTTCCATTAAATAATTAGTCACGAAAGGCTTTTGACACTTGGGACAAACAACATCTGGCACTTTTTCTTCAGGTATACATTGTTTTAATGTAAAATGCCTACATTTTTTTTACAATTGATTAATATTATTGAATCAACAAAATAAATATTACAAGCATAATAAAGAACCTCGTATAGCCGTGAAGAACTTTGAATTTAGTCGAACAACGTTCACAGTTATAAAAAGTAGACGTATTTTTATGCCATCTGTGATGTTCTTCGGCAAGTTTAACCGATGGAAACCATTCGTGACAAGGAGCACAACCGAACCTTTCGGGTATTATACATGGACTATGTTGGGTTATTAAATGCTGCCTGAAATTAAAAAATAAAAAGAAAACGATAAATACATATTATTTATTGCATATTACTAATTAAACTGTTCTTTGCGTACCTGAGAGAAAATGACTTTGTGAATGAAGTTTTACAAATGTCACAAAAATGTGGAGAAAAAGCCACTTTTTTCGGCGGAGGCTCTTTAGATTTTTTTGCTTGTTCATTTGTGGTTATACGTTTCTCTGTTTTGTTTGAAGCTACGGATTTTGCAGGCAAATCTGAAAATCTATCAATAGTGTGAGTAATGTAAGCATATGTATATAATGAAAAAAAAAAAATTATATGTGTAGGGCATTTGAAAAGTTCCTGGAAAATATAGATAAAAATTCCTTTTAAATTTCAAACTAACATTATTCTATATGTATATATTTTGTAATAATATTACATAAACCAGATAAAAAAGTTTCGATAAATTTTGGTAAATAAAATTTTACAAATAACAACTATTTTCCAGGAATTTTATGAACGCCCTATGTATATACCGAAGTTTTTTAATTGGTGCAATATTAGACGGCGAAGGATCACTACCCCTTTTTCTTTTAGTCAATCTTTCGGAAAGTAAAGATTGATTATCGAATTTAGTATTTTCTTTTTTGATTGTACGCTTTTCTGGAGGAGGGGAATGTCCCTAGAAAAAAAATACAATTTATTTTTTAATGTTTTCAAAAGAAAAAATCGACATTATGAAGAAAACTTACCGATGGCAATATTTTTGGACCTCTCTTATCTTTGAGGGAGACTTTTAACTTTATCGGTCGATGTGTCATATTTTGTGACATTTCCAACTCCTTCGAATTGAATATGAGAGGGCCGGAAACGCCTAATATGCAGTCTTCTGACTAAATAACAAAAAAAAGTTAAAATAAGAAGAGTAAGAAAAAATAAATTATTAAAATATGCCAGGCCTATATAAGTCAAAAGTATCAAAATCAAAATAAATTGATAAAACACATTTAAAAATAAGACAAACACCAACGCAACTAAAAATGCAGTATATTATATAAATATAACAATATAAGAACCGATTCTCGCACCATATCTTGGTTGAGATTTTGAGGGGGAAGTCCAAGGGATACACGGACTCTACTGTTGGTGGATCTGCACATTTCGCGAAACTCATAAAAATCGTTCACCTTGTCAACACAAAGTTCACATATTAAAGGGGGCATCTTGTCGTCCGGATTTACCTGCAAATAAAACCAAATAACTTAATGTGACATAATATCAACTACTACATTCATTTAAAAATTAAACTTATAAGATGTAAACACTATTCGACAATATAAATACAGGTAATGTTCATTTTTATTGAAATAGTTTCTTTTTCGTTGAAAAAAATTGGTCTTTGATGAAATTCTGTTTTATCAAACTTACCTAGAATGCAAATCCCTGAGAATTACGTTTTTGATGCATCTACGCCCATTTTGTCTATTTAAAAAAAGACACCTAAATTAAAACAATACGTATGCTTTGTAAACATCTAGTTTCTTGAAATTTTAATTGTGAATCTCCACGTTTTCAACAAATTTTCAGTCCCAATTGAAATCTCCAATACAATTTCAACGATTTTTGCAAAAACTGACATATATGTTTCTTTAATTGAATAATCATTAGCATCACCCCACAATAAATTATATTAAAAACATCTAGACATGTTTCCTTCCACTTTCCTTTAGAAAAAGTGAATGTAAGGGTTGATCGGGCAAAGACTGCATTTCTCACATGAATTGGTTGAGCTGAAGTATCTTAATCGATCAGGTATTCGGATAGAAAACATTTTACAGATATTGCTATATTAGCATGCTACAAGGTAAAGGCAATACGGCCTCATCTCCATGCATTTGTACGACTCTAAAACAACCCAGCAGAACACATCCACCCTGTCATAGGAGGAACACTGTATACAACTTTAACTCACATCTATAGAACAACAATCAGGTATCGCTATATCAACGGCAAAGAAGCCCCATCGCCATGCATTTATACAACTCGTTTACAACAACCCAGCAGAACCCAACCACCGCTATATAGGAGTAACACTGTATACAACTTCAACTCACTCACATCTATAGAACAATTAGGAATCGCTATATCAACATGCTACAAGATAAAGGCAAAGAAGCCCCATCGCCATGCATTTATACAACTCGTTTACAACAACCCAGCAGAACCCTTCCACTTCATTATAGGAGGAACACTGTATACAACTTCAACGCACTCACATCTATAGAACAATTAGGAATCGCTATATCAACATGCTACAAGATAAAGGCAATAACGCCTCATCTCCATGCATTTGTACGACTCTACAACAACCCAGCGGAACCCATCCACTTCATTATAGGATGAACACTGTACAACTTCAACTCACATCTATAGAACAACAATCAGGTATCGCTATATCAACGGCAAAGAAGCCCCATCGCCATGCATTTATACAACTCGTTTACAACAACTCAGAAGAACCCAACCACTGCTATATAGGAGGAACACTGTATACAACTTCAACTCACTCACATCTATAGAACAATTAGGAATCGCTATATCAACATGCTACAAGATAAAGGCAAAGAAGCCCCATCGCCATGCATTTATACAACTCGTTTACAACAACCCAGCAGAACCCAACCACCGCTATATAGGAGGAACACTGTATACAACTTCAACTCACTCACATCTATAGAACAATTAGGTATCGCTATATCAACATGCTACAAGATAAAGGTAATAAGGCCTCATCTCCATGCATTTGTACGACTCTACAACAACCCAGCCGAACCCATCCACTTCATTATAGGAGGAAAACTGTATACAACTTCAACTCACATCTATAGAACAACAATCAGGTATCGCTATATCAACGGCAAAGAAGCCCCATCGCCATGCATTTATACAACTCGTTTACAACAACCCAGCAGAACCCAACCACCGCTATATAGGAGGAACACTGTATACAACTTCAACTCACTCACATCTATAGAACAATTAGGAATCGCTATATCAACATGCTACAAGATAAAGGCAATAACGCCCCATCTCCATGCATTTGTACGACTCTACAACAACCCAGCGGAACCCATCCACTTCATTATAGGATGAACACTGTACAACTTCAACTCACATCTATAGAACAACAATCAGGTATCGCTATATCAACGGCAAAGAAGCCCCATCGCCATGCATTTATACAACTCGTTTACAACAACTCAGAAGAACCCAACCACTGCTATATAGGAGGAACACTGTATACAACTTCAACTCACTCACATCTATAGGAACAATTAAAGGCAAGAGCCCCATCGCCATGCATTTATATCAACATGCAACAACCCAAGATCATTAAGGATGAACAAAACTTCAACTCGCATCCCAATCAGGTATTGCGGCAAAGAATGCATTTATACAACTCGTTTACAACAACCCAGCAAAACCATCCACTTCATTATAGGAGGAACACTGTATACAACTTCATCTCACACTATAGAACAATTAGGGAATCGCTATATCAACATGCTACAAGATAAAGGAACAACAATCTCGACTCTTTTACAACTTCAACTCACATCTATAGAACAACCTGAGCTCCGGCTCGTTGTCTCCAACCGACGAGGCAGTCTGCACGATGGGCATCTTGTACCCTCCTCCGGAGCCACAGAGCCTGCAGGCCTTGAAGAGCTCGTAGTAGGCCTGCCTCCGGCCCACGGCGAACTTCTCCATGTCGGAGGCGGCGGCCGCGCTGCCGCTCGCGTTGGCGTTGGCATTGGAGCTGGTGGCGGGGGGCGCGGGGGCGGCGTTCTTCGCGAGGCGGGGCCTGCCGCGGCCGCGCCCCGTGGCGCTCTGCCCCTTGTGCTTCAGGGTGGCGGGGGGGAGGGGCCGCGGGGGAATCGATTCCGGGGAGCTCTGGACGTTCGGCGGCGCCTAACCCCCCTGCGTCTTGCCCCGTCTGACGAATGACGCCGTCTTCGTGATTGTAACGGTGCGATGCGCGACCATTCGGGGGAGCAAAACAGTTTTTAGATGCGGGAGGAGTTTTGGGGTGAAGTGTGTTGTATTTTTTTTATGCGAGGGTGAGTTGGGGGATTGGACGTTTGCGTAAATGACACTTGCGGGTGCGATGGTAACGCGTACGAAGCTGGCGCACACGGCGCCGGCTCATAATCAGACTGATTTTATTGTTAGTACTGGATCTGCGAATTTTTTTGTTTGAATTCTGCTTTAGGGATAATTATAAGTTCCCAGACTTTTGCGTGAACGATAATAACACACACGACACTGGCACATACCAACAGTAGCGCACACGATCCTACAACACCGAGTGTAGAATACAAGCCGCGGAAATTTACGAAATAGGAAGATTAAAATAAATTACCGGTAAAGGTTCACAAAGGGACTTTTAAAAAAGTTGGCAATCCTGGGCCTGCCCAGAAAAAAAAAATTGGAACCCCTGCACGTATGCATATTTTATGCGTTCGCGTCGCCTGCCAACTGTCACATTTGACGTTTATCGCGTATGTAGTTTTACGTTCGCCGATTGGAGACAATTATTTACACGATTCGAGAAGAAGATACCACGATCGTTGAAGTATGGAGTCCTTTTACTCTTTGGAAAAACAACACAATGGATTTTCGACAGTGGTGGTATTTGTCGAGAAACTAACGAGTGTTTCGTAGTCAACATTCTGTTGGAACACATGAAGCCTGGCTTCCGATCGTGGCATTAGTAAGCATCTTCGAAACGATGCAGTAAATCAACGAACGAATCAATGTCAATTCTGTAGCGATCGAACGAACATGGCAAGAGTTTTATACACTCGTATCGGGTGAATAATGTGCAATCATCATCATCATCATTATCAACATAGACATCCAATGCAGGATGAAGTCTTGTCAACTTGCATTGACAGTCTGGGCGGTACCTCATCACGTGTGCCCACCACGCTTTGATAAGGGGCAGGGAACATAAGAGCCAACTCCTCCCCATGCCAGCAGAGAAGGCTCTCGGACCATCGGAACGCGTATCTATGTGTCTGAATCCGGTCGCTGCTCAGTGAGCATATCGCAATGATAGTCAGTGAGGCAGACGAGACAGAGACTGAGCAGATTGCGTCCTCTCTGCCTGCTTTTGATCGCGTGGTCTCGGCTGGCGCCTGAGGCTAGCCCGATGGCCCTACATGGTTCAGACCTCAGTACAGCACACCTCATTGGTCCTCGCCTTTACCAAAGATTTTTGTTTTGTTTTAGCAGTACTATCTGGTCATGCGGTTAGTTACTTGGTATTTTACTCAGGCAGTCCTTCCTCTGAAGTGTTATGCATGCTATTCGGGTCTGTTGTTGGTTATTATTTATGGATAGATTTAGGATCGGTTACGGTTTCGGTAAGGTTGGGAATTTGATGGTTCGGGCGATGGATTTGACTTTACTTCATAAATATTTTAGTTTGTTGTTGTTATTTAGTGTATTTATTAGATGAGTGTAGGGTGAGTGTTTGTCAAACAGGATATCTTGAAGATCTGGATTTAAAAATTGTTTGTATTCACGCCGCCGCGGCCGCTCGAGGGGGGGAGCCTGGGGTCGGCTCGGGGCGCCGGGTGCGCGTGCGTCTGTATGTGTGTTTCCTTGCCGGACGGTGTGTCAGCAGATATTTATCGCGAATCGATCAGTTATTTTTATTTAATTTAATTTGTACGCGATAAATTCGTTTCGTGCCCTGCTTTGAAATTGATGTTGTCGTGGATAAACAAAGGGCTCTGCACAGCGCAAAGGAATTTTTTTCTAAGTCGGAGACAAAAAAAAAGTGTCGGTTTGGTTGTTTCTTTGAAGCGGCAAGAAGGTTCGTGATTCGTTTCGAGAGATTTATTTCTTCCGAGTTTTCGGACCCAGATGCGTTTGATTATGTATTAATTTGTTAATGTTGGGGATTTAATCGCACGTTTCTGTTTATCGAATTGTTAGTTTTTTTTTTTTTTTTGGTTTCTGTAACGGGTGTTGATATTAAGTTAGTAGTTTATGAACAAGACTTTGTAATTAGTCGATGCACTATTGGTTACTGTTCGATGTAATATTATTATTAGTTATTGGGTGGTTAGTTTGGGGTGGGATCCGGGGAGGTCGGAATTGGATTCGATATCGTCTTATCGTTTTAGAACACGGTTCGCGCGATGTGTAGCCGTTGGCGTCCCGAATTGAACTCAATGTGCAATATTTTTATTATTTTCTTGTAACTCGGATTGGGTTCTAACAATATATACTTACATATTTATACATTTTATTGAATATACTCATATACTCATTTCGATTCACTCCTTTCCAGGTCTTCAACACCATTGCAGATGGTGAGGATTTGCCATTTGCGATGCATGTTCTCCTAATCAATTATCCTATTATAGGCTATAAAATTCCTCAGCGTGTCTGTAACACTTGCTATAACACCTTGAAAGCTGAACCATATGTTTATGTATTCAATGTAAGTATAAGTATAGTTAGGTAATATCCAATACTATTTCAAACCAAATTATACTTTGAATTTTTAATTGCAGACGTGAATGCTCAATTGTCACTTCTTTTCGATTTCTAGTTGCCAAAAGTGGCAATTTATGCATATTCAAACCTGATGGATGTTTATCGAAATGTAGACAGTACTTCAAATGTGCTAATTATAAACTATCCTCTCACTATATGTGGGCAACAAACAAAATTTTCAACAGAAAAAGTCCATTCATAGAGAAGTCCTTGCTCACATAAAGTTGTCACTTGCGAAGGAAATGGTTTTTATTTAAATTTACCTTTCAGGTGTAAATTGTTATCATTTATGTATCGATAAAAGGATGACTACTTTGGAACGTAAATAGTGAACGTGTGTGTGTGTTTATTTAACAAACAACCCTTTCACTTATCCAGAAGAATGTTCCCAACATCAATGTCGCCTTATCAATAAACAATTTAAAATATTTTGTCATTGCAATTATTGCACATATCAATAATGAAAATGCAAAAAATGGAGCATTTTTGCTTAATACCTAAATATCATTTCATGAAAACAGTTATAATAATCTCAAATGAATAAATAAAAAAATCACTTTTTAAAAAAGAATAGGTATCCCAAGATAGCATCGACTCTTGATTACTAATTGTAAGACTTTTATATCACTAATCTGAATAAGCTATCACTAAAATGGTAAAAGTGCATTGACAATATGGGTGCATACTTTGATAAATAAAACTATTTTATATGGATATTTATATTTATAAAACGGTGCCCAACCTTTTTCGACAAAAGGACCATCTCAACCGTTTCCGAATGTTTGAATTTTACGAACCGAATTTTCATCATTCACGCCATTCACGCCGATATTAAATTTATTTCCTTACAGCATTATTTTTAATATTTTCTTTAACACATTTTAACATTATTAACATTTTCTTTCACACATTTTGATATTAAATTTATTTTATGTTTTTTAATACATTTTATTTTACAATTTTTTGATATTTTATTTTTTATTATATATTTATTTATTTATTTATATATTTATATTATATTTTATTTTTTTATGTTTTTTATATTATATTTTATTTTGTTTTTAAGATTTTTTTTTAAATGAAATAACACACCGAAAAAGGTTGTTTTAAAAACTTTTTTTCTATTTTATATATAATTTTTTATATATTATATATTTTTTAATTTTTTATTATATATATATTTTTTTATATTATATATTATATATTTTTTTTAAATTAAATAACACACCGAAAAAGCTTGTTTTAAAAACTTTTTTCTATTTTATATATATATTTTTTATATTATATTTTATTTTATGTTTTTTAGAGTTTTTTTTAAATTAAATAATTTGAATAACAAACAACCAAACGTACGCCTCAGAACACGTTAATAAAAAGTTTGAAAAACCATATATGCCTAGTGACGATGATGATATAGTTAATCAATCGCAGAATGGACAATGATAACGCATTTGCTAGCGTACAAAACATGGTCGGTTATAGAGCTGTCAAACGCGCGGGCTGTCACAAGACGTTCGCGAGCGCCACGCAAGGATACCAACCATGCACTGCGTAAATGTGATACGACATCATTTTAAATATAAATTCATTATAAGAATTTTCGATGATACACAAAACGTTTATAATGAAGTATTGAGAATTTTAAAGATGACTTAATACTTATACGTCGACATCGATCATTTGATCAATTTTATCGTGTAGTTCCTGAAAGTAATTGCACTAATAGCGTTTAAGGGAGGTGACACTGGCTGTCACTAGCTGTCACCTTTATTAAACTCGAAATTAAACGATTAAATTCCTCCAGCTTTGTGGCAAAGATGATTTCATACAGTATAATTGCATATTATTAGTCTGTTTACGAAGGTTTCAAATCGATCGGAGGTGTAGTATTTGAGATCGAGATCGATCTTTATTTTAGGATCACTAACAAAAAACAACATTTCTGAATCAGAGCAAGCTAATAAAAAGGTTGAAAAATGAATGTCGTTTTCTAAATGAAAGATTTGAATTCTCATATTTTTTTTATTTTTAATAATATTTCACAAAATATAGTTTCCATCATTGGAAATAAACTTCCTCCACCTATCTGGCAACATTTTAATGCCCTTCTCATAAAATTTTGCCTGTTTTGAGGCAAAACACTCGTCCAGTCCGTTTTTGACTTCGTCGTAAGTTTTAAATTTTTTCTCTTTCAAAAAGAGCTGCATTGACAGAAAAAAATGATATTCGGATAGAGCAATATCCAGAGAATAAGGAGGGTATCAAATTACATTCCTTCCGAGGTCGCTTAATTTTTTTTTCGTTCTTTTTGCTTTGTCATGCTGAAAATACAGTTGTCTTTGAATCTTTGATGCACTAGGGACGATACTTTTTATTTTTTAGTTCTACTGCTAAACAGTCCAGTTGTTTACAATACAGCTTCGCATTTACCGTTTGTCCAGATTTGAACATCTCAAAATGAATAGTACCCTTGCCGTCCCACCAAACACACAAAATAATTTTTTGTTTCGTGAGACCGGGTTTAGAGGTCGGTACAGCTATCTGGTTCTTTGATAACCATTGATTTTTGCATCCTTGATTGGAGTAAAGCACCCATTTCTCGTCTCCAGTAATCAGATCTTCTAAAAATTTTGATTTTGATTATTTTTTTAAAAGATATTCGCACGCGTTCACTCAATCGCCAAGGTGCTCTTCGCGTAGTTCGTGCGGTAAACATTTCCCCTTCCTCCACACCATACCAATTTTTTTGAGAAGCCCTTGAACACTTGTTTGTGAGTATCCGAGATTGTTCGCAGTTTCTTTAATAGATAATGTTGGATTACTCTCGATTTCGGCAGTCAGTATGGCATCGTCCACTTTCAGGGCTGTTTTTCAAATCGAAATTTCCCGCTCGAAATTTTTTGAACTATCTTTGACACTTGCGGACATCCGAATAATCTCCCAGTATATCACAAATATTTTTAGTGGCAATTTTTGCAGTCTCTTTTTTCATAAAATGATAAAGCATTAAATATTGAAGAAATTCTTCACTAGGCAAAAATTGATTCATTTCGAATTTTGATGTTAAATTCGAATTTTTCAAATCACAATTTACTCTTGGTAAGTATAGTCACCGAAATAACATAAAATATGTCTTGAAAAGGTAACAGTCGAATCGCAACTAGTCCCGAAAAAGGTCAACAAAAAAAAACGACGTTCTTTTCTGGTACCCTTATTATAAAATAGAAGCGAATGGATAAGTATCATAATGATGTGATCAATTCTGTGTGATAAATAATGATACCGTCTGCCCTTAGATACCGGTTCTGCTTGCCACAAGGTTGGCTCTATAAATAAACATTGTTGATATTTGACGAATCGCACACATAACACATCATTCAATTAGTCTCTGGTCTAACTAAGAAAAACAATTTTCTTTTTAGAAATTCGACTTCTTTAACATAATTTCCTTCAAGAGTGATACATTAATTCCAACGCTTATCTAACTTTTCGATGCCTTTTTTGTAGAACGATTTGTCATTGCTCTCAAAATAGGCTTCAGTTTTGGCAATATCTTCTTCATTTGAGCCAAATTTCTTTCCCTGGGGCATCTTTTTCATGTCTGCAAAAAACCAGTAGTTGCTGGGAGAGTGTGGGATCTGGAGAGTATCGTGGGTGAGGAAGCAATTCGAAGCATAATTCGTTCAATTTAACCATTGTTTTCATCGACTTGTGACACGGGGTATTGACTTGGTGAAACGGCACTTTTTTCTTTCGCATGTGAGACCTTTTTTTTTACAATTGATCCAATAATACCATGAAATATTCCCTATTGATAGTTTTACTTTTCTCAAAATAGTCGATAATCAAAATACCATGTGTGTCCCAAAATACGGATACCATAAACTTGCCAGATGACTTTTAAGTTTTCGGTCACTTTGAATGACTTTCGCCGACTGCTATCCACTAACCTGACAATCTTTTTGATTCGAACTTTTTATTACACGGTACATTCAAAATTTTTCTCACCTAAACACAAAAATTTTATGAAAACGTACAACCTTCGAAATATCAATAAATCCATAAAATAATATAAAGTAAATTTGATTTACCTGTATGCATAACAATGTGCTTTTTCAAACCCTGCTTTGTGTGAAACTTTTTATTGCACACTGTACATTCGAAATTTTTTATACCTATAACACAAAAGTTTTACGAAATCATACAACCTTCAAAATGTCAATACAATGTTATGAAGTAAATTTGATTTACCTGTATGTATTACATAGTGTCTATCCAAATCCCGCTTTATGAAAAACTTTTTATTGCACTCGGTACATTCGAAATTTTTTATACCTATAACACAAAAGTTTTACGAAATCATACAACCTTCAAAATATCAATACAATGATATGAAGTAAATTTCATTTACCTGTATGCATTACATAGTGATAATTCAAATCCCCCTTCCTGGAAAACTTTTTATTGCACACGGTACATTCGAAATTTTTTATACCTATAACACAAAAGTTTTGTGAAAACATACAACCTTAGAAATATCAATAAATAATATAAAGTAAATTTGATTTACCTGTATGTATTACATAGTGTCTATCCAAATCCCGCTTTATGAAAAACTTTTTATTGCACTCGGTACATTCGAAATTTCTTATACCTATAACACAAAAGATTTACGAAATCATACAACCTTCAAAATATCAATACAATGATATGAAGTAAATTCAATTTACCTGTATGTATTAAAACGTGAGAATCCAAATTACCCTTTGTGAAAAACTTTTTATTGCACACTGTACATTCGAAATTTTTTATACCTATAACACAAAAGTTTTATGAAAACATTCAACATTCGAAATATCAATAAATCAATAACATAATATAAAGTAAATTTGATTTACCTGTATGAATCACAAAGTGGTTATCCAAAAGCCCCTTTCTGGAAAACTTTTTATTACACACGGTACATTCGAATTTTGTCTCACCTAATATACAAAAGTTTTACGAAAAAATACAACCTTCGAAATATCAATAAAAAAAATCTAAAGGATATTTGATTTACCTGTATGCATTATATAGTGATAATTCAAATCCCCCTTCCTGGAAAACTTTTTATTGCACACGGTACATTCGAAATTTTTTATACCTATAACACAAAAGTTTTGTGAAAACATACAACCTTCGAAATATCAATAAATAATATAAAGTAAATTTGATTTACCTGTATGTGTTACAAAGTGACTATCCAAATCCAGTTTTATGAAAAACTTTTTATTGCACACGGTACATTCGAAATTTTTTATACCTATAACACAAAAGATTTACGAAATCATACAACCTTCAAAATATCAATACAATGATATGAAGTAAATTCAATTTACCTGTATGTATTAAAACGTGAGAATCCAAATTACCCTTTGTGAAAAACTTTTTATTGCACACTGTACATTCGAAATTTTTTATACCTATAACACAAAATTTTTACGAAAATATACAACCTTCCAAATATCAATAAAATGATATGAAGTAAATTCAATTTACCTCTATGTATTAAAACGTGATTATCCAAAACCTGCTTTGTGGAAAACTTTTTATTGCACACTGTACATTCGAAATTTTTTATACCTAAACACAAAAGTTTTATGAAAATATACAACCTTCGAAATATCAATAAATCCATAAAATAATATAAAATAAATTTGATTTACCTGTATGCATAGCAAAGTGCCTATTCAAACCCTGCTTTGTGGAAAACTTTTTATTGCACATGGTACATTCGAAATTTTTCTCGCCTAAACACAAAAGTTTTATGAAAACGTACAACTTTCGAAATATCAATATATCAATAAATCAATAAAATAATATAAAGTAAATTTGATTTACCTGTATGAATCACAAAGTGCTTATCCAAAATCCATTTTCTAGAAAACTTTTTATTGCACACGGTACATTCGAAGTTTCTCTCACCTGAATAAAAAAGTTTTATGAAAACGTACAACCTTCGAAATATCAATAAATCAATAAAATAATATAAAGTAAATTTGATTTACCTGTATGAATCACAAAGTGCTTATCCAAAGCTCCCTTTCTCGAAAACTTTTTACTACACACGGCACATTCAAATTTTTTCTCACCTAAAATACAAAAGTTTAACGAAAAAATGCAACCTTCGAAATATCAATAAAAAAAATCTAAAGGAAATTTGATTTACCTGTATGCATTGCATAGTGATAATTCAAATTGCTCTTTGTTGAATACTTTTTATTGCACACGGTACATTCGAAATTTATGATTTTCTGATGATCTCTCTTGATATGAAAGGACAGCCCATTAGATGTACTATAAGATTTTCCGCAGCTTGGACAAAGGTATGTTTTGTCCGGTATTCCGTGATCTTCAGTTTGGTGTTTGTCTTTCACTAAATATGACGAAAATCGATTGGGACGTAACTGACGGGCATACTGCCCTATCCCTTTATGCTGCAGCCGAACGTGTTGAAACAGAAGATTTTTGCTAGCATAAGAATTCTTACAATGTTTGCAAGGATTTCGTTTTAAAGCGTGTTTCGATAAATGCTTTATCAGGCTTGTTTTCTTTCCATGCGCAGCTCCGCAAACATCGCATACGTAATTAAGGTTGTGATTCGGATAGTGTTGCAATAACAAGGTGTGGGAACTGAATTCTTCTTTACAAACAGGACAAATGAAAGCCGAGGGTTCTATGCTGGGGATGAAACTATTAGAAATTTCAGAGGGAAATTTTGTGGGATGAGGAATTGCGTCACTGTTTTCAATGGGCTTTTCATCAGGATTTTTTGTTTTAGAATCAGATTTTGATTTATCACTTTTGAAATCAATTAAAACATTTGATTTTAGGTTTTTATCACTTTCAAAATTTGATTCTGATTTGAATTCTGTCACAAAAGATTCTAAATCGGTGCAGTCATCAACCAGACTTTCGTTTTTGACAACAAACTCTCTTTTAAGATTTGAATATTCCCTGCTACAATTGTCTTCGTATACTTTTTCAGCTGAAATGAAGATTGAAATCAGTAAAAAAAATACAAATGAAGATGGAGAATATAGCTGTGACTGATGCTGAAAGTATTTTAGAATGGGTGCGATTTAACTGTGTATAAAAAAAAAAATTGCGCCTTAAATTGAATTACTTGTTCATTAGAAAAATATACGATGTGCATTATTTCTGGTGCATTAAAGAATCTCGTATTGAGCATTATTTTATTCAGTGTGCAATAGAAAAAAAAAATTGTGCAGTATAAAGTGAGCATTGAATAAAAAGCTTGAAAAAATATGAAATGTGCAATGGAATGAATAGTTTGGGCATTAAAATGACATTATTTGGCAACATCGCCTTTTTCTATAGGCAATACAATACAACTGTCAACGTTTACATTTGTTTACGTATGAACAGAACGTTATATATTTTAACAATTTTGTCCATTTTTGAATCAATGTTGTGCGGTTGGTATTTTATATCCTGGTCATATTTGCAACGTTGCTGTCGTTTACTTACATTCATTTTAATGCACGTTTATTTGTTTTAAGGTACAGATATTTTTTCTAATGCACATTCGTTTTATTTAATGCTCAGGTTTAATGTACAATTATTTTTTATGAATGCAAATATTAATAAATTGTTCCCTTTTAGAATATATGTGCTGCATGATAAATTTTGAGTGACTGCTGAAATAGTGATGAGTAAGGCAGTGGAATTGGTATGAAAAATACGTGCATCATATTGAATTACTTGATATATATGCGAATGAAAGTGACAATAACGCTGCTCATATAAAACCGAACAGATTGTTGATGCCAAGATAGAGGATAATCAAGACTTATTTATTTAGTTAGTTATAAATAATTATGAATTATTTGTTTAATATACCAGAACTCCTTTTCTTAGAAAATTTATTTAATAATGGCTATTTTTATTATAAAAAAAATTAAAGTCAATCTTGTTCAGTGTTGATCACATATTATAATCTTAAAGGTATTAAATTAATGTGTATGGAAAACACAAATGTATCAAATGATGATGCTTACTTGATTGTTTGGAAATAATAAAACAATTCAACTTGTCCTTAAACTCGAGCGCCTCGCTCAATCGTTCAATACATGTTTCACATATTTTTAAATCTTCACTAACTCTTTTTATCTAAAAAACAAAAAATATACTCGATATATTACTTTGCTGATGGCACAAACAAATTAACTATAACTGTAATTCTTTGTTACTTGTATATTGAAGCATTTCGCTATCATAGAAGAATATTTTGAAGAGCTTTCATTTTTTTCAAATATGAATTTTAAGTTTCTTATCCCAAAACAAAATACACAGTCGACGAAAGCGAAACATTCTGACTTTTCAAGTTTTATTTCCATCTCAGGAACTTAACTTTCGATGCTAACTCTAAAAGGAAAACAATGCCAGAATTAAAATAAATAGAAAGTCAACAACACGAAATAATATAGAAAAATTAGATTTTAAGACTATTTAAACCGAAATGTTTTTGCGAAAATCGATTCAAAATAATATTGGAAAAACTATAAAATCTTTCACGCAATAAAAAATATCTCGGAAGGATGGTCAAATGTAACGACATCGTGTACGAATGGCATATGGAACAAGCTATTAAAACGTAAAAGTAATATGAATTTTAATAGAGAATATGAAGTAGGAGAAGTAACGAATATCATTGTACAATTTGCTCAAAAACTTAATCTGGAAGTTGACAGTGAAGATATAATTCAACTTTTAGAAAATGATGTTGAAGAGCTCACAAACCAAGATTTGATTGATTGAGAAGGAACGTACTACAGAAAAAAAATCAAAAGAACTAGTTGAACACAATGAACAACCTAAAAATTTTGTGCTTAAAGACATAGCAGCAGCTTTTGGCCAAATCAACGATGGAATCCAACAATTTGAGAATGTGGACCCAGACACCGATAGATTTTCGAAGGTACACCGTCTGATTCAGCAAGCACTCGCCTGTTACAATGAAATTTATAAAGAAAAGAAAAGGCAATCTATACAAACAAATCTGGATAAGTATGTGAGAAAAACTAACCCCACTACTACAATCACTGAGACACCTATGGATATTAGCACAGATGATGAAAATACCACAGAATAATTTTGTAAATATATATTATTATTATATTACTTATATGTAGTACATATTCTGAAATAAATACCACTAACGTACCACGCACTTTTTATGTCTATCATTTCATTTTTTTTTGTATCAAATTCGACTTACGTCCTAGGTGCTGGAACGGAACCCCGTCGTAAGTCGAGAACTAACTCTAGTTATTTACGATAAACGTTTTTGTTCGGAGCGAATGACAGACATCAAGATTGCGTAGACAGAAAAACAATGCATGTTTTTACACAGTCGTACCACCATTGGTTCGCAGAGGTCTGCCACCAAGGCTTCGAACCGGAACTGAACCGTAACCGAAATCTGCTGAAAACCAAAATTTTAGCCGGAACAAAAATCAAAATTAAACCAGATATCGGTTTATTGGTAACAGACAACCTGAGCTCATGAATACGATTTACGGCCAAATCTCGCTCCGAAACCAAAAGTTTCGAACCCCCGTACTGTCAACGGTGATGAGTTCGCAAACTAACTAGCTGGCAAAGTCACTTGTCAGATGACGTTTATCGCGTATCCCTTTAAAAAATAATCATTTTATTTATTCATTTGAAATTAACTGTTTTGAAGAAATAATACTTATTTCAAATTTTAAATAAACAATAATAATCAAAATACTCCATTCTTTTTAGATTTTCATTTTTGAAGCGTACAGTGATTGAATACAAAACAATATTTTTAAGTTTTAATTGGTTTAATAATAGTAATTGCAACCGGATTTACATTTTGTTATACGTATACGATAAATTCACGGAGTTGTTTATTGAATATTTTATCACTATCACATTCCAAAGTAGTCTTCGTTTAATTAATACGATCAAAACCTTGAAATTACGTCTAAACAAATGCTATTGCATTCACAATTGACCACTTGATGAATGATGACTTCTCTATATACTTACTTACTTATGAACTGATGCTGTAGAAAATTTTATTTTTTGGACACGTTTATGTAGACAATAATTAGTACATTTGAAGTTATGTCTGCATTTTGATTAACATCCGATAGGCTTGAATGTGCATACGTTGCCGCTTTTGACGACTGGACAATGAAAAATGTTAGTTTGAAATAATGCGGTATTGATACTTTAAATTTTAAAAAAATGAGTATACGCATGGTTTGGCTTTTAGAGTTTCAGAGTTCAGCACGAATTACACACACATTGAGGAAATTCGAAGCTCATACATGGATAATCGATTAGGTATTTGTGAAGACATGAAATATTTCATATTTATTTTTAACGAAACAAAGATTACACGATTTACACAGTATCTGATACTTTATTTGAATGGTATATTCAATAAAATTAATAGATAAGTATATATTGTTATAACCCAATCAGTATTATGAAAGATGTGATGAAGTGCGATCGCTACATAAACTCGGCCAGATATGAGTTTAAACATCTTGTCCGTTCCTCGTCTCCCACATTCATTAGATCGTTACAAGATTCGTTCTAGGATTTACTCCATCGTATCGTTTTGAAGATGTCTGTCAACGCACAAAATCGAAAGCCAGGCTTCCTGCTTTCCGGCGGAATGTCGATCACCAAACACTCGATAGTTTCTCGACAAATACCAACAACCATGAAAATCCATTGTCGTTGTCGTTTTTCCGATGACCAAAAATACTCCTTTCTCTGGCGATAATGGTGTCTTCTTGTTGAATCGCGTGAACAATTGTTCTCGTTCGACGTAATGAAAACGCTATAAACGTCATCTGACAAGTGACACTTGCCACCTAGTTTGCGAACGCATCACCGTTGACAGTACGGGGGTTCGAAACTTTTGGTTTCGGAGCGAGATTTGGCCGTAAATCGTATTCATGAGCTCAGGTTGTCTTTTACCCTAAAATTAACCTAACCTAACCTAAGTTAATAAAAAGCTTGAAAAAACAACCAAATTATGCGTTTTTTGTGTACTTTTTGATTTACGCAATTTTACATTAAAAAATATAAAATTTTGATTTATACGTTTTTCTCAGGAACCTATCTACCGTGTAAATCGAGGGATAGGGTATAAAGTATTAATTGAATCACTTAATAAGGCTCCGAACCGTTTTTTTTTCATTTGGTTTTCGGTTACGATTCAACAAAAAAATATATGTTTCAGCTCGTTTCCGATTTTCGGTTCTTACAATCAGTTCAGCACCGAATTTTCAAAAAAACCATAAACTTGCAAAAACCGACTTTTCCAAAAAAAAATTCTAAAAAGAACGACAACACTTTTCAAAAATATTCAAATTTTCGGATATTGAATATTCAAATTTTTTTTGGTGAACCAAAACAAACAGATATTTTTTCGGGTTCAGTTCCGGTTATTGTTCCGGAAAAATTTTCAGTCTTTAGCGGTTTTCGGTTCGAAGCTTTACATTTAGCCATCATGTCGTTCTCCAATTGTCCTAAAACGTATTATGTGTATTACTGTCAGTGTGTGCCAGGATCGTGTGTGTGTGCTATAGTCATTTGGGCAAACGTGTGGTCATCTAATTATGAAAGATTGACCAGAGAATTTTGTAACCTGTCGTGCATACATATAGAAATTGCACTATTGTGGCTATTCATTTCCTCCAAGTTTATCTCATCGCGTGAGCGCTGTCAAAGTGTCAACGTATATTAGTGCAACGTCGGATTATCGGACGGCTTGTTCATCTTTGTTTTTCTAATTGTCGTCGAGATCGGTGAGTCGATAGTAAATAATCTAATCAGACTCTAATATTACATAAATAATCCGATCGGTTTTTTTTCTACGGTCTTATGCGTTTCTTGAATGTGGAAAATTATTTCAAAAAATAAAATTTTCGCACAGAAAACTTTTTAATCTTTGCTGCTCTTCATATTTTCTTATTCGGTTTGCCTTCATAATCATTATGAGCATTTTATGTGTGAAAACGAAAATATCATCGACAAACGTCAGATGTGTCATCCTCTTGACATCGATCGTCAACTATCGTTTTGCCGGCATACCGGTATCCTTTTATTTTGACTACTTTGTATTACTAAATGTATTTTTAATTTGAAATTTAATCGATGAATTTATCTGTTTTAATTTGCTTCTCAACAGTCAATTTTTTTATATTTTTGATTTCTTTCTTATATTTATCAACTTCGCGAAATAATTTACGACCGTTGGACTTTCTATCTTTTTTATCAATATAAGCATATACTTCAAAGTATATATTTGTTTCAAAATTTTGCCTCCTAAATATGAGTCATTCAAATAATATTATTTTAAATTGTAAAATCAGTTATTCAAGCTTTTATTTTCAACTTATTTTCGAATTTCAAGATTATTCTGACGTTGCATTATTTTCAACCGAATATCTTGTGTTATTTGAAAGACCTCGTTTTACCTTATTGTTAGTTATTATATACTGTCTGCATTAAATCGATATTGATACCTTTCCATTCCATTTTATTTAACGTTGGTTTAGTACCGTCTAGAAACAATTTCAGACGTTTCGAAGTTTTCATATTTGCTAGTCTGAAATTAAATTGCCTGAGTCTTGACGATAGGATATTGATGTACAAGTGATAAGGTTCAATTATAAAAACAAATATGGTTCCCAGACGTTTACAATAGTACACAACGATAATAGCACACCCATATAGCCCACCAAAATTTTCGAAATATTACGACCAAAATAAATTATAATACATTAATTGGGTCATTTAACCACCATGTAATCTTTCAATTGTCCTAAAACGTGTCGTATGTGCTAGTATCGTTTGAGCAAACGTCTGGTCACCCAAAATCGGTTCCCAGACGTTTGTGCAAGTAACACTATCGAACACGATACTAGCGCACACGATACTGGCGCATACCGACGTTAGAGCACGTTACGCGCATTTTCATCAATTCGTTTAAATAACTGTTCACTTTCACCATTTTCATTGTCACATAAAACATCAAATGTAAAAGAGTCTTCATTGTCAATACTGTCAAAATTATCAAAGCCATCAAAATTAGCAATAAATATTTTGTAATTTTTCATTTTAAAATTCACTAGTCACTCATTTTATAATTATAATTTAGCACCATCGAAAATTAAAAAAATATCGCGGATTGTACATCAGCGTCGTATGCACCAGTAACATTTGCACAAAATCTAAATTTTTGCCGGAACTGAATCAGAAAAAAATATCAGTTTATTTCGGTTCTGCAAAACATATTCGAAAATTCAAATATCCGAACATTCGAATATTTTTTAAAAGTATTGTAGTTTTTTTTAAAAATATTTTTCGGAATTTTTTGGAAAGTCGGTTTTTCTCGGAGCCGAACTGAAAACCGGAACGAAAAAATATACGTTTCAATGCCCCGGTATAATATTTACAGTCGAAAACTCGACTACAAACTTATTTGTCTATTTCCTCGTCTATATTAAAGGGTTAGCAGAATAAAAATTTTGAAAAAAATCGCAAATTGTACACTAGCTCCGTATACGCCAGTAACATTTGCGCAAACGTCCATTCATCAAAAAAAAACTAACATAAAAAAAACACGTGTGTGTGGCGAAAAGGCGTCCATTGTCCGAGTTCGCGCCAACGTCTGGCGGCAAGTCGAGCCGGCGGTAAGTGCGTCAGCCGTCAGCTGTCATCGTCAGCGGGAAAACAGCATCCTCTCGGAAACCAGACCCTCCAGACTATGGCGAAGGTGCACATCACCAACGTGGTCGTGCTCGACAACCCCAGCCCCTTCCTGAACCCCTTCCAGTTCGAGCTGACGTTCGAATGCATCGAAGAACTGAAGGAAGACCTCGAGTGGAAGATGATCTACGTCGGCTCCGCGGAGACCGAGGAGCACGACCAGGTCTTGGACACCATATATGTAGGCCCCATCCCCGAGGGCAGGCACATGTTCGTGTTCCAGGCCCCTCCTCCCGACGTCTCCAGGATACCAGAGGGAGACGCTCTGGGGGTCACCGTGGTGCTGCTCACGTGCGCTTATAGGGGTCAGGAGTTCGTTCGGGTGGGTTATTTTATCAATAACGAGTACGCCGAGACGGAGCCGGAGTTGAGGGAGAATCCACCGCCGAAGCCGTTGTTCGATAAGGTATTTTAGTATTGGATTGTTTTTTTAAATTGGAATAGAATGCAATGTTTTTGGTTTGGAATAAATTTTTGCGATCGTTTTGTATTGTGGTCTATATTATCGCTTTTGTTTTGAACGATAAATGAAACGATACGGTTGTTTTTTAACAATATATGAAACGATTTATCACTGTTTTTTCATGCAATCATTTCTTTTTTTTTCATTCGATAACTATTATTATTGGTATTGGTTCCTTCTGATCACAATAATAATTCGATCATAAAATGGATATCCCGTTAATCCAAGACATTAAGTAAGGTATGGTGCTTAGCACTCGATGTCTCAAAAGATGTCTTTATTTTTGCCATTATATACTAAGCACATACAAAAAGGAAAAAAATCCTGTACTTTCATTGGTATTGAAAAAAAACTCGTACGGATAACCCTTTTTGACTATCTGATTCCAATTGGAACCACTGATATCGTTGAGTTTTATAAACTTGCTTTTCATATCAGACTAAATTGGAAAATAATATCAGTTTGAAAAATGTTGATATCACAAGAGTTATGTATAAAATGATTAACTATCAAATTCAATTATAATTTTTTAATGAGCAAAAACTCATATGCCGAAAATAGACAAATTTTTCGAACCAATTTTAACTCTCAACTGTATATGATATGTAACACTTGTGAGATCAATTAATATTAAACTACTTAAAATTTAAAAAATGTAAACTTTTTTCCCTTTTATCAATAAATATTTAAATTAAATACATAGTGGTTATGTATAATACAAATATAGTGGTTATTTTTCAGATAAATTAAATGAATAACAGTATGAGGGTTTTTAACTATAATTAGTAAGGGAATTTAAACTATACCAATATTGTTGCATTCGCTTTCTATTTCTATAACATAAACTGGATTTTCCAAACTGATTCATCATCCATATTTTTATTTTAGGTCATTAGAAATATCTTAGGATCCCAACCGAGAGTGACTAGGTTTAAAGTCAATTGGGACGAAGCACCAGCAAACACCGCCCCTGCCCAACCGCCTCCCCCGCCTATCTCTACCTATATGGATAATTCAAATTCAGTAGCGGCGATGGAATGTTGACACTAGTACCAAATATATTTTCGTTCGCTGTCGAAAAGACTTGTTCAAATGTGATATATAATATGTCGAACTGCTAGTGCGATTCTTGTGCAGTGAACAATTCGTTTTGAATATATTCTTTTGTATTATTTTATTGTTTTGTTTCAGACGGTAACCGTGACTGGTTAATTCTTATTTAAATTATATATTTAGCAATAATACTTTTCAATATCGAGAAGTTATATATTTAAAGAAAGTACCGGCTGAATTTTTATTTGTATATCCGAGGATAATTATACTGATTTTCATATGAAAGTTACAAAACTATTTTTGAACTGGTTGCTTTTAGTTTAATTCTGCATAATGCAAGTAATATTATTGCAATTTGAAGCAAACATGCATTTTTAAAATATGCTCATTACTTCTTTTTAATTTAGAATATAATTCAAGACTTAACGTGTATCTCTATAATGTATAATACGTTGTAATTACATATGGTGATATTATAATGAAAGTTATTTTGTTACAAGAACTGTAAAACATTAATAAAAAAATATATAAAAGAAAGATTGGCTTTTTTTTAACAAGAAAAATCTATTCCTCGTTTTGTTTGTGTATGTAATAAATATCCTTTTAATGGTAAAATTCATGTTATGTGATTTGTGACTGAATCAGGTTATTTTCATTGAAATTTTTCAAAAAATTTCTTCAGCTTCATTTATTTTCTATTATTTCTCAGAAGAGACTGTTAAAGTTAAATAACAAGAAAAGTATTTTTATCGTTTCCAAAAAATTATATATTAAAACCAAAAAAAATCTATCTTCAATGTAGGTACGCGTCAAGTGGGAGAATCCAACTGGGCGACAACCAACTTGACGAAAATAAAATAAAATAATATGATATAATTCAAATTGTACACATCGTAAATATATTAACGAAGGAAGAGTTATTTATATGCATACGTAAATCGCAAATGTTTTTATTCGCAAATACGTCCATTCCAATAAAGATAGAATATTTTAAAGTATTTAATGAAATTCCGAATTATTTTGATACAGTGAATAAAATTAACTTTATATTACAATACCGCATTACATACTATTTAAATTTACATACACGTTTGCGATTTACGTATATAAATCACTCTCTTTATTCGCTTGAATATATATGTTCATTAACATATTTACATTTTATAGATTAAATTCGTACACATCGAATCGAATTATACGCTATTTTATATTTTTTCCAAATTGTTTGTCGCCCAAGTTGAATTCGCCTAGTTCACTTTCGCCCATTTGACCATCTCCGAAATATACACGATCTGCGATATCTCTACCACAAAATCTTTTGAATCAATAATCTCCTAAACTCGATTAGACATACTTATTTATTTTGTCCCACCAATAAATTTATAGTCTTCACAAAACAAACAAACGGATTAAACAAAAAAGACGACGATAATCTCGTTGTTGTTCATCTGCACGAACGATCAAACAAAATAACCGGTCGGCAAAACGCGTCATGAATCATTTCATAAGCACCACCATGTCATTATTCAACAATTTTTTCATTAACTGAAATCCTCAACGTTTGAGATCAGTTTGTAGCAAGCGTTTGTCGTTGTTGGACGCGAAAAAAAGACACTCCAGCTGTCGCAAAATGTTTCGAAAATGTGGCGGGAAATCGATGGCGATTCTTGTTGTTGTATGTTTGGTCCTTGTGTGAGTAATTTTTAAAATACGACTTTCTAAAATGTTCTCGAAACGTTTTACATAATTTTATTCTTTAAATTCGGAACTGTTTCGATTTTGAGATTGAGGCAATGTTTGTAAGTTCTTTATTGTATGTGGTGTGAAATTTTAGATGATCTTTTGCCGGAAAAAAAATTAAATCGTAGTAAAATCATCTGATCTTTTTTAAAAATTTCGTAATTTTTTAATGAGGCCTAATTTCAATTCAACTTTCATTCGCTCCTTTTACAAAACATCGTTTTAATTCATCGAAATTTTCGTTCAAAATTATTATGAAACGTTTGAAATAATATTTAAACACTACAATTTTTTTTCTTTTTCAATTTCTATTATAATTTTATCTAGATCAAAATCTTCCGCTCATTAAGACATAGTTATTATATTTAGATTTATAACATTTTCGATAATGTTATCAGAATTTTTTTTGACTTATTGATTCAACGTGATTTATTCTCATATGAAAAAATAAAATAATATTTTTATAACATTTAATTAATACGAGCAATTTACATATTATCAGTAAATTACCCCTTTGTATTCTATTACAAAATTATTTAACACACATAATGGTTATCTTATCTTTTTTGCACCATTTCAATGATTATTTATTTTTAATGCGTCTTAATCAATCGAAAGCATTTAATATTGTATTATAGTTTCTAGCACAAGCAAATACAGTCTTTTATTTAAAACAATACTTTTTATCATTTAATTTCAGCAACAGTGCCTTTACCTCATCTTCATCGGTAGACTATCATCAATACCCAAAAAAAATGACCTCTCAATTGTCATCATCAGCTATACGACTTACGAGACTCAGGGCTCTCATGAAAGGAAGATCTGACCTGAAAGCATATATTATTCCGACAGGAGATGCTCATCAGGTTGGAATATCATATTAATTATTAAGAATTTAATAATAACACTACTAATTTTCGTTTACTTTCAGAGTGAATATATTGCAGATTATGATTCTAAAAGAGCATTTATATCCGGTTTTACTGGATCAGCTGGTACTGTTATAGTAACACCAGACGAGGCTTTATTATGGACTGATGGTCGATATTATTTGCAAGCTAGCAATCAATTAGATAATAATTGGCAATTGATGAAAGAATGTAATTATTGTTTTTTAGTTTAACGTATGTTTGTGTCAAATAACAATTTTTCATTTGTATGTCATTATGATTTGTAGCACTCCCCACAACACCTACTAAAGATAAATGGCTTGTAAAAAATCTACCTCCTAAATCCAATGTAGGTGCTAATGCACTCCTTTTGTCTAATGCTGAATGGGAACCATTAAAGGTATATAATTATTTCACATTTTGTACTTAAAAAAATATATGAATTATAAAATTTTTACTTAAAAGGGATAAACTATTTAATAAAAATTCAATATTAATTTCAATTTATAGTTAGATTAGTCAAATTATTGTATTGTTTGAAAATATAGAAATTTTACCTTTGATATTGTAATTGTTAGTTTTTCATCGAGTATTTAAATAATATCTTTCATTAAATAGACTGCATTGCATAAAGCTGGACATAATTTGATTCCAATGGAACAAGATTTATTAGACCTTGTTTGGGAAGAAGATGAAAGTCCAAGACCTTTACAACCTGCTAATAAAATATTTTCATTGCCACTTAAATTTTCTGGTATAATATACTATTTTATCAATCATTTATATGCAATATGTTTTACGTTATTAAACCACATCTTTCTGATTTTCAATAGGAAAAACTGTAGCTGAAAAACTTCAATATGTTCGAGAAAAAATGACTGAAAAAAATACAAATATGCTAGTAATAACAGCATTAGATAGTGTTGCATGTATGTTATTTATAATTATATATATTTATTTTATTTTTTCATAATAATTATCCAATATATTCAATTTTAGATTTACTCAACTTGCGTGGTTCTGATATTCCATACAATCCTGTATTTTACAGCTATGTCATAGTCACTAGACAACCTGACAAATTACATTTTGTTACTAGATCAGAATTATTTGACGAAAATTTAGAATCACATTTCAATCAAGAAGGAATTTCAGAACAATTAGTATTGCATCCATACTCCAAAATTCTTGAAGTTATTCCTGAAATAGTAAGTATTTTGTAAATATCCTATTATTTTTTTTCATATGATACATTTTTTTATTTTGATCAATTAGGTTAATTCATTAATGATAGGAAGAAAAGAAGATGATGATGATTTAATGGTATGGATTGCTCATGGTTCTAGCAGAGCTATCCATATAGTAGCAAAATCTGTTTCACTGAAAGTTGATATAATAACTGATATTACACCAATTGAAGAAATGAAAGCTGTAAAAAATGATGTTGAAGCAAAGGTTAGAAGCTTTATGTTTACAAAATTCAATTAATTTTTAAATCTATTATATTTTGTCTAATGTTTGATTGATTATTTATTAGGGTATGGTTGATTGCCATATTAGAGATGGTGCTGCACTTGCTCAATACTTTTCGTGGCTCGAAGATGAAATAGTTAATAAAGGCAACAAAAATATCAATGAAATATCAGCCGCTACAGAATTGGAAAGAATCAGAAGGTACTTTTCATTTTGTTACCATGCAAAAAATATTTATATATAGGTTTAAATTATTTATATTAAATTTTATTGCAGTCAATTACCTCTGTATGTGGGACTTTCGTTCAATACAATAAGTTCTTCCGGTCCTAATGGTGCTATTATTCATTACGATCCCGAACCAGAAACTAATAGAGCTTTATCTATCGATGACTTATATCTTTGTGATTCTGGAGCCCAATTTTGGTATTATTTTATTTGTTATTTAATGTGTATGTTTTTCGTTTGCCTCATTTTTTTTTAATTTCTGTAGGGACGGTACAACTGATGTAACTCGCACAATGCATTTTGGAACTCCAACACCAGCTCAAATTGAAGCATTTACTTTAGTATTAAAAGGGCAAATTGCCCTTGGAACATCAGTTTTTCCATCTAAAATTAAGGTAACATAATTACAAATCTCTTCATCTTAATAAACAAATGTATGTGAAATATTTTTATGAAATAATTTTAGGGAAACGTATTAGATAGTTTTGCGAGAAGATATTTGTGGCAGAATGGTATGAACTATGCTCATGGTACTGGACATGGAGTGGGATCATTCTTGAATGTTCATGAAGGTCCTATGGGGATTTCATGGAGAGCTATGCCTGACGATCCTGGTCTCATACCCAACATGTTTTTAAGCAACGGTAAAAATTTTAGAGTAAAAAAAATGAAAGCACATATTTACTTTTTCTAATATACACTTTTGATTTTTCAGAACCTGGATATTACGAAAATGGAGAGTATGGTATTCGTCTTGAAGACATTATTAAAATTGTAGAATTGGTTCCTGCAGGAAACATAACTAAAGGTATGATCATATATAGATTTATTGGAAAAAATATTTTGAATGGAAATGTTAAACACGATCTGTATTTAATTAGAAACGCCATTACCTCGTGGATTGAAAGGAAACTTTGCTGGCCAAGGAGCACTTGGATTTGAAACAATCACCATGTCACCGATACAGAAAAAAATGATCGATGTTACACTACTCACAAACGAAGAAGTATAAATTTTATTTACAAGTTACAATCTCAAATTTCGTAACAATAATTTTAATTTAATTACAATTTTATAGATTCGATACATTGATGAATACCATAAAACCGTTCGGGAAAAAGTTACTCCGGTGCTAACAAGTCTACAATGGAATTCAGCTATTCACTGGCTCGTTGAAAACACTAAACCATTGAAAAGCTAAAACCTTTATATTGTCAATTGAAATAATACACATATTTGTACTGACTGCATTACTTATATATTTTGTACTTCTATTGTATTTATTTTTTACATTTATTAAATAACTGAATGTCATTTTTCAGATATCTTATTAATTTCCCCTAATCTTTAGCTTTACCATGTTTATTTACAAATGCGATCTGGTAGACGGCGCCTAGTATTAACCCTTATGTCAATACCCAGCGTTACTCCGGAATACGAATAGTGTGGATACCTGGGTATCCACTAGGCGGCTTTTTCTAATAAATTCATTTTGTAAGCCAAATTCATTCTATTAAAAAAAAAAAAAAGATCTTTTCATATAGTAGTTGATATTTTAAAATATATAAAAATAAAAAATATTTTAATTTCCGATAAACTCAAGAGATTTTACTGATAAAGTGGTTAATATCATAGCGCGTCATGTATACCAGAAAGTGGCTATATTTAAAAAAATTGTACAATTAAAAAAAATCTATAAAAGCCAAATGCTGGAGAATGATATTATGTATCGGAATAATTAAAAAAAAATTGAAAATTTTAATAATATATGAAAATAATAATTTGAATATCGTCCGCTCAACTGCAGTACGAGAGTTATCCCAATTCATTGTACTGAGCTGCAATGTACGTTGACCAATTTTGAAATACTATAAGTTTTATTTTATTTTATAATACAAATATACATTAAAACTCTTTAACGCGACCGTAAAAAATCTGTACATGCTTGTAGTGTGACGGCCGCATGTAAATGTGCGCACTTGTGACCGCTATGTCGGTCAGACGCGCTACAGACATGCCATCTATGATTGCTATAGCGGTCAGACTCGACTAAAAGGAACAGAAACAAAATAGTTTTTATACGGAATATGTGAACTGTGCTATAATCAAATTTATCCGCAATTTGTATGACTACTTGATGTTTTCAAGTCTCTGGGAACAACCGTTGTATACCTGCGTTACGAGTTTCGCTCGATATTTTTTTTTAAACTGGCTAATTAGTTATGAATATGAAATAAAAATAAGTTAAATATGTAATGGAATACTTGTAAACTATTTAATTTAACTTACACAGAAAAATCTGCGACTGTCCACGTAAAAAATAAATAAAAAAACCACAGTGGCAAATTCGGTCGCGCTTTGTAATGAATTTCGTTAGAATATTCTATGAAATAATATATTAATTTAAAACTCCAAATTTCAGTTTAATTTTATTATTATAGAAAATTTTGATTATTAAAAATATGAAAAAAAGTAAAAATGAACAATTTAAAGACGGATAGTAAGATCTAAAACTTGTAGAAAAATTTTATTATTTCTTCGATTTCAAGACTCCATAATTATTTTATTTTTTTATAAAAATTGAAATAAATATAGCTTTAATAATTAAAAGCACTACGTCTAGATATATCACAGTTTTAGCTTGTTAAAAATTTTAAAAAGTGATTTATTATAATAAAGATACAATAGTTGGTTTCGACATGATAAATCAAGCGTTGTGACTGTAAATTGAATATAAAAGAATTAACCGATGATATTTATCTATTTTTTAATAATTTTGCTATTTTGAATCTTATTATTAATTTTGTTTGGTATAAAAATAATAATTTTTTGAGAAAAAAAGACAAGCAAAAGTCGATAATCTTTGTGACAACTGTCCAAATAAAAACTCGATTTATGGTTTTTTTTTAAATATATAACATTTTTAAACTATTTTATATTAAAAATCATTATTTATATGATATTTAAATTCATCTTTAATCAATATTTTAATGTTTTATATTTGAAGTTCAGTATAAATAGTGAAACAGTGTTGGTGGATACCCGGGTAACCACAGTGTGGCTGGAGAGTGATATTTTTTGACCCCCCTATTTTTCATTTATTTTTTAACTGATCCAAAAACTGAATATACCAATCGATAGAGAATTAAACAAATAACGACGATCCGACCGCTTTTGCGATTTTTTTAACGGGAACATACAAAATTTTAGTGTCAAAGTCCAAGTGGATACCCGGGTAGCCGGGTATTGACATAAGGGTTAAAAATATGTTTTATATCAAACAGATAAGAAATATAGGAAATCATTATCCAATATTTTTTATTGATGTTTATATGCAACGAATTATAGATTTTTTTATATATTTTAAAAAAACTTATTCGAAAAATATTTGCCAAATGTGCAATTTTGAATAAGTGTGATTGTAATATACATATTTCGAATTTGCTTATCAATCTAACTTCCGATTATGTTTACCTAAACATACAAAACATTTTACTATATGATGTTATCCAAATATTATAGAACCAACTATGCATAAGAACCGTTTTTCTCATGGAAATTCTTCGTATTGCTCACATTAACATTAACATCTATTATATTTTTATCAAGTAACCAATAATTTTTTTGCAATATTGACATATTGACTAAAGGGCTTTGAGCATTCAAACAATGGTAGACGAGTCCCAGACCTTCAGCTAAAGTTTACGAGTATTTCAATGTTTACACATGTAAATTGCTAAACGTACAACGGACGTACAGGAATTCGTCAGTTTGAGACAGCGGCGGAAATGATTCAATACTTCGTGAGAAGGCAGCGAAGGAACGACAATTAAATCTCGTCGCGATCCTTGCTCCCATGAATGAAATTGGAATAGTTGAAAAAACGAGATGTTGACGCGAAAAAATAAGACTGAGATGTGTAAAGAAAAAAAAAGACAACGAAACTAGTTTTTATGGTGATGCGTGGCGTGGCGCTCTCAGGCTCTTTAATTTTATACGATTTTTTTTTGTTGCATCCGAAAGGCGCAAATATGATTTTTTCAATCGGATACGTTTAAATTTTTTTTTATTTAACGGTCAAAATTTCTCTTTCTATTCAATTGATTGACAGCACTGAATTCGTCAAAAGGTAGTCGATTTTATTCAAGCCGAATCTCAAAATACGTCAATTTTAATCATAATCATATTCAACTTATATAATTCGTTTCTCAGATGTTTCTCCAAATGACAATAGCACACACCGACAATAGCACACCCGATCCTACAACACCAGACGTAGAATACAATCTGATGTGAGAAAAATTTCGAAATATGTACTTATTGTTAGTATGATTAAATTAAATTATAAATATTATTGGATCATTTAACTATCATGTAATTCTCCAATTGTTCTAAAACATGTTGTGTGTGGTATCGTTTATGCCAATGTCGTTTGGACAAGCGTCTGATCACCATATAATTCAAATTGAAAAAAGATTAAGTGAGTACATGCTCCAAGGAACAAATAACTTTTAATAAAATCATTCCTATCCCACCGACATTGATATATTTATCATTTACTGACCATACAATTTTCGATAACTGGCGCGTTTAAAGCGTGAACTCGATATTATTAACGATCAAAAAAATCAGACACCCTGTCGCTAAGATCAAACTAATTATTCGACCAATCATTATCAAGTTCGTTCCCCGTCTTCATTGCCCGCTCATCATCTGTGTCATTATAAATTTGCCCTTCAACAATGCCTTCAGTGTGGTCTTCAATCTTGGATCTCATATTCGAGCGATATAACGAAGCATCAAATAACCTTTTATCGAAGATTTCCACCGCCAGCATGCTGTCATCAAGCGCAACACGATATTCAAATTTGGTTTTTTTTTATAATAGATCGGATTCCGTGTAAAAAGTATACCGGAAGATGATGAGGTAGTATCAAATCTGCGGAAAATTGCAAATTTTAATATCAATGAATCAATTAATTTATTGTGGAAAATGTAATATGATAGAATTGAGTTTAAGGAAAAGGTTATATTTCATTGTCAGGTGTACGATGTTATGGATATTATATTAATCAAGTTCGACATGTTCCAAAAGGATTGTCGATAATAAGTGGGTGTGAATAATCATTCAATGCATGAATGGAAGCGATAAAATATGAATGAAAGTGATTATGTAACTTGTATGATGTCAGATTAAAGAGTGTAACAGGATCGTTTCAATTTCAATAGAGAACAATCATTAATTCATATGAATAAGAGATTCACGATAAAACAGCTGTGATTGTTGACTTCATACTCATTGCAGATATGCAAACAATTTTCTAGTTATTTTTTATGACTAAAACAAAAGGCAATATTAATATTAAATTAAATTACATATGTATATACGTATATATTTCCCTTTGAAAAGCCGTTGAAGGTAATTTTCGCCAGTGATAAAAATCTATACGATGTGAAATTAAATTGTAAATTAGTTTTTTCACCATATGACACTATTACAGGGGCAGATGCGTGAAATGGGTCTTGCGCCAAAAACGGTAACGTGTGTACTACATAGACGGAAAAGGGAACATGTCACATTTTTTTTGACATAGTACATCGAAAAAAAATTATATATAGTCGGCAAAAAAGGGGGAATCGTCGATATAGGGGTCATGGGAATTCGGTCGTTGTAAGGGACGGTCGTTGAACTTGTTCACTATCTATCTAGAATAGATATGAAAATACATCATTACATTACATTACATGGGTTATTGAACGAAAATTTTTATATCAACCACTATTCAATTTCGGTATAAAAATAAATCAACATAAGTAAAGAAATTAATCAAATTTGAGCGGCTACAGCTTATTTTTTAAAATATGCACAATAGAAAAATTATATAAAATTTTAAATTGGTTTAATTCTTCCGAATAATTATTAAATTATTCTAATTAAAAAATATTAATACTAAATTCAGATCCCATTGTATAGAATCACACCTATAGATCCCCCAAATTGGAGCATTTTAAATTGCACAAAGCCCACAAAAGGGGTTCGGAATCCCCCGCCGGAGACGACTTTGCAAAAAAAAGCGCAAGGACGAAGGTGAGAAGCGAAATCCTGAGCAGGACAGGGACGAAGGTCTCGTGAGAGCGAGCCGGCACCCATTGTGTCTGGCTCGTCTCCCATCCCCACGGAATCTCCTCCGGATCCCGCGACCTAGGAAACTCCAGCAAGGCAAGGGTGTCTTACAAGAAGGGTGCTCCTCCAAAGGCAGCAGGCCCTTGACAGCTGCCGGGTGACAGCTGCCTCGTGTGCAGATTAGCGAAAACGGTCGTTCACCTCGGCTTTCGCGAGTCGTCTGGACCGCGGCTGGGACAAAGGGACAAACCCGGAAGAATAGTGGAAAAGGTGGTCCAGAGCTGGGTGATTGTTGCCAACGAAAGGGGCGTTCTGATCTTGAATATGGTCGCTCTCCGGAAGTAATTGAAATTGGTGTGGTCATGGATGTTGGATTAGATGGAAGCTTCGTTTTGAATTCGATTTATATAGATATATCGATATTTTTTTGGTATTAGATGGATCAATAACAGTTAACAAATATTATGATTGTAATATAAACAATTACATATTAGTTTTCTTGTTGATAAGATTCTAAATAGCTAATGTGTATGCCAAAGTGTTTACCATTAGTTAAAATTTGAAATTCGAAACGGATAACAACCATATCTGTAAGTTAAAACAAATACATTATTGGGATTGAGCTATTCGTACATTATATGAGGTTTGACTTCAAACAGATTCATAAAAAATCGATATTTGAAATAACAACTTGAAATTTCACGCATTTCAATAACGTTATGAGATTTAGCATAAAGTTTGTAATAAATTAAGCAATACAAATAAAATTACGTAGATATGTGGGAAAATCGTTTTGATACGAATGTCAATAACCTAATAATGTTTAAGTTTCACATAATGTTAGTTTTCACAGAATAAACAGTTTTTTTTTCTCGTAACATGTAATGGTAATTTAACGGAAGGGTTAAATAAACGTCGTATATTCTGCAAACAATGTATTATATAATCACTACAAAGAAAGCGCCAAAATAAGAAAAAATACCATAGAAAAACATTTGCAGAACAATGATTGCGCAATGTTTGTTCTGTCAAATATCGCTTTATGTGTAAAATATAATATTATACATACTAATTGTAAGTACATGAAGTGTTTAAGGCAGAAATTCTAATTGAACCTATTGTATAAATAAAAAAGTCATATTTAATGATAAAATAGATAATTTTTTTAAATTGAAAATAAAATAGCGTTTTATCAAACAACATATGTATGTTAGATCATTATGAAAATTTCCTTATTACCAAAAACTAACTAATACAGGTCACAAGAAGATAAATACATATTCTAATTCTAAACACCTCTCTCATTTGGTGAGTTAGATTAATGATCGTTCCAACTTTTTTCAACGACCTTTTCAAACCCTTCAAACTCAACTCCCAAACCTCCTACCCATCACACCAACGATACCCAACCAGAACACCACCACCCCACGACGACCCCAACACCCCCTAAAACCAACACCAACCCAAAAGGAACAACACAATCCCACACATACACCACACTCGGACAAGGCTCTAATGTTTGCACTTTTGACACCGCCACTCGGTCCCACGGCCACAAAAGTTTCTTTTTCCGACGGCAACACCACATTTCACAATGCGTCTTGTTTTCAAAACGAGACTTTTTCACGAGCAAATATCGCCATACAAACCAGTTTGAGGAAGCGAACGTCTATTGTGCCCCGCGATTGTGGCCGGACACGATGGTGCTTCTGGGAATCGAAATATGATGGTTTTGATCGATTGATGTGGATTGAACTATTGTTTTGGATTAAGTTATGGAATGTATGTGGTCCACATCATTCCACATTCTTATTCAAAACAATATATGGATGATCTTGATGTCCGTTTTGTATACGGGACGGTTCCTAAAAATAAACGAGACGACAGACATAATCGTTATCATAAGATTATTTACTGTATTTTTTTTGTTCATAGAAATTATCAAGATAGATTTCATAAAAAATTGTGTCTCTAATGGAAATTACTTACATTTAGTAAGCAGGTATATTTTCTTAGAATGCATATAATACTTATTGTCAGATAAAAGTACGGAAAAGTTTTACAATTCATCCTGAAACTAAAATTTATACGGTGTTCGAAAAAAAACCTAATTATTATTTATTGTATCTTTAGGCACAGATTACCTTAAATTCTAATAAAAAACGAAAGTGATGAGTCTGAAAAAACCAAATTATGCAGACGTTGGTAGATAAAACTCTTCATAGAAAACCCTAGAAAAAAATCTTTCCCACAAAGCGTTGGGCATTTTTTGACCTTTAATTACGCTCGTTCCTTCGAAAAGTAGTGTAAAAAAGTGTACCTTCATTAGACATCGCATTGAAATACGGACATCTGATTTTTTTTCGGCCTTTCGATCTTCATACCCTCAGGTCTTGGAAAGGGTTAAATTATTTTCATTTGATCGAACAACTCTTCTCTCGTCCAGGTGGCGACTTAAATTACAACTATGACTCGGGTATATTGTTACTTTTTTGTTTACGTCTTGTTTTTTCCAACATTTTTTTTATCTAAAAAAATATTCAAATTTATTTTTACCCATCACGATCCTTATGAGAATCGAAAATTAATATCTGAAATTTTATAATCGAAATTAAATCAAACAAAAATTACATTCAACCATTCGACACGCTCCGCCGACATACGATTTGACCATTTTACGCATCCAAAGGCTCTCTGGGTCGAGATAAAAGGCCTCCCTAAAAAACCGTTCAAAGGTAAAGGTTTAGAAGAGCACTCATATTATCCTTAGAGGCGGCCAACAATAAAAGCAGAAGACAGATCTGCTCCGGTGATGTTGTTACCTGCTCTGGTGAGATAAAATCTAACCTTAATGACCCTCGGCCAACCTCCATATACCTCATGCCGAGCACAACACACCCATGAAGCCTTATGATCTCGTAGCTGTTATATAAGGACCTCCGTGGATCTGGGTGTTGGTTACTGTCGTGGTTTTTAGATGTCGTTTTGTGTATAATATAATATGTCGATTGGCGCGTTTATCGATGGGACACCCTCTGGATTGCGGGGATTGAAAGGACGCTTGATTGGTGTCATGGGGTTGGATAAAATCGATATCAACCGTCCGTTTGGGGAAACCGATAAATTTTATGATTTTCGGTTTATCCATGTGTTTTTGGATTAATTTAATCATAGATCATTTAGTTGAAAGTGTACGTGTTAAAGTTGCATATATGAAAAAGACAAGTTTTTCTATTTAAAAGTATCAGATTTATGTTGTTTCGGAAAAAAACAATTTATGTATATGACACAATCTATAAATTTAAAAAACATTGGATTTAGAAACAAACTGTGTTTATATAATAATAAAAAAATGTTTATATTAAGATGATATGACACAGACAAGAAATTCAAAAAACAATCATAGATTCGGTTCATTGAAAAATTCAGGTTTTGTATATTTTTGTGCGACAATGAGCTTTTCGATGAACCGAATCTATTAATATTTTTCAAATGTCTTCTTTTACATAAGCAATTATTTATATTATTATTTAATTTATTATCAAATATGATTTCTAATAATTTCACATAATCATAAGATTGCAATACGGTATCCAAAAGCAAGACATGTCCCCATTTTTCGATTGTTTCGGTTCAATACAATTTCGATAATTTTAATAGTTCCTATATTTAAAAACAAAGCATTTTTATTTAAATATAATATATTCAGCTAATAAGTAGATGGTGATATAATAGATAACTGAAAAGCATAACTAAATAATTGCAAAAAAGTAGTATCACTATTGAAAATAAGTTAAAACGAATATTTTAATATATTAATTTCACGATGCAACTTTTTTAACCTATACCTCCCTATCCTATATATTACGTTTACTTTGAAATAACCAGATTCTAAAAAAAAACGTCTCCTTTTCCTGATATTTCATCTCCTAAACATTCAAGACCTAATCCAATCGAACACAATCATTAACACTGAACATTCCCGATTCAAACCGACACCAAAAAACCTCAATATCGCTGAAACCGATCCGCATGAAACTTTTTCATCGGCCAACCGTCGCGGCCATCCCGTCGCCGCAATAAGCTCATGGCGGAGCGAATTCAATTGCACCGTTGAAACAGCAGACGACCGTTACGAGCTTGAAAAACTTAAAGCCTATTTATAGAAGTTGCGCAAACGGTTGTCTGGAGTCGTTCTTCGGCCGAATTCGGCGAAATGCTTATGCAAGGATGCAGAAAACGAGAATGAACTGCATTCCACGGTCGTCTTTTATGCGCCGTGTTTGAAAAAAAGTCGTTAAAGTTCGCGGCTTTCGCGCGGATAGGTCGTCGAGGTTCGGGAGGATTGTGGATAGATCTTGCGATCGACAGGTTTGGACAGATCTGAAAATTGCTGGTTTGGGTATGTTGAAATTGTGTATAGTACTTCAGATGATTTATGTGGCTGTTTTTTTTAGTGATGATTGGTAATTGGAGTGTATTTTAAACGAGGCGTTACGAAATTTAACGGTTTTCAGTCGATGAAAAGAATTTTGAGACAAATTAAGGAATATCTTTCGGAATGTATAAGAATCGAATCTTCAGACATGATTTTTTTGGTAAAAGAGTAAATAAATCTGTAGTCGATGAGTTTGGTGATCCACGTCTGCGGAGCTTGCGGCAAAAAAGCCACAATACCACTTCGTTATTATATTTTTTTATTGCAAACACGAAACGGTATCGATTTTTACAAGAAACGTTTTAAAACCATCGCGAAGCGTGAAATGCGCTATACATTATAAAGGGCGCACGTATACGAGACATAAATCAGAATGCAACAATAAAAACGAAGGCGATATAACAAGTGTAGAATTGAAAATTCTCACACTGCAATTCGAAACCAATCTAACAAAAAAAAACCCAAAATTCAAATCGACAAACGAAAGAAATTCGAACGCGATCCGTTAACTGTAGCCGGTTTGACACTTGGCAGCTTTCGCGCGCAAATTCCTAACCTCGACAGCGGTTTTTCGGGCTTTCTGCCTGCTTTTTGATATCCTCGGAGTTCCTGTGATGGCCAGGACGAAGTTCTCGCCATCTCTCGGCTGTTCGAACCGGTTTTTTTTATATTCCTTCGGACGTTAAGCATCACGCGCCCTCGTTGCATGCAATTCGATCTATTGATCTCGATTGCTGCGGTCGTTCGGTTCTCACGGTGGAAAGGAAGGACTTCGGTGCATGTGAAATTATGTATTTATATGTCGATGATGGAGATTGGTTATCGAATTGAGTTGCAGTGTTCTGGTTGATTCGATTTTGGCCGTCTAATTTGACAATCAGTACATAAAACCGGATTGGCTTCAAAAAATATATTTATTAAATAGTTATATCGATTTCAGAATATGGTTTTTACAGTTAAATTCAACGTTTTTCACTTCAAATTAGACTTTTTACATCATAATCATTCATGGTAATTAATTTCATTGATTACTATGACAACGGTCTTAAACCCATATCCATGATTCTCAATTGGGATCCGTTGGAACGCGCAATATTTTTTGCTCTTACAGATGGTTATATTTGGTAAAATATTAAAAATAATAACAATTTAAGCGAAGAAAACTCTCAAGAATAATTTAGTATAAAAAAAAAAATCCATGTTGGTATTGTAAGTTTCGAGTATTAAGCGAAAAAAGCTAAAACTTTTAGGTAAATCGCAAAAATATAAATTGGCAGGATATGGGTTTTAATAACACTTTCCTATAGTTGAATTTGAAGTATGGAACGTCCAAATTGAAGTGTAAAACGTTAAACTTGAAATTCAATTAAAACGTCCAGTTTGAAGTGTAAAACCTGTATTGTCTATTTCTCTAATGCAGCAAATTTTGCATTTTCGTTATAAATAAAAATTTTGTATGTGTATCTTGATTTTTCGACGATTTTTATATTATTGACAGAGTTTTACTTATAAAGTTAGAATTGAACCGTTTCTTCCAAGATTTTCATAAGATATTCAAATTATTTTGATTGATTGTAACGTTACAATGATTGATAATCATATTATAATAATTGCAATTAACTATCTCGCATTTCTTCACATAAATTAAAAACTGATTCAAAGAGTTCTATAGCTAATCGTAAATTCTAAGACTCGTTACATAAAATCTTTCAATGGCTCTTTCTCGACAACAAACTCACTCACACCCAACACATTTACATCACAATCAGGTGTCACAGTTCACGTATGACGCGAAAATTCGACAACACCCATTTCTCGGTAAGTGGCGAGGAAAAACAGCGATCGGCCTTGGAAGCATATGACCGCTGCCCGATCTGCGATTTACAAGATGTCACGTTTGACACTCACAACTCTCAGGTACACATACACATCCGTATATATGTTATATTCGGATGCAGCGGACAGGTAACAGCTGATAATGATGATGGTGCACACACATTTCCAATGTCACGCTCCAATGTCGGCGGGGGACACTCGATAAAGGCGAGATCTTCCGAGAAGTCCGAGAAGAGCTTCGGCTTCTTATCGTCGTTTTTTTCCATCGTTCTCCCAGCCCGTCTTCCAAAACGAATCTCACGAGAGAAAAAAAAGCAGCTCACCGCGGAAGGTGGTGGCGGTCTCTTGTTGTGCGGGCTTTCAATGGAATGCCCGACGCTTCGTCCCTCTCCGGCTCCTCGGATCTTGGCGAAACTGAAGGAAACGGAAGATTCAACCTGACCGTTGTCAGATTTGAATAAGAGATTGAGGCTCGTGCATGGAGCCTGGTCGTGTGTATGTGCGTTTCGAGTGTAGATGTGCGCTTAACGCCATTTTTCCTATTGAATCAGTTGGGAGACGCCGGGTCATTTCCCAAGAGGGACGCGCCAGCGGTTTTCATCCTCAGCTGATTTCTATTCAATGCTTGAAGGATGTGAGGTTGAGCTTTCGTTTGTGAAGACGTATCTAGATCCGGATGAGTTATTTAGGGTGTGGCGTGAAAAATCGACATTCCTACAAAACAATACGCCAATAAAACCGTCGTCAGTTAAAAAAAACTTGTTACACATAAACGATTCGCTTCTTGGAAAAATGTACAAATTAAATCGAGAACTCAACTGAAAATATGCTGTTTAACGTATGCATATCGTGATCCAGCACTTTTCGAATCCAACGGTTTCAACTGTTGTTTATACACACGAAAAAAAAATCGCAATACAGGAACACGATTTTCATTATTCCGCTCAACAATAGCCAATATTCGATAATAAATCGGCAGTTGGGCGTCCCTGGAAAGACGGCATTCCAGTGGAAATGGCCCATACACCCAGATCTTTCGGGACAAGTGTATTGATCTCGGCTAAATAAAAGGAACAACAACGGCACAAAGCAGACGCGAAGGTTTTTCGCAAAGGATAATATAATAAGAAGACAACAAAAAAACACACACCCGAAGCAGCGCTCACGGTTCTCATGTTATGGCGTCAGCTGACGCAGGCCCCGTTTTGGCGGGAAACGCATTCCGATGCATTTTGGCGGGAAAGCGCATTAGCAAAACAAACGTTGTATCTATGGGCATCTAAGGCAGCATTGTTTTCGAGATCGATGGGAAGTCACGAGCGGGATTAGCATAATTTATGCGAAGGACGTCGACGAGAGGCAATTGCGCAAAAGAGTGATTTCGAAAGTCAATTTTGCGTTTTGAGTTTTCGGCCCACCCAGTGCACTTGTACTTGATTGCTCTTACCTTTTGTTTGGCTCCAGCTTTCGAGCTGGTGTATAATTTAATCACGGAATGCCTCACGCTCGCGTCCCATATAATTTTCTTTCCATATTATGGTTCTCGTTTCTATCTCGTCGTTATTTTTTATCACGTATTGTATTGTGGAAAACGAATTTTTTTTATCATTTCGCCAAAGTCACTTCGTTGTTTTCGAAAAGTGAAAACGCCGATTTAAAACAGACCAAATGACGCATTTGTAAATTGAAGATATTAACGTTTTTATTTTTATTCGAGCGGAAGAGAGCTTATCTATATTTTCGAATAGATTAATTATTTGTACTAAAGTATGTTGTATTTTTTGTGCTGACCACCACGATATTTTGGGGCGATTACCTGTTATATTCCACGGTTGGCGAAATAAAATTTCATTTGTGCATATATATGTACAAAAAAATTCATTGTTATATGCATGTGTTGAGTTTAAAAATAATAAAATTTGGTCATCGATGTATAAAATAAAGAATACGTTTCTTTTTCCTCTTAAATAGATAGTAAGAATGTACATAATTTGAATGCAAATATAAGAATTCGGCATCAACGAAAATATATCCTTTTCAAAAATTATACTAATTCTCCATCACATCATTAGACTCAATGACATTTTACCTATCATAATCAAAGAACCATAATATTTACCCATCAAAAATCGCAAAAATTGGGATCAAAGACGCTCGATTCGCGAGGTCAGATCCCACCTAAAAAAACACACACACACACTCACACAAAAAACACAAAAAACATTGATATCTATCCGATTTGTTTATGTTTCTACCACTATGCCCGGCAATAATATACGGCCGGGTTGCGGTCGGCCGGTACGCACACACATGTGTGGTTTGAAAAATGGCCAGGTTCAAAGATCTTTGTTCTGCGCGGAATTCAAAACCTGATCCAGTATCCTGTGCCGTTGTTGTGCTGGCTTCGTCTACTCTCCTCGGCGACATCCATCGGCTTTTTACATCATCGGCGATGGCGCTTTTCCGATGGCCGTTTCCCTGTTGACATGGCGGATTCCTGACGGTGGTGCGCCCATATGAGGCTGTGAGAAAGATGGCTTCGTTTTATTATGTGGGCTTGATGGTTTAGGATTGTTGAACGTACTGGTTTTCAGAGTAAGCGTTGAGTGTTTGAATATCGTATGAAATCAGGATTCAGTGTGGTATAGTGTGCAAAAGTGATAAGGGAGTACTCGGATGTCTTAACTTTCAGAAAGTTGCTCTTAAATGCATGTTTTATTGTATGATGATGATGGTTTAGTTTTTTTAATGCGTTGGTTCTAATTAATCGTTGAAGTTATCTATTGGCGTGTAGTACATAAATACGATATGAGGATTTATGGTTTTTTCGACTCATGAAGGTTTGTTACTATAATAAGAAAAAAATCTGAACTGTTAATTTGTAAAGATTTTGTCTTGTAACGGAAATTGTATAGGCCATGTATGATGATGTTTGTTTTGGGAAGGGTAAAATTTGCTTTATTTCGCAAAACAGACTACCTGAAATGCGTACATAGTGAATTTTGTCTATGATGAAAGCTTTAACAGAAATCTCGCCCGTCGATGATTTAATGTACTAAAACAGTTCACTGGTTTTTTTTTTATATTTTCGTTTCAACAGGTAGTTTTCGTATAAATCATGTCTAATCTTAATTACTTCCTCATAATTCTTCTTAATCTTAAAATAAGTGTACTTATTGTTAGAGCACGGCCGTAGCCAGATTTTTTTAAGAAAAAGCCCAAATACAATTTTTTATATAAATGCGATACAAATATGCTGTTGCTTTTTTATTTGAAGTATTTGTGTTAAAAGGTTCAAAGAATTTATTCATCTCGACACGATTCTCATAATTAAGTAAAATTCATAATTCATTTTAAAAATTAGGGGGGGGCAAGACTACCATGGACCTCCCTGGCTACTCCCGCGACTTACAATTAGAGGCACGTAATTGCAATTCGGTTTATTTCAAATTCATGTTTAGTACCAGACTCGGCTCTCGATTACATAAACATTTGTATTAGATATGACGTATTAAAAAAAATGGTTATCGAATGAAAAAATAGACGTTCCTATACAACATATTAGCACGTCCTCGCGGGATGTGCTTTAGATTGAATGTTTGGTGGTTTATAACCGCATAAAATTGGTGCTTATCTACATATTGGACGTGGTCGTAAAATGCTCGCTTTGGTTCAAACTAAATTACATACATATGTGGTGAAAAAAAAAAATGGAATGAAGATGCCCGGTGAAGATCGTTGAATTATATATGTATTATATAAAAATATTTATATAAAAAATTAAGAATAAATAAGTATGTGTGATTGGTATGCTTGGAATGTTTATTGCGGAAAAATGGCTTTCTAATATTTCTATTTAATATTTTTTTGTTCTCTTATAAACCTTGCTACTTGTAACTTCGGTCGTTTTTAAAAAACTGTTGTTTCTAACAAAAATGTGCTATGAAAAAAAGCACTCTTTAGATTAAGTAAAAAAAACCGTTTCTAGTTCGGAAGATTTATAAAGATAACTAGAAATTATCGCCATTGAAACTATGTATTATGGAAAGATAAGCTATATTTATATCGTCAGTTGAAGAAATAATTTTTTAACCTAAATAAATCATATAATTCTAAGAAAACGAAAAACATCATATCACATACACTATGAGATGACACAACGCGTTAAAATGTCAATGATTAACGAAAAGGGCGCCATTACTTAATCATCCTTCAAAAGTGCAAAAAAACCTAAAAAATTTCAATCATTTTACATAAATAGGAAATGAATCGACACGAACGGAATGTCGAATCACACCACCGCCTCGATCATCAATGATCAACACAATCATCAATCGCGAAATTGACAATTTCGCGATAACTGTCAAAGATCGCGCGGGGAGTGGCGTTGAGGTTATGTCCGCGAGTGCGACCATTTGACGTTTCACCGGCTGGACTCCAGCTGGTCAGCTCAGCTGATTTTCAGGATGTGGAATACCTTGAATTTCATATGATACCATATCGATAGACTCACATGTGCAATGAGAGAAAGTTGTGTCTTTAAATGTGGACGATTCGATATGAAATTAATTTAAATAATTAACGAATTCAGAACCAGTTGAAATTAATGTTACAAATATTCATCGGTAATGACCCGGTTAATTATGCAATAGATGATTAAAAAAAAAATGAATTTATGAATCATCAGATGAGATGATTCAAATTGGTATGTAAATATGTTTGTAAAATGAAAATAAAAATGCATTGAGATCGGGTATAATCTATATTATTATATAAAAAAAAACGAATTCGTTAGATAATATTATTTTATGAATTGATTGAAATTCATTCATAAATGAAAAAAAATAATTTTGTTAATCGGTAACAGTCATAAAAAATATATAAACATTATTTTATCAAAATGATATGTAGAAAATTGTGTAACCTTTTAACACCATCGCGATTCCTTATATAGAGCAGTTTGGAATCAATTAAAATTGACGAGCCAGTCGAAATGACATGAGCTTCGGATTGATTTTGAAATGGATTCGAAATGTGAGCTTTCGAGTTACTTTTTAACTCGATAGCAACATGTTCAGGTAAGTACAAACCGTTCGTTAAAATACCAGTTTATTTTGAAGGCTCTGGATGTATGCGTTGAATGTTGATCCTTCACTGGTCAGTACGACGTTGCCATGTTGTATTTTATCGATGGATTGACAAAATGACCACTGTGTTCTAAATTCATAGATTTGTTCGCTTTTTCCTAGATTCGTTTGAAGGAACGATAAATCAACTGCAAATAATCATGAAAATTTAGATGATATATTTGATTTGGTGTCGGTTTCAATTTTCTCTAAACTTTATTGATTCGATCACAATAATGTGGATCGTTATAATTAAAATAAATGTATTGTTAACGACAGTTAATTTATAAACGTACAAGATTTTATATGTAAATGAATTCAAATTACGCTTGGTAATAAATTAACATTTAAATTTATGTTTTAAATAAATATAAATACAATTTTGGATCACGCATCACACGTATGATAATTAGAATATGCGTACATATTAGTTTTAACAGTAAACTGAGAATTTTTGGATGAAACCAATATAAACCTCTGCAATTTTTTTTACCATCCTAATTTTCAAAATTATTTATTACTCGATATTTTCATCATCATCATCATCATGATTAGTAACCTATTAGTTATGCACTGCAGGACAAGACAAATGCGGCAGTCTAGGCTACTCAATATTTTAAATGTACTTAATTGTTAATCAAATCTGAAAATCCAGTTTATACAATACATTTTTAATCACAAAAATAAATTATATTTTCGTCAAATTAACACAGGTAATCAATTAACCTTTTACGATATAGGAAAGACTACAATTTTGTGATATATGATCATTTCAGTTACATAACATAAAAACAGCTGAAACAAAACGTAAAAGCGGTAAATCATTACTCTTCGACCAACTCAATAATACAGAAAATAATTGATTAAATAACAAAATCGATCATACAACAACAATCAATAAGATATAAATTCCTATATATTTTAAAATAATTAATTAATTATTATTTTTCACACAATTAAATCTCTTAATAACAAATATATTAAGATCTATAATGCTATACAGAATTATCCACGCACAAAAACGAGTGGAGGGGATAAGGGTGAGCTGCGCGCGCGCCACAAGGGAAGGATCCAACGGTCGTCAGTCGCGGCTGCGCTCTCGTAGCCGACGCTTGTGTATTTTGTGCGTGCTCCGGCGGCTTCATCTCACCGTCTGATCATCCCCTTCATCCATCGGGAACTCTTCGCAATGGTGCGTAAACCCTCAGATTCGATTCCTTATTGGTTTTTTCGGGATTATACCGCTGAAGGTTGTCCACGGTCGAGTATGGGATAATGTTTTCCCGCGAAAGCTCGCATGGCCGGCTTTTACTGTCCTGTTTGACAATGAGTCATATGTTCGGCGTTGTTATGTCGCGTTTTAAATTTAGAATGTTTTTATGGGTGAAATGTGCTTTGGGGTTTGTACGCGTTATGATATTGTGATAATGCAACAATTTCGATGTTTATATTCGGCGTTGATTTGATTGTTTTGTAACTTTCGATTACGCCCATTGTTACCGACCGTGTAAACGTCAAAATTTGTGACCCAAAAATGTCATCGATAATCAAATATAATTATTCGCATAAATTATCATTTTTTTAATACTTAATTAGCAATTAAATCGTAATACAAAAATATACGTTGCTTTCCAGGATGTTATCGTATCGTTCAGACTCTGAGAGCTGGTCGACATTAGACCGTCGAGCCTTCGCAGGATGTCTTCGTGAAGTGCAAATAATTCGTTATCGAAACAATTAACAATTATTTAAAAAAAAAGGGAACGAAACGATTCGCTACAAATTCGGCGCGCCGCTTGAAATGTTCACGATTGCCAAACTGTGCGTTCCCAGCGTTCCCCAAAGTGCTGTGATCGATTAAACAGAATCGTTTCAAATGTTATCCGGACACAACCGAAAAGACGAAGACATGGACGTGCAAGACGGTTGCGACCTCACCAAGTAAGTTACTTTTTTTTTTAATTATATTCAGCCAAAACAGCGAAATTCACGACCCACGCTTTTGTATAATAATTATTACAGAATAGTTTTTTGTGGGTCACGCGGAGGACCTGCCGCACCCCGATCATTGTTTTTCGCGATTAACTCCCGCTTAGCATACAATGAGGACGTATCGACGTTTCTCGTGTGTATGTAAATGGCCGCGAACGGGTGAAGACACAAATTGAAGCACAACCCCGGCCGCGAAAGGAAGTTCAATAACGCATTGTACAGATTGCGAGAGCGCTCTCACGCATCCGATTGTTGGTTAAAAAGTTTCTGGATTGTTTTGTTTCGTGTTAGGCGATTGACGGTGTGGTTAGTTGATGGAATCTGACTGTGGAGGGTTTTGGTGTTTAATTTAATTTTAGACTTTTATTAGCGTTTGGGGAGGGGAATTCGTGTTTTGAAAATCGACCTTTTATTAGTCATGTACTTTTGTTTTATATAGACTTTGAAACTGTTCGCTTTTAAATACTATTTGATAATCACTCAACCTTTGTATTCGACATGAATAAGCCGTTGACAATCTTGATACATTGATGCGAGATTACATCAGTCATCTTCTTCGCTTGACTAATGATTTACCATTGATTTACCGCGTTTATAAAACGGACTAGAACATAGACCTTCAAATCATCAGTATTTAAATTTTCAACAAGCCTTTTTCAACTAAATGGCTATTCATATCAACTCAACTCAATTTTCATCTCACTAATTAACTCAATTCTTATACAGTGGAAATCGGTTAACACGAAAACGCTTAATATAAAAAAATGGTTAATTGCGGCCCTGAGAAAATACTATAACGTTTAACATTAAATTTTTAATTAACATTTCGATCCCTTTAGTTTTTGTTAAACGTTTATCACTGTATATTTTAATAATCTATCAATTAATCGACTTTTACATTCATGGCCATGTCGGGGGGTATGGGGGGGTCTCCCCCCTCCGAATTTCAAAAATAATGACAAATTATACTTAAATTATGAGACTTATATTGATATATCTATATCAATTCTTTGAATGTCTTAATTCTTTACACACAATGAAAAAACAGCATATATTTATTCTTTGGAATCGCTTACACAATATAAAATTGTATCCCCCTCCTAAAAAATCTTGGCTACGGCCATGACATTCAATTCAATATCAATTATACAACAAATAATTACACCTTCACTCCAATCCGAATTCCCACCGATATTTCAATCAACCCGAGCATGCCCAACATCCGACGCATCTCCGGCCAAAACGACCAAAAAATTAATCGATCCGGCAACTTTACGACACGGCCCCGACCACACTCGTTCATCTCGACACGTTATCATTATGTTGTTGGGCCTGGTCAACGGTAAAGGCCGAAAGCGAGAGAAGAACGGCCATGGCCGCCGCGCGAAAGGGACGCTGCGGTCCTCACGCACCGGCCATGGCCGTCGAACGCGTCGTTATGTTAGGGTTGACGACCACTGAAAAGGCGGCGGAATTATTGTCTTTGGCGCGTTTTTGAATAATAATCGAACGTGTCGTGTGTGAAAGAGCGTCTCTTTAACACATGTCCGCCTTAGTGCGAGCTTTTAATGAGACACACTCGTTAACGTTAACGACCGAGACGTTGCTCAATAGAGATTCATTAACGGCCGGTCCTTGTGCGCTTTTTTACGGATGGGTTTTTTCGCCCGCGCGTTCAAATCGATCGGTGTTCTAGTCGCGGATTCGAAAATTGTATGAATGAGGATTCGATGTGTGGATGGACGACATGGTTTTTTTGAGTTTTTGTTGTTGTGGGGCGCGGCTCGAGATGAAAGCCTTCGTCCGTTTCGCTTTAGCATTTGGCTGGAGGCCTTGTTCGTGAGCTTGCGAATTCGTTTTTCGTTTTGTCGACGATGCAAATTTCGACGTCGCTTCGGGGACATGTTCTATAACACTTTTGATGTTGTTTTTAGCTTGACGTGGCTTAAGTGTTGCTTATCGAATTCGTGCGGTTCGTTTCGTTCTTTGATCGAATAGTGTGATGCAATTAGAACTTCGTTATTTGAATTGATAACGATTCTATTGAATACTAGACCAGTGATGAGTAAGCTTTTGAAAATTGAATAGTCCACAATTCTTAACGACTCAATTAAAAGGGGGTATACTAATAATTTTTAAATAAAGTCGGTTGACTAATTCAGTAATGATACGTAAGCAATACTCAACCTAGTTCAAAATATTTATTTTTTATTAAAAAAAAAAAAAAAAAAAACAAACAACTGTCTGTGAGATCAATTTAAATAACCCGCGAGTCTCTTGTTCGTCATTGTTAAACATAGACGATGCAAATAATTTTCTCCATACTGAAAACAACACGTTCGGCTGATTGCCTCCAATATAAAAACAATCAAGATAATCTCTCCACATTACACATGTGCATCACAGAAATACCATCCTTCACGATTATTAAAGAAATTCAAAAATGTATTTATGGAAGATTTATCGTTGCGACGTCCTCGCACCTCCCTCATTGCACGACCCAGCACCATGAAATCTCGCATCTCTTCCCCGACATAAAGCAACATTACTGCATTTTACCATACGACGACAAAACACCCATTGTTGTGGACAAATTTGAAACAATAGAAATGGCCGATCTGCGGTCACTTTCAATGTCTGCGCGTCGAAAGCGAAACCTCTTCTTACACTCGCTTTGCACGTACCACTTTTGCTATCGTTTTTCCGTTTTATTGTTGTGGAAAGAAAGATAATGACCTTCGTGATTGCCGACGAGGGATCGGAACATTTTTACGTAATTATTGTGTACGTAACAACGTAACGAATACGGAGAGGTTTATCTCCTTTGCAGCTTTTCAGTGAACCTCAGAGAATAGCCGTATTATTTATATTATAGAATAACTTTATCTTATTTTCGGTTTGTGTTTAATTTATGATAAAATGTTTTGACGTATTGTATATAATTTTTCATTCATGAATTGCATTATCATTTAGATCAGCTGGTCATACGATACTGACGTGTTATCGTTGCACCAGCTGATTAATCATGATGCAGCATATAAAAGAATAAGAAACGATCATTGAAAAAAGTAGACACGAAACGATTCGCATCGGCCGGTTGACAAAAACTGGTCGAATTGTTTCAATTAAACTAAACGTCGACCAATTTTGTCCGGCGCTCATATTCGCTAACGAGCGGAACTGGTTCAGTTGGGTATGCCGAATTGTCGTTGTTAACAATAAAACATTTATTGTATATTGAAAGATGCGGTGATTTCTAGAGCATAACATTTTGTAATGTTGCATCATTCGAATCGTGCCGTTTTAACGTTAAACATATTGATTTTTTATGAACATCTGCCCTTCATGTTTTGTAGGGGTTGCCTAATCGTCGTATAAAATAATCAGTTTCGCGTGTATAACAACCCCTGTTTCTATGTTCGGACTTTGCACATTTGAATGATTACGTTTGCCATTCGATATCTTCAACCGCCACGAAATATTTATTGCTTTATGATTCTGATATTTCAACATATCAAGGTTGTTGGTAAATACAGAGGTGTGATTTGTTTTAGATCGACAATCGCATATGGGACTCTTGTTCAATGTCCCAAGTGTTGCTGTTGATTTTTTATCTGGTCTCCCGCATTGCCAGACCACACGGACAGACATTTCGTTCAGTATATTTTATCAGCTGCTTGATTAGATTTTCGTGAAAGAAGCACATTTCCTATGCTCTTATCGTTTCCGCAAAGTTATCCATATTTTTCTATGAATGGGTTTGATTTATACCGCTTTACTAAGAAATCGATCGCTGTCCCTCTTCGAAGGCCATGTAAATTCTAATATAAAATTCATTTTAAATTTAGATTTCGAAAGGTTCAATGTATTTTTTTGTTTTCGTATAATGTTTCGTTGCTGATGTCTGCGAGAGATAAGCGTCGTGTGGGTCACTGAAAAGTCAATTAGACGCTCGTTTTCATTTGCCCATTTACACGCCTGAGAAGAAAATCTGGAAAATATATCTACGTACCATAATTTATCCATATTTGAAAAAAAAGCTTTTGTTGGATCGAACGGCCAGATAAAATTCATCAAACTGAAAGTCCTTTGTTGAGAAAAATGTCGAAGCTTTACCGTTGGAACCTGTCGCATTACCTGAAAACATATACCTTTTTATGGTCAGGTGGGTTTTTCTTCTGAAAAATCGTTTGGACAATGAAAGGTAGACGCCAACTTCAGGTATATAGGGACGTTTCATACTTAATGCGTATTTCATAAGTTTTGTGTATATTGCTAATAAATCTTTCGACGGTTAGTCGTCAGTTTCTGGACTTTTCATACACAATTCGGGCGGAAACGTCGAAGGATGCTTCTTCCACAGACCGTGGCACATCCTTTTGTTGTTCCCTTTTCACTATTTAGCGGCCTTGTTCAACTTCCAAAAGCTCTCTTATATTATGATATTCGGGCAGAGCTTAGACTTTTCAATTTGTCGTGCTGTGTGCGCGTGTGCACGTCTATTTATTCATAGATTTGTTTTTTAGAATGGCTCGTTCTTATGGCGCCCCTTTTTGTTATTGAGAATACACTAGTGCAAAGTGGAAGATATGGTAAAAGGACGACTCAATTCAACGCGACATTCATGAGCTTTTTTTATACACTGTAATCTTATTATGCTAGAACACATGATCTTCATATGGGTCGTTTCTATAATATAATCATGTGTTTTTGTTTGTATTTTTTATTTGATCCATGAACTTCTCAATCATCGAAAATAAAAAAGCGCATCAACTCATTCATTAGTATGCAAATTTTTCGCATTGTTGATTATTTCGCACGGATTTCCTCAATTAAAACTTTCCATAAGAGTAGAAAAGCCGTTAGATATTAACTACTAGAAAAACCGAACGGTTTTACGTTAATTCTATTCATTAAAATAGTTTGCAAACCGACCGATCCGCGCCGTTGCCCTCACCATCAAAAGTCGCCAACGACACCGAATACCCTTTAGCCTCAAAACTAAAGCTTCTAAAAAGGGGATGCTCGTCGACAATCGCCATTTTGCATCTATTATCATTGCGCATACATTTCACACGCAATTGACGCACCCGCGCGTGGGTCGCCGCCATTACACTTGCACATCGGCTCGTGCCGTTGCCCCAACAAACGGCGAAGCCATCTGCCCCCATGGTCCCCGATCGAGCTTTTTTGGCTTCAATGGTGGTGGCGTATGAAGCGGGGAGCCGGAGGAAGCACGCTCCGTGGAGCACGTGGCCGGAACACGAAAGGTGTTCGCGTTGTGCTCCAAGGAACGCGACGACTTGGGTCTTACTACTGGGTTTACTACGCGCTCTCCTTCCTGTTTATTGGTGGGCAGGAGTTGATAACCTCTCTGTGGGTTTGTGGGTTTGATTTCGTTGAGTTAGCTTTTGGTGTTTGTCGTTGGTTGTGTGTATTATGTACAGGGCTGGTTCGAGGGTGTATGGCGCTCTAGGCAGATTGATTTTCAGTGTCCTCCCCCTCCCACATTTTAAAAATATTTTTCGAACTCCAAAAATTTTTCCTTAAATAAAAATCAACGTTTTTCGAAATTATTCGACAATTTTCAAATTATAAAATATAATATTTCAATTTCATAACCAGAAAAAAAAAGTGAAAGCGGTGCAAAGGCAAATAAATGCCTACTCTGCTCCCTATTTGAGCCGCCCCTAATTTTGTATGCAATTTTATATTTTATCAAAATTTCGAATTCCACATTAGAAAATGTATTAATAAAAAGCGAGAAAGTAATATTGAATTGATTACCTCTTATTGAGAAAGGTTAAGGATCTCTTTTCGTTTCGGTTTGCTTATAACGAATCTCCCCCTTTTATTTTCGTGTTTCATTCAAATATTTCGATTTAGTATAGTTTTCGTTTACGTTTTTGACTTTGTTTCGCTATGCGATGTCATTCAGATCATACCCCGATGACTTCTATGTAAAAATTGAATCGATAATATTTTTTACGTTCTGTATTTGAATCTATAGATAGTTCTGTGTTGACCTCGCGTTCTTGAGATTTAGCATTTCAATATTTCCTCATAAGTGGCTCAGATAACCCGAAACTATCTCGAAGCGTTAATTTAATTCATAGATTGTCATATTTTTTATTTATGATAGATTCAATTGTGCAAAACGAAAAAAATAACCGCCACGCATTGATAATATTGTGCAATAAGGTTGCATCCTGTTACAAAAATGATTTAAGAACCAAATTGAATCAAGTGTTAATGACGTATTCAATACGATTGTGTTGCCAATTGCATAGGGGTGACGGACCGTTGAAAATTTCATTGAACGAATCCCGCATCATTATTGTCGAATGAAAGTGCAGTTATGACATACAGATTTTTTTAAACCCATCCTTTACGACTAAACGAACTTTTAGAAATTTTATACACACATGAAATTTAAACCTCATGTTTTCGTTAACGATTTCGAACACACTCACGTCTTCTAGCCATTCTACACCAAGGATCCGACCAGAGGTACGTATTCTACCACCTCCACGCCTCCTTGTTCCCCGGTCTAAGAAATAAATAACCAGTTTTTTTCGGCCGTTCGATATCCTCGTGGTCCTCTCGAACGACGAGTGGAATCCATCGCGAGATCAAGGCTATTGGACTCTAAGCGCGCGGCGAACTATTGAACTCTCTCGCTGAGTCGAGCACCATAATAATGATGATGATGATCGAAAGATGACGATCATCGTCGAGGATTGGAAGCGGGGATCCGAACGAGCGTTTCATTCCAGGCCGCGGTGGTAAAAAATCGTGTCCTGTCTCTAATTTATGCGGAAAACGTAAATAAATGTTGTCTGTCATCCGAATGGGCGTGATGTGATTTGAATTTGTTTAATTTTTTAATGGATTGTATGAGTGACTTTGTTTTTTGATGTTTGCGTTCGAGTAGTGTGTTTTGTTATTGCGGATTGAATGCAGTTAATTGCTTCTTTTGTGCTTCGAGTGCGAGTTAATTTAGCGTCGAGTTGATTTCTTTGCACTCCGCGAGCTTCTTACGAAGTTATCACACGATTTTTTAGCTTTTTATTGTTGATATGTTTTTATACCTGAGGCATGCTTTTATCGTGTATCGTTGCCTATGCATCATTTACCTGCTTTGACTATTAATTCGAGACGACCTCACACAACCAGTTTCTATTCAACGACACTTTATCCATTTTTTTCTCATATGGACAATCAATTCTTCAACAAATTTCGCTAATCGTCCGCGCGGCAATCTGAGCTTTTAGAACCTCGCTTATCGCCGTCTTCCATCGCTTATTTCAAAACACAACATAAACACAGCTTGCGAATAAAAACCACAAAATGTCACTGCGTATTTTTAGAAGCAGACCCGCGGACGGTATGACTCTCGTGAGTTCTTAACGGACTTTTCGCGTGCAGATGCCCCTTCAGCATCTGCTGCTTATCTGAAACACCCGCTCTCCCTCAGCCTTGACACTCCAGTAAATAAGATAAGTTCTTGAAAGAGCTCGACCTTGGTCTGGGTCTCCTTTGCCCTGATAGAGTTCGATCGTCATCGATGACTGAATGCGACGACCGACCCCTAACGCATTGTCGACCTTTAGCAGCAGCTGCAGCCAAATTGTGCTTATATACTGCATAGTAAAACTGCAGCCCCAGAGGTCAACGCCATCCAGGGGAAGTCCCCCTTGGCTTGATCAAAAGTGCACGCGGCGTAACGGCGACAACTGCCACGGCTACTTCTACTAATACTTCTACTTGTACAAGAGGGGTGTAGAATCAAAATTCTCATTCTTTGCCGTTAATAGAATGAATAATATCCAGTTATTGTTATCTTTAACGGTATCCTTATAGAAATGCGGTTGGAACTTCCCAATTCAATGAAGATCTTCTTTGATCAATATTAATATTTGGTTGAATCTTCAATTCATAAAATAATAACAATCTTTAGTTGATGTAAGTTTTGAAAACGTATCCCTCACATGTATGCAATATTTATAATGAATTGCAATTGCTATAGTTTAAAAAGGGGAAGATTCGCGTTTTTTATTGCGTCTTTGGGTATGTGACTGCTTTTGCGATTTTCACTTCTCTTGTCTCTTCTGTTTCGGTCTTCTGAAAGCTGTTTCGCGTGGGATGTGAGCAATTATCAAAAAGGAAGCTCTGCGGTTAAACGTTCTGCTTTGATATAAATCCGTCGACTCGAATAACAAGTGTTTGTTGTGTGAGCGTATTGTTTTGCGTTTTTGGACTTACAATTAGCCGGATATTTACTGTCAAAAGTAAACAATTTACCTTATTCTCGAAAGGTGTGAAGCAGATGTGGGAGTGTGAGAGTCGATTATGTAAATGATCGACGGAATGTTAACTTTCAATTTTCGGATACGGTTCAAACGATGCTAACTACGCGTATTTACATTTCAAGTTTTATTAAAATAAATCTGCATGACATAAATTCAGTTAACGGTCATAACGAATTTCACTCATGGCGTACAGTGCGCCGTATTGACATTTCGTTAATTCGAAAATCGTGCGCCGCTTTACAAACGAACCCATTTTATTTAAATATATATGTATACATCCGAAATCAAACAAACCATTCCGATATTCGCGAAATCGATCGCTTTGCTAAATACCATTAAACGGTCAGTAAGTCCAGCAGGAAACGAGCAATGAACCCCGCGAAATTAAACAGGCCACCAATAATGTTTTGACAAAAAGCAGCTTTCCGGCGACCGACTTTGCTTTCCGGCGTTGTAACTGAAAATTGTATCGCTTATCTGCGGCGAAACATATGGCCGTGGCCGTTGCTTATCAGTAACGGTCCTTATGAAACCGCAATTGTTTATGTTATTATTATTTTAATAGACGTTGTGTTTTGAATGTCATTATTTTTAGTACATGAGCCGTGTAGATTGGTGAAAATTTGAGAAATATGTTGTGGAAGATTTGCGTGTTGATTGATGTATAGGAAAATATGGATTTTGGCAAGTTTCTTGGACAGGAAACGGACGTAGGACGAAAAGACGTTGCATTGATTGTTTTCGGATGCAAATGCACAAACAATGTATCAGACGATTTATGACCGTTTCTTTGTAACGTGACGATCCTGAAGTTTTATCTAGTCTTCCTGTCGCAAATGATGCGTGTCATTTTACATTTACAAAAATATGATCGCGCAAAAAACCACCAACACATGTTTCTTTGTTTATACTTTTCAATCTGATAAAATCTCTAATAATCGCACAACGCTACGGAATATCATATTTGAGCGACACATTGTCATTCCGAAGATAAAATTCGAAACGAACGCTCGGGAATGTCCACGGACGAAACAATAAAGCTCCACCAACGGTCGAAAAACAAAAACGGGCGGGAAAAGTCGAAGGAGGACAGGAATTGTCCCCACGACGGAGCCCATCAGATACCATCCGAACAATGGTCTTTCTTCGGACCCACCTCCGCTTAACCACCTCCCGGCGAGGGTCTGAAGACCACGTCGTCGGGTGGTGTGGAATGTAGCGGTACTGTAACGGCCACGGCGATCTCCAACCGTTCCCGCCGAGAGCGAAAGTGAACTCACCACTTCTGAAGGCGGGAGACGAAGATGTATATGAAAAAAAATGTACATCGTCGGCCATCGTCTTGGGTTTCTTTTTTTGTAACCGCCAAACGCCTGGGAAGGTGACTCTTCCTTTACGCGTTATCGTTTGTCTTTATTGTTATCGTTTTATGTGGGTGTTGGATTATACAATTTGAGGATTATTATTTCGTTTGAGGATCGCTGGCGTAGACACATGTGTCTTTAGAATGCAAAGTCGAATCGTCTGGGTCTGCGCGAGACCGAAATTGAATTCGAAATCGAGTTCCTGCTGTTTTTCGATATCCAAAATCCCAACTGTACAAGGATGCACTCAGGGATTCGAAAAAACATGCGTAAAAAATTTAAAACCGTTAACACTTTCCAGACGTATGAAAGTGAAGCTTATCGGCTTATCTTGTTGAAATTCTGTGAGTGCTTTATCCGTTTGTCGTTTTGAACAACATGAACATTCAATAAAATTTTGGAAAAAAAAAATAGTTTGCATTCACGTTATCGTTTCGTTTTATGATGTTGAATAATTCAGATGATAATTCGAATCCTTACGCAACTTAACATTGAAAAACTCGATACATAAATCGAACCCATAAACTAAGCGATTTCAATTCGGATCACTTCTCCTTTAAAAACCTCAATACGTCACACTTTTTTTCAGATTCCTCCGACCGGTTTCTGAACACTCCTTCTGAAAGGAGAAAGCAGCCTTCTGCTCACGTTAACAACATACGCTTGTTTTGGATTTTCGATCGCGTTTTTGCTCGATGATTTCCGCCATCGGTGGCAGATGTCGATCGTCATCGTCAGCCACCTGCTCCTGACGCTGATGCTGCCTCCGGAGACGCTGAAGGTCTCCATCTCCATGAGACGCGAAACCCAAGCCAACCGTCGAATTACACGCATACCACACACGTCATTTTTTGCCCCCGTTTTCGAATCACTTTATCGGTGCATAATCCCGTTCGGACGCGTCCCTTTCCACGAAGGTGGGATTTGTCGTTCACGCGCATTTTTCAGCATTCGGCGGTTACAAAAGGCCCACTTTTGTCATATATAGATATCCGGTGAGGCTTTCGAAATTTATTGCCTCCCTTGAGCTTCTTGTGGGTTTTCTGGGAACCGCCCCGAATTTATTTTGCCCCGATTTTGATTTCGGCCGATCCCATATACAGAATAGCCCCTAATTTGTGGCAGTTTTTTTTCAATAGTCAATGCGTCGATGTCGCTTCAAAAATTCGTTATTTTAATGAGGTTTTTTTTAATGTTATTTAAGAAGTCCTTCACCTAATTTTCATATCTATCTTGAAAATCGAGTTATTTAAATCTGACTTTGGGACATCTGTGTATAAGTGTTTTCGATACTTGGAAACCGCAGGCGGAGGAAACCACACGTGTGTTAAGGTTGCGAAAAAAACTACGAATCCTGTCGTTATGGTTGCTATATTTCACAGATTTTTTTGAAAAATAAGCGCGAACTCGATCGTTCGAGGTAGCTTCTTTCTCGCGTTTATATTATGAAAAATTTATAACGTCTTTTCTAGTTCCCTTTCCCTTTCTGTATGTAATCTTCTTTCTTCATTGTGTTGACTATCATCGAGCAACAATCGAGCAGGGGGAGATATGCATTCACATTATGTGCATAAATTTCTAACGGAAATGCGATTTAACTGCAAGGAAGAGGTCATAAATCCAACGGCGATCAATAACGGAAACGCATCTAAAAAATTCGCGAATTTATTATTGTAAATCGTCACTTTTGTACGTGACTGATACGAATCGAATCGTGATATATAATAGCTCTCAAATAACTTTTATTGCATTATAGCCGCGACGGATCAATTAATGAAAGTTTCGTATGAAGATGATCATTAAAAAGTTCATAAGTCATTGTCGGTTTCGTGTACTTTTATAATGATTGAGACGCATTTTTTTTTAATAATAAACATCTAAAGAACGCATTTTTGTGATACAAATGTTAAGCGGCATTTGGATCGCCGATTTATTAACAGTTTGGGAGTCTCGGTATTGTAAGAATGCAGGTTGGATTCAACTGGAATCCATTGTGCATGAAATCCAAGGGGTGTAAGTATTTTTGTATGGAAAAATCGTAAACGTCGGAATGTCTGCAAATCTAATCGTGTCGTACTATCGAATCGGAATAACGAACATTTAATGAAAAAAAACCAGTTTCGATAAAAACATAAGTTACACCTGTGCTATTTGTAAACGACAGCTGATGTCCAGATTGTGAGCTTTTTAAATCTGGAAAATTTGAATAGCGGGTCCGTTTTTGTTTCGGTAACGTCGCTTTTTTGTCGGCATACATTTTCATATTTGACCAGTTGTAGTCCTTGAGCCAGACATTTGTTTACCTTCATAATATGTTCCACCTGTACCGAGCAAGAGATTCCAACTCCGCACCAAGACACCGAGAAATTTCCACCGAAAAAAAGAACCGCAGGAGGCCTTATAAATGCGTGCAATTAAGCCTCAGACCTGAAATTGCTTCGTGAGCTCAAATTTTATGGCCATTCTTACGATCCGTGGCGGTGAAAATCCCGAAACGGACCCCAACATCATCTCACTCAAAGTGGAAAATTACGTTCCCTTACATATTTAAGTGCAGACAGTTTTTAAGATTGCCAATTTTTGTCGGTTACATCAATTCCGAGGTTCAAGAAGAGATCTTCATAAAATGACGGTTATTTTACTTCTCATATGGGAAGTTGGTTTATTTTATTCGTTCAATCGTTCTTAGTTTATGGTCAAATGCCTATAGTAAACGGAGATTCCGAGGAAATCGTACTCCTCGGGATCTCTATACTGCTGACTTTGAGGAATCCGCCTCCAGTGGTGGTGCAAAAACTGGTTCTCTCGCTTCCGCTTCTTCAGGGTGGCTTCACTCTCGCCTGGGTCATCGTACCGCCTATGCTTTACGACTGACGGATGCCGCTCCATCACCATCAGCAACATCAGTGCTGCTGGTGGAAGATGTTCGATATGGACAGATGTGGAAGTCGACAGAAAACAGCCAGCGACTCGTTCGGCCAGTTTTTCTTCATATATATTCTCTTGGATTCTAAATTCATCTCTTTCTTCGTCTATTTACTTCGTTAGTTGCTATTTGTCTTCCCTTGGGATTTTCTTGGATTCCCGCATAATTTCCATGTCCTTGTATGGGTTTTGTTTTTGCTGTTTTCTTACTTCCGTCTTTTCTTCGATACAGCCGCATTAGTCTGGTATTTGTATTGCTTGTATCTCATGTGGAATGCCTCTACGTTAGAATCGATGCTGGTGATGTTTCGAAGTCATTCGATGGACATGGAAGTCGACAGGAGTCTTCTTCGACCCGTTGGGTCAGTTTTTCCTCGTGTGTATCATTCTCACGGATTCTAAATCCGGATCTCTATCGTCTTCTATTTACTTCGTTAGTTGTTCTTAGCTTTTAGCCCTTGGGAGTCTTCAATGCCTCTCAGATGATTTCCATGCCCGTTTATGTGTTTCTACCTTATTTCAACTTTGTTGTTTGAATTCTGATTATGGTGTTTGCTTGGATGCTCTGATGGTCTTTTATCTTGCTTTGAGCATGTTTGATGTTGTTTAAAAGCATATTGCCTTTTCGTTAGTACGCTTAATGTTTCTAGTTAGAATATTCGTATGGGAATTCTCGTTAAGTTCACACAAGATTTTATTTTTCACATATTTTGCACAACTGACGTATTCAAATTGTTTTTCTTACGCAATATCCAGATAAAAATTATCAAAAACTCTCCATTACAACTGTCGAAACAAAATTTACGTTTCATATACACCTATAGCTGTATGCTAAGAATGCAAACTTGATTTACCACGTCGTTATATGAATTTATTTCTACGATCTCGCATTTCTATGTTCCGAAAAACCATACAACTTAAGATCCTTTCGGTTAAAAATACCAACCTGTCATAGAGGATCGAATGCAAGATTTAATAACAGCCTCCGACCTGGAAGATGTGATTTATTGATCTCCCTTTCTTTACATTATTTTTTTCCCCTAGCGGAATAATCGATCTTCTTCGCGAATCATTAGTGCCGAAAATGAAAAGAAAAATTCAAATCGATCATGCAAATATTCAGGTGCAAAAACTCGACTCGTCAATAATTGCTATACATGCTTCAAGGTCGGACAGCTATGAGTGCACATGAGCTCATCGTGAAACCATGAATGAAAACGCCTTGCGAATGAGCCGTTTAATCTGGCGGGAGATTTGAATTGTGCGCTTTAAGTTGGCTCTGGGTGGCTAATGCTCGTCCAGGTCCCGATGGGATAACTCGGCTATTTGACCACAATACGAAAAATGCATTGTTAATGACACGTTTCGTTTTTTACCGTGTACTGGTTCGGTTATTATGTTGGTTGGATTCGTAAAGATAATGAAAATAATTGCCTTCAAATTAGTGCCAAAATAACCTGAAAATTATCGAACCTTTTATATTTTTTCGATATTTTGAAAGCGTCAAAACATTGAAAAAAAATGATTTTACAAAATGTATTTATTTTTATAACCATTATTTTGTCATTAAAATTGTAAGAGGTAATTTCGATGTTGTGGGAACCTTTCGGCGCATTGAATATGTTAATAGAAATTTAATAATAATTATAATTTACCAATCTTGCAATCTTTATGACCATTTTGGTTGATTTACATAAAATTTCAATATTTGAAAATGGTATGCTATGTATAAGTATTAAATATAGTTTTTATTTTGTTTCAGATTAATAACTGATAAATTCACTATTAATTCAGCTGGAAAAACTCCTCAGACACGCAAAAACGAATCTTTTGCGAGAAAATTCTCATCTAAAATGCCTCCGATTACTTTATCTTTCAATGAAGTAGATGCACCATGTGAGTTGCCATCGTGGCATAATGAGAATACTCCAGCATTCCTTAATGAAAACAAATCACCGTTCAAAATGGAAGAGGAATCTAATTTTGATATTGATTCCATTTTGCAAAATTCTACAGACAATGTTTTCTGCAAAAATAAACTAGAAGATTCTTATGATCTAAATGTGATTGATAATTACAACAAAACGCCTAACAAAAATGCTACATTTTTAATGAGATGTAATTCATCACCTCTTCAATCGATCCAAAACACTATGTGTAATTCGCCTCTTTTATTAAAAGATTCTTTAAGTGCTTGGAGGAGTAAATCTGATTTGGAATATTCTCCTAAAATTAAAGTTTCTTCATCAAAATTCAGCAATGGGAAAGAAAATTCTGCGCATTATATAAAGAAAAGTAAAGAACCAGTCAAGTTAAATAAAAGCAAAATTGACACTAATAGTGGAAAAACTCCTTCGAAATTTTCTGTCGTTCAAAATAGCTTGAAATTTTCATTGAAATCAGCTGCTAGCATAACAGATACATTATTGCTTCAAGATTTTGCATCTAGAGATTCTGGATTTGAAAATTCATCTAGTTTCGTTGAAAACAATGAGAAAGTTGAAACTGTACCTGATTATTGTAATGACTTTAAAAAGTTGTCTACTCAATTTCAAAATTATGAAATGGACGAACCTGTTGAGCATTTCGAAACTCATGGTGAATTTTGTGGCCCAAGCACCTCTACGTCACATTCTCCTCCTGATCCATTTTCGGCAATTGACACACTTCAAGATTTAGAAGTAGAGTTTGACTCAGCTTATCAATCAAATGAACCTTCTTGTTCTAAATACGAAATTATAAGCACAGATAGTCCTGATATTTGTAATGCAACCGGAAAAGTCACCCATCTTCATCGTAACTTTCTATTTGGATCACCGATCGGAGATTCTGAAACATCTGAATGTTTCAATATTACACCGAAAGTTCAAAGAAAATTGCCACCTAGATCGGAAACTACAAGAATGTTGAATTTTGATACAGAAACTACAGCTACAAGTTTTGAATTTGTTGCACCCAAAACATTACCTCCCAAAAAGATTGATTCTCATAGTCCATGTCATACTGATGTTCAAAAGTCTCCATACAGCAGTTTCTTTGGAACTAATACAAAAACTAGTCCTGTGGGAACTAGGAAAGTTGGCGAAAAATCTCCTCACATTTCAAAAGATGATTTGTCCAGTTCTGATAATATTTTTAGCAAAGCTAAAAAAATGAGAGTTGACTCAGGTTTAGGAAATGATTGCACATCACCATTTGATTCACCTATTCGACATTTCGACAATGATGTCGCGTCTGATGGAAAACATGGTATTTTTGGTAGAAAAAGTAGTTCTAGAGCAAACAACAAATATTCAAGACCGTCAAGATTATTTAATAGTTATAGTAGTAGTTCTCTAGAAAGTGGATGTGTGACAGAAGCTGATGATTTCATGTTTGATATAGACGAACATTGTCAAGAAAGTGACGATGACATGTCAACTGTCCCCTCTAGCATACATTCATTAATATCTGGAGAAATAAAAAATAAAGCTAGAAACTCACCTGAAAATACAGAAGAGCAGGAGAAAGATCTTTGTTTTGCCAGACCTAGTTTGAGACGATGTTTCAGTTTACAAACAGAAGAAGGCGTTGAGAAAGTCAGGGCAGCACTTTTTCGATCACCTGGAAAATCACGAAAAAGGACAGATGTAAGTGAAATTTTTTTTAATTTATATACTAATTATGTCTTTTGTGAGTATAAAAATAAACAAAATACAATATTTGCAGATTGGATCAGAAGCAGCAATTGTACCGAAAAGGAGACGTAGTCAAGTACTACGAAGTATTGTTGAAGTTCCAGCTGTTAGACCTTTACTCCATCGTACAATTTCTGACAATGAAGCCACTTTAGAAATGGCATTATCTCAAGGTGGGTATTTTCATTATTATAAATAATAAAAAACCGACATTTTTTTATTAAAAAAATGCTTTTTTTCATCAGCTTACAGTGAACCTAATTTAATTGGAGATCTTTCAAGACCGATTTTCTTTACCATTGGAAGTAAGCAAACATCAAGATTTGAAAGCAATATCAAGTGATACACTAGCAGCTTTAATTGAAGGGAAATACAATAACATAATTGATTCTTTTCAAGTATGAAACAGTTGATTTTATTTATAATCGTTTTAATTACAATTTATGTTCTAAATTTACTAAATGTGCTTTTTTTATAATTAGGTTATCGACTGCCGCTATCCATATGAATTTGAAGGTGGTCATATAGTCGGAGCCCAAAATTTATTTACTGAAGATCAGGTTAATGAAAGATTACTTGTCCCATCCTCGACTAAAAGTATGAAATCACCACCAACCAAAAACATTATCATATTTCATTGTGAATTTTCATTACAAAGAGGACCCATGCTGTAAGTTTTATACAAATTTTCTATTCATATTTCAATTTGTTCATTAGTTTTAATGTATACTTTTTTGAACTATAGATGCCGATATTTGCGTCGTGCTGACAGGGCCCTAAATGAAGACTCTTATCCATATCTTTGCTATCCTGAACTATATGTACTACGTGGCGGGTACCGACATTTTCATTCACAACATGGACAACATTGTCGTCCTGTGGCAGGTGGGTATACACCAATGACGGATCCACGTTTCGCTCCTGACTTGCGGCAGCATCGTGCTTCTGCGGCTCGACGAGCTCTTCAGTAAGGTATCATTTAATGGCAATCGTGATGAACGTAAAATACACAGAGATGAGATAATTTATTTACATATGGTGCCGATATTTAATACATGGCAATAAACATTTCAAAAGAACGATAATTGAATTGACTACGATAGATGTTGGTGCCAATTTTTAATTTATGTGTATTTGCGATTATATTTTAATGTAAAGTATTTCATATATATTTATTTATGGATAATATTCCTTGAGTGAGTGTTTTATATGCAAGGAGAAATTTAATTTGGATTTGTAAATAATATAAATTTTCATAAATGAAGGATTATGTTGGTCATAAAGTGAATTATCATTTTATGGCTCGAAAGATTGATTCTTTATAAATTGTTGTGGACGGATTGACAAAATGTGTGATAAACCAGATTTATGATTGTGATAATGACTGATGCTGTACAATTTTTTAAACTTCTTAACCAGTTTTTTATAGCTTTCATAAAATGCTCTGGTAGAGTTTGTCATTGTTTTGTTCACGTATATAATATTGAATGCTTGTCATTCAAACGAAAACGCTTATATTTGCACAATTTTGCATGAGTGCAATATCAATATATTTTGTACACTCCACCAAAGATTTTAATTTCCGAACGTAATTTGCAACCTTTTCATTTAGATATTTTAGTTTATAATTTTATCCTTTTTTACTGTGATTCATAGTAATTATAAAAACAATTTTATTTATAACTGTCTGATAACTATGGATACTAACGATTGAGTGCACATATAAAAACGAATTAAAGTTTATATATTTTTATTTGATTTTCCGATTTTTTTCTTAAATTTGCTTAAACCAAGTTTACCTCATTTACAAATGGTAACTTTACTTTCGATATTAGTTAACATATTTTCATTTTGATTTTTAAAAAGATGATTTTAAAGCAATTTTAATATTGTAATTTTCTTTCTAATTGAATTTCATGATATCGATATTGAAAATTGATGAAATTGCCATATAGAATTACCCAGTATTGCTTGCGTGTAAACATTTTAATGTAATCGTATTACCTTTTAATGACTAATAGTTTGTCGGAAAGTCACTACAAATAAGACTGAATATTTGTAGCATCGCTCAAGATATTGATAGTGAAAAGGAATGATGATAAATTGCACATATTAAAGGTTTGATGTACCTGAAACCAATATTTGACAATACGTATTCTGTTGAATGTAGAGTTTAAGTGAACCAAATGAAATTTTATGCTTTTTTCATAATTTAATAATATATTAACGGATTATTGAAAGGTCGAGATATAACCTTTATCAGAATATACCTTATAGCCAGTCAAAAGTGTGCACGTAAACGTAGCTTTTATACGAGTCTCAGCACTCAAGCGTGCCATTCAATTAATATAAGTTTTTTTTAATTAAAAGAATTACTAATGTTTAATTTTTGTTCATATATCATATAGTTACAAACATATTTAATGTTTAATATGATAATGAGATATAAATATTATTTGGAGGTAATTTTCTATTTTTGAAATTTTAATTAGTTTTGATTTAAGCATGTTAAATTAATTTGGAAAACATTTTATTTGAAGTTCATTAAAACATTTTTAATTTTATCGTGAGGTTATGGTCTGAAATTAAATTAGATATTTTATTTCTTTGAACAATATTTTGGTTTTTTACGTCGTATTTAATTTTAATATTTTCTCCACATATTTTATAATTAAATTTGTTCCTTTTTTATGAATCTATACATGTGTTAAATTTTATAGTTCATATAACTAAAACAAAATAATTATGGTATCCCAAGACTTGTATATATGTGTACAGTAGAAATTAAAATTGTACATAGGTAATGCAACAGTTTCGATGAAAGTTAGAAGAGTGAATGATGATGATGATATATACGAAATTCAGTTATTTTTGTTTATTTCCCAACCATTTGTATGATATGATTTTCACAGTTTTATTGAATCGAATCGATAAGTTTCTGATGGAAAAATTAAAGTTATTATTTAAATACCAAAACATTAATTTGTATGAATGAAAATCTTAAGTTAGATGATAGCGTGATTTCAGTCATGAAAATGTACAATTATGATGTCAAAGACTACTGGCTTATAATAGTTAAGGTAAATGACAGTTTTGTCATTTTACATAAAACATATATTTCACCTCCTCGAATACAAAGATTTTGGAAGTCAGCTATCCAATATTGCGAATTTTATTATTACCTAGTGTGTGATGCTTTATGACAGTATTTTTATCCCGGGGTGAACTAGTCTTATACGTTCAATAGCTATTTTTAATTTGGTGAAATACTTAATTTTACATATGATAATTTAAGTTCATGTGCCATTTAGAATTGACTTATTCTGCTTTAAAAATCTCGACATAGTACATACTTTTTTCAAGTAATTCAATGAATATTGAATACACAAAATTTCCAGGAATTATTTTCATGATAAACGTCATTTTTGAAAAGTTTTATATGAATATAAAGCTCATAGCTGCATCTATCTTAAGTCATTGTTGGGAAGTTTCACACTATTCAGACATTTTTATAGTGACTTAAATTTTTTTTTTGTAAATATTTTCGTATCCATTAAGTATCATAGCTATTTTAACTGTGGCAATTTTTGCATTTAAGAACTTATGCGCTTATTATTTTAGGTCATTAATCTCAGAGAATATACTATACATTTAAGCATACTTATACAGATGTGTTAACGTAAATACGTCTAATATTTTATAATGTTTCAAATTTAAATTTTTACATTTATCGGTTGATTCATGATCAACTTGTTGATAGCTCAACTGTAGACATTGTGTTCTTTTTAAATTGATTTATTTTATATCCAAATCGTATTGCCTTTTTTTATTTCTCCATACATTCAATAGAACAGTATTAAATTTTCTAATTTTTCTCCCAATTATCCACGTTTTTCATATTTTATCGCAATTTGTATTTATGTTCTTGAGAATTTTATTTAGATATTTTGTTGAAAAAAAATCTAATTTTTATTATTTTGTGATGCACATAATGATGTTGGGCTATTTATCGAAATTTTATTTGTATTTTAATTGTTCGGATATATTATGCATAAGGATATTCTTCTTAAAATTTATTTAATTTTATGAAAAATTTAAAGAGGAAAACGAAATAAAATTTGAGAAAGTCATTTTGTTGTTTTTTTTTAATTTTATTTTATTGTCACCTTTCCCTATCCTGTTCATTGAACACCAGTGAGAATTTGTATTACCATTTCATGGCAAATTCACAATTCCACAATATTTTTGATAAAAGTGATATTTAATTCAATCAATAAAATATTATAAAATCTGAAATAGAATTATTTTCTTTTAATAAAAATGTAATTCTTTTAAATTCAACCCATGGTATAAAAATCTATCAACAGATGAAGTACGCTCTCAGATATTTGCGCAAACGACGCTACAATCCAGCTTAGAATACAATCTGCGAAATTTCGAAATAGTACGATCAAAACAAATTATAAAACAATAATTCGATAATTTAACCATCCTAAATCGACGTGTGCGGTACTGTCGTGTGCCAGCGTCACGTGCGCTAGTATAATTTGTGCAAACATCTAACCACCGATAAATTTAAATCAAACTAAATAAGTAATAATCAACAAATAATAAAGAAGCATTTAGGTATTCGATCAGATTGTACATTGCTAAAAAATAAAGGGTACCAATATTCGGCCCAGTATAATGGTGTCAGTTCGAGCAGTATAATTTAGCATTTCGAAATCAAAATATTCTTAATTTGCATAAAGTTGCCAGTAACAAAAAAAAATGATAAAACAACTGAAATCAAAATATTCTTAATTTGCATAATATTTCGTATGGAAATCAATCACATTGTGTATATTATAATGACTAATGAGCTTGCTTCCTGTGAGCTTGCCTCTTTTGAGCTTGCTTCGTGTGAGCTTGCTTCGTGTGAGCTTGCTTCGTGTGAGCTCGCTTCCTATGAGTTTACATACTTCGTGTGCGTTTGCTTCGTGTGAGCTAGCTTCTGGGAACCAAATAAAACATAACAAGGATGACAAATATACTGTTAAGTTGTACAAATCGCGCAGTCGCAATCGGCAAGTGTCAGTCGACATAAGATAGTCGAATTGAGTCGATTGATTTCTGGTAAAATCGTACGAACGAGATGTCTATGCTGTCAGGAGTACGCAACGTGGCCTCGGCCCTCGTGAGGAATGCGCCCCTCCAGGCTCGCTCCGTCACAAACACCCCCATCGCTGTACCCATCCCGGCCAGGAAGAAGGTTCCCGCAGCTGTAAGTATCGATCTAACTCGTTTATTTGTTCATTTATTTCATTTTGGGGTGTTTGGTTAGTGGTCGATCGTACTATTGGACTATTGTGGGTTGTTTTATAACTTTTTTGCACATAACCTCAAACTTACGTAATTTTGACATGGGCCGATTTCGTATGGGATCGATTAGTATTATGAATTTATCTTGTTGGTTGTTCGAGTTTGACGATTTTGGTTTGATCCCGCGTTCATGTCGATGTTATTATGAAATTTCAGAAATTTGTCAATTTTTATTATATTCGTCTTTAATATCTTCAGACCGACTGAAAAAACTGGCATGAAAAAAAAATATTTTTAAATACGATTTTGTAATATTTAAAATTTCTTTCGTGAAGAGATCGATTAGATAAATTGAATGATTATTTTATGTAGATTTAAATTTTTTATTGAATTATTGTTAAACTTCATTCGATTGTAATTATTTTTTATTTCGATTTCAGCAACAGGCCGTTATGGCAGTTTTCATGATGGCCGGAATCTGGTTTACTCCCATGTGGGTCGCTACCCATATCACCACTTACAATGGAACCAAACCAAAGTAAATTAGTTTTTGAAATCATGTTGCGCTTGTGTTGGATTATGCATATTAGTAATATAAATTTGAATTAATAAAGTATCAAAACTTATTTTATTTTGTTTTAATGATCTTCCTGCTTAAACTTTGGGAAAATATTGGGTTTTAAAATAAATAAAAATTATAATTATTTTTCAAATCTTTTATAATACTGATTTTTTTCACCATGGTAAAAGATGAACTTTTCTACCATAAACATTCCATCTGCACAACCATTAATGTCTATTTACATTTATGTCTTCAACTATGTTCAAGAGTTTATGTACATTCACTTGGATTCATTTGATTTAAATCTACTTCAGATATTTGAGCGGTATTTTTGTTAATTCGATTAATCAAATAAAATACATTTTATGTACAAAATTTGCCGCTAAATACAAGATAACCTTAAATACAAGAAACCTTACAAACATTACTTTGCATTAATACATATATTATATTATATGTGGAACAAGGAAACTTATTTATCAGTTCTTATATTTAGTCACAATATCTAGTGTCGTATTTATATTCAACTCATCGGTATCATAAAATAAAATCATTATTCAAACTATACAATAGTCAAGAGGAAAACAAAATATATGATTACATACTTCTAAACATTTGACTTGCAAGATTTTTATCTTTTCATAGGAACAAACAAAATTTTATTTTATATCTAAATTTATTGCGTTACATTTAACTATTATCCATCATAATTGACTTGATTCTGATGGTAATAACGAGACACATTCCAATTTGGGTTACTTTGGACTTGATGACTATGTTGATGATAATCATGCTGAGTTTGCTGATCTAGTCCGAGGTGAACGCTGGCATGATGAGACTGAAGACTACCACCCATAACGGAGCCCCCATGTGCCCCGACACCCAAATACTGTTGAAGTGACAAATGGGCTCCATGGTAATTGAGATGATGTGTTGTATTATACAAGGTGCTAAACACATCATAGTTTTGGTGATAGCTTTGATGTCCAGGAGGTTTAGTGATATCCACAGATGGAATTTGACTAGGTGTGTACTGAGGCGATTTCAAACATAGATTCTCAGGGTTTTCACTATTAACAGTTGCTTTATTAATGTTGATCTGTGCTGATAAGTGGGATTTGGACGTATGATGTTGTGAGAGAATTTCCGTAGTTGCATGGTGTGGTCCATAAGCCATATTAAATAAAGCGTCTGGATCACAAACGAATTTATACACATAGCGTTCGCCTGAAAAATATAAAGAGAGTCACAATTTTTTTTGTTACAATCTGATTATGTGACTGTAAATTACTAACCAGCTACTTTTTGCATTATTCCTTTTTCATAATAATAACGTAAGGAACGACTCAATTTATCGTAATTCATTGCAGGTCTGTTTTTCTGCATGCCCCACCTTCGCGCTACCTATAATATTTAGATAGATTATATTTATACGAATTTTTTAATGAAGATATATTTTAATATTGTTGATCCATTCACTTCTTCGGGCTCCAGCAGCTTAAATTCTAATCCTCTTCCAGTCCAAGCAATACATCCACCAGCTGCTGCAGGCTCGTCAAGAAGTGCTACCAGAAATTGCCACAATTGTAACGAACCTCTTCTAGCGCTGGGTCCTGTCGGCCCACTAACTGCATTTGTAGCTTGTAAGAAATAATTTACAATTAGTGAAAATAAATAATTTTATTTAAACAATTTGGATAAGGATTAACTACCAGATGCTGTTGTTGAAACTAAATCTACTCTTGGAGGTGCTGACGATTCACATCGAGTACTAGAGGATACTAACACTTCTTGCCTACTGTTACTGATACCTATAATTCAATCATAATGAACAATTTAAATTGAGATGAGATCTTAAAATTAATGATATACATGTAGAGATAATGATAATCGATGGAAATATTGGAATTCATTTTATTATTCAATTTAATACACAATGAAATATTCACAGGATACCCCAACAATTATCGTAATCTCTTTAAAAAATTAGACCAACCAATTCAAAGATTTAATCTCACCTGCTTTATCATTCCATCCTGGTTTTTGATTTCCTGCTTCTTCAGAATAAGTCCTACCAGCATCTGTACTAGAAACGATACAAGAATTTCCAGGACTAGCCAATATATTACCTCTACCTACAACTGCCATACTTCCATCGTTCTTAGGACTTTGAACATCATACACAGTTTCACTCCTCGAACTACTTATTACCATGCCGTCGCCTGTATTAGCCCTATCCTCATCTCTAGCTCTCCCGACTTCTTGATAATCAGAAAAACTGCTCTTGGAAAACTGATAATAAGGATCACCGTATTGGCAATGGGCTTCTTTATCGTTGGAAAACCTAACGTGTCTATTTGTATCTTGATCGTTACTGCCATTCAACAAGGGCGCATAGCTACAATGTCTTCCGAATAGGTCGTTATACGCATAATCTTGCTTTTGATTTTGCGGCTTAGAACCGTGATCCTGATTCGGAAATTGGGGTAAAATTTGGTAATTCGTCGCAGGAGCTTCTTTGCATGCTTGGAAAGAGAAACTGTTGTATGGTACTGGCTCGCTGGGTCTATTTTGTTCTGGACAATTAGACGCTTGTACTCCAGCCGATAAGGCTTTGTAACAACTACCCTGAGGCATACAGCAAGCTTCGTTCACGGCTACGTAGCTTTCCGAAGATTTCGAAGTGGGGCATTCGACTTCGTTGCCAGACACCTCACATGTATCCGGCAGCTTTTTATAAAAATTAGACGAGCTCACGTTATACTTCCACGACGATTGTGGAACCTCAGAGTCTGTAGAAATAAACAAAATTGAATATTATCAAGAATTAATTAAATGATATTTACATTTTCTATATTACAATCACATTTTTTGTACAATAAAACGTTATATGAACGCAAAGTTAAACTTTAAAATATTAATAAGCTCGAAACATTCGGGTAGATGTTGAATTTTAATGATGTTTTTTTTTTTTTTTGAAAGTCAACGAAATTCTAAATTCTGTTGGGCAACAAAAACGATTCGTTGAAAAATTCAGAATTGTGTAGCATTCGAGAAAAGGAGAACAACGCCGTCACTAATGGGCCGTCGTTATTAATTAACGATGTCGGGGGGCGGAGCCCTATGATGCGATCCTGCGCCCTCCTCATCTCTACATACATATCCCCCTTAGCCGTCGACCATGAATGTTTAAACAACAGCTCTGTAATGCAACTTCCGATACAGCTTTTGTTTTCTGCACCCTTTCAGGGCTGTCTATTAATTTTAATTCCAATTATTAATAATGATTATTTATATATCGATTTCAAAATTTCACAATATTCACTTTTTGATATTCCTATCGTGTTATTAGTTGTATAACTTTGGTGATCAATGGGAACTGATGTATAATATTTGACTAGATTATTATTATTTATATTAAAAGTGAATAATGATAGAAAAATAAATATGTAGAATATGTAGATGATAGAATATGTATCGTTACTATATGATAAGTATTTTTTGGAAATATCGAAAATTTTACGTATTTTTCTGAGAATTGAATATTGATATCGTACTGAAATACATTATTTCAGGTAAAATATCATATCCATAAAGAGATCACATCATGTGTCACTTAACTTCAGTAAGAAGTGGGAATCAGAAAATTCAATATGTCTAATTATTAATAAATTTTATTACACATGAACTCATTTTAACTTTTGTTTTCTAAAAATTTTCGCCACATTTTCCAATGATATTAATTACGAATTCTAAAAAAGTTTGAAAAACAATACTAATTAATATCAAAATCAATGTTTCGTTGGCAGCCCTGTCTGTGATATTAAACGTAATAATACTTTGGCATATCCCCGGGGATCTGATAATCCCGGAGCTCGGTTAATAATGTAGCGATGTAATGCAAACCACTTCATTCACGAAAAAAAGCGCGTACACACACACATATACCCTATGCATATTTGATTGTCGAAAGCTCAACGTACGGTCATGGCCGAAAACGATTCGTTTAATTTCATTTCGCTTCAGCGTCTACGAAACGTTGACTTTTGTATTAGCTTTTTTCCGCCCTTTTTTTCTAAACGGGCATGACAGATACGATTTTCCCTGGGGGACGGAAACAAACAAACGGGGCGAAAATTCGAATAGGATCGGATCGAAATTGTGACTTTTTGGGGCGTTCAACAAGTTCGTTTAGCAGGTGAATCAATCTTTAGATATTTCACGTTTTTTCGGGATTTATAAATGACAAATTAAGGTAATTTCGTAATTAAAATTTATATAGTATAATGGTTAATCAATTGATCATATATTTAAAATGTAAATGAATCTAGTTGAATGTATCTATAACACATATGTAAAATATACAAATGAAATGTTAATTCGCATGACTTAACAAAACGAATTTTAATTTACAAATATACCTTCGTTTTGAACAGAAATGTAAATACCGTTGGTAAAAAAAAGAAAACACATATTCATAAACGAAATTCAGATTTGTATATAAATCGGCATTTGCAAGTCATCACAATTAAGCTAATGGTGTGGGGCACATCAATATAACACAACAATGGAATCAAAGCAAGAATTATTTCCATCGCATATTTCATAAAATAAATATGAAAGCACGTTCGATTTAATCGTACGAATACAGCCATATTGAATTACATCACATAAATATTTTCACGATAAAATATTCGATATGATCTAATAAAAATTTACATATCAAAATATTAAATGCAAATCTATTATATTTCGATTCAATTGCTATTCATCCGACGATCTCTTTGATTGACACAGAATCAAAATGGCGTCGCGTAGATGGGGCGAATTTCATATTCACAAAACGTCTTCTTTCCTTGAAGTGATCGTGATTGTGAACCGAAAAATATTTGTGGAGTCATATTTTACACCACCTGGAATATCGTATCTATCGCACTATTCAAATTCTTTTTTGGGGCAGCAAAATTTTGGATTTCGCATTTACTTACCACATTCATTCTCCCTGTCAACTGGTTCTTTTTTCACGGTCACCGATTCGACTTCAGATGGTACTCTTTAAATTAAATATATGAATTAGTAAATATATTTACAATGAAGTAATTAATTATTCGATCAGTAAAAAATATATAACATAAATGGCCAGTTGAATGTAATAAAGATTAAAGATGTTTGGAATAAATTGGATAAGATTTGTTTAAAATTGGAAAAGGATTGAAGACGGCTTCATCTAGTTAAAAATGATGGGGATATTTTGAAGAGAAGCCTACCATTCCGATTGTAGGCTTTCCTTTGGATGATGATAAAAAAATGCACCCAAAACTATTTTTATACGGTTCCGGAATTATACGTAATTCCAATTTCATTAAAATAACCGATGTTTTCACTTTAACACTGTATGAAAAAAATGTATTATTATGCCATAATGGTATGATCCGGAGTAAACCAGCTTATTATAGTAATTCAATTAAAATTTGCGATGTTTTTAGGGATTTCATATGGCGAAATTTTGTCACATTTACACATTTTTCGTAAATAATATTTGAATGGTACCTCCATCCAAATGTACTAATGGAAACTATCTTCAATTTTTATATGGCCACCATACATTTTTTTGCACAGTAAGTCTCTGGAACATATCCCTCATATAAAAAGAGACTTGGGTGTATGTTCAAAATATTTTATCAGTAAAAAAAAGTCAGTTGAATGTAATAAAGATGAAAGACATTTGGAATAAATTGGATAAGATTTTTTTTAATTGGAAAAGGATTGGAGACGAATTCATCTATAATATAATAGATAAAAATGATGGTGATATTTTGAAGAGAAGACCATTTCACTTGTAAGCTTTTGAATGGTAATAAAAAAAAATAACCGATTCCACGTAGCAATGGCCGCGGAGCAATCGACTCCCGAAGACGAACAATCGGCGAGGCTCTCGGAAGACATATCCTCACGAAGTACCCTGAAGATGGACCGTCATCACCGTCGTCCTCGTCTTCGTCGTCTTCTCGACCACCATCGTCGCCACCTTCACATCAGCACCTGAAAACCGGCTGCTATAATCCGAATCGATCGCGGGTTCATCCCCCGTTTTTATATTGGATTCGTTACACAAACACTCCCTTTCCCGGGGCTAGATTTTTTAATAAAAGCCGAATTCTTCAATAAGAGCCTATATTGACTCTTCGCGTTACGTTAATCGGTGGAATAGCAAACACGGAGTGTATCATATTGTTGTTATATTATGTTGAGCAATCTGTGTGTTCTTGGAACGTTTTTTTTTGTTAGGGATGTTTGTCTTTTATTACGTACAGGATGCGGCTGAAAGTGGTTCCGTTGCTTTGTTGTCGTTGAAAAACGCGAATATTGGAAATGTGTGTCGTGAATGTATAATGTGTTAAGTCTGTTTTCGATTATGAATAAAAATGTATGATGAGGCGTGTTGTGTAATAAGATGAAAATTAAAAATATGTTTTTTCACCAATTTTTAAAAATTGTTTTTGTTTATATTATATTTCTTCTAGTGGGTAAGCTAATTAAGTATCAACTAATGAGTTTTCGAAAAAAAATAAAAATAAAATTTAAGAGTTGTTGACAACTAGAGACCGAAATATTAATGGTTTTCAATAATCGTTACTACAGCAATGATTTATATTACAGATAGACGGAAATCGATTATTATTATACAGGTGGTCGAAAGGTCAAGGATAAATTTTAAAGAGGGCACGTCACGTTATTTGGAAAATTTTAGATTATACATACCATACATAGTTATTCAGTTATTATTATTTTTAAGAAAAAGTCTAAAATCTTGCGCTTGCGCACTAATAATTTCCAAATGAAAGGTATTATTTCAGACAAACCTTATTTTCTTGTTCGTTTACTGTGTATTTAATCCTTAAATAAGAATACAAAAATCTATATCAGCAAAAAACTATGATTAATAAACACATGATTAATTACAAAAAAATAATAAAGCAAAGGGAAACTAGAGTTTTTTTTTATATTTCTTGTTTAAAAAAAACCGAAATCCAAAGTTTTCAAATATTTTAAAAAACATTTCTGTTCAAAGCTCTTCTGATTGATGTATAAAACACGTAGATACATATCTATCCATTCCAAAAATTCGTATTAAAAAAAAACTTATATCTAACAAAATTTACTTCAACAGCAAATCCTGTAAATTAAATTTTGAACTTTCGCTAAAAAAAAATCAGAGAACGATACGGCAGGAGACGAAATATTAGCAATCTATTATTGAATGAACTGACATACTAAGAAATCCAAAAATATCGAAAACAACTTCCATAAAAAACCAATACATTCAATTTAAAAAAAACATAAATACACCCCCATTGCACTCACCATCCATAGATACCAACCTCAAAAGACAAAAGGCAGAAGACACGCAGTTCGCTACTTTCCTACCCTCAGTACAAGCATTGTCGATAATAAGAGGAAAAACGTTCGACTGGCAGGCGGTATCCCGTCGCGAGCACCTTTCATGGCGCGAGATCAAAGGTGAGTGCCGTTGACAGCAGAAAGACACCGAATTAACGGCACAAGTGTACACTGACATCGCAAGGAAACTTTCTTTATGGTAGGAGGCGTGGGTGCGCCTGTTGGAGCCGGCTGAAGCCGGGTTCGAGCCGTCGGGGATGGTTCTTTCGATGGTTGTTTGTGTTTTTGGATTTTGGTGTTTGGAGTTGTGGGATGTTGAGGGGTTTGGGTTTTGTTGGAAAATTTGTATGGGAAGTGTATGGGATGTTTTGAATTTCGTATAAGAATATGAGAATCTATGTAGTTGGTTGGATTTTCCGGAATTTTCTTTTTTTTCGTAATTTATATAATATTAGAATTGGGGAAAAAATGTATTAAAACAAATTAAATACTTTTTCGTAGAAAAATAATATTTTTAATAATACTTTTTCGTAGAAAAAGTATTTAATTTTTTTTTTCGTAAAAAAACCACTGTTAATAAAATTTACAAGCTCTAAAAAGTGATATTTTATTTTATTTTAAAATTCCTTATAGACATTTACTTATATCTCTGTTGCAAAATAGTACCGATACAACTTTTCTACAAAATAATCTTGAAAAACTAACATTTTTTTCAAAGTTTGTAACGTGGCAAAAATTTTGACATCTTGACATTTTTAAAATTTGAAATTTTGACTTCAGCGACTAACCGATAAGCGGGTTACAAGTTGAATACTGAATATTGATTGAATACAGTGGAAAATGTTTAAAACGGAATTGAAGGAACCGAAATATGTTTTCGTACTAAAAGAATTTCATGTTAAACGTCATAGTATACGTATATAATAGTATTTTGTCAGGACCATAGTATTATTTTTTACGTTAAGAATTTTCGTATTAAACGATTTCCATACATACATACATACATACATACATACATACTTAATAAAAGTCTGATAGAAGTATATACCTATGTATTGAAATATAGAATATCTCGAAACGAAAAAACTGTTGAATAAATAATGACTCACACATCGAACAAAACGGAAATTTTCAACAACAAAAAAAACACAAATTATTCAATCGAAATCGAAACCTATGCGGACACAAAAACGTGACATTCAAACCGCACAATATCTACAATGAATCTCGACATTTTCCCGAATCGCATTTCAATAAGCGAAAGAAGAATGGGCTATTGTTGGGTTTTTCGATTGTGACGAAAAGTCTGCCGAATGTGGACTAATCTGCTAAATGGAAAAGTAAATATTTTCCCCATTGTAATTGGAGTCCATTGTGCGGTCGCTCTTTCACGCCCCACGTTTTTATTTTTCATTTGCGCCCTGCTCTCTTTTTCCGTTTCGTTTTCAATCAATTAATTCTTTGGATTCGCGCGGTGGAAAAGCGCGCGAACGCAGAATCGTAATGCGTTTATTCTATGTTATTTTCGGGGGGCGAAGCCCTACGCGGGGGCGCATCTCTGAAATCGAATTTGGAGCGCCCCGTCGGCACTTCGTTATCGCGTCCTTATTTGTGGGTAACTCAATACTGGATTTATTATTTTTTCTTGTAGGATAAAATAAACATATGTAACCTCATGCATCATTGATTTTTTTGTAAATGTGTTTTTTATTTATTTATTTAATTAAAACGCAACAGAATATTTATTTTTTATGTCACTAACAATCGTCGAAGTTATGCGATCGAAGCATTGAAGTCGAAAGTTAAATGATTGTAATTAGAAAGAATTGTTCTTGAAGATTTGATCTTAGATAGTTTCCCTTTTTATAAATATATATGGTAGACATGTGATAAGGAAAATTTTTTGAACTTTCGATATTATAAAAAAGCTTTGTATTATAATATATAATATAATATCAACCGTATATGATGACGACGATGATGATGATGATGATATTACTAATTTGTTTGTATTTTCAAACTTATGCTACTTGTATTTTTGCAAGATCCTAATTGATACTGTGAAAAAAAATTATGAAAAATTACGAAACGAATTTCGAAACGTTTTAAGAATATTGCTATAAATATTTAAAACTAATTTAAAAAATAAAACAGCCTGTACTTTTTATTCGATTATCAGTTCACTTTTTTATTTCAAATACAAATTTTTCTTTAACACAAAATCAAATTTCAATTTGAAATCACACCGAAAATAAAACAGTCAACGAAAAGCGGTAGGTACAATTTACCGAGTTTCAATTACTCGAGAGAAGAAATCCTACCATTTTTTCCATCTTTGTTTATTTCTGCTCTCATATTTTATTCAATGCAAAGATTTCATCCAGACTAGACGTTCCCAAACCGGAAATGTGTCTCTCCCGAACGGGAAGCTCGTTCCGGAAACAGGAAGACGACGGCTTTCCAGAAAGCGGCAATCTACCAGACGAAGTCAAGACGGCGTGCCGCAATCGAATGTCCTACCCCTCGACAAATTATTATATTCGATAGAACGATTTGCGTATTCGAAAACGAAAGATTTGCACTCTAAACTCATATAAAGGTACCCACACACAATATAAAATTCAATACTAAAATAGCTCCACAAATCTCTGGGATTCCATATTGTATGTGGGCGCTATAAGATTGATTCAAAATGTGAGGTTACCAATAAAACTAATCGTTTCTAGTTCAAACCACGAATCGATATGATTAATGTCCGAGTTGGAATTAGCGGTGCATCGGGGTGCGGCGCCCCCCGTCGGTAATGCGATAGTAGCGGCCCCCATGTAGGGCTGCGCCCCCTCGCAAGGTAGCGATGGCTAATGAGCCCCAATCGTGCTGATTGACCGATCTCCCGCTGTTTTGGGACACCTTCATTGTCTAAATGTGACGTGTGAATTGATGCAGGTTGGATTTGAGTTTCTGTTGTGTTTTTTTATTTGTTTTGAAAATGAAAAATCTGATTATGAATACAAATAATAATTATATAATATTAGAAATTATTTTTTATATGTTGATTTAATTTATCAAGAAAAAATTACCGAATTTTACCAAAATAAAAAGAATTTTCAACATCCAAATATCTCCAATTTAGCAGAACATTATAAATTTTGTACAACAGGTATTACAGGTAATTTAATTTATATTATTGATAATACTGAAAGTCAATTCTTACCAAAAAATTTAAGAATTCTATTACTGGTAACAGTCATACTGGTTAAGGAGGGAAAATTTACCGTAACTTTCATTTAATGGTATTCCAGTATTTTTTTTATTAATTACCGGTTTACTGGTAAATTCAACTTTGTAGAAAACTGAGGAAAAACCGGAAAAAAGAACGAGAAAAAAACGTAAATCTACACGACTCAAGATTTCTTCAAAAATACAAAATAAACAACTCACACTCATAAAAAATATACAAAAGATTTTTTTTTATTTACTGGTAAAAAATAAAAATTTACTCAATAAAATGGGATTCCTAGTTTCACAATCAGTTAAATACCATTGACCTGAGAATAGAGATAATTTTTAGTAATCAAATCTTTACAATTCAAATTCAAATTATACAGTTTTCATTTAATGAAACAACATATAAAACGATTCGAATATAAATTATAATTAAAACAGAATAAATACAATTAAACAAATTAACCTTATCCATCACAGCAACCATTTACAACACAATGTATACATCATCCTAATTGCAAACAACAACCACAACACATACAACTCGACACAAAGAGGGAGAGCAAAAGCGTCGAAGCGCAATCGTTGTTTGCATTGTGTTGGCAACAATGGCGGCCCGCGCGTCGTTCCCGCCAAATTAATTAAGCCCGAAACGGCGGGTATGGTCGCGAAACCGACATGTCGAGGCCTCCGAGCTTCGCATGCCGGGAAAGCAGCGGGTGGGAAAAGTCAATTTCGGCCGGGAAAACTCGCAAAGAAAACGCAGATGGGTTTATCTATGGGGGGCGCGTTTAAACGTTGCGCAATTTTCGATTTATGAAAAGCGTTTGACGGGCGCGTATATGATTCAAAGAGGTTTGTAGTGGGGTGTGTGTGTGTGTGTGTGTGTGTGTGTGATGATGGTTTTGCGGGTCATGGGAAAGTATGGGAAATTTGGAGTTTTTTGATGATGAGGTTTCGTATTCGGGATGATGGTTTTTGATTGAATTGTTTGGGGTTTATCAAAATGATTTTTTAGTTTTGAAATGGTGAGTTTTTTCAAGATTTTATTTGATATAATGTTTTGAAATTATTTAGATCAGGCTTTTCCAAAGGGCCACCTTGGGGACAAAGTGGCCCCCAGTGCTCGTACGAGTGGCCCCTACTTTTCACATAAAAACAAACATAACAAATAGCATTTATTCCGAAATGTACTGATCGAAATAGTTTTATAATGAAATAAATAACTTTACCAATATTTTAATGCATATTGCATTTTGAATTTACAAACGAAATTTTGAAATTTGAATTTTGTAATTGACTCCCGATGTTTGTGTATTTCAGCCAAAGTGGCCCCCGCACACCGAAATTTTGGACAAGCCTGATCTAGATGAAGCTATATGATACTTTTCAGTTTATTTTGTGATTAATTTTCAGATGAAATGAAAATTGACTCATTTTAAATTTTCTTGACTTTTATAATTAGTAATCAAATGACTTTTAAGTAAATAAAAGTTTAAAAAATCTTCAATTTTTTAATGATAAAATTTCTACTAATATTTCCAAGAAAAAAGTTTTTTCAATGAATTTTCAACGACTTTATAAATGAGTATCTGTGTGAATAATAATATATTAACAAAATTTGTTATAAATAACACACAATGTTCTATATTGAATAAAAATTCATAAAAATAAAAAGGTTGAAAAAAACCAAAATTTTTATTATAAACAAATTTAATGAATATTTTTTCAAATTATAAATATAACATTTTATGTGTACGAAAAAAATCTCATTCACTATTGAAAACCGAAACAACAACCCTTTAGCATATTAATTCAAATCCGAATGATTGACTTATAAGCAAAAGCCCCCTCTTCGAAGAACGGCAAATCACTCCGGGGCAAGGGATGATCCCTCCAGGGTTAAACATCCCCAAATAAAATAAACACGATGATGCAATCGTTTAGCAAAGCATCAAATTTTGATAAGGCCCTTTAATGCCCCGTCCGCGGTCACGTCTACCCCTTTACACTGTTTGTCCACGAACAACGCCCGCCATTGTGTTTCAATTAATCCATTTTCCCTCGACGATTACAGTTTATGTGCTTTTTAGCGGAGTGTGTATCGTACGGTTTTCGTATGTGTTTTCACCGGAAATGCATTTAAATTAGGTTTGTTGCGTTTTTTTTGTTTAAAAGGTGGATTTTTCGGGTTGGAAAGGGTGAAATTTGTGTCGTAATATAATTTTTTTTGTCGTGTTGTTAAATTGAAATTGTAGGTTACATACAATGAAAATAATAATTTTAAATAATAATTTTTAATTATAAACTATTTTCAGAATGCCTAATTATTGAAAATTGTCTATCAAATAAATGAGTCTAACAGGGAACAGGATGATTATTAAAAATTTGGTTTATTGCGTATAAACGTGAATATAATAAAATGGCCGATATGAAATTTTTCATTCAAATTGGTGTTGAAACTTTTTGTAATTTAAATCCAATATTTAATCCGAAAGAAATAATATTTATCATTTTATTATGTAAAACAAGGAAAATTTTATGAAAAACTAATGTTAAAATCATTTTGTTTTTGAAAAATTTAATTTTATCGATTTATTCCAAGAAAACTTTTAATAAAAATACTAATAATATGCTATTAAAGATATAGAAAAAGTTACTACTGATAACTTTATATAACCTTTTGCGTAATTTATAAAAAAATATGTTAGAAATTTATGATTGAAAATGATTTTTTTCAATTAAAGAATAATACAACATGTAAGTATCATAAGCATAAACAATAAATTATTTACCAAAAATTAAATATACTAATTTAATACACTACCTTTCCATAATTAAACGCACATATCCACACATAGCACAATTCACAAACAACTAAAAATTCCCAAAAAAAACCAAATAATTTCAAAACCCCCAAATTTTCCACCAACAACAATCAAAAAAACGTCCCTAGCCGCGTTCGAACGCAAAAGTCCACAAGCGACTGGCTCTCTACCCTCCGCGGCACCATTTTTCCCGGGATTTTCCGCGGGGGGCAGGCCCGCGCGACGCCCCGCCCCCCGAAATGAAAATGGGCGCGACCGAGCTTCCGGCCGGCCAATCACAGCTCGGGTTTTCGCCATGGCTTTTCCTATTGGGCGTTGTCGGTTTTCCGCGAGTCGTTTGTTTTTCAGGCTGCTCTTCGGCGGATTTGAGTGCTGTGCGCTGGACCGGTCTCTCATTGGTGGGTTTTGGATTGTTTTATTCGTTTTGATGTTTGTTGGATTTGTTTGCGAATGAATTTGAATTTGCTGGATGGAATATGTTTCCGATTTGATTTTCATGTGCTATCTGAATAGAAAATGTGTTGAGATCAAGACGCTGTGCGTTTGAAAAATAATAATTTTGGTTAAATGCTTGTTTTGTGTTGTTAATTTTGTATGAAATGTGACGTGAATATTATTAGGAATAAAAATGAGTGGTCGATATCGAAATTTTGAGTAATGTATATAAGTATTTATTATAATATTGGTAAGATAGAAATAAAACTTTTAAATATGGACATTTTTTTTATTTATCATCATTAATAATAAAAATATTTAATGTCATGTGTATAAATTAAATACATATCTATAAATTGATCATTCTTTACAATAATTTAAAATACATCTATTCTGATACTTTTGAAGATTCTTCTACATTTTCGGACTGTTGTTCCGATGCATCATTATTTGATAAATCAGCTGATACACTTTCGGGTGGTGTTGCATCTTTCGTTTTATTTTTTTTCTTTTCTTTCTTATCTCGTTTTTTATCCTTTTTATTTTTCTTAGATTTCTTTTTTGAACCATCAATATCTTCATCTAAGCTATGAATTTTCAATAGTTTTTTATACATTTTCATAAGTTGCTTGGCATCAGTCGCCATAGCTTTTTCATCTACTTTTGGTTCTTGTATAGGATCAACATACTTTGTTGATCCCGTTAACTTTTCATATTGGCTAACAGATCCTTCGATTTCTAGGCAATTGCTTTTCTCTTCAACTATACAAGGTTCTTCTATTGGACTTGGCGGTGGTTTTTCTTCAATTTGTACAACCGTTTTAGCATTGTTTTCTAATTTCTTTTTAAGTTCAATATTTTTTTTCCTTAAAGCATTGCAGAGATTCGATGTTGCTAATACGCGCTGAACTTTATTGCTTTTCAGCCAACGCGCTTTCCATGAAATTCCTTCAGCTGTTTCATCAGTTGGATTTTCACTTTCGGGAGTTTTTTCATTATCTTTGATTTTCAGATCAATTGTAGAATCTCCTAAAATATCTAAATTTTCTCTTTCAATTTCAAAGTCAATTTTTCTACTTAACTCTTCAATTTCTTCTCTAGTAGGTTCTTTAGAGAAAACATTACTAATATCATCTTCTGAATTATCACTTATTTCGAGCACACGATCAAAAGTGCTTCCAGTTTCATGATTGTTGACTACCATTTCAGTTTGTTCAACATTATTAGAGTTATCACTTTTAATTATCGGTTCAGACTCGCTGATTTCCATAGGGCATTGAATATCTTCATTTTGGCCATTGAGATTATCGTTGGAACATTCATTTTGATTATCATTAGTAGGTTGAATATTTTCGCAAGTTTTTTCATTTGGAGGAACTTTTTCAGAATCACTGCTCAAATCATTTTTATTTTCATCATTTATTTCAACTGATGTTTTATTACCAACATTGGGTAATTCATCATCAGAAATACAAAAAATTTCAAGATTTTCCTTAGACGTTTCCTCATTTGAGCTATAACTGCATTCACCGTCAGATTTATTAACTATTTTGTTCATTTCATCATCTAACGAATTTTGAAATAATTCAACCTTTTCATCCAAAATTATTCCTTCGTCAGAAATATTTTCCAACTTCGAAATGTTTTCAGATTTATTTAAATTATTACTAGAATCAGTATTTTTTTGGGTTATGTCATCATCTTTTAATTTCACCCGTTTGCGTAAGTTTTTATTGTTAATATTGTATTTTCTTTTAAGTTTTTTAGTACCATCCAGATCATTATTTTTGCTCGCATTAGTCGAGTCTAATGATTTATTTTCACTATCTTTGTTCATTTCTTGGTCTAAAACAATATCATTAGTTCCTACATTTCCAGTATATGATTTTGGAGATTGAAAACCTTCTAATAAATACATCTTTTCACTATCAGACAATTCTAGAGTAAGTTCATCCGCCTCGCTTTCTCTTCTTTCTCGGACAATTGGTTTTCTTTGAATCACAGGCTTAGCAGCACAAGAATTATTGTTTTTAATTTTTTCAAGAAGTTCTAAATCACTTTGATCAATTGTTGGACTGTTTCTCGATTGTGCCACTTTATTCAAAACATTTTCTGATGCTGATTTTGGCAGACTGCTGGAAGCACTCGTTACACTTTTTGAATTGTTAGCGACGGAGACGAGCAAGTTAGTTCTGTTCAATTTTATTTTCCTTGGTGGCGGATTTTGGGTATTGTTCGAACTCGTTGCAATCGACGATTCGGCAGATACTTTGGCTGGACTACTTCTATTGTTCGGTTGATTTTGAACTGGCTCGTTATTTTTTCGATGTCCAACTACAATGACAATTTCACATTATAGATTTTGATAATTGATATGCATATTAATAAAATTATAAAATTATTTAAATAAACAAATACCATTTTTATTTAATTTATCTGGTGAATCTTTTTCAGTTTCTTCCGATGAACTCGGTATTTCAACAATATCGGGAGGTTCTTCTTTAATAACTACTTCATCTTCATCACTTTCAGATGAATCAGAGTCATCTTTTTCCTCAATTTCTTGAGTTTTATTATCTATAACAATTTGAACGTTAACAAAGATTTAATTTAATATTGTTTGTATATCAAATAAAAAATACCTTTGACTTCAACAGCGGCTAACTGTGCTCTTATAGCTCGTGCTCTGGCTTGCAATTCAAGAAGTTCTAACACGGTCATACCGTTTCCTGATCCATCTTCTAACGTTTGTGATTCATTTGCATTACCTTCTTTTTTGCTTTTCTTTCCTTTCACGTTGATATTTTTGACGTTTTGACTACTTTTACCTTTTTTCTTTGTTAGTTTATTAGTTTTACATTTTTTCTTAGCGTGCTACAAGTATTACAAGACAATAGAATAAAATATAAAATATATATATATAAAATTTATAAAATGAATAATATGATAAACAGCATTACTTTCTTTTTCGACTTTTGATCTTGATGTGATAGAATTTCATCATCAGAAGATATACTATCTAGCGATATTGTCTCCAGCGCTTCCGTAGACGACTCTTCAGAACTATCGGTGTTCGACGGACAATCATACCCGTCCAAAATCGAGTGCAACCTTTTCGAACTAATTCCTAGAACCTTCGAGACAAAAAGACATGTAGACATTTTTCTTTTTAGCCACCATGGCAATGTGGGATGGCCTATTATGCCATGGTGGTATGTTTGTATTTATATTACATGAATGTATATGTATTACATGAAAGTATATGTATTACATGATATGTATTACATGAACGTTATTAAAATCACATTTTGAACACGAACAAACCAAAAATATACCTCATCCAACAACGCCTCCTGCAATTCGTCCAATTTCATATCTCGCAGGCAATCCGGTGCCATAGCGAGCAACTCTCTGTCTTTCAATATAGAGAAAATCTGTTTCATCAATTCTACGCGGTCTTTCACGTAATATGTCAAATCGTGTTCTTCCCGACATGGTATCTGAACTTGTTTCCCTTCGACTTTTTCTAATTTAACATTAATGGGTTTATGTTTAGAGGTTTTCGAATGTGAGGCCTTCATCGTTCGCTCGGAAACGAGATCCAAATCGTACAACCGCCGAACAAAAATGACACGAACGGATGAATGCGAATCGTACAAAGTGGATATCGTCCGAGCCGTGCAAGAGGTCCCCTCCGAGCCGGTTTAACGAGCGATCGGATAACCGGAAAGTGTCCTGTTTACGCGGAAACCGTTTGTTTACCGACAGCGGACGTCGGAGTGCATTTTCAGGTTAGGCGACTCGGCCGACGGGGCCCCCATTTAATAACGAGTGAAGGAAGGCGTCACATTCGTCGCCGGAGTTCGATGAACGTAGACATTTTGTTGAGATCGGAACGTAAACGATTAATGTTTCATTTGACACAAGACGCTACTACGTCCCCTCCCGGCCCGGTGACACTCAGGGTTGCCAATGCTAATATTGTTGAATGCCGTAAATTATATGGGTGCCAATATTCGGCCCAGTATTATGGTGTCAGTTCGAGTAGTATAATTTAGCATTTCGCACAGTAAAGTTGCCAGTAACTAAAATAAAATGATAAAACATGGGACGATATATTGGTCACAGTATTTACATTACAAATTCACAATATATATCAAACGTCAAATAAAACGCCAAATTAGCAACAAAATTACCTTTTCGCCCGAAAAATAGTTGCTAGTATCAAAAATACATTTTTAGTAGTGAACTTATTATAAAAACTAAACATTAGACCCAGTATACATTGCAATGTACAGTAATTTAAATGTTTTTTTTTTGTGGGCGAGTATACGTATTATTATATTTGAGACCATATACTTACATACTATACAAAAGTATAGCGTGGAATAGCATTTTATTTAGTTGGTAGTTAGTCCCTGTCAAAGCTAATGACAAGTAACTGATTTCGTAAAGAAATCAATTACTTTACAATGTTTTGAGATGATCTCATAAAGAAAGACATGTTTTATTTCATCGTATCATAATTTGAGGTTATGTATTGTTGTTATTAAACAAATAGTCATTAAAAATTGCAGATTGTGCGGTAGCATTATATTTTCAAATTTCATTTACGCAAACGTCTGGTCATTTTCAAGCTTTTATTAACTTGACTTTTTTTCATGCGTCTGTGTGCACCTGAAAGCGAAAATTTCAGTTTCAAAACATAAATTGAATCATTTAACCATCGTGTAGTCCTCTAAATATCTTAAAATGTGTCATATGGGTTATTGTCAGCGTGTGCCAGTTTCGTTTGGGCTAATTGTAAAATAATTCGCCTAAATGAAAATTTACGATACTTTTGATAAAACAATTTTAATTCGAACGTAAAAAACGTTGATACAATATTTTTTTTATAATTTACAAATAAAATTTTCACTAGGACAGTCATATCCGAATTTGTTTGTATAAATTATTATATCCTGAACATAATCACAATCCTGTACTACATTTGTTTGTCGATTTTTATATCCTTATCCACAAATACGATTTCTAACTGTCTCTGCAAGTTCCATTTGATATTAGTATCTTTTCCAGCCTTTTCGTCGAATATGTAGGAAGCTTCCATATCTGTAATCAATTAAAATCATATAAATCGGTGTATGTACTTTTGTTACATTAAAACAATAAAAATTACCAATTTTTCTTAGAATGGTTGAATCAAAATCTTTTATATCATTTTCCAACCGTGTAAATTTATTTCTCAAATCTTGCATTTCATCGTCGTAGTAAGAATTGATCCAAATCGTTTCATCCGCGTCTTCCAGGATTCCATCAGGCTCCTTTGTACAAATTATACTTTCGTTATGTATTTTGAAGTATAAAGGAGATTTCGTATTCAAAGCGTATTTTTGATTTTCCTGCTTTTCATTTGCAAGTACCTTTTTCGCTTGAACTTTTTTTTCTTGGTCCCCTGAGGATATTAGTTTTTCATGGGATAGTTTTACTCGTTCCTCCGAAGTTGATGGTTTTTCTTGAGAATCCTAAAAAAAAGTATAATTTGATATTAACAAGAGTCGAGTGTTTAAATATTTATTTATATAATATTAACTTTAAGATTGGTGGAAGATACCTTATTTTCCTGGCAATCATCGTCACATGAAGGTACACAAGTATTTTTTTGTTCGAGTTTCCAGGAAACTCTTAGAACTTTATTATTTATATCGTTTTTATTGTTTAAATTTTCTATAATACCTATTCTTGGATGAGGTAAAGCTGAAAAATGGCGATTAAAATTGAATTAAATGCGCTAGTATTTGATATAGCGTGAAAAGATATCAATGTAATGAACCTTACCATTAATTAACGATTTTGTAGTTGTCTTTTTTTCATTTGATTTAGCAGTTTCATATTCTTCCATAGGCATAAATTCATTCGCTGGTTTTAAATTAACTGCGATTTCAGTATTTTCATTCAATTTTATCGAAGACATTGATAATTTCACAAGTGTCGATACTGATCCATCTTCATTAACATGTATCGGAAAATTAAGTGACATTATAGCACAATTGCGTTTTAAATTTATGTCATCCATCGTGAAGACAGTTATAAAATTTTATATGTAACAAATTATTAGTAGAAAAATTTGTGAAACCAAAATTTTTTCATATGGATTGTTTTTTAGTAAAAATAAACTCGTTCTTTTGTTTCTCGTCGTATTCAATTTTTGATAAATATTTTGTCTTATAAGCTACGATTTAATTACCGTTATAAATTCGAATGAAAATTCGAAAATAATAATTTGGCAATGGTTTTCAGATTTTCTTATATTTTTTCGTAGAAAGTGAAAGTGTTTCGAATTTGACTGACACAAAAATATCAGATGAAAACTGGCACCCAACTTTTTCAGCTATACGCACAAACACGTAATATTTAGGGAATTAGGGGAACCACTGAAAGACTGAAGAGTTCAAAAAGTCACGGGGATGAAAAAAGGTTCCCAACCGCTGATCTGGGTTATAAAAATAGATTTGGGTGTATGTATTTGTAAATGATTTTATCAAAATGATTATAGTAATACTATTTCGAAATTTTTCGGAAATTGTGCGCTAATGTCGGTGAATGCCAGCATCGTGTGCGCCAATGTCTTTTGATCAAACTTCTGGGAACCCTAAACATTAATATGGCTTTTAGTTATTACATTTATTTTTAATAGCATTAACAGTGTACTTGTTGCAATTTTGACCGAACTAACATGAAACTATGAACTATGAGTTCTAAAAATAACACAATAATATTATATTTGTGCTTTTTTTTGAATACGTAATTATTTATCTGTTGCAAGTTTTAATATAGAAACATATTTTATAAATAATAAAACAATAATATGTTTTTTTAAGCAAACCATCATTTTATTTATGAACTAAACTGAAAACACATTCTAATTCACTGTGATTCGAATTTGATTTGTTTCAAAAAAATCTATAAAAACCTAGTCGAAAATTACTATTACTCGAATTAATATTACTCGAAAATTACATATTCATAAAACATTCCAAGTATCGATTACTTCATTTCAATAACATCATTTATCTATCTCACACACTCATTTCCAAATTTACAAACACCCAATACGAAAAACCACCAACCCGTCGCCATCATTAACATACACACAATCAACCGACTTCCATATCGAAACATTTACACCCGATTTCAATATTTTGATTCGCAATACCCGAAAAACCAAACGGACATGCGCGAAAATGGAGCCTGCGCAATCGAGCATCCCCAGCATCCGCATCACATCTCGAGCACGCTTTTTCTCTCCATCCGCACACTTTTCCCATTTTCCGAGGTCGTATCTTCGTTTCGGCGGTTATTTTCCGATTTTCTAACCGCTAGAGTTCACAGTTCGAGCTCTCGATTGATTTTTCCTTCGATTCGACGAAATCGGCGCCAACCCCACCCATTTTAATATTTGTGTGTCAGATAAACGTATACAGTGTATTTGTCGGAATTGATTGTTGATTTTGGTGTTATGTTATCGTTTGAAATGAATTTCAACGTCGCGTTTATATTCACTTTAGTGATGGACGCGAAATGTGAAAATTTTATCGAAACTTACAATTAGTCGAAAAATAAACGATGTGATCTTGACTTTTTGTGATGTGACTCTCTCCCTCGTCTCTACTTACCTCTTCTACTTTTTCTCCTATCTATTGAATAAACCGTTCGTTTAAGATTAAGTGTAAATCGATTAATTAACGTCCTAATACTTCGTTGTTAATAAACGTATAGAAGTAAATGTCAATTAATTTATTTTTATAAATACGAAGTTAATTATATGCAAATAATATAAGATATTTTCCATCTCGAATCGTTGATGCGATTATTTGAGACTCGCTGTTGATCGACATCACGCACAAATTTATTTATAAGTACTGTTATCAATTAAGTTTCATAAAATGGCTAAAAATATGTTCATATGTATGATTATGATTATATCTGTAACACGTAAGTATTTATTAATAGTAATTAAATGAATTAAAGATAAATTGAATCTAGTAATAATTTTTTCGCAGATGTTTTTTCGTCGGAAGGTGATAAATCATCCTTGAATTTAGCATCGTGGAAAAATATGCAGCTATCAAAAGACATCAATGATGAATTTATGAAGATGCTCGACAAAGAGGAAACTCTAGAAAAAATGCACGAAATGTTGCAAAGTGACATAAACGAAATGGAATGGCTAAATAGAATGAAAAATGCCGAATCTTACAGAGACACATTCATCGATAGCGTTACAGATTTAAAAAAAAGAACGAAAAGAAGCACCGCTGAAAAAGAAGTTCGAGTGACCGGCGACACTATACTTCACATAAAAAGCGAAATAAGCGACGTCATAAAATCGGAAACCGATCTGAACGATGTGCTGAAACTCGAGAGAAAGGTGAAGGTGCTGAAAGAGACGTCTGAATCGTACGTAGACGGAATAATGATACACCCTAGCAAATTCGTGTACACCAAAGACAATTCAAATACGGATCATCCGAATAAATCGGCTGAAAGCCTGAAAAAGGAGCCTGTCCCTTCAGTTTCTAATAGACGGAAAACGGCTGAAGTACCTGATGATTACGACGATTCAATAAAGCGGAAGTATGGGCAGGTTTTGAAGTCGAAGCGTGGGTTTTTTTCAGAAGATGAAACTTACCAGGCTGATGCGTCGTTTGTGATTGCTGAGTTTCCAAGTTCTGAAGTGCTATCTGAGTTGAACACGAAACAAATGTTGGAATGTTCGCTTCCTAGTGATGTTTCTAATATCGTCTGGTTCAAAGAGAAGGAGGTCAGGATTATTTCGTAGATTTGTAATGATTTTTTAGATGAAGATAATGCTCATATAATTTTCAGAAGGTGCTGATCTTTGGGAGAATGCAGCTTGTCCGAGATAAACACTTGGTGATCGCAGAGGTCAACAGAGAAGACGAAGGGAAGTGGCATTGTTCTGGAGTAGATAGACAAGGAGAACATGTTCAAGCTGATCCGTTACATTTGGTTGTTTTAGGTAAGCCCAATAAAAAAATTTGATGAAACAATAACACAGATATTCAATTAATTGGTTTGGTATTTATAAAGTGCCTCCGTCTCCACCATATTTGGAAGTATTTGGTAGAAGGTTAGATCCGAGTAATTTATTTTTACCAGTAAAAGAAGGAAGTGCACTAAATTTGTCATGTATATCAGAGGGAGGTAGACCTCCAGCTACATTAAATTGGGATCCAGCTCCTTCAGGAATGCATATTTCAGAAAGCAAAAATCAAGGTATTACAACACCCAAAGAAATATGAATTACCAAACTATTTTCATAATTTATAATTATATTTTAAGGAAAAGAAGGAGCTTCTTCTATAGCGTTGTTGAATGTAATAAGAGAACATCACAACATTACAATTTCTTGTGTAGCTATACACCCAGCTATCGATGGACCTATGATCACGTCTACATTACTTCACGTTCATTGTAAGAAATTTTTAAATGCATTTATATTATTTGATTCAAATTCCTAATGAAATAAGTGTTTTCAGATGCTCCCAGATTTAGCATAAGTAGAGTGCCAGGTTTTGGTTTCCCATTAGCAGAAGGTTCAGCAGTAGCGTTAAAATGTGAAGTGGATAGTAATCCTCCATCGGCACCTCATTGGCGAAAAGACGAAATGGATCCACCGGTGTGTGAAATTATAATGAAAACGTTAAAATTTTAATTTAAATTGTATCGTACTAATTTTGTTATTTTTTTTTAACAGGTTCCTCAAAGTGATGATGGATTTCTTAATTTCACATCTGTCTTGAGAGAAGATTCTGGATGGTATAAATGTATCGCAAATCATCCCTTAGGCAACTATTCATCGATAGGATATTTTCTTAATGTACGATGTAAGTATAGATGAAATATAAAAATTAGATTGCTGAAAAGCATTGTTTATATTTGAAAACTGAATTTAGATGAAACTGATGAAGTTACAAAGTTTTCCACTGATATTCAACATGCTGCAACGAAAGCCAGAGCAAAAGTAGCACTAGGTGGAGCTGTCCAATTGCAATGTCCCCCAGGTAATTATTTACAATAATTTTTATAATAAATGAAATAGATTTTGTAGCAAATAAAAAAACTTTTAGAGAGTTGGGGTTGTTGGGGGCACGCGCAGTCCAAAACTGAAACAGAAGGAAATCCTCCAGAAAACATTGATATGACGACACCTTCGCCAAGAGGGATGCTATACAGAGAAGAAGATCAATTTAAATGTAGAGGTGTAGCGGAACACGAAGCTGAACATTTGAAAATATTACGAGATTCAAACGTAATAGTCAAAGGTAAAACAACGAGACTTTTTAATAAATGAAATAATAAAAAAGTAACCATTTATAACCATTTATAACCAATACAGAGGGTCCATCTGTATATCCAACCAACAGAACTATCACAGTTAAAGAAGGACAGCAAGCTTCTTTGGAAGTGGAAGTATGTTCTGTACCACCACCGTCAAAACTGATATGGTTAACTCCAGAGCGTTTACTTCATATCGGATTATCTTACGGAAACATCATATCTCACAATATTTCTGTATGTATTTATTCAATAGTATATCTCAACTTATTTACATCACATTTATATTAACAAAAATTATCAATAGGATTCAACAAAGCCTGGTTGTATATGGGCTCGTTTGAGTATACTAGAAACTCGTATACGACATGCAGGAGAGTATTCACTGGTGGCACGAAATTCACAAGGCCTTAGTGAAGCTTTGTTACAGCTCGCCGTGCAAGCGAACACTTCTGCTGCTAATAAATGGCCTAAAGTGACTAATCGAGCTGTGTCAAAATATCGTTTAGTTTTGATTGTTTTCCTCCCATTGTTCATATTACACATTTGAAAGAATGTTTCATTTGAACGTAAGATTTATAAAAATTTAATGATTATTTTGTGTTAATTTAAAGTTTCAAAATGTTGAAATTGACTGAAAATCGATTCATGTATTTAAATGTACGTAAGATGAAAAATCAGGTTAATCTGTATGTATGTTATATGAATATTTTGTGTTACTCAAATAACGTTATATCATCTCATTGATGTATTTAAAATATACTCCGTCCTAAAAAAATCTAGTTCTATTATTAAATAAAAACAGATCCCTTATTAAAAAATATTTATTTTATATTTTATAATTGTTAATAATTTAAAATAGTAGAAAAACATTATCTTCTATTAGGTAAGGCTATTATTAAGTTTCTTCCGAGTGTATATAATATAATAGTTACACATGGACATAATACAGCAGTTTGTCTTCAGATTATAAATTTTACGAATCAAACACTAATTGACAAACATTTAGATGTTAAAATTAACACAAAATTGATTTTACATAATAACAGTCAATTTAAATATTTGATAAACTGATCATACTTCTTATTTAACACTAAAATCACATATCTGGAAATGTATACCTATTTCAAAGTATATAACACGATGGTTAAATTCTTATATGTATATTTTTCGAAGATGTTGAGTAGTTGTTATGGCATTACACTGTGGACAAGTTTTCTTCGCGCTGAGAGATGCTAACCAACAGGCCTGTAAATTATAAACACGAATATATACAAAATGAAAAATTATACAATACAAAAACAACAAAAAAAATGTATGGACCTCGCAATGAACATGCCAGCATTGTACAGATACAACCGGTTCAGTGTAAGGGCCGATGCAAATCAAACACTTAGTCTGAGAATAAAAGAAAATTTTCAGCATAAGTTGTATCATTATAATCACAATTTTAAAATGGATATAAAATTTACCTCAGTTCTTTGATTTTTATTTCCTAGCTGTTGCTCTAATTCCCGGATCCTAGATTTTAAGGCTTGCAAAACTATATCATAACAGTTATTCTGTGGAAGAATAAATCGATTAAAACATGTTATAAGGAATACTTCAAATATATAAAATGACAAAAAATCAACTGACCGTGTCTTTTTGATCAGTTCTGCTAATGCTAGTAGAAGATTCACCATCATTAGGTTTATTATCACTATAACTAAAATTATTTTCTGCAAATTCTGAGCCATTCGTAACAGTTTCGACAGAAGCCGATAAATTTTCAGTACTAATATCCATACTGTCTTCCTATTTTTGATAAAAAATATTTTTTTTTTTATTTTACATAATTTTAAATATACACAACTAAATAAAAACATACCCGTGGAGCGATTCTACTTGGAGAATATTGTGGAGGTCCATATAACAATACATCTTCGTCCCCATCTACAACCTATCAATACAAATTAAATTTTAATAATAATTTAATCAAAAATACAAAATAAAGACAATCGTTTACTAAATGGGTATCAGTGGAAGCTCGTCGAACACGCAATGCTCCATGCGGAGGTTCTCCTCCATCTTGCAATTGCAAAGCTGCAGCACGAACTCGTACTTGAGAACACCATTCATATGACGTACCAAAACCCAATTCATCAGCATTTTCTTCGCCCTATTAAATAAACAAAGGTATAAATCAATTGCGAACTGAAAAAATTAAGATATATTTAAAAAAAATTATAATTACCTCTACATCGATACTTTCATCATCATCATCGTTTGATTGTGAAGATTTTCGAAGACATGCATCTACATGTGCTTCAGCACTGCTTGTAGAAAGACGACGTCCACATACAGGACACGAAACAGTTTCATTTCGACCTCGACAAGCACGTAGTCTCTTCTCACGATTTCTTTTCACTCTCTATAACAAAAAGCTTATTTTTAATACAAAATCAAATAAAAGAGCATAGCAATTCCAGAAAATAATCTAATAATCTAATATTGTGACGCTAAAACTTTCATTCGATCAAATCGAATGAAAAGCCTCATTTATATATAAAAAACGAAAAATGTACTTCGTAAACATCGCTTCCCGTGCACCCTGATGTGTCGACCTCGTCGCTGGTACCCATCCCGTTGACGGTAGTGACGCTGGTGCTGGGCGTGCCGCTTCGACGCTTTGCCGGCGAAGACGTGAGCCTCGCCAACCGATCTAGTTCGACCGTGAGATGAGCGTGAAGTTCGCCCGGTCTCAAAGTACAACTGCACACGGGACAGCAGGGCAATTCAGATATGCGACGGCGCGAACGCACACCGGACACGGTCTCTTCTGGACTGCAGTTGCCACTAGTTTCCCCGGCCATTGTTAAGTTTTGCGACAGGGAAGCCTCCACCTGAGTGGGCTGGTACGACGCCGACAGAAACATGGCACAACATCAGAGCGACAGTTTATTTTCTTGCCGAGAGAAAACTTTTCATACCTAGTATCTGAAAATTCATTATGAAAATTTATTAAAATAAATACATAGTACAGTATAAAAGGGGAGTCATATATTTTGAAAATAATTACAAATTATACTTAATTATGAAAATTAAATTGCGATAAATGAAAGTTTAGTTGGGTATCAGCGTAGGTGAAACTACGAGAGGCAAATTTATGTTAACTGGGATTTCTATATTTAACTTTTATCTAAGCAACCGTAAAGGACTGCCTTTCAGGGTGTAAGTATATGGAATGTTAGGCGAAGAAAATTTATGGGAAAATGTCTTTTTGCGAACTAATCTAAGCGTCAAAGGTGCTGAACGTATAAAAATCGGATTTTGAGGAAGCAAGATCAATATTAAAGTTGGGAGAATAGTTGGGAAAAATTTAAGTCGAGATGTATCATACAATCCTGAATAAATTCTTTGAATTTACACGTATTCTTTCAAATGAAGAACAATATATTTGTACATAAATATGAAGTTATATTTCAGTCCACCTAAAAAAATCCTGACTACAACCGTATTTTGTACAATATTGAAAATTGTGCAGTACAGCATACAAATTCAATAAAATATTCCATTGTATGAAAATAAAAATATTTTAGTACTCATTTTGATGAATTAAAAATTATATGAATTGAACTGAGCTGTTCAGGTTTGATCACATTTACATAATAGACTTAATAAGTGTACGTTTAAAATCAAAAGTATTAAATCTAGAAAAAAACATTTAAATTACATTATAAAACGCGTTGAAGGTAAACGAAAACCGAAAGCCAACAACGACTAGGTTTAGTTTCCGAAAGCATGAACCGAATGCGCAAATTTAAAAATCCGATATAATGGACGATTAGGAAGTTGGGTAATATTGCAGTGGAGCTAGTGTAAACAAAGCGATTGTAATCTGAACGCATCAGTGATACGGCTTCGTGATCGGCACGAAAACGGTCATCAAAGTGTTGTAGATTGACCTACAAGTTCAGTCAGCTGCGTGTAGCTGATCTACACTCGGCGTATTATCAGATCGATTTTCACCATTCGAGTTGACGAACGGCCGGCCGTAGACGCTAAACACTGTGCTTGAATGACACTCGGTTTAGTGTTGCCATATGGGAAATATGGTGAGCGGACGATTGCCCAAACGACAATAGAACATGATATTAGAGCAGTTTTCAGACTTTTTCCCAAACGACAATAGCACATATGGTTACAACACCGAGCATGGAACACAATACGTGAAAATTGTTCAAATACGATGATTAAAACAAATTATAAAGCATTCATTGGATAATTTGAGCATCAACCAGTACTTCAATTGCCCTAAAACGTGGCATGTGTGTTAATTTCGGTGTGCGTCAGAGTCCTATCTGCTAGTGTCGTTAAAGCAAACGTCTGGTCATCCACTAGAACACACCGACTGTCGTGTGTTCTACTGTTCTTCAAGTAAACTTTTGGGAAGCTATAGTGTGAGATTTTCAGACGGATTTGTAAAAAATATAGTATGTAGTATGTAATGAGCCATAAATATTCATATTGAAATAGTCTGAAGTATTCAATATTTGAAGTATTCGTAGAAATGTAAACGGTTAAATTTTCGAATTAAGAATATTGATGCGGTGAGTTAATTTCGTTGTTTCGGCCGGCTAAAAAGTTCATCTCGTTACTTTCTTGACCAGTTGGGTCGACGTCCTCGTGTCAGCCAATATGTTTATGTTATAAGTGCATGGTTTTAAACTTATAACATTTTTAGTTTTTATATTTGATAGTGCCATATTCTGAAAATGATTATTTTTCTCATTATTTGTTATATGAAATTAATATACTGTATTAATTTGAATGGTAATTTTGTATTTTGATTCACTTCATCGTGTTGCGGGTGGGCAGTGCCGGTTATAGGTCCCCGCGCGAAATTTCTATTCTGCTCTCTTACTATTTCATTTTTTTAATGACTGTACAGTACTCTCTCGATCATCCGGGTTTATTCTGGGAATACGGGCACGGATAACCGGAAACAATCTATTTTTTTATTTTTTTTTTATGTCCGGCTTGTTATGTTTTAGGTATTACCTTAGAAGCCTTTCGGCATGTAGCATTTTCGACCTTACAATTAGAGTCATTTAAGTAGAGTCGAAATTAATTATGTAAAAATGCATGTACAGGTATCCCCGATTTACGCGGTACTTGTTTTACGCGATTTCACTTTAACGCGGTCAAGCAAACAATTTTTTTAATTAATTAATTAATTAATTAATACAAATGGTAAAAATACTTGCATATTATTTGTTTTTTTTTTTTCATTTGTAGTATATTTTCACTAAAACATATTTTTACAGCCCTACAATGTCAAACGAAGCTAAAAAGCTGCCGGTCAAGAGAAAAGTCATATAATTACAAACAAAGATCGAATTTTTGAATCGCTTACAAAGAGGAGAAAAAGAGTCATTTGTTGCTAAAGCTTATGAGATGAGATTTTATTTCGTTTTTTATTTAATTTAATTATATTTTTAATCTTATTTTAATTTAAATTTATTTTTTGTTAGACTTTTTACGCGATTTCCTGAACCAATCTTCCCATTTAGTATAGACTTCATATCTCAATTTACGCGTTTTTTTTTGCCCTGGAACCGATCTCATTTTTTTGTATGGGTACATACACTTTTTTTACGCGATTTCAATTTACGCGGGTTTTCGCGGAACGTATCTACCGCGTAAATCGGGGAATACCTTTTTTTGTATTGTAAAAATTGCAGGAACGTCATTTGAGTGGGCAGTCGCCCTCCTAAATTATTGGGGTTCGAATAATTTTGAGAAGTGTCGAATAATTTTTGGCCTGCCCCCTCCCATTGGAAAAATCTGAAATGACGTCCCTGAAAATTTTTTCGAAAATTTGTGCAACATTGAACGTACCTTAAAATTTAGCATTACACCACTGCTAATCGGTAGTCGCCCACTTAACCATTCGCCGACCGGAAGCCACTTTCGAGGTGTTAAAATTCAGGTTTTAATTCGTATTCCATAAAGCGGAATCGTATCTCAGGTTGGAGTGGTTGTGTGTGGACCGCGCAAGAACCTTGCATGGTTAGATGGGCTACAAGGACATCCATAATAATAAAAAGCTTGAAAAAACTAGATGTTCGAAATCGCCGTGTGCTCACCCGTGGGCACTTAATAGCCTAAATAAGTAGTCGAAAAAGATTCGTATTTTTCGTTAATTTGAAGTAAATTTAAAAATGGATCATCGAGGTTGTCACTCAAGATCGATTTAGTTCAATTCTGTCTTATAACTTGCTTCAAAATACGAAAATATTAATTTTATTATGTATTATGTGTGTTTGAAATGTTAACCCTTTATTGCATGATTTTTTGAAAATAAAAAAAAATAATAAAATAACGTTCCTTTGACTGAAGTTATTATTACAAAAATAATTAAAAAAATCTAATGTAAAGTTTAATATCAAAATAATAGAAAAACAGCAATGTAGCAAAATTGCTACATCATGCAATGGTTAGTCAATATAAAAATAAATATTACGTATTTCACTTTTTTTTTTGAGGAAAATATAAATATAAATAAAAGCATTAGACATTTTACATACATTTATTATTAAAAAAAAAAGACCACAAAAATTAAAAGAAACATTTTACATACTTATCCTATATATAAATTTACAAAAAAAAACTTTTTTGGATGAAATATTAATTTCTCCCGTTAACTGATTGACTGATTTTCTTGATCTTCTTGTTGAATATCAACAGTGTCATCCACCAATTCCCCAGGTTCCAAAACTAAGCGATTGATTTCAATTTCAGTATCTGAATCAGATAAATCATCCATCTCATCCTCACTATCACCAAATGTCTCCACTATCTCCATTATCTCTTTCTCTGTTAGGGGCTCATGTTTACTTTTCTTTTTATAAGACATTCCAAAATGAAAAAAAAGCATAAAAATATTTTTTTGGATGAAAATAATGTATAAAAGGGAATTCTCAAAAGTAGCCACCGCCACATGATGTTGCAAATTAGCTACGAACATAAAATTGATAATTGCATTGAAGAAATCAATAATTATTCATTTATTTAGGTTAAAAATGAAAAAATACTCACATATTAATCACAGAATAATTTTATCTCGGTCAAAATCAGGCGAAAACTTCTCAAAAATCAAATCACAACAGACCAAAACACACTCGACTGACAATGTTGTCAAAAATGAATTTTAGATTAGTGTATTGAGACGTGTAACGCGCCTAATGGTCATTTTATGAACTAAATACGTTAACAGCTTTGTAGTTTACTAGAAACACTATGCAATGGCTAATTTTTATTTATTTTAAGCGATCTAAACGTGAAATTCCGGTTTGTAGTAAATTTGCTACACCATGCAATAAAGGGTTAACATTCCAAACTTTACAAATATAGCATTTTAAATATTCGATTGCGTGGTAGGTAACCATAGTTTGTCACCTTTTAATAAACGTCTACTCAAGAGATTTTAAGTAAATAAAGTCAGTTCGGACTCTAAATCCGTAAAAAACCAGAGAGCCCCACTAAAATTGAAAGTCGAAATAATCGCCATAAATAAAATTTATTTAACAAATAAGATATTATTTAAAAAAAAATGCTGTAGACCTCGGGCCATAATCGGCAACCACTGACCCCTGAAAAAATAACTGATTTTTTTCGTGAAAATTGTTACAGAATCGATGCGGCTCATCGGTTTCGATGTATAGGGTGACCATATTTCCCAGGACCCAAAACGGGACGCTCCCCAAAAAAATGCCCCCCCCCCTATATACGAGTACAAAAAATGTGTTGTAGGTTTAAAAATTTTCCCTCAATTAATATCGTTAAGGAAGTACACTACCGATGAAATTTATTTTCCTTCCCATATTTTTTCCAATATCATACATTTATTAATGAATTTATTACTCAAAATAACTTTTAAATTATAGATAATATAATTTCAAATATATTTGGAGAAATAATCACAATCAGAAGTGACAGAAAATATTTTTAAGATTTTTTTCTAATAAGAACAGAACTATTGAAAAATCCATCTTTTATTTTCATGCCATATTTTTCGTTTCAGTTAATCGAATTCTTTCATTATTTCATTATTTTCTATTGACTAAATAATGCTTAATTCAAAAATGCGTTGAATATTTATTTAACTTTTAGTTTTTATAAAAAAAAAACAGCGTTCGAGTTTCGCACTTTTTGCATCATGTCTTTATCTATGATTTTTATTTTTGGAAAAGTTTTCAGCGATAAACAGTGAATTTTTTTAATTACACGATTTAGTAGTGAAAAAAATAATGCGTTTTTCGGTTTTAAAAAATGTAGGCTATCTTCAAATGACATTTTTGAAAATATTAATTATTTCGGTTAAATTTTTGAGCGATTCTTTAAAAAATCGAAAAAATCTAGCAATAATACAAATAAAAACATAAAAATAAGACTTCAATTAAATTTTTGGGAAAAAAGATCCATGGAAAATGCATTAAAAAATATAATTTTGATAAATATAAAAAAAATTCAGTCATTTTATATCCATCAAAATATGTGAACCGCCAAAACGGGACAAATCAAACTATTTTACGAAAACGACGGGACGAACGCAAGACGCGACGAAAACGGGACTGTCCCGGCGAAAACGGGAAGTATGGTCACCCTAGTTATGTATGTAAAAATATTTTAAAAGAATTAAATCACAATATAATATTTTTTTTAAATTAAAAATACGCGGCGTTTGGGCGTGGTTACAAAAATGTCAGGCGATGAAGTGGATAGTCTTTGTTTATATTTATGAAGTTAGATAAATGAACTAAAATACAAATTCTTTGGCAATTTTAGATGGAGAAAATTATGATGTATCATTGAAAAATCTAAGTCCAACTTTAGAAAATTCAGAAATATTTAATTTTCAAAATGTTTTATACCCAAATTCTACAATTACTATTTCCATCACTGATATTTCAACATCATTGGGATTCTTAATAGTGCAAACTCATTCTTACAAATATAACTTGACTTTATCATATGAACAAAATTTAGATTTAAAATATCATGTTGATGGAACCAATATTGGACTTGTAGTTGAAAAATCTAGTTCTAAACAACTATTTATTTCAAATTCTAATTTGAACAATGTCAGTTTTTACTTTTCTATTCATGCATATTTCAAAAATGGTCAGTATTTTTTTCAAATTAAAATTAATCATTTAAAAATCATGTGACAAAAGTTATTTTCAGCACCAATTCCTGGTGGTTGCAATAAGGAATTTAACATGAGCGCTGCACCTTTCATGCAACTGTGGCATGATTATAATTTGATCAAAGTGAATGCTTCTCAAGCCAGAGTTTCCATCAACGGTGAATGTAATGTTGATTCAGCGAATATTATTTATGAATTTTATAAGATGTATTTACCTGAATGGGACAATTCCGAAAAAGAGTATTTTGAAGGCTTGAAAAAAATGTTGACTGTGGAAAACATTATCAAAAATGGATCTCGTGTAAATATTTTTAAAATTAATATTACTTGTATGCAGATCATTTAATCAATTTTTCTGTAAGGTTCCTGCGATAGCTTCGGATGCATCGTTGCACAGATATTTCAGTATTTATCCAGGGACTGGTTCAGTTTACGTAGTTATTGTAAAAAACAATAACATGAGCGCAGCCTACGTTCCTATACACATATACGATTGCGATAATTGTGATGGTATATTTCTCATTACAATTTACTAACACTCAAATTTTTTCTCCGTAAGTATTATATGTATCTTAATCTTAATTGTGTATAATATATATATTTCAGAAACATGGGTGGATATACTATTCTTAGTTTTAACAACGATCATTGGTTTGTTAATAACTTTTGTAGGCAATAAGTTATTCTTTCGTCAGTTATATGTTTTTGGATTCGTTTTATTGATTATGTGCATATATGCATTGGTACATTTTATTACAAATTCATATATTAGTAAGAATAATTCCTATCAATACTCACAAGTATGTGTAACATATTGAAAAATATTTTTTTTTCTTTTAATTTCAAGTATTGCCCATTTTTATTGTGGTGTTCTTTTGTATTTTCGTGGTTTGTGATCGAATTTCTATTGCATGTGAAACGTGTGATACATCATTTCCAGCTACGCTTATCCTCGGATTTCAAATTGCTTGTATTATTTGTCATGCAATTTCAGGTTAGTGATTCTATTTCAAATGAATTTTATTCGCCACAATATATTTTTAAAATAAATTTGCATTTTAGATGATATTTTAACAAATAAAATTTATTTCTGGTGTATATTGATTGGTGTAACTTTGTTAGTAACATTGTTCTCAATAATAAATATTGGATACTACATTGCTTGTTCTGTTATTGGTTCTTTTTGCCTCATAATCTTAACAGACTCATTGATTGGGTCCTATTTGAGATATATAGTTATTAATGTGTTACGGAGAATTACTGTTACTGATTTCAACATGGCTAATACTGAACCACCATACCAATGGAGAGGTAGTTCTTTCAGTTGTTTTTAGATATATATCTAACAATTAGTGTTATAATATTTTTATTATCATTTTAGATATATTAGTTTCAGTTATTTGGCTGCTTCTCGCATTGGTTTCATTTATTATTCACGTAACAGGTAATTATAATTATATCCGTCTATGATTGATTAGTGGATATATTAATTATAGTTTTCTGTTAGATCATGTGTTAAAGAAACTTTATCTGTTTTTGAAGCATCATCAGACTATGATAGAAAAGTAGGTCGTGATCCTAGAAACCCAAGAGAATCTAGATTCCCAAGAGAACCAAGAACACCAAGGGAACCAAGAACACCGAGAAAAGCAAGAACACCAAGAACACCAAGACAACCTAGGAATTTATAAAAATTGTAATTGACAAACATATATTTTTCAATTTGAAGAATTTTCAATTTTTATATTTTTATATTATAATATTTTTCTATTCAAAATTAAAATTAAAATTCTTTTTGTATAATATAAAATATTAGCAAGTACATTTGATAAGCAAAATATGAAAGTATGTATCGAGAAATAAAATATGGATCTGTTTTTTAATTATAATATTTTTTTTAATTTACCATGAATTAATTTGTATGTCATAGATTAATTTATCTCATACTGAAAATATATTTATAAAAAAAAATACTGATATTTAAAAAACGAAGTATTAACTAGTCTGATTGAGAGCAAACCTTCAAAGCAATGGATGCCACATACATGTTTGCAAATATAAGAGTAATTTAAAATTGACATAAAATCACACATAAATATCTCATACAACTGATACTAATACCATATAAAATAGATCTCAAAATGTATTGAGTATATATAATTGTATTGATTATTTTTTTTAAAGCCGTTTTGTTTATGAGTTAAAAACATTTTCTGAGAACTTTTTGAACTCTCCATGTACAAACTGTTGAGTACTACATATTGTTAGTAACAACTCTGTAAACCAAATGATCTCCAAAACGGTTACTCTACTAATAAAAGCCATTATATGTATCTTCACTACGAGGTTGGCTCTCGGATAAGGTATATAGCCTAGACCCCCAATATTTGATGGGGAGACCTTGTCCTGCAGTGGGCACTAAACCGGTCGACAATGATGATGATATGTATCTATTTGTAGGAAATTTTTTAAGGTAAGTTACCAAGTAACTTGGGTGTGTAAACGATTTTATCAAAACAATAATAATTATACTATTTTGAAATTTTTCGAAAATGGCGCCCTAACGTCGGTATACGCCCACGTCGTGTGCGCCAGCGTCGTGTGCACCAGTGTGAATTGAGCATACGTCTGTAAACATTTTTTTTAATAAATATTAAAAATCATAGTTTGGAGTTCTTATTCCGGTAAATCGTAGAAATGTGAATGATTAAATTTTAGAATTAATAATATCGATGGTAGTAAATTTGGTCGTATGCAGGCCGGCTTGAAAGTGAATCTCATTACACTATCCAGTATCGTGTCAGCATACGTATTTTTAAGTTTAGCTTTGTTTTTGGTAGTGCCATATTTTAAAAATTGTTTTTCTCATTATGTATTTGTTTTTAGAAATTTTTAATCCTGAATTTTATGTGCGTAAATTATTTGTTAGCAAATTTGTATTTTAACGAATAAAAATGCATTCTAAATGTTTATATTAAATTTCTTAAAATTAGTGTATTTCACGCGTAATTTATGCAACGTAAGTCCGTAAATTAGGTTTCTTAGCGAATTACATAGGTAGTGTGTATGTACTTCTTTTGACATAACTTTCAAACTGCGCTCGAAATTCGTTAAAAAAAATGCATGAATTACGCATGAAGTACGTTAAAAATCTTAATTTAAGCACTTGATTCACTTTTATTCGTGTTAAAATGAAGATTTTTCAATAAATAACTTACGCACCCAATATGTAGGATTGCTTTTGAAATGAATATACTTACTGTGTTAATTTGAATAACAATTATGTATTTTTTATCCGATTCATCATGTGCTCACAAGTGGGCGCTTAAAAAGCTAACTTCAAGCTAGCTTCAAAATCGCCATGCGCTCACCCTTGAGTACTTATTAGTTCCTACAGCCTAAATAAAGCAAAACCAATTTTGGTTTTTTATTACATCTGTATACTTATGTATCGAAATAATGTAGTTTATAAAGATTCATATTTTCCGTTAATTTGAGTAACTTTGTAACATTGTCAATATTACAATATGGATGCTCATGGTCATAACCAGGATTTTTTAGAGGGGAGAGAGGCCAAAACAACCTTTTTTATATGTATGGGATACAAATATCCTGTAATTTTTCATTTGAAATGTAACGTGTGTAAATTCAAGGCGTTCAAAGAATTTATTCAAGTATATCAAGATTTTGCAATATATCTCAACATAATTAAATAAAATTTGTAAATATTTAAAAATTTAGAGGGGCCATGGACCCACCTGGCTATGGTCATGTGGATACTATTACACATTATTTTTTCTGTTGTTTTTTTTTTGCTTTACGATCTAATAGACTCATTGCTTGGGATCTATCTGAAATATATTGTTATAAACGTGTTACAGAGAAATACTGTTACTAATTTCAACATGTCCAACAATAATGATACAGCAAACCGATGGGCAGGTAATTCTTGCAGTTATTTTTAAATATCTTACAATTAGTATAATAATAATAATAGTAAGATATATTATATATATATATATATTTTTTTTTTCCTTATAATTTTAGGCATTATAAGTGGTGGCCTTCTCGCAGCAGCGGCGGTGGCTTCGTATTATGCTCTCAAACAAGGTAATTATAATTATGTTTGTGATTAATTCGTGGATGTATTAATTATAATTTAATGTTTGATCATGTATTAAAGACACTTTATCTGTTTTTGAAGGACCAACAACCGAACAAGATATGAGTAACAATTCTAGAAACCCAAGAGACTCTAGAGATCCGAGGGATTCAAGAGACCCAAGAGACCCAAGGGAACCTAGATACCCAAGAGAACCAAGGGAACCAAGAGAACCGAGGGAACCAAGAACACCTAGGGAGCCCAGGAATTAAAAAAAATTGTAATTAACAAACATATATTTTCATTTTTATATTACAATATTTTTTCTATTATCTACACAAAGTAAAAAAATATTCTCTTTGTATATAAATAAGTACATTTGATGAGCAATGAATGTATGTATGTATGTATGTATCGATCAATAAAATATGGATTTTTTTAATCAAAATATTTTTTTAATTTATGAAAAATTAATAAATTTTATCTATTTTGGAAATTAATTTTTAAAAAACGATATTATGAAAAACAAGGAATGACATGCTCATATATTAACATATTAACTATATGTAATTAGAATTAAAAATATAAATAATCTTAGAAATCAGTTCCATTTAGAAAACATAAGAAAAAAAATGCATTGTTTTCTGGAATGAAGAAAATAAAACACTCAAACAAAAAAAAAACACAAAATCACAACCTTAATAAATATAAAATGGAATATTGAAGCGATAGAAATTAATATCAAAAATTGATATTATTTTTCTTCAAAGATGTTTGGAAACATTTTCAAAAACAAACAGAAAACAACCTATACTTATCATAAGGATTCATCCATATTTATCCTTCATAGTAGTTTTTGAGCGGTCTGGTTTTGAAGTACACGTACAAACCGATCAAGATAACGATGACTCCGAGAGACGGCAGTACAATGGTAGTCAATTGTCGTCTAACTTTGGCAAAGTCTTCTTTTCTCTGTCTCTTTTGCTTGGCGGTTTCCTTGGCGGTGCCTCCCTTAAGCTTGCGCATCTTGCCACAATTTTAAGACCTGAAATCGACAAAGTTCCTGCCTGAAACGATTCGAATTTTCAGCGGGATTGTTTATTTAGCGAACCGCCAGTTGCGAAAATCGGTTTCGGTGCGATGTAGGCTATGGGTGCGGTCACACAAACCTTGCACTGGTGGTTTGGTAAGTTGAATTTGTGTTTTTAGCGGTCTACTTACAGAATTTTGAAAATATTCGTGAGCGGTATAAGGCCACGTCCGCGCTTGACAGCCGCCGCCAGGGTTGCCCGTCGCGTCTGACAAACGCCAACGCGTACAAAAGTGTTGCTATATGGTAATATTGAAGTTCGTTAAACTGGGATAAATTAGTAATATGTTTCAAAATATTTGGTAAAACATACTTTTGTTAAACTCCAGTCAAGCGAATAAATTTGCGGAAACTTAAATGTTGACCCAAAGGTCATATCATATGTGAATAACGACACTAACACACACGGCACACTTTAGGACAATTGGAAGACTAGAGCAGTCATTGGCAACCTATATTACCACCGATTGACCCATTTGACAATTTCAAATGACCCACTGGATTAATTATTATCTCAATAAATAATTATTATTCACTAAAAACTGTTCTAAAATATCCACAGCTAAAAAAGGTTGCCGAAGCCTGGACTAGACAATTGTTAAATGATCCAATTTATGTTTTATAATTCGTTTTAATCATACTATTTCAAAAGGTATGAATGAAAAATAAGCTGATTTTTTTTTTAATTAAGGGTTTTTTAAATACAATGCATGTATGAAACCTTTGGGATTCAAATGAAACTCATATTTAAATTTTAAAAATTTTAATTTTCTAAAAACCTGTAAAATTCCTTTATATAAAAATTCAATTTTACGTATACGTACATTTTCATATTAAATTTTGTTTGATTATAATTTTTTGTTAAGTGGTTCAGAAATAATAATTATCGGATAATCAAGTATTATAGTTCTGTACCAATTAACACAAAATTTTGTTAAAAATTTGATATGCAAATTTTTTTCATTCACATCATTGAAATATGACAAAGAATTTTAGATATACAAATTTTTCCACCAAAATTGTATTTTGATTTTATTTACACAATGAAAAATTATCACAATAAATGTATTAAAACAATTTTTTTCAATTAATGTAATTCAATAGGCTATTTATTGCTCATTTCAAGTATAAAAAATTACTAGTTAAAATCATAGAAAAAACTAAGTATTTGTATTATGTACTTATATTTGCACAACTAATTAAGATGGAATTTATATTGAAATAAAAATCTGAGGTGGTACAAATATAATACATACTTTAGAATATATATAGATAAAAAAACTATAAACATTTCATAGTATTTACATCACTTAAAAGTAAAAAAAAATTGACAATCAAAAACTTCAATGAAATACAGTTTAATTGCAAAAGTAATTCTTCAGTTTTTTTAGTCAAAATTTTTACTTTGAACTTATTAATATTATAATAAAAAAGCAGTCAAGAAATTTTAATAGCATATTTTTTCATTTTTATCAATAAAAAAGATCAATATTTTTCCAGACTAGTTGAAAAAATAATATAATAATTTTTCATAAATTTGAATCACAAAAAAATTTACAAGAATTTGTTTTATCGAAATCAATGAACCTTCGTTTATGATCTCTGTTTAGTTTTCATAAAAAGTACATTCGTGTAGTATGAGATCATTATAAAAAATCTATGAATGAAAAATGTGACATATTAATAATATACATATTTTTCAAAACGGAATTTGTAGATTAACATTACAGGCTTTATTTACATAAAAAATAAATGCTTTGAATTGTAGTTATTCATGGATACTCACAATGACAAAATATATTACATATTATGTGACCATTTTAACACTCTCGAGATCTAAATTTTACAAAACTCAACCTTTTGTATTTTTGATAATTAATTTTTACAACTTTCGAATTATCTTCAAAAATAATAATAAATTTGGAATGTTAAGACAAAAGTAAAAAATGGCACCTTTGAATATATGTATAAAAAAAATAATAAATAAAAAATCATTACATACATTGGTTAAATAATAGTAGGTTATTTACAAAATACAACACATACACTCACGTTCATTATATAATAGTATTTTATATAGCTAGTTTTAATATTTTAATTATAAAGATAAATAAATAAATTAATAAGTCTCACTTTTGAATAAATATTATGAGTAGTTCAAAACAATAAAACATACTCATTTTATTTATTTGCTAAGTATCAACTAACATTCACTATAAACAACAAAATGCATGAAATGCTATCATTCAATTCAAATAAGTCGTAATAAATTGAAAAAATTATAAGAACTTAATGGATTATTGCAAAAAATAATCAGTTATGAAATGTTTCAATAAAAATATGATTTTAATCAAATACATAAAATTTCAACACCAAGAAATATTTCATAAAGATTATATTTGCACCCTGCTTTTTTCAAATGAGAGCTATATGTATATGTATGAAAAATAACATTAAAAGTGTTATGCGTTAGATTTGTTTGCAAACAAATATTCAAATATTTTACGAAATTAGTCCATATTGAAAAAATCATGAGCGTTAAATTAAGACATTTATTTGATAATCCAAGATATAATATATTAAATAAAAATGTTAATATTATATTTAACATATAAGCTATATACAGACTTATAGCAGGACTACTTCTGCATCAGTCATTAAAAAAACTAATATTTACATATAAAAATGAAAACAACAGTTTCACATATTTATGCAATGTCAGTGATAATTCCACCAAACCAGACACACACTATCGGGAAAAGATACGTGATTAAAGCTCGTTGTAAGGACATTTCTTGTTTTTGTGAGGCAGTCGAAGTGCCAGAATCCTGTCTTGTATTTGTGTCTATGTGATCCGGACTTTTTCCGATATCTATTGTGTTCTGATCTATTTCTTTATCTGTCATATTTATGTCACTTTCAGGGTGTTTAATCACAACGGAAGGATTGAAATGATCATCAGTCGTACCCATATCTGGGTTTTTATTTTCAAATCTTGTATCAGGTTGATGACCAGAACTTTCTGTGTCATCTTCATTATCGATAGGTCCTCCTGGTTCTGACCGGTCATCTGTATCGTCTCCTGATCCCGATCCAGAGCCCAAAGACCATGAAGTTATTTCCTCTGCAATATATTGAATATTTAAAATCAAAAATTAAAAAAAATATGAAAAATAGTAAAATTAAAATTACCATTTTCGCCCCACTCAACATCTAGTCCATTATATGCATTCTTAAGTTTATTCGAAATACTTCTAAGAGTAAACTGTTGAGCTGTAACGACAGATGCCATAGGAACTCCAGTTGTACTGCTAGATGAAGATGGCGAGCCTTTGGCTTCGGGATTAGTGGCAAGGGCTGCAGTACCTTCACCTGCTAATTGCAGTGAATATCTGAAAGTAAGAAAATAAAGCATTGGAAACATATCCTAATGCATACAATATTGAAAATTATTAGGATAATATATAACCTTGCAACATGTGAGCCATTCCAACATTTCTCTTCATTCCCAAGTGTTGATAATAGAACTTTTTGATTTATATTACAGTGAATTTGTGGTAAAGAAGCCCACTTGTGACGAGATTCACGGACACTATTGCGAATATCACGAACTAAGCGTTCTAGCGGATCATCCTGTTCGCTACCATGGTCAAGATCACTACCGTGATCAAGTTCAGAACTACTGCCATGTCTATTTGCTGTAAGGTAATAAAAATAATATAATAATATTCAAAACTAAAAATTCAAAATTAATATAAATATAATAACTCACAAGAGGATAACTTCTTTTTCTTTCCTTTTCCTTGTTCTTTATTCCCCTTTTTTTTATTATTTCTTGTTGAATCCCAATCATAAGCTTCAAAGTTAATTTCTTTAGAATTAACACCTGGTTCAGGATTTGCGTCTCTTCGTAATCTCATTCGCATGATATTATCATGAACAAATCTACTATTCGACCCTTTAAATGAGTGTGAATCAAAATTATTTTCAAGTAGATTATCATTATCAATTTTGAAATTAACACGATCTTTAGCTTTCAGATCGATATTCGAGTTAAAATCAGAAAACTGTTTACGAGAATTGCCCCTTGATAGCAAAAATGGATTTTTCGCCAAAAGGCTTTCGTATGAAGTTTCAATTTCAAAGTCATCACTATTATCAGATTTCAACTGACTGTTCACAGCACTTCTTGTTTGTCTGGAATGTGAAAAGTATCCTGTATCTGGAGGTTTTTCACCTAATACTGGCTTGCCGCAACCAGTGAATACACGTTGAGATAATTCTTGTGAACGCTCTTGGAAATTCATTATAGCTTCAGATATTTTTACATTGATAGGCTCGACGACGACGGCAATATTAAAAGGTCCTAAAAGCCTATCTGATACTTTGTCCATGGCATCTAAAGAGAAAAATTTGAATGAGCATACATACATACATATATGTACTGTAAAAAATTAACATATTATTGTACTAACCAACAAAAGTATCCCAATCCAAAGACAAATCAGCATGTTGCGGTAAGCATGCTCGTACTCTATTGATACACAAATATGGACAAGATCCTTCTGAAGCTCCTGAGCACATTCCGCAGTGGTCATTCGTTCCACATCCACCGGCTGGTAGGACCTATAAGAAATTATAAAGAATAAAAATGTATTCATAGAAAAAAAAAAAAATTATAATTTCTTTAAAAGTCGTACATTTCCCATAGCTTTTGCAACTTCAGCAGCAGCATTTAAAGAACGTGTAAATGTTCTTGTAGCTACAAAGGCTCGCTTCACCTGAATGGCAAGTTTATGCGGTACATCTCCAAATGGTTGAAGTTCACGCATATGTTCACTAACACAAGTCAAGTACCTGCAAAACACAAGTATTAAAAAAAAATGCATAAAAACACTTATATTTAAATAAAAAAATACTAACTTTTCATCAAAACTGTACTGCGAATTGAGAACGGTGAACATTTTCTTATAGAGCACCGAAAAGAAATCATCCATCATTCGAGCCAGGTCTAAACCTCCTTTCTTATAATATCGTTCGAGTTCGAAGAATAAAGATGAAAATAGTTGTGCGTGCTTTTCGTATATGAGACCATAAGTTCTGGTAAACATCTGATGCAGAGCTACCTTTGACTGGGCCAGCAATTCGAGGAAAACGTCTGAAAAATCAACAAAATTTGAACGTGAATTTTGATTATGATCATATCATTTAATCATAAAAATGGATTTCTATTTCAAAGAAAAATCAAATGATAAAAATTTCGAGCCACCGCATTTTCACGAAACAAACCATATTGAAAGGCCGACTTTTAAAAAGAATTTTCCTCTGAATATAAAAGGTTTTCGAAAGGTGATGGCACATTGGCGCCGGCGTCACGCTGAGAGAGCGGCGACCCTTCGTTGGACAAACCCACACAATATGTTATAATATTAGACGTTTAAATGCCGTGTAAATATTTGGCATCCTTGTGTTTGTGCAATTCGAAAACAGGAAGGGCCTGGATGCGCCGCTAAACGCTAAATCCAGGAAATGGAAAATTTGCTAGGATTTGGAAACAGGATGTGGAATGCATCTGCCACCGTTGATAATAAGTAACAGATTTGGCGAGGTGACTATATGTTCCGTTTTAAATTAACTGATGTAGTCGTTAACAAATTTTAATTCGAAAAAAAAGGTCACCCGTGCTATCCGCACGCGTGAAATAAATAAAAAAGTACCTACTAGTTTTAAATTCACAAAAATACCGTTTTCAGAAAAATAAATATAATAGACCGGTTGAATCGACGACGGATGAAAAGTGACAAGAATTTGGATAATTATTCAACGGTTCAAAAAAGAAACTTATGCAAACAGCGAAATAATGAATTCGAAAATATATACAAACACTAGGGCTTGCAATTTACCATCAAATTTCAATTACCTGTAAACGGTAAATATTTTTTTCCATTACCGGTTTACCGGTTACTTACCGGTAAATAAAAAAAAAATTGACGTATGTAGATTAGGTGATTAAAGTATAACTGCATATGACTATCTTTACTAAAAACAGTATCCTTAATTGAGACCTAAATATTTTCAAACACGTTATAGATGAATAATGTCATATAAATCTATACATATATTTTATGTGACTTTCAGCGCTCAAACTAAAATAAATGATTACCACCCTCCTCCCCCCCCAGGTTCGCAAAACCATAATGGCGCCCACACACTCATAAAAGCGTCTTTTCAAATTTTTTTAGCAATAACCTTTCGTTATAATATGCCTATATCTGTCCTTAATTCGCGATAAATCATTTTCGGTAATTACCGGTGAATTTTCGGATTTACCGGTAATTATCGATGGTACGTTTTTAGCTATTTACCGGTTAACCCATAATGCAAGCCCTAAAAAACACACAAATTCAGAACCAAGATAAATAGAAAACATCAACCAACGAACGAGAACTCGACAAGACAAAAGCTCGCACGGAGCTTTCAATTTCTCTCCCCATACCTTCGTTATCGTCGAATTTCCTTTCGCGCCGCCACCATTGTCGAATTATGGCGTTTTATGGGGTATTAATTCGTTATTCGGATTGTTTCGGAAGTCGACACACGAACCAGGCGGGCATTTTAACCGTGCGGTAAACACGCGTCCATTGGACGAAAGCACGACAAGCGTCACGTTGTTTTCATAAGCATATGTAGTTGGATGCACGTGTGTAAACACCGGACGTCCCAGGGTATAATAACTAGAATATGGTTTACATTTATGCCATATAGAACAGAATGGAATTTTTTTCGAAAATTGGACGTTCACGCGTCGATGTTTTATATGGGTGTTATAAAAAATATATTGTGTGTAAACGTATTCGGAGTAGTTTGTGGATTGAAAATGTAATATTTTTAAATCTGTTTATTTTTATAAGATTATTCTGATATGTCGTAATGAGAGGAAGGTAACTTTTGTAGAGTGAAAACTGAATTTTGTAATACCAGCAGTTTTAAGTTGAAATCTTAATCCAGATTTGGTCGAACCAAAAAAAAAAGAATACTGATAAATTATAAAATATTTAACAAGATTAGAAATTCACGCTCCTCAATTATTATGAAAAAAGAAGAATATTCCAAACAAAAATCCAGAAATAAAATAAAATTTTATATAATGATAGAAACAATGAAAATTACCGTCGAAATGTTTCGCCTTGCTACCGAAAGAAGTGTGCAATTTGGTGGCATGTGTTCTGACAGTGTTCTTCAAATCTTGACGAGCTGATGATGACAATTTCGCTGCTGCACCAGCACCACAGCATCCACATGATCCATCTGCTCCAATCACTGGAAAATAATCAAAATAAAAAACGTTTAGTATAAAAAAAATAAAAATAAAACACACAAAATATCAAAATTCAAAAGCGAAATGGAAATACGAACATTTCTACATATGCATGATCGATATTGTGATTGATGTTGCGGCAAATTTCCCCAAAAAATATGAGATTGTGCGATAACGCCATTTTTCGAAACACGAACGTACAATTTTTTCGGTTTCAGATGTGAATCGGTTCGAATTCGCCGATTCTTTAAATCGGAATTTTCACATATATATTTTTTCTATTATCGGACGACCGAAATGAGTTTTGTGTATATGTACTTTAAAGAGTCGTTTCAGTTATTTTTCGATGTGTCCATGGGCTAATATACCATGTGCGTGTTTCGGAATGAAAACAAAAATATGTAAAGAATAACGTATTATCAGAAACGCATATGGAACGAGATCGCACGAAAAGGGTTGGATGTAAATAGAAATAGCGTGAAAAGGTTTTTTTTCAGTGTGTAATTAAGTCCAAAATGATTGTTGTAACAATCGAAGACATTTTGATTTATTGCTGACGCGAATGTTTTCGGCTATTTAATGTAAAATTAATGATACTCGATTTGTATTGCAGTAGATCTTTTTTTAAGTTTCTACCGAATATCTCATATAATAAAAAAGTATTTGATGAAGAAAAAATAAAAATAGCAATACATTTTTGTATAAGAAAAAACAATGATTGAATAAAGTTCGATGATAATTCAACAAATCTAATACTAACAATATGTAAATGTGAATCAGTCCGTATTTGTAACACAAGTGATCAAAATTTATCTTACACCAAATGTGGCCAAAACAATTTCCTAAGCAAACAACGCGTAATTACAAAGCATTGTTTCGTAATCTCCAGTTGTCGGAGTGAGGCATTGTGACCCAATTGAAATTCTGAATAGGCAACCTCTCCCCGAAGACCCAACCCCAAATTTGTAGGCAACGAAAATAGACGAGACGTAAAGTACAGCGATGTCGAATTCGATTCCAGCTCTATTCGAAGCCCTAAAATTTGTTGGGGCAACCATGGTGCAGGTTGCGAACCACTCCAACCAGGGTTGACATGGATTGGACAAGACAGTTTCAGAGTCGAAGTCCGTTTAGATTTACGGACGTTCATAATCGTCGAAAATATATAAATGTGTAGAATCTACACAATCAAAACCAGGGGTGGGTAATTAATTGTTTCAGATAGTGGGCCGGATGGAAAGTTTTTTGGATCGTCGTGGTCAAAATTATATTTAGTAAAATAATAAAAAGCTTGAAAAATAATAAACCATTTTCAATTTATTTGAAATCTGCCAGTAGTTTTAAAATAATTTTGGAAATCTTTCGTATTGAAATTTTCGGAACATTTTTGAATAGTGGGAAAATTGTCGAATTTTTTTCTTTAACAATAACAATTTTCTTTAACTTTAACAAGGTTTATCAAAAAAAGTAATAATTTGGCCATAAATTCTCTGATAAATTGAATACTTCAAATAACATTATTTATTTTCACTGTTATTTCAAATTTAACTGATTCAAATAATTCAGAACATAGATCGAAAAACAAAACTCGTTTTGCCAAGAAGTCTGTTTCAATTCTAGAAAATTATTTATTTATTGTTTCATTTTCAAAAATATGCTGATATCCTTATTTAATTCTCATACTCCACCAACTTGTTTTTATTTATTAACCTTTTTCCATTTAAAAAAAATATTTTGATTAAATATTCCTTATAATCAAGTAAATATTGCTGCGGGCCAGATAAAATCAGCCCACGGGCCGCTTTTTGTCCATGCCTGATCTACACTGTAGATTATTGTGACATTTTTTATAAATATATAAAAAAAAATACAACCCTATCTAACAACCCCAAGCATTAGACACGGTCCCACCCAAAGAGGACCGGGATTAAAAAACGGAGAGACGGGCACGTGTCGTACTGCTCCAACCCCTGGTTGCTGTTGTTGACACTGGATAAGAACACCATGTTTCGAAAATTATTGACCATGCCGGCGCAAACGGTTCTGGGTAATGTTGTAAAAGAGAAAGCTCGTGTACATGCAATGTCCTTTTATGTGTATGCAGATAATCTCGGCTGGGCATAAATTGCAGTCGCGTGGGTCGCCACAATGGGAAGGTTCAAAAATGCGAGAATAATCTGCATCGTTGGTTCTGCGATGATTCATAGGCTTTTTTTGGTGTTGAGAGCTTTTAGTGCATACTGTTTTGTGCAAATAACAATCGACTGCCATATGCGAGAGATCGGTTCCCCGGGGAGAGAGTGGAAGAGTGCAGCGTCTATCACGTCTAACGAAATGAAAAGTAATTAAAATTTGTTAGGGGGAAACGAAAACGATCGATCCATACCTATAGCTTATTCGAAAACTGTGATTGCAAAAGTTGGTGCAAATGACATGAATGTCGATGAAAAATTATACAAGAGATATTATTAATTATCAACGATTTTAGTCATATTGAATATACTAGTGTCTATTAAACGTACAATCAAGCAACAAGTGGCGTAGTCTGTGCATACATGTACCATAATTTTGAAACCATTTAGCATTAAAACTCATTAAGAATTATTTTGCTTCGAGGAAAAAAAACTTCGAATCTTCAGTAAGATTTCAAAAAGATCTCATCTTGTAATGGACCTCAATAGACCTCATCTTCTAATAATCTTGTATAGTCTGATGACGACAATAAAACCAAAACTCCTTCATAAAAATCACCAAACACAAAACATAACGAAAGGGTTAACGACCACCCACCCGAGAGGTATTTCGTCCCTTCAGAGACATTAACGGAACGTCTTGCATTCGTTACCTCACCACTCGTTAATCACGACCGCGAACCGCATTAGTTTCGCACATTGTCTGCGAACCGCGAACGAGCACAAAGGGCGAACTCGACGCGAACATTAACCGGGGGGTTTCGGGCGCGTGCACATCGGCCGCTCAAAGACGGCCGCGATTTTTTCACACACGGCCAAGTGAAAAAATTCAAAATCGATACGCGGGCTTTTCCGAACGCCGCATGATAATGGCCGTGCGATAGCGGCTAATGATCGGCCCCTGTCCCGTCGGTTGGTCGAGTATGAAATTTAGAGCGCGGCTGAAATAACGCTGACAGGTCACGTGACGTTTTATGGATCGATCGCGGTTAGGGTTTTCCTGAAAGCGGAAGGGAGGATCGGGAACGTTTTGGTTTTCGTGGAAGAGTCGAGAGTTTGGAAGGTGTGGGAATTGTCTTTTTTCGGTTGATGGTTTATTGTTAGTGCAGGGTTGACAAACTAAAATTGAGGCTTGGTGGGTCTGGTAGCAAATTCGAAGATATTTACATGGATGAATCTGGATGAATCTGAATCAAAGGGCGAAAAACTTGAAATTTTAAAATTTTAATATTAATCGATCTAAATATGTAGTTTTAAAAATCGGATTTGGTCCTGATTTAGGACCTCAAACCTGGTCTGTACCTGGTTTAGTGGATCGGTTAATGAAATTGTCGTGTTATTTAATTTTTTTTTTTTTTGGTTTCAGAAGAAAATTTGTATGAAAAGTTTATTTGTTAATGAAATAGTAGGGATTCAGCTTCACGGTGCGATTATCGCTTCAAAGAGTAAACATTTTTGTACACGTAATTCAAAAATACTTGTATTGGAAAACCGAAATCAAAGGTTTATAAATTATAGCGATTCATCAGTCGGTCGTATTCTTAGAAATGCATGAATGAAAATTTTCTATTTTGAATGTCTTGGAAATTTTTTTTCAATTATTTTAAGCGCTTTGATCATCTCCAGATAATGCTTTTTATATTTGAAAATATCTCATACTTTCAAGAGACCAATCGAAAAATATCTCAAAAAATACACTTCGATGATATTACCAAAATTAATCAACATCGAAACTTTTCATCAAGCACCACTACACCACTGGTAAACACGGCAAATCCCATCCGAGCAATTACCGCTTATCTGAAGTGCACATCTTCATCTGTACCTGCGGATTAGTGGACCGTTATTCGCGCCGGGCGCATTACAATGGTAATTGCCTTTTTTCTACCACCTTCAAACAATATTCGGCCACGCATGGAGTGGTTAACCGTTCATCCTTGTCCCGAACATCACCTCGACACACACACACACACACGCATATAATATCATAATAACGAGAACTGGAAGGCCCCCCAGGTATCGGCACGCAGGACCATTCTTGTCTAGACCAGCACGAATTCCGAGTGTGGCCCGCGGGTCATGCGGTGAGTCATCTGAGATGATCCACGTGAAAAAAAATTAATCGATCGATTTTGTGTTTATCGCACGGAAAAAAGGCTGTCGGCCAAACCGCATCACAAATTGCTTTTTATTTGTTCCGGCGTCTGTTGACAACCGCAAGATCGGAATTGTTTCGGGTCACGGTCTGACGGTTATACGGTTTTTTTTGAGTTTTTTGAAATCTGACGGTCGTGCGTTGAATGACGATAAGATGAATGAGAAAATAGATGGTACCTTGAACTGGGATCAATGTTAGTGTTCTATTTTGTAGCCGGTTGAAAAGATTGGTACAATTGGATAATTTGTTCTAGGAAAGAATATGAAATGATTGTAATGAACTAAAATATTCAGTACTACGAAAAAGATCAAGTCATCAGATCGATGTCACATCAATTACGAAAGAGTTCATATAAAAAACCGCTCGTTTCGAAATTAATTAGTATCGACGGTTTCGTCAAAGACAAGAATACAGTTTTGGATGGGACCTCGAGATCCCACGTCGAACCCGAATTTCAAGATCGACCGCCATCGCAGAGCCGGACCGGGAGCTTTCCCTTCGTGCTGCATTGTAAATATTTAACATTCCATTTCCGAGATTGTCTCGAGCGCTCGTCGCCTCGAGTGGCCATCTATCATTCGGGCCCTGAGGAATTCGTTATAGACGCGAAACCAAAAACCAGAATAATGGTCATATTTATTTTGGAGCGTCGATTAATCGCATAATTAGCCGGGCCGGGTTCAGCTCCGTCGGCAGCCGGAAAGCGTGGGTAACGGCCATTAAAGGAGATATCACGAATTAGCATTCGACCTGACGCATCGGCCGTTTCAATTAAAAAAAGCACCGAAGACGACAAAGAAGCGGAGGGATCGATGGCCAAACCGGATCGTCGGAAGGCTTATCGCACACATACGGGACCCGACATGTGGAAAGAGATACCGGCCAGAGAACGGAGCAGAACGAGACGTCGGATCGATTGAAAAAAAAGCACAGGTGGAGGACGAAGGTGGATCGGAGGTGTGTTGGTGAGCGGTTGCAATGTTTTATTTGAGAGCCGTGCACATGTCTGAAAAGAATGCGGACAGCTGTTTCTTTACATGTGGATATGTGCGGTGTGAGGATCGAATCTCTGCTCGGTCGGGTCGAATCGAATCCGGATTGGGAAAAGGGTAGGTTCGAAGTTTGTCCGTTTCAGCCGATTGGAATTTGCGGATCCTTCCAAGATTTTGTATAATAGCTTCGAGATTGTGAGATAGCATTGGGACTGATGAATCGTCGGGATATCTCGCAATTAGTTTTAATCTTCGGTAGAATCGAGTAATTGAGCTTTTATTCTATGACACAGTGGTTTTTATATGCTTTATAAGAACGCTTTTCGCAAGAAATGCGCAGTACAATAAAGTTAGACGATGGTTATTAAATTGCGTCTAATCTTTCGAGATAATGTGGCAAACTTAGCACTAGAAACGTGTAAAAAATCAGCAAGATAACGAATACGCATAATGTTGCGCTGCCACACACTTCTTATCAATTAATTATCAGAAGTTTATAGTACACAATAAAATGAATAGTGTACGATTAACACGGATGGGAAAACGATAGCAACGATATATCGGAAAAAATATATATAGGATAAATAAAAAGCGAGGATGACTGAGAACATTCTCGCACGGAATCCGGCAGATAATCGGTTAACCGATTTTTTATTCATTCTGATCGTATTCTGGACGGATCTGTCACGCTCGCGCACAACGAAAAGCTTCTTCGATTATTTGACACGACAAAGAAACGAATAAATAAATAGTTAAATAAATAAAGCGTACAAGAAGGTGATGATAATAGTGCGTATCATCTCCGTATCGGTTGTGATGTGAGAACGTCCGTCGGTGGTACTCTCTCGTCCCATTTATAACCAATTTCCAATTCTTTTGTGAGCTACACGTCTCTATTACTTCTTACTTCTTCTGGAGTGCGAAATGGAATAAAAAATCGAGGTTCTCAACGGATGATGATTTACATAAGATGTGTGTGAGAGGCGTACTAACCCATCGACAACCGAAGTACAATATAAATGCAAGATTATCGACAAAAATCCATTATATACCCATCGATTGATTTCAATGAATTAATTAGACAATCTTCTTATATTCTGAAGATTCTTATTAAATTTACAATATATAATCACCGAAAAATATGACCCAAATACAAAGCGGAAACCCTCACAGCAGAAAAAACCGAGTCATCCTCGTCGAAGCTGAGGTCTCTCACTCTTTTTAACACGTCGAACGAGACATGACGCTCTTCGAATACCGATGACGCGCGTGATTTCACTAACACACCGCGTATATTATCCCACAATACGTGTACGGTTAGAGAATATTGGGAAACACTGGGCATGGCGTCGGTCACAAAGCCTCATTCATGAGGGCCTCCATTGTCGACGAGGAGGGCCTTTGTTCGCGAGGCGGACCCTCGACGGGTTCTTCTTCTGCTTTTTTAAACCCTTTACGTTTTGACGCACCTTCTGATCAGTGCATGCTGCATACGAAAGTGAGGTTTGTCGAGTGTTGGTGTTACGATTGGAGGGGTGGAGGGTGGTGGGTTGAGAAATAAGTCGGGTTTGTTTTCTGAGGGATCGGGGTCGAAAAATAGTTCTTAGAAACGATGGGTGTTCTTGCTTGCCTATCATTCAAAAGTATACGTTCATTATGTAGTTGAGGTTATATGTATGAAACATTTGAGGATTTGCAGGAATAGTTTGAGAACGAGCAAGAAATTCCGATAGGCGACTCACCTGAAAGGACAGTGGAAAAAATGAAAAGGAAAAAAAATGCGTCTTGTGAGTTATGCTGTGCTGTGTACATATGAAAATGAACGTCGCCATTGAAAAACGGTTGAGGACTACTACTGCGGTCGTTGCACAATGCGAAGATATTCAAAGAATGCTTTTATTATGATTATCGTTTCATTATTATAATTGCGATGGAAAAAAATTACATAAATTATGGTTATTCTTTTCGGATTCTATGTAGTTTTCGAGCTCGTGATCTCATCGAAGCTGATTTTCGTTGCGATTCGAATGCAAATATCGGCGATATGCAAATTGTTTTATTATCAAATTTATGAAATTAAACGACAATATATAATTTATAAGCATTTTAAATAATAAATTTGTAGATATAATTTTCGTCATCGGCAGATATCCAATAATGCATGATTGAAATTCATTGCGGTTCTCAAAAGATTTTCAACGTCGATAAAACATACGCAATATAAATAATATCCCATATAAATAACAAAGATCGGAGATTGTATGCTTTGAATGAAAACGAATCCAAAATATTTATTTTTGTACATTATGAGGTGGATATTTCTCGTTTATCAATCATTCGATTTTTCCGAAAAAAACGAAACCCGACAAGAAAAAATCGAAAATTAAAACCTTCAACGGTCAAAATCAAACAAAAAAGGATTCGTTTCATAAGAGAATCTGTAGAATTTAAAAATTCCCAAGAAAAAAATTAACTTCGGGGCGTTCCGATGTTTGGCACGCGCAAAACAGGTCCTATATCGATTGCATACCTGCACCGATATTTATATCCTTTAATTATACGTCACGAAAATGGGATTTCGTACACTTTTCGAGAAGAGATTGATGTATTTTGACTGAAACAAATGTTTTGACATATATTTCGAAGAGGAAGATAATTAACGTTTAAGAAAAGGTTCAGGTTCTCAAGAATATTGACAGTTAACGGTCTGGGTTTCGAGCAGTTTCAATAATAAACTGAAATAATGTACAGTAAAAAAGAATCGTTTTATATATTTATTTGTTTGGAAAATTACGTATTGAGAATTATAAATTTTATTTTCAGATTCAAAAATCATAAAATTTAAACACGTGCGAATTGTTTTTTAGTCGATCGAAAATAAAAATGATAATATAAAAAAATGTATGGTAATTTAATGTGTATGGAATTTTTGCAATTCTATAAAAATTTATTTTTAAATTTTGGCAGCAATAAAACAAATTTATGACATATCCAAAAGAAGATTTAACTGTACAAACCATTTTTCAGGATACATAACTTTCCAAAATTTGTATATTAATTATGGTACATCTAAATAGTGCAGATGATTCAGTAGAAACCATTTAACTTAACAAAAGTCTTTAAATATATTTTTAATGTGAAATGTAGATGCATAAAAAACACCTATCGTTTTCCCACACGATACTTAACGCTAATTTATACGAAGGAAACATTTAAAAAATCTCAACGAAACAATTTCGAATTTCTGCGCAAATTGGCTGCGAAAGTATTTTTATTCCCGAGGCAAATTAAGCCATAAAAAGCGTCTTGCTGTGTCACACGTTAAAAGACCTAACGAGACGTTATAAAATGGCCAACTCGAATTAAACAAGATAACTTCACCTCGGTCGAAAGACGAGGCTTTCGTCCAGCATTTTTCAAAAACGAAAGTCTCTTCCAATAAACTTACCCGAGATAAAGATCGACGAAAATTGCACATGCAATATTATGCGCTCGTCGGACGCACTTAACGGTTGCCATACTTTTGCGATGCACAAGTAAGAATATTAATTTACGAGAATTTTTATTTTGAATGTATGCGATGTTCGAGTGAAAATATGATATTTGCTTGAAGTTGGAATTAATTTTATTTATTTGAAAAAAAAAGTACACAGCTTATGTATCGAAAGATGAAAAATTACAAGAAAACGAAACCCTTAATGCGAAATTTAAGTATCGACTATTATTGATAAGTCAAATAGATAGTAAAAACACATAATACTCAGAAAACAATTTAAAAACCATCTCATTATCAGCCTAAGTACTGGCAAAGCTTTCGATGTGAAGAATGCACCCCGGGGATAATTCGACTGCGATTCCGAGATCCGAATCGCAATGGTGGCTAGCAAATTGTCGTCGCTGTTTACTTTTCCATTTTTTTTTCGTCCGCCATTTCGTCGGATTGGCCATTGTCGCTCGTAAAATCGCTGACGTCTCCATATTTCACACAAAGGTAAGAAAGCTCAATGGCCATTTACCACCGGTAATGCGCTCCGAAGCCGAAGAGCGACCAGAAAAAAAAATGGTGTGCGACGACGCCACCTTTTCTTTTCATCTGTTTGTTTTTTTGTGCGCCGACGAGTCCCTTTTTTATTGTTGTTACATTGTCGAACACAACGCCGATTCCTTTGACCGAAACGTGTACAAATATTTGGAATGCGGACGATTAATTTCGATTCGATTTTTATTAAAATTCGTCCTATGGACAATATAAAAGTATCAAATGAACAGAAAAGTCATGAAGATTGTCAATAGAATCAATATTGATTTTATTATATTAACATTTAATCGTGTCATTAATCACGGTGAAAATTATGAATTTAACAAATCTATGACATTTATTTGACAAGTTAAGTCATAAGAATATAAGATTGTGCATTTAGATAAGGAATTTTGAGTGCATCATTTTGAAAAATAAAATTTACACGCAATAAATCATTTTATAGTAATGAGAAACTAATTGCACGAATGGAATATGACAAGCAGAATGAAAACAACTTAATAACATTCTTAGATAAATTACAAAAATAAAAAATAAATTAAGCACATTCTGAAGTGATCGCACGTGAAGAATGTTTGCATTGTCGCAATTGCACAATGGTTTGGCGAAAATCCCAACAAGTAGAGCGGATTTGAGCTTATTCTTTGGCAGATCTGCGATCGAAGGATTTAACATTCCTCGAGGATCAATCGAGGCATGATTGAGATTTTAAAAGAGTGCCATTATGTCAGCGGGGTGTGCGTTTTCGCTTTTTTCTCGCGTAAAATTATTGTCAACGGCGCGTTCCGTCTTTTCACAATGGCCTAGGGAGGATGTGAGTGGGAAAAAAAATTCGAAAGAAAAAAAATGTTAACCGGCAAAATAACGACCCGTTTTCACAAACATTTACCGATTCACACCCCGGTTAGGTAGTTAAGTGGGCGCATACAGGGCTATATTGCCTATACGTAAAGATATATTAGATAAAACGCGCAACATTTCAAGGAACTCAAGTACCCCAAATTCCCCTAAAACGTTGCGAGCCCAATCCCGAATATTTTCGAACTCGCTTTTATAAATAACACAATACATTCACTATCATAGATTTTTCGATTTATTAGATCCTTTTATCCGAAATCGATTGAATTACTAAAAATTTCAATGTTTAAACGATTATGTTGTCAAAGTAATCATGATCAATTTTTTCACAATGATACATAAAAAAGATTATACATAATCCATTGTGTTAAGTCGATTAATACTTAAAATTCTCAATATTTTTTTTTATAGTTTATCAAAAAAACTAACATGAAATCAAAATACCAGGCTTCGGTATCAAACCTTTTGAGTAGCCGCCTTCGGTGTGGTCTGAAAGTTTTTCTCGCACATTTATACACACGTGCACACATCCACAAAATGCCTCATATTTATTTTCGATGCACATGAGCGCCATTGTCAAGTGTATCCTTTGTGCTAACACAACTACCACCGACAGCCTGACCCACACGTTGGGGCTAAAATGCACAGGTAACGACGACCCAGCCAAGAGGGGGAAAAAAATACTAAGAAAACGGGAGACAAATCGCTCGGCGAACATCACTCGAAAGATCGGAAACGAGTATCCTTTGTATAATAATACTTGAAGACGTCCCGTTGATGCGAATCAATAAAAACATTACACGTGTAGGAACAAGTATCTGCTTGTATGAACAAGGATGGGATGCAACGATTATGACCTAATGACCCGATTGGACAAATCGAGTATTTAGTATCAAAGTTATCAGGTGCTTTAACCGTCATTATGAGGAAAAATAATGAAGCGCAGGGTCAATGTCCGAGTAAGGGAGAAAAACGGCTTTTAAACTCACATGGTGCGGTTTTGCGTCGAAATGGGGTCAAAATTAAGGGAAGTTTCACAGATAACGAAGGGAAAATGAATCGTAAGCTCTGTTTCACCTGACATGGAAACGTCCTGGGGATTTCCTGGCTCAGGTATATCGGGATGAGGAGGGATTTTCATTTCGGGGGTTCAGGACTAGAGGATGAAGGCGGTCGGAGGAGGAGGTGCCTACGTTCGCATCTGTGCCAGAAATTATTAAATTTGTAATTAAGATTCATGAAGGGAATGAGGAGCATGGAGCTGGAAGATTTCAGTCGCTAATGCCTTACATTATGTAAATTAGAAACCGTTGATGCTCATACGAAAATGATTGATCGGAAAATCAGTGTCAGTACATAGCACCCCTTCACGAAAAGTTTAGAAGCCAAAATTCTCACTCAATAAATATTGCATAAATCAACAAAAAAGTAACCACAAAGAATTCTTTATTCCACGATTATAAAACATAATTACCTAATTAAGAATAAATTTAATAATCGATTATTTAACTACGAAAATGATTAAAGCGGTATAAATCTCGTATTTATAGCCGGAACACCGCCCGAACGGGTAATTCTCGCGAGCGAAACGTCAGACATTTTACGACCGTCCGAAGCGCTTTTACGACCAGCGATGGTGGCGAGATAGCGTCGTCTCCGACCATCCGACGGCACACCGGTATTGGCCATCTTCTCGCGATGTTAACGCGACAGGTAAATAAAAAGAAACCCGCAGTGTTTACTCGCGCGGGAAAATCGAAGGATTATCGTGGAAACGGGACGAGGACAATAAACGCATAAATAAACGGGACACAAAAGAGTTATGACGCTTCGCATTCCCGGTTGACGTTTAGCATTGACGACTTCATAATGTTTTCAATAGAAAATATACAAAGGCATCGGCGAATTCCTAGTGCATCGAAAGTGCATCGTTTCCGAACGGAAAAACGCATCGACAAGCAGATCGTGAAAGCTCAATGCTCCAATTAAGCACAAAGGCGATGAAACGACAGTAAAATTCCAAATCGGAAAGTACGAAAACGCGAATCGGAAGCGTTTTCGATGCGCGGTCGTAAACCGTGCGCGTAAATATCCCGACGTGATGAGAGGTAGTCGGTCGGTTTCGAAATAGCGCAGTATATATAAAATGGGTGTATTTAAAAATAAAGGTTGTTGATCCCTGGCCGAAGGAAGCGGCTCGTGCGTCTTCACCTGATGGCCACACCGCGACTGACGGGCAAAATAAACACCACCGGAAAAACACTATGTAAAGTAAATATACACAAAATTCATATACGTATTGAATGTTTGTATTCGTAGGCTACCGTAATTATATTGCCTCTAGTGACGAATAATTAGTTGAGCAAATACGCAATTATAAGGTACCGATGAATAATCTTTCGGACGAGAGGAAAAATGTTGGGAGTTTTGTCTTCTCGAGTGGGCAAATATTGATTCGATCGGATAGTATTCAAATTTATTTCGAATGGTGATCATGTTGAAGAATCGGTATGTCTTTTCGAGTGTGATGGCTCAGTAGAGTGCAACGAAATCGATCGCGCAGTAAATCAAACAATGATGACCCATAACTAATCATCGATTTAAAAATCATTTAGGATCCATTTATGGTCATTTAGTAAATATAATGGATTGAAAATAAATTCGCGTTATTTTAGTATAGTTCTAAATTTTTAATAGAATTCATTTTCATCGAAATGATCTCATTCAAGTTTGTAATGGCACAAATTTTTCGTTTATAATTTATATTTTATTTTATCGAGTTCAACGTCAAAGAAATACTACTCAATAAAAACGTCTACTAAAAAAGTTAACGAAATATTCGAAATTAAACGAGAAACAGAACCGTTTAAATCCAAACTCCAATACACGCGGAAGGTATAAACATGCAAAGCACGATTCATTGCGGAAACTGAGCAAATCTTCAAATTTAGCGACGACATTTATGGCGACGTTTAATCTTCGACTCAAAAATTATCCAAAAATTCCCCCGAGAACACACACAAACATCCAAAACCCCCATAGGAACCGGCATTGGTATGCGCCTTGTGCATTTCAATACTTCCAGTTTATTTATTCGTGGAGGTGCAGAGCGAATTATGCGCAGAGGCGACGACGCCAGATTACCAGGACATATAAAAATCATTAGTCCCAACGATTGCTATATCGATCCGAGATGATCTAAAACTGTGTGATGTGTGTAATATCGAGTGTGAAATCTATTTTGTTACGGAACGAATCGATGATCATATAGATATGTAAATTGCAGTGTTGAAATTTTTATTTACCTGAAAGAATTTTTAGGTATTAAAAAAAATAATTTATAGTACATTTCAGATATATTATGAAATTGCCTAACTTTCAATTACAAGTTTATTGTTGTTCAGAACGAATCTTTTATATTTCCAAAGAATAATTTCTAAAATACGTCATAAAAATTAGTTTTGACGATTTTTTTACGACCCAATAAATCCAAACGCGAAAAAAATGGGTTCCTTGATATAAAGCGTAATATTCGAAATTGTTGCACAGCATATATACCAAGAGGGAGGCAACAATGGCCGAAAATATAATAAAATATTCGTTCCCCCTGCATCACAGCTAACGGACAAAGGAAGTAATCGTATTACTTCGATGAATGTGTGCAGATGAAACAGTAATCGTTCGCAACGGAAAAAAAAAACATAGTAACCCAAGTTACGCACATATTCTGGTGCGATATGCGAAAGGTATGGAGAAGGAAACGAAACGGCGGATAATAGACGAGGAATTGTGTTACAAGTTAAGGATATAAACTCGACAATAACAATGGAACAAACAAACCGTAGAAAATGGTTTTCTGTTCCCGTGTAATATCGACGGAGGAAATGAAACGGAACGTTAACACAAAACAAACAAATCGACGGCGATTTTTCGATGCTTTTGTGCTAGATTTGCTATATTGCAAATATGAACAGAACCGAAGCGAATCGGCACAGATTTGTATGTATTAACTAAAGTGAAATGATGCTGAGTTTGTTTAGCCGTTTCCGATATTTCCTTAGAAATTTTTATTCATTAAATGAATTTACAATTGCAAAACTGTATCAATGGATGTTCTTGTAATTCGATTAAGTTGCGAGCTCGTTCATATCAATAAAATTCGAATTGAAAAGATCTGGATGCGTATGCATCTGACGAGGATAAAAGATTTGTTTGCGGTGTGTTTCCTTTGTTAAATGAATAAAAAAGTTATACGACATGAAGACGGACATGTGTCAATCGTGATAACATGCGGCTTCGTTTGTTTGCAAATTGAATCGTTAGCGACACAATAAAATTCACTTCACGTGTCGTCTGCAACGCGATGGCGCCTTTCATTATTCCTAATGTGACCGATGTTACATCGAAGAAACAGCGATTATGGAATATTAAACGACAATATCAAAGAATAACCAATGTAATATTTAATGAGCTATCGATTCATCTATGGAGAATACGTCTATTGAAAAAAAATCTAATTAATTCAACACAAACAATTGCAAATAGGAGACAACCGTCAACGGATTCAACATTTCCTACACACCCGCCATTAAATAAAGCGAACGCACAATCTTATCGGACATTTTTCAAACTGACATTTTTTTTTCACCGAATTCTCGACTGAAAAACAATCTCATTAATTCAATTTGAAATCTGACGTATCTCGCATGCGATACATAAATTTCGGGCGCACAAAAATTCCTCGCTCGTCACTCCTACATACAATATTACGAATTTGAGTCAATTAAACATTCCGCGCACGGAACGGCCTTTATTCAATTTTGATTCTGTTTATTGCTTCCTCGGGTCATTTTTCGGTTTGTCGACGCATTTCCTTTCATTAAGGCGATTTCTTCTACCACCTAGCGATTTCGCGATAAGGGCTCTTTATTGAGTGTTTCCTCGCTTTTATTGGGCGAACAAATTGCCCCGGCCGATTTATGCAAATCGGCGGTTTGTAGCTCTTCGATTCGCAGATTGAAATCGCAAATTGAATAAAAAACGAATGACAAATAATAAATTGATTGTCGGTCGGGGGATAAAAAATAGTTCGGTAGCTTTTCGGTTGGCGCTTTTTATGTGTGGCGTTTAAATTTGGGAGCATTAAAAAGTCACTAAAAAGATCTTTTAGAATTAGTGTTTTAGAAGCTGAAAAGCACATGTGGGGCTTTGCGATAGTGTCTCAGAAATGGACGAGTGTTTATTTATCTTCTTTTAGCTCATTCATGATTTTGATGTATGTGTGTTATAAAATAATAAATATGATCATCATTTTGAAGACGGTTTCGGTAGTTAGATTATTAAGAAAAATATTTATTATAAAGATTTTTTTAACACAATTTTTTGACAATGTTATTGAATTGTAAATAAAACGTGATGTTTTTTTCACGATAAGTACATATATTTAAAACAAATGTTTCACTGCCAAAATTATTATGATATAACCACATTTAAAAAAACCAAGTATGAATTTATAAGCACATTTAACCCGACGACCTCTGATAAATTTTGTTTACGCTACGTCGCTTAAGTCTTTATTCATCAAACGAACCTCTTACAATCGCCTAAAAACACATCTTCAACACAAACACCAACAATTTCCACATACCGACATCAACACAAACTCAACGAACACCAAAAACACAACAACCAAACACATCAAACCAAACAAAAATCTGCTATTTGCCGAAGCGAAAACATTCACACGTCAAATCGTTTCGGAAGCGAAAGGTCTCATCAGCATTCGCGGTCCATCACGCATTGTCTCCCATCGGGGTTCAAACGGTTAGCCAACATCGTCAATTTCGCAATTACACGACTCGAAGAATTCGAACAATGGGCCCGTTATTAGCAGAGGTCGATTTCGCGTTTGACCCGCGTTCGCTCGTAATAAAACGATTTTCGATACCGGCTGGTGTGAACGGATTCATTATCGGAGTATACATATATTTTTAATTTGTGCTTATGCAGTATGAAGTCCTTTAATCAGAGGCGTAGCTAGGGGGGGCAAGGGGGTATAGAGACCCCTGGGCGCCAAATTGAGAAGGGCGAAAAAACGAGATATGAAATATATACTTATACACCGATCCTCTTTTTACACGGGGGATACGTTCCAGAGACTACCGTGTAAAAAAATGTATGGTGACCATACGAAAATTGGAGATAGGTTCTATCACTATATTTGGATAGAACTTCCATCCAAATGTGCGATGTGAAAAATTTTCGCCGTGAAATATCATCAAAAAACATCGAAATTTTTTTATTTAAAAACTATAATTACATATATGTAATTATATCAGTATACTGGCCTGCATCGAATCCCACCATTGTGGCATAATAATACATATTTTTATACCGTGGTAAAGTGAAAAATCCGTGTAAAAAAAGTAATCGGTTCATTTTCTTTGAACCGTGTTATTTCGGAACCGTGTAAAAAGAGGATTAGGATTAGTAATTAATTCTGTAAATCTAATAGCAATTAAGGCTTTAGAATAATTTATTCGTCGATTTAAACGAACGCGTTTTATAGAAAACGATTCCGCATTTTCTGTTAAATGGTAAACGTCTGATATTATACATTCGATCTGAGTAAATTGCGCGTGCAATTAAAACGCAATGCGAAGAGATGTCAAGAGACAAGATACCAGATCCCTTAAATAATAAAAATAATACAAATGAAAAAGATATACGCGAGATAAAATACCAGTTTGGCCTTCGCGAATTGCTAATGAACGATCCGGCCGCGACTCAAGAGTGCATATTATTATACACTGAAATGTCGCCGTCTGGCAAAATCGCTTTTTAAACGATTTTTTGTCAACGAATATGCATATGGAAGATTTCAAACAACTGATCCACATTGATGTCTTTTCTATTATGTCTGAGACACATCAACAAATAAATCATCGGAACTCTCCGAACGATTTCCCATGGATTTTGAAAAACGAACATATAGACAAACTTTCACTCGATAACATTGACACAATCCGAGGTTCGAATGCACAAAGAGCACCACTGGCTACAGACAGGATATTGAATTAAGACTAAAAGCCCTCCTTGAGCGCATTCATTCGACGAACGATTAGTTTCGAAAAAGGGGAAACCAGCGGAGCGGGAGACGTCGCAGAGTGCCCGAGGGAAAAACGAACGAAAAGTGCACATACACACGGACAAAAGGCGATTTGCATGTGCACGTTCGCGTTGCACTCTAGCGCGAATCGAGTTGAACGAACTGCGAACAATAAACCGCATAACGGCGGTGTATTATCTATCTGTGCGAACGAAAATTAATGTCTAATGACTCGCGTGCGGCCGCAGGTCAGCGTGAAAGCCTTAAAATTGTGTTGGGCGATGATTGCAGTGCGTGTCGTGGTAGCGAAACGATTGTGTTCTATTTGGTTAACGAAAGTGGTGTGAAAAGTTCAAATTTGTTTGGACAATTATGTTTTTATCGAGTTATTAAAAATTGTTTAGAATTTTTTTGAGTTCTATAAATTTGTGAAATTAATCAAATAAAAGTTGCTCAAAATAGTTTTTATTATATAAGCAGTTATTCTGTAATGAATGGTGCATGATTCAATTTATATTTGTCATCGTATTTATCGAAAACTTTAACAATGCGATTTTCAATAGTTTAACTATTAAACGTTATCTATATGTGATATCGTAACCGAATTTATAGTAAAACTTAATCCGGAAGAGATTACACTTGTCATAACACAACATAATTTGATATCAACAATAGATATGATTTATTTTGTTACGATTACGAAAAAGATAACGAATGCAATCTTTTTAACGAGCTGTAAACGATTGGGCCGACCACAATTAGACAATCAGTAGGCAACAGTGACCCGAACGTTAATTGACCGTGTTGCAATTGCGCATAACGAACCTACAAAAAAAAATACCGAAACGAGAAAGTGTTTAATTAGAAGGCGCACTTTCGAAACGTTCGCGTTCTTTGATGGTTCAATGTAAAATAAGTCATCGCGTGATTTATGGCGAAAACGATGGCTCGAACTTACGACCCGCAACTGCGGACATGTTGAAAACAAAGGATTGTACTGTACGTTGTAATAATCGTGTAATGAGCGTTGTTAGAATAACGGTTGTATAATATTTCTATGGAAGCTTGCTGTATTATTGCGGGCCATTGTGAGTTTTCGCTGGAAAGGACTTGTTTTATTGGTCGTTCGGATGTATATCTGGATTCGAACGATTTATTTAATAGTTGAAATGGTTACATTTATAAATAACACATGTACGTTTCCAAAAGCAATATTGAAACATTAGTAGAACACAGGAATTTAGTTAAATTACGCTTTCTATTTCTGAACACAGAAAATTTGAATTCCATGTTCATAGTGGACCGTAAAAATAGAAACAACTGTAGCAAAAGGTGTATTACAGAGATATTTTACGGCCGTTATAAACCTCAAAAATTTGTGATTCGAAACCGTGATACGAATTCATTACGATGCCCGTACACGCACAAATTTAATTGTTTCGGATTTTCGTCGGAAATTACCACTTTACCATTTCGCCGACAAAGGGCCAGTAAACTTGCGCCGGAGCGTTCTTTTATCGTGCGGCGAAACAATTACCGCCGTGCGGTAATTTTTACTCGAGAGGAAGATATACGACGAGTCGTAAAATAGGATAAATATTTCAGGTGCAAACAGCGAAAAAATATACAGAAGGGAATTGATAAGAGCGTTAATGAAAACGAAACGAAAACACATTATCTACACCAAACATATTTCATATAAAAAAATACAAAGATTTCTTTTATATTTCAATTACCATTTAGTATAAGGTGAATAAAAATGATAAAATAGGAATGGTCTGGATATGTAGCGAGATATAAGAATGGAAGATAGACACGTAAAGTACTGCAAAAGAAAATAAACACCTAGTGGGATGATGGATAGATAAAAAAGATTTATAGAATTAATTGGATGAGAGTTATTCAATAATGGAAGAAGATTGAAGAAGTCTTCATCTCGCAGCGGATGGTGAATGACTGTCTACACGTGATGATTTTAAATTAGTCAACGGTTCAGTTTTATAATTCTGTTCAACGCTTTAGTTTCCATTGATCATATCAGTACATTTTTCCACGATAAAAAATTTTGATAATTCATTTTGAAAGCCACTCTTCCCAAAAAGGTCTCCCACCCAAAAATTAACGGTAAATCATTGCAAGATGATAAATTCGACCAAAACCCACAAGAAACAAAGAATCCACCACAAAGAACCCGAAAATCAACACTCCATAAAGCGCAACCCGAAAAAACCCGCCACACGGCCGCATTTCGACGAATTACGAAAACCCACAAAAGGAAGAAGAGGCGAGCGAAACGCGCCACACCAATAAAACAATAAAGCCCCTCTCGCCGGCAGCTCGCAAAGGGTTAACTTCAGGTGGCCCGGTCTCGAGTGTTCGCCGGCGCACACACGTCGGTCCTTTGATGACGGCCGTGATGAGCTTTATCTCGATCTTGTTCACACATTGTGTCCCGGAGGAGGTAAAAAATTACATTACGTATGCGCGACGGCACCGTGATTATCGTAATGCAAATAAATGTGGAGCCGCAAACGAGGGAGCGCTAAATGCGTTATGTTCTTAGGCGGGCGCCGCTTTGATATTGGAATTGTGTTAATATGAATCTTGTGTAAATAATGTGGTTTTCAGGTGGCTTTGGTCTCTTTTCACTTTGATCGTTATCTGATTATATAGAAAGTTGGGTGGTACGTTTCGTAACTGTTCGCTGTTTATGATCGATTGTGGATTTGTGATGTAAATACGCGATAGTCTGATCTGAAGATGAATATTCATGTAATAATTGAGATCAATGAAAAAAATATACTCTTCAATAATTTCATATATTGAATCAATTTTTTTTTAATTTCATATACGCGGAATTTCATTGAAGAATACTTCAGTATTTCATTACAAAATTCCGTTTAAATAACGTCAAAAGTACCCGAGTTGATAATTGTTCGGCGGAGACGGAAATTTTCGATAATTGAGATAATATAATAAACACAAAAATGATTTTAGTCGAATACAAACATTTAGAGGAGCTTCATCTCGGTTCGTTACAAGATGATCAATAGGATCTGTAAGAGAATGTCACTGGGACGTTGAAACACAAAGCGTGCCGTTGACATTCAAATGACATATTGGAATGTTCCGATTGTCAATTTCGAAACGCTTCGAAAACAAGAACGCAATCAATTAAAATATCTACATAATATCTAACGGTGGTCTGAAAAATTCGAAGCTGCTAACGTCCAGGTTTCTTTTCGTTTTTGTTGTTACAGAGGATACAAAGACGATAAGTCGATTGGTCACGTACGTGTGCAAGTTTTTGCAAACACATTTTTTTATTGACATCTCGATTTTGTGATCTCATCGACGTCTATTGAAAATTAAACGCGAAGGTCGATTAAAAATGAATATACTATGAAGTATAAATTTGTATAGCAATGTTGCATAGTTTGTTGCTAATTCTCCCACCTACGGACGATCCTCGAGATCCACAGATAAATAATCGACTGATGACGATCACGATCATCGAAAAAAAGGTTAACATCGAGAACAATGCGAGCTCAAGTTTAATGACATAATCACGCATTTTATTTCGACGTTGTGGTGATATTATAAAAAAAGAGATGTAAATATTGAAAAGAAAAAAATGCACGCTCGTGAGTTTTCAAGTGACAGAGTTTTTCATTTTGCAGGCGAGTTTATGTCAGTTGTTTTGCAGCTGCTGATATTATCGCCTCAAATGTGTTAATTCCATAAACGAATCTGGGAACGACAAGGGAGTGCCAAATTGTCTTTTTTTGGATGAAAACGCTTATGTTTGTTTGCATATTATGAATAACGTGTGACAGAAAAGTGCTTCACATACACGGTGTTTTCAACCCTTTGTTGACAATGTAAATTTTTGTGAAAACCCGAAAATTTTAATTGAAAAATATTTGCGTGTATTAACAAAACAAACAAACGACTATGACATACAGAATATAAATTATTTGGGCGCATCTTTTAATCAAATATCCAGGAAACTATCGCAAAACGGGGTCAAACTCCTAACAAGAGGGGTGACCGACAGCCGAGTGGATCATCACGGATCAATAGATTGCCTTGGCACACAAATGCATCGAAAATATTATATATTTATCATAGGAGTTTTTCCGAGTGTTTGTTGTGAACACGAGACACAAACATCCTGCTCCATGGCGCCACAATAATTCGCTCCGCTTTTGTGTCCTTTATTTATGATGACATATTGCCATTTTTCCTCTTATGCCGCATTCAAATCGCATATTATGTAGTGACCGTGTTTCTTTCTCTAGCTGAAAAGAGCCGACATGAATTCCAACACTTCAAATTCAAATAAATATGTGAGCGTTTATTTAAGGTTTTCAATATACGTTCGCGTTCTGCTCGAAACTGGGTGTTTCCGTGCAAAATTCACTCGAGAAGTAAACAATAGTACATACTATTTCGAGTTCGAACACGTAATACTTTATACATTGTTGTATTATATTAGGATTTATGACGAACTACAAAAAGACGAGAGCGCCGACTAATTCGTATAAATCAAGTGAGCGCTTCTTCGATTTTGTGCGGAGATAAAATAAATATTTGAAGAAAAAAAAAATGTATGGCCGTAATTGAGTTTACACGCAAATCGAATGTGTGAATTGCGCTTCGAGATGATCGATAGTTGAACGCTAATGGCCAACGAAAATACAGCTCTCGAATGTTTACGAAGCTTATGAATGTCGTGAGAGTTTAGCGCGGATGACTTTGTATTCGAAAAAGGCAAATACATATAATATTACGAAGGCGACGGCCATTTTGTGTTCGATTTCCGTCACCGGAGGGTTAACAATTCACTCGACATGGACGACTAGTGCTTTCGTGGTTTTAATAACATGCTCGTTCGATCATGTGTGAAATTATCCGTTCTGGTATTTGACACGTTGTAATGACGATATTGAATTGCATGCGGATCGCTGTTTATGTATAAACATGAGGATTTGATATACTGACACTGAAAAATGTATCATTTACTTTTTTTTTTCATCTACATTCGGAATTTAATGCGTTAAATTGAGTTTTTGTATGCAGCACATCGAGTGGTAGTCGTTTGTTTAAAAGTGTCACGGTTTTTCCCAAAGTATTTTTATAGAGGTGACAAAGTACAAAAGTCCATGTTGAGTCTTACGAGTATATATAAATTTTGAACTGAAAGCTTCAGAATAATTCTTTTTTGTATGTATTAGTTAAATAAAATACATAAGTAACGTGTGAAAAGATTAATATACAAATTTAGCCAAATATCGTCGATCTAACAATTAAATCATTATGCCAAACATAGTTTCATTATTCAATCCTTTGAGATTTTTGGTAAATATATAATAATTGATCAAAAATTATTAATACATTCCGAAAGAATATATTATATGATACAAATATCGTGAATACGTTCAAAGCAATCAATGATTAAAAAATTCAAACCAATCTGAAATTCGATTGCAGCACGCGATGATTAATACAGTTCAATCAAAGCTACGCACATTCGAATTGAACGTCAATCACAATTACGAAAACGTGCACATCATGCAAATTCGAAAACACAATGCCCATCGCACACATATCTGGGATAATTCCGGAGCACTTTCAGCGAAAAGATCGTTCCTGGAACCGTTTTAAAATTGGACGACGATGCATCGAGGCGCCAAACACACTCTGTTTATTACGACCGTTATAAATTCGCACTCGGCTACTATGTAATTTGTATTCAAATTGCACATTTGCAGGACGCGACGGTACACCCATAATCGTCGCCATTTCGGGACGTAACGACGCGAGAGATGACTTTGATTTATCGGCGTTTTAAGTGTATTAAAGTCGCCCGAAAAAAAAAATGGGAGATTAACATATTGAGTGTGTGTATAAGTTCGGCCTTTGTCCAACACCCGGATGAATTAATACGATTTTTTAGAAACTATTAAAAAACGGGTAGTCTCCGATCCTAGACGTTGGTTGTTCAGAACGTTGGTATGTTATAATATCGGACTTGTGTGCGTGTAATTACGATACAATTTTTTTCTAATATTCGTTCGTGTGTAGGGTTTCTTTGTTGGTGGTCCGTGGATACGGTTATTTATTATTGTAATTGTCGTACACGTGTTCCTGTGGCATGCATTTATAGTGAAAAAAATAATAATAAATAAAAAACCTTTTTTAAAAATTACTTAACATAGGACCATTAACAACATCATCGTTCCGATTCGGATAATTTATGTTGGTGCCGCGTTATGAATACGAAATACTCAAACCACAAACTACATACAAGCTCCGAGTTAATTACAACGAATTAAATACACATTTGAAGGATTTATCACATACGCATCGAGACAAACTCCACATGCAATTCCATTTCGAAAAACCGACACTCAACTTAAGCGAAATGTCAATTTAGATAAAATTCATAATAAACAATCGAGTTTATACCTCAATCATCGTAATATGACGATAGAGGTGATGAAGAACACATTATTTATATCGCTGATGAATTAATCGCAAATAATACATGTATAACAGAACTGTCAACATTTATTTTTATGGAAAATCTGTAATAAAAATATAATAACTAAATTTTTCTGTAATAAAAAACTTAAAATTTAAACACTGAATTTTACTTTATTTTTACATTGATTAACTCCACCAGTCACGTAAAAATTGTCACATTACTGACGATTATTTTTTGGCTATTCTTTCTTTTTAATTTTAAATACCGTTAAATGAAAGATTTATCGGTATTTATGTATTCTACAATATATGTGGAGCCTAGTATCAATTCCTCCCAAATCCGTTTTGGTAAATTTTTGGCAAACAACGAAAAACTTCTTATTTATTCACCATCGTTTTTAACTATGACTTATTTTTAAATTATTCTTTGGATTGTTTGGAGCAAATTGTCATGTATATTTTCATGTAAATTTCAATACACTACGCAAAAAAGGGAAATAAATATGGAGATAGGAGATATTGATTCTAAGGATCAGGATTCTCCAGCGATTAGGCTGCCTTTTCCTTTTCCTGGTTAAATTCTTAACTGGTTCCTCCTGTTGGATCCTGTCTTCGTTCATTTTAAATCGCCAGAAACAAAAACAACGTGACTCTGACTTCACTCTGACGACTGCCAACAAACTACTAAACGGTCGCAGCTTTGAATGCTGCGTTCCTATTGGTGGATTCGACCGGTTGATCTGGCTGATTGCGCGTGCGTGAGGATTTGGGAGATATTGGTCTTAAAATGTTAAAAATCTACCAAAATTCCGAAGGATTTTGGAGATTTTTATATGAAAGAATTGTTCATTTCAATGGATACTATATATCTGCATTAAAATCTCAACTTTGAAAAAAAAGTGGATTTGAGAGGGATTGATACTGGGTCACACATATATTTGAATTTATATAAAAAAACAATGAACATTGTTTCATCGATTTTCTCAACTTTTTATTTTATGGAGTTAATCATTATGTGCACTGGCTCACATGCACTTTATCACGCATAAACAAAAAACTCGAACATTCGCAAGAAAACGAGATAAAACCCAGACTCATTCGAATCCAACAAAACAAACGGCGGCCATTTTGAACCATGTCCCGTCCATCGATCACGAACCACACCTAAACCAAAAACCCAAAAATAACGGTCTTCGGGCATTTTTTCCGAGGGATTCGTCTTTTTACAACCGGCGGCAAAGTCCCACGCGTCTTCCGACACACGAAACCGCAAAGAGTGCCGCCATCACACGGCCAATTAACCGCCCATGCGCGGACGGCTTTCGCGTCTGCGGTCTGGTCTGAAGTCGAGGATAGACCGAGAGTCAATATCGGAGGTGTTGAGTGACGGTCGTGTGATTCTGGGAAATGAAATCGTCATAGGTGTCGTGGTCGGGAGGGAAATTATAGGGATTTGGTGATGTTATTGTTTTTAGGTTTGGTGTGTGGGTGGTGCGGTGGTAGGGTTGTCGATTTTGTTGAGAATCTTGATACTTTTCGGAGTGTGTCAAAGATTTTGATATTTCGAAATGTGTAGTGGATTCATTTCGCTAGGGGTTTGAGTGTCATAAGTTTTTGGATAATATAGGACCGAGTTTCAAACTAACTCCCCGTGTTACACATAAAAAATATTAAAATTAGAAAAAAATGGCACCGCAGGCTAATATTTTTTTGTTTATGACATGTTACATGTAGTCGGTTTCACAAAATAAAGGATTAATGGGTTATTTTAGAAAATAAAATTTGCTTTTAAGCAAACGAATGCATTTTTTTTCTTAAGAAAGTGATCCAACTTTTATGATATTTAATGGATTGGTATAGAAAAACTATGATAACATAATTCATCAAAAATTAATTTTTTGAAAATGCTAGTGAACGTCTCCACTTTCTATAGGTAAATCTGCCACTGCATTTACAATTAGCCATAAGAAATTTTTAATTCCGAATTTCCGAAATAAAAGACATTTGTTATTTTTTCCAATAAAGGACAGTTAGCAACCCTAGGTGTCGAAAAGTTCTAAGTATTGATTTGATTATTTTGATGATTGTTGGTGTTGTATTATACATACATCGAAATAGTTGTACAAGGTAAATAATAATTGGCGAGTTGTGGGCTGGAAACGATGATGATGGTCGATACAATAGTTCGAAGCTCACAAATCAACGCGTTAAAATTGAAACTTTTGATATTCAACAACTGAAATGAAATTTTAAATCATATTCCTTAGATTGTATAATATTGGATATTGAATATCGAATAGCAAAAATTTAATTATTCAAAATTATATTCACTAAATCACACAATCGTATCGAGTCGATCTTTCACTAAACTCACCTATAGAGACATATCGGAATAGGCACATTCAAGTGCGGCCACTCCATCCAACGCCAACAATCAGATTACAATTTACAGATCAAACAAACGATCAATTCGTGTACACGTTACAAATGTCCGTCGATTGATTGTTAGATAGAGCTATTAAATCGAATCAGTACGCGTTATACGAAATGGATACCCGTTTGAGTTGCGTGCACGTGAAATTTCATCTGACTGGTTTTCGTGGCCCGCTTTTCTATTATTACGCATCGGATCATGTATTTATTTATGTGCGTCTGTGTGCGCCGTTATTAATTGATATTTATGTTCGTAATTAACATCGGAACGATTATTATCAAAGTCGGTGAAAGGAATTGTTGATTCAATGTGTCCAAAGGCATTGTCGGATACTGTTGAAACGGAGCACAATGAAATGGCGAGTCGGCGGAATTAACGTTTCTAATGAAATTTGTTTGATTAAATGTCAATATTTAAAATTTAAATGTACATCTCGAAAACGTATCGTTTTTCGTATTTAATTACAAACAAGCCTTGAATGAGCGAAATAAATTCAACAAAGTAAACGTTTGATGAGAAAAATATTTTATATTTAAATATAAAATCTTTCGGAAAATTGTACAATTTTTCATAACACAAATCCATTTAGTACGATAATGATCAACCCAAATTGGTCATTCCCACGAGTCAAACTCGACTCTCGATTAATTATCCCAACTAGGTGACAAGGAAGGCATGTATGTACCTCTACAACAATGTGAACAAACAAAAAAATAATAAAAAATAGTCCAACCCTTCAGAGGCCAGAACACCTCGTTAATTAAGTCCGAGTACGTCCGAATCAGAATGAACTTTTCATTCCGAGACGAGGTGTCCTTCCGAATTTTGATGAGGTCCTCAATCACACCGCTCTCCACGTCTTGTGATCCTCTTTTTCTTCTTTTTGTGAAGACCGATTTTTATTCAGTCCATTACTCGACGATGTTTCAGAAACAGGCGTGAGACCCTTTCATATTTCACTCCGCACAAAAGTCCTCTTACACACAAACAAAATAAAGCAAATCTCAAAATTCGGGACAATGCAAGATCTAAACATGCAACGTTACACCGATACAACCCGGCTCCCAGTTGTACAAGACAGATATTAATAATCAGTATGTGTGCAGTGTTTAATTCAAAAGATTTCAAACGATGCGACCCAACAACGAAGATAAGCCTCTCAGGCGACAATAAACAAACGTTATCTCCGACTCGTAAACTTTCTAAGAGCTTGCCGCTTCTTTGTGAGCACGTTTTAGAAGCGATGCTCGTTTTCGCCTCTTCTAACCGGGTTTTTCCTTCGACACCCACGCTTTGGCGATCCGACTAATTTATAGGCTTTAATAACAGTCCTTGAACGCGTAATATAAACACAAATGAAAATTTTCGATTAGCAGTTCAGACGATTCCGACATCGCGATCCGAGATCTCAACCAGGATATGTACGGACAGTTCACACGCCGAAACATGCATTTATTTCCCGAATTCATTGAAATTTTGAATGTAGAAGTTAAGCAATGAGTGATGTGGTTTGCAGATGGATGTGTGAAGTGAAACGACTGCTATATTTGTATGTAAAAAAATAAGCAAATATATTGGCTATATGAAAGTGAGGTGACTAATTCAAATGCTATTGTGGATGTTTTGTGTAAAATGGCTAGTTGATTTTTGTTTCAGAATTTGATAGGTAACTTGGATTTTTTGATAAGGAAAGTGCAAGACACAAATAAAATAGATAACACTGGTATAGATCTTATGACGCAAAAAAATTTTTTCACCTATGGCGCTAATCATCAAAATATTTTCAATAATATTAAATGCAAAATGATTTTTTTTGTAATTAGCAAATAATAATAATTATAGTAATATTTAAATGATTAATTTGAAACCAATCGGTTTTTTTATTTTTAATCGGGACCCCACGAATTATTCGGAAATAGGAAAATTATGGACACATCAATCAAAAGTTTATGAACTGCTGTTATAGATTTATAAAGATTTTGTATTAAACGAAAAAAATCTTTAAAACTTTAAAAATTTTTAAAAATCTGAAAAATCGCCCCCCCTGTAAAAAAATTCTTGGATCCGTCGCTGGTTGTTCCACCTTTTTCGGAAAATCAGAGTAACAATATCAATTTACTTTTCGAAAATGCATTTTTTGCGTTTATTTTGCAAAATAACATATTTATGGTCGATAATCATTTTATAGTCGAAAACGCACGAATTTTGAAATTTTGCCATGATCCCCAGGGGGGACGATTGCCCCTACCACCCCCCGCTGGATCCGTCCCTGTTCAAGTATTGACGAAAAAATGAATAAAAATCACAATTATTATAGAATCATCAACTTAGCGCATAATATCGAACATTTCGTTGCATACTTACAAAGCGAAAACATCATAAAAGAATCTCGAGCCTTTTCGGCACAGCAGCGTCTGCATAATAACAAGAAGCTTTTGATCAACTTTCGAATCGGTTTGACCTCGCGAACGATTCGCCCATGCTTCATATGTTCATCTCGCATTATACGTATGAACCCATAACGTGAAAAAAGAGGCTCGGTTGCAGTGCAAGACGGTCTGGCAACATTCCTCGACAACTTCCACCGCGTCCAGATGATATGGCCAGATAGCGTGGCCGAGATATGGCCACACTCTCCTTATCGGATGGATGTTCGATTGTGTTCGGCTTGTGAGAGCGACTTTAGGGCTGTTGGACCTAGATGCCATTGAATATGTCGCAATCGGGAAGTGCGATCCGTGAAAATGGCGTGGGACTACTGTGGGACGTAGGAACGTTTCTATAATTTATAATAAAGCGCATATTCCGGATTTTATTGCCTTTGGCTTTCTTTTGTTCGATCCGGTTATGTGGAATTAGTTCGTATTGAATTTCGGTCCATTCAAAGGCGTGTTTTGTGTACGGTGAGTGTAAATTGAATATTGAAAATTTTATGGAATCGTTTTATGTTTAAAACTAATTTGATAAGTCATTTTGAATTTAAACGTTGAATCGACCTAGAATTTTATAATAATCACAATTATATTGATATTTTTTCGTGGAAAATTTTGTAAAAAGGGTCATTTTATAGCATAATAACTTAACGAGACTATGGAGGAAAAAATCGCACGAAAATTACGAATCTGTTAAAAAATGCACGAAATATTCGAACATTTATAAAGAATGCAATCCGAAACGTCAGACAGGTCTTCTTTTCGTACATAAAAAAAATACATATAGATTAATTGACCTTCTGAATTCTTTTATGCTCGCGTATAAAAAAGGACGATTTGCATTCTTGAGCAGGTATAAAGAAAAAGCTCTCGCTTTATAGACGGATGACTTGTCATTGTCGATGATTCAAAATCCAATATTGAAAATCAAACGAATCCGGTTCAAAACATTTCCATTTTTTTCACCCCGCCATATTGTGGCAATGGCGTCGCGAACACACGTATATAATTATGTAACGATGCATTGCGGAGCGAAAAATAAAAAAATGGCGATTACATAATGAAACGATCAATCGAAAATCGTGAGATATTGGCGCGTTCGATTTATTATTTTATCGATCGTTAATTTGGCTTTGTAAAAAATTCGAATGAATAAATAAACAGCACGACACGACAAAATAACGAGACACGTTCGATAATTAATTAAAAAGCCGTCGGACAATCCGAAGCGAGCGAATTGACAACGCAAAACTATTTGCACTAAATCAATGGCGGACAACAATGGCGACGTTCCGAATATATATTGGACAAGCTTCGAATTATGAATTAATAAATTTCGCGTTTCTGTGTTTCAATATTGTGTGGAAAAAAGTCGGTTTTTTATCGGAAATTCTTTCGCGGCTGTGTAATATTATACGGTGTATAATAGATACGTAATGAACACGATTTGGAGACTTGAAAAAATGTGTATGGGTAAAAAAACGATGGTCGGTGTAAAATTCAATTTTCCCTATGCTCATAAAAAAAGGTGTGAAAAAAGTGTGGTTTTGATATTAGCGTGTCGAAATTAAGAGGTTAAAATGCGCTATGATAATTTAATACTTTTATAAGCGTATCGTTTTACGTGTGAAGAAAAAGAACGATAAGAAAAAAATATATAATTAATATCAGTATGCAAACGCTAGTAAAAATTGAGACAGTTGCAAACAAGAGTAATCTACAAATTTTTTATGCTGATTGTGAGACTTGATAATTTGAATCATATTGTTAATATCAAAATGTAAACGAATATCTCTTCTAGTCATAAAAAATAATATTCACAATATTCTACAAACTCAAGAATTCCATGACTTGATGAGATAATAAAAATGAATCACTTTAACTTGAAAAATTATGACATTATAAACTCTGTCACCAAACGGCGCGATTAGACATTACTAATTATACGCAATCGACTACAACACACCACAAAAATCCGAGATAAAACGTTTTTCATACATTAACACAAAACACAAACAGAATTAGACTACATACACACAACACGAAATGACTATGCACAGAATGATTCATTTCCTCGAGCCGATCGCCCGCAGTGACTACCACGATATCAAAGAGCGCAATCAAAACACCGTAAGATTTCGTATAATTGAGTCATCCCACTTCTATCCGAACCGAAAAGGGTTAAGCTTCGTATCGCCTCTTCTATTTTTTCGGGTCCGAATGTATATTGCTTTTTTAATGTGTGTCGGGTTTCAATGAGGAGCTTCATGGGCAGCCGGTCCCTCTCCGCCGTGTGGATATTACAAAATTACGTATACACATATAAAACACGACTTCTTGAAAACGACTCAATAAAATAACAAATAGTCGAGACGGATAATGCCATTAACGTCATCGAAGCACACGCATCGGGATCGTAAAAAAAGCGCGTAGAGATACGATGAAAGTTCGAGAATTTATGTCGATTTCGTATTTGAATTTTATTTTCGTTTTTGATAGGTTTGAATTGAAAATATTTTTGAAATCGGTTTGACGTTTTGAAAAATTGTTCGAGTATTGTATGGAATTGAGTGAATTTTTTTTAAAGGTCTCATTTTTTGTGTAACAAATATTTTTGTAGAAAATACATTATAATTTTCTCTGACAGCTGTCACAGTCAGAGTTATGAATCGGTCAAGTAAAATGGATATTTTTTATAAACTAACAGTAATATACTCGAACATTGAGATCTATTTCACTTAAAAATTATTCAATTTGACATCAACTCGACGGACATATAATTTAATTAAATAAAATCAGATCATTAAATAACATCGATATTACAATAAATGGGTCGTAGAACTACAAAATTCATTGACTGGGAGGCACAACTGTTATGACGAGTCCTAAAAAAAAAAACCAAAACACCCACAACACGTGAAATAATATTAAAAAAAGAAATGTATGGCACAATTGAAAGGCGGGGTGTGGACGCCCGGCCGCAACAGGTATCACACGCGAGCTGTGTGGCCGGGAATGCCAAATAAAATAAGACAGAGAAAGAGCACCGGAGGAACACATAATGAAATAAAATCGAAACGAACAATAAAAATGGTAGGTGGAAGGCAAGGTGGCCGACGCAGGAAGGCTCCGAGGAAGAGCAGGACCGAGCACTACCTGTGCCCCGACGTCGATTTTGTACGTCTCTGTGTTGGAAACGTAAGAGAAAATGTAAAAAGTGAGCCAGAATGAACAAACAGAGTGGGATGGATGTGGAGGAGAGAGAGTGCAACGCTCTATGGGGGAATGCGACCCAGACCGGAGAGTGAAGATGCGCCCAATTGCATCGCCGCAGACGATTGGTATCAACCGACAGTAGGTTTAGCAATGGTAAGATTTGCGATGATAGAGAAAGATGTGTAAGGTTCAGTCTTGAAAGGAATGCGTTATGAATATGGTAGGATATCCTTATCAGAATGGGGGTCATTGTAATTTACATTATATCATCGAAAGATTGATCTTTCTACCGAAACGAGGGGTTATGACCGATTCGATATCATTGTTTACATAACCAGTCGGCAAACATCAATAAACCATTGATGGATCACGGTCCTCTCAAAGTTAAAGTAAACTATATCTCAACCGCATAAATAGATCGATAAATATTAAAAAAAATTTAACCCATACAATGCACCGGTTCTGATAACTGAACTTAAGCAGAAAACGATACAGTATGAACGTAAAATCATCAAAAAATCACTTTTATCACTACGCATTAAAAAAGCAAAAATTTTCATTGAATTTTTGAAAGGTTTTCCTTTATATATATTTCCGATATATCGAAAAACAATTATTCAATCAAATCGACCGCGATTTTCGATTGGCCTGACCTCGTGGGACGGCTTCGTACCATCCTCGCACTTTGCAGCACTCTCGACATGGCCATGGAGTGGTCCAGGTCCATCGTCCAAAAGGGGCTGATCGCAGAAAATTTCCGAGGAAATTCAGCGAAAATTCCGCCGATGGAAACGGACGTGGCTTGTTTACGCGGGAAAAACAATGCCCGAGGTACACAAAGGCCCGTTGCTTTGTATAAACGTTCGGGAAACGGCAGCCGTATGTTTTTTGCTTTATATGCCAAGTTTGTGTACGTGTGTATGTGCACGATTGCGCACGCATCGCGAAAATTTAGTTATAAAAATTATGCGGTGGTTGTGTAGATATTTGTGGGTTTCCGGATGATAAAGGCTCTTCCGTTCGTTTTTGGTTTTAGGGAAAATTATTAGGATTTAAAAAATTTATTTGAAAATATTAACGGGAGCTGACTAGTTATGTTTAATTTTCGATAGGATATGTACGCATTGTGTTCATTATTTAACCATTAATTTTAATAATGACACTTCTTCGCATGTTTAAATTGAGGAAGCGGACCGTTTCAATAGTTAGGATTTATTGAATAGAATCGTCAATGCGACAGTTTCCATATCAATTTTGAATACGTTCGATGACCGCTAATATCACAATTCAGATAAAAAATCGGTACAATTAATTAATTTTTCAAATCAATATATTATATTTCAATAAAAACTACGTCAAAATTCAATATATGTATGATATATTGAATTTTAATATTACATACGTTCTGAAAGTGCTGTAATAAAATTGATGCTCACCTCCTGAAACAAAAAAAAAAACAGACACATAAATAAATTGTATTTCAATTTCAGCACAAGTTGTAAGTGGTGTTTGAAAGCTTTATTTATGGCGATTCATAATGGCGCATATAACTTTCGAATTGGAAGTTCTACATAATCGATTATCAATTTATTTCCAGACCAAACTTCAAAGGGTTGAACATAGAAGTTTAGTTTGATAAACGGCTATGGGTGTGGTCGCCGATGATTCATTGGGATATAATTCACAATAAAAATGATAATTTCCATATTATAGGCTAATTTTATGGATTCGAGTCAAAAAATTAATATGCTAATTAATTATCTTGAACATAGAGATGAACAGACGAATAACGTTATTAAATTGTCATTTAGCATCTATAATCGGAAATTCAATTTAATTTTCGTACGAAATGAAACGTACTAATGTGACGAACATCGCCGATGCGATTAATTTAAACGTTTTATTATAAAGGAATTGATAGAAAATCTGCCCTTGGCTAAAACGTCGACCGATAATAGTAGTAAAAGTCAACATTTACGAGTTTTAAAAAATTCGATAAAATTTATTTAATACTCAAACTGGCAACGATTATGATCGTCGATTAACAAATGCCTCCGTGGATATTTTCTCATCATATCTCGATACGCCATTTACTTTATAACTATAAAAATATTTAATTCGGACATGTATACAGTTATACGCAGTTTTATTTATAATCGACGATGATTCAAACGATTTTCAGCCTCCAGACAAAATTCGTGGAATCGGTCGAATTAGCTTCGAATGGAGGAGCGCTTTGACTAAAATTCGCGTTTACAGAACCCGTAGATTATATTATTAAAGATAATACAGCATAAACAGCCATTATTGAACGGTCATTGTTGTGGAATAGCAAAAGCACCCAGCCCGGGTCGACGGGGTCAGAATGCGAACGAGAAAGGAAAACCGAAGTGGGCGTGATCGTATCTCGAATTAAATGTACATATAAAAGAGGTTGTTTCCGTTTTATTTTCACGCGGTATAAAAGTTTGGGAATTCGTGGATTTGTTGGGGGCAATCTCGGCTTAGGCTTATGTCTGGCTTTCACCTAAAAATGTCAAGTGCTTGTGTGTTAAGTTCGATAAGATGACATTCTAGTGTCGCGCACAGAAAGTGCTCGGTTCAAGTAGGATTTGAAATGATAAAATATAATGAAATAGTTGGGCGGTTCATTACGGTTAGGAGATAGTTGGTTTATGAAAATAATGATTAATCGGGTCTATGAAATATAAATGAAGCCGATTTGACGTAATGACAAAATTGATCGTCGAGTTTTCGGCGTAGTTTTGTTGATGGCTCGATAAGTTTATGACATATTTCAAATTTTATTAAGGACGCGTGTTAATTAATCAATCGAAAATTCTATTTTTCGAACGATTTGTCAACATTTGGGAAAATTAATAATGGGAATATTAGACGGTTTGAGTAATCGCCTAATAATATATAAATAACACCTGGATATTTTCAAATTTGAGAACGAATAAAGAGGCAATAAATTTACGTATACGCGAGTAAAAAATAGTGCCAAAATTTTTGATAAATCTCTGATTTCGTATCCTAATAATAAATATTTATTGCCTCTTTTGCACATTATTCGCGGCGATAAATCAAAATTTTAGCACACATTCGGGAAACGTTGAAGAACAAAAAACGCGCATATTCCAGTAACCCGAATTTTTATACAGCCGAAAGAACAAAAAGAACGTCATATCCTTTTTTTCCCACACATAAAATGTGAACAATGAAAGATATTCGGCAAATTTCCATCAAGAAAAATCTGAATGAAAGAGAATATTTCGCATTCGATACCCAACAAATTTGAATAGAAACTAGACAAACATTTTCGGAATCCGGTAATATTTTATCGATACAAAACGGCAAAAAAAAAAAACAATTAAAAATTCCACACAACGAATCCGGCATGCACTGTGTTTAATATCCACGACAACAAAACATCGAATAGTTCCATATCGCATCTCTACTAAAAGCGGGGAACCGGTATTTCGCCCGGAATGCCATTCATGTGTTTTTTTTTCTTCGACGTTTTGTGTCGGCCGGTTAATGAAGGGTTAAAAAACGGCGCCTATACCTAAACGCGCATATAGGTTGTATTGATATTACATGGTGAAGGACGCATTAAAGTTGTCCGAATTATTAACGCACGTTTCAATTAAATGGAACACACATGAGTCTTTTTTTTTTATATCATGGATGTGATAGTTTTATTTTAACGCATAAATGATTATTGAAAAAAATTCTAGTATTACAAATAAAAAATCGATGCATCGAACATGCGAAAAGCTTATTAGAAAATTTAATTATTTATTTTACGGTTCGGCGTTTGTTTGATGTTCGCGAAATATCTTTCTTGCGCAACAATAAAAAGGTATAAAAATGGCGATTCATTAGCGATTTTTTTTTGGAATTTTTCATTCGCTTCGGAATACGCATTTCGTACGTATATGCCTTTTTACAAAATGTTATTATAAATGTGTAGGTGGTGTTAATTTAGATGTAAAATGTTTCGTCTTCGGCGAGAGCGAGCACGCTGGGTTAATTACTTAAAAAATGAATCGTACATAAGGAGGCTTTAAAAGAAGCAGGTGCACACAAAGGATGAATTGCGGACGCAAAACACCACGAAATCTCAAAAACAACTTTTTAATTAAAAAAATGAGAATTAACTTCAATACGAATCAATCTCATCTCAATAGAAAATGATAACAAATTAAAACAACTCAATCAACACGATAATTACCATAAAAACCCGATAGACTTCATCGTTTCATTCGACATTCGAATTTCAATTTCGTTGTATGTAAGTAGCGGCTATGCGAGACGTTCCATATAAATCAAAAAATGTGAATACGAACAGGAAAAAAAAATCAGTATGACAGGTCTGCACATATATAGCGAGCCAGGAGGATCTCTCTTTACCCCTGACTTTCGAAAATATTCCGGGTGTGAGTTATGGGCGTCCGTAAATTATTGCATGGCAATTTATTAAAAAAAAGAAGAGAATAACGAGCAGACGGAGCCGAAACCAGACTCGGTGTATATGAATATAATACGTGTGGGAGAGCATAAATCGAGATTTTACTGCGCAAATGAGTGTGCGTACGTCAAATATAGAAACTAATAAACGCCATATAAAAATTAAATATTGCGAGTGGATGTGAAAAGAAGGGGCAATAGAGTTGAAAAATTTGACCTATCTAATCTATGTATGTTGAGTATGCGTGTTTTTTTAGTTGAAGAATTTAAAAAAAAATTGTTTTGAATTTCATAATATAAAGAGTTTTGAAGCTGCGAAATTTTTTGATTATCAAATGGTAGTGAAAATGTATAAATAATGTAATGAATATATTAAGTGCGAAATTTTTTATTTTTAAACGAATTGATCATGTTCTGAAGGAGAATATATGATTTTTTTCGGCACAATTCTCGCTTCAATCCATTTTAAAATTCCATATTTTTCGTCAATTCCAAATATGTAAAATTTTATCACGCATCAATATTGTCAAAGGAGTCTTTCCCGAAAAATTTCATTCCAAAAAAAAAAAAAGGACACATTCCGCATTAACGCATCACCAAACCCCCATCCACACGAAAACGCATCACCGCCATCATCCTGCACATTTTCAATCACCGATGAATCACAGATAATGACCGGCCATAACCATTACACGCACAGCCATAGCCGCGGGCGAGCGAGGCATTTTTCAAATTTGCACCAAAAGGTGATTCAACTTCCCTACCCCGGCCCCGATGACTGCGGCGTTCGGGAATGTGACCTTTCCTCGGTCTTCCTCGCTGATGACCGCTTAACGTCCAGCCGTCTTCAGGAAGGCTTCGATGTATTATTGCTATTCGGGAATGTGATCTTTCCTTGATTTTAGCCGATGATGACCGCTTAACGCCCGGTTGTCTCCAGGGAGGCTTCGATGCATAATTGCCATTCGAGAATGTGACCTTTTCTTGTTCTTTCTAGCTGATGACCGCTTAACGCTCGGTTGTCTTCAGGGAGGTTTCGACACATTATTGCCATTCGGGAATGTGACTTTTCCTTGGTCTCCCTAACTGATGATGACTGTTTAACGCCCATTTGTCTTCAGAGAAACTTCGAAGCATTATTTCCGTTCGGGAATGAGAACTTTCCTTGGTCTTCCTAGCTGATGATGACCGCTAAACGCCCAGTTGTCTTCATGGAGACTTCGAAGCATTATTTCCGTTCAGGAATGTGAATTTTCCTTGGTCTTCCTAACTGATGATAACTGTTTAACGCCCAGTTGTCTTCAAGGAGGCTTCGACGCATTATTTCCGTTCGGTAATGTGAACTTTCTTTGGTCTTCCTAACTCATGATGACCGCTTAACGCCCGATTGTCTCCGGGGAGACTTCGACGCATTATTGCCGTTGTCCTCGGCGGCCACGCCCATTGCCGTTTTCGTCTGGTTTCTATTTGTGTACGAGAGGAGAACCAGTTCGAAGGCTCGTTGCATATTTAAAGGATTATCTTTGCGATTGCATAAAATTGAGTTGAGTTAAATTAAAGCTCGGCCGATTAACGAGTTTCGTTTTTCAGGCCATTTACATTCGCGCCTCGGGGTGGTTTGAATTTGTGTAGGTATTTTCGTAATTGTTCCACATTTTTATCGATATTGGATGGAACGTGGATGCGTATATGGATATGGACGTTTTCTTGTATGTAAATTTGTTCGGAAAAAAATTGAAGGTTTTCGGAAATATGACTGGGTTCTAGAATAAAATTGCTATAAAGAGATCGTTTTTTTTTTTAAATTCATTTGCAAGTTCACATAAATGATTGTTGATACCGATCATTAAGTAATACAGCAATTAAAATAATAATTTAATTTAAAAAAAAAAATGAAATTATGTAATTTAATGTACAAAATAATGGGGCGAATAGTGAATCTATTTAATTATCATAATGAGCGAGACGTAATGAATGAAATTAACATAATTAATTGTAGTAGCAGGGCAGTTAAAATAAAATTGAATCAATAAACAAAACTATACAAAAATTTCTTTTTACACGGGATAAGTCCCGTGATTTACCGTGATTTACAGAGATTTACCGTGTAAAAAAATGTATGATGACCATATAAAAATTGAAGAAAGATCCCATCAGTATATTTGGATGGAACTTCCATCCAAATATGCATTGTGTAATGTGGCAAAATTTCACCACATGAAATCATCAAAAAACATCATAAATTTTCATTTAATAATTATATATTGGTATGGTCCGGATCTTATCGATGTGGCATAAAAATACATTTTTTATACCGTATTAAAAAATAATCAATTGTTTTACTCGAACCGCGCTATTTCAAAACCGCATAAAAGGAGATTTGCACATTATTTTCAGACTTATATCACCATCATTACCAGCCTATTAGTTATCCACTGCAGGACAAGGCCTTACCAGACAAATGCGGCAGTCCAGCCTATACCTTACCTTCTAGCCCAAGTCGTATTTCGGTAAGGAACCAGACTTATATATTCAGTAACAAATTCACCACAACACCCCAAATCAACCTGAAACATCCTCGAACCAAAAAAAAAACCCAAAACGAACACCGAAAACCAACAAACCGACACGTGCACAGAATAAATTCGGACCCGGAGGACCACGTTTTTGCCCAACGCGGAAGCGAACCTCGACCGGTAATACCAGACTCCCCACGACCCTCGTCCGGAGACCCTCGCCGAAGGTGGCCGCGGGAGACCAGCTCAACCATATATGAATGCCGGTCGTTGCACCGTTGGCTGAAAGTTTGAAGAGTGCCGCCGCCGGTTGACGATGGCCGCGGACGTCCCCGGCTATATAAGGACATGCCGGTCGATTTCTGGTTCTGTTCGGATGGTCGGCTGCGTCTAGTCCTCGGTGTGTGTGTTTGTCGTGATGGTTTCGATGATTTTTCGAAGAATGTTTGGATGGTTGGCGCTTTTTTGTGTAGGAATGCGTCTGTTTTGTGAAAGGTCGATTCGGGCGGCGTTGGTTTGTTTGGTTTTTTTTTTAATTTTTAGTGTAATCTTCGATTTATTTGATGATTTATATGAGTGTTTGTTGATTTGTGATTATTTTTTATTTTATTTGGAATAAGTGCTGAAATTTTCCTATACCATGTAGAAATATTTTTTAGGATATCTGACGAATTTTCATTGTAGGAAAAGCGTCTGTTTTGTGAAAGGTCGATTGGGGTGGTGTTGGTTTGTTTGGTTTAATGTTTAATTTTTTTTTTTAATTTAGAATAAGTGCTGAAACTTTTTTATTCTACGTAGGAATATTTTTTAAGATATCTGACGAAGTTTCAGCGATCTTTTTTTAAAAGGGGCACAAAAATTAATTATTTTCAAAGCGATTCAGATAAACTTTCATACTTATAATAGTAAAAATATAGATCCGGCTAAAATGTCATAATTATTTTTAGTATATCTCTATAAAAAAAAATGATTTTCAATCTAGACAAAAATCATTTATTCCATATTTATGAACGTAAAGCAATATAAAAACGTATTATTTACATAAAATCATAACCGTTACAGTTGCAATTTGCATCGAGATTGAACATGGCGCAATTACACCACCGACTCGATTATAAATTCGCACTTTTCAACATATCCCAGCGACATTTTCGCACTCGAACCGAAATCAATTAAAATCGAGTTGAAAGCACCTGAAGTCGACCGCATCGCAAGTTTCGGCAAACTTATCGTTTATCGATCGCTTTCGGCACTAATGGCCGACGTTCGTATACACTTCGACAGACTACACCAACACACGAATTTAAATTAGCACAAGCTTACGTGTGTGTGTGTGTATATAGTGTGTGCACACAAATAGATTGGGTGTGTGTGTGTGTGTGAGGCCACTTCCTTTCGGCGACTTGAAAAGATAAATAGGCGCAAATTTCCTTTGCGGGGTCGAAATTCGGCGAAAGCAACAGCGCGGTCTGAATAATATATGCGGAGGGCGATTTGTCAATTTTTTAAATAGATTTTGAATCGAGTTATTTTAAGATGTATGGATGGAAGTAGGACGCGTGAAGAGTACTCGAGATATTGTGAAAAATATACAAGAATATCGAGTGGACGATGGACAGATGAAATCAAAAGATGCGTGGAATTAATCGAATGATGTTCGATCAATTTAGGCAAGAGTGGAAGTGCATTAAAAAAATCTTTATCCAGCAATAGATAGTGAATGATTGATACAAATGATGATGATGATTTTTAGTTTTTTAATGGTTTTGTACTATTGAAATCTTTAGTTTCCGCTGTATCACTAAATCATATTAGTATAGTTAGTCGGAAAGAAATAATTTAAATGGAGAATGAAGGGATGGGGGAGGAGATTTGAAGGGATGTTTAATATTTAGCTTCTCGAGTTTAATCTTTCTTTTGTTGGTAATTGGTATGTAATCCAATAGTAAGAGAAATTAATAATCTCGTGCTTTGTAAAAATTGCGATTCCTAAAATTTCAAAATAAAATTCAATCCCAAAATTCCTGAATTAATCACACCGAAATCCCTATATATTATTATAATACATCAGTCACTTCTATGACTTATTCAACGATTTCAGAATCAAACTTCCATCCAACATTCCGAGATCGCATTTCTCCGAAACGATTCGCTATTATTACAAAATAATCGCAATTAGAATCAAATTCACAAATCTATCGAAAAAGTTCCTTCCACTAACACCCTCAACCACAAACTATCAAAAACCAATTGCGAATCCACATCAAAAAGCGCATCGATATCCCGCAACTTCGATCAGCGCTAACAGAACCGAGGGCCGAGACCGGAGAGGGACAGGTTAAGCAGAAAGGGACAAAAATGGAAGGCCCACGAAGGGAGGGAGAGGTCCGTTTAACAGGTTCCCGTCCATTGTGGTGTCTCATTATTCGCGGGGCGGATTCCTCGCGGGTCCCGCGAAGGAATGCGGCCATCTTTCCCACGGTCAAGTGCATATTGAATCGCCGCGATATAAATTATACCCGAACACTGAGAGATAAAGGCTGGAAAAGTGTGTGTGGTGATAATTCGGATTAATATGAAATATGTGTGTGATTTTTTTTGAGTGTTTTAATATATTTTTGTAATAAAATCTAATTAGTTGTTAAATAAATTGGTTTTGGTTGTTGTGATGTAAATGTGTGATGTGTTTCAGTTGAATGTGTTTGAAAAATGAGGTGGAAATGCGAATTTTTTTAGTTGAATCCGAGTAAATTATTTTAATGAACCGCGTGTGTTTTGTGCGCGCTTCGATTCCCCTTTTTTGGATAGCGATTGAATGGGATGCTGCATTCCTACAATCCAATTGCGGAGATAAGCTCCCAAATGGTCTCATATCCTCCGAGGGGAAGTACGAAGCGTAGAAATTGCCAATAAGGACTCACTTTAACTTTTTTTTCCCATCAACTCCTTTATAACGTATTCAACACAACAAAGATTCTCCTTTCAAAGCAATTACGCGCACAATTTTAATTCTAAAGATCCCAACAATCAAGACTTATTATGTCTGAGCGATGAAAAGCACAATCTCGAGTAATTTGATATCTAAAAAACATCGGTTAATCGACGACAAATAAACGCACCTTATTGTACACTCATAACATTGGAGCCGAATTCCTTTCATACAATTTGCACGATCCTTAAACCATTCATATATGTTTTCGCAAAAAAGGGTTCAAAAAGGACACGGAATTGGGTCTATGTCACGTATGGACGATTGGGCATGTGAAATATATGGGCAATTATTAACCCATTCGATGCCTTCACGTTTGCGACGTGACACAAGTCCTGCGAGGGTGTAAATATGGGACAATGATGGGCTTTACGACCCATAAATTAGATTTACGATCGCATGGTGTTATTAGTACGCCACCGAATCAACGGATGGATTCTATTGCATTGTATGACGACTTCATTAAAACGAATATTCGAATGAGTTAATGTTTAGAGATAGTTTCGGTGAAATAAGTAATTAGGTAAGCACATCGACGAATTCGTTGATTGAAATTTAGAAAGTTAATTTATTTTAAGTGAACGATACGCGGAAGTAATAGAATGAATGAAGTATCTTAACTTGAATTTCAAGAATGAATTTGTTAACTAATATAATGTATTTTTTTGAAATTTTTGATTACTTTAAAAAATATCCTTTGATAAGAGAGATATTGCAATTAAAAATTCATTGATAAATTTTAATAAAAATTAAATGATCCAATAATTCAGATTAAAAAAAAACTGACGATAACATATAATATTTCTTTCCAGATTCAATAGATCGAAACATCCGTATTTCTCGCACGATAATAAAAGCAGTCTCCTCTTGTGTAAACAATATATAAGAAGACTAATGTTTGCTTTCGTTGTAAACAGCGACGGACCAGTTCCGACGACATGTTCGGATTTAAACCAACAAACTTTACAAAAAGCTGCTTCGTATCACTGCACACTTACCGAAGCGTTCGAAATATGGTTTTACGTTTACAACGCGGAAAAGAAATTACACGTACGACAATTGCACCCGCATAACTGCATAATGAACTCCGCGGAGTGAAAAAAAGCGACAAAGGAGAAATAAATAAAATGTTCGCGTTTACAAAATAAAATGTATGCGTATTTCTTATAAGGCATCATAAAAAGAATGTGAAATATATTCGAAAGGGGGAATCGTATGAAATATGCGTCGGGGTTACGAACCCTGCTCCTTTTCTTCACCTTCTAGTTACTTACAGGTAACTTCAGAAGTTCTACACATTTTATTATTAATGTTGATAATATTTAAAATGAAAATCTTGATACAAATTCTTCATCGGTACCAAAATTTTTGAATTAAACTAAAAGCGGACAATTTGCACATGCATTACATGAAATAAATGTGCATTTTGAACGAGTATTGAAATTTGTGCATTCGAAAAATTATTTTGATCATTGAAAAAATATCTGTACCTTAAAACGAATAAAACGAGCATTGGAATGAATATAAATAAAGAATCAGCAATGCCGCAAATGCGAACAGGGCGAAAATACCAACTGCACGACCATTATTCACAACTTTTATAATATTATAGAATCAATTTGTTAAAATGTGATTAAAATTAAATTAAATTAAAATTTTAACAAAAAGAAACGTTGACAGTTTTATTGCATTGGAGGAAGACTTTACTTTGGCGACGTTGCCACCTTTCGAACATTTCAATGCATAAACTATTTTTTCAAGCTTTTTATTAACTTGCTTTTTTTCTATAGTACATTTTACATTTTTCAAGCTTTTTATACAATGCTTAATGCTTATTTACAATGCTTAATTTTTTTTTCATTACACCACAAATAAAACGATGCTCAATACGAGATTCTCTAATGCACCAGAAATAATACACATCGTATATCATTCTAATGCACAATTTTTTTTCATTGCACACTACAAATAAAACGATGCTCAATACGAGATTCTTCGACGCACCATAAACAACGCACATCATATGCACAATACACAATTCTAATGCAAAAATAATTCATTTGAACCCACAATCTATACCAGGCTTGTCCAAAGTGCCACTATGGGGCCAAACTGGCCCCCAGTGCTCTCGCGACTGGCCCCCACTTTTCAAACATAACAATTTACGAATTTTGCTCTAATTCGAGGAAAATTAGTATTATTTTTTTGAATTATTGAAGAATCGATTTTTTCAAGTACATTCTGATCAAAATATATGTATTTTATCGTTAAATTAAAAAAAAAATGCAAATTGTGTTTTGCCGTGTTTGACCGTGTTTTGGCCAAAGTGGCCCTCGCATACCGAAATTTTGGACAAGCCTGATCTATACTTTTTCAACGCACAATCTATACTTTTCCAACGCACATTCAAACCACACCCAACACAAACAGCTCCGAATAAAACTAAAACCCATACTAATCCATCGACACAACGAAAGTGTCACGGAAGTTCAACAGTTAGTTGCACAACACCAACGATTCCCAGAAGCCAGTTCCCGATTCATAACGGCCGTTTATTGAAAAGGTGAGCGGGGACCGAGGGTGGTGCGCCACTGAGGCTCTGGTTTCCGGGAATCCGGGTCGAGGGACCCATCCGAGGAATGCGACCCTCGAGAGCCGCCCCGAAACGACAAACGGAACATTATGCGGCGTTAAAAAGCGTCTCTTCGGCGGAAACGTCATTAGCGCCATGTTGCGAGCTGAAAATGGCGGCCCGAAAGGGGTTAAGTCTAATTAATTGGTGGGTTTCGAACTTTGGGTGGTTGTATGTTTGGGAAATTTTGAGTGGAATTATGTTTGTGTCGTTCGTTTGATAATGTGATGGTTTTTTTATGTGCTGGTATTGAATTGTTGTTGAAGTTGAGCGGTTTATGTTTAGGTCAGAATATGGATGATTGTTTCGTTGATTTGTGACTATTTAGTAAGGGATGGTTTTTAGTGCTAATTCAATCCATTTGTGACGATTTTTCATTTGAAAATTTTCGGTTCACATTATTATGCCAATGGTTCAACTTCGCCGATAATCAATGTTAAGCGAAATATCTAACGATAAGTAGATGGATTATTGAGTCATTGGTTTGAGACTATCTAGAAATTGATGGTTTTTAGCGCAAATTCAATTTTTGATTCAATCTATCTGTGGTGATTTTTTCGTTTCAAATTATTATGCCAATGGTTCAACTTTATCGCCAATAATCAATGTTAAGCGAAAGATGTAGCGATCAATACACGGATACGTGAACGATTGATTTAATTTTTTTAATATTCAAATTCGTCTAATAAATAACCTATTCAAAACCTAACCATTGATCGAATACAAAACCATAAACGACGATTAATATGAAAATGGTACTGGTGACTCATCGTGTACGAAATTTATTTATAGTTTTTTTTTCCAAAAAAGCTCAACCGATCAGTCCTACCAACGAACTACACGACCAAAACGGATTGATCTATGCAAAACTTTAATTGTTCCGCTCGATAAAAATTCGTATCGGCAACCGATCGACAATACGATCGCTCAATAAATCGCATAATTGGCGGGACGCATTGATTTAAATTCGAACGGATCGTTATTGAATTGTCATCGGATTCAATTACAACGCCACCGACGGCCATAAATTAATTAAATTCGCGTACAAATATGGCGATTAGCATTCCTGATTAATTCCGCGACGCCGAAAAAAAATATCATACATATATCGTTAAATAATTTATGTGCGCGCGCGTGTATTGGTACACCTGTCGAGACGCGGCCGTGTCGAGCGGGAACCGGTCGTTTTGACATTTTCGAGATTTTTTTCTCGTTCGGTTCGATTTTATTGCCGCATATCTATTGTTCTATGAATAGTCGGACATGTCGAAAATTGTCCGCTTCCATAAACGGACGTATTACGTCGGAAAATGTCCGAACTTCCAAGGAGAAAATGTGTTAATGGCTGATTTATCGAGAGTTATTGCCACAATTTGATTGTGATCGTTGGAATTTTTCGTAAATATAAAAATTCACATCGAATCGAATAAAGAACGGAATGTCCTCAGTCATCGGTTGATATTCGAAACCGAATCTGGAGTCACGATGTTCGATGTCCGTAAAATTAAAATCCGATCGAATTTCGTGCGGAATCATCAAAAACACATTATCGAACATCTCGGTGTTTATTTCTATCGCAATTTACATGTCAATAATAGAAAGTACAATTGAATTTCGATAAGTGGTTACCGTAATTGAATAACGATGTGATTTGTATCGCGTCTACTTATATTATCCAATTCCTGATGTTTTCAAAAGATAAGACTGAACGGCAAAACGTTTCTGTTTGTCTAGCGATTTCCGTTCGCTGAGTTTAGTACGAATTTCAAATTGTTGCCGCCGAATAGGAAAATATTTTTATATAAATAGTTCGATGATTATATCGAACTCCCGTTCGCAGTTTATCGACTTTATTACAGTTTCTTTCCAGTAGCGAGATAAGTCCAATATTTACGTTCACAATCGGTGACACATCAATCATTGTGACGCTTTCGATTAAAACACAACTTCCAAAGAATCCATTGTTGACAATACACAAACATTTTCGAAACGAACGACATGCGATAACGCATACAATTTGAACACCGAGCTTCTTTCGAGCGAGCTTTCGAAACATCGCATGATCACAATTTAATAATTTATATGAAGTGATCATGAAGTTTACCTCATAATTTCGAACTAATACGAATTCTTTTAGTGTCTAAACGAGTCTATAATTTTTTTATTACAAATATCCCTCGATTTACACGGTTTAAAAAAAAATAAATGTTGAAAATAATCAATAATAATAACATTAATAATTTTAACATTGAATTCTATCACTAACTAAAATAAAAGAGCCACTGTTCGAGGTGCGTACCCGCACGTTTTTCATTACATCGTAGTTTGACGTTTCGAGTGTAGCCTCAAAACGATCATGATATTAAACATTTTTATAAATTTCTTATTAAAATTAGGATTTCGGACTAAAATTAACCTAAGTTAATAAAAAGCTTGAAAAATCAACCAAATTATGCGTTTTTTGTGTACTTTTCGATTTTACATTAAAAAATATACAATTTTGATTTACACGTTTTTCTCAGGAACCTATCTACCGTGTAAATCGAGGGTACTTCAAAATTTCGAACCAATACGAATTCTTTTAGTATCTAAACGAGTTTAAAGGTTAATTTAATTTTTTTTTTTTAACAAATATGAATTAATATTATTAATTTAAAAAATAAATATATATAAATACCAAGATTGAGGGGTTGTTCTGTGATATCGGTGGACCGAATTTGGGGTGCATGTTCCTTGACGAGGGTCCGCACAGCCTGACAGGTGGGGTCTGAGCGTGCAGGGCCAGCGAGGGCCAAGAGTGCGGTGAGGAGGAGGGCGCGCGCGGGGGCGCAGCCCCACCGAGGGGACGGGGGGCGCATCACGCGACGCCGACACTCGCGCACATCACACGAACGACACGCGGGGAGGCGACGACCGCTCGCGACGAAGGGCGTTTGACGACTGCGGTTGCGGCCCGCCGGTTGTCGGGTGTCGCCACTGGTTACGCGAGGTGGTCGCTTTGCCGTTTCGGTGATGTTTGGGTTTTAGGTGGTGAGGTATTTTGGTTCTTGTTGTGTGTTGGGTTTTGGTTTAGTTTTGTGTGTTGGGGAAAATTGTGGTTTTTAGTTTGGGTTTGCGATTGTGTGTTTTGTTGATGTTGGGATAAGGATGATTGTTTTGTTGATGGATATATTTATGCAGCGTGTGAGTGAGGAGCGTGGTGTGCTTGGCCTAAACGTGTGATTTTAAATTGTTTTGTAAATAATTCGGGGTGACCAGATGTTTGCCCGAACGATAGGAGAACATACGACAGCAGAACACATTTATTGTAGAGTGTTCTTGTGTCGTTCGTTTGGGAGCCAAATAATTCAATTATTATAAATTTAAAGCGATGACTAAATTTAATGACGATTTTCGTTGATATTTTTTTCATAAATATTGGATGTGAAAATAATTAATATTTTAGTGTTATTTCTTTTCAATTTTGTTATAAAAAATTAAATTTAAATTTTTATAAATAGATTTAACACGTATTGTATTTATTAACACCTCTATACCACGTATTTTCTCTAAATCTTTGCTTTGTACTAAAATTGCTTAAAATTGTACATATGGGCAAAGGGTTTACCATCAATACCATTAACCGATTCCTATAGATAAATTTAAAAATTAAACTGAAATTCGCGCTTTAAAGCGCGCACGGGCTTATAAAAAAAACCCGACTCGCACACGGTATCTAACTGGTCAAACCAAACAGCCAATCCACTTCATCTCCGACACATAATTTCGAATAACCATTCTTACAAACTTCTAAATTAACAACAATTTACAGATCTCTACAAAACAAATTCAAACTTCAACATCGAACCCCCAACACTACGAACGAAACAACACAGATGTCGCCCGAACGCAAATTTCTAATCAAAACACCGAAACTTATAGCCGTTCAAATGACGTTTCCTTTCAGTAGTCGATAGGACGTCTTGTGGGCCGGTCGTCTTTCAAGATGTGCATTTGGAGAGGAGTTCGTTTCGCGAGCAGCTCGACGAGGTTCAGGCCCGTCTCCCATGTCCTGTTCGACATGGACGGGGTCATAATAGGTCAGCTGTCTTCTTTATCCTCACTCATACCCGATTAGTTTTTTTGTCTAGAATCTAGCTCGTTGTAAATATTCGCCTGAAAAATATAGTCGGTCCTAAACAATGTATGCCTTATATAATCGCTAAGCGTTTTTTGTTATTGTCGGGGAACGTGTTGAGAAATTGGAGATATTATCTTCCGCGTATCGCGAATAACTTTCACTTATCGCAAATCCTTGGTGCGGCTGGTGCTCGATTTTGTTTCGGTGCGATTTTTACATTTCCTTGTACAGCTTTATTTATAACCCGCCCACGCATGGGCGAAATTAATGCGGTGAAAGTACATGTACTAAAATTAGAATATATGAAAACAACTGTTGATTTTCCAGAAAATTTTCCACCAAAAATTTTTGGCTCTTTAATATTTTTATATAAATAAAATCAACAAATATAGAAATTGTTAGATTTTATAAAAACAAATAATTCGGTTATCATAAAAAATGTGATAAAGAGATCTATATCTTTTTTTCAAAGAAAACCCTATACCTTATTTGATAAATCGAGTTCAAAACTATTATGTGATACCTAAACTTGACCTTAGTGTGGGTTTATATTTAGAATATTGATTGGACGTGGCCAAATATTGTATAACTACCCTTGTAATGTAATATATTGCTTCACGTTTCAGACACAGAACATATATATGAAAAAATTGTTGCAACAATAGCCAACAAATATGGTAAACCGTATCCGAGGGATGTCCGATTGAAAATAATGGGAACTACGGAACAGCGAACTTCAGAAATTGCATGTAAAGAATTGCAATTGCCGATCACTCCTCAGGAATTCCACGTCCAAATGAAAGAGCTCGGAAACAGATTGCTCAGAGACGCTCCATTGATGAAAGGTATTGGGGGTTTTGAATTTTGTAAATGAAATAATTTTCAATTTTTCAACAATTCTATTTGTTATTAAAGGTTCAAAGCGACTTATAGAACACTTTTATCAGAATAAGGTACCGATAGCTTTAGCGACAAGTTCGGGTAAAGAAAGTGTCGAAGCAAAAACAATAAATTACCTCAAACTTTTTGATTGCTTTAATCACAAAGTCATGGGTAGTTCTGATGCCGAAGTAAAGTTTGGCAAACCTCATCCCGACATATTTTTGATATGTGCATCCAGATTTCCAAATAAACCAAAACCAGAAAATGTGAGTTTTCTCATTTCAGTTATATTGCTTTTCGTTTGATATTTTTTTCAATATATCTTAAAATTTTTTGCAGTGTTTGGTATTCGAAGATGCACCCAATGGTGTAGAAGCTGCGCTATCTGCAGGAATGCAAGTAGTGATGGTTCCAGATCCAACCTTAGAAAAACATTTGACTAAGAGAGCGACGTTGTTGCTTAATAATTTGGAAGAATTTCGACCCGAAGAATTTGGTTTACCGCCTTTTAAACAATAGTATTTTTGAATTAGATGTATTCAAAATGTTCAATATGAATGATGAAAATCTGATACCGTAAAAACTTTATGGTGATTTCAATCTGTGTTAATGAATGTTTCAACGTATTTATACATGTTGTTTTATGAATGTTGGTTTTTTACTAGATTGTATATTTTGTTATATATGTATGCCTAGTCAGAACTTTAAAGTTGATAATTAATCTAATTGATATTGCTATTTTTTACATCATATGTGCATAGATAGGCGAATATTTATATTTTGTAAATGAAACATTTCATTTTGCAGCTGTTATGTGTAAGCGTATAAATAATTTACTATTATATGAAGACAATAAACACATTTTTCGTTTTGATAGCAACAAATAAATAAAAACAGTACAAATATCAGTATTTGAAATTCTTATTTAAATCGTTTACTTTTATTCGACATCGTTTTAAATCGATACAAGGTGAACAATAAAAAGAACATACTATTAAACGAAAGGATATTTTTTATTTACAAAATAAATTTCTTCCAGCTGTTTTTGAAAGCTTATAAATAACAGTGCAACTAGGAGAGTGATGCGCTCAGACATTATTCTAATTAGCTAACTTCTTAACTTCCTCAAACACTTCTTGAGAACTTTTATTCGTCAACGGTACACTAGTTTCCTTTCCCATCTCTGAAACAAAATTTCTATTTAATAACACATTTTATACAACGAAAATGAGCACATTCTTGTCCGACTTACCGTATCTAGCCCATACGCGAGGCTGGACCCCAGAACACTCCCTGATGAGAATAGGAAACTTTGGATTAGCCTTCTTCAAATCGACATAGTACTTTGTGATAAACTCCCTGAAAACGCGAACGGGAAACATTAAGATTTTGACAGCTTGGATTCCAATCAACATATTACTTCAAATACTGAATGGGAGTGATGAGAATGGAGGATATGGAGTATCACCTGACTCCAGCAGAATGGGTTCCTGTCTGACACAAGTGCAGCCTGAGCTCGCGCAAACGTGATGAAAACCTCACCGACATCGCGTCGAACCTATTTTACATAACACAAGTGACAACCGGCGCTGCCAACTTAGAAGTTTTCAATTCGGCTGTCAACCGCCAGCGCTACCACTACTGCGATGTTTTTATAATGGAAAATATGTTAATTTTCAATAGAGCTTCGAACCGAAACTGAACTACATATAACCAAAAACAGCTAAAAGATGAAATTTCTGCCAGAACGGAAACCGGAACCAAACCTAAATAATTTTTTTGTTGAACCGTAACGAAAACAATTACGGTTAGAAGCCCTGGTTTTTTATAACTAAAAATGGTTATTTTCTAATATTAAGTATCGAGATTTTATATTTATTTTCCTGAATCGAAATTAAATTAAGGGTTCCTAGACGTTTGTCTAAACGGCATTAGAACACATTGATAGTAAAAAAAACACTATACTTAATACCGAGCGTACAAAACAGTGTGATTAATCAGGGCCCATATTGAGGGGGGAGACAGAGGCAGGGTTCTATCACCGAACACGAGATTGCAACTATCAATTTTATAAAATTAATTTTTCACTATTTTTAACAGAATCTATTAGTTTTTTCGTCTTCATATCGTTTTATAAATAATTCGACTTGTCGGTATCTGCTAGTACTTGCTTAAAAATAAGCGAATACACGAACGTAAAATATTTATTCAACAAATAATTAAATTTATTAACATTGCACTGTACTATATGGACTCTTTACTATATTGATGTTTTATTATAACAATGCTTTACCATACACATGCTTTATTTATTAATGTTAGGCTCATTTTCAGAATCATAGGTCGAGCTATGATTAAACAAATTATAAAGTATTTATTGGATCATTTAGCCATCATGGAATCCTCTAATTGTCCTAAAACGTGTCTTTTGTTCTGTTGTTGGTGTGTTCTAATATTTTTTGGGCAAATATTTGGTCACCAATTGCAGTAATCAATTTAGTTACAGCAGTCAATTTCAATGTGAATTGAAAATTGGGAAAAATTGGCTAACCTGTCTGTTCCACGCTTTTAAATTTTTTTTTAATTATTACTTTTCGAAATAAAACTAATGAAATAGAGGAAATTATTAGAAAATTGATTCAACTAATATAATAAATGTATATTGAAGGATGAAATAAAATGTTATATAATATATTCATCGTTTATAATTACACAAAATCCATGTGAAATACAATAAAATATTCATATGTACAAATATTTACAGGTTTCAATTTTTTTTATCTTTAAGTTTTTCGGCATTCAAAGTTGAAAAATTTTCTAATAATTGCTAAAAGTTTCAAGAATACAAATAATTGTTATTATCAACTCTGACAAACGAAAAAACTAATTTAATTAAAATGTGACTTATCCTTATTCCAATGATAAACCATTATACAAAAAAGTGCCGATTCGATTTACAAATATTCAGAATTAAGAAAAATAATTTATAAATACTTATAAACCTTACATTTTTAGTGAAACCATTCGAGAAATCCCACGAAGGATAAAATCTATAATTTAAAAAAAAATTTGAATAATGACAAAATATACGACAGGTCTTTGAGAATGCACACAGTGATATCTATTACTTAACAAGTTGAGTTTATGAAAATATTTCATATTTTCAAATAAAATCATGAGTATGACAAATTAAAAAAAAAAACATCAAAGTCAAAGAGTTTTACAAACTGAATAAAGTATTAGAAAAAAAATTCTACATTGAAATTAACAATGAATCTGAAACAGATTGCAAAAAATTTAATGATATTTATGTAACATGTTTTATAAATATTATTGTAGATAAGCGATAAACTGACACGACTTTTAACGTTAATTATTTTTAGATAAAAAATTATTAATAAGGATAGGATTTAGTGTGTTTGTGACTAGTTGCAAATGACAAAAAAAGATTCGAATTTCAACATCGTGAATTAAATACGAAACATAAATACGAAACAAAAAAAAAATAGGAAAAAAACAATGCAAGGTTTTATCAGTGAAAAATAAATACTTTAATTATAAAATTCTTTCACCGGACACAAGCGGTTCATTGTCTTGTAACAATTGATTTACATGCTTTTAGAAATTAGCCAGAAATGAAAAATCTAGCATGCTAAGATGTTAAGTAAGGAAGGAAATAGGAATTAATTTATTATTCTTGATTGATTTGGTTTATATACATTTAAATTCCATATGTAAGAAACTAAGTATCGCTCTATAAGCATGTAAACCAGTCTTTGATTGAGACGTTGTAGGCAAGTGGTGTTATATATTTTTTGAGAACGGATGTGTTTAGCTGGCGGGGGCTCCTCGACGACCGTCTTGCTTTAAGCACCATTCTACAAAGTCGTCGATGAGGACTGGCCAAGCACCTTCCGCATCATAATTACTCATATCATCGTCAATGTGAGTAGCAAAATCAAGCAAAAGATTCCATGTATCTTTGGGAATCGATCGTTTGTGATGTTCCTGGATAAATAAAAAAAATATAATGGAATTATCGAAAAAGAGATTGTATAAAATTTAAAAAAATAGTTGAAAATTACCAATAAAAATTTACACCATTCGTCTAAAAACTTAAATCGTCCTCTGAGAACTATTTCCCAGTACGCTATAGCCATGTCTAATTCTAGACCTTTTTGACCAGGATTTTTTGCATAGTTAAAAGTAAAGTGATAAAACTCTTTGAATTTCTGAAAATCTTTGATTTCATTTTCTAGTAAGGGCAGTTTCGCTCTGAGTTTGTCGATCGAGTCGGTGCCTAATTCTTGCATGCCTGTGATGAATTCTTCTCGGGTGAATTCACACTGAATGGCCGCTTTACACTTCCACGCTATTATTAAAACTAGTATAGACTCTGCACTAAGATTAAGGTCATCTAAGAATTTCGTTACACCGTCGACTGTAATTTTATCCGTTTCCAAAGGATCTCTGTATTTTGAAAATAAAACTTCTAATTTTTTACGGTCAATAGACGATTTTGTAGATTCTTTACAATAAGCTGCTGGGTTTTGAAAATAATTATCACTGGCCAATTCTAACTTCCAATCGTTCTGTGACAGGCAATATATTGCTACAGTTTCTGTAGTCTGAGTGCATGCTATGAATTTTCTAACTTTTTCTTTTTGTGTTGACTTGAGCTTGTGCTGTAATGTACAAATATTGAAATTATTTAGTGTATTGCGAAGCTTCATCGATTAATAAATACCATTTGCGTACGTTCCACATAATAATTACAAAATATTGCTCAAAAGTTAGCTATTGATGTTATTGATACAAAGAAATATGATGTTATATATTGAAATCTTAACGTAACGATTGTTAAGCATGATAACATTCGTTGAAATCAAAAGTGAAAGTATTAGAGAGAGTCAACGACTTATTATAGTTATAGAAAAATTATCATTTTGTTACATTTATAACAGTCAAATAAGAGAGTGTAAAGATAAATATATAAAAATATACTGAAATATTTAAATAGGAATCGAATAAACGATAAATAATCGCACATCAATCGCATAAAACACGACCGCGCTTTGTTTATACAGAGTGAACGTCAAAAATTTTTTTAACTTCAAGACTAAAACCGAAGAACAAAAATAGAAGAAAATTAAAAAAATTGCAGTGAAAGCCGTCGAGGAGTTCTTCAGCCTCGACCCGGATATGATACGACGTCGCGAATGTGACGTTAGGAGGGATACGTTCCGTCGGCGCGCCATTCTCATAATTGTATCATTAAAGGTGGAGGCTTTCGGGATTCGTCGAAATGTCTCATAATAAATGACAATGGAGCGATTTGAGGGGCGCGCGCTCACCATGTTGAGTGTTGTGCGGCGGCCGCAGCCCGCCGTGACAGCCGGCGCCGACAACCGCACCGCATCACACATCATCACACTCGTGCCAACTGATACGTGCTTCGAATTATGTGAGGTTGCTGAATGAAACATTTTTACTAATTGTTGAATTATGTAGCCTTCAATGGTTTCCGGATGATTATGTAAGCGACGCTGGGTTGGGGGAAGTAAGCTCACACGAAGAAAACGCATACGAATTAAACTCACAGAAAGCAAGCTCACACGAAGCGAGCTCACAGGAAGCAAGCTTACATGAAGCAAACTCACATGCTCTCGAAAATTTTCAAATTATGTAAAGTGAAAAACGTTTAACACGAAACTGAAAGCACCAAAATGCGTTTTTGTGTTAAAATAATTTCACGTTAGACGTAATAGTATACGTCCATAATATTTTGTCAGTACCAAAAAAAAGTATGTGTTTGAACTGACGTTACAAACGACAGAATATGGACGCGAGTGCATATGGATGCAACCCATTCATGAGCTCGGGTTGCCTTTTACCAAAAAGCGAACATATCAACCTACATCTAAAAGTAAGTTAATAAAAAGCTTGAAAAAAAGTTTGAAAAAAAAAATCGTTAATAAATAAAATATATGTATTATTACCATATATTTTAGAATTTTAGCGGAAGGGCTACAGCCCGGTAGCCTATTAGGACGAGCCGCCACTGTACGTCAGTGTAGTTGTTTGCTAGCGTCATTTGTGCAAAGGTCTGGTCACCCAGTCGGTTGATTGGATAATCTATTAATGGCCGTACTTTTGCACAATTCAATTGTCAAATTTGAAGTGCGAGTTTGAAACGTGTTAGGTTAAGTCTATGACATTTTATAAAATTCATACACTTGTAAAAAGCAAAATTTCCGCATTTCACAATGCGAAAGTTCAACGTGCTATTTTGTGCGATATCTAAACGTTCGTTTGCTAAAAGTTTGCCGAATCCAAACGTCCGCGTTAGATTTGCACCGAGCCCCACTGGTCATCTTCATTTGGGAGGCTTAAGGACGGCCCTGTACAACTATTTGTTCACGCTCTCTAAAGGTGGAACCATGATATTGAGGATAGAAGATACAGATCAATCTAGAAAAGTCGATGGAGCAACCGAAGCGCTGATAAAAGATATGGAATGGGCCGGTGTAAAATGCCAAGAGGGTCCTCATGTCGGCGGACCTTGTGGTCCATACATGCAGAGTGAGAGACTTAGTATTTATCAGTATGTATGTGTTGATATTCACTTTATAAAATACTTTGATTTTTGATATTGCTTATACCCATATTATATTGTTTTAAATGCAAGTTATTGTATGTTTTAGAAATGAAGTTGAACGTCTCCTTCATAGTGGCTCTGCATATAAATGTTTTTGTAGCGATAAACGATTAGATTTGTTGAGAAGAGAAGCTTTGCGTTGTCGACAAGTTCCAAAATATGATAACAAATGTCGTTATTTATCAGAAGACGATGTTAATAAAAAAATAAAAAATGGGGAAACGTATTGCATTAGATTTAAAGTAAAAATTTATTATATTGAGTATTTGTGAATCTATGAGTTTTCTCTATCATGTAATATTTTAGTTGTTTTCAGTTTGTACTACTTTTGAAGATTTGATATATGGATCCATAGCGTATGATGTTAGTCTTACAGAAGGTGATCCTGTTATTATGAAATCAGATAACTATCCGACGTATCATTTTGCTAATGTTGTGGATGATCATTTTATGAAAATTACTCATGTGTTGCGTGGAGTGGAGTGGCAAATTTCTACCACCAAACACTTGCAGCTTTATAAGTATACATATCTTTAAAATCATATCGTATTTATTTTTTGCTAAATTATTAGTATACATGGTTTGTTATTAAAACAGGGCATTACAGTGGCAACCACCACAATTCGGTCACTTACCCCTTATATTAAATTCTGATGGAACTAAATTGAGCAAACGTCAAGGAGATATACGCGTTGAAGAGTTCAGGAAAAATGGTTGGGAATATCAGATTTCTGGCTACAGATTTATTATATCACACAACGAATAATAACATTTTAATTAATTTTTTTAATAGGAATTTTCCCAAACGCACTTATTAATTATATCACCATGTCTGGTGGTGGTTTTGATAGACGTCCTGGAGAAGGAATAGTACCTTATACCATGGAAGAGTTAGCAGATAAAGTATATATAGATTTCATTAAATGAATGATTATGTATTATTTTTGATATTCTAATCGTTTGTCACATATTTTTAGTTTGATTTAGATAGAGTAAATTCACATTCAAGTCGATTAGATCCATTATTGTTAACTGAATGTAATCGTTTAGAATTGAAAGAGCAAGTGGAAAATTCTGAAAGTCTCAATTCTATGGCTCGAAACATTCAGACATTAATTAATTCCCAGTTCCAAGGAAAAAACGTAGAGTCTTCTAAAACTCACGTGGAATCAATTTTAAAATGGTCTTCTGGTAGAATAACACACATCAATGAACTTTTATCTCCGGAGTTTGCTTTTTTGTGGGTGTTGCCAAATAAAGATATCGTTATGGACGATATGGTGGAAAAAATTGTTCCTAGCTTATGTGAAAAATTGGGTTGTATAAATGATGATCAGTTCAAGACTACAATGCTGAAGGATTTTTTGAAAAATTTTTCAACAGAAAATAACATCAAGTACAGTAAATTGATGAAATCTTTAAGAAAAATTTTGAGCGGATTAGATGAGGGTCCCGGAGTTTCTGAAATGATGGAAATATTGGGAAAAAGTTCTACAATTGATAGAATCAAATCAGCAGCGAAATAAATTGAAGTCGTATGATTTTAGGTAAAGGATTTTTTTATTTAATGAAAATATTGTATTTTTGAAAATTATAAAACTAAATTATTGAAATACATAATTGTTCTGATTATATAGTTTTGTTTTGAAATAATATCACATAGTATAACAAGTTTATCATTACGAAGAATAACATATTATATAATATAATTGAGATCAAACAATAACGAAACATGCAAATAAAGTCATTTAGTAAAAAGCACCTATTCATAAAGGAACTTGAAACATATCAAGAAAACATTGTACAAAGCTTAATTAAGTTTTAATATAAATTACAGTTTACATCATAAAAATTGCTTTTAGTGATATTTTAAGAAAATTTTGACAAAAAAATGTGGCTTATTTACAAAAAACAAAAAAAAAATTGTTTTGCAAAATATCACTATCAATATGAACATTCTGATTTTCTTATTTAAAAAAAAATCCATTCATATGGTACAATTCTGTTGGTTATACAAATAATTTTAATTTCGACGAAATATTATACAATGAAATTTGAGGTAATATATATATTTAAAATGTTTATCACACATTTATTGAGCAAATAAGCAGGCGAGATAAGTTATTTCTATAAAATAGCGTAAAATATGAAGTACAAATATATTTAAGTTAGAAATTATAAAATTATAGAAGGCTTAATGTATTTATTTCAGTAAAAAGCATCTGCATAGAATAGAACGATTAATTATAAAAGTAATCAAGCATTTTCAATTTAAGTTTACGCAATTACAAAATCAAATATTGTGAAAATAAATTTTGAAATTTGTTGACGTTTTGCGGATTTAATATTATTTGTGTTTTCTGACTAACAAACATTACCATTTGGAATGTTTATGGAAAAGGTTTTTTATATTATATGCAAATGTTTTGTCAACATAAAATCACTACTTCCACGTACCAGCGCAGATTTTCTTGAAGTCAATTCCATTAGCTTGCAACGCAGTGTACTCAATAAATCATTTACAATTTTGAAATACATATTAATCCAAATTAGAAAATGTGTCGAATTAATATCAATCGACAATACTCGGTAGAATTTGTTTTTATAAGTATAATAATTGATTGTTTTGGTTTGAATTAAAAATCACATTAGAACAAAATGTTTTTTTTTACACATCGATAAAGTTAATGTATAAGTATTATTCTCGATACGTTCAAAACTTTTAGCTAATTTTTCAAAAACTGGTTAAGACACCTTTTCATTATTATGAAATATAAATTACTTGGCAAGAAAGTTCAAACATGGAATATATCGGAAGTCGTATACAGATAGGAACCAAATTTTATAGCAGATAAAATTTACCAGACAATATTTAAAAAACATTCGTACATGTTCAAAACTTGGGAAGTTAACACATACGTTTCAAATACTTTTTGAAATGTAAATCTATTTGAAAATTGAAATACATTAATAGAATGTTAAATAGTATAAATATTCGCAACGAAACTTTCACACTTGAATAAACGAAGAGAAAACATCAAAATGTATATTAACGTAAAGAAGTAATTGAAATAAGCTTTTTCATAATATTGAAAGACTAATGTAGTGATATAATCATTTTCAAAGAACTTCTTAGGTATTATGTGAACGAGATGCGTACAATTAAACGATGACAATATTTTGCAGAACACCTCACACATTATGTGAATGATTTGTGTGATGAGAACTTTTTTGAATAAATCAATTTTTTTTATCATTTTGGGACTTGTGCTAAATTTTTTTTCGGTTCATTAAATAGTACTTATATATGAATTTGGACCATTCATTTGCCTTTTCACAAATTTAATTTATTCTATGTTTTATTTTAATTTTGAAAATTTTAGGCTATAGTTTTTTTTAGAGGCGATATATTGCTCGGGCGGTCGAATGATAGTACACATTTTTAACTTGAATATGAATGTGATAAACACATCTTAGTTTTTAATATATATGTATAAATATACATATATATATATATATATATATATATATATTGTATATATATATATGTATAAGGTTAGATTTACGTTAATAATTGTCTTATGAATACGTTTTATCCTATAGTGACCTTAAAAATATTTTAACCATTTTTTACTGACTGCATTCTAAAATATCACAGAAGTATTGAAAACTGCAGTCTTCGTGCAACACATTATTGAGAATTTACACTTTCTTGCAAAAAGAATTCATACATTATCCTAAGTGTACAATAAATTGTTCATAAGGAGAAGTTTACATTCATTTATATTTTTCGTGTTTTTATGTGCATTTTATCATATCCCTGATTATTAAATTATAGACTACACAATAAGTCATGAATTGGGTCACAGTAATCGTTAAATTGTTTCGCTGTTTCGGGTTTTGAGATAAAATTGAATTTTTATTATAACATGTAATATAATTACAAATATTGTTTATCGATCTAGCTTACACAAATATTATTTCAATTTTGGAATGAGTCATTATTACAGTGAATATATTCCACTGACAACAACTGAAAATTACTCTAATTGTAAATATATAGTGAAACGATATCAATTATTTTGGGTTTCGTAAATTGTTTTAAAAAATAAAATTTTCGCACGATTCAAAAGAAAGTATTTTACGAAAAATTCGTGGTAACATGATTTTATCACTTCTTATTTGGGTGAGGAAAAGTGTTTGTATTTGGTCTTTGAGAGAAAAGTAAGATATTTAGGTTTGATTGTAAGATAAATTAAAAATGAGGTAGGAAAATTTGTGCTTCTTATTTTACAAGCGAAAAACAATCAGGTGTGCATAACTATATCGAAAAAGAATTTCAAAAGTAAAAAAAATTGAAGAACTTCAAGTACCTATTGTATAATATACGATTTTTATATTTTATGTTATTTAATAAATTTTTATATCAATAGGAAAAAAAATTCAGAGCTCGTATTGAACAGCTTATCAGATTCATTTCATTTTCAGACATGAAAGTCACAAAAATATAACCATACTAGTTATATTTCAACTTATTTCCAAATGTAATAGAAAAGTTTGTTTATTTAGTTAACGAAATTATGTATATTACATAATATTAAAGGTTTACATTGTGTAGCTGAATACTAATTTTTGTAATTAGATGATAATTATTTTCAAATGGAAGAATATTTAATAGTGAATATGTTCAGGATAAAACAACTTCAGATTGACTGAAAAAATAGAGTTTTTCATTTTGTCTGTTTTTTATACCATTCGTTGAAATTTATTCGTTATGATATTTCCAATCATATAAATTATGAATTGCACATAGGATGTTTATAATTCGTTACATTCGTAAATTGATGGCCCCTGAAAAGTATTTATCCCCTCTTTATTACGTAATGTTTTTGACTTTAAATTTTATTTTCTAGAAATTTACTCACTTGAAAGTAACAGTGTTTTAAATTTCGGCATTAGTTGGTCTAATAAGAATACCAATTGATTTTCATTTTATAGCATGAAAATAGAAATGATTGTATTCTAATTCACAATGAATAATGATATATTCTAGATTTGTGATTGCTTGATTTTAGAATATATGTTTTGAAGAGATAACATTTATACACTTATAGTAAATAGGGTTAACGTTATAAATAAAAATATACAATTACATCTCTAACCGCACAGCGGTTTGACATTATTTAGTAATGGAAACGCATTTTAAATGAATTATTTATAACACTTTATGAGAACACTTTAAAATTCTAATTGAATTACATATATACAAAATGCAAACACATTTTTGTAGACGCAATTAAGTTACATATTTGCAAATAATGCAAATACTCTACTCCTTGGTTTATATACAATGCTACCGCTATGCAACGATTTCTTCGAAATAATGTGTTCCGAATGTCATGATCAGTGATTGTGACAACTATTATGTTTTTGGTCTTTGACATGACTTAATAAATTCTACTGTGTCATGTATAATCGTAACGTTCGATCTTTTAAATTCATATCTTAATTGAGGGCTACATATCATTATGTTCTTGTTCTATTTATGTTGTGCAATCATTTACTGTAAATTAACTGGTCTCACAATACATTTTTTTTGTTTATTGTAAGTCAGTCTCTATGTGAACTTGGCATTGTAAGTCAGTCTTACACTTTACACAAAAATTTATAATACATGACTCTTTAAATTTAATATAAATTCATACATAAGCATTAAATTTATAAAGAAAAATCAATTTTACCAAAGTTATCTTTTTAACTGTTGTAAATTTTTTTTATCATCGTGTTTATAAAAGAATAAAGAAAAAAAAACAAGTAAATAATAATAAATGAGCATTACAATCGCTTCTATATCATTGTTGAACATATATTGTTTTGATGTTAGATTTAAGAATAAAAATGCTGACTATTTGCTGCACTATATTAAGGGCTTTTATTTTGAAAACATTCAACAAAGCCTCTAAGTCCGCTATGTTTTCAAAAGCGATTATTGAAATAATGATAAGACAATTTATTGCTGCCTTTTGGGATATGTACTGTGCGAGTTTAGAAAAACGAAAATCCTAAATGTTCAATGAACACCATATGATTTCTTATTGCAATTCTTTGATTGCCTGTAAAATGCGCTTAACATGTCCAACTTTGGTCACTCCAAGATCTTTTAGGTCCCTCCGTGCTAGCGATAATAGCTCACGTCCAGTAATATCATTTCTTGCAAATGTTTCTATATGCTCACCAAGCTGCAATGAATTTAACCATGCCCCAACCTCACTCGGTCCCCATGTTTTAACAGCTGCTGCTCCTGTTGCTGCTGCTGTTGTTGTGCCCATGCTACTATCTCGCCGTCCCGCTCCTCGTAACCATCCTTTGCGCCCTGTTCGCTGATCCGTCTTTACATAAAATAAATTTATTATTGAATGCCAATGTATTTAAAAAAAGGAAATTAGTATATAAACGTACTTCGCTATCAGGAGGTTGAAGAGAAGCGAGTCCTCCCTGATCTTTAACTAATGCTAATTGTTTACGAGTTGCTTTTAATGCTTGTTGAAGTGGAGGACCACCTCCAATTGATTCACCAGCTGTACATAAATCACCAAGGAGCTTAGCCTTAAAAAAAAATGTACAAAATTAGGTTTTTTTGTTTCAAATTAATATTTATATATTTATAAATGTTTTATATGTTATATAACATAATACATACTAGTTTTGCTAGTTGTTGCCGCAGTTCTGCTGCTGGTAATAATCTTCCTGACGGTGTTAATTCATCTACTTTTGTAGAAGCTTCACAAGCTCTAGCATATAAATTTGTTCCATCTGATAACCCTCCAGTAGCAGTAATTGATGACATTTTCAACTACCCATCAAAATTTTATGTTAATGAAATTCATAAATAAAATTTTTATGAATTTGTGAAGATATTTTAAAAACATAAGTACCCATTTAATAAGTGTATTTGCTGTTTCGATGAACACTAAAAGTTGAGCCAATTCAGCAGGTGGAAGTTCATCAATTGAAGTAGCATGTGTAAGGGAAGATTGGAGCGGTGTACCAATTCCAGCACCTCCAGCTATTTGCGCACTAGTTAGTTTTTGTTTTTCTCCCCATGACCTAATAAAAATTTTAATATGATTTATCATATTGTATAAAATATTTCATGACGATTTTAATTTATTATGGTTACTTGAGAGAAGTTTCTAAAGCTCTCGAACGACATAGGACTTGTGCTCTGTTTTTATGCATAATTCTTATCATACCAGGAGGTTGCAGCCAAGCTTCGCCATCTACTTGTACTGGAACGCCTTCTGAACCTAGTCAGAAACCAATAATTAATAATGGTAGAGAGAATATTTTATTTAGCAATTTTATTGATAAATTACCTAATATATTAATTTGTACATTTCTGCATTGGGCAATACGATGTCTTTGCAAATTTATTAAGCGCGAAGCAGCCATTTGGGCTGATCCGAAAACTGCTACTACTTCTAAAACACGATCATCAAAACTTGGCGGGAGAAAAGGACCTCCACTATCACATCCCCAGAAATTTGTACCGCCCATGAAACTTGGTATATTCAACACTACGATTCCTTGAAGTTCAGGAAGAGGAATTTTTTGACCATCACATTCTAATTGCACTCTTTGCCCGAGGTGTCTATTAAAAAAAATTTAAATAAAAATTTGCATAACTATTTAAAAATACATTTCAAAGTAATTTAATTCAGACCTGTATGTTCTTTGTAACCATTCTCTGGATCCTAAAACACCATACCACATGTAATTTCTTGCTCGTGAACGACATTTTTCGGGATGTTCTTCTCTTTTCTGATGAAAATCTAAAGATATTTTCGCATCTATTCCTATACCGAAATAATTATTCATCACAGCACGTTCGTAGAACCCTTCTAATAATGTCTCCTAGAATGTAATTTAAATTTAATAATTAAGTTTCCACCAAAATAAAATATATTTATTTTTGATTATGAAACCTGTGGATCCATTAGCGGACTAACTGCGGCACATAAAGCATCAGCATTTGCAAGAAGACACCTTCCAACTAATCCCGAAACATTGGGCCACGCCGGTAATCTTACCAAAGGATTTATGATAGGAAGTGTTTTCTTTGTTCCCTCTAATGAATTTTTACTTTTATTTACCCCGTGAAGAATATGTCCAGGCCCCCATATAGAAGATGATGATTTTGATAATCTAAAACAGTTAACAAAAATATTATTTTTGTTTGAGGAAAATTACTAAAATAATTGAATAATATTGAATAATATTGAACAAAACAAGAAAATACCTTCCAGCTTCTCCAGGTTGGAAAAGGCTACCACACGATATTCTCCTAGTGGCTGATGGACACCTTTCTACATCCAAAGATGTCCTAGGCCCATTATCTGAACAACGCCTTTCTCTTGGCCACAAAGGTCCGCCTAAAAGCCCGCCACCTAAAAGTCCACCACTTAACCCATTGCCACCTAATCCAATTCCTCCTATCATTAAGCCGCTTCCTCTTTGACCGTCACTACTAGATGGAGAAGGAGGTTCTACTACCACGGAAACCCTTGGAAACATTCTTCCTCCAACAGGACTATCCATTTCCATATCAAGCGTGAGAAAATCTTTTTTCGGTGATTTTTTATTTTCAGATTGTTTTTGTGGAGATGAATCTGAAGTAATTTTCAGATCGAACGCTACCTTAAATTCTCTTTCGAAGTCTTCTTTGAGTGCAGTGACTTGTTCTAAAACTGTTTCTTCAGTAGCCGCTGAAGACGATAAATTACTATTACATGAACCTTTATTTAATTCGGCTATATCCGGACATTCTACTTCTTCATTTAAAGTATCTTGTTTTAACATTGATGCGTCCATTTTTTCTTTTTTCTTGCTATGTCTCATGTGGCGCTTGAACGATTTTCTAGCAATGTCATTACCTTCTACGAATTGTGCTAAACTACAATATTTAACATTTTCATTATTTGCAGCTAGATTGAATACCTTGTTTTCGAAGCCGAATTTTTCTTCGATATCTTTAGCGGATTTTTTAGCTTTTTGTAAAAAATTGAATATTCTTTCATCATATTTTTCTAGACTCGGATTTCTACTATCCATTTGAATTTCAGATGTTGTATCTGAAGTAAAAAGAGTGGTTTCGTCAGTAAAAGTGTTTTCGATTTCACCATTTTTACCAACCATTGCTAGTACGAGATCTTGTCCTAATACTGAACTCATATCATCCATAATGGACTCACCATGTATCGTTTCCGAATTGGGACAAGTTGTAGTGTCAGATGTTTCTGGCGAATCTATATGACAAATATGTCCATTGACGTCTTCACCGTCCGGGTTTTGAGGAGCTTGAAAAGGTTTCTGATCTAAGACATCTGAGCTTACGCTGCATTCTTCATTGCTCATCGCTGAAAGAATATCAGACAAGTCTTTGTCTTCTGATGTAGGCTCCGGACTATGTCCTCTTTTAGCTGGCGATTCGATTGAAAGTCTTCTTCCAACGGATGATTTTGGTTCTTCAACGGTGTATGGTGCGTCGATGTCGATGATTGTCATTTTATCTGATTCGTACGTCTGATTTTCGTCACTGGATATCACAAAACTCGGAACGTTCATTGTACTACCATCACAAGCTTCTTTGGAACTTGCGAGTTTTTCACTCACTTCTCGTAGTCGCATTAGGTTTGCACATGATCCGGAAAATTCCAAACTAGGTGCCAGACCAAGATGGAAAGATGAAGGCTTTTCTTCGGGAATTGACAATTCGATACTTTTATTCATTTCTTCTCTAAATTCAGACATACTGTTGTCAGGCGATTTACTCGCTTGACTAATGCACATTGGAAACAATCTGGCTATATCTTCATCTATATCTGGTATACTACAATAGAATTTTCGATTAGTTTATCCTATATAAAATGGTTATGAAATATAGTAGTTTTGTATTACCTATCACTAGGGGGTCCCATATCAGATGCAGCTGAAGAACGTCTGCTTCCGTCAGCAAATTGTCGAGGAGCTGGTAAAAGTTCCCAAGAACCTGATCCTCGCGGTTCATATGCGGTTACCTGCAATGAACGTACAATTTAATAATATTATAATTTTTATTATTTGATAAAATATAGTAAATCTAACCTTAAGTGTATCAGGAGGATGAAGAGCCGAATTCACAGCTCTTCGTAAATTGTCGGCTTTTTTTCTGACTTCTGTTGCTCTAGTGCCAACAAGCTTCGCCCTTTCGTTGACTTCCTCCTATTTCAAATAGTAAAAAAATATTTATTACGTTAATATATTTTTAATTTATTTAAAGAAATTATATCAATATTCAGGAATTCTACAGTTAATAAATATATTTATCACAACGGACAGCTTTCCTAAAAGCATTCATATTATAATATTTTTCAAATTATTTTTTAAATATGAAAAAAATAACAGGAGTGCCGCGTGTGGAGAGTACCTTTTCAGTTTTTTCTCGAGCGTGTTTTTCTAATGTGGTGCATGAGGGTAATGGTGAAGGAATAGCGGGTAGCCGTAGTGCATCTAGCAGGAAGGCTAGCTGTGCTTGTGCTTGTCTTGTGGTTTCGCTACTCGTTAACCAGGTAAGCTCCTGGATGGCCTCGCACAAAGATTCCACCGCGTAACTGTTGAGTACGTTGGTGCAACCCGCTTCCACACTCTGTAATACGAAATAAACTTTTAATGATGCGATGAATCATTTTAAAAATTTAATAAAGATTTAAAAAGGTACCTGATTGATACAATCCAAATGAGCATTAATGGCTTCTTCCAATGCGATCGTTCTCGTATTGCGTTCCCCAGTAGTAGTTCCACCACTGCTGGAGCCTACCGTGGAGCCTAAGGGTCGTTCGAACGCCATTATGCTCCACCTGTGACAGTTACAATTCATTATTCATTCCGGCTATTATTCATCTCGTTGATAATGTTTTACCTGTCCAACATCTTGGCCGAGGCTTGTTCGTATCTTTCTAGCAGCAGCGGAAGGTGGGCATCGTCGTCGCAGGAAGCACCCCATCCCAGTACCCTGGCGAGATCGTTGCCAGTACCCAAAGGTAGCACTGCGACCTGACACTGCCTCTACGAGATCGCATAACAAAACGAATGAGAAAAGTCGGCTTACGAGTGTATCGCCCAACTTTTATTTCAAAAGCCGCAAAGGAAAAGTAGCTCACTCTATTGAGAATTAATATAGCTCGATATGAAAGTTAGCTGGTAATACTTTCGCCTTTATAAATTTTCCGTCGGGTTTGGAATTAACAAGTGTTTAAAATTTTGAACGAAGCTTCGAAGTTCAAAAGGCGCAATCATAAACAAAGTTCTTCTTACAAAGGCTTTATTTATAACGGACTTCTCAATAATAAATGACTTTCGCAAACAAAATGTTCTAGTATTAATTGATTAAAGTTATTAATTAAAAAATTGCATTTTAAGTCTTTGAAGAAAACCTCAGCCGTTTAGTCTGACCTTTAAACACGCTATTTAACATTTAATTATTTAATATTTCAACGAAAATTTTTTAATTAATAAAAACACTCACATGCATATTAAGGTTGTCGATTTCAGCAAGCACCCACCCCACAGAACCATCGCCGCTACAAACCAACACCCTGAACGGATCCAGATGTCTGAAAAGTTTCAAACCCGGCCCTGGTCCTCCGCCCGCGGTCAAATCGAACACTTGAGCCGGATTCAGCAATTGTTTGAAGCGACGTAAGAACTTGACGCCTTGATTGTCGCCTGAAATAAAAACCGAAATAGAAAAGACACATACGTAACACTAATATAACTCGGAGATTTTATTTTATTTTATGAGTTTCGTACCCGATTTTGAATTGACGAAAACTAAAAGGGGACTGGCGTGTGGTGGACGTTCGGGTCTCCATCCATCGTCTGCTGCTGCGTGAAGGGCTGTGGGTGGTACTAAAGATACTCTCCATGGTGGAAGTGGACAGCGCGCTCTCCATCCAGGACGACAGCCTGCGTGGACACACACTCTGCACCATAAGCATCGCCAGTCTTGTAATCTGAAATGGTGTATATTTTCAAAATAAATATTTTATATTATATAAAAAAAATTTTTTTTTTGAGCGGTATAGTTATTATTTTATAGTTTTTATTTTATTTTTCAGTATATTGGTTTGTGATAAACTAACCTGTAGAAAAAATATCTATTTGAAACGCCTATTATTGACAAAATACTTGAACTTTCATGAAAATATAAATGTCAAGTACTAAAGAGCACTAGACTATAAGTGCTTTCGACTATCTTCATCTTACAAGTGTAACCCAAAACTTAATTTCTATTTAAGAAATAAGTTATTTACAAGTATAAAATGTGAACAAAAATCCGTTAATATTATTTTTTTATTCGTGAAAAATTGACAATATGAAGATCATCTATAGATTCGAATACGAATAGTTATCATAAATCAGCGAGTGGTCGATATTTCATCGGCGATTTTCAGCGAAAATGTGCGCGTGATATCGAATATGAAAAAAAATTGAAAAAAGGAAAACGAAAACTTTGGGCATAGAAAGAAACATTACTGAGTACCGTTTTTTTTTGACGAGGGTCACCCGCATAAACGACACCCTAACAAATTTGGACCTTTCTTCCAACTCGTTTGTTTCAATGTACGAAACGGGCACACGAATATGTCTCGCACAAGTTAGAAACGTACATTTTGAAAGGAAAAAGAAACATTTTTTTTTTTGATGCGGGTTAATTTGGAGACGTGGGACGTGCGTGGATTTCAGATAAAAGATACGCAAGCAATTTATTTATGTGACATTCTATATTCACAAGATTAATTGTTTTAGTACATCTGAACGACGGGGTTGAATAACTTTCAGTACACGTTTCGTATTGGATGATGATTTATTGAATTTTTTTACCGATGTTAAAGAAATTAATGGAAAGTGACGATTTCACAATTTATTAAAGTTTTCATATACAGGATCCCTCGTTTTATACGGTATTCATTTAACATGATTTTGCTTTAACACGGTTCTTGTTTTGTCGAAAAAATTTTTTTTTAATAAAACTCCGTTTTACCGAGATACGTAGAGTGGTATAAATTACTAAAAATTAATTAAATTTGCAATGCTATGCTATGCTCTTTTTGTCAATTAAAAAAAAACACACACACACGCACTCAAAGAAAAACAATATGTAAAATTTGGAAAAATTTGGTTTCTCGAAATCTTCCTAGTGAATCATTAGTTTTCAAATAATTGCAGTCCCAAGTAAAACCAAAAGAGATTTTGAAAGTTTTGATACAATTTCAATCACTAAAGCTGACATGTATAAATTTCTTTAATTTTTCTAAAAAAAAAACCTATCTCTTTTCCATATATTTGTATGACTCGTTTTACACGGCAATCTAGCGGAACCTATCTACCGTATTACGAGGGACACCTATTTATACATTTTTATAACTTACCTCAAAACTGATCCACAGGTTTTATCGCAGATACCGCATTTGGAAGCCACAGGAAGATTACCCTCCATCCATTGATGAGGCATAGTTATATTCTGCAATAAAAAAAACCGCATCAACCAAACAGAAACACATAAAAACCTAAAATGCATTCTAATGCACTAAAAAACCCCATAAACCATCGAAGCGTGCACCCATCGGGCGTAAAACGCGGATTGACCGTTTTCCCACCGTTGAACCGTAAACAATAACGTAATGGAATGGAAGCTTTACGTTTTTACGTTCTCATAAAATCGGCACTAAAAGCGAGCCGCGATACGAATAAGAACGGCACGTTTATGAGGCTTCGACGCGTTTAATTGCGCGCGGGACATTTCCCCAATGGTGCATTCGGGGTTCACGGACACCATGGAGATGGCTCCATGGGAAATGGAAAACATAGGAAATGTTACGTGAGTTGTTTGCGGACGTTTGTTGGAGGTTCGATTGACATTTGCGAGATGTCGATGGGGTGGTTGTTGGTTTTGGTGGATGGGGAATTTAGTCGTTAGGTTTGTGGGGTTTGTTATTTGATTTTTTGTGGAGGGTTTTCGATGGTTGTCTGTTTAGGTCGGATTGGGTAATATGCAGGGCCGTAGAGAGAAATTCCGGGCCTTGGGAAAAAATTAAAAATATTTCGGGGCCTTGTTCCCTTCAAATTTTTATTTATTCCATAATTTGAAATTTTCAAAAAAAAAATTCATAAAGCTTTTTAAAATTATTCGAACCCTAAAAATTTTTTCTCTACAAAAAGGACAACGTTTTTCAAAATTATTCAAACCCCAACGCTTTTCAAAATTATTTGACGCTTTTCAATTTAACCCAGGCTCTGGGAATTTACCCCTTTCACCCCCCTTCTCAGTGGCACTGGTAATATGTAAGGTGATTATATTTTCCAGAACTCAAAACATGACGTTTTGTAAAAAAATGAAATCTGTATATAAAAAATTGCATGGTCAAAAATTTTACAATTTTTTCCACACAGTATGTATCTGTATCGTTTAGGAATTTTTTTTAAGACTTCTATTCTAATTCTCTTCTAATAATTAAATTTAAAATTTGTAATGAAATATAGGGGAGACTTTTCTAGTTTCGCGCCACATCTAATTCGGTGATAGTCGGAATAAAGTTGATTTTTTTTAATAATTCCAACGTATTTTAGAGAATTATATTTACTAAGAGTTTGCCACTATATACAAGAATTCACGATGACATAATTTATTGATAACCGTTCACGTATGATGCTATAATAGTATAGACATGTTTTGCGACGATTTTTTGTTTTTTGCTGTATAGAAAATACGTATGATTCGGATGAGTAAAATAAAAATTTTGATCTACATAATTTTTTTTTATATTTCAGGCCACATTCGTAACAAATCATATAAAAGTACAAAGTACATTTTCAAACTAATTCACAATCAGTCATATTTTGGCTATCGCACCGATGACACTCTTGAAATAGAAAGCTCAGAACTTCACAATTTTCAAAATACAATTTGAACATAGTGAACAATAATTCAAACGATTTCAAATGAAATTTTTAAAAATCACGCGAAAAGATAAAACCCTATATTTTTTATTATAATATTATTTAGATTTATGTATTATTATCATGTAGATTTGTGCGATGATCTATTGCTTGAATCGAACGACTAAATAGAAAATTATGAGTATACTTTTTTGTTTATTATGTACATAATAAAAATTCAAATCATATTCGAAGCAATATCAAACACACGCCCATATTGAAAATAGACTATCTAAAAATTGATTTATTCATCACAATAAAGGCTTCTGAGCTGCACTACGTGTAGCACGTGTAATCTGGCTCTTTCGTTATACGGCGCAGTAAAGCCTCCCGAACTGGCACTTCACTAGAAAGATTATCGCTGTAAAACGTTGTAACGTCGTTATGTATACGTTATTTTTTTCGTCCCGAAGCGTTAAAGGCACGGGAGGCGAATGGGATGAAAAGGGATCAGGTCTGCATTAAACGCGTAAATATGATCGGATTATGGAGGAGTAGGGCCGAGCCGAATAATCGCGGTTAACGAAATGGAAAATTTTCAGCGTTTCGCCCCGGAAAAAAATATAATCATTCGCAAAATTGATTTTTTATCCTTCGATGTTAAATTTCTTTGATGGAGATACGATGTGTGCTTGTGCTGAAAATGGTTCTAACTCGGAAAAGTGTGTATAGACAACTTTGTGTGAAGAAGTTTGATAATTCAGATAAAAATTTCAGTGCAATATATTCCTGATTTTAACAAAATCGAAATATTTTAGAAGAATATGTAATGAGATGTTATATATCGAGTTCCCAAGTTGACGATAATTTTTGCCGACAAGAAGTTGTTCAATAATTCCATACTGTTGGGATTCGAGTCCCACAGGGATCAAGGATCAATGATTATCATTTCAAAGTCTTACTGCCACGTTACATGAATTAGTAATGTAATCGATACTTTGAATTATGTAAGTAGTACTATACATAGCTGTTATGTAAATTTATAAGTTTCGATCGAGTTGTAATTGAAACAAGACGATAGTTCAATCTCCTAAAATATTAAACGGTAATTTTAAATCGATTACAAACGCTTGTAAATATAATGATTTAATATTCGAAATTTGTTCTATAAATATATATTTTTATCGAATTATAATATCACGTATTTATGATTTCAGATGTGAAATTTTGTGGTAACGTGTGTGCCATAAAAAAATAAATCCATTCCCATGTACAATAAAGCAATTATAAGTCAATAGAAAACGTTTCGTATGTGACGTATATAAAAAAAATATTTTCACGATATCGTACTGATCGTAAGGTCATTATTTCGAAAATATTACGTTGATATGTTTATAAAACACACGATAAAAATATATGATTTAAATTTATTAAAGTTTTGTCATTCGAGGCGAAATTAAATCGGAACGAGGGAAAGTTGAAATTCAAAAATTTACGAGCTCATTTGAAAAGAAACGTGTTTTCATTCGTTCCATTATTTTTTTTTCGTGCGAAAAGGAAAAAAAATTCGCCCGAGATACTTTCGGTATTATTATGTTTTCGCGTTGAGGTCATAATTCAAAAGTTACAATCTGATAACGAATGATAAAATTGGAAAAGTCGCAAACATAATAATTCTAGTGGAAAAAAATGAGCAGCGCAGTGAACTTTAATACTCTCGAAATCTATCATTGAAATTGCCCAAGTTCAACGAACGAGCTTCAAAGAGAATAGATTCGAAAATTGCTTTTGCTCTAATGTGATTTCAACTTTTCGAAAAAAAAACTTTAGTATTGAATAGTATTACTAATTATATAAAAAAATAAAAATAAAAGCTTTTTTCATAAACAATAAAAAAAATAACAAATCAAAATTCGAAACATCCACAAACAAACCACATCGACAAAACCGAACAACCGCAACACTATTAAAGATCCCTTCTTACATCTATTGTAAACATGACGAGTAAAAAAAAAAACACGTGCTTCGAAATTTGAACTAATAAATAACACGTTATTGAAATGTCGAGTGAGACTCGACATAGGACCTGCCGGAACGAAATTGATGTCGAGTCAGACTCGACATAGGACCTGAAAAAGTTAAAAGCAGCGCCCGTCAAAGCTCCCGTCATATCCGTTTACATCCGTTCTTCCCGGAAAACCATAGTCAAGCCATAGTCGAAACTCACCCCATGCTCGTCCTCGATGATGTGTGACCCTATGGAGGCGAGGGTGGTCCATTTGCAGTTGGGGGGTGCTCTGGAGGCGCATCTCTTGTGTGCCTTGCACTTGCACACCTCGCAGGAGAGGCCGTGGGGTGGTACTCCGTGCAAGGCTTCTCTGCATACGTTGCAGTATGTAGGTCTGGCGTGTGATGTTGCGTACCTGCAATCAGATGCATTCGTATTATTGGTCGGTGGGGGAGTGGTTTCAGTTCGTTGTATATTAATTGTTTGGGAATTAATTTAGTTTAGGGCAATGGTCGGCAACATACTACCCGCGGGTAATTGAATTACCCACTACGACATTTTGAATTAGCCACCAAGAAAATATGATGATATTTTATTTTATTTTATTTATAAATGTGTTAAATGTGACGGACATTTTGTATGCACTTATCGTTTGGAAATTTTAACTGTTCAAACTTACAATATTGAGCGACATTATTCACCTAAAAATAGCACTTTACTAAGCAAAATGGCATCGGCAGAAAAAAAATGAATTTATTTAAATGTGCATGACAAAATACAAAAACCAAAGAGGGTCTATCTATAAATTTTTAAAACTTTTTAAAAAAATATTTTTTTACATATGTTTGTTTTATAAAATAAATTTTTATTTACACATACATGTAAATATATATGTATTATATTTAATAAAAATATATATATTTTTTAAATGGTAATTTTTTTTAACTTCATTAAAATTTCATTTATCAAATGAAATTTTCAAAATTGAAATTTTTTACCCAGTCTCTCAAAAGGTTGCCGACCACTGGTCTAGGCTCTTCTAGGGTATGGAACTTCCGATGTTGCTGGGAGTTTTGGTGGGTTTTTATACTGTTTTAGTACTCGTTACGGAAGGTGACTTTTAAAAAGTTGAATATTGAAAACATCCCTTGTCAAATGGTTTCGGGTCAGTAGAACGCAATTATACCCTTATCGCGTCACTTGTCGTTTTAGCTTCAGTGATCGGTGAGAAAAATATTTTCGTTTCCGGTGAAAAAAAATACTATTCACCGTCAAAATTGTATAATAATACCAACAATAGTTATAATGATCAACAGTTATAAATTACATTTGATCAACTAATATAATGAAAAAATAAATTTTTGCTTAATGAGAAATTTCTCCTCTTTTTATTACAAATTATGTTTTATTTTGGTTTAGAAATGGCACAAAAAACAAAAAATATATATTTTTATCAATCAAATTAATACTTTTAAAAATCATAATGACTTTTTGTATTTGAATTGTTGATATTATATATATATATTTTTCTGTGATAAATTTCTCGTTGTTTTTGAGTTAATTGAGATGTACTAGTATGTTAAAAATGTACAGAATTAAGTATATTGGACGAGTCTCGATTATCTAAATCTCTACGATGAGCAACGAACAAACTAATACATAAAACGGATTGATTAAAAAACCAAAATTTAATCCCTAACCAATTTCTCCAATAAAGTACGATCATCGCACTCAAAACTCAAAACTATCCAACAACAAAAGCGAAAATGTTTAATAACCGGTCCGTTCACAAAATCCAGCGACTCCACGTAAAACACCCGAATACAATACAACGACATTCACAAATCCCAAGCACCACCATCGACAATGCAAGACATTGTTTAGTATATCGAAAGCTTGTCTATCTCTCGAACTATGTCATGCCGGCGGAATTCGCGCGCGCAAGATGGCCGCCGCGTGCCGCCTAATTTGAATTCCCCGCCCCGAATTTCGAGTTTGCGCGTGTATTGTTATGTTAATTTAGGCGGCCAATATTTGGGAAACGGTTTTCGGACCTCTTTGTGAAAGGGTCAAAGCCGCGGCCGGGGCGGAGGGTTGTCCCGACTTTACGACATCTGCGCAATCTTTCACTCTATCTGACGCGTTTCGGTGTAAAACCGGGTTTTGAGGAGTCCCGTGGGGATTCTTTTGAGTTGGATAATTTCGAAAAATATGCAAAGGTGTGTTAATGATGTTAATCTATTTTAATATACGTAAAAGATTTTATTATACGTGGAATTTGTATTGGATATAGCTACAGGTAAATATAGTATTTTTATTTCAAAGAATTTTCATTATTTAAAATTTCAGATAAATGTGAAAGTGTAATCTATATATTATATATAAAACTCAAATGGTGTATGTATGTATCCAATAAACTCCTAAACTGATAGATTAATATTCACTAAATTTAGTGAGAATGTGCTTTGAAATCCGGAGAAACTATGTAAGTATTCAGTTTTTTCTATTGATCGCCATACAAATTATAATGGTGTTAGGAAAGTGTAAGTGCACTTTAGTGAGGAGTGCTTTTGAACTGCACTCACCCTTTGCGAAAACCCTATATAATGTGCCGGCGTCACGATTGATAGTGACAATAGTAATTACAATCGGTCGTCGAAAATCAGTACACAATTTATTTTAACAGAGTCCCGAGCAACGCCGGGCATAAGCCACTAGTGTAAAATTAAAATAAATTATTATTTTAATTTGTAAACCGTCAAATATATCAATAATAAAAAATTGACACGTATATAATAGAAAATAATGTGATAAAAGCGTATAAAAATAATGGCGCGACTAAAAACTAATTATAGCTTTTTTAATAATTGATACGAACAAGTGTTAATTATATTAAACGAATTTTTCATTAATTATCCAAACTCATATCATTATGTAAGTAATTGTAAACATGACATTCAATTACTTGAAACCTCTTTAATATTTATGTTTTCAAACCGAAGAAGTGTTTATTTATTGTACCAAATTAAATTCTACACGATGTGTGTGATGCGCACATAAACGTAATAACATTAAATGCGAAACCCGTCAAACGTTCAAGAAAAGCTTCGCTATAAATGAAAATCGTTTATTTGTGAATCCAGCTTTGACACATTTGATATCGACGAAAGCCCAATTGCGTTTTTTCCTGCGAGAAAAAAATAGCGCCAATTTTAAATTTAGAACGAGCTCATTGACCGATGATTAGATTTGTACGTGATAATCGATAGCATGAAAAATACGGGGAATTTGAACGGGAAGAAATAAGTTCGATGAAAACAGACGAGGGCTCAACAATAATATTATATAAAAATATTAATTATATTTCGGTATACGTTGTGTTTTCAATAAATATTGCTTGACGGTCTAAAATTAATTTTGTTATTATATGAAGAGTTTTTCTCTATTTTGAATTTTGGTGCTTTTTCAGGAAAACGAATATAACTTTTCCGTGAAAGAATTTTTTATAGTATTTATAATTATTAAGAAAAGTTTATTTGAAATGAAAAAAAGTCAATTATAATTAAAACTATAAAATAGACAGTGTACCATGAAGAATTTCAATTAGACTAATTAGTCTAATTGAAATTAGACTAATTAGTCTAATAGAATTGCATTTCCGAAATAATTATTTCGGAAATGCAATTCTATTTCCAACCAATCTGCACTTCATCAAATTAAAAAAGTGCCACAATGACAACATTCTCAAGCTCTCACATTAGCTCTAACATTTAATAGAAATTACGTATTTTTTTCACACGCACACCGCAAACAACAAACACAGAAACGACTCTAATCACATTAGATTTATTTTTCGAACGCTTAGCGTAATGAGGCCGCCTTTCTGAGCTTATGTCTTCGAAAACGCTTCAATTTTCTATTTTTTATACATACACAAAAGACCGGCACCGTACAAAGGCAACACGACAAAATTCAATAAAGCAACACAGCAGGCCCTACGAGACGAGAGCGATAGTAAACAATACATAATCAATTTCGGCAAAAACGAGCTTTCCGTACGATACGGAATAATACACGCACAATTCGACGTAATATAGGCGATTAATTTAATTTAATAAAACATGGACAAATTCTATTTTCGCTGGGTATAATTGAGAGGCTGGGAGCGTTTGCCCAAGAATAGGACGTTTAATCGAATTAGGTTGGTCGTCATCGCACCACAGCCTTCCGTTTTCACCGTGAGTAAAGTGAATTATTGTAAGTGAATATAGTGGTTGGGTAGTTTGTAGTTTTGGATCTTCGTATGGCAGGTGTTTAGTGCTGATGATGAGGAGTTTCGAGGTAGTCGTTTGAATTAGATCAGAAAATGCGTTTGTACGTGGAAAATTGAATGTTTGGAAACTTGTTTGTGATTAATAATTGATGGAAAATTATATGTTTTTTTGATCGATCGAATCTATTATCATCATATATAATTTATTAATGTTCGCTCAAGGCTAAATAAATTTAAATATATTGACAGAAACTCAGGCATTCTTTTATATTGAATTATTTCGAATGATTTCAGGTACGTACTGAGATTTACGTACGTCAGATTTCGCTCAACTTTGATAACCAGTGAGAGATAAAATAATATGTTAGACAAGGTTAAACTATCAACAAATCCATAATATTCAATAAACCAATTAAATTCATTGAAAATGAAATATGTACAATATAATATATACGCATTCTCTGATTTACGTGGTACTCATTTTACGCGATTTCACTTTAACGCGGTCAACATAATATTTTTTTAAATAGGTGTATTTTGAATTTGTTATCAAAAAGTAAGAAAAAGACAATCATAGATCACGGATTTCCTAAGTAAAAAACTACCCTTGACCAAACAGAGTGAGTTTTCTCCTCAAAATTAAAATAATTGATTATTTTAAGCGATGACAATGAAAGTGATTTCGAACTATTGAAATTAAAATAAAACGTTATTTTAGAATTTAGAATACAGAAGCAAAAATAAATAAATTATTATAATTGAATACAGTTTTTAATATAGTTTTTTTCATTGACTCTTTTTTAGCAGATTTTCCTAAACCAATCTTCCCATTTAGTATTTTAAGCCTGTACTCACTATGGACCTATATTTTATTTTTGTATGGGTTCATAGTCTTTTTTTACGCGCTCCATTGCGAAACGTATTTACGGAAATCGGAAAATGGGATTTACCTACATTTTTTTTATATAGAAAAAAATAAACATTATTATATATTATCATCATATTTCGAAAATGATAGAAAACAGAGTGGATGAAATTCATAAAATGGGTAGTATCACATAAACGAGAATGACTCAGAATATATGTACATGAACGCAAAAGAAAAAAAAAAGCTTCGTCCAGCAACTGCATTAGGGCTTGCATTACCGGTTTACCGGTAAATAGTCAAAAACACACCATCAGTAATTACCGGTAAATTGGAACATTTACCGGCAATTACCGGAAACGATTTTATTGCGAATTAAGGGCAGATACAGGTATATTATAAAGAAAGTTTATTGCGAAAAAAATTTGAAAGGATGTTCTATGGTTTTGCGAACCTGGGTGGGGAGGGTGGTAATAATTTATTTTAGTTTCAGCACTGAAAGTCGGTTTTTATTATGAAGATTTACTTGATAAACGATAAATATTGTTGAGTTTTTTTAATATCCATTTTTACCAAAGTGTCCTCCTTTTCATTGACTTGACATTTTCAAAACCTGGTCACTTTAACATAGTGATTAGCTAATCTTCATTACCATATCTCAGTAAAAATATAGAGGATATCATATAAAATATATGTATGAATTTATATTACATTATTCATCTACCTATATAACAGGCTTGTCCAAAATTTCAGTATGCAGGGGCCGCTTACAAATTTCAAATCTCAAAATTTCAATTGTTATAAATTAAAAACGTAATAAGTATTAAAATATTGATAAAGTTATTTATTTCCTTTATAAAACTATTTCGATAAGTTCATTTCGGAATAAATGCTGTTTGTTATGTTTGTTTTTGTGTGAAAAGTGGGGGCCACCTTGGCACCATAGTGGCCCTTTGGACTAGCCTGATCTATAACGTATTTGAAAATGTTTAGGTTTCAATCAAGGATACCGTTTTTAGCAAAGGTAGCCACATACAATTATCCTTTAATCATCTAATTATTATATTATAATCTACACGTCCATTTTTTTTATTTACCGGTAAACCTATAATGGGAAAAATAATTTACCGTTTACCGGTAATTGAAATTTGACGGTAAATTTCAAGCCCTAATCCGTACGAACTTACAACGAAGAATATTTTTCAAGCTGAAACGGCAAAAGCCCAACAAAATCTTCTTTTCATGCATTCTCTAATCCTTCTTTACAGAAGATAGATAAATTGCAAGCCCTAAACTGCATGCATAATGACAACGAAACATAAAAATACACAATTAAACTATTAAAACATTCAAAGGTCACATACCAATGGTGGTCTCCGTTGAGCATGTCCGGGGCCCCCCCGGGGACTGCGCCCTTCAGCGCCGACAGCCACTCTTCCATGTCGCGTCTGGTCTCCGCGCACAACACCAACGATCGGCTCGGTGTTATTACCTGGAAATAGTGAGGGTCGTTCAAAAGGTGGTCGCATTCGAGCTGTGAATAACGTCGGTCACGATTGTCAATGTCGACTTGTGACATTTGCCACTCGATGTCGACGTTTTTCGCGTTTCGATTGTGTCGAGGGTCGGCGGGGTTTTTGGTATGTTTTCGTTCGTGATTGGTTTCGGTTTGGAGTTGATTTTTTTTTTATGATTTCGGTTATTTCAGGATTTTATTTGTGTAAAATTGATGAAAATGAATGGTGTTATTTTTTGTTTTCGGAATTGGGGGAGAAATATTTTCACAGCGATACGTTTTCAATAAATCCCCACCTGTTACATGTGTTTTACTTTATTTTGATATTTTTGTTCAGACTCTTCGCTCGAAATAAAAAAAGCAAAACTATTTTTTACCTAAGCGTTCTTTAGAAAATTTATATTCAATATAAAAATCGTGATTGAAAATTTTCCTGTAGCACATATAAAATAACTAAAAAACAAACAACGATTCTGTTTTTTACAAATACGTTATTTTATATATTTCGTCAAAAATTATATTAAAAACCTAGCTATGTTAAAAACAAAAAAAGTGTCATAAAAATTATAGTATAAATTCTCTCCAAAACCATCCGCCAAAGCGTCGTTTCAACATACAATTTAATTCACTCAAAATCCACCCACAAAAACCCTCCCATTATGTTTTCACTAAACGAATCGAATAATTTCCCACGTTCAATTCCAGACAAAACACAAACACTATACAATCGAACCAATTCCAACTACAATATTCAAATCAAATTTCCAATCGCCCCAAACCACCCCCCACCCCCCACCCCTAACCACCCCCCATTCCATCTACCCTCATTTTCCCCAAAATGCGTCACGTCCCAACCGAGCTCAATTCCACGCAAAACCATACCGCAAAATGTACGCGAAAGATGCGGCGTGCGTCTTCTGCGAACTGCGCTTTCCAAAAATTGCTTTATTTACGCGAACGCTGGGGGCACGAGTGACGTCACGGGCTCGAGCCTGCGCCCCCGGCCCCCAACTGGGGCTGAGCCCTAGGGGTGGGCCCCCACAGGGTCCCAGACAGCCGTTATCCCGTCATAAATTTCGCCGCCGAAGCATTATTCACAGAGCGGGCGCAAGTTTATTATGCGTTATACATACTTTATGAATTATTATGCGTTCCGAATCAGAAGGCGGTATCCGATGTGGTCTCGAGTCGAGTGTTATCGGTGTTCTTGTTTGTTTTGATTTCCGTTCGGAAAAAGTTTCTTCGGGTGGATTTATATTCGCCTGTGTAGGATTATGTGTCCCGAATTGCTCGTTTCGACGGATAACTGCTAAATATTTCTTGTTTTCGCAATCTGTTCGTTTTTAATTCGATAATAATCGTTTGGTGTGAAATTTATCGATGTGTGTTTACGATATATTAAATTATGGGAATGTTGTATTGAATTATGTTGAAAGCATCGTATAAACCTAATATAGTGTCTAGTATATGAAAAAAAATAATAGAAAGGGGAAGATACGTTTCAATTAGATGATTATCGAAGTTATCTAAATAGTTTTATTACTACAGTACATGATTAGAATCGTCTGATAACTGCAACGCGTGTCGCTTAACTTCGATTATAAGTAGAAGCAGGTGAGTTCAAGAGGCTAAGATGTAGATTAAATTGTAAACCCATTTGAAATTAATTGAAATTCAAATGAGCTCAAAAGTATATTATACAAATGTCGGCTTGCTTTGAGTGAGGTCAAATAGAGTTGAATTATGATAGGTTAAAATTTAAATTAAATAGATCAGGATGTCTATGTAATCTATTTAATATTTCACGGAGAGTGATAAAATTAAATTTGATAAAATTAAAATTAAATATTTTAAACATTCAAAAAAATGTAATACAATATTTAGTTTTATAACTAGCCTATTTCGAAATTATTAAAATTAATATCGAATACAAACATTCATATCGAAAATACAAACACAATACACACCATCTGACAATGATATATTAATCCTATTATTTCTCCCATTATTAATAGACTGTTTTCGATCACAACAATCGGTCAACAGCCTCATAACATCACACCACTAAAGCACACTATAACACTATGCCAGAGACGTGTTTATTACCCATTGAGTCGGCCATTTTATACGCGGCCCGAAAGGGAAAAGGGTCAAATTTCAAAAGGACCCGAATCGAGACGATGATTAATGCGATCCCCAACCGGAACATCCACATAAATATATCGCGAGACATTTTCCCGCGCTTTTTCCGGAAGCGCGCTAAAAGCTCGCTCTCCGGGTCATGGCCGTTGCACGCGAGCTCAGACTGAAAAAAAAAATATGGATTTACGAAACCGAAACAAAAAAAAAGCGTTAAGTGCGGACGCTCTTAGCGGGAAAACGGAAAGTTTGATGGACGTCGCTTTTGCGTTTTCTAAGCCCTTTATACAGGTGTTTTTTTTATTATTTTTTTGTAATTAAAATTTATTTTATATACGTTTGTATAAAAGAGATTATTCAAAATTTATCGATGTGCAAAATATTATAGAATATTTAATGTGCTATTAAATAATTTTCTATTTGATAATGAAAATCAGTAATCCACGCAATATTATACTCGTTCAAGTGATAAATCGACTTATTTGAATACCATTAAATCGAAACTTCAGCAATTCAGTGATTTCGCACCTGTGCCAATTTCATTTCGAAGATGCGACGTAGAAATAATTGATTGCTGTATTAAGATTATCCGTTTCATCGGCGATAAAAACAAACGGATCACCATCATTCAGAACAATCAATCTGAAACGTTTTCAATCTATTAATTCACTTTGAACACATTTTTACGTCAAGTTTCCATCAATCGAAAACACAAAGGTAATTTTCAGTAAGCACCGTCGTATCTTTTCGTTTTCGGGACACCGTTAATGTGTTGTTCTTCCTTTTCGGTCGTAATGACGTGTCGTTGCGTGCGACTGAAAATTCGCAGGCTTTGATTTATGCGGTTTATTTTGCATGGAGCGTATTTCGCGGCATTCCAGGGTATTCTGAAAATTTATGAGCGTACCGCAATATCAATTGAAATGATTCGGGTTCGCAAACATTAAGAACGTTGAATTTATTATTATTGTTCATATCGTCGTAAATAAATAATTACTAGCGTGTTTTCGGTCGTAATTAATGGTCAATTAGCGGGGTCGGGGGTTAAAGTGGTGTACGGTTGAATTTGACAATTTCGAAAATGAAAATGTTTGTATTTAATGTATGTATGTATGTGTTACGATACGTTTGTGTAATCGTTCGTTCGTGGATGAAGCAAAATGTATTGTTTTGTCTTTGAAATTTAATAATATCTGTTGATGTGCAGGCGTCATTTAGTGCAAACGAATTATAGGTGCATCATTTAATGTCTTTCATCAAATATGACAGTTGATGTGCCTCACGAAAATTATGGCGGACCTTTTTTCGTTCACTTGCCAATATTTCCATTTTTTTTTCAGAGTATTAGGAGTGCCAAGGAAATTTAATACCTTCCGAAAGTATATCACAAGACACGTCAACTGTCATATTTGACAGAAGACATTAAATGATGCATCTACACTAAATGGCGCCTATACAACATCAGATATTTTTAAATGTCATAGAAAAAAATAAGATTCTTTGCTTCATTCATGAACGAGACAATTACACAAACGTAGCACAATATACATAACAATAAACAAAAACGTCGATTTTCGAATTAAAAAAAAATATATATATTTTCCACCGACAATATTCACGAAGTGACCGATGCGAATATTCATAATAATTTATCCTAAAAGCTATTACGATTTGCATTGTTATTTTTAATTTCGTTTAATGCTTTCTGCTAAGTGTACGTTCGCACAAATCGCACTATGTAAATGAGGGTTGGCTCACCTGCGCCCGTTCCGTATCAGGCGCGCTTGCAACGTTGCGTATTAAATCGAGATTTTAATTAAAATCTTGCGTTTACTTTACTGCCAGGCAAAAAATTAAAGCGTTTGATGAACGCGAGAGATGTCTGAGGCATTCGTCGGTTGTAAAATGTTTGAATTGTAAATTTATACGTTTTGGCGTTTTTTTCCGCTAATAAAACGCTTTTTATTATTATATATTTTGTGGCATATTTTTACGATATTGACAAATAAATAACATGTTGTTCACTTTTTGTTAGGAACAACAATGTTTTGGAGGAAATACTATATTTCTGAGAATGCGTACACGTGTGCGCTTTTATATTATTATAATAGTTATTTACGAAAAAGCGACGATATTCAGAGAATCGAACCGATTAACACTTTTATATAAGATAGTTTCAGAAAAACAAACTATCACAAAAATTGTATATAAATAATTGACCGAGATTAAGTAAAAAAATAGCAAAGCCATTTTTCCGAACATGGATATTAAACATGCATAACTTTAAATAATAACTTTTAAAACGTAAAAAAAATATTCCTCTAATTTTTATTAATTTCAGTAGCTACATCATATAGCGCTTGTCAACTGACATCAATCATATAATATTTTGAAAAATTGCGAATCTGAAAAACGCAAAATGATTTATGACAAAAAAAAAAATATACGGTTCCCCGCAACTCGACGATATTCTTGCGGCGAACATACATTTTTCATTAAGTTGGAACATGTTTCCTTCCACGTATTTCGAAATGCACTCGAATCCTTTTTCGAAATTCATAAGACACTCATGCGTCTATGCGACGCAACATCGCAATTTACGACCGTGAATAATGTATCGATGGAAAAGCGCGGGAAACTCGTTTCGGGAACAGGTGAGATATTCTTATTTATTCACCATACTAAAAACTTCAGAATTTCATATTATCATATATTGCGCTATATTGGAAAAACTGTAAAATTCACTATAAATATGTCTATCGTGGGATGGAAATTGCATTTTTACAATATTACTAATTAAAGTTTTTCTTTAAATCTACTGGTTTCCATTAAAGTTAAATAAAAGTGTAGGCAGAAAATGGTTTTAATTGTGTACTATTTTTTGAAGATTGTTTTACAAGAAATAGCTTTGATGTTCAATTCTTTGAAAATGTTTTAACTTCTATAATTTATTGGTGATCAGCAAAAAAATATAAATTTTGCCTTGTCTCATATTAGAAATTATATGATTATAAAAGAAGATGATATGTAAGTATCATAAGGTTTATGCAATGAAATATAGGTAAAAGTCTATTTTTTTTTTATTATTCTGAGTGTTTTAATAGTAATTACTATATAATAATTACATTTAATTTTTTTAATTCAATATCAAACATCCCTGATCAAATGATTTCAATTATTGATATTCTATCCATATACTAAATACGCGACATATTGATTAAATTCAGAGATTAGTGAAAACCGATCTGCACTGAAATAAACTATATATTCGATCTTACATTATAAATAATATATGTCATCTTAAATAAATCATCTTTATACTATCATATAACTCTAATTAAAAACGTATTTATACATATTTTTATTATTGTCACAAGGTCTACATCAGAAAGGATTCCTCGTAAACGGAGGATATTAAAACGGCGAGAAAAACGAAAATATGAATAAAAAAAATACGATCCTTCGCCGCTGGCTCTCGTGTGCTCCTGACGCGTACGAAATTGCGCTTTTGTGCGCGATATGTTTACACACACGAAAAAATTACACACGCTCTTCCGAGCAATTATAAAATGCGAAAGGGCACGCTTGTATGTCTCAAGGGATCCCACACTAAACTTTCAGAAGCCCGCACGCTCGAAATGCCAAAGGATTTTTCCACAAGGACATTTTTCACGAACGACCTCCCGTAAAAACCTTTCGTTAAAACGCACATTTTCGAATCAAAAATCGAACTCGCACGTTGAACTCGCATCATCGCACCCTCTTAAATGGGGGGCATAAAAAAAAATCATAAATATAAATAAAAGGACCCCCGCAGGCGAGCGAAACGGCCCTTTGGCCTTTCGGGGATTTCTGCGCAAATTCACGCTAGATTTATTTTTAACGTGCGTTTAATATGATTTATAAATCGTTCAGTATGCCCGATCGTCGTGTGAGATGATGGCGGTCGGTTTGGTCAACAAGTGACGGGTTTTTGGAACGTGCGAGTTTGCTTTGTGTGGGTGTGCAATTTGAATGTGAGGGGGAAATGTTCTTTTGATGTGTTTGGATTTGGATCTTTTTATGAATGGAATGTGGTGTTATGTTAAATGATGCCGAAGGAAGTTTTGAATGTCTTTTTCAGACAGTAAATGATCGAAGGTTTTTATCATATCGGGAAAAAAAAAAGTTCGAAAGTTTTATACGATATTTTATATTATGTATTATTCAAATTTATATAATAATTGTTTTTGCTAAATCAATCTGTTTTGTTGATTGAAAACAAATTGAATTTTCGGGGTGATTTTCGAGGAAACATGTAATTTTCCAAACGAGATTCAACTACATAGCGAAATATCTAAATGAAGGATTTATTTTTCATAAATAATACCAGTTTTTGATTTTTTATATATAGGTAAATTTCGTTTAAGTGTGCATTAGAAAGAGTTGGATTAAAAAGTATTCACTATAATTAGATTATACTAGAAACTATATTCTAGATTATATCATAATATTGTTAAGATAATAATTCAAACAAGCCTAATCTAACATAACCGGTGTTGACAAAACTAGAAGTGATCAAATAACCTCTTAGCAGTAATTGATTCTCAACTTGTGTTCATATTTGATTTGCATACGCTAACAACAAACTAATTTGAATTAGATTCAATGGTTGTTACAAGTCATAAATACAAAAACAACATATTATTTCAACACGACAAATAACTCGACGTTCAAATAATTATATGTACACTCATTCAAATTCAATCGTTAGATTGAACAAAACATTGAACATTAGAACAAAACAAAATCAATTGTTTCAATGTTTCGAAAATCAACTAACTACAGTAGAACTTCAATTATTTGGCCTAAACGGGGATTGAGTTGGTTCGAATAAGGAATAATCTGGATAATTGAGACAAAGAAAAAAGTACCCACAACACATTTATTACATAAAAAAAAGTCTTGATATTGATACATCCAACTTGTCATTTAATGATAACATAATACGTTTTATTTAGGATGACATGAATGATATTAAAAATAAATAGTAAAATTACAATCATCAATCAATTTTATTTTAGAAATAAAATTTCTGTGAGATATCAGTTTCATCACTCTCGTAGTTGAATCTAAGAGTCAATATTTGTGTGGTATACATTATTGGACACATATTTTGCAAAAAAACGTAAAATCTACTATTTTCGAAAGTTATTATTTTTTTATCATTCCGGAAAACAGAGCTTTTGCTGTAACCCCAATTTCTCATACATAAAATCACCAACGCGGTCCCGATCACGAAACGTGCGAATCCAACTAAACACACAAAATCCACACCGAAAATAATCCCACATATCCAAACACCATTAAACTTCAAAAAAGGCCACACATCGAATCCTCGCGACGGAGCCAAACAGCCCGTAAAAGCGAACAGAATTTCCGCTCGTAAAAGCAGCCAAACTGACCCAGATTAATCAAGCACGTGTGGCGCACCTAGCCACACACCCCGAGCTTTCACCCCCGCCGAGCTTTCACCCCCCGCGATTTTATGAATTTGACCAGGGGGTGGTGGGTGGTTTGACCTCGGTCAGGGATTAGACAAGACGCAAATTGCGAACTCTCGTGGTCGGAAAACTCGACGACGACGCCGCTGGACCACAATCTGATCTTCGCGCACCACTTTGACCTTTCGCGTAATCCGGTCGGTTTTGGGTTATCTATCATTTGCGTTGGAAACTTGTTATACGCGACGTGGGGGATTAGTCGTGTCTGCTCGTAGGAGGTTTTGTAGTTTAGTAGGGATGTGTGCGAGTGATTATTTTGAGGTGGTGTGTAAGCTAGTTGAAATGTTTGAAGGTGTTTTGATTGGGTTTTTTTGGTGGGTGGAATGTGGGTTTTTGTAAAGATTCGGTGGTTCAGTGTGTTAAGATAGGAAAATGTATGAAAGGGGGATACGTTGTTTAATTTGAATGGGAAAAGGAAGATGATTTTTGGGGTACTGAAATTAATAATGTGAATATTGAAATATTATAGTAGAGTAGTAATATTTTTTATGTGAACGTGATTTTTAGAGGTACTTATTTTTTGTTTTTTTAACAAATAATTATGAAAATTATTTGTTTCGTGTCTTACTTTTGGAGAACATTTGATAATACTAATTATATTGTAGATGATCCTCGATTTCGAACGAGTTTATACTAATTCAATTTGTTTTACTTTCAATCAGAAAATAATCAAAATTGAAACTATCAATATTAACTGAAATATTATTCAATTAATTGAAGCTCAAGCGTCTGAAGATGTATACTTTCAGACAAATTATTTTATTAATTAAATTATGAATGATTTTAAATATATATATATATATATGTATGTATGTACATTGTGTTGTGTGGGTATAATATAATATATTTCACACTTATTTAAAACCAATATTTAATTTAAAATATATTTATTCAAACCAAATGACAACCTTTAGAAATATTATATTTTCAAAGAATCCAAGTTTAGTTTGAATACATATCAAAAACTTAAATTTGCTAAGATGAGGTTAAATGAACTTAAACCGCTGTCTTCAACAAAAGACAACGCGAAATGAAAGTTCCTCATGAAATATTAATAATTCACAATGTTCAATTAATAATATATGTATGGCGCACGTCAGCCGCCTGGATTAAAATTTCACATTTATTAACACGAATCCGATTCTAAGCGAACACAAAAGGTTTAACGCGCATAAGCGCGTTTCAAACAACCATTTAAATTGAACTGAAACGACATCGTTTATATGCGCTTCGGCGTATTCAAATGGCGTTCCGCGACCTTTCTGAAATCAAAGCGAAAAAAACGACGAAATTGAACTCGTCCCTATTCGGAATACCGCCCTTTGTCCGCGCCAAAATATCGTTTCGAATTTTAATTAACTTATTATGTTCGTCGCGCGATAAATAATTTTTCGACGCAAACGTAGGAAAAAATCTCGCTCATTCATCCGCAGATTGAAAGCGAAGACCGCAATATGAATACTTAATCGCTCAATTTGGCGCACTCGAATTTGAAAAGGTGTATTTCGGGAGGCGGGTTGAAATATTATGTATTTTCGGGGGTCTATTGAATAGTCAAAATAAAAATAATAATTCAACGATATTAAAACGTAGAAAATTGTGCGCTGATGAAGGTTTTAATATTGATCGCGCGCTTATAATGAAAGTTTAAATAATATTAGGTCTACGGTAGATAATTAGAGATAGTTTTGACAATTTTGGGATTTCTAGTTACTAGGATTTAACTAGGTCGACCCAACGATGCTGGTATAAAATGAGCTTTGTGCTAAAGACAGGATATTCCGAGATAATGTTAAAAACAAAATTACACGAAATAAGATTGTCCACTAATGTATTATAAATCTTTAAATCCCATCTCATTTAGTAAAACCCTTTTCCTAAAATTTCAAATTATCCTCCGACACAAGATATAATAACATTACATAATAAAACGTATGCCTTAAGAGAATTTAAAATATGTACATGACAAAAAATGAATGCTTTGATGTTCCGAAAAAGGAATCAGAATCGAGTTATAAGAAGCGAGAGCGCTCGAAAAGGTTAAAGTTGACTTAGAAAAACCCGAGCTTTTTTGAACTTAAGTACATTTTTTAACACACACACGGTAATTTCGCATATTTTTTGGCGATATTGCGAAATTATGCCGTAACGAAACTCTCATTAAATTTTATATAAAATATCACTTATGCGCGAAAGACTCGTAGATTAAATTTTAAAAACGAAAATTTGACCAGATTGCACACCTTTAACCTTTACTTTACCGCATCGTATTATATTATATTATACACATGCCGGCTAAGTACGAACAATATGATGTGTACACCGTACGACGAAGTTTGTTGAAAATTTCCCGGAAATACAGAGCTTCTCGAAAGTTGTTATCTCGCTGAAGCATACAGGAATTTTAATAATTAACGTAACTAGTGGAAAACGACCGGAACGTGTAACGAAGCAAAAAGCGGCAAAATAAACACGGTTCAATTTCAAGTTGAAAATGTGCCACTAGATTGTTTCTTAAAATAGGATTCCTGTTAATTCGTTATTTGCTTTTCATAAAATATTTTGATTTAAAATTGTATAGATATTTCTTGCTTACTATATTATCTGTGTATTTTGTATATTTTAATATCGTCGTATAACTTATGTATGTATATGCAAAAATCCATAAAGTTGATGCGAGTATGAGTATCACTGAACTGAGAATATGATATTTTCAGTTATTATACTAACAGGTGACGCCAATATACGACTAGCTTTTAAACTCTTCTTAATAATGCATTCATGATTCACTTTATGAACTTTCACAGATTCTGAATAATTTTCATAAACTCTATCTAAATTATCATTATTTTGTTATTTATATAAAATCCACGACAGAAATTTCAATCAAAACTTAAATGAAACCACACGTAGCTGATTGCCATTTGGACACAAATTCAATCCCTTCGAACTCGGTGCAAAGTTTTCGAATTTCGCAAGCTGCACCAATAAACGATAGCAGTTTTCGTATCTTGGCATCAGTCGTTTGCATAGATATAGCCGTCTGCTGAAGTAAAGAGGTTGTTTGATCCTGAATTTCCAAAAGAAAATTAAAAATTATTGTTCATTTCGATAGTATAACTTCAGATAATTTCTACGACCAATTCAAACAGAGAAAAAAATTTAAAACATTGAAAACCGCTGAGTTTACCAGACAACCGAAAGGTTAAAGTGGCAGACTGTTGCATTCTAGTCAGAGTGCTTTAACCTCGTCGTCGAGTTCGAAGCGTTGGTAATTTTAATAGAAACAAAGAAGGTCCAGAGGATTTGCGAAGCTGAGCCGATTTCGTATGCGAGATCAACGTTGTCTGTTTACTTTTTTCGCTATTTTTTTAGTGACGTCCTTCGGGTGCCATTTTGTCAGTTTGACGTGTCGTAATTTCGCGTGGATAAAATGCGATACTCACTTGGAAACTATGGTTGACGTTTTTGATGCTGCACTCTGCGAAGCTCGGTGCTTTTAACTCGATCTCATCGAATATAGTACTCTGAAAATTTTAAAATTATATATAATTTTTTTTATTATACTATGATTCTATTTTTAGTATTATGGAAATTTTAATATAAAGTTTGATTTTTTCTTATATTTTATGATTATTACATTATGAACGACTTATTTAGTTTTTGTTGTTGGATATGGTTCTTTTGATATTATCGAAAATTTAAAGGTAATTTTTTAGAATGCTGAAATTTTTAGAAGGAAAATGTTCTCTCAGGTCATCGGCCAATAGTTGAGAAATCAATGGACTGAACATATGAACTCATGATACGTTTTTGATATTTATAAAATATATTTTATATTATATACTGTCCATTTTCTTCTTCAGAAAACAAAGCAAACTGTAAGATTAGAGGACATAAAAAATTCCATCCATGTTATTTTTTGCACCCGTCATTTCCATCTTTACATATCGTATAATCTTTCAATAAACGTTAACATATCCAATATCAAAACATCCAAACGTTTACAAATCGTAACACCCACAAACAACAATCGACCAACACAAACACTTCACAATTGCACTATCCAATAAAAGCGAACATACAAACATCCCGATAGTCACGTTATTTAAACTCGATATTAAATTAAAAAACGAAATTAAATTCCTCCAGCCTTGTGCCGGAGATGATTTAATATAGTATAATTGCGTATTATTAATCTGTATACGAATTTTCAAATGGATCGGAGGTGTGGTATTTGAGATCGAGGCCGATTTTTTTTTTGCCAAAGCGAACATACAAACATATCCGGAAATGAAGTTAATAAAAGCTTGAATAATAATAATAAAAAGCACCAAAACCATCTCCAACAATACCAACCTCAACTTCTCCTTCACATCCCAACAAGAGCAAATTCGCACAACAGCGCTCATACACGGGACATCAGCGCCTAAGAAACAAGAGGCACAAAGGGCCGACAAATTGGGATCGATGGCACCGTGACGGGGTCGGTTATTAAGCCTTATTAGGGCCCATGTCTGGTGCTAAGGGTCACCAGATTCGGGGGGCCTAAACGACGCGTTATGGCCCCTAAAAGGGCCCTCCATTGTTCGCAACGACCGCTCTCGATGGCCCAAAAGCGGCCCGTACCCGTCGACCGCAAATAATCGATCGATTGTCGATTGATTTTATTATGCGAAAGGGGCTGTTGGTTCATGGTGGATGTAGTTGTTAATTGATGTGGTGGATGGGACTGTGAATAGGTTCGATGGGTATTAGAAAAATTGTGGGTTGATTATTGGTGTGGTGGTGTTTTGTTGGATGTATGGATGTTAGGTTATTTATAATTTAATATAGTGAGTTAGAAGAAAGTTCTTGGTTTATTTAAAGATTATTATATCGTCTATCGTTATTGAGAATGATTTTTTTCAAAATCGAATAACAATAATTTAACATCAATAAAATTAACTAACTAAAGATCAACAATATTATATTTATCGATGAATTTTTATTTATTTTTCGTTACCATTTATAAATTGTTTTATTTTTTTGACAAAAGTTATCACCTGTAATTTAGTTTATGTAATCAATTTTGAATCTTAATTAATTATCAGTAATGGCAATGATAGAATATCCAGATAAATTGTCAAAATTTATCATAATAATAAGTAGTTTATAAAGATTATAAAAACACATGGAAAAGAAAATTGTGCTATTTACAAAATAACAAAGAGACATCGGCATTTTTTTAGATTTCTAAGTAAAATTACCATTTCATATTTTGATGTTATGGAAAAGCATGTCTTTTCGAACGACATGTTATGCTGGCCATACACGCCACGATATATTGTTCCGAAAAAACTGAGGTACGATTTTTCGCTACATGTATGTATAAAAAACCGGACGAAACCGGACGAAACTGAACGGTTTTATAACATACACGTAGCGAAAAATCGTACCTCAATTTTTTCGGAACGATATATCGTGGCGTGTATGGCCAGCATTACGTAGCCAAAATTTTCATATCATATTTGTCGTAAGTGGACAAGAAATGTTGTTATGCGGTCGCTTCGTAATAAAATTCAACTTAAAACATCAAAAGCGAATTTATTCCGATTCGACTTCTATAGAAAATTGTACGACATTCTTTTGAACGTCATGTAAATGTGATATTTACGTGTATTATTGTATAATACGAAATAATATGTACGATGCGCGCTCGAGTATGTAAGATGGCCGCAAAATTGTCAAAGGGAAAAATATTTGTTCAGTCCCCATGCAAGTTCTCGTACGCGGAATGAATAAATAAAACAAAAAAATACGAGTCCTCCTTATGAAACTAAAAAGATGCAAGTTTCAAGAGCAAATATTGTCTTATTAATTTTGCAAAAATATTTGTTCTGTAAACGGAAATTTATGAGCTTGTTTTTCGTGTCGTTTTGATGAAAGTTTGAGAACATTTGATATAATAGAAATAAAAGATTTTCATCATATCGCATTCAATAGGCAACCAAAAGAAACGTCTTATTGTGATACCCCAGTCGGGTAGATTGCGCGATATCTACGAAATATTTATTTCAGCAATATTCCGAAAAATAATTTTTCTTCATTGAATTCTAAAAAAAAAAACCCTTTTGTACTTATTATACCTATAATAATTCGGAAAATAATCTTTCTGATAAAAAAAACCATCAAGAAATTCTATTATACATACATTTTATAAATATTATATATCATATAAACAATTTTTCAAGCTTTTTATTAACTTGCTCTGAGGCATAGGTTTGTTTGTTTGTTATTCTAAAAAAAAAAGATCGATCTCGATCTCAAATACTACACCTTCGATCGATTTGAAACCTTCGTATTGAAATTTTCGGCATGAACATTAAAAAATCAAAAGATTAATCATATAAGATATCAAATACTTAAATCAATCAATATTTTGCGTTATACGCCTCAAGCAAATCAATATAGAAAACATTCAGTATTCAACTCAAAGAATCACTTTCAATCGAATATTATACACAAACAAAACAAATACAAATTTTTTTCCAATCAACTCGAACCCCCACATAAACCGCCCCGGGACAAAAACCGACATCATCCTCCTATCGAGCATCATCCCGAAATTAATCCTGGCGCGATTAAGCAACCCTAAAAACGACAATTACACCCTCACGCACTCGAAATGCTCATTGTAGCAACTCGCCATACATTAACCGAGATATTGCGAAACAATATACGGCGTATTCCGCCGCAGGCTTTACTAATGGACCGCTTTGTGCCCGACGAACGTTCGTGGGATTGTGCGAGGACGTGTTCATTGAAAATTGTTCGTGTAAAAATCGCTGGTGATTGTTCCTGAAGGAGATTGCGCCTTTTTGTTAGGGTTTCGGGTTTAATTCGCGAAATTGCGTTGTGCGTCTCGTCGGTGTGTGGATGTGGGGTAATTGAAGGATTCGAGTTTGATTGCGAGTGAAAATTTTTAAATGAAAATGGCGTATTTCGGTTTGTGGTTCTTTGGAAATTTCGTTAGGAAGAGGAATGTACAGTCGGGTTAAGTTAGGTTACAAATGAGAGAAATTATTTTAAACGGTTGGGTCAATTTCGTGACGACATTATTCATTGTTCAAAGAAAAGTTAGGTCAAGTCTGTTTTCAAATGAGAGAAATTATTTCAAAAGGTTGGGTCAATTTTGCGACGACAATATTCATTGTTTAAAACGAATGTTTAACATTTGGGTTTTTCATTTGTAGGGAGTTCGGAAATTATAAGTGCAGTTTAAAAGTAAAATAAATTAAAATTAAAAAATGTCCAAAGAAATTTTATTTTTATTTTCACTTTATTGCCATTGATAAACTATTTACTAAAAAAAAATATCTTAATGGCGTCCGTTACGCTCCTGGCACTCTTCTAATCTTGTACGAAGATTTCTCACAATCATTACACGTTGACACAAAGCCTGAGTGAGATATGATACCGATTCCATTCCTGCTGTGATATTCTGCTTTAATTGAATTAATTTAATCGGCTTATTTTTGTATACCTTTTATTTAATTAGTAATACTAAATTTCTATAAATTTATCTGCTCAGTATTGCACGCTCTCTACTCGTCCACCCTTGTGTCTTTCAGTAATTTTAAAAATAAATAGCACTTACACTTTCCGAACACTTTAAATTTCCGATAACTTTTGATATTAGTCTAATGAAAATTCTCATCATTTCATAATACACGAATGAACGAGTCAAGTTTATCAAATTTTCTCATAATACTTTTAGTATTCTGATGAATAAATTATCAAAAAAATATTGAAAAAAATAAATACTTATTCAATTTAAATGCTTCTCGATGTGGGCAATTTAAGATGTTCTTTTAATATACAACGGAGAGTTTCAGTTGTCGATTCAGAAGATACATGGGGCGTAGTTCGTTGATATCGAATGTCTCGCAATAATTGTTTTTGTGAATTGCGAATTGAATTTCGTCGATAATGGCCTCGCTCTTAGTATTACAAATGGTATTATAGATCGAGAATAAGTAATGTATATTTTGTAGTATATATTGTATTATCAATTTACCTATCATGAAATCTAGTTTGGTAATTTAATGATGCGATCGCAATGGATACCCAATTATTCTATAATTACAACAGTTGTTCTATGTTTTTGTCACCCAGAATTCATTCTTTAATATTTGTATTATTGGTCCATTAATAAATATTTTTCTCGTGTATGTTTATTAATAGAAATATATAAAGAAAATATTATATATTTTGTGCTAAACGAGGCATTGAAAAAATACCTTGTATAAGATTATCTGCAAATATTTTTCTTATGTTGATATAAAATTGATTGTATGTAAAGGTTACATTGACATGAATAAATATAGAATAATTTTTATAATCAGAAAAAATATTTCATGTTTCCGATTAGTAAATAAATTTTAGATTGCATCATTTCCTTTTATATGGATGAAAAATAAATTAGACAAATTTGAAAGTATTAATACATGGTCTACTAAAATATATGTATTTTTTTATTATAAATTCCTTAAAATAGACGGAGTAAAATATTATATAAAAATAATTTGGTGCAAAATATTATTAAAACTTTTTTTTAATAAAATATTAAAAGGTTCTGTAATACATTTTATTAAAATATAATAGATGCCTGCGGCAATCGCTCAATTTGAAAAAAGTTATATGTGCTTGAAATATTTCGTATCAAATTGAAACATTTTAAATTAAGAAAAAATACATTACACATATTTTACGAAAACTTTACATACTCTTACATGGTGCATCAATCAATCAATTCAATTTGTGACCAATAACAAAAAAAATGAAACAGCCCAACAACCGCCACATTCAAAAAACGATCGAACCCCGATTATTCAAACAAACGAAACGGCGAATTTTTCCCAGCACACTCCCCCGCCATTATTTCGCGGGATGTTTACCCGCGAAAACGGTCGCGTTCGCAAAACCCGACAACAAACAGAACTCCGGCCATGAAACACACACACATACACACACACACACACACACATTTAGGTACAACTAGCGGGCACGCGTACCTAAAAGAACGCTCGTTTTGATATCTTCTGATGCATCACTGCAGCAGTAAACACGGTCCAAATTAAAAGTAACTTCGTTTCTGAGTCTTTTAACATGGAAAGAAAAATATGAAACGATGCCATTTATAAAAAAAATTAAAAAGTGAATATAAGGGACAGTCTAATATATATATACATACATACATACATACATGCACACACACACACGCGAGCACGTCCCGAGAGCGAAAAATCGAAATTTCGCGAGTGGAGTGGCGGGAAAATTCGCCGCTTCCGATTTTCATCAATCTTCGTCCGATGGGCGCTAATGGATCGCGGGTGTCCGTCCGGAAGCGGTGACGGGACACTTTTCGACTGTGACGAATAGTGTCTCCATTATGGTGGGTCGTATGGTGATAGGAAATTTATGCGAGCTTCGAAGTGAAATTATGAAATGTATATTGTCGGTTGGGGGTGAAATTTTTTGAATATTTCCGATGATGCGTTTTTATTTACTGTTTTTCGCTTAAGATGGGTCAACAGATTGAATATAAAATGTTAAACCGATGACGCTGTCCACAAATTGTAAGGATATTGTGGAATATGAATATTCTATTTTATGTTCGACTATGAGGAAAATTTTTTTATTTCCTTCGATGCTTTTTTTGAAAACCGAATGTAAGCTACGTTATCGATTTTAAATCCTTTTTCTTTCTTATCATTCGAGAAAATATCCCTAATTATTTACGAATCATTGAACAAGTCACTTAATCTTTCAGTTCAAAATATATTTAAAATTTAGTACGATAATATAATATTATAGTCCAGTTATAAAAAAAATACATTAAAAATATATAAATAATTATTCTAAATGTTTGGTAATTTTAATAAGTATATTATACATACATCATTATAATACATGTACATATGTAATACGTATAATAATTCTCAATAACAAGATCGATCATATTCACAATAATACAACCAAAACGACGAGTATTGTTATTATTAAAATTAAATTCCAAATATAAATTGGTTTCAAATTGCGTCTGAAATAAATTTGCAAAATTAAAACTGTAGTTATATTTCACATTTCGCGCCAAATACACAACACCCCCAGTGTGAAAAATGAACTTTATTTGTTTAGTAATCGTTTGCACGTGTTGCCGATAAAGGTCGATTTATTTTCCGTTATTGCCGTCATTGAAACTTTTGAACGATACGTTTCGCTGCTATTTTGATTATGTTATTGTTCAAAACGAACTCGTATAAAAATATTTTTTCGGATAAAGGTCGGTCTGTTCTACGTCACAACATGCGTCATGTTAATTTTACGAATTATTCGCGTGGATATGAAAATTTATTTTTTTACCATTGAATACGGGCTATCGAATTATTTTATAATTATAATATGTTTACGGTACTCAAAAAAGTGTATGAAAGCGGAAAGACGCGGATGGATTTTTTTCTTATTATTTCGCGTGTTGTTGGAAAATAAACGAAAAAAAAATACAGCACGGCTTGATAACATATTCTATTGCGTCTTAAAAGAAGTATAAAACAAAAAAGGGCGCAAATACATTTTTCACGCAGTCGTATCTCAGACATGGTCGTCGTTTTACACCAATTACGTTCCGTCGTTTCATTAGCATAACTCGTGAGAGGGTTGCGTTTTCAGCGAAGCTGTAAAAATGGCATTTCTATGTACAACGTATGCTGAAAAAAAGAACGTGGTATAAAGAAACGAGATACATATAATCTAAAGTATAAGTTTTTTCAAGAACCTTGAACTTTGGACCTTTCAGCTTTAATTTGACACTTATTTCCAATAGATAAAATATCAAAGCGGTTATCGTTCTTAAAAATGAACGAGGATTAATATAAAAAATCAATAAAATAATTACTATTTTGATCTTACGACGAATTCATATCACACGTTTCTGTTTTTTCATAAAGTGAATAAATGTGAAATAAGGGCGTATAAAATTAAGAAAAGACGGCCTTAATGAGGGTTGGGGAGAAGAGGAGAAAGTGCGCTCCATTGAGCTTTCGACAATGGCCGACTTTTTAGCATTTTTACTGCGCCAAGTTCGCTTTCCTTTTCGGCGGATTACGACTCTGTCAGATTTTACGACCGGCGTATGAAAAATTAACGTCCTTCGGTACAATTTTAATAATACCGACAAAATTCTGCTGTTCTTTTCTGGAGAGTGCGCGTCGAGGAGAAATTCACTTACTGCGACGTATTTTTTATTTAATTTTAACGTGAACCTTCTGGGTTGTGAATAGTGGATATTGCTACTCGGTATTTTTTCGATTAAATGAGCGATTCCAAAATGTCAACTTTATTAATTTTTCTATTTTTTTTTCTTAACATGTGAGAGATTCAATAATAAATTTATATGAAGTTGAAAGTAGTTTACTCGCGCGTACAAAATAATCAAATAAAACAGTCTGCTTCATACGAAAAATTTAATTTAAAACCTTTTTCGCAATTGCAATATCAAACTGTGTGTTATTATATCATATATGGATATTGGGTCCAATTAGATTACAAAAGAAAAATTGGAATAAAACTGGATCAAATATAATTGAAAATATTAAGTGAACATAAAAAATAATATAATTTTCAAATTGAGTGGAAAAACTCCAGTTATAACGAAATCAAATATCATTTACAGATTGAACACCTGAGCAAAATATACAATACGATCAATGTTAATTACACAGGAGAAAAGTATACATAACGGTTCTATGATTCGAGTGCTGCACTAACAACCGTCCAAAAATATAACAGTTCGATCTTATATATAAAATAAATATTGTGTTACAGTTAGTAACGTGAAACTTCCCTGAATAGATATGAACATACAACACTCAAACGTTCGAGGACAATGTAAACTGAGAGCGGCCATTGAATAAAGGACGAGTTTCTTGGCCAGATATCTTGAGACGGAGTCGGTGGATCTCGAAAATTCTCGATACTAAAAAAACAATGTAAATAAATACGACTTATCGTATCTGATCAGCGTGCTCAAATAAAAAAAAAATTCGTTCAAAAAATTTCAAACAAAACAAAAATTACAGTGTAACCTCGATCAGACTTCAGTTGAAAAAGTATCTTATCTTCGAGTTGTTCAAAAGGCAGAAATTTTCAGCAGAACGGATCCGGCACAATGCTCACCCTTATCGGTCCGTACCCGAGCCTTTTGAGGCATTTCAAAAAGCTGTGATTTTAAGAGGCGTATGAAAATTGTCGCTATTTTCAAATAATACAACGATCCGCACTCCCGATAGATATCGTCGAAATTTCTCGAGATCTTTCATAAATATTAAATGTCAGAGTTGTATTCGAGATGGAAGTTCTTGGAATGCGAAAAGATGTAGATTTTGCGCTTCCGACAAGCAGGTGACAACAATTTTTTTCAATTATTATATAAGTAAATATAAAATGTATGGTGTAATTTTATTTAAAATTGAGTATGTGATTACTAAGAATTTTCTATTTCTATTTTCAGGTTAATTCCTTTTTCCCGCAGATCTGCGATTTCGTTTTGGCGTGTCAATATTATATAAATCATGCCAGAATTAATCTTTAAATATAATCCATTCGATTAATTACCGAGATGAACTTTCCCTTTGTTATACAAAAGAGTTTTATTTTATTTTCGTACTTCGCCGTGCGTAACAACAGTCTACGCACGTAGCACCGAAGACGAATTCGTCCCGAAGGTAATTTCTGTCACAAGCAGAAGAACAATTTCTCGCCGATTTTGTATTATATATTTATATTTTTTTCGGTGTTACAAATAAGCGTTTTGATTGGCAGCGGAATCTCTACGTCGGCATCCACCTGTGCGTGTTGCGAAAAATTGACGGCTTTTCCTCTGCGACATACGAATAATACTTGTGTGTCGCCGAGGGGAATTCTGCTACGCATTTATATTATAAATTTGTAGCCGAGTTATTCGGTACAGATAAATTTCGCTTTCTGTGTGTGTAAATAAGGTAAAGTCGGTCGTATCGCAGGTTTTCTTTATTGGGATTCCGGTTAGATTAAAAAAAAAGGGAATCTCGAGTTCTAATCCTTATTGCTTTTTTTCGCAAGAATTACCAAAATACGAAGAAATTCTTAAGAGACGTATTCGAAATGCGTAAATGATTAAAGTAATAAAAAAAATTGATCGAATCTTAAGATAAAACCGACTCGATCATGAGAAAATTTTAATCTGAACACTGATATTCTAAAAGAATAATACAATTTTCCAACATAGACTCATTGAACCGGCACGACAAATATATTATACTTCTCGACGTGACCTTTTCATAGGCAATTCTGGAAATATCCAGAACACAGATAGCGATATGCGCACACATCAGATAATAATTTCATTAAAAAAAAACAACATATTTTTAGCAAAAGTACTACGTTTTATCTTACACATAAACATACATTATATTCACACATCACTTCATTTCAATACGAATATGCCTTTATTGAAACGTGTACCGTAGGGTTTCTGGACTCAACGTGATTTGGATTCGGACTCGCCGGGTAATGGATTTTAAACTTGGACTCGGGATTCGGGATTAAAACCCGGCGAGTCCTGGTATGTGAATTTCATGTTTCAAAATTAAAATTTTTTTGTGGAAGTTAAAATGAATTAAAACATTTAAATTGTTTTAGACGTCGGTACACGTGTCTATATGTCAAACTTCGGTTGCGATCTAATAAGAATATCGCAATGATAACCAGTGAGGCAGATGAGGCAGAGACTAAGCAAACTGCGCCCTTGCTGTCCACTTTGCGATCGCAATGACCACCAGTCAGACAGACGAGGCTTGCCCGTTGGTCCTACATGGCCCAGACCTCAGTATAACTCACATCATCGGTCAAATCACAAACAGTAAATTCAAATCATCAAATTAATCAAATTTTAAACAATTCACAATTATAAAAAACAAAATAGACCAATTCATTAGAAACAATAGTAAATAGATCAAGATCTTTATGCTGCAACCGGATGGCACTATATTAATTATATTATATGACGGGTGTTTTTAATATATTTGATTTCGGACCCGGATTCAATTCAACTCGTCGGCTTTCTAAAATATTGGACTCGGACTCGGCGGGTTTTTAGAAACCCCAGCTTACCACCAACCTTTATGCGACGTCCACCTCAACGTCCGAGCAAATTCCAAGCACACAACGAAAGGGCACATACGAAAACAAAGTCCCAGACCACATACGCCACACATGCGAATAATAATCGCGAACGAGCTCGCATAACGGCCACGTCGCGGCCATATAAAGCCGGCCCGCCATTGCGCGCCCGCACAATATCCGCGGCCGTTTTATATATCCACATCCACGCTATCCACACGTGCGCTATATCCGAGTCATCCACATATCCACATTATCCACGGGTCCATCGACCCGGGCGCTGAAGGGAGCGTGGGCGCAAGCCCGCCACTAATGATCTCTCCCGCCGCCCCTGCAATTGTTTCGCCCTGTTGTCTGGTATTTTCATTGTGTCGTGGGTTGATTGTTGATGGGTTGATTGTTGATGAGTTGACAGTGTGATTAAAAATTGGTAAATTGGATGTGAAATTATGATTTTATGCGTGTAGTTTCGGGAAAATATATGAGAAAATGTTTTTTGAATTATTTGCGCGGTGTTTGATGGTGTCTATTTTTATTTTTCCGATATCAAACGAGTCGTTAATGATTTTGGCGTTGCTATGTGAATTGAATAATTTTTCGATAGAAGGAAATTATTGACGAAGCTACAGCCTTTGAGAAATTAATTAATTATCGAATTAATATATAAACAAATAATTAATTCTACAGGTATTTCATAAATATATATAATATGCGGAAGGAAGCTTTTGCATAAAAAAACGGGATAAGATTTAATATTATACTTAACATATATTATAAGTAAGCACGTAACGCAATGTGATTGAATAACTTAACGAATAATTTTTATTTCGTTCATTTAAACTATTTAATCTTGGAAAAACATTTTAATTTTACTGGTTTCCCTTTGAAACGCTTTTTTTTTTCTATATACTATATGTTACCAAAAAATATCTTAAGCAGTATCAACTGTCGAAAAAAATTTATATAACAACCATTGTGGTACAATGATATATGATAATAGACAATATAATAAAATTATAGTTAATACAAAATACAAAACAAAACTTTAATACAAAACTTTTCTTTTCAGAAAATCCACTCACCTGAAAATATGAAACTAACTATTTAATTTTCCACTTGCATGAAATAGAAAAAGCTTTGAATCATTGCCGAGGATTGAAAACTCCCAACTCTATCCTCACACAATAAAGAAAAAGTACAAACTTTTCATAGTATTCTAAAAAGTATCATCTTCAAAAAAATACTTAACAAACTGCATATTTTAACTATCCTAAAAACAATTCGAAAACCTCAAACGAAAATACCAACAATTCCAGAATCATTATTCATACAAATTCGCACAAGACTATTATTCAGGTCGGATTCAATTAGAGTGCGAGATGTGTATTGTGTGGCGGTTACGACGCGGGACGGGAAATCCCGGGACGGGACGGGTGTGGTTAGCGAAGCTGTACGCGCTCAGGTACACCGTTAATTGCGTATTTTATTATGCAAAACTCGACGAAACCGCAATTTTTTAGTCTCCCCCCCCGCACTCCTTGCCGTCTGTCCCGCGGCAATTTGCTCGATTTTCGCTTTTATGTGCTTTTTACGAGCGACGACAAAATTTTCAGGTCGCCGTTCCATTTTTTAAATATTTCTTCACATAGTAGGAATATTCGTATGGAGTGTATTATTTTTTTATCGCCGTTGAATTAAATGTATATTTTCGATTTTATTTTATTTCAAATTATGAATCTATATATAATTTTATATTGGTTGTATGTATAATATTAGGAAAGTTTTTGAATAACATCACGAAAATACAGCGAGAAAAATTGAAATAGGGGAAAAAATAATTATTTTTTCCGAGAGAAATTCGATTTTTCAAAGCTTTATAATTATATTTATTTGAAGCTAAGGAACTCTCGTAACTAACTTGAGGTGACTTTTGAACTAGTTAAATGTCACAGGCGGACAACATTGAACTGTCAAACAGGACGTTCGTTATTCAGACATCAAAGTTTCAGCAGATCAGCCTGATTTGTGACACATGAAAAGATTTAGACAAAAAATATCTAAGAACACATACATATACGTACATAACATATACATATATAATATGTTATCTTACTATTAGTGGAATTCGTAAATATTGTTTATTTTTTATTAAATTTCGTATATATGTACATATATTAAAGTTAATTTTTCATCAAATATACTCGAATTGGATTTAAAGTCTCACTTTGCTTAGTTTTTGACACAGAATTTACACTTTATTTATATATGTATAATATAATATTTCGAAAAATACCCCTGAAACACTCCAGGTTGTAGTGAGTTGATGATCGTCGAGACGAGTTTTAACGACCATATCTCCCTGTGTAAGGCACCTTTAATAATGGACGTGGTCCCACTCGAGTTTGACACTCGACTTTTAACGACCCGTCGAAACGGCAACTTTCGTGTTCCCCTATCGGCGACTAATTGTGTCAATTTGTATCGAATACGAAATCTTAGAAGATAAAATGGAGTTTTGCGGAGAGAAATCGCAGCTATAAAGCCTCCGAGCCTTTTCGTAGGATAAAATATAAATATATTTTTTTATGATACATATGTATATAATAATATAGCCGACGAATTATATTTAATTTTGTTTATTTCAGAAGTATCCAGTATCTATCAGTAAATATCTGCAAAATATAGTTTTATGTATAGTGCCCTAAAAGTTATTTGAAGATTCTTCTTCTTAAACTCGAATAAAAATTGAAAAAATTGTATGATTTAGTGAATTAGTGGATTTTTATTTGAAATTTCAATTGATTTTTTATTAGTTCTCATTATCAGAGTCAAAAAAATTAATTTAACTTAATAACTATTTACTCGCTGAGAAATGGTATTTAAAATGTTAACCATCAAATTTATTTTGTGTATTCCTATTGGGGAGAACAAATTTATCGATAATTTTCCTACTAATTACGGTTTACACCGGTAAACCGTAATTAGTAGAAAAATTATCGAAATTTACCGAAATTGAATTTTGTAAAAAACCGGCGAAAAACAAAAAAAAAACGTAATAAAAAACCGTTAACCCATGCGATCCGATATTTTTTCAAAAATACTAAAAACGCAACGAAATAAACAATTTGCACTTATTACTTACATGTTTTTTTTTATTCATCTAGTTAAAATTTACTAGTAAATTACCGAGCCATTTACTAATAAATTATTCGGGTCATTTACCAGTTTACTGCTAACGGCTTCCATGATTCATAATAGGGATTTACCGAAAATTTCATTTACCGGTAATCCGATTAAAAAAAATTACCGGTAAATTAAATTTTGAAAAAAAAACCATAAAAAATAACGAGAAGCCGAAAAAACCGTAAAACAAAAAACTCTTGCAAAACCGTACACTTACAAAAACCAACATTCCTAAAAAACGCAATATCGATAAACGCAATAGCAATATAAAAAATAAATTATCGAACTGTTATTTCAGTCATTTACCGACAACGATATCCCTAATTCCTATATCATTATAAACTCAAAATAAAATTCCACGATTCTGATTCACGTTATGAAACGCTGAAATCCCTGTATCGCTTTCGGGACGTCCTCCACACGAACATTTCACGTTTCATTATTATATTCCAGGCCCTTTACACACACACACACACACACCAGGTAAGATCTCGGCGCCCGCATCCGAAAAATCCCAAACACGCACTCGCTAGGAAATAACACGGAGCAAGGATACGCCGGCTTTATTATATTCCGAAACGAAACGCGGATCCGGCTAATAAACGAGCGCATTCGAGACGCGAAAAGAACAATTGTTTGCGGTGTTTGTGAAGGCGACATCCGCCGCTGTGTGTTCGGGGCTGTTGAGCAAACACGACGAAACTCGCACACACGTCGAGGCTTCGAAGTGTCGTGTAGTATGGGAGGGGAAATTCGGCTGGTTTCGTGATGGTTTTGGGTGAGTTTTTTTTTTTTTTTTAAGTGAAGTTATTGGTGATTTTGAATGTGTTAGGTGTTTTGGAATTAATTAGTGTGAAAAATTGATGTGATGTTTGTTGTTATTATATTCTTGTATTTTTTTTTTAAGTTAGCTACTTTAAGTGGAGTAAGTTCATATAAAAAAATGAAAAGAATTTAATAAAATTTATAATATAAAGTTTTATATATTATTTTTTCATGATTTACAAAGAATATCAAACCAAGGTATTCCTCAACTTGAGACGGAGATATTATACGTCCCTGTATTTTGAGCGTCGGTTAAATTTATTCAAAAAAAATCGATCACTTTTAGTTATATCAAAATTTTCATTTTTAATACAATCATTTGAATAAGTCCATTTTTTTCGAAATGCGTTGGCCGTGAATTGTAAAAATTAAGGTTTTTATAGACGATAATCTCTTGGAAAGGGTGCGAGAGATAAGTTATAACAACCAGTTTATCTATTACATCCTTTCTGAAAGATTATCATTTTTAAAAACCTTATTTTTACATTCTTCTGAGAGATGGTTAACAATAGGTGCGTAGTCCACCACTGGTGACGTTACCTATTTTTCGTCAATCGTAAATTCGGTTGTAATTTGAGGACTACTGGTTGTACTGATTTATTTATTTTTGGATACATTTAACTTAATTTTGTAGTAAAAAATATCAAATGATAAAATTTCATGATTTCATCGGATCGAATCTCAAAAAAATATTTTCAAACCACTTAAATTATAAGCTAATTATTATTTATTTCTTTAATATTTTCTATTTTATTTCTCATAAAAAAACTCTATAGTATTTCGAAATAGGTCGAACATCCCTTTTAAATGTGTACATACAGTTGTCTGAACATATATCGGGAGAAACTTTCATTTTCCGGCCGCGCAACTCGAGCGCGGCTATTTACATAAAAGCTTCGTCTGTCCGTCTGTCTAAAGCAAACATACACATATACACCGGTGAATACAAATATATAAAAAGTATTACGCAAATGCGGGGCATTTGTATACATGCACGGTAACGCGCCAGAAACGTCGGAAAAGGACGGCGATTCGTCAACGTCTGGGAAAACTCGCCTTTTTCCGAATTCAAATTTGACGTGTTCTAACATCACTGTCGTATATTTATTTGCCGAATGTTGTTTCTATACTTTTTTGTTGTTGGTCTGACCCGTTTTGTGGTCGAAAAGGTTCTTTGGGTGCTTTTAAAATGATTGATGTTTATTGCATTGATAAATTGTATTCATTTTAATTTTATCAGATGAGTTCAAGTCATTATTTTATATTAATTTCAAATATTATAATCAAACTTGATGTTGTACTTGTTTATAAAAATTGTTTTTGAAATATTTTTATTTAATTAAAAGTTGAAAAAAATTAATTTATAGTTTCATCGTTAAAGAAAATAGGGGTTATTAGAGAATTATGAAATGCATTTACTTTTAGAAGAGAAAAACTTATATTTTGTACTGAATAACAGAATTGGGTCATATTTTTTTCATAAGGATAAATAAAAGTGGTTCATTTTTCAAAGTAATCCGTATTAAATTATTTTCTTAATGATGGTAAAAAATATAGAAAATATCCCTCAATTTTTCTAGTTGATTATAAAATTTAATATGTCTCACATTCAAAAATGTTTAATAAATGTTTTATAAAAATTTCTAACGGTTTTTCATATTTTTAAACCAATATAATGATAACATAATACATAATATTTAATAACGGTACAATTATGAGAAAACCAATAGAAACTTCTCCATGGAATCATTCAAAACATTAAACTAAAAGCAAAACCGGATTAAAACTCTTTGAAACATAAACAAACACCTAATTGTTAAAACAATAAAGTTTCAATCTCATTTTCGCGGTCGTACAGAACAAAAGTGTGCGGAACGTCCGACGTTCACTTCTTTTTCCAAACTTTACCGCAATATGAAACTTTCGCAACGAAGTTTCGCATAGCCATTTGAATAGCGACTACCTCAAAAGACGCTTTAGGCCTTTATCTCGGCCTGGATTAAAAAAGGTCTAAACAAAATCTGAGCCTAAACTTTGGGCTAGGCCTCGGCGGTTCCGGTATAGGAAATCTCGGCTCTAATCCCAGATTTCGGATTGATGGGCGACTTCGTAACTGTCTCGTGGCTCGAACTCATTTTTCATAAGCTTCTTTATTTTTTCTTTTTTTTTTTCGTATACGAAAGTTTTTTTTGATGTTGGTTGGAGAAGGGTGAAGGTTGCTTCCAGTTGGTTCCAAGGAAAATCCCGCTAAATCAGCGATGCATAAACTTTTCTCGTTTGTGGTCTCCTTTTCTAATCGAAAAATAAACGTGACCTAAATTTCTGTCCTCATAAATACTTTGAATATTAATTAATTACTAAAAATTTGAATTTCATTATGTTTTTGTTCATAAAATAACATTATTTTGACATAGAAATTTATTTAAAAAAAAATTAAAATGTCTTAAGACACATTTTATCTTACAATTAAATATTAATAAAAACTTAACCAAATTTTAAACTTAATATATTTTATATGAATTATATAACAAGTTTACAAATTCACACAACAACATATATTATACTTACTGTGTTTCTTTGAAAATAAGACCCGGTATTAATTTACAGAGAAACAAGGTTAGATATGTACATATATGAAATAATTGAAAGAAAAATAACATAAATGTACATATCCTTAAAAAAAATTGATAATTAACAATCACAATGAAAGCATAACCGTTAGCAAAGCCCTATTATTTAACAAAAGAATCGTTTCGAAACGAATAATCGCATATATCTTTCGCACAATGAAAACAGACCGAAAACGATCTCACTCGTCGGATATTCGAAAAAAGTGAGACACGTGAAAGAGACAAGAATTTATGGACATCCAGAAGTGATAAATTATCATTTCGCCGGAAAGATTTCGTTTCGCGAATCGATCGTGCAAAAGCGCCGAATCGTTCGGCTTAATTAACGGCCCCTTTGCGAAAGCAAATAATCGCCATTACAATACAAATCGAATTACGTTACAATATGTAGAATCGATTCGGAATATAATTGAATAGGGAGCGATTTGTATAAGCGGCGCGCAATTATTTCGCGATCGTGTGTGCTTTTATATATTGCATTCAGAAGTCTATTACTGAATTAAATTTTGCAAAATGTATAAAATTGCGCATATCTTTTATACGCCGTAACACACAAAAGGTCGAGAAATTCTTTTGAGTCATTGTAGGTGGGGGGAACATCTATTGAAAGTCGAAAGCCCTTTGAAAATCATAATAGGAGGGCGGTCCTTGCACGGAAAATCGTAATAAAATTTTGTTTTAAATGAAAAATGAAAATACAGCTTGTTTTTTTTCAGCAATATATTTTAATGAAATTATTCCATGAAGGGAACACATTTAATATTTATGAAATTTTTTATTGAATCGAAATATTAATTCCGTTATCGAATAGGAAATTAAAAATAATACTTAATTGAAAGCAAACAGTTTATCATACATGTAAAATTTAATATTAATTAAATTGATAAATTGTATACAAAAAACTTTTCCGAATATTGGATATAAAAATTGTAATCAACGTCAATATTTTTTATGACTCGTAAGATATAAGAATGATTTTTTTTAATTATTTCGCAATGCTAATTATGGAAGTTTTCTTGGTACGCTGTAAATTAAGAAATAACGACGCAACAAATCAAAAAGTGTTGCGAAAATATTACAACCGTATTTCGAGCCGTCATTAATTTTTACTTAAACTTTGACTTTAAACGAAGACCGGATGCCCCAACAAATTTTAATACATATTTATGAAAATAATTAAAAAGAAAAGTAACGACGCGCCCTAAGCGAGAGAAAAATCTATATTAGCTATTCAAATTTATTTTCTGGGCGACTGTTCAAATAAACGAGTACAAAAGAAAAACTTGTACACTTCTATGCTAGCTTGTTTTATTTAAAGAATAAATTATTGCAAAAGTTTGTATATGCGGTATATTTTTTTAAGAAAATATTGCAAATACCATACTTGTGAAATATTATAATATAATATTTCATACGAAAATTCATTTGAAAATTTTCAGTCTATTAAAACATTAAAAAAAAATCAATATAAAAAAATAGTGTTAGCGTTATTTGATAGAATTTTTAAAGCTGACTTTAACGTATTGAAGTCGTCTGCGTTTGACGTTAATCTACTGACCATCAAGTGACAAATCGATGGCATTTAGCAGGAACAGAAAATTCTTTTTCCTTTCCTATTTACAAAAAATGGTTTCATGTTGAAAAAAGTATTTTGAAAGAATAAAAATCAAGAAAATAATTTCAGAATAGATAAAAAATATTATTAAAAACATAAAAATAACAAATTTTCATATATATAAAAATGGAATGAATATGAGAAATTTATTAAAATATTTGACAGCAAACGAACAACTTTGCTTTGCTTTGTGGCCTCGCAAATTCAAACATACCTAATCCCCTTTTCGATACGTTTTATCATCATCATACAGTGTACTCTGGATTCGTTTGCGTGTGCTAATGTCGACAGGAGATAACCGGGAACAAACTTTGGCGTAGCTGAAGCGGCACATGTAACCAGACTACGGAACCAGATAACGAGAATGTTCCCTCGAATCGTTAACGGCCTTGATAATTATGCGAAAGGATCCTATTCGTACGTACGATTTGTGCGGTGTATTATATTGTAATTAAATTCTGTGTACATTGTTGTGCCGCTGTTGAAAATTTTCTTGTATAACTCAAAATGTTGTCGTACGGAGAAATTCAGAAGTACTTCACAATAGACTCCTTCCGATCAATTAAATGAAACAATAACATATTACAATTCTAAATTTAACATTATTATATCACACAATATATTAAATAGTATCAGTGCGTTCAACATACAATTCGATCGAAAAATAAAGGACCGAATCGATAATTCAGCTCAAATTTGAATAACACCACGACCCATAAATAAGCGTACTACTACCGGGACAAAGTGCTCCGCCGAAAGGACAGAATAAACTTTTGGCTCCCGAGGGACGTGTTTTTCCGTCCCGGGACGTGAGAGCGACGCCCATAAATCCCGGAGTCCCAAAAAGTCCCGGGAAATCCGTCTCCCCCCCTCGCAACACCCCGCCGATTTCCCGGGGCCCTTAATTGAATACGTGCGCTGAAAGGAAATATGGTGGATGCATTCGTCGCCTGGAGAAAAAAATGACTAAGTTGAACGGAATTCGCTCATAATGCGCCGCATGCGAAGCGTTCAGCTGAAACACGTCTGGCTTATATGAGTCTATAAAGTGTACAGCGGTCATGTGTTGTCGATTTCGTGTGTTGGTTGCTCGGAATGAAAATGTTTCGGTATCAAGTGTGGTTTGCTTCGGGTACTATTCTGGTATATAGGCTCGTATGAAGTGTACGACCGTGAGCGCCGTTTGGTGAGTTTTACGTAAACCCCAAAAATGTTTGAAGATAAAAAAAACTCGGTACTATAAAGTTGATTGAAAATTGTATTTTTTGAACAAATAGGGATTATGAAAGTATATTGCATTTTTTATGCAAAACAAAGACATCAATCGGAAAAGTGTCGTCTCGATGAAAAAGGAAGTTTTTTCAGTGCCGAAAATCGCAGAGCGGAAGTTTTGTTTTTAAAAGGTTTCTATGGTGGTTGGGTGCTTAGCGGTCTTCTTCCGGATACGCCAACATGATTGATGGATTTTGAGGTTAACCTCCGAAAGAAAAAAGGGAAAAAGTGTATGTGTACTGTGTAGATATAAAAGAAATAAATCCGGTACGAAATTCGTTAACGTCCGTCAAAGAGCAAATCCGACCGCCTTACGGGTGTTGCCTTATCTTTTTGTCGGTTTTAACGTGGAAAAATAAATAAGTGTGGTGGAACATTGTTTAGATTAATTTATGTACAGATATTTATTATTGTATGAGAGAACTTGGTGAAAGTCTAAGAAAGTTTTGATTATAAATGATTCATTATTTTAGAATATATTGTATGTGAAATTATAATTAAATTTTGATGTGAGAAATTCGTTTATTGAGTATTTGGGCATAAATAATAATCACAAATCACGTTTGAAAAGTTTCGCCGTTTAATTATAGTTTGGTAATATAATATTATATTATTAGTTATAGTAGTACCAATTAGCCAGTTACCAAGAAAGTTATGTCGATTATGACATCAAATTTATTGAGCTAATGCTTAATGAATTTAATGTGATAATAAAAAAAGCAATCAATGTTAAAGTAAAATGTATAATATTATAAATTTATCCATACTATTATATTTTACTTGATAAAAGAATTAGTGAAATTAAATTATAATTTTACAGATTCGAATATTGTTGTAAAATATCATGTTAACAAATATTTCGTGTAAGTCGAATAATCAAAAATAAGCATATGACAAAATGTAATATGAACATTTTCAGATCATCCAACTACATATTCATAATTCAAAATTTAGCGACATAAAATACCACAACTCTGAAAGCTATAAAAAATTCAGACAACAAACGGCTACAAAAAAGACCAAGTCATTCTCCATTAAATTTCAACACAACGTTATTCATACATTACACAACATAACCTGCCATGAAAACCCCTTAAACCCTTCATATTTATGGCGGCAATTAACGCTGATCACACTAGCTCTATTTCTATACCGACATTTAGGCCGATTGAGGGGCGTGTCCCGAAAATTAGTAAAATTGAAAGCAACGGGTTTTATTAACCTATATACGCTTATAATATATTACTTTTTAGTTTTTCATAGAGGTATAAGTCGATTTTGAAAATAAACATTAGAAATAAAGATAAATCTTGATATTGTTATTTAAAAAAAAGTATGATAAATAATTTCAATATAAGAAAATCAAGAAAAATTGTTGATTTAAAATTTTGAATGAAAAAAATGTTGAACTTATACCACTTTGAAGAGTAATGATTCATATCGATTTATGTATACAATTAATAGTCTTTAAAAGAGAATTACGGCCAATTTTCATATGAAAATTGATGGACTTTTCCGACGGTAGAAAATCGGGTGTGGTCCATACGTACATGTGTTGCTTTAACATTTTCGCGGTTTTATGGGTTGCCATTGTTTGATTTCCATTTTGATAAAAGTTTTATTTTGCTCCGATTCTATTGAATTCGGGTTCGTCGTTCGCACTCTCGACCGAATCCTGTGGAGTTAACGTCTCGAAGGAATCAAAGATGAGTTTTTGTTACACGAAAAATAATTTTTTTACAATGTTTTTGATTAAAAATTCAATTGGATTTGTGCATCTTCTTTGTTGAAGTTTGTATTGGAATAAGCAAAGTGAATAAAAAATAAAAAATAAAACAGTTTTCGTGCATACTATATTCATATTGCGAAAGTGCAGTTTTGTGTTAGAGCAATTTGCGCGAAGCAAGATGCCAGTATCGTATATTGGAGTGAGTTAGGTGTGCCGACACACCCTTCAAATCCAAATACGTACAACGAAATGTATTAGAATTATTTTTGATAGTAAAAGCAACAGTGTATCTTTTTTTTTTTTTACAAAATAGTCAATTATATATTAAAAAGTGTTTTATTTATTTAATAAAAACTTTTATTAGAGTTAGCTAATAGGTATAATTATTTATATAAGACAGTCAAAACAAATCTGAAAAGGACAGATTTAGCTAAAAATTACATAAGAACCGAATCATCAATTACAAGAATGAAACGTACCAAAATCAAAACTTTAACGAGAACATTACGTAATGAGCAATTACCGCGCGTACACAAATTAAAGGCAATCATCCCGTCCAATTAATTCAGAACGTCGATCGGCGATTCCCAACACGCACACACACACACACACCCAGCCAAAACAAAGGACCCCAGGACGACGGGCGTAATCGAATTTCTGCGGCCAAAGACGCACACGTACCCGTATTTGTACAGGGTCTTTCAATAGGGACGCTCAAAATTTGTTAGGTGATAGCAGACATCTGTCAAATTTGTTGTCAATTGTTTAGTAGTGTACGGTGAATCACCATGAATAACGTATATAAATCATCAAATTGTATTATCAAAGTCACTGAAGGGTCTTTTAATAAGGATGGTCGATTTTAAAATATAAATAAAACAAGTTGTATATGAGATTTCCACTCAATTTTAATTTCATTTGAAAGTATATTTTATGGAATTAAGTGTAGAATATAACGTCGTCCAAATGTCCATTGTGGATTTGTTTGATGGCTCGTATTCGGAAGGTCCAATTTTCAATGAATTTCTCGCATAAATCTGGCAGAATTTTCTGGACGACGTTTATGTTGACTTTGAGGGCATTGATTATTTGCGGTTTAAACAATTGACAGATGTCACAACATAGCTGCTATAACCTAACAAATTTCGAGCGTCCCCATTGAAAGACCCATATAAATAAAACACCCTCAGAAGATAGCGGAGAAGGAGCGTGTGCGAAAAATTCGCGAAAGCCAAAACAAAGACGGTTGTCCGCCGAGGCACGTGCGACTGCCACGGTCCGAAGGCTTTAGTCCCTCGGGAGACGAGGGGAAAAATACCGCCAGAAATTAACGCGGATCTGGAGAAACGATCATGCCGCGGGGGTACGATGAGATGTGATCTGGGTAAACAATTTCGTGAAGAGAACTCGAGAGTCGTCTCGAAATTGAGATTTTTTTGTTTGCTTCGGGAAGATCTGTAGTTAAAAGGTTGGGTTTGTAATATGGTGAGTTGTGTGCTGTTTTTTTGTTCGATTGTTGAATGTTTCGTTCGAGCGGAAATCCGCAGGGATGGCTTTAAAACTTATTAGGTTTGTCGTTGTTGTTGAACGTTTTTTATTTAATCAAATTAATTCAAATGTATTTAATAAATGGAATAAAAATATAATATATACCTATAGATAAATTATATAATTTTGAAAAAGTATCATATAAAATAAAGTCAAACAATGAGATCTGAAAAAAAAACGTATACAAAAAAGACAATCTCGCATACTTCTCCCCGAGCGCTCGCAACGCAGACGCAAGATAACAGTTTTTCCGTTCGTCGAACGAGTTTTTCTTTTATTCTTTTAAAAGGAAAACACCATTAGGATGTACGCGTACTAGTGGAAAGTCTTGAAAACCATTTGCCGAGCGAAACGCGATACTCGTAAATTACTTAAAGCGGAAAATAATCGCTCTCGCAGGACGCGATTCGCGATATGGAGACCATCTTTGAAATTTTCTTGTACCATTGCGCTCCCGAGACGAACTAGCACGAGCGAGTGGACAATAAACAATATTTACGCAGATCGAATTTATATTACGAGCTCGGTAGGACGTCTTTCGAGCTTACCGAAGGGCTGAGTTTCGTGTAGCCTCCGGGCGGATTTTAGCAACAGGTTGTATCAAAGGGCTTGCTCTGCTAATATTTTCCAACGCAAAATAGAGGATAGATCTTTTTAGCTGTTCAAGAACAAGGTGGCTCACAAGGTTCGCAGTTTAATTAGAATGTTGTTCGAGATTCTGGGAAATTCGACTTTTCTTTTGTAGACGGAGAACGATAGCTATGTTATCCTCGAGGATCTCTCGAGTCTTTTTGTGCGTTTCATGTTTTTAAATAGTCTACGAAAATAATGGAAAAATAATATTAATTTGAATGAATCGAGTATATCAAAAATCAAATTTTGAAATAAAGCGTTCTTTTGATGTTTAAAATATCTTTGATAGTTGTTTTAAAAGGGAAACATATACGGTTTACTCTAGTGGAAATTTGATAGAAAATATTTTTGTAAAACCACAAAAATAAACCGAACGATCAAAAACTGATATACCACTAGTTTTATTTAAGGACGAGAATACATTCTTTAAATAAATGCTTTCTAAACATGCGGTTTTCCCTCATATATTGTACACGATGTTGACAAATAAAATGTTAACACGTGTTGATCACAAAATACCGTCGGTAACGGTAGTAAACATCCCTGGTGTCCGACCGTCCTTCGCAGAACTGAAAGTTTCAGACGATTTCTGCGAACTCGACTGTCGCAAACATTTTCATACCTTTACATAACGCGTGTCGTATCTCTGCGATGAAACTGCCACAGCTGAGTTTTTAATTTTGCGCGAGGGAAAATATTTGAATATATAAACGTCGCTTGAATTTAATAAGAAAGTTCACACGTGGAAGCGTTGCTATATGTTTGTATTTTGTGTGTTTTTATTTTCGTGTCGTGAAAAGATTTATGCGGATTATTTGTAGGACATTGAAGAATTGAGAAACACGAAAGAGGGTTGTAAGCTGAAAGAAGTTTAAAGCCGAGTTAATAAGATTTATGTTTCGCCAACATTCAACTTACAGGTCGTTTTATCAAGTTCTATGAAAAACGTATCAATAGAATGAAAAAAATAGAGTAATAAAAAGGAAACGATGTAAAACAAAAGTGTTTTTTTTTTATTTGTTAAAAATTATCACTAAAAATGCTTCAATTGAAATAAAATAAAATAAAATAATATTATATGTATTTGTTGAAAAGTCACAATCATACATAAATTTTTATGAAAAAAAAATCGAACAGCATGAAATTGCTGAAAGGGGTTCATTATGCATATTGAAACCGTACCACCCTTTGCGTTTCACAATATATTCGCAAAAGACCTCATATATGTATCCAATATTCAGACTGTGGGACTTTTGTTGAAATCGAGCGGACGTTCTGTTAACCCACATTCGCCTAGGTAAATATCACACGGCGAAATGTCAACAAAGGTTTGTTCGTTCACTGAAAACAGACCGCGGCTGCAGCGGACGCCTGAAATCGGGTCGATGCAGCTGAAAAACAGGAAATTCGAAAAGAAAAATCGAAACGTCAATGCCACTCGAACGCGGAAAAAGTATCTAAAAATAATCTTGCGATGACACTGTGATGGAAAGGAAATTAAATGTCGCGTTTTATGAGTGTGCTCTCTTGTAAAGTTGCTGATATGAAATTTTACTTCGTGGAATTTTCTTGAATTTTATAGCTAGTTGTTAATAATTTTACGATGTGTCAAGTTCAAGTTGATCTTACTATATCAGTATAAACGAGAAGTCAAAAATATTTCAAAAAAGCTATGAAATTTTAAAGATCTTCACATACATTCATAATTCAGTTGAAAAAGCGGGAAAAATTTCAACCCAAATTTTGTTGACTCACCTGAATTGAAAATACTTATTTACACAAATATATGGAAGCAGAAACTCGCTTACCTGGAACAAAAAAGAAAGAAATTGAAAATTTATACGCAACTCATATTGTTTCGACATTTCACGTTCATATTTTAGTAAATTTTACAGAGGATCCGTGGAGTATGATTTTGTAATTCTTTGTGGAATATTCGATAAGGAATTGTCTATTTGCTTCAGGTGAAAAAATAAACACTTCAAAATCCCGGGAGAAATTCGCACAGCAAAACTATAGTGGTATAACCATTGGTTCCATCGAATTTCCTCAACATAGAATATTATATGTTATATATAATATGGACATAGTGGTAAAAAGTACCTTTTTTTTCAGATAAAAATACTATAACATGAGGAAAACAACGGTTTCATGAGATGGTAAATGTTTGAAAGGTAAGTAAAAAGAAAAAAAAACATAATTGAAAACGTACCTGATTGATTTCTTGATCCTTTCTTGTCTTCTAAACGTATAAACACTTTTATATTTAAATCTTATTATAACATTCAAAATTTTAAAATATGTAAATAGACAGATATATTTTTATAAAGTGCACTCAATATATTATATTTTTACTTTGCATTTACAATAGACATTTATAATTTATGGGGGTATCTAATATGTTTAATAAATTATTAACAATCTACTTTGATATCACTTTTCGTCCGCATTAAAATACATATATTAAATATGTATATAGGAAAAATAAGGTTACACTTAAATATTTCATATGTTATTGTGATAAAATTTCAGACAAGTTCCAGCTTGTGTCAATCAAAAAATACTATTTTCTTCTCTATTCGAACTTTTGTTACAGTCTTTCTCGTTCAGTTCGTATAGTTGCGAAAGTTCACAAATTCAAATGTAACAGTTAATAATGCAAACGGTTGGGGGAGCTTTTATCCCAACTATAATTGCATAAAAGTTCTCGAGCTTTTCATTAAACCATGTATATTTTATTATAATTAATTTTCACGCACTGCGCTTATATTTTTCACTTTAGAAATATATTATCAACAGTTAATAAAGACACTTGGAGTATAATTATAGACATGTATAAAGATCACTTTTTTTTTGTTTTTAATTTTTTTAATTTAAATAAAGTAAATATATAGTAAATAATATGTATATGACAGATTGTCGGGACTTAAATTATATTGTAATATATTGCTTAGGATAGTAATATCTGTAAACAAAAAGAACGAATGTCACATAAATGCAAGCATTTATCAAAATGGCTTAAATTAATTCAATATTGAGAGAGCTAAATATGAATGTTGTAGTGTACGTATGAATTAATTCTACATTTAATCTGATAACATTAATTATTATTCTAGATTTGAATATTATGATATACTCGTATATTGTATTGTAATACATAAAACCCAAACATAAATTCAAATTACTTCACGTTACTGATTTGGGACACTTTTATGACCAACGTCTACACAAAACATTAATTTAAAATAAACGTAGCGTTATATATATTATAGTAACATACTCATGATATGTAAGTATTATACATAAATAATATAAATATTCATATGATTTGCGTGTATTATGACCATAAGCTGGTATAATTTTTTTTTCGAAAATATTCTATGGTTCTTATAAAAACAAGAATATATACACAGTAATTTAATATGAATTTATATCATTCCTCACGATACACTTACAACATACGAAAATTTAGAATTCTCAAAAACTCGATAAGCCTAGATAAAGTTACTTGGTAAAGCGTTTTACGCGTAACAATTCGATCATCGCAAATTCAATATTCTCCACTTTCAAAATGCGTTACCATCACCTAACGACAATAACTAGACACTTTCCCGTCGACGCTGAAGATCTTCGAAAACCACTTTTCCGACATCGAAAGCACACACTCGAATTAAAATTGTATATTATAATCCCTTTCGCGTTACATCGTACATTATACAGTGAAGTTTATTAATATCTCGCGGCGCACAGTAAACCGCATACTGTTCCAGCGAAATTTCCGCGGGAAAACCGTAAACGGAAAATCCGGATTAGTTTTCCCGACGGATAATGGAAATTTGATAGGACTATTTTATAATATGCGAACATTATTACGGAGCGTGCATGACGAAGATAATAATTCCGAATATGCAATTCGTGCGAACGAAGTCGTCAAAGAAATATCGTTTCGGCCCTAATGACTGGACCGTAAATTTCCCATGGACCGCCATGAATTATTTAACACGTACGCGAGTGTGTCTGTTCGTTCGCGTGACGTTTGTGCATAAATGTTGGAGCCGTATGTGGGTTATGTGAGGAAAAATTGGAATTTATACGATATTCGGACGATTTTCGATATGGGGGCGTCGTGTTAGCTGAGCAATGCGCGAGTTTGAGTTCGCTCAAATTTGTTCAGCAAAATGAGCTCATAAATTTGCCACGTCATAAAATAATAATAAGCGAGATTGTTTGAACATTTTGTGTTTGAAATTAGCAATGAAAAATTTATGTGTTTTTGCATTTGAGGGCTTGGTATATTGAGTAAATGCCCTGATATATACTCTTTTAGGTTACTGCAAATGAAGCAAAAATTTTCGACAATTTATTACACTTAAATTTGTATAGATATTAAAAATCTAATTTATGTAAAAAATTGGTATGGATAATAAATTTCAAAGACGTCCAAAAAATTAACTAAATAAATAATTCTATTTCTGAAATAAAAATCAGTATCGCAATTACTTCAAATAAAATATTCTGATATGAATTAAATTTACTTTTAAACCAAGAAAAAAAAACTGTAAAATAAACCTACCAACACTTTTGATAATAAATATAACATACAATATCCAAAATATTTATTTTATTTGCAATAAACCAGAATTTTCAAATATCCACAAAAAAAACTGTCAAAAATTTAATCAACCAATAAAAATCAAGTGACAAAACGAACATGCAAATAAAACCCGAAATAAAAATTTGACGGCCCCGTGCGGCGGAAAACTGCGTGAAAATTTAAAGATTCCCGGAAAATCGAAGTCTTCCCAAATTGCAGCTGTACCAGAGGCGGCAAAATAACGGCCTCCGTAGCTTCCGAGAGGGTCTGCTTCGACTCCAATTTATTGGGGTAGGTTTTATACGTGGTACACATGTATCCGTGTTGTACTGTACGCGTGCGAGCCGTAATAACGTAACTCACGTGTAAATAAGAAAACGATCGTGGGCGTGGGCGTCGGCTTAATAATTTGCGACTGTACTGATATTGACGAGAGCATGTAAATTTTGAGTGTTTGATATAAAACTGTTTTCCTATAAGCTCACTTTATGAGTTCGAGCTTATGAAATTCTCGGTATAAGAGAAATTATTTTGTAAAGGGGTATTTACTTGTTTTAATTTGATTTTAATTCTTATTTATGTTTGTTGTTAGGTTTAAATCCACAAAAGAGTTGAAAGATTGAAGAGTTTGAAAAAGCTTAAGTTTAATTTTCGATATTTTTTATCATAATTTTTTTATAGATTATAGAAAAACTCTTCTACTTACGTATAATGTCCAGTAACAAGTGAAGTTCATTGGGTTTTTATATTTCAATGAAAGATCAATTATTAAAAGTCATAGAAAACAACGCAACAAATGGTATATTATATTTTTGGGGATGCAATTGATTGTGATTAGTTTCCCTGAATTTTCAGTATCCCAAAATCAATAATTTGGTTTGTTGATGTACTGTACTCGTTTAAATGAAAATGTGCTTCGTCACGCGTTATCAATTAATGTTACATTAAAATATTGAAGATATTTTCTGAGTTTCAATAATTGATCTTTAACTGGAATAAAAAACCAATGAGTTTTACTAATTACTGGACATTATATATACATATATATAACTATAGTCATTTTAATTAGAGTTTCTCTATAACCTGCAAAAAAAAAATGAAATTGAACAAGTTATGGCTTTTTCGAACCCTTTGGTCATCAGTGGCCACCCTATATAATATAACATATATTATAGATCAACGTATTATATTATATGAACAATATTTTTGGTGCTTTATTCGTATTATAGAAAACTTTATTATATCGTTTTTTTAATGATATTATGTTATCATTTGGCGTCACGCGATTAAAAAATGAACACACAATTCAACGACGTCGGAGAAGCACCGAGTTTTTTCTACACATTTAAACATCTCGCGGTCAATTATTGGTCATTATTGGCCCGAGGCGTAATTGAAAATGTTTAATGGCCGATGAAAAATGCGATGTCCATTTTCCCGACGCTGAAAGCTTTCGACACGCGAACGAAAAATTCACGTATCGCGCATACTTAGTATATAGACTTGCTGAAATATTAACGTCGTTAAACACACAATACTTTCTAAATGAGCGGACTTTTTTTTATTAAATATAATTTTGCAGGATTTTGCTCGTGCGTTAGAATAGACATACGTCGAAAATGCTATGTGGTATAAAATAATGTCGATATTTTCGCGAATGAGAGTGTTCGCGACGACCGATCGATCCGTTCGGAATATTAATTTTCATATGTGGCGTGTGCTAATTAGATTAAACGAATATACGGTTCCATCGAAACGCCTTTAATAAATTAAAATTTGACGTGCCCCGGGTTCGCCGGTTCGATATTTATCAAAATTTAATGGACCTAAATTATAATCGAGCGGTACATAATTGATGTGTTTGAGCGAAAAGTTCGAATTGGCGTGAACAATTTTTTTCAGATTCGATTTTGCTGGTTGGTTTAGTTTTTTGAAAATTGATTTCAATATTAAAATTAAACCGTATAACATTATTCAAATATTGTTGATATTGATGGATACTGTCAACTTATAAATTGGAATCGAAAGTTAAACAGAAGTTTAATTATTACTTTTTCGAAAATGTGAGTTAAGAAAATTTTCACTTATATTACAGTTATAATGGAAGATGCGCCTAAATTAAATAATATCTAATTTTCTTTGATAGTAAAATAGTGTAATATTTATTGCTTTTTATTATGAGTTTATAGCGTGAAATTCAGTTGAATAATATTTCATAAAAACTTTTCTAATTCAACAATGTTTGTTTCAGATTCATTCGAATTAAATTAATGGAAAATCAAAATAACTATTAATCACGTTCTAATAATTTGAACGATATTGTATTTAGAGGCAAAATTTCGATCAATGTACCTGTATTGTATATAATGTTTGATCGAACAATATATGTACAATTTACTGAGAATCACATCGGAGTAACTTATTTCAATGTTGTATTGATTTAACAACTAAAATTTCAATAGCTAGTTGATTTTCAAACAGTTAGGAGCTGGATCGGGCGTCTCAAAGTTTTTGATTTTCGAACGATGAGCTTGCGAATTTGAAGCAAACGACAAGACTATTAATATCGTAAAAGTTGTCTTTCGATTACAACTTGAGACGTTTCGATGAAATCAATATTTCATTCTACCTGTGATCAAATATTTCATTACAAACGTGAACCATGGTGAAAATAAAACCGATCGAAAGAGAGAAATAATAATGTTTTTAATTCGGGGGTAGAAAAAAAAATCGTTTTTTTTTTTCGTGCGTCAGTGAATTGTCTATTTTTCCATGAATATTTGATTGAAAAATTCTCATAAATCGGTTGTTTATTCAATAAATTATGGATAGGTTTTTTTTTCATTTGGACTACCTATTTCTAATCATCATTTTTTTTTATTATATTGTATCGAAAAAAAGATAAAAATTTAATATAATATAAATACGAAAAAAACTATCAAAAAATTTTCATACATTTTAAGCGCTTTTTAAATATACATAAGAACGATAAAGGAGATTTTAATTTCAAAAAATTACCATATTAAAACATAACAAAAACACAACTTGTCAGCAGATTTCATAAATTAATTTTATTATACCGAATAAAAAAAGAAACAAATTTTGCATTCATTTATTCAAGTCGGATTCCGCAATTTAGCTCCTCAAAAAAAGAGACACGATAACCCATTATTCAAATCGTCAAAAATACCCAGATACCGTTCGGCACCGACCCCATATTAAAAAACGACCCCTTAACCCAAAACAACCCCGCGAACGAGCAGAAAGAACACGCGCCCGATCTACTACGATGACGTAGACGTTTCGTAGAACGCCATGTGCTTCTACGATCGTATTACAATCGCACCTACGCACACGCACACTTTCGGAAAAAAACCCAAACACCTTGTACTTACGTGGTTTCGAAAAACACTCTGTAAAAAGCGTACCTAACTACGGCACATTTGAGAGACACATCGATTGCGCCGCGATCGCGCATCGCAGCAAAGTCCAATAATTCTACGCGATCGAAGCTCGACATATGATTGTTTCAGATAGACCAAAATAAAATGGCAAGTGTTAAAAAATAAGTGGTTTTCAGGTTCGTGTATGTGAAAGCGACCGCCCAGTGCGAGGCTTCGGCCCCGACTGGGGCAACAAAATCCAGACGTTCCAGGGCTGGGTACGAGCCTCCCCTATGAAGGGGTGGGTCTGGCTGAAACCCCTCCCCCGCCCCTCCTCCGCAAGTTTCAGCTGAAACCGGCCCAGGAGTCGCCCGGGAGGGTGGTTGGGTTCACAAAAGCGGCGGTCGTCTCGTAGCGCACCTGAAGCTTATAAATTCCGTTCAAAAATTCATATCGGATCCGAAACTGAAGCGGGGTGACGTCATTTTAAATTTTTTGAGTTTCGTGTTAAATTTTATTTTTTGAATTCTTAATTTCTGAATAATTTTTGTTTATAATATTTGTTTTTTAAGGACGTACTATGTCTAGTATCTGTTTAAGAGAATTATGTATTTGATGTATATGTAGTATGTATACCTTGATTGTCTAAACGTTTTCCAATGCTAAAATTTCGTGGCATTTACAATTTTGATAAGTTCAAATTTGAAAAAAAAAAGTCATTTGAAATTTATATCATTCGTACTTAAATAGAGTCGAGATAAATAAATTCAACAATATTCTATAATTTAATATAACAATACATTTTTATTTTCATTGATTTAATACGAAATATTGAATTATACCTATAATATATAATGTATTCAATATTATTCGATTATATTACACAAATAAGATTATCTAATTTATGAATTTCATGGAACTTACCAAAATCGTTTCGTATTACTACAAAATAAAATTTTCAAAGAATAATAAGTTTAAGGATTCTCGCAATATTGGTCATGAAAATTTCGTGGATATTTTCAATTTACCTTTTATTTTCTTAGTAAAATCGACTGACTTTCGCATCATTTACATATATTGTGTTCTACATATAATAGCGGAATGATGTCATTTTGTAACGTGTGTTTTTATTTCGATATGGCGTTTCTTATGGCATATGTACATAATTGGTATAATGATGAGTCACGATCGGCTCACGTTTAAAGTTTCTCGTGAGAATTGATTATGATGACTGTTTCGTGAAAATTTTCAATTTCTGAAAATTACTCAATATTACAGTTGATAATCAAAATTAAGCCAAATAAAAATATATGACACACATGTGACACATGATACAGTATAAAATAAATATATTATATGATATAAATGCTGTAAAAAAATCATAAAATATTTTTTTTCTATTTGAAAATTATCGTTCAGAATATAAAACATTTTTTGTATCATAACAAGCATATGAAAAATCAACGCGAGAAGGCGGAAATTGAAATTAATTGTAAATTGTGTGTAACAAAGTAAATTATAGAGTGTATGCTATTTTTCAAGCTTTTTATTAGCTTGTTAGGAATATTCCTCATTAAGAAATCATATTGACTTTAGTGCTCGCATCTAGAAACCTTAAAATAGAAGTTCAAGTTGAAAATTTATATTAATTCTAACTACGAGATTTAAATTGCTAATTATTATAATATAATATATAAATATATTTTTTTAGTATACCTAAATCTTTGTTTCAGACGCACTTTTATGAAACAGGATTTATCTTTTTTTAATTTTCTGTAAGTATTAATTGTTTCATCGATACTTTGAAACTCATCAAATATAATTACATCAACGAAGAAACCATCGTTATTGTATTTATATAATATAATCTAAAAATACGGCGAGTGTTAAAAATTGTATAATATAATTAACAACTTATAATTACTTTACCAATTTAGATTTAGATAAAGAATCCATTTAAAATTTAAAGGTGAGATTATTTATAAAATGTAAATGAACTCGAGCATTTAATCTCTAGACTGTTACATCGAAAATTCCAAAATAATTTTATATATCGTATAATATAATTTAAAAGTATTTATGAATCGTATATATAATACAAGTAATATCACATCATGATATAAATTCAAATGTTAGATCTGGTAATCTTTATGACGATAATAATGATGTGTTTCCCTTTTTCCTAGAAACCCAAAGCTTTTCAACTCTTGTGGGAATCGATGGGTCATCTATAATTTGGATTCAAATCGAGCTAAACGTCCTTAGAAATAAGGAAATAATTCATTCGGGGACATTGAACATTCTTTTCAAATATTATATTTGCTTAGTATAAATCATAAATGATTTCGATAAATTTGAAATTTGAGTAAGCCAAATATATTTTATATAATAGATATCGTCAATATTTATGAAATCTATTTTTTTAACGATGGAAAGATCGCAGACAGATTTATTTCAAAGTTTTACATCCTTAAAAGTAAAAGTAAAACCTTTAAGTTGTTATTTGAACCCTCCGTCGCTCTCGAATATAAAAATTATATCAAATAGTTGAACAACGGCCAACAGAAAATTATTTCAATAAAGTGACGGCGGAGAATAAGCCGAAAGATGACCGTCAGCTTGTTTCGCGCCGGCGCTAAATGAAATTCTTCAGCAACAAGAAGTATCGCTGAAATTATTTCACAAGTTAGGGAAAGAGAAAGACCCTACCAATGATGGGGAGGGTCGGTTATTAACCGAACTTTTTCACGCACGCCGAAAAAAAAAGCCAGTCACCGAGAAAGAAATGTGCGGAGAAAGAAAAACTTTTTCACGCGAGATATTATCAAAATCCAGCATATTTATAACGCGGATTCGCTATTCATGCCAACTGTGAATATTCTTATTATTATTATAAAGTGATATGATATTTTCCTATATATTGTCGTAACGTGAACAATTCGATATTATTCGAGGAGACTTTTGTGTTCGTTCATTTCATTCCGTCAACTTTACTTCTATATTAATATCGCACGTGTGCAACATATCGCTTGTTGAATGTGCGACACGTGAATGCCGACACGTAATAAGAAAATTTAAATTTGAAAATATATTGTGGTTTTTCGGCATAGGAAATTCGAAGAAGAATGGAAAAATATAACGAATATCGAAACGTATATTTTCTTTTGAAGAATAGTGAATATTTTAAAAATGCTTTCGACTTAAATAGTGCTTTTATCTAAAATAATCTAGAACTCTAATGCAAAAACATGCGTGTTAAATTTCATATGAAATAATGTCATTGTACATAAAAAAGCTTTTTCCAGAATATAACATAAAACGTATTATATTATATTATTATATATACCTATAATATTCTGCAAAATTAATTGAAATAATGAAATTTCGATGTTCCTTTTGTGCCGTAAAAGTAACATATCGGAAATTTAATAGAATTATCGAAAACTCGCTGAAAAGCCATAAGCTCGGAAAAACTCACGCGCATAGCTTTAGAAATGCGAAAACCCAATTTTTAACAATGGATCGACTTTTTGGTCATCAAACGTGGTATACAAGAACTCAGTATTCGAAAAAATCGCTCGACCGTCAAAGCCTCTTCAAGACTAAATATTCCGCATTTTCGTCTGAGTGATTTTAGCCATATTAAAATTTGGAAAGTTACGTTTTACGAAACTTCTATTCACTCCAATGGATATTGAAATGTTTCTTTGAAGATACGGGTACTTGGAAATATTCGCGTTCGAAAATTTTGTTTCCTTTCTGCAAAATTTATTCAGAGCTACTCTATGCATTTCTGTTTTTCAGATATTGAAAAATATGAATGAAATATGAACTGTGTGATTTTGAAGCGAATATAATATTTACGTTTTCTTTCAAATACATTACGAAAATAGGAATATTAAATTACGTGCAACTAAATATCAGTGATAATATTATATTATTATTTATTATATTTGTAAATTTTTATAACAGAATGAAACTCAAACAGATTTATTAGTGAAAAAAAACTATCACATATACGTTTTGTTAATGATATTTGATATTTAATAATATTATAAATACATACTTATAGGATTTATTAAAATTCTAAGTATAAAAATGCGAATATATGTATGTACTAGATGTATTTTAATGCGCACAAATGATTCGAAACCAATAATCTTAAAAAGTATATTAAATTATTATTATATTTCAAAGTATATTATAATAAAGTGTTTCACAAATTGAATATAAATCCATAAATTGAGATTCGCGAAAAAAAGAGCAAACGAAATTTTCTGGCTAAGCGAAAAATGCTGTCGACCGAAAAGGAAATTTAAAAGCGCAGATAAGCTGCGCTTCAGCCGCCATTAAAATTTTTATAATAACAAAATACAACGAAAGTCCGTCGCTTTGTACCGATTTCGATGTAACGAAATTAACGTGCAGTCGCTTGCTTCTAGATACATACATACATACATATATACATACCCAAAGTTATTACAGTATTATATTATATATTATTTGAGAGATATGGAATCATAACCGACAATATCTACATAAAATAATTTGGAGGAATTAATTGATACAAAATCATGCATACGTAATTTAATTTGAAATTAATCCTATCATAATTCTAAACACAACTTGAGATGTGGTTTGTGGCAAATTTGAAATTCTTATCGAAAGAACAGAAAATTTCGAACTGATTAAAGCCTATCAAAACTTCAACGAGGTAAATTAAGCAAAACAATCAAACTTTTAACAACAACACAAATTTTGCAAATGATAAATAAAAATTTGAAGAATCGAATCATTCACACGACCGAATTCTTCAACCTCGATACAAAAAAACGCTTTTAACCGAACCCAAATACTGCAAGTTTCGCAAGTATAATACATACAAGCTTTCCGAATAATACTATACATTTTAATGTGGACAGAGGTAAAAGCCTCGGCGAAGTGGTAAAGGTTGGGCAAAACCGAAGGACGGGGAGGAATCCTAATGGCGTCTCGACGTCACTTGGAGGCTCCCAGCAGTTCGCTCGTTTATTTATTTGCTGTTGTTTCATCCGTTTTTATTTCTCGAAATTTCTCTAGAAGCCCGCTTTCGCGTCGGTTTGCTCGTAGAACTGCTTGTCTGTTCGTTAATTGATGAATCAATGTGATGTATCTATGTAAATACGGTTTATGTATATGTTGCGCAAAGTTATCGAAATGATCCAGGTCGCGAAATAAGCAACTTCGCATGCCTCGTCATCGAAGTTCAAATGATATCTATCGTAAAATTATGAGAAAACGTCACCTGTAGGGCTCTCAATCGAATATTCGAATTATTCGTCCATTTTATAATTATTCGTAATTTTAATTATTTATAAAATATTCGAATATTATTCGTGTCGTTTTTTTTTATAAGAAAATAATTTTTCTTTTTAACAATCTGTCTGATTTTAAAAGAATTATAGAGAACATTTAACTTTAATAGTCATCCAAAATTCCAACCAAAAACTGTAAAGGATAATATAATTTAATTATAGCACTGAAAATTAGCGCCTATTTTAGAAGGTTCACTACTACCTGCACTGCAGACAATAAACTAAATGCAATTTTAGGGGCAATTTTCGGTACTTGGTTTTTCATTGATCATTTACTTGACAGCTTTGCATTATCATTAAAAAAATATATGCAAAATCAGCCAACAATATTTGAAATAGAAAAATAGTTTGAGAAGCAAAACACACGGTGTCCGTAATTAATTTATTAATTTTTTTTAATTAAAATTAAAAAATAAATAAATAACGAATATATCCGAATACCTCATTTGATATTCGTTATTTGAATAGTTGAATTTGACGAATATTTATGAGCCCTACTGGCCACCCCACATCATATGTAGGTACATATACCATGTAAATATGTTCTTCAACACTTCTTTTAATCACATTGCGACACTGGTTTCACCAATGCGACTCTTTTCTGATGTTTTATATAAGATCGACAGCAGGACATTGTGACAGGTGACGTTTTTTCGTAATTTTACGGTAGATATAGTATCACTACGACTTCGATGACGAGGCATGCGAGGTTACTTATTTCGCGGCCTGGATCATTTCAATAACATTGCGTAACATATATATATATATATATATGTATATATACATATATATATATATATATATATATATATATATATATATATATATATATATATATATATATATATATATATATATAATAGCTATATGGAAATAACCGTTATATGAATTTTTAAATTGAACAAAATTTATTGAATAAATGTGAATTTAATCCGACTCTTAAAATGTCGCATTAATTTCAGACGTAGTGAATTGTTCAATTAAAATTTTCAATTAAAAAGTTCGGTTGAAAATTTATTATTGACAAAAAAATTGCGGAAGGAATTAAATTATGGTGCTTTATACTTTTTTTTTAATTTTGTCGAAGAATTTTAAAAGAAAACTTGGCGTATTACTTTTGAATGCGTCGTTTATACAAGTGCCGGTATTTAAAAACTTCATAACGAGTTTTGAGCTTAATTAATTTATCGGAAAAGCTTTAAAATAACGTCAACTTTTTTCATAAATCATTTTACGTATCCGATAATGCTATATTAATATACACTCCAACCGAAGAGCAAAGAAGAAAACGAGATAAAACAACAGCCAAATATTTGCGCGGAAAAAATAATTAAAGAAATAGGTTATGGGAATAAGAATTAAATTTTTATCACTCGTTTCGCGCTATTACAAAGAAGCAATTTTTTTTATTAAAAGGAAGAGAAAAAACAACAGTCAGCATTCCTGGGTTTTTCATTTTATTACTTAATTTTTTTCCTCATTTCTAAATTCATTCTACCGCGTTGAGCGGGTAATCTCATCAAAAAATTTTCGTAAAACCTGATTGGTAAAAATCGAAATTCACCTTACATTTCTTTTCATAATGTAGAGAACCTTAACAATTGAAAGCTCTCGTATCAAAAAAGCATAAATTTTGAATTTCTAAAAATGAAATATCTTTAAAGATGAAAATGTATCGAACTAATCATTGACTGCTTTTTGTTCAACACAATGCTAGTAGCAAAAATAAAACGCCAGGAAACCCAGTTGGTTTTAAAAATAAACATGCTTTGAAGGAAAAATCTATATATCCTTTTATTTACAGTTTATTTATCTTTTTTTTTTAAAGAAATCGAATAACACCGAATTTTCAATAAAAAAATAATTGCTCTTGATCACAATAAAGCTCGAAGGTAATTTAGGGCATTTTTTGGCTTGTTGAGTTTAATTAACGAGCGTGTTCCGTTTAATTGAGTTTAACGTTGTTAAGAAAAGACAGACAAGGTTGCTTTATAATTACAACCGTTGTACCATTGCTTACTTTATATATGTATATTATATATATATACATATACATATATATATATATATATATATATATAGGTATATATATATATATATATATATATATATAGGTATATATATATATATATATATATATATATATGTATATATAGGTATATATATATAGGTATATATAATATATATATATATATATATATATATATATATATATATATAGGTATATATATATATATAGGTATATATATATATATATATACATATATATATATATATAAAAAAATAATTTAAGAAAATCTTTCTAAGAGCTTGTTCAAAATAACAAGCATTTAAGGAACTTGTTTTGAGTTTATTGACTAAAGCAAGAAGGTGAATATGTCAAAGGTACATCATCGATATAATTTTTTAGATTTGGCAAATTATCGTCTTAAGTTTCGTTTTTTTTTATATTCAAATAAATTAACAAAAGGGCAAAGGTTATATTAAAAATGCGTGTTTATAAATAGACAATAATTATCAACGAAAAAAATCAATACTGACAAACATTCGACCATCGAAATTTTCCAATTCACACACGTCCAACCATCAACTTTTCCAGCATCCGAACACAAGGACGTCATTTCAGATTTTTCCAAGGGGAGGTAGACCCAAAATTATCCGACACTTCTCAAAACTATTCGAACCCCAAAATATTAGAGGGAAACAACTTCCTCCCATTCCCCCCCAAATGACGTCCCTATTCGAACACATCACAAAGCAAAACGACAAAAAAACCATCTTCGTCTTCCAGGAAACAGCAGCTAACCACCACCCTCTTGCACAACCACCGACCACTGCACAATCGAACGCGATACCCTCTCGTCGAACTCCAAGAAACTCTCGAGTATCCGAGCTCTCGGCGATCTCAATCGGCCGAAACTGGGTCGAAAGCGTCTTTTGCGCAACATTACCGCGTATGAAAGTTCCGTTTTTCATAAAACACACCCTTATCTAAGCAGCGTATCGCGAATAGTCGAGTTCGATTCGGTGCTTGCGAGTAACGGCTCGGGTGTTGTGGGTTTACGTAGGTGCTGGGTCGTTATCTCAAAAGGCGTAATGACAGTATCGAATGTCGTTATTTTTCATATTGCAAAATGTGCTTTCCGAGGTCAGAAGCTTGGATTTTGCTGAACGGAGTGCTGGGTCAAACGGTATTTGGGTCAGGCTAGAAATTTTTGAAATGTTGGGAATTCGCGATCGATTAAATGCTGCGTTGTCATATTGCTGCGTTCGTGCAATGAAATGAAAATTTTTCTATAAAATGATCAATGGTTTAGCTCTTATAGCACCGATCATTAATCAATACATGTATGTTATAATTTAACTTGTAGATAAGATTATATGAATACCGGAAATTAAAAAGGACTTAAGTGCCATTTTTAAGATTTCAAGATACAATGGTCGGTCGGTCGCGGGTTCTCTTATAAATATAAACGCGTTTAATCTTATTTTACGACCTTATAATTAGTTTTAAATTTCCAAAATTTTTATGATACCAAAAAAGTGTTTAGTGCATAAGAAAGGCTCATGAGTGCTGTGAAATAAAGTGAGTTGAAGTGAAATTAGCGCATCGTCGACTTCGAAGAATTTTCGCGTGCTGAATATTGAAATGGAGTCATCCGTAGATTTGCAATGGTCATCATAAAATAGGTGTCAATAAATATTTTTATTTTTGGAAAATATTTGATTTCATCAATGTGCAGTCATTGTTTGGTTGCACCCATCGGTTTCGTTTTCGTACTCTAATTTTTTAAATCGATTAGATATCTAAACGTTTAATACCAAATGTTGTTTTGTTATTTTTTTCTTTGTTTGAATTTTTTAATAACTCGAAAACTATAATGCTTTGGGCTAAGATATGTTTAGTTTAAAATGTTTCAAATAACATGACCTATCACCTCTTTAAGGTTTTAATGAAACCTTTGTACCACCCTGTTTAGAACAGGGTGGTACTGTTCTGATATTAATAAAACCAAATTTGAATTTTTTTGGCATTTAATTTCTTTTTAATTTCCGATATTCATATAATTTTTTTTTCAGTATTCAATTTTTTTTAAATTATATTATTTTTATTATCACGTTACATGACGATAATATATTATTAAAACCTCAAACACTTATATTATCGACGCTTAGAACATTCGGAAAATAATAAATCAACCAACAACCCCACATTTCAAACAAACGACCGAATCCGTAAGAACAATCACGAATAAAAACCCGCGTTGAACCCTTTTTATTACGACCACCACGATAGCGCGCAGATAACGCATCTACTGACGATTTACGAAGGTTTGAACCGAAAGTGCAAAACGTAGCAAGACGCAGATTAAGCCCGACCCACAGACTGCGCACCTATACATTATCCACCGCGGGCAAAAAGGGAATTTCCCGAAAACGCATTATAAATCACGCGACGCGATTCCCGAGATTTGGTATCGGCGCAAGCGTGCGAATTTAATTAAATTAAAACGTGCGCATTGTAGGATGTCTGTTTTTCGCGCTCAATTTGCACTTTCTCCCGGTTTTCTATCCCTAGGGAGCTAGGGGGGGTTAGGGATCCTGTGCCCTGTGCGCCTTTCTGCGAATCGAATGTGTTCGAGGGATTAATCTGTTTGATGTAATTCTATTTTTTCGAGGAGGTTAGTTTGTCAAGGTCGAGTTTGTTATTGAAAAGTGGTGAGTGATTTGTATTTGCTTGTAATTTATCAGTATTTCGTGTTAGTGCGGGAAATGATTTATGCGCAATTTTGGTGTTCGAGAAAGCAAAGATTATAATGGATTGCCCCATTTATTTCAGATAGCGAACGATAAATTATAACAGATAGATTCATCGTTAACAATTAATTTATAATTTAATCATTTGAATTCAATTTTTTATTTATGTGAATATATTCATCAAAAATTAGAATTAAAGATTACACCAGTTTCGCGCTCGTAAAAATAAGTATAAAAATAAACATTTTTTGACGAAGCTATTAAGTATATACAATTTTTTTTATTGTATACACATATATACATAGTAGTTTTATGAAAAATTTGAAATAATCACGAATAAAAAAAAATAAAAAAATGACGAGATACGAGCCATTAAGTAGGACTCTCTTTTGAAAATCCTTGCTGATGATGTATTATACTTAATTTCTCTGTCAGACATTGTCTGAAAAATATTTTTTTTCTTATTTAAAAAGGTAATAGCTAAGGTGTAACGGAGGGAATTTTTTTTTAATTTTTTTGTAGAAATGATAGCTGTTTGAAAAAAATATTTTATTTTTATCGAAATTTTTAGATAAAAAAAAAATTAACTTATGAAAATGGAACCGAATAAAAAAAAACCCTGTTGTTCCTTAAATAATATTATAAGGAATTTATGTTATAAATTTTAACAAAATCGGGTAAATAGATCTTGAGATATCGTTTACACCAGTTTGAAAAAAGTAATTTCGAGAAAAACGCAAAAAAAAAAACAGTACGGCGTCAGCGTCTACGTCAGACTTTCTGAAACGCTCACTTCTAATTACTATAACTTCGGAAATAATTTGAAATAATTAAAAGTTTAAAATATTCTCAAAAGTATAAACGATTTACCTAGTTAAAAAAATCGATTTTTGAAAATCTCAAGGCGGTGTAACCCCTTAAACAAAGTCATATTCAAACGAAAAACTTACACACACAAATTTTTTTTTCGATTTTGTTCAAACCGTACGAGATAAATTATTGCAAACGTGGAGGTGATTTTTCACCTTCAAGATAAATCTTAACAATTTCATAAGCCCGCCGGTAGCCGGGACACAAAGTGAAGTGTGTCTTCGAGAGCTTTCATTCTACAAGTGCCTATCGAGCGCCACCTCCCCTTTTCCCATCTCGGCGGAAATCCCCGGCCCTGGAGCTTTCGATCTCGAGATATCTTTAATATTTCACCTTTGTGATGCTTTCCGAAAGAGAAATGGAAGACGTCCATCCGGAGGATCAATTAACGGCAACGTACACTTCGGCTTTCAGAGAATTCCCTATCTGTGCCGTGAAATCGGTAGAATTCCAGTGAGATCGTTTACCGAAGCCTCGCGGGACGAATCTTTCGTTTTGTGGATATTGAATATGAAAAAAAATGATAAATTGTTGCGCAATAACTTCAATGTTGATTTAATGCCGAATGAGATGGAATCATGGATAATGGAAATTGAAAAGAAAAATCGCGATCCAGTGGAAAATATAAGTACGCTTAAACCTATAATTTATAATTTATGGTTTTTTATTTTTTTTTTCATATAAAAAAATGTATGCGCACATACGATCTTGCTCATTTAATGTTAAAACATGTTCATTTCCTCGACACAAAAGGAAAATTTCGTTCTCAGCAATATTTTACAGAGAATCACTAAAAAAGCCCTTATGATTCATTTCGCTGTTTTGTATTTATAATATAAAATTTATGTACAGATAATTTCGTAATTATGCACCAGTGCAAACAATAATAATGAATTACAGAGTAAATAGCGCGACAAATATTTCCCATATACTATCAATCAAAATTTATACGTATATGAAATTAAGCTGACATTTAAAATGCATATTTCATCGAACATAATTATCTACATATTTTTAATAACAACATATTATATGAACAAATCTTTTATAACATAATTCTACGTCTACCAAATTGAAATAAAAAAGAACTCGCCATTCAACCTTTCCATCTTGACAATATAAAAAAAAATACAAAGATCAACATTGATAATAATTGAATATTAATCTTGGAAAATGTCAACAGAACAAACCGGATATCGAATTCCGTTCAATTTTAAAATGGCTCTACAACCCAACGACCTTTCACCCCTGCGTAAAATCCTTCCCCTTCGTTCCATCTCACACGCGAATATATAATTTATATACATACATAGAATCGTATATTCTCATGCGTAACGGTAAAAAGTTCACTCCGCACCGATGAAAAAACGAATAAACGTGATTTTGTCAATAGCAACCGTTTCAAATGAAAAATGGAGAGAAAATAAAATGTAAACTCACGTCCCGGACGATTGAAAACATCTTCGCAAAAGGGGATGAAATTTTAAAATATACAAGGTTATTTTTTTCGCGATAATTTCATGTCGTTTCATTTTGCGTGCCTATTACGATGTGAAACGTTTCGTTTCAGATTGAATTTTGTTTTCGCTCCGGTAATGTTTATTTAATCGGCAACAAATGGACTTTACGTGTCCTGAAAATTTGACCCGAAAACACTTTGGTTTACATGCATATATTCATTTCTGCGGACACTCGCAAGATTTATGTATGGTACGTGCTACAAGCACTGAAGCGAACAAAAACACCAATAAAAATACATAATTCGTAGTTGTTATTACTAATAACAACTACGAATTGTGTTATATAAAAGAAATAAAGTTATTTTATCAAAGTGATTCCTCGTACATATTAAAAACAAATTTTAACAAAATTTAATTCACGTATAAAAATGTAAACGAAGTAATTCAGTATATTAACTTTTCGAGTAGTCTGCTTTCATCAAAATTTTAGAGATAAAGTCGTAATACTTCAATTTAGTATGTACTCTTCTATTTCAACATTTTCAGGCAAATTTTATTATAACGATTTCACGAAATCCGTAAAACGAGAGATTGGTATTTACATTCTCATTATAGCTCCAAATAATGGGAAAATATAAAACGCGTACGAGATCGAATTATTTCAATGCGAATTAAATAAAGCCGCGCTTTTGACATTTGAATTGGCCTCATTTTAGGTTCGATTCGACAAAATTACGACCGGTATATAAAAAGAACATACACAACTGAACCGAAATAAATTTTATTCAAATAATTTCGCTCAAAAAAAATTCTAAAACCACATCGCTCTTAGATTCGGTTACACCGTTAACGAGATACGGAAAACGGAAATCGATTTCCCTTATATATCGACGGGTTTTGGAAAATTAGCATGACAAACGGTCACCCTTCTCCGGTTAACCGACTAAGTGCCAGAACTTCCGATATTACAACGTGAAAAAATAGATGCTTCTCACAGAAGTGTCCTTTGTAAAAACGTATTATTTACAAATACATATTTATGCACGTCATGTGAAAGGTTTAACATTAAAAATCGCAATTCCCGTTAAACACACGTAGAATACTTTTTCCGTACATACACATATATTTCTTTACAGTTATAATATGTTGGTTATTAAATGTTTATGTGATCGATTCTTAGAAGTTATTGAAAATTAATCTTAGCCAATAAAGGGTTAACTTTTGACAGGTAATAAGAATACGTATCGTGTTTCATATGCTTTTGCAGATTGACTTGATTAATAGTAAGCGATTTGCCACAACGAAATCCAATTAGATGAACATATACGTATGCATGTTGTGCGTAATTCAATATTGGAGAAATTCCGTGATAATAATGTAACACGTGCTTATACCGTTGTTCGTGTATTTTTAATGAAAATTCTTCGAAATTATTTTAATTTGCCGATATTTGTCGATACACGGAATTTTAATTATAAAATAATCATAAATGTGCATATGAAATAAAAATAATTCATAACATCATGATTAAGATCATGGAATTGAATAAAAAAAAACTGTAAATTTGAAAGAGTTATGAAAGAATTTTTAAATATTATAGTAAGGGTATTTATGGAAACAAAATCAAAAACATTATATACGAAAACTAACACCATCAACTCTGTATAATATTTAAACGCTTAAAAGCAATTTTTAACGAACGAAACCAACTACCAACTAACGTCACAAAACTCAAAGCACTCAAAATATGAAAATGCGAACCGAACGCCGCACACTGCGTAGTTTCGGAATAGACCCTAGCGCGAAATTCAATTACAGCGCCAGATTTAGTCGTTCAAACAGAAAGGTTCTGCAGTCGTCGAAACCGCCGTTGAAATTTGCCGAGTGCGAATTTAACAGGTGAAAGGCCAAAGTTCAGAAATGACGTATTTCGTTCGGCACGAGGACGGATCTTGTTCGTTAGCGAGGAACCTCTCAAAAGGACGAATCGCGTCCTGAAAAAAAGACCTCTAAATACGCACATTTCGCACTTGAAACTTTGTCATTTACTGAAAGTAGTAGAAATGTAGAAATTATACGAATGATTCGTATATAGATGTGAGTTATATATGGAATGATTCAAACGTTTGTCCGTTGGTTTCGATTTGTTTCATAGTCGATTGATTTATTAGGTATGTCAATTTATCATTTTTTTTTGCATAATAATTGATGACACATTTCAACTGGTTTTTTTTATAAAATATCATCACGCAAAATCTTTGATACGTTATTCGAAGTTTTCTCAAAAAACTGTATGCCAATTGGAATAAATTCTATGTTTTTAGTATAGAATTTTCAAAGGCATTTTGCATGGTGATGGTATTTTGATGGGATTACAGACGACCCATAGTCATGGTGGACCTGTGTCCGGTTATCGAGAAACACCGGATGCGGAAATAGGGGTGGATTGATCGCATTTATCCACAATTTCCGCTCCGAAGCATCGATTCACGAACAATACAAACGCTTTACACAATCTCTAGTATATATTTAGCGTGTCAATGTTTGTGAAGTTTCGTTTGATCGCAACAAATTCGATTTTCAAAAAGAACAATTGAAATACTTTTCTTGCAAAATAAACCCCTCAGCACTAACAGCGCTAAATGCGAAAACCTCGACTCTCATTATTCGAATTTTTCAACCAAAGTCGAGTGTTGTAATCTTCCCCGGAAACATTCTTCGACCAAGTTCCTCCCGAATAACAAATAGACTTAATTAGAGTTAAGTCTGCGACTTTATAGTGGCGCGCTTAATTCAAAAACCCCCATAGACTGGAGGCTTTGAACGCAAATAAGTCGAGTTGACGCATCGCTCCCGTTTGACAGACACGCCTTTATTTTGTACCCGTCTTTAAATATTTATATATTGTATGTATATAAACTGTGCACGTATGAATATTGGGTTTCTCCAACAAAATAGATTTCGCAAAATCGGGAATAGATCTTCGGGGAAAAATAGATCTCGGGACGGGTGTGAAAAATCCGGGCTGTATTGAGTTCCGTTCGAGCGAAAAAAAGTTTGGGTTGGAAAAGGGACCGTAATATGATATGAGTTTGAAAAGGTCTCGTTTCTCCTGTGAGCCGTTAGATATTGAAAGTGACGTAAGTCCGCTTTTTAAGATAGTTATTTAACGATACGGTCGAATTATCAGTTCGTTCGGTGCACTCAATGAAGAAAATATTAGATAAATGCGATTGAAAGTGTTTAGAAACAAATCAAGGCAATTTTGATAAATGGATAATTCTATTTTTCATGTTTAAAAATATATAATTGTTACTTATATATATTATTTAGAATGTATAACTTATACAATACGACTTCGTTTCAATTGCCTACTACAATTTTGTTCACCATAAAAAGGTAAGCTGAGTTGAACTCTTCACCACCTTAGTACCGGTACTGAAGAGACCATTAGATATGACCTAGGTTCGCTTTAAGCTCCGTTGTGCTAAAAAAAATATGACGCGTTTGTCCTACATTATTATGAAAAAAAGGCTAGCAAGAGCTATATCGCACACAATTATTTTCGTGGATATAAATATTAAAAAAAAGATTCCCGAAAGAAAAAAAAAATTAAAAAACTTTTACATAAATGAAAAAAATACACATTTTATATGCGCAACGATCGTAACACTTTCAGCACGTAACGACCCACCTTGTACCGCATGTTGTCCTTGTTTTAGTGCCGGTTAGAATAAAAAGAAAGATTTACGATCTCGAACCAAAATTTGGAAAATACAATCGTGTACTTCGAAGCAGCTTTTCATCTGTTCAACTACGAAAAGGGAATTTTCCCGTAACTAAAATACTATTCAGTATAGACAAAAGCACAATATACATTTTCTCGTAAAAAACTTTTCGAACAATTAATATAATATAAGGCCTAGTAATAAATCATGTCATATTTTCAAAGGGCAGTTTTAGAATCAGTGTTTTCGGCCCTTTGGTGAATCAAGAAGCGTTATTTTTTTTTGTTTTCTGGTAAATTCCATTTACCAAACCTCACCACTGGGTTTACTTATAACACGATTGTCGAGTTTTTCACGAAAGATACAACAGCCATGCATCTCGTCAACCCTTCGAAACGTGTTTGGTCCTTCGCAGAAGACAAGTCTACGTCATTCCGACGTTTGCGAGACGTCGGATCGTCCTTTTCGACATTAATAATCGTCATTCGTTACGGGCTACGAAGCCTTTCAAGTCTGTTACGTAATACGTTATAGAAATTATCGTTTGCGACGGATGAAATTTCGCGGTTACCGGAGTGACGCACTCTGTTCAGAGTGCGCAATATCGTTGTTGTCCGTTGGGCGTGATCGATTTTGGTTTGTGCGTTTTTATCGGCAATTTGTGGGTTAATGGAACGTCGAATTGTATTGGAAATAACAAAGATTGAATGTTTGTTATAAATTATAAATGAAATGCATTTCTATTTTATGTTCGATCTGTTTGAAAATACCGACGTATATTTTAAGTTTTCAATAAACAACGAACATCAATCAATTGCAATCGACAAGCTAGTTAACGCTTCGCTGAACCTTAACAAATTTTAACTTTTCAACCGAAATTCTAGAAATTTACAACAAGCCATTAGAATCTCAAAACCGTACATAATCACATTTTAGAGCCAAACCCTTTAAATTCTTCGTCGAAAATTTACCATTTTATTTCTGAAATTGAATACTATAAAATCCAATCACATAAACCGATTATTGCAAAAGGATTAACATCACAAAAAATCAACTATCTATAATACTACAAAAAATAACTAAATAACCAAATAAAACCGACCTTAAATCCCCTCGGTTTCGGCTCCAACTGCGATCTTTACCTTTGGAAAGGGCGAGCGATACTTTCGCATTTTTCGATCGATTACCCCCGCATAGAGACGACGAGGCCCGCGGTTTTGAGGGGGTTAATCTATCTCGAAGTTGTTGAATAAAATTCTCAGGGCACGTGCCACCAAGAGAAAATGCTGCCGAATTTCGCCCAACTTCCCGACCGCCATAAATTAAACGTCCAAACACACAGAAACGGAACGTCCAAGTTTGGACGCATTCGATCAATTAATTCTCGTGTATATGCTATAAATGGACAGATATTCTAGTTTTCGGCCGACGTGGAAATTTGTCGGTTTTTTTGTTACTTAATAATCGAGAAATGTTTCGATGTATAATAATTATTGTATTAACTTATTATTATTGTATTTATAATTATTATTGTATTGTATTATATATGACATGTTAAAGTTTTTAATAAATTCGGAGGATGTGTATGAAAATTTTCGATTATATATTATTGCATATATTCTGTAGAATATATGAATCAAATCATACGCGTAGCCGAGTTATGAACGAAAATTCGATTTTTATTATTACTCGAGCGAATAAATCGACTTGAATAGAATGAAAGTTCACATGAGCATACACGCGTTTTCGTGAAATTCTACAATTTTCGCGAAACGATTACTAGAAAACGTGCAGTTATTTCACAATATATCCGTACCAGATTGATTCTATATTTAGATAGAAAAACATAAATATTTATACTAAAAAAACGAAAATCGATTCGAATCTAAAAAAGGTCGTATTGTCAGCCAAACACATACGTTTATTTATCAGAGTTCCGCAGAAACATTTCGAGTTTTCCCAGAGAGGCGGAAAAGTCGTTCGCACCCACCGTGATGAATAGTCGCCGCGGGAAAACTATAATTGCGACGAAGAGACACAACCGAGCTCTGTCGAAGAAAAACTGTCGGTGGAAGCGAAAGGGAAAAGTTGTCTGGGATCCATTGAAAAAGAAAAGCCTCTTCGATCATTCCGTTAAATATTTAACGATATTTACATTGAACTCCTGTCGAGCTGTTAGACGAGTTTGAGACGTACAATACATCATCGATGGGGGCAAGTTGCGACGCGGTTCGATAGCAAATTTTTAACGTTTCAAATCGAATTCATCGGTTCAATTTGGGATGATATTTTGAAAAATATAGAAAAAAATTATGCAAATTGCCAACCGCGACATAAATTTTGATCCGAAACACTTCGCAGTGCGAATTTTTTTAAGGAAATTCACTTCGTTAAATCTCGTGATCAGCAACCAAGAACGGCGAGATTCGGCAAATGAATATTCATTATTTACTTTGCGTGGCACAAAGGGAGCTGATTTATTCCGAATTTTTCGTGAAATTAAACAGAGCGTTTTATCAAATTTCTCCTGCTCCTTGTACGGGAGCCGTTGTTTCTTAATTACACTGGCGAGAAAATAAAACAAATGTATAAATGATAATACAAAAAAATCTCGAGATTACCGACGTCAAGATTTCATCTCGTAATTCATTTGCTTAAAAATTTATTTTCATTCAAAGGGAAATTTCTATTGCTTTTATTCATTTGAATTACCTAGAATTTTTTTCCGACTTGATAATAAATATTTTATTGATTTTTAATATTTTTGGTATTATTATCATTCATATTTTTTTGATTAAAATATCACGATTTATGTGCGTTTTATTAATAAAAATATAAATAGAAACAAATAACGTAAAGAAATTTCGCTCGTTACGCATTCATCCAACACGAAGAAATTTTCATCGAAATATTTTTTTCATGAGATTCATTAAAACGACGAAAAGTCAGAATAAATTATGATGGAACTATATTAATGTACAAACGTTAAACAATATAAATATTCATCCTGCAATTTCGGTCCAATGCCGAAATTGTTATTAATCTATGATAATTGAATGCTTGAACCTTCAGCGGAGACCTTTTCGCAGTCAGTTGTGCATAAATAATTGTGTTCGTACCGAAATTTCAACAACGTATTGAAACGCGAACCTGACGGTTATTGTGCAAAGAAAATGGAACCAGTCAAAGGAAAATTTAATCAGCCGACGATTGCCTAGTTTAATTAGATCAAAATCATTAATGAATCACTTTCACGCTCTGAGAAATTTATGAACGTGACGCAAATCCGACGAAACGCGACAAACTTAAGACATTCCGCAGGAAATGCACTTTCCTCAAATAGTGACATCTATGTATTACGAATTGAACAAACTATATATATATATATATTTTTTTTTTTTAATTTCAAAAACAAGACTAGTTTAATTATTCATGATTAATAATTCTAAAAAAATTATTACAAATATTTTATTATTAATTATATTTCCGTTTTCATTATATTAAAAAATATAATTTTCAGAGACATCTATAGACATTTTCCGAAAGCTTTCGATATTGAAAGAAAATCAAATAATACAATGTTTAAAATTTACATTTTAATTATAACGAATTCGTTTAAACATAAAATATTAAATCTTATAATTGAATCAAACATAAATACGTAGCACTCTCACGCACAGAAAACATAATACATCCTCACATCAAAAATTTTATTATTGAGCCAAACTTTTCCCACACCTTTCTACGATCCCGATTTTCACCAACAACTACAACCATCATTAGCAACCATCAACCATAAAAAAAAGAACATAACACTCCAACCATCATAACACCCTCATCAAAATTTCATAAAAATAAAAATCAACGACCAAAAAAAAAAATCACAAACAACCCACACCCATCCCACCACACTTAAAACCCCATCAACGGCCACCATACCCCTGAAATATTCAAAAACCCCCGGCTCCCGTGCATAATGGATGTGCACCGCGCAGGTGCCACGCACGCACGCAACAGTTGGTTACCTCCTGTTGCTGGCCGGATAGAACCTCCTTTTATTGTCGGACCGCGTGCCCGAATCGCTAATGCGGGGTAGGCTCCCGTCGCCGGGAAATTGGCGGAAAATTGAATGAGGAAGTGTCGAGTGGATTCGCTCCGAGGGGTGTTTCGATAGTTCGGCGATGGGGGAAAAATGCGGTGGTGAATTGTTGGTTTTTTAGGTAAGATTAGGTAGATTGGATGATTGAAATGAAATTATATTATACCCAATTTTCTTTTTGTACGGTTCAGAAATAATATGGTTCAAGGAAGTAAAACCGATTTTTTTCACTTCAACACGTTATATAAAAAAATAAATATGTATCAATATGCCACAAATTCGATGTAGGCCAGTATATACTGTTATAATTATATTTAATTATGATTATTAAATAAAAAATTTCGATGTATTTTTTTAAGATTTTACATGGTGAAATTTTTTCACATTACAAATTTTTTTAAGTACATTTGGATGGAAGTTCTATCCAAATATACTGATGGAATCTATCTACAATTTTTATATCGTCACCATATGTTTTTTTTACACGGTAGTCTCTAAATAAAAAGTGTAGTGTAAAAAGAGGTTTGGATAATACCTTGGATGGTTTTTGATCTGAAAGTATTTGAATCAAGTAGTTTGAGACTTAGAAGAAATGTTATTTAGGAATTCTAAATTGAAATTTGATCCAGACATGTCACAAGAATGACTAAAATGTATACAATATTTAATGCAGAACATGGTTTTTCCGATATTCATAGGAGGCTTGGTAATTTAATCCTTCTCACACGTACCCATTATGTAATAATAAAATAAAGATAACTTTTGATGAGTCTGAATACTATGAACCATCTCTTGCAAATTGATCTCATACTAATACATTAGTATACAGACCTCATTACTTGTACCTTAACATGATCGATGGAAATCAGTGCATTCAACAAGATTAAAAGATCGTTGAAAAAAATAGATTTTGTAATGTGATTATATAATTTAGAAACATCAATATTCTGATGCAACTAATCAATAAATTTTCAAATAACACATTAACAGTAAATATATATAGGTGATGACCTATATTTTTTACAATGGCGCTTCACAAAATTTACCTTATTTTCAAGAATAGTTTCTAATTTAGGATCATATCGATAATCAACAACAACAGTATAAAACATGAAAAATAAATACCTCTCTGTCTTTCGCGTAACACAAAATCCGTCCTCTGAGCCGAAAGAACCTTCGTTGCCATCTCTGGAAGCTCCACGTCTGCTTCATCAGGTAGCCCTCTTTAGCCACCTGAAAACCGCACAAAAAACAACATCAAACAACGAGCGACAAAACGTAGGGGGACCGTTATTTATTTTATTATCCGGGTCCGGGACGCGAATCACGAACGGATACGTGACCCGAAATCGGACCCGGTTAATAAACGGACATGTTTTATTTATTTGTCGGGATTGATAAATTCATCATACGCCGGGAATACGAAAACGGCCAAATCGCCACAAATAGAACGTTGCCGAATCGGAAGGTTGTATCTTGTTAATTTTGTTGGTAGCGTTGACGAAACTTTTGTAAAGTTGAGGTCCGCTTTTTTGGTGAACGATTTAGGTTGTCTGATTTCATTTCAGAAATGTTGGTATTTTGAATATTTTTTTGGGGGTAAATTTGATTGAAATTGATTTGTATATGTTTAGGTTTATTCATATTAATTTATATCGTAAAACATTAAAATTTTGAACGGTTATATTTCATATTTTCTGATTTTTTTTAGAATGGTACCATTTTAAGAAGCTCGAAGACGTTTTCACATGTATGACAAAAGAGCAACATTCTTTCAAAAGAACACGTGTTACTCCAGACTAGGGCCCATTGAACTTTTTGTCCCATTTTCACTCGGAAAACTGGAAAGCTTCTTTACAATAGACTCGCAGCTGAAGAAGCACTAGAATAAGGAGTATATTTTTCTTTTCTCGCAAATAAATTTCATGTAGTTCAATTAAACTGGGTCATGTGAAAAAAATTACTATGCTTCTTGTGAACGTATTGATTGTTGTTTAAGGTATTTTGACCGCGTTTTTAGAACAACAGGTAGTCGTAATTCATTAAGCTTAATTGATTCTAGAAAAAAGTTTGATCTATTATAAGAACCGAAATCGAATTATTATATGTTTTTTTTATTTGATCGTTATAAATAATTTAATTGCAATAGAAAATAAAAATTTGCGAGGCTTGTTTGTTTGAACTGTTATTCAAACTTTAATTTGATCAAAGTTAAATTTCAAAGTAAACAAAACAAGTAATTACATGAAAAGTAGAAATTTTTCAGTAAATATTTCAGTAATAAATTAATTTCAGTGTATATGTGTTTCGTTGATAAATCAATATATGATATTTTCAAATAAACGATGTTTAGTAAATCTAATAAAATGACATATGATAACTACTTATAATAAAATATTTAGGTTGTTTTTAGTGATTGAAATTTAATATATGTACTTTAAATTTTTTCGATACTGGCTACTTTTTTTTAAAATAATAAGTAAAAAAGATTTTATATGATAAATTTAATTGTCATGTATTAGTCAAACTTTTATACGACATGAAGTTTACCCGGAATTTTCCGCTATTTAAATTGGTTAATTGAAATAAATAGTTAGCGTATATTCATTTTAGACGCGAAATAATCTGAAAATCAAAAAAGAACTGCAACAAAAACATAAATCGCATCGAAAACACTGCATAGAAATCCATATGTCCCGAGCATGTTTCCACATTAAAAAATCGTCATGCCATTGAATAATAAAAAAAATCCGAACATACAAACACGCAACTATACCATTTTCTAGCATCGTATCAAAACGAACTCGGAAAACCGTACCGTTCATTTCGGAAAATTTCACAATTTCCCGCACTCACAAGCCGATCATCCGGAAAATTCCCACACCGAATTCTCCAAAAAAATCACTAGTCAAAACGACCGAAACGTCCAACCAAAAAAAAATCGAACACCGCACGAGCATTTTTCCACCCCTTGTAAAAGGCATCCCATAACTCCTCCCCTCAAAAACCGACCACGAACCCAAATGACCTCGTTCAAAAACCCAAAAAAAAAACCCCAAAAAGCGCGCGTTAGTAAACAGAGCCTCGCAAGGACCCGCAGATATCCAAAAGTGGAAAAGCCTAACCTTACGGGCGCCGCAGTAGGGGGGGCTCGTCGTCGCTGTCGGAGGCGTCGCGGTGGTGGCGCGGGGGCGCGGGGCGAGGCCCCAGGGCGCGCGCCCAACGCCATCGCCCGCCGCCGCCCCCCCCGCCCCGCGCCCCTCCACGCGCCGGCCGCGAGCACGCCGCACAGCCCGCGCGCCTGCGCCCAACTGGCGGGTGGCGCCCCGCGCGCGAACCACCCCGGGGAACAGGGGTGCCAATGTAGGGTGAGAGGTGCCCGGTGAGGTGTAGTGCCAACCGGCGGTTTGTTGAGTGCCAGTTGTCGGTTTGGTAAAATAGTGTTGTTTTTAGGTGAATTGGGTATTGAGTGTAATATCTATATGTGTACTAAAATGTCGATATAAATATGTATCTATGTGTATGTTACAGTCAAAGTGTATTATTGGTTAAAATATATTTTGACTGTAGTTTTTTTATATTAGAATACAAATTGTCTAGTTAAGATATATTTCAACAGACGAAGATACAGTTCAACTGGTGCTCACTAGTTAAAGTGTATTATCGACTTGACAAATGAGTTTTGTCAGTTCAGATTTTTTTAAATGAATATTTGTATTATGCTGGCCATACACGCCACGATATATCGTTCCGAAAAAACTGAGGTACGATTTTTCGCTACGTGTATGTTATAAAACCGTTCAGTTTCGTCCGGTTTCATCCGGTTTTTTAAGACTGTTCAGTCGAACGGAACAATACGAAAATTTCGATTGATTTATCGGATCGAATGAACGATGCCGACTAAATCGCATCGTGTATGCGCCTGTCAGTTTTCGTGTCCGATCTTGTCGTCAGTCGCAGTTCGGGTGGACGTGCGCACATCTTTAAAAAATCTTATCATCCTATCATCTTATCAAAAATCTTAACATCTTAAAAATTATGCCAGTCTTTTGGAAACATCTTTAATTCCGCCAACAAATTGACATGAGAATGAACTCTTCTTTTCATTAGCCATTCTTTGCACCAGATGCTACGATTTTTCAGCTTCACTTTTTTTTCCTTCAGGGCGAATATTAATCCAACATAAAAAAGTCGTCCGTCGAAGCCATCACTGACACGTGTGCGTCGGCACCGTTTATTGTATCGTCTGACCGATTTCGAACGATTTATCGAAGCGTGTATGGCTTGTATGCCATGTACGATAAATCGAACCGTTCGAAGTGTTCAGTTTTATCGTACGATTTATCGTGGCGTGTATGGCCAGCATTAAACAATGTGTATATTTTACTTATATACCTGATTTCGCCTTTCGTGCATTCTGCACCTTCGCCAAGAGGGTCAGTTCGCGGAAAGACATATTTCGTTAAATTTTCCACGCCTGGCATTCCGAATGCCCCCCGGAAAGCAGTCCTTCGCGATTGCTTAGTTAAATTAAATGTAGAGTTCCCAATAAATGTAAATGTGGCGCCCGTAGTTTCGCCTAGTGTTGCTGGTACCCAGCTAAGCCGGCTCAGGAAGCTGGCATAGAGTGGGGTGCATGTAACAGGCGGGATGGTGGGTTCTTATCGTTATATACTTGATTATTGAAAATATTTTAATATTACAATAATCTCAACAATGCATTCATCACAAAAACATTAGTTTTGAACCCATTTTAATGGACAAGTGACGTTTAGTGGTGGCCCATATTAGTGGACAAGTGAAATTTCTGTGCTTTTGTCTTTGACTATGATAATTAATTTCTTGAAATAAGATACGTTCAGCTTCACCCGTCAACGCGTTCAGTAATATAATATGTAAATACGTTCAGATTTTTGACTGATTGAGACATGCGGCATTGAGTAAATGCGGCCTTTGCCCAACCAACCTTCACGTTCAGTTTTTCTAAAAGGAAAGTGGAAGGAAAATGCATCTAGATGTCGCTAAAATAATTTCCATAAAAAAACGATACAAAATTTCATCAGACTGTTAAATGCATCAGGTTCCCATATCTAACAATAAGCGCACATGATCCAAGAGTATATGACCTATGCGCATATGACCCAAGCGCACATGTTTTCAAAATTTTCAAATTAAAGTGGAAAACGTTTAACACGAAACTGAAACGACCAAAATATGTTTTTTGTGTTTTGAACATGTGCCCTTGTGTATAATTCACTGCCTGTAAATCGCACCCTTTTCGATAAATTAAAATTTTTGAAAACCTTAATTTTTACGATGTTCTGACAGGTGGCTAACTACCGTTACGTGGCTAATCACTGGCGCGTTAACTAATTTATTTTACAGCCGTGCCACAAATATTATCCCGTTCTTCCTTCTCCGCTCTCTGTTCTCCTCGTTACGATGTTGGTTCGGTTGCATGGTTGTGATCGTTTGTGACGGCCATGATTCGAGTTCGATTTTGAATACCAGGGCTTTGGTATTCACTTTTTGAGTTATTCCGCTCTATGCTTAGTTATTCAAATATTTAATATAAAAATGCACAAATAATATAACTACATATATCGCTGTGGAGTGGAAGAAAATAGTGATAAAAATCAATACAATCTAATGATAAAAGCCTGATTATACTGGAAAATTTGACATTTATTTAATCGTACAATACTTGCAACAGACAAAAATAATAAAAAAAAAATTATTTTTAGAAATAAAAAATATTTTAGTTTCACTTTTAATAAACTTTTTCTGTTTCTTCATACTGTTTATTTTAGCATGTTTTTATATTTGACCTTTTTCTTGGATTCCTAAAATTTATTACACAAATATTATACATATAATATAACATGTAATTATTTAAAAAATATATATATTTCTAATATTCATTATATTATATTTACCTGAGTGGATATACACGTCTTTTATTGCTCTTTTTGGCAATAATATTTTTGGTAGGATTGTTTACAACAACGACATCTTTGTTACTTCCATTTCCATTTTCAAATTTTCCAATAAATAATATTTCATCCGTTGACGATTTTAATACGTAAATAAATGGATGGTTGGCATTAAAAATTTTCGGCTCACTTGGCATTACCGAAGTAATGCCTACAATTATTCCTGGAATTAAAAAAAAATAGTACATTTATTTCATAGCTATAACGCGGTGATTTTTTGCGAGGTATAAAATTAAACAAACCCTCGATAATGTTACGCAAAATCACCGATAGGAATGGATGCACAATAGATAAGAAATTAATTCGTGGCTGGTGATTGTTGAGTATTCCAACCAGCCGTGAAACGACGTCGTTATTGTGATCTCTTTCATGCCCTTATTAATTTTACATGTTTATCGATTTAATTGTATTTTTTATTAATTGATAACTTTGTAATTGCTGATCTGTATAATAAACCCTGACTCCATACCTCGTGAGAACCTGCTTATAATTTGATCTGGAGAACGACCAACTTCTCATTGACTACCTCATCCCTATCCATCGATGAAAGTGAGCTCATTACAATCTGGTCATCCAACGTACTTATACATACGTTACAATATGGCACCCAACGTGGGGTGTTGGACGGAGAGGCCGTGATTGCGATAACGTATGGGAAAAGACGTTACATATTTTTAAATATACAAATGATAAAATCTATGATTAAAAGAAAAACTAAATTCTAAATAAAATTCCCCAACTTTTCGGTCAGTTATCGAATTTGAGTTTTGGGTTTCGTGCTTAAAAAAATGTTTAATTTTCTAATTGATATTTTTAATACGCAAATGATAAAAAATTTCGATTCAGAATAGAAAATTTATAAATCAAAAAACTTATAATATTTAATTTGATTATTAGATTTTTAAAATGACTAGCGTATTCGAACTGGCTATGCCAGTCCTCAACGCTAGCTCGAGGTCTGCCCTTCGAGCCTACCTCCCCCTTCCCCTGCCTATACAACCACACCCACTAATATTGAGTTGTAGAAATAAATATCTATTTAAAATAAAAAATGAAATAACTTATCGAAAAAAACGTATTTTTAAAATATTTTTTATTTAAAGATAATTTATTGAAACGAAATCTAAAAAGAAATCGATATTTGAATTCGTATTTCTAAAAAAATAGTATAAAAAAAAATCAATAATTTTTTTAAGAATGTTTGAAAATCGTATGCATCATTAAATCAGCTACATTGACGCGATAGATAATTATTAAAAGTTAAGAATTAAGGATTATATGATTTATTAAATGATTCGGATGGACCTTGCGGCCGCTTCGATAAAATAAATGAACGGCATCTCCTCGATGGTACACAGAGAATATTGTCTGTGTACCATATATATCTTTGCCGTCCATATATATGGACGTTTTTTTTGTTCTTTTTTTGTTCTTTTGTTTTTTTTGTTTTTTTTTTGTTCTTTTCTGGGCATTTTCAAACGCTCAAACGTATACAGCTCTACATAGGAATATTTTTAAAGATATCTGTAGGAATTTAGGCGCGATTGGGGCTTTATTCATTTTTTTCTATAAACAACGAAAATTTATTCCCCAAAAAACGTGGCAGACAGACAGACAGACAAACAAAATTTCAGTTTTATAATAGTATAGAAGATAGATAGATAGATACATACATACATACATACATACATACATACATACATACATACATACATACATACGTACGTACGTACGTACGTACATACATACATACATACATACATACATACATACATACATACATACATACATACATACATACATACATACATACATACATACTCAATGTATGACTGTAAAAATACTAGATTTGTATTATTAATTTAATTTTTATGTTACCTGTTGCTGCTGCAGCTTCTGTTCCTTCTTCGTTTACTTCTATAAAAGCCTTATGAACTGCTTTAGTTACAGATAAATTCATAGAATTTTTGATCAAACCACCTAGTTGAGCATCAGCTTCAAATATACGAGTGATCCCTATCTGAAGAAAACATAATATTATAATATCAAATAAACTCGGTAATAGATTTTCTAAAAATCTGTGCTTACCATTGACAAAATCTGGTTTAGATTTAGCGTATGGTCGATCTTAAATCTCGGCAACGAAAGATCAACCTCAAATTGACTTTTTGTTTGAGAAAAGATGGTCATAGTGTCAAATGACAAAGATTCTTCTAATTTCTTTATGCCATCTATTTCGTTAGGCAACAATATAACCATGGACATGTCATTTTTCTCGTAAAATATTTCAACTGCCTAAATCAATATCATACCTTTAGTAATTAACTAATAAAAAGTATATAAAACGTGAAAAATATAAAAAAAATATTGTCAAAATATCAACCTGTGCGTCCAGTTCTTTTAAATCTGCATAACCCATTCGTTTTTCTTGATGCATCATTTGGACTTTTGTCACTGAGTTTGAATTTATATAAAAATTTTCTTCTCGAGTTTTTGACTTATCAAATTTTTCAGACCAAATACCCTAGAATTTTAATTTTAGTCTAAAAATATTAAAAACTATTTTCATTTTATGATATTTATACATTATAATTATTACTTTGAAGTAAATAGCGTTTATTAAAGCTAATATTGTTGAGTCATCAACACTACCAGGAGGTAAAAGATTTTGGATTTTTCGATTGGTTTTAGATTCTACCTAAAATATAATAAAAACTTTTGTGACTAACAAAATTAAGGCCAAAAAAACATTTTATTTAGTAGATATTTTCATACCCATTCGTTTATTGTAGACACAGCCTTATTAGAATCACTAAAATTTATATTTTCCACTTCTGATTTGAAAAACTCTATAGCATTTTTTTTGAATTCATCATTCAGTGCAAGTTTTGGATCATCTTTCAAATAAATTTTATTAGCTATATTCAATTCGACTCCTTTAGCACTCATCAAATTAAGAAGACCCTTAGAAAAAACGGTTTTAATCTAAAAAAAAAAAATTAAAAATAAACTTATACACAGTGTTCATTTTAATATTCAAAAATAAAAAAAAACTTACCCAATCCTCATCATGAAGATGAAAATAATCCAATAATTGTTTTAAAGTTTCGTCTCTTGCCCCTAATGAGAGAAGACTGAAAGCAATTTGAATAGATAAGGGGGATATTATTATATTTTTTCCACTTCCGAGTTCTGCTGCTTTCTAAAATTATAAATTCAACTATTAATATGTAATCCTATAATATAATTTCAATTTGAAAAAAACAAAGAACAAATAATGACATTGTAAAGTGTTACAGCGACTCGGTTTATAGAACCATCTAATGACATATCCGCGCTGTAACATGTTACTAATTGTAAGTCCATTGAAATGATGATCCCCAATATAATAACTGAATAAAAGTATAAACATATGTATAATATATAGGAAAAATATTACAGATCTTTTCATTATAAGTAAAAAAACAATTTAGAGTTATTTAGACAAATAAATAAGTTTTATTTTGTAGATATACCTATAGTATATATAATAAATCAAGTCACCTTTAAAGTTATAAATGTGTTTCAGAAATTCCATTTTATGTTTTGTTAAGGTCCGCTCAAATAGAAGTCGAACAATGATAAATGAAACAATACTGATCATATCAGAACATTTTATACTGCAAATTTTAAGTTTGTTCAGGTGTTCTTTTTTTTTCAACATCACAAAAATATATTGCTGATTTCACAGTTGTTTTATCGAAATTTATGTACTTATTATTGAAATGAAATTTGTATTATTATATTTTTATGAAATTCCAAAATTTCCTCGGGTATACCCTTTGTTGCATTGAGTTCGAATAATTGACTTTTGCTTTACCGAATAAAATTAAACTGCTTTATTTTCATTTTTTTTATAATTATACATATATGGTGACACAGAAAAACGAAAACTTTAGAGGTGCTCAGTAAAAATACAAACAAATAAAAAACAAATCACTATATCTTAATATTTAAGATACAGAAATTCAAATAGGAATTTTTTGAAAATTACATACTGTAGATGACATTTTCTTTGCAGAGTGCATTCTTTCAGTCTGCTATTGAAATTCCTCATTATTCGCAGCAATATCTCAACAGGCATATCAAAGTGATACTAATTGTAAGAATATCATATCATCCAAGATGATGATATAGTGTAGACTGTAGTGTGTGTTTCTTTTACGTGTGAGTAATCGAGAGTCTTACTTTTTCGTAAATGAAGAGCGGATCACAATAATTGTTCCTTCGGATGGATATATTGATACTCTCCAATTTTATTAAAACTGCTTTAAATATTTTTTCCTAACTTTATAAAGCTTGGTTTCAACAAGATGGCAGAAAATTGTACAGCTACAAAGAAATCATTGGCAGCCATGCGAAAATAATTGATAACGATGTCATATTAAGATTCGATAATATTTCCTAGCTCCTAAGATCATTGGAATTATCGGTTTGTGATTTTTTTTATGTGGCTAACTTAAAAGTTGGGCCTACATAACTTGATGAGACAGTAAAAAATATTGGGATGAATTGAAACAAAAAATTCAAGATGAAATTCGTGAAATCTCAGCTGAAACATTACAATGTGCAAAGAGAACATTCAACGGTAGATTAAAAGAAAGCACACGTCGAAGAAAATGCCATCTACGATATGTAATTTTTAGAAATTGTCAATTTAGATTTTTGTCTGATAAATGTCAAGTAATAATAGCTCGATTTTTTTCAAGTTTTTTTTAATTTGGTTCTCTATATTTTTACTGGGCGTTTCAAAAGTTCCCGTTTTCTGGGTCACTCAATATAACAGCTATCTCTACCTTATTATTCGAAAAATGATAGAGCTAAAGCATCGATTATTAATGAAAATTCAAGATTATAAATATGAAAATTATTTATTCACAAAATATTCAGTTAATACATCCTTTATTCTTATAAAAATCAAAGCAAATCAAGATCAACTTTTCTTCCTGCGAATAAAATTTTTCCCGATGGCCTCGTAAAGATATAAAATAAGAATGGACGGTTGCAAATAAATTTTGAAAGACCTCTTGTAACGATCACAGCTAAAATATAATATTATACATCGATTATAATTGATAAAAAAAAAACTTTCATTGAATGTTTGAATAAAAATTACCCGTAGCAGCAGCTGCTTCAGTGCCAAATTCGTTCACTTCGATGAAAGCCTTTTGAACAACATGAGTCACTTTTAATGTTTCCTTTTTAGGAATTAAACCACTCAAATCAACACCACTAAATAAAGGTGCGAATCCTAACTAGAAAAAAAAAATTTTTTTTTGAACGGATTATTATTATGATCCAATTAGTATGCCATATTATATATATGAAAAAAATTGTTTTGTGGACCAACATGAAGCTCATTTCAATGGCATATAACTTTTCTATGTGAATTTATAATATAAAGAATATTTTTTATTGTTGATCAATATAACTTATTTTGTTCAAATCAGGTTTATTTATATAGTATTAATACTTACTTTGGGTAAGTAAGCATTTAATTCCAAGGGTGTTTCTATTTTAAATTTAGGAATTTGGACATATACATTCTGAGCTGACTTGAACGGATCAGAATTTATTATGAAATTAACAGCAGAAAAATTTTCTATTTCTTTAAATGCATCTGCATCAACTGGCAAAATTATAAGCATTGAAATATCTTTAGATTTATATTTCATTTCTAATGCCTAAAAAAAATTTTATCATAATTGTTTTTTAAATTGACAATAATAATAATTTTATTATTGTAAATTTACTTGAAATTTCCCATCTGAGAATGAACCGTAGAGAAACGTATTTGTTTGTTGCATCATTTCAACATTTACTTCATTACCTTTGAGAGTGGTGAATTTTGCAGAAACAGTGTTTCTGGGGTCAAACGGCTTATCCCAAAAACCCTAAAATCACATTTTTTAATTTATATTTCGATTTATTTATATATAATAAATATTTGACTGTCTTACTTTGAAATATAAAGCATTAACTAAAACCAAAGCAGTTAATGAACTCAACGTATTTGGTGAAATCAAATTTTTGATCTTTCTGTTTGTTTTATATTCGACCTAAAAATAAAAATATAAGTTAAATGTATTCCCTAAAAAAATGTCTAACACCATACTAATGAAAAAAAACGCCAAATTTAATCATTTTCAATTTTAAATTAAATAAAAATACGAATTGCGGTATTTTCGATAGTATCAATGGCCCATTATTTAGTGTATAATAAATTTCAAGACCTTTGAAAACCATTAAATCAAGCTTGCAAAATAAACTGAAAAAATCACATAACCCAATTTTTGAAAATTGGTTCGAATTAATACTCTAACCAAATTTCACGTTTTCTAAATTTCTAAATCAAGTACATTTGTATATGATGGTCTTTAAAAGTAATAATTAATTAATAAGTAATAGTATTCACCCATTCATTTATTTTTTGTGCAGCTCCAGTGTTATCGGCGAAATCGATTTGTTTAGCATCAGCCGAGAAAGATTTCTCAACTGTTTTTAAAAAAGTTGTGTTCAAAGGTAAATCTTTTGCGACGTAGATTCTATTTGCTCTTTTAAGAGTCACTCCTCTCACATTATCTAATTTTTTATTGGTTATCGTGTAACTTTCATTCAACTGCAATGTATCGTTATATAATTTTTAGTTACAATTATAATTATCGCTTATTTTAAATATTAAATATTTTTTACGGCAGCACTCGAGGGAAATCCCAGTCCACTGAGCAGTATCCCTTCAGTTTCACCACGTGCTCCGAACGTTAACAAAGACAAAACAGAATGAAGAGAAAATGATGACATGACAAAATTTGCTAGATTTGAGTTTTCCACGATCAACTGAAAACGCAAAATTAGATTATGTTAATCGAATCTGAACTTATTCAATATTGTATAAAAGAAATATCCTGTTTTAATATATGTATATTGAAACAAATGTTCACATATAATACAAGTATATTAAATTTATTATAATACTTACTTTGTATAATTCTGTATGTAAGTTAGCGACTTGAATCATTAACATATATTCGGGGCTTACGTTATCTGAAGTAACATATATACTTGCAAAAATTGCAACTGCCGCCATGAAATATGCTTTAATCGCAAAAATTGAGATAAAATCACGAAATATTTTGTAAATATCATATTATGGAATACATACTTTTTTTACAAGAAAATTTGAATGTCATTTTGATATCTTCGATAATGCGCGCTTTCTTGAAAATGTTGATTCCAAATGCATTGAAACATTTACCGATAACAGCTTAAATTACCATTATTCAGCTGAGTAAATTGTAAAATACAATAAATCATAAACAATAAATCATATCAATAAATCAATCATATCAATAAATCAATCATATCAATAAATCATAAAATATTGAGGTTTTTATATTTCTTCAAACATTTAATATGAATACTATTAATAAAACTGAAGTTCGATTTTCGAATAATATTTATTTAATAATTTTTTCTAATTATATTGAATGTTTATATTAAAAATTATTATAATTTAATTTTTTTAAATATACGGGTATATTTATGCCACTTTTCTTCCAGCGAATAAAATTTTTCCTAATGGCTTCTTCACAATGTAATACAAAAACGGGCGATCACAAGTGAAAATTGGATCAAAGGACAGAGATCTTCCAACAACCACGGCTGAAAAATTTCAATTTCAATTAATTTGGAAAAAACTTACTTTTTGTTAAAAATATGAAAATTAAATATGTAAATACCAGTAGCAGCAGCTGCTTCAGTGCCTAACTCGTTTACTTCGATGAAAGCTTTTTGCACCACATGAGTCACTTGTAATGGTTCATTTTTATTAATTAAACCACTGAAGTCGGCACCACCTTTAAATATAGACTGAAACCCTATCTAAAAAAAATAATAAATTCATGATAATTTTCGATATATGAACAATATCAGAATTTATTTACTATTACTCACTTTGGGCAAATACTCATTTAAATTCAAACGTGTTTCTATTTTGAATTTTGGAACTCCAACGGATACCTTCTGAACTTTCATGTTTTCTAGATATAAATTTTTCAAACTACTACTTTCGAATTTTTCCATTTCTTTAAACGAACTTGCATCATCAGGTAAAATTATAACCATCGAGATATTTTTCATTTTATAATCCATTTCTAAAACCTGAAAAATAATATAAAAAAAATATCATTCAACTATGATTTTTATTTATAATAATTATAATAAATGACAAATGTACTTGAATTTTTTTCTCTGGAAATGAGGCATACAGAAATTCACTTTTTAGATGCATCATTTCTACATCTACTTCATTACCTGCAAGCGTAGTAAATTTTTCAGGCCCAGTTAATTTAGGATCGAAAGGTTTTTCCCAAAAACCCTGAAAATATTTTTTTTAAATTGTAAAAAAATACGCTTATATTACATAGATAGTAAAACTTTTCTGACTTACTTTAAAATATAACGCGTTTACTAAAACTAAGGCAGTAGATGCATCTAGCATATCTGGTGCTATTAAATCTTTAATTTTCTGGTTTGTCATACACTCAACCTTAAAATACAAATAAAAACTGTGAAAAAAATACTTTTGAACAAATTAATTATTGGCCTGAAAAAATATATCTCATAATTCTGAAAACCATTTTCCGTCTTTTCTTATCTTTTTTTTAGATTTCATTTATGCAATTCGAACGTACCATTTAAAATTTATACACATAAATTTTCTTCACTGTACGGAAAAGTTCTAATTTTTTCATAACATTGAAATAAATACAAATTATAACAAATATTTATATTATTTGTACACATATATCAGGGCAGATATGTTTTCAGTGAATAGAAAAATTACTTAGAAACAGATTATTATTCACCCAAGAATTTATAGTTTTAGCAGCACCTTCTTTATTGGCAAAATTGACACGTTTAGCACCAGCTGAGAAAACTTTCATAGCTGTACTTGAAAAATTTCTATTTAGAGTCAAATCATTGCGGACATATATTCTATTTGCCATTTTAATAGTCACTCCTTTGACTTCTTTAATTTGCTTACTGGCTAATTTATAAGACTCGATTATCTACAAAACAATAATACATTTTTTTCAATACAAAGCATTCTCGTATATTTCATAAATATACATATATTATCCTTTTTTACAAAATCAATTCCTGGATATCCAAGGGCTTTACGTAGTTCTAATTCAGTTTCACCACGTGCACCAAGTGTTAACATTGACATAACAGAATGGAGAGAAAATGAAGACATAATTAGATTTTCTTCTAAGCCTACTTGACTTGCAACTAACTGAAAAATCAATCAAGTTTGAATACATTAAAAAAATGAGTAAAAAATACATATATTAAAGTCATCATTATCAAAATTGTCTTCAACAAACATGTAATATAGACAAATAAAATTAATAACGCTTATTCATGTTATGTTACAAGGTCAGTACAAATCGTGTAATAAATGTAATAAAACACTCACGTTGTATAACTTATTGTGTAAGTCATTAACTTTAACCATCAAAAAATAATCATAACCTAGAAAATCTGAAGTAACACAGACACTAGCTAATATTGCAATCAGTGCTACGAAGTAAACTAAAATCGATATAAAAAACTGTTAACGCAATTATTTTGATATTATAATATTTTTTGAACGATAAATACCTTTCTTTTTGGGTATATCGAGCGCCATATTCGTTTTAAAATATCTTCAACGTCCGCTTATAATCAAATACCAAGTCGAAATGCGTCAATACATCAACATAACATAAAAACATTTTTTTACATTCTCACTTCAGCTGAACATATTATATTTTAAATATCAAATAAAATAAACTAGGTAATATTAACACAGTTGCATTTGTTTCGCCATATCTTTATCAACATTTTTTATAATAATTCACTATTGTGAATTATTGTGAATTCAATATTTTGATAAAATAAAAAGGGTTTATTCATTAGAAGAAAACAATTATATAAAAATAATTTATTAATAGAAGTTTTTTATATTATATTTATTCAACGTCATACAGGTTATACTTCTTTTTTACCAGCGAATAAAATCCGCCCGGAAGGTTCTTGCATAATACAGAAAAAGAATGGCCGATCGGCGACGAAGAAAGGATCTCTATCGAGAGAATATCCTGCGATGACGGCTGAAAATATATGTATGAAAATAAAGTTCGTTTATCGAAATATTTATTAATTTATAATTTTAAAGAAACAATCACCAGTAGCTGCAGCAGCCACCGTTCCTAATTCATCCACTTCAATAAAAGCTTTTTGTAAAACATTTTGTACAACTATCGGAACTTTTTCCCTTACTAAATTAGACAATCCTGAATTATCACCAAAAATTCTTTTTATTCCTATCTGTAAAAAATACATTTTTATATATAATATAATCATAATACATCCTTATTCTCGCATATTTAAAATTGGAAATTGGATTAATTACCGTTTGTAATGCTTCTGGCAATTGAATTTTAGTTTCAATTTTGAATTTCGGTAACTGTACTGTAACATTTTGTACTTTCAATTTACTGACTACATCATTCATTATATTGATATCCGCCAATAACGATTTTTCAAACTGTCTTAAACCGCTATCTTCGTTGGGTAAAATAATCAACATTGAAACACCTCTCTTTTCGTAAAACATTTTTAAAGCCTACAAAAATTATTTGTGAAATTATTTTGTCCAAATGAATGCATTTATATGCAATGCATGAATATGTAATTCGAACAAACGTGCCTCTATTTTGAAATTATCAATCTTAGCGTAAAGGAAACTTGATTTTTGTTTCATCATATCGACGTCAGCATTTTGATCAGTAATTGTTTTGAAAGTTGTTTTAAAAGTATCTTTGGGAGAAAATGGTTTTTCCCACAAACCCTAAAATTTTTAACGAGTGAAATTAATTATTTAAAAAAATTATAAAATCAAAAATTTGTTTTAATTCAACCTTGAAATAAACTGCGTTGAGAAGAACTGTCCTCGTAGATGAGTTTATGTCATTATCCGTTACTAAATTTTTAATTATATTATCAGTATTTTTCTCTACCTATTAAATGGAATTGATTTTTATCATATAAAGTTATTGTGATAAAAATTTACAAAATTGTTAGTTTTACCCATGAATTAATAGTGTTGACAGCGGTTGGGACATTTTCGAAATCTACTTTTTCGATATTAGATCGAAATACTGCTTTAGAATTCTTTTCAAAATCAGCAGTAGGATTTAATAAGCTGCTCAAAAATATTTTATTTGCTACTTTAACAATTACGCCAGGTATCGAATTAAGTTCCCGGATTCCAAATCTATAAGAAAATTTCAACTGAAAATAAAAATTTTCAAACGATTGATATTACATTCAATAAATAAATTCAAAACGAAATATGAAAATTTTGAACTCACATGGCTAATTCTTTCAAATCCTAACGCACTTAGTAATTCTTTTCTTGCTTCTGTCGTTTCTCCCGTTGCCAGTGTCAATAATGATAGAACTGTATGGCATGATAACGGTGATAAAATGTAATTCGTTCCAAGTTCCACTGACGCAGCAGTCATCTGAAAAATTAATTCATTAATGCAAAAAATAACATGTCATAAAAAATATTCGGGAAGTTACATGATAGAGTTGATTAGCGAATTGACTTAGAGCTTTTGTTAAAGATGACTCATAGATATTGATTGCATCCACAAAAGAATAACTCGCCAAAACCACCACAATTGCCATACATATGGCTGAAAATTGATAAAGATGCATTATAGAAAGAAATTTAATTTATACATTATATAATATGATACCTTTTTTATTCGAAATTTTGAGTCCCATATTCAGTTTATTGTTTCATCAACGAAATTGTGAAAATTGATACAATTTTTCAGCGACGCTCTTTAAATATAGTATAACCAAAAACAGCTGCACATATATTTATTGTATTGAACACATTTTGAATATTCGTTATAATTTCGATTTTTTTTCTTTAAAAATAAATTGGATAAAGATCGATTATATAAAATATTTTATGCAATGATTTATATTATAATAACTATTGCTAATTTTGTTTATGTAAAATAATTAAAAATAAAAACGTGGATATATATAATATGTATCAAAGTTTAAATAAGATTTTTTTCAATAAAATGCATCTTTTTAATGATTTTTAATACGTCGTTTAATAGCTTATTAATAGGTTCAGATAAATGCCTAGATATTATGAAATAAAAATGTATTTTCAAGTTTGGATTCTGTTGATAATGAGAACGAATTTTATTCAAATGATGTTGATAACGGCTTATATTGTTATTTCGTATTCGGAAAATATAGGGAATTATTAACTGGCAGAAAGTTGATAATAGTGAGAAGAATATAGAAATAACAGTCGAATCTAATGGTAAAAAAATACAATGTATAATTTTTCACATTCATAACATAACTAAAAACAAAAATTACAAGACTCAAAAGAAATTGAGATGAATGCAATAAATATTGTACGTTGGAATGATAACTTTTAACTATAGCATAACGATGATCAAATCAACTTTAAGGGCCGATCTTTCAATCGTCGGTTAAGAGTTATTCTCGGAATAAGCCTTTTAGTTTTTATGGTTATTCACGGCCGGTCACGGATAAAGTCACGGACAACTATAAGCTAGTTGTCCGTGACTTTATCAGTGACTTTATACGTGACTTTATCCGTGACCGGCCGCGAATAACCATAAAAACTAAAAGGCTTATTCCGAGAATAACTCTTAACCGACAATTGAAAGATCGGCCCTAAGTAAATATCTATTGGATAATTCATTAATATGTTTATACGAATACACGATCAAAATGAAAATGATTCAATGCATCACACAACTGAATTTGTGCAGCTGAAAAAACAGTATACATTCATATGTATTCACAGCTTTATTATTATATAATATTATAATTCACACGATATAAAGCATGATAATTTTCTGTATCGCAGTTAAATCGGGAAAAAATAATTAATTTGACAATAGATTTTTTAAGTCCATTACTTCCATTTTATAAAAAGATATTCCAATTTTTATTAAAAATATTGGTGTTTGATCAAAATGTATATTTTGATTAAGCTGAAAACATAAGTGACCAATATTTGGAAGAAATAAGGATGGAAATGATTATAAAAGATTTACGGTAAAAAACTTCGGAATATTTAAAATTTTATTGTCATAATAAGATAGTAGAAAAATACGAAATTGTCGAGCGAAAAATGTGTATCGAATTTTATTTAACTAATTATATGTAGTTGGTGATAAATAAAACATAACATTTCAATTCATAATTTTTATTGCAAAAAAAATAAAAAAATTCCGAAAATTGAAAAAAATACAAAATTACTTATCCACACAAATTGTAGAAATTATGTATCAAACGTTATATATTTACGGTTTGCATTTCAAATTGGACCTCTTGAAAGGAGCGGGACGCGTTGGTTTGATTGGGAAATATTTTTCGCAATAAAGAGGACGTGGTGATCGAAAGCACCTTCTGATTTGATCTGGAGTTAGTGCACCTCCATTATTTGTATTGTTTCCATTTCCACTAGAAGTATCGGTACCTGTGTATCGGCCCGAAAAGAGAATTTCACCTGTTGCCAGCTTGACGAAGAACAAGAACGGTCTGTCGCAAAAGATAGCGCGTGGTACTGAGGTAGTTGAAGATCCAATTACTATAAACAGTAAATATATTTAATTATAAGTTATATAAAACCGAATGATTAGCATCAGCATGCGTATTTATAATTTTTGAACGAAATAATGTATGTATCTTTGCTTTTTTTTCATTCAAGATTGAGAGTTTTCAATTAAATTTGTTGATTTATTGTTTTACCTGTGACTGCAGCAGCTTCAGTTCCTTCTTCATTTACCTCTATAAAAGCTTTTTGTATAGCGGTTGAAACATACAAACTTTGCTGTGAACTCAATAAACCCGTTAAATCAGCTCGACCGGAATCAAACATCAAATTAATATTTAACTGTAAGTAAACAAAAATACATGGATTTTTTTTCTCTAAAAAAAAAGTTATGGTTATTGTAATACAATACATGCCTTTGGTAAAATGTCTTTCAAATTAATTACAGTTTCTATTTTGAACTTGGGAATTTTAAATCCTATTTTCTCAGTGCCAATTTGGTCAAAGACATCTTGTTGAATATTTGAAACAAAGACTTTCTTTTCAACTTCTGCTAATCCATCAATTTTGTCAGGCACAACAATAACCATCGAAGCTTGTTTTTCTTTGTATGGTAATTCAACAACCTTAAAAGAAAAAAATCTACCATTTTGAAAAATGTCAAAAATATAACACATGTATAATATTTTGTCTCGAAATTTTGTTACCGTGGCTTCCCAGTCTTCTTTATTCATGAAACCAAAAATACCGGTTCTCTGCATCATATCAACTTCAATTTTCTTGTTCAAATTAACGTTGAAATCTTCTTTACGTGTATCTTTTGGATCAAATTGGATATCCCACAATCCCTAAAATTAAATATGTACTATAAAACAGATGTAAAATAAAGCTTATGACGTTTTAAATCTGGCAATTATAAAAAATCGTCGAGACCCTTCTCGAATATTCGACACATCCCTTCAAACAAAAGCGCACCGATTGACTTGTTAGACCACCGGACGTATTCATCACCCTTAATGTTCGACACATCCACAAAGAAACATCGCCGATATATTTTTATGTTTCAACCGAAGTGAATTTAAATAGTAGTTACATGTTACAAATTTGACTTTCAATATTTTTCTATAAAAGTAACAGTTAATGAGATATTTACGAAAAACCATTTTCAATAACCTTTGACCTCCCGTATTTTTTATTACTGACCTGTAATCGACAGGGAGCTTTTACCAATTTTTTTTAAATTATAATATCAAAATTTATACCAAAATTCAGTTTGGCGCCATTTATTTCTTAGATAGGAGTTTATTTTATCTTTATTTCCTGGACTATTTGAATAAGTTCTGAACGATAAGTATAAATACGAGAGATTTTCAGAAACGCGACACACACCTGATAAACTATTTCCAATGTATTTGTTTTGTTTTATTTTTAATTAATAGACTATTTCCAGTTATTTATTTCACTTTTGAGTTTGCCTTTATATTGTTAATTATGATTAAATATTGTTAGTTTTGATTTTCACAAAAAAAATTTTATTTAAAAAAAATTATTCTAGGTATCCTGAATAATCGAGTTTCAATCCCGGATTTCGGTTCCGGGTTTTAGGTCCATTACCCGGTGGGTCTGAGTCCGGGTCGGGTCGAGTCCAGAAACCTTAGTCAAGAGGCACTCTATTTTTTTTTCACAAAATAACATAAAACGTGCTAATATTGATGAACTGGAATTTGTAAATGTTCAGTATATAAGAATTGGATTTGTACCCCTCCCCTCTATTTCATATAAAAAAAATTTTGAAAGGCAGTTTTTAAAAGAGGGGGGCGTAACTAAGTTTTTGTGAAACTGGAGGGGGTAGAGTTTTTATCTTACAATTAGTGCCAGGAATTCCTCTTCAATACTATAAAAATTTAACCAATTGAAAAGGGTAAAATAAAAATAAATTTACTTTAAAGTAGACAGCATTTACAAGTACAACTCTAGTATCGCTATTAACGTCCCCAGTCTTAAGTGCATTTTTAATTTTCTGATTAGTTTTATCTGAAATCTGAAATATAGAAGTATACGTTAACAAGGTATAAAATACATATATTATTGTATGAAGACTTTAATTCATTCTAAATACCCATTTGTTGATTGTCGCTATAGCTTGAACTGGTGCTGCAAAATTAATCCTATCAACTTCCGAAAGGAAAACATCAACAGCTTTTTGCTTAAAGCTCGGTTCCAAATCAAGACCTGGTAAATCTTGGACATACGCTTTGTTGGCTATATTTAACGTTATCCCGTTGACATTTCTCATATTCGCCAAAGCCGGTCGGAAGGCAGCTTCAATCTGATATTTTAACCATTATTTTGAATGTATCACTCGTTTATAATATATAGTATAAATGATTAGAATTAGAAAAATTACATTTGCTTGATTCGAAAAACCCAATGCTGTTATCAATTCGTTCTGAGTTTCACCTCGAGCACCTATTGAAAGAAACGCCAAGCAAGTACTAGCTGAGAATCCAGAAATAACTGTATTACTTCCAGGTTTTGAATCTCCGACTGCCTGAAAATCATGTATTATTTATAAGTTTTTTTTTGTGTCCAGTTTTTACCCAGTGTTGGTGGTATTGGCGGATGTTTTTTGACACCCAAGAAACACTTAAGGAGGTTATCACCTTGCTCATAGCAACAATTGAAACTGAAACCACAACTGAAGTGAAAGGATGTACATAAGAAGGAGAAAGGAGAAGAAGGATCGAATCACACACGTATTCTGCAAATACTGGTGTACCGAACGTCGACGACCGATTGTAATTATTGTCATAATCAACCGCGACGCAGGCACATCATATTATAATTTGTATGGCGATCGATAGATAGGGCATGTAATCGGATCCATTTTTTGGAATCGTCTTATTAACGAGAGATTTAACTTTCATTTTCTGGTCAAATGATTAAATACCAAATTTGAGACGATCGAGTAGATGTTAGAAACAGAATCATACACTCGCAGTACTAGCAGCTTGAACTCTCATCATTATGATTGATAGTTCATGCATCACATCGCTGCACCACGGGCTGGTTTAGATTTAAATATAATTTATTGAAACAAAATCTAAAAAAAAAATCAATATTTTTTGATAAAATATGAAAGTCGGTTTTGGTCGAGAATCGTCGCCTTACGTGCGCGGGTTCGGGCCAAGCGTTGCTTTATTTAGCATCGCGCGAATTTTTCAAATTTTTTTGACAGTGGATTCGATCATAAGCTCAAATTTAGTGTTCAATTTTGATTCTTCACGCATTCGATTTCGCATATTTTGATGAAGATAGCAATCCTGTTCGAAATATTATGATAAATCGTCGCAAGGAATCGATAGCAAGATAGATAAAATTAATTTTAAAAATCAAAATATGTAAAACTAATTACAATCAGCCGTCGACAATCGACACACAATTTATTTTCACAGAGTCCCGAGCACGCCGGGTACAAGCCGCTAGCATATTATATTACTTGAATGAATATACATATAGCAATGTCGTTACGCTATCCATTTATTGAATTTGACAGACTTACAAAATATGAAAAAATAACTATAATACTAGTGAAAAACCAATGTATCTAATCTATAAAATTTTTTTAATAATTTCTGTATACTAAAATATTCGCTATTTTGAAAAAAATAGATAAACTAAAAACTGACAAACATACCGATCGTGACCAACACTGCAAAATTTTAATGATCCGTGAAAATCAATATGATCGGTAGGTATGGCTAATTGTAAGATCTTAATAATATTATATTATAAGAAAAAAAGCAACAACCTTGTAAAATTTATTTGTGAATCCATTTATTGCAACTGCAAAATCGTCAGGTAGTGCATTCGCATAAATGAACATCAACGTAAAAGACAATGCTGAAAAATTTTCAGGAAATTAATAATTATTTAATTTTGTAATATTAAAATAAAATTTATACCTTTTGTAAAAAACATTTTGGTGCGAACCCGTTTCACTTGTGAGAGCGTGACCAACTGAAAATACATTCATTGTACTGTCGTATTATATACATACTATGTATGTGAGTTCATGAAATGGCCAATTGTGAATATTTATTTATAAGTTTTGTACTCGTTCATGATTTATATTATTTGAGTATGTACATACTTTCATAAATTTTTATATCATCACATATTTTAGTTACTAAATAACAACCTCTTAAAATCAAAGTGATTTAATTAGTGTGAGTATGATTTAACAGGTACATACATATATAATAACGAGCGGTAGGCCCGATGTTATAACATCGCACGCGTGATTTGAGGAAAAATTTTGAAAATACAATATAATGACAGTATATTTACCCGTTGAATATAGTTGAAAATGTGAAATGTTTATTTAATTTATTATATAAATTATTTTAGAATATTTTGTAGATATTTTAATATTTATTTTAATTTAATATTAATTTGTCTAATAAAGCATAGATTTCCACATCACCCAGGAGGTACTATCAGTGGTCAAAAACGGAAAAATAATTAAAAATAAAAGAAGATCAAAGTATTTTAATATTGAAATTAAAAAAAAGTTCAATATAATAGAGTAGTGTTAGTAATAATTATAATAATAATTAGTAATAATAATGACATGCAAATAAATTATAAAGTTTAAACAGTAATCTTCCCGCCAATTTGAATCGTTAAACTGTGGCGGAGGGCCACAGATCAGACGCCAGGAAATGTCCGGGCGCGGAGTGCGGGGCAATAATAGCCGACTCGATTTTAAACCAGACCAACGATGATCTTAAATCAGTGGTCAAATACGGAAAAATAATTGAAACTAAAAGAAGATAAAGTATTTTTTAATATTGAAAACAAAAAAAAAGTTCAATGTAATAGTGTAGTGTTAGTAATAATAATGACATGCAAATAAATGTGAATGAGGTTATGTAAAGAATGCAGGATTTTTTTAAATTAAGAATTAAGATAAAGTGTTTTAATTCAAAAGAAAATATCATGCAATCAATAAATTGGAAGTGTTTGTAATAATGAAACCATGCAAATCACATCAGATGCTCAAATATGTCGCTCTATGAAATAGAATGCTTCTTAAGTGCGTATTTGAACAGTGAATCCGACCGTTGGCAGATCGATCTGCGCGCATGCGCAATAAACGAATAATTTCAGTTTGATCTGTGCGCATGCGCAACGAATAATTTCTTAATAATAAATTAATAATATAATATATATATTTTTTTTATTTATACTAACTTTTATTTGATCGCGATGTTTGCTTCTCGATAGTGCGACATATAATTTTCCGTGTCCAAAAACAGGATTCTCTAAGTAATAACCCGACGTGATCGAAAATTTGTCCCTGTTATTTATTAAATTGTCATAGCGACCGCGCAACGTGTTGCTAAGAGCAAAATCAATTCGCGGTAAAAATACTATTTTAGTCCTTATTGCACATTGGCAAAGGATGTAATTCAGTGCATAATTTCGAGCGTGACCCCACACACACAGACAGACAGAATAGCGCTATTATTATATGGAGGATATATGTACTTCTCCCCTTATAATGGAGATACGTTCCTGAACCTCGGTTGCAACTTGCAAGTCGAATCCATATAAAAAAATAAAATTTTATTTACATTCAGATTTTCATTGTTAATGCAATAATTCGAATAAGCCTCCATTGGACATAGGTGACGGTAGATTGTGATTTATAATATTATAGCAAATAATTTTTGATAATTATTTAATTTATAGTTTTTTTTCCAGTAGTGCGAACCGTTGTAAGTCAAGGGCTACTTGTATACCCACTTCTCATATGCGCGAAAATATCTGTAAAACTATCAATTTATATTTTCAATCAATGTGAATAATTTTGATGTATTTTCTTCATATGACTTTTCACATACACCGGTACATACATATATACATACATAATAAATATCTGATATAAATTTGGTTCATTAGAAAATATAACAGATTATGATAGATAGAAAGAAATATAAATCACGGACCGGAAAATTTTTAACATGATATTTCGGTTATAATATTTAATACTTTAGTGAAATAAATATACGAATTACCTAAAATATTAATCGAAAGTAATTTATTGGTTAACATTAATATTTGTTATTTCAGCTAAAAGCTTGCTAAATACACACCATAAAAACAAAAACCAAACAAATTCAAATGAGTGCAAGTGTTTTAAATCAAATAAATCAATTATTACTGGCGTTTATTAAAAAATAATGCGCATTAAATAAAAATACATATATTAATTGCATTGTTATAATATTTAATTTAATCTTTATTTTCGTATTGTTTACATTAACAATTCATGCTAGTCATTATTAGCAGAATTTAATTAATCGCATTCTGTACACAGGGTCAATTTAAGTTAGTAGATTAAAGGAATATCAAAAGAGGACACAGAATAAAAAGAGAACTAAAAGTTCATTGAAACTCACACATGCTTATTCGAAAATTTATGTCGAAAATCGAGTGCTCGTTAAAAAAAATATTATTTCCTATTCAATCAAAATTATGTTTAAAAAGGATTCTATGCTGATATGATGTAATAAAAAGATGAAAGAAAATACGAAATTCTCAAGCGAAAAGTTTACATCGAATTCCATATAATAAATACAATTGGTGATAAATGAAAAATAACACTTTGATTTATAAACATTTATTGCGAAAAAAAATGAAAATTGTGGTAAATAGATCAAACAAAAATGACCAACCTTTACACAAACCAGAAACTAATTGAAGAAATACAAAATCATCACCCACGCAAAATTTGGAAACAATACATCAGACGTTATACAATTACGGTTTGTATCTCAAATTCGATCTCTTGAATGGAACGGGAAATGTTGGCCTAGTTGGGCCAATTGGAAAATATTTTCTACAAATGAAGGACGTCGGTGAGGTGGGAAACCAAGACAAATTTTCTTCGTCATTTCTTCACTGATTACTCCTCCGTTATTTGTAGTATTACCATCTCCATTGGAAGTGTCAGTACCAGTGTACCGGCCCGAAAAAATAATTTCTCCTGTTGCCAATTTTACGAAGAACAAGAATGGTCTGTCACAAATGATACGTTGTGGTAGAGACTCACAATCAGTTGTAGTTTCGATCACTATAAATAATAAACACGTATTTAGTTATAAGTTGGAAGTTACTGAATTTTGAAATAATAATTTATGTATTATATAAAACAGAACGATTAGTATCAGCTCAAGTATTTATAATTTTCGGACGAAATACTGTGTATATAATATTTTTGGCTGTTTATATTCAAGAATGAGAATTTTCAATAGGATTTGTTGATTTATTGTGTAACCTGTGACGGCACCTGTTTCAGTTCCTTCTTCATTTACTGTGATAAAAGCTTTTTGTATAGCGGTTGAAACATATAAACGTTATTTTGTATTCAACATCCCCGTCAAATCTGCTTTACCAGAATAAAATACCAAATTAATATTTAATTGAAAATAAATAAGTTGATATTGACTTTTGTTCTAAAAAAAAATGATATTTATAAACCTTCGGTAAATTTTTTTTCAAATCGATTTCAGTTTCTGTTTTAAAATTGGGTATTTTCAATTCTATTTGATTTTTGCTGATTTGATCAAAGACATCTGATTTAATATTTGAAACTATGACTTTTTCAACCTTTTTTTCAACTTCAGCTAATCCATCAATTTTGTCTGGTACAACAATAACCATTGATGCTTGCTTTTCTTTGTAAGGTAATTCAACAATCTTAAAAGAAAAAAATCTATCATTTTGAATATCAATAGTACAATCGTTTTTATTCTAAATTTTAATTACATTGGCTTCCCAGTCCTCTTTATACAAGAAATCGAAAGTATTAGTCATTTGCATCATATCGACTTAAATTTTTTGTTCAAATTCACATTGAAATCTTCTTTACGCTTATTTTTTGGATCGAATTGAGTCTCCCACAATCCCTAAAATCAAATATTATACAATCGATTATAAATATAGCTACTCATTATCTATTGATTATTTATTTTCATAAATAAATTAATGATCTTCATTACAAAAAAAAATACCTCGAAGTAGACAGCATTTACAAGTACGAATCTAGTATCGCTATTAACGGCCCCAAGCTTAAGTGCATTAGTTTTATCTGAAATCTGAAATATAGAAGTATACGTTAACAATGTATAAAATACATATATTATTGTAACATATGAAGACTATAATTCATTCTAAATACCCATTTGTTGATTGTCGCTATAGCTTGATCTGATGCTGCTAAATTAATCCTATCAACTTCCGAAAGGAAAACATCAACAGCCTTTTGCTTAAAGCTCGGTTCCAAATCAAGACCTGGGAAATCTTGAACATACGCTTTGTTAGCTATATTTAACGTTATCCCGTTGACATTTCCCGTTGACATCGCCAAAGCCGGTCGGAAAGCAGATTCAATTTGATATTTTGAGAATTAATATATGTTATAAAATAATATAAATGATTAGAATTCGAAAAATTACATTTGTTGGACTCGAAAACCCAATGCTGTTATCAATTCATTCTGACAATGAGTTGCACCCCGAGCACCCGTTGAAAGCATTGCTAAGCAAGTACTAGCCGAGAATCCTGAAACAACTGTATTACTTCCAGGTCTTGAATCTCCGACTGCCTGAAAATCATATATTATATTACTCATATGAACACATAGAAATGTCGTTACGCTGTCTATTTATTGAATTTGACAGACTTATAAAACATTTAAAAAAAATTACTAATTTGCATAATATTATAATATATTATGTAAACCACCAATATATAATATCATATCTGTATTTCGTTTAATTCGGAGTAAGGTGATATCGAGAATAATTTCTATAGATACTAAAATAAATAATAATAAATGTAAATAATATCATAAGAAAAAAAAAACTACCTTGTAAAATTTATTTGTAAATCCATTTATTACAACTGAAAAATCATCTGGTAGTGCATTTACATAAATAAACATCAACGCAAAGGCTAATGCTGGAATTTTTCAGACAATTAATCATTATTTCATGTCTGGTAAATGTATTAATATGAAATTAAATCAATACTTTTTGCAAAAAACATGCGTTACACTTGTGAAAACTTCATCAACTGAAAAAATATGTTTATTTTAGTCGTATATATTTAATATACAGTGGTGGTCAAGGTAAGTGCACCACCTTGTATATTTGACGTTTTTAAAAATTATAGGCAGTTTTCAAAGTTTTGAAAAAAAAACTATTTATATCTAGTAAAAGAAAATGTAATACTTAATCAAATTATGTATTAATTTGAAAGTTTATCAATATACAGTCATTAATCACCCTTTTTAAATATAGAAAATCGGCTGATATAATATGACGTGAATGAAATTATTCGATTAATGATTTATTAGTTAGCGTAAAAAAAGTTTTTATATTATTAAATATTATACTAGTGCACCGATTGCTTACGACTGTTCATAATGTTTTTCAGAAACAATCGCGACGCTGGCACATATTCATAATTTATATTGTGGATGAAAGAATCTAAAATTGGATCCATTTTTGGAATCGTCTCATCAAACGAAAGATTTACTCTTTTTTGGGTTACATGGTTAACTGAAACATGCCCATCTGAAACGATCAAGTAGATGTTAAAAACGGAGTTCTACTCTGATTTACCTACGGTTTAAACTTTCATCAGTAGATTGATAGTTCATGAACATATCACTGCACCACGGGCTAGATTAAATACAGTTTTGGGAGGTTATGCTATAAAGCTGTTTTGCGAATTGACTCAAAGTTTTTGTTAAAAAGACTCGGACAGTGAATGCATGTACAACAGAATAACTAGTCAAGATCACCACAATTGTAAAAAACGTGACTGAAAATTGTTGAAGATGAATTGTATGATATTATGTCATGGATGCAAATTCAAAATTTTGTTTTATGTGATACATTTTTTATCCAAAATAGTTTAATTTTCAGTCTTTTGTTTTCAACAACGAGATAGCGAAAATTTATACAAATTTTCAGCGACACTCTTTAAATATAACTAAAAGCAGCTGAATATATATTTGTGTTGAACTTTCTTGAATTTTTTTTCAACTTGCATTTTTTCTTAAAAAATAAATCGAGCAAAAAACGATTAAATTGCAATAGTTCGTATGATAATATAACTATTGCTAATATGCTATTTTGAAAAATATATGTATGTTTTTTGTTATCTCTAAAGTATAATAAACTAACACAATGCGTAATAGTTCACACAACTAAAAATAAAAATAAAAATTGAACAATACAGAGAAAAATTAAATATACTCAATAAATATTTTACGTTGACATGATTATTTTAAATTTTAGGATAACGAGCAATGTTGATCTTGATGAAATTAACCTTACGTAAATACTGAATAAATCATCGTTATGTTTGTGCGAATGCATGAACAACATAAAAGTAATTCATCGAACAACTGGATTTACACAGTTGAAAAATTGTTATACCTATAATATAATATAAATATTATATAATACATGTGTATTCTCTGTTTTATAATCAGAATTAACAAGATATAATCATCATAATGATGATAATTTTCCGTATCACAGTTGAATTAGTAGGCCAATTTGTGAATAAAAAAATACTGACTAATATGATAATAGTTTTTTTAGCCCTTTCCTTTCACTTCATGAAAAAATATTCCTATTTTTATTTTATTTAAAATATGAATCTTTCTCTACTATAATTTATTGTAATACTTTTTTCATTTATAAATTTTCTTTACGAAAAAAATATAAATCATGATTAAGCCGATCGAACGTGAGTGACTAATATTTGCAAGAAATCAGGATAGAAATTATTGCGAAAATTGACAGATAGAACTTTAGAACAATCAAATATGTAAGTACTGTGCTAATCAAGTTTCAAATAACGAGATAAAATAAGAGTACAAAATTGTCAATCGAAAAATGTGCATCGAATTCTATACAAACGGTACAGTTGGTAGTAAATAAAAAATAACGCTTTGATTAATAAATTTTTATTGCAAAAAGATTGGAAACTTAGACCAATCAGATCAAATATAAATGACCAACATTTACATGCATCCAGAAAAAAAAAAACGAAAATTGAAGAAGTACAAAATCATTATCCACGAGAAATGTGGAAATTGTGCATCAAACGTTATACATTTATCGTTTGTATTTCAAATTGGACCTCTTGAATGGAACGGGACGTGTTGGCCAGGTAGGCCAGTTTGGAAAATATTTTTTGCAATATAGAGGACGGGGGAATCGAAGACACTTTCTGATTAGATCTGCACTGATTACACCTCCATCATTTGTACCATTTCCATTTCCATTTCCACTAGAGGTATCGGTACCTGTGAATCGGCCCGAAAAGAGAATTTCTCCTGTTGCCAGTTTGACGAAGAACAAGAATGGTCTGTCGCAAACGACACTTGGTGGTAAAGAGAGAGTCCCGATTCCGATCACTATAAAACATTAAATACACATTTAGTCACAATATATCGAAAATTGAAATTATGTAATTCAGGATGATAAGTATGAACTCGCATATTCATAATTTTTGTCAGAAATACTGTATGCGATTTTGTTTATTTTTATTCATGAATATAAATTTTCGATTGGCTATGATAATGGTGATCGGATTGATGATTCGATGTTTTACCTGTGACTACACCTGCTTCTGTCCCTTCTTCATTTACTTCGATAAAAGCTTTCTGCATAGCAGTTGAAACATACAAACTTTGTTTTTTATTCAACAAACCTGTCAAATCTGCTTTACCGGGATCAAACATTAGATTAATATTTAACTGTAAATATAATAATTGATAAGATATTGATTTTTTTCTGAAAAAAATGTTGCCCCTGTAATCGACTGAATACCGGACAGGTGTTTTATATCAATAATAGAATTATTGCAGATTACTTTTTACGTTTTGTATTGAGTCAAATATTTTTCAGGGTGCGTTTGTTTCTGTTTTATATCCGATTTTGTTAACGCGCATTTTTTACTTTGCGATTGCGAAAATGAATGCATCATTCATGCGCATCGCATACATCTATTTTTGCTTTAAATTGAATATCAAAAACGATTTTTGAAATTTTAAATTGATTTGTTGATTTATTATTGATTTGTTGACTGATTTAATTGATTTAAATGATTTTTATAATATTATACATACCTTTGGTAAAATTGTTTTCAAATCGATTTCTGTTTCTATTTTAAACCTAGGCATTTTCAATTGAATTTTATTATCTTTGATTTGATCAAAGACATCTTGCTTAATATTTGAAGCTATGATTTTTTTTTCAACTTCCGCTAATCCATCAATTTTGTCAGGCACAATAATAACCATCGATGCTTGATTTTCTTTGTAAGGTAATTCAACAACCTTAAAAGAAAAAATTCAATCATTTTAACGAATATCAATATATGTGCGCTTTTGTTCTAAATTTTATTACATTGGCTTCCCAGTCTTCTTTATATAAGAAACCAAAAGTATTAGTCATTTGCATCATATCGACTTGAATTTTTTTGTTCAAATCCACATTGAAATCTTCTTTAAGAGTTTGTTTTGGATCAAATTGGGTCTCCCACAATCCCTAAAATCAAATATTATACAATCGATTATAATAAAGCTACTCATTATCAACTGATTATTTATTTTCATAAATAAATTAATTAATGATCTTCAATATCATAATAATTTATCCAATTGAAAATTAATTAAATGTACCTTAAAATAGACAGCATTTACAAGAACTACTCTGGTATCTCTATTAACGGCCCCAGGTTTAAGTGCATCTTTTATTTTCTGGTTAGTTTCATCTGTAATCTGAAATATAGGAATAAACGAAAAAACTTGGCATAAAATATATATTATTGTATGAAGACTATAATTCATTATAAATACCCATTGATTGATTATCTTTATAGCCTGATCTGATGCCGCAAAATCAATCTTATCTACTTCCGAAAGGAAAACCTTAACAGCCTTTTCCTTAAAGCTTGGTTCCAAATCGAGGTCTGGAAAATCATGGACATATGCTTTGTTGGCTATATTTAACGTTATCCCTTTGACATTTTTCATATTCACCAAAGCCGGTTGGAAGGCAGATTCAATCTTATATTTAAAGCATTATTTTGAATTTATTACTCGATTATTATATAAATCATTAGAATTCGAAAAATTACATCTACTTGACTCGGAAAACCTAATGCTGTTATCAATTCGTTCTGAGTCGTACCTCGAGCACCTGTTGAAAGAAACGCTAAGCAAGTGCTAGCTGAAAATCCTGAAATAACTGTATTACTTCCAGGTTTTGAATCACCGACTGCCTGAAAATCATATACTCGAATGAATATATGGCAAAATCATTACGCTATCCGTTTATTAAACTTGACAGACTTACAAAATATTAAAAAATAACTATAACACTAGTGAACAACCAATGCGTCTAATTTATAAAGTGTTTTCGATAATTTCTGTATACCAAAATATTTGTTATTTTGATAAAAATAGGTAAAGAAAAACTGACAAACATACTGATCGTGACCAACATTGCAAAACTTTAATGATTGGTGGAAATCAATATGATCGGAATGCCTAATTGTAAGATGTAAATAATATTATACGAAAAACAACAACAACCTTGTAAAATTTATTTGTGAATCCATTTATTGCAACTGCAAAATCATCAGATAGTGCATTCGCATAAATAAACATCAACGCAAAAGCTAATGCTGAAAAATTTTCAGACAATTTATCATTATTTCATGTTGCAATATTTAAATAAAATTTATACCGTTTGTAAAAAACATTTTGATGCGAATCCGTTTCACTTGTGAGAGTGCGACCAACTGAAAATATATTCGTTGTACTGTCGTATTATATATGTATGTGAGTTCATGAAATGGTTGATTGTAAATATTTATAAGTTTTATACTCGTTCATGATTTATATTATTTGAGTACTTTCATAAATTTTTATATCATCACATAATTTAGTTACTTTTTAGAGATAATAAACATAACAACCAAAAAGACCAAATTTTCAAGCTCGCCACCAACGTGCAAGTGTTTTAAGTGGCTTAAATTGTAGTTTATTTTTTTATATGCTCCTTTTGCAATGAGCAGACACATTGAGATTTTTCGCCAATTGAATTGCGCTTTTTCGTGGATTACGTTGAATTCTGGCCTTCACCTTTCGAACCATTATTGTCGATGTTTTTGTTTTTGAATATCCACCTCTATGACATTTTTTGATGCTGTCAGTATCATTGTAACATTTAATGGTCTGATACACAAACATTTTGTTTACATGTAAATGTCGTAGCTCATTAAAAATGACTGGTTGCGATTTTCCAGCCAAATACAGAGCAATAACACTGTTGCGTTTGAACTCCATTTCGATAACTTTTTTCAACTGCAACGTAAAAAAATAAGCTTCCTTTGGAAAAAAGGGGCGCCAAATTTTATATTTGCCAAGGGCGTCAAAAACATTGCTACGGCTCTGAAGGACTACTTTGGAATTACATTGTCGCGCTAGAAATTATGCACTGAATTAGATGGTGTCACGACGGAAGACGCCCGAACATATGGCGCAACCATAAAAGGGGACCGACAAAAGACGCCCTGGACATAACGCGCCCTAGACAAAACGCGCCCTAGACAAAACGCGCCCTGGACAAAACGCGCAATGGACAAAACGCGCAATGGACAAAACGCGCAATGGACAAAACGCGCAATGGACAAAACGCCACCTGGACAAAACGCCACCTGGACTAAACGCTACCGGACATAATACTAACAAATTAAAATTATGCGTTTTTCGAAATAATTAGTAAACATGTAGAATATACAATAAAATTAATATGTTAAAATAATTTTTCCAATATAATTGGGATTGTAAACATTAGAAATAACTAATGTTTAATTAAATATTCGATATTCGATATCTAGCCAGGTGCTTTCAACTGAAATCGAAGCATATACATTTTTTTATAGTCAGGTGTTGTCAACTATAATCGAATCACTTTCCGAATACGAAAAATCAGGTGTTACCAACTAAAATCGAAACATATAAATTGTTTTCCGAATACGAAAAATTGTGCCGTTTCAACGAATGCTCGTCGGAATGGACATCCATCGAAATGGACTCCGAATCAAGTGTTTTCATTACCGACATTACCGGCATTCCAATATATGTATATATTATTCGAATCGTAAAAATTAGAAGTATGAAAAATGAGTATTGACTGTACAATGTTGTCCACTTCGAGGCTTATTTCTAACAATAAGTTGAAATTTCCAGATTTGAATTTTTGAATCAGCGTTGACATTTTCTGACATCTAAAACATCATCATAAATGTCGCAAATATTTATTGCAGCAACCGTCGCGTTTTCATTAGAGTGAAACTGGAAGAGTATGCAATTTCGTAATGTTTTTCTAAAGGAAATATTCGGCCGTTACAACTGTACATATTTAGCGAAAAAAAATTATTTGCCGTAAAATGAATGGGCAAATGTGTAAGTAATCTTGACGCCCTTGCCTAACACACATACTATACTCGTGCTTATTCATTCACCAAAATGCTGTCACACACAACGTCTTATATCCCGAAAAAAAATTAATATTATGAACCTGATAATTGTGTTTCTTTCTTATGACATTGTCACCATTAACTCACTGTTTTCAAAATTACACCACTTTCATGTGTAACGGCTCATATTTTGAAAATATAGCATGTTCAATCATTTAATTTTGAGATCTTAAAATATTCATTACGATTCTTAAAGAAACAACAATTTTTTTTCATATATAATAGACTACAATTTATAATATTATTAGTTCATACTTCATACATACACAATTTGAAAATAGAATTTTTTTCGTAAAACAAACGCATCCCGCATCATTGAAAGCAGTGCGGAAAAAAAATAAGCAGACCTTGAGAGGGCGAGGCGATATACATATGATGCACGGACACCCTTACAAGGCATAGTTAAAAAAAATGTACAACACCGAGGAAGCACATGTTTAAACAATACATACATGTACACGTGAACGCAGGTATAAAACTGTATCCGAGCTTCACTTACATCACTGAACAATTGTTTCAAATATAATTACAATTCCGTACGAAAATACGAATTAAAATTCGTTCAAAATAACCCAAGAATTTTAATAATATTCAATACGTAACAATTTTTTTTTACCGGAAATTTACAAATTTGTATTAAAAAAGTAAGTACTCTTTATGTTTAAATTTTATATAAAAGAAATAAAATAGGTCGCTTTATGGCGTTCTCTTGACTAAGGCACCTGTAATTGTTAATTCCATAGCAGAAATTCGTCAAGATGAAATGTCAGAAATTGAAGATGAGATTTTGAATGTTCAAAATGACATCGTATTAAAATCGTATGGACTAAATGAAAATATTTAGAATCTAGCTGACCATAAAAAGTGCCCTCTTTTGAAAAAAGGAGCTTACAAAATTAAATCCTGTTTTGGTTCCACATATTTGTGCAAATCTTTATTTTCCATCATGAACACCTGATTTTTCGTATTTAGAAAGTAATTCGATTATAGCTGACGACACCTGACTAGATATCGAATATTTAATTAAACGTTTTTAATTCGTATTTTTTGTACTTCTAATTTTTACGGTTCGATTTATATTGGAACGGAAATTGACAACACCCTGACTTTTCGTATTCGTAAAATAATTCATATGCTTCGATTTCAGTTGACAGTACCTGAATTTTCGTATTTGGATAGTAATTCGATTGTAGTTGACAACACCTGACTAGATATCGTATATTTAATTCGACGTTTTTAATTCGTATTTTTCATACTTCTAATTTTTACGGTTCGATTTATATTGAAATGGAGATTGACAACACCTGATTTTCGTATTTGGAAAATAATGTATAATACTTATATGCTTCGATTTCAGTTGAAAGCACCTGGCTAGATATCGAATATCGAATATTTAATTAAACATTAGTTATTTCTAATGTTTACAATCCTAATTATATTGGAAAAATTATTTTAACATATTAATTTTATTGTATATTCTACATGTTTACTAATTATTTCGAAAAACGCATAATTTTAATTTGTTAGTATTATGTCCGGTAGCGTTTAGTCCAGGTGGCGTTTTGTCCAGGTGGCGTTTTGTCCATTGCGCGTTTTGTCCATTGCGCGTTTTGTCCATTGCGCGTTTTGTCCAGGGCGCGTTTTGTCTAGGGCGCGTTTTGTCTAGGGCGCGTTATGTCCAGGGCGTCTTTTTGTCGGTCCCCTTTTATGGTTGCGCCATATGTTCGGGCGTCTTCCGTCGCGGAACCGAATTAGATCCTTTGCCAATGTGCATTAAGGACTACTTTGAAATTTCACATTTTCGACTATATTCAACGGGTAAATATATTGACGTGTAGATCCTTTGTCATTGTGCATAAAGACTGTTTTGGCTCTTGAAATTGTAAAAAGAAATTATGCGCTGCGCATGCGCACAGATCGGGTCGGGTTCGGGTTCGGGTCGGTTGGCCCAAAGGGCCAACCCACTAGCGTAAAGGACTGGCGCAGCCAGTCCGCATACGCTAGTATCTATCTATCTATACTATTATAAAACTGAAATTCCCCTTGTCTGTCTGTCTGTCTGTCCGCCTGTCCGTCTGTCCGCCTGTCCGCCTGTCCGTCTGTCTGTCCGTCTGTCCGTCTGTCTGTCTGTCTGTCTCTCTGTCTGTCTGTCTGTCTGTCTGAGTCGCTTTTTTGGAGGCCATACTTTGTACATTATACAAAATGTGACGAAACATCCTAGGACGTTGAAACTTTCTCAAATATCTTAAAAAATATTCCTGTAGCGACGCGTGTACTTTTCAAGCTCGAAAAATGCCGAATAAAATTACGCAAAAAATTAATTAATCTCAAATTATTAGGCGCCCCTTTTGATTTTTTTCGACTATTTTTCAGTGTCGGGGGTTATTTTAGAGGCGGTTTATCTTGCTATAGATCTCTGTGTGACGATCTATTTCAAATTTCGTACGGGAGTGCAGTATTTATTGAAATATATCAAATCGAATGCGTAAAGATTCGAAACTTAAGCTAAAGTACCCGCCGCCATTTTGAATTTCCCAACGAATCGCTGTTATGTAAAATCTGTCAAATAAAACATTCAAGTATTTCAATTGTATGCCTAAACGGTATTTATTGACATATCAATAAGTCCTAGATTCGATCGCGCAAATATAACCGATATGGCCGATACATTCAGGTGTTTCAATATGCTAAAACGGTATCTATTGTACATATTAATAAGTCATAAAATCTTTATCAATAATTTTTGAACATTAATTTATCGCGTCAATTTATCGATTTAACGAATCTTACGAATGTCAAACTTTTTAGTTGATTTTTTTTTATTTATTTCTTTTTCAATTTTTTCGAAATACGAACTTTAATATTGATTTCTTTTAGATTTCGTTTCAATAAATGATAATAAAATAATAAATGTTTTCAAAATACGTTTTTTTCGATAAATAACTTTTTTTAGATTTTAAATAGATATTTTATTCGGAATGGTATCACTCTCACTTCTCTATCATGACTCTAAGTCACTTTAAATCCGATTAGTAGTTATAAAAGTTCAATATTAGTGGATTTGGGTGTGTAGCCAGGGGTAGGGAGGGTGGGCCCAAAGGGCCAATCCACTAGCGTTGAGGACTGGCACAGCCAGTCCGAATACGCTAGTATAAATATATAAACATATACTCGTATTTACATAACTGTAAACATACATCTTATAAATTGCATTGTTATAAAATAAAATTTAATCATTATTTTGGCATGCTTTCGCATCGAAAATTTTACATCGTATTCTATATCATCATCATTAGCAGCCTATAAGTTATCCACTGCAGGACAAGGCCTTACCAGACAAATAGGCTAAGAGCCCAAGTCGTATTTCGGTGAGGGACATGTACCATAAGAACCAGTCCGCCCATGCCAGCGAAGGAGGTTCTCAGACCAACGATACGCGTGTCTATGTGCTAGACTCTGTGGTCGCTGTCTTCTGGGCGGATCGCAATGACCACCAGCGGGACAGACGAGTTAGAGACTAAGCAGACTGCGCCCTCGCTGCCCACTTTGCGATCGTAATGATCACCAGTTTGATAGACGAGGCGAGACCGTTGGTCCTACATGGTTCGGACCTCGGTAGAACACACGTCATTGGTCTTTACCATTACCAAAGAGTTTTTTTTTTGTTAATTAATTAAATGGTCATGCAAGTTATTCTTTTTGGTTTTTTCATGCCTTCATCTCGTTAGGTGTATCTCTGTATCTTGTTCGGAAGTGAGTTAGTTATTGTTAGTTGATTAATATTTATGTCTCAGTTGTTTCAATTTAGACTAATTACAAGAGCATGCGGTTAATTTTTAATTAGTATGACATAGGGCATGACATTAACCAAATATGTTAATAGATATTAGTTAATTTAAAATAAGTGAGGATATCTATGATTTTAGTCGGATTCCCCGTTGGTCCATTATTTATGGGTTATGTGTTAGGTGTTACTACAATAGAATCATGGTAGCGTAATTACTCTAGTCCTATGATGGTTAGTATTATATTGTATAATTGTTAGGGATTATAAAATAATTGAGTTAGTATGCAATATACTATTCTGCTATGGGATATAGTAGTGATAAAAGGGCTTATAAATAAAATAATATTGGTGACACTTTTACAGGATAAGGGTCACATTAAAGTATTATTTTGAATTGGGCACCTACACAAGTTCACCTGAAAGATACGATTATAGTAAACTGGCGAATGGTTGATCGTGAATTAAAGAAAAGGCGGTCGCTATTTTTTCGTAACGCCAGCATCGTCGTGTATATTACGTATAACAATTTAATGATTAATTATTACTATTATTATTATTATTATTATTATTATTATTATTATTATTATTATTATTATTATTATTATTATTATTATTATTATTAACGAAATGATCATGCAAGTTATTTATTGTTAGTCAGTTAATATTCATCACCAAAGAAAAGCTTTTAAGTTTGCTAAATGAACATATGTATGTTATGGTACAATCGCAATTTTATGAGTCCGGGAGTGTATTTCTCGTAAAACCATTCCACATTCGTTTGTTTTGTGCAACCATTGTCAATATCTCTCCCAATTATTATACATAATAATTTACGAATTTTGTTCCAATTCGAAGAAAATTTTTTTTTTTATTATTTTCGAATTATTAAAAATCAATTTTTTTTTTTTCAAGTATGTACATTCTAATCAAAATATATGTATTTTATCGTTAAATTAAAAGAAAAAAATGCAAATCGACGACGTTCGTGAATGTCCCGTGTTTTGGCCAAAGTGGCCCTCGCAAACCGAAATTCTGGACAAGCCTGATCTAGCGCATCTTGGTGCGCGGGAATTTGATGCGCCGACGCGACGGCCGCCGGCCACCGCGCCGGCCGCCTTTCGTGCAAGCGCCGGTGTTGCGCGCGGGTGGCTGTCGGGGAGAAACTAGTAAAATTCAGAGATGTACGGAGCGCCCTTCGACTAAAACGGACTATTTTATAAAATGACGAAAAACAAAAAATTGATTTTAAATGTGTTCTCTCAATCTATTTATTTAATGGATAGATTAATAAATATGCGTGTGGCTTACGAGCGAATAGATGTACGTTTAATAAAAATCGACAACGAAATAAAGATGAAGTAATTAATACTAATTTGAATTTCAATTTGACAGAAAATTATAAAAATTGGAAAAATATTGAATGGTTACCGCCCTTCGGAGGCTGAAGTGATCCAGGACACTAACAATAAGATACACATTATTCACCCGCGAAACGAGATATATGCACTACGATTAATAACGCGTCGAATAAATCCCGTGAACAGGATTATAGCAGATCACAGTAAATTTGATATTATTAAGAAGCATCGCGTTGAGGCACGTGTGTTCATGAAATCACATTTCCAAGTAAAAACGGACGCGTATAAACGAAGGGAAAACCGGGCGGATGCAAAAAAAAAAAAGGGGGTTTTTTTAGTGTTTCTAGGAAATATTATTAGCACTCGCACAGATGTTATCAACATAAAATAGACGCACGCGGTCGGTTAAATCGCGGTCGCGATTAATTGAAGGAGAGCTACAATTAAAACTGGTGATAGAAGGTTAAGGTTGATGAAAGGAGGGCCGGAACTGATTGAGAACGGGAGACAATAACAACGGTGTTGCCACGGTGGCTGTCGGGGAGAAAACTCGTATTCTATATAATCGGTGATAAATAAAAAATGATACTTTAATTTACAAATTTTTATTAAAAAAATCGAATAAATGTACAATCATTATCCACAAGATACATATGTTGAAAATATGTATCAAACGTTATACAATTACGGTTTGCATCTCAAATTGGACCTCTTGAATGGAAGTGTTGGCCTAGTTGGGCCAATTGGAAAATATTTTCTGCAAAATGCAGGGCGTCGATGAGGTGGTAAATTAAGACAGATTTTCTTCGTCGTTTCTTCACTGATAGTTTTTCCTCCGTTATTTATATTTTTTCCATCTCCGTTGGAAATATCAGCACCAGTGTACCGGCCCGAAAAGAGAATTTCTCCTGTTGCTAGTTTGACGAAGAACAAGAATGGTCTGTCGCAAACGACATTTTTTGGTAAAACCCTAATTCCAGATACGATCACTATAAAAAGTAAATTTATATTTTATTCCATTTACAATTAGTTGTAAGTAATCGACAATTGAAATAAAGTAAAATAGAAATTTAAGAATCAACTTGTGTATATGTACACAATTTTTGGAAAAATGCTGTATTTTTTTTTTTTTCAAGAATATAAATTTTCGATTGAATTTGATGACTTTTTACCTGTGGCCGCACCTGCTTCAGTTCCTTTTTCGTGTACCTCAATAAAAGCTTTTTGTATAGCAGTTGTGACATACAAATTATCTTCTGTATTCAACAAACCCTTCAAATCTGCTTTACTTTGATCAAATATCAAATTAATATTTAACTATAAACATAAAAAAAATATATATATATACTAGCGTATTCGGACTGGCTATTCCAGTCCTTTACGCTAGGGGATAGGCCCTTCGGGCCTACCGACTCGGCCCTACGGACCTCACGCTTTGGGCCCTTCGGGCCCAACACCCCCTGGCCATTGGCTACACAACCACACCCATTAATATTGAGTTGTAGAAATAAATTAAATTGAATTTTAAAAAAATTATTTATCGAAAAAAAAGTATTTTGAAAACATTTATTATTTTATTATAATTTATTGAAATGAAATCTAAAAAAAAGAAATCGATATTTGACTTCGTATTGCGAAAATATAGAAATTAAAAAAAAATCATTAAAACTTTTTAGAAAAAGTTTGAGGATCACACGATTTTGTATTATTTTGTAACGTAATTTTTTTTATTTTACGGATCGTCGCGATCGCCGAATGTATGGCTTATTAAATATGCCAATAGATACCTATTTCCCTCAACACGGTCATTACGTCGATATGTATCGCTAATCTATGACTTATTAATATGTCAATAGATATCTTTTTCCCTCAACTCGCCCACCACAAAATAGATCGCACTCCCGTCCGAAATAAGAAATAGATCGTCGCTTAGGGATCTATAGCAAGATATTCCGCCACTAAAATAACCCCCGACAGTGAAAAAATGTCGAAAAAAATCAAAAGGGGCGCCTACTAATTTCCGAAAAATTTTCAATTAATTCATTTTTTGTGTAATTTTATTCGGAATTTTTCGAGCTTGAAAACTACGCGCATCGCTACAGGAATATTTTTTACGGTATTTGGTAGAGTTTGGGAACGATCGGAGCCCTAGTTACAATTCGTTTGTGTATCCTAGTTTCTTTAAATTGGTTAGATATTTACATATTTGATATATCAATCGAAAGGGCTTTAAACAGAGATGTTTTTAATAATGTTTGAAATCTTTGAGCTTTGTTTTTTTTTAAACAAGAAATTTCAAAAAACACTAGTTTCTCTTTACTTCAACAATTTTTTAAAACTAATCATGTATCTATACTATTATAAAACTAAAAGTCTAAATAAATAATTATTTTAAATTTTAAATGGATATTTATTTCTACAACTCAATATTAGTGAATTTGGGTGTGTAGCCAGGGGCAGGGGGGGTGGGCCCGAAGGGCTCACAACGCGAGGCCCGTAGGGCCGAGTCGGTTGGCCCGAAGGGCCAACCCACTAGCGTAAAGGACTGGCACAGCCAGTCCGCATACGCTAGTATACAATAAACAAACGAAAAAATAAAATTTTTCTACCCTGTTACCTTTCATTTGAAAATTATTAGTGGCCAAATGCGAGATTTTTTGTTTTCTTTCAAAAATCAAAAAAATAATAATAACTCGAAAACTATAATACTTTGGACTAAGGTATGTTTACTTTAAAATATTCCAAATTACATGATTTATCTCCCCTTAAAGACTTTGCACAGGTCCACCTAACACTTATATATATATACATATATATATGTATGTATATATATATATATATATACATATATATATATGTATATATATATGTATATATGTATTATATCGTATGTAAGTATATTGATTTTTCTCACAAAAAAAAATTATGATTTTCTTAATACATACCTTTGGTAAAATTGTTTTTAAATTAATATCAGTTTCTATTTTGAACTTGGGCATAGTCAAATTCATTCTTGTTTCGCCGATTTTATCAAAGACATCTGTTGTCATATTTAAAGTTGTGACAATTTTTTCAACTTCTGCTAATCCATCAATTTTGTCAGGCAGAATAATAACCATTGATGCTTGTTTTCCCTCGTAAGGTAATTCAATAACCTTTTAAAAAAGAAAACCTTTCATTTTGGCGAATATCAATAATAAAACATTCGAATTAAATTTTTTCTAAATTTTGTTACAGTAGCTTTCCAGTCATTTTCCTTCAAGATACCGAAAGTACTAGTTCTCTGCATCATATCAACTTGAACTTTCTTGTTCAAATTTACATTGAAATTTTCTTTACGTGTATTTTTTGAGTCGAACGGATTTTCCCACAATGCCTAGAATCAAATATTTTTTAATCGGATTTAAATAAAGCTATACCATTATCTATCGATTTAATTAATTTATTTATTTTCATAAACAAATTAAATGATCAATTCCGTAAAAAATTAACCAAATAAAAAACCTAAATACCTTGTAGTAGACTGCATTTATAAGAACAAGTCTAGTGAGGGTAGTAATGTCCTCAGACTTGAGTGCATCTTTAATTTTCTGTTCAGTTTTATTTTCAATCTGAAATATAGGAATATACGTAAACGTGTGGTATCGTAAAATATATGTTAGTGTGTGAAGACTTATTCATTCTAAATACCCATTGGTTGATTGTCGTTACAGCTGGACTTGTTTCCCTAAAATTAATCTTTTCTACTTCTGAAAGGAAAACATCAACAGCCTTTTGCTGAAAACTCGGTTCTAAATCAATGCCTTGAAAATCATGGACATATGCTTTGTTTGCTATATTTAACGTTATTCCTTGGATATTTTTCATTTTCGTCAAAGCCGTTTGGAAGGAAGATTCAATCTAATATTTTAAGGTTTTTTTGGTTAAATGTATTATTAGAATATAATATAAAATATTAGAATTCGAAATATTACATCTGCTTGACTCGGAAAACCCAATGCTGTTATCAATTCGTTCTGAGTCGTACCTCGAGCACCTGCTGAAAGAAACGCTAGGCAAGTACTAGCTGAAAATCCTGAAACAACTGTATTACTTCCAGGTTTCGAATCTCCGAATGCCTGAAAATCATATTATGTGAACCTAAACACACATAAAATACCCACAACACACATATGAACCCAATGCTATATATTTGTGCGATCCATTCATTATTATGAATTTAACAGCTGCAGACAGAGTCGTACCAATGTTTTTGATAGATACAAAAATAAATACAATTTTGAAAAATTCAGATCATTTATGTATATCATTCCTTGACAAATACTCACAGCTTTTCAATAGCACTACATATATTATGTTATACAGGGTCTTCCCCGGGACTTTTATAACTTCTAATCGGATTTAAAGTGACTTAGAGTCATGATAGAGAATTGAGAATGATACCATTCCGAATAAAATCGGCTACAATTTATTTTTCATTTTTACCCCCCCCCTCAAATTTTACCTCTCCCCCCTCTAAAAAAAAAAAATTAAAAAAAATTGTAGCCGATTTTATTCGGAATGGTATCACTCTCACTTCTCTATCATGACTCTAAGTCACTTTAAATCCGATTAGAAGTTATAAAAGTCCCGGGGAAGACCCTGTATATTGATGAAGACCGAAATTGCTTAACTTCAGTGATCGGTGAAAATTAATATAATTAACATGGATAATTGTAAAATGGAAATAATATTTATTACAAGAATAAAAAATTACCTTGTAGAATTTATTTGTGAATCCATTTAATACAACTGCAAAATCATCAGATTGTGCATTCGCATAAATAAACATTAACGCGAAAGCCAATGCTGAAATTTTTTCAGACAATTAATCATTGTTTCATATTTGGTGAATGTATCAATCAGTATTGTAATATTAAAATAAATTTATACCTTTTGTAAAAAACATTTCGATGTGAACGCGATTCACTTGTGAGAACTTGACCAACTGAAAACACATTTATTCTGCTTTCTTGTTATATACATGTTATGTATGTTATGTCTTGTTATGTATTATATGAGTTGTTGAAATGGTTGATAGCAAATATTTATTTATAAGTCTCGTTCATAAATCATGAACGAGAAAAATAATTGAATTAACATTTGAATACTTTCATGAAATTTTATATCATCACTTACTTTTGCTAATTTTGTGAAATAATAAATAACAACCTACCAAAATCAAAGCGATTTTATTGCTGTAAATATGATATAACGTATGCACTTTTGGTATACGCGAAATCGAGACAAAATAAAAAATTTTGTAAAATTAACATACGTTGTTTTTTCAATCAATTTGGTATGCTTTTTTCACTGGTATATAAATTTATAAATTTGATTGGTATATAAATTTTAAAAATCAGAAGAAGTGACAGAGAAAGAAATGCAAATCATGGATTGGAAAAAAAAATATTTCGATCATAATATATATATATATGTATATACACCCGTGTGCACTGAAATATTGACACCCTCTATACGCGGTTTTATAGTTCCGTTTAGACTATAAGGTTTTAAGTTATATTTTTGTGTCATACAAATTTCCCTTTAATTAGCATTTGAAAAAATTCAAATTTAATAGAAACATTTCAGTCAAATAAAAAAAAATAAAAAAACACATCGAATTACTGTACTGCGACATTGAGTCCCATGTTGGTAATTTTCGAATATTTCAATGTAATTGATGTTTTATGATTATTTTTTAATTTTTTTCAGATTTTTATTATATTTTAGATAGGATTTAATAAATAAAACAACTAAAATAAAATTTTAATATTTAGTAAAATGACCTTTATTCAAGCTTTTTATTAGCTTGTTTTTAATAACTTCAATAATTCTTTTTGGTAAGCTTTGATACAAATTATTTATTAAACTTAGATTAATATTGTTCCACACATCTTCAATTTGCTCTTTTAACTCTTTTATGTTCCTTGCCTCCTTGTGTTGTAGCCTTCTTTTCATAATCACCTAGATATGTTCTATGATATTTAAGTCCGGACTGTTGCCGGGCCAGCTTAATGAGGAAATTCCTAGGTAAATTTTATAATTATTGATCTGCAATGAAAATACAGTGTCAGAAGTTGTTTTATAAAAGAAAAAAAACAGGAAAGAAAAAGCGGAAATCTTACAATTTTAGCTTGGTGACACGGCGCCGAATCGTCCTGGAAAATCGGATTTGGTACATGCTCTGTTAGTTCTTCAATTGTCGGTACAACATGATTTTTAATTATTGATTTGTACTTTTTCGAATCAACTGTACCATCAAGACCAACTGTACCATAAGGGCCCCAATCCGTATGAAGTGATGCAACCCCATACCATGACTGATGGAGAGAACTTGACGTTTGGACTGACGCAAACGACATGCAGTCTCTCCCCTTCCTTTCGACGGACATTTCTAGCTCCGTCGCCGTTCAATAAATTGAATTTGCTCTCGTCTGAAAAAATCACTGTTTTCCAATCATCTACAGTCCAATTTTTATGTTCTTTCGCCAACTGTAATCTTTTTATCTTCATTTTCAACGTGAGAAATGGTTTTTTTGCGGAGTGCCGCGAGACGAATCCCTTTTCTAACAGCCTTCTCCTCACTGTAGATGATGAAATATGCACGTTGTAAGACGCAGAAAGTTTATTCCTAATTTCTTCAGATGTTTTAAAACGATCTGATTGAATGATTTTTATGATTTTTCGGTTTTCTCGAGCTGGTGTCGAACGGTTGGGTCCTTTTTTCTTTGACCACTGTATTAAACCTGTTGCGCGGTATTTTTGTAAAAAAAAATAAAACAGCTTGATAAGAGAATCCTATTTTTCTCGAAATTTCCCTCAGGGAGTTTTTTTTCTTCCGCTAGCACTACTATTTTCACCTTGTCCTCGGTGGACATTTGTTTGCCGCGCGCCATATCGAAGACGTTTACACCTTTGCAGGCGGTAAACCACTGAACTGAATACTGAAGGGAGCCGATCGTTGACATGTGTAATCAGACTAAAAATAACTTGCAACCAAAACAATAAGCAATAAAATCGGCGCATGCATTTCGGAGAAAAATCGGTTTGTGTGCGGCAGTTGGAGGTGTCAATATTTCAGTGCACACGGGTGTATGTATATATATATATATATATATATATATATATACACTGGGTTCTCTTTTTATGCGGTAGATGCGTTCCATTCCGCATAAAAAAAAGATATGATTTTACATAGAAAAAGTAAAACTGCAATATAAAATATACCTAAAATCGCATTAAAAAAATGAATTTCTATTAACAATGTACTCTTAGTTAAGTTATTACATTTTACATACATTTGTACGTTCATATAGTCCATAAAAAAAATATTAAAAAAAAAATATTGTATTTAAAAAAAACCGCATAACTCTGAATTCGCATAAAAAAAGTCGCATAAAAAGAGAACCTATGTATATTATATGTTACAGTTAAAGTGTATTTGCCAGTTAAAATATATTTTGACTAGTTAAAATATATTTTATCTAACCTACGTAGTTATTTCATCTGACACAATGGAAATATAATTTAACTGGTCAGGATCAGATAAAGTGTATTACATATAGCTAACGAATTGTAAGCCAGTGTTTCCAACGCCACTTGCAAACCGTTTCGAATGACAGCCGCACATGTTTACTTCGGTTTCTATCATTTATATCACCCTCTCTTCAAGAAACTAATTATCATAGTTAAAGGAAAGGCACAGAAATTTCGTTTGTCCACTAATAAGGGTCACTGAACGTCACTTGTATAGGCTCAAAACTAACGTTTTTGTGATGAATGCATTGTTGCACGCAGAAAAGCATGGAACGTTGTATGCTTGGTATAACTAGGAAAGACAGGAAAAGGAATTCGTGGGTTAGAAATATTACAAAGGTAACAGATATTATCGAAAAGTTATGAAACTTAGAAAAAAAAGACGAATGGATCACAGATAGACGAAAGAATTACTAGAATGGTATCCTAGAGGTTGTACAAGAAAAGAGGGAGACCAAAAGGCAGATGGATGGACGAAATACGGAGAATGTGCGGAGTAAACTGGATAAACGTTGCTCAAGACAGGGAAAAATGGAAAACCTTAAGGGGACCATTTATCCAGAAATGGATAAGTGGCGGTTCTTGAAATAATTGGAAGATGATGATTGTATGTTAAAATTTCTGAATATATTGTAAAAGAAGACAATACGAAATTCACTCCCTATCCCCCAAGATGTGTGCTAAGATATAATTTCTGAAAGAATGTACTATATTATTGATGTATGAACAATGCTACTGTAGCAAAACCCCTGACCAACTCTTACTAATTTAATAAACCATGTATGTCTGGGTTGGTGACACAGTATCACGTTAGACACCTAACTGAATATCGTTGACACGATCCAACAACGCATGTTCTCTTATGAACTTTATATGGTAATTACCTCGTAGTAGTACTTAGGATATGAGCTCAATCAAACTACCGGTTATTAGATTCCCTCTCTACTAAGTCCTAGTATCCTTATTTACTTATAACCTCTTCATACATATTCAAATTCCACAATAGGAAAATATATATCGTATAACAGAATCATTTAATTAGAACGTTTTTGAACCTCAAGAAATTCCTATTAGAATCCATCGCCCTACTATAAATAATTAATTCTTCTTAATTTTACTACAAAATAAGGGATAATACTAGTCTCAAACTAACATGCTTGCTATCTAATTAACTAACTAACTTGTAAATCTGTTCATAATCATAGTTAACTACGACATAATTTAAATAACTATCTAATTTCAACTAACATACATTACAACTGTCATTCAATGATTAAATAACAAGTAGCGTACGATCAAAGTAAAATATTTAGAATGAAATAGTTAAATTATAACTTATTCTATCTTATTACTAACTATTTACTAACTCTACTAACCGTCTAATATCAACTAACTCTTTTACGAACAGAACGCAGTAATGCATTTGGTGGGGTGTTTGCAAGACTAAACTTTGTCGTACAATTAGAATACACTGCATGTCCACCTAGTTAAAATCTTTCTTTGGTAATGGCGAAGACCGATGACGTGTGTTTACGGAGGTCGAAGCCAAGTAGGGACCAACGGTCTTGCCTCGTTTGACAAACTGGTGGTCATTGCGATCGCAAAGTGGTCAGCGAGGACGCAGTCTGCTCAGTCTTTACCTCGTCTGCCCCACTTGGGTGATCATTGCGATTTGCTTAGTGGAGAGTCAGCGACCACAAAGACTAGCACATAGGCTTGCGTACCGTGGGTCTGAGAACCTCTTCCGTTGGCATGGGCGGATTGGATCTTATGGTACATGTCCCTTATCGCTACGAGGTTGGCTCTCGGATAAGGTATATAGCCTAGACCCCCAATATTTGATGGGGAGACCTTGTCCTGCAGTGGGCACTAAACCGGTCGACAATGATGATGATTCAGGTATAGAAGTAAAATATACACGTTATTTAATACAAATACTCATTTGAAAAATCTGAACTGTCAAAACTCATTTGTCAAGTTGAAAATACACTTTACTAGGGAGCACCAGTTAAATTGTATTTTCGTCTGTTGAAATATATCTGAACTAGATAATGTGTATTCAAATACAAATTATCTAAAACGTCAGACAAAATATATTTTAACTAAAGATACACTTTGACTGTAACATATATATATATATATATATATATATATATATATATATATATATATATATATATATATATATATATAATATATATATATATATATATATATATATATATACTTGTAATACTTTAATAAAATCAAGATTTGAATTTTGTAAAAGACTAATTGAAAATAATTTATTCAGAAAAATTAATGTATCTTATTTCAGCTGAAAGCATATTAAATATACGCCGTAAAAATAAAAATCAAACAAACTTAGCATTTAGTGCAGGTGTGTTTAATCAAATAAATCAATTAGTATTTGCATATATTTCATCAACGATATGTACGTGGAGAGCTCAAAAATTTTGTCTTTCAGTTTTGTTTTTGTACCCTAGGTTTAAAAATCGGATAGATATCTGCATGTTTGATACATAAATCGAAAGAGCTTTAAACAAAGATATTTTTAAAAATATTTGCAAAAAATGATGATAATGATACTATTGTAGTGGAAATCGCTTAACGTGGAAAATTGGTTAACAAGAAATAGTACTTTATTTTAAAAATACTGTGTACGTGTACGTATACTACAACGTCTAATGTGAAACTCTTTCAGTTTCGTATTAAACGTTTTTCACTTTAATTTTAAAATTTCGAAAACATGTGCGCTTGGGTCATGTGCGCTTAGATCCTGTCACCTTATAAATTGTGTGAATCATTATTACAGGAATATAATAAATCCTCATTGTGTATAAATGTTGTCAACGTCACAGGAATATTGTGATCAAATGAACTTATAAATATGAAAAAATAAAGACAAAAACTACTGAAAATATACTTTTTCAACATACCTATTACTCATTCAATTAAAATTATATTTTAAAAAAGTTCTATTCTGTAAGGAAATTTGTGAAAAAATAAGTTAGGAAATTCAGTTTATGTATAATACTTTATTAAATAATTATTTGAATAAAATATTCAATACAAATTTAAAATAAAAGGTAAAACCTTATTTAATGTCGTTTTTCACAAGGGCGATTTTTGAACAGTTCCCTTCTGGCCATCATCGAGGAAAGACGTATATAAACTTTTTCTATATTTAGTACACTATTCAAAGATCACTGTGTTGAAAAAAAAAATTTTTTTCTCAAGCTTAACGGTAATGTTTGAGACTTGCCCGTCGGAGCAACATTTACGGAGCTGCATGCTGATGCAGTTCCACATGAAAAAAAAAGCGAGCGAAGCAACGAAAAATATTTGTGCCATTTATGGTGACATATTGGATGTCAGAAAATGTCAACGATGGTTCAAAAAATTCAAATCCGGAAATATTGATATGAAAGATGAACCTGGAAGAGGGTGGAATAATCGAGTAGACAAAGTGGCCCTGAAAACTCAAATTGAAATGAACCCGATCATGACTATCAGCGAATTATCAAAAAAGATCGGTTCTTCCTGGTCCAGTACCCAAAGAAGTCTGAAACAAATCGGAAAAGTTCAAAGACAGGGTGTTTGGGTTCCGCACGCTCTTTCTGACTTTAACAAAATAAACCGCGACAGAATTTGCAAAAGTTGTTCAAAGATGAGCTGAATCAGCCATTTCTCAAAGATTTGATTACCGGAGATGAAAAATGGGTTCTCTACTCTTAATGTTAAAAGAAAAAAAACAGTGGTTGACCCCTGGAATCAGCCTGGATCCAGCCGTTCCAACTCCGAATCCCGGACTACACAAAACATTTGCTGTGCGTTTGGTGGGATGCGAAAGGCGTCGTTTATTTTGAGTTATTGAAACCAGGCGAAACGGTCACAGCCGAGCGGTATTGTGAGCAACTCGATCGTTTAAAGGTTGCATTACGAGAAAAGTGGCCGAATTTGAGACGAAACAAAAAAATCATCCTACAACACGATAACACCAGACCCCATGTTGCGGAAAGGACCCAAAAAAAACTTGATGACCTAGGTTGGGATACATTATGGCATCCTGCATACTCACCAGACTTGGTACCGTCGGATTACCATTTGTTCCGATCAATGGAACATTTTTTGCGAGATAAAAATTTCACTTCCATGAATGACATGAAATCGGCTCTTACTAATTTCTTCGATTCAAAACTGCGTCAATTTTATAAAAAAGGCATCATGGATTTGATCAATAGGTGGAAGAAGGTCATAGAAAATAGGGGTAATTATTTTGTACAATAGTCTTTGAATAAAAAAATTGATAAAATTTATTTTGGGTTTCATTAAAAAAAAACGACGTTAAATAAGGTTTTACCTTTATAACATATTTTATTTTTAATACTAATACATTTAAATAAAAACTGTGAATAGATGCATTTACATTTTTTTTTTCTTCTTTTTCGTGCTCCAGGACGCCCCCGGGACTGCTAGAGCATTGCTGCAGGTGACGTCTCCTTCGTATTGCGGCATTTCCATACTACCCTATTCTAGATAAATAGGAGTTCAGGACCGCGTCTTCATTGACCGCCGCTTGTTCGCCTTCTTCTATCCTCGGTCGCCTTCCTGCGGAGAACCGACTCTGCGAACCGGGACAGCCTGTCCACCCCCTCGGCGCCCTCCAACAGCATTCTTCTGATGGACTCCACGTCCGGGTTTCCCCCCAAGTGGCGCCGCTCCTCCGACCAGCCTGGGCATGAGAGTAAGGTGTGCTCCACACTATCACACACCTCTCCGCACTCATGACATACTGGGGTGGCCTTCTTGCCCATGCGGTGCAGGTACTCACCGAAGCACCCATGGCCAGTGAGAAGTTGGGTGAGATAGAAGCCCACCTCTCCTCCCCTCCGAGAAATCCAAGGCTCAATCCTCGGGATCAGCCTGCGGGTCCATCTCCCCCCAGGGACAAGCGTCCCATCGAACCTGCCATTTATGATGCAGCTCCAATCGACACTGTCTCTTTCTCAAGGCCATGTTCACACCGGGCTCCCCCCTGGCGCACTCGTGCAGCTCCCTGCTCTCCTCTGCCAATAGGTCAATGGGAGGCAAGCCCGCAATGACCAGGGCTGCGTCTGCCGACACCGTAGAGTACGCAGAGACCACCCTCAGCGCACCCCATCTCTGAGCCCTGGCTAAGCTCACCTTGTTCCACTCCCTACTCAAGCGGTCAGCCCAGATCGGAGCCCCGTAGAGAAGGATCGAGTGGACGACGCTGGCATAGAGCTTTCTTCTGGATTGCCTTGGTCCTCCCAAATTCGGCATGATTGGCGCCAAGGCAGCCACCGTGTTTGAGGCCCTTCCCGTTGCCCGCAGAATATGCTCCCTGAAGCTCAACCTGTCGTCAAGCTGAACTCCAAGGTAGCACAGAGATCTTCCATACGGAATATCGAATCCATCGATGGCAATCCTCGGAGACTCCAGAGACCACCTGCATTTACATACATCTTCATCATTGACAGAATTCTTTCGATTAATTTGCATTTTGAATTATTTTTTCTCCACAACTCGAGATAGAATTATCGGGCAATAAATTTTGGAATCCATTGAAGACTTCAACACCCAAAGGATCTATTTCATTTTTCACTGTAGTAATCACAGTATCTTCATTTTTTTCTAATTTTATCATAGATTCTTCCTTTTTTACCATTGTTATGTCATTTGGAAGATTTTGTTGTTGACTATCCATGATATTAGCTTTTTTATTATTATTCTAGAATTATGAAAAGAATTTATTAAAAAAAATCATTAATTACAACAAATATAAGAAAAAAATACTTGTGTTATAAAAGTCGTCAGTGAAGTAGTGTGAGTACGCATATGGGATGTAAGTGAACCAGCTGTACGATGAGAGCAATGACAAACACCACAAATATAAGGACGTTCGTTGGTATGAATGCGAGAATGAATCCTCAATGCACCCGATTGGCTGAAACATCGTCCACATTCCTAAAAATAACCAATTATAGCAAACAAAAAAATAAAACAAATTGAAATTCGTATTTCAAGCTATGTTTTTGTATTATTATTATACGTACTTTACATTTGTATGGTTTACGGCGTTCGTGTGTGTGTGAGTGTTTTTTCAAATCAGAAATAGCTGTGAACGAACGTATACAACAAGAACATTTAAACGATTTCGATGGAGTGCCATGCTTTCTGGTTACATGTGAACGAAGATGATCAGCACGTTTGAATGCTATGCCACATGTAGAACACACATGAGATCTATAAAGGGACAAAACCTAAATTAAAAATCTTTAGCGATGAATCCAAATATATTTCAAGGCGAAAAAATACCTATCTTCATCAGAATGTATTTTGATATGAGTTTCTAAAGCACTTGCTAATGAAAATGATTTAGCACAATAAGGACAGAAATACTGACATGTATGATTCTATAAAAATTAAATAAGTGAATTATTGAAATTTGGTATAATTCGGAACAATGAAATTTATTAAAATTTCACTAACTTTCATATGCTTATCTAGTTCTTGTCGAGTTTCAGCTTGAAATTTACAAATGTTACATGATAAAATACTATGCTCTTGATTTTGTAAATTGTCTAAATCATTACTGCTTAAATTCTCATGTTTACTGCTATGCAAGGCTTTAATATGTTTCGTTAAATAATTACGTGTTCGAAAAGTTTTTCCACAGACAGAACACATAAAAGGACGTTCATCTGAAATTAATTTTTATAGAATTAAATTTTGTTTATTTTTTTTGAACAAATAGTAAAACTACCATACTAGTATGAATCCTTTTTTTGTGAGCATTGAGTTCTCCACTGGAAACATATTTTTTATCGCATACTTGACAAGAAAAAGGGCGATCATCAGAATGCCGTTTTATGTGAAAAGCTAATCTTCAAAAATTAAAAGGAAATGCACTTTAATAAAAAATTATTACACATTAAAAAAATAGTAATTTTTACCTATCCTTAGTAGCAAAGGCTTGACCACATTCTTGACACAAATACGGCAAATCACCAGTATGAGTTCTTTCGTGATTTTTCAAATTGTGCAAATAATTGAAACCTGCCAAAATCGTGTAATTAGTTAAAAAAATTTAATTTCATAAAAATTGTATAAATCGCTGCATTTGATTCAATTAGTTAATTTAGTTGTTTAGTTGAAGTACAAAATTGAAAGCTGATCTCCTCAATTACTTCATAATATTTTCTATCGATAAAAAAATTTCAAATAAATAAAAAATAAAACCTTTGTGACAATGTTCACATTCAAAACGTTTTGTCAATTTATGGAGTGCCATATGTTGCCGTAAGTTTCGAGCGTGCTTGAATTCTTTATGACAAAAGTTGCATTCGTGTATACCATCAGAATGATTGACGTTAATATGAACTGTTAGCTCATGATCAGAAGCAAATGACCATGGACATCTTCCAAACTGAAAATATATAACAATTGATTTAAAAAAAATCAAAATAACTGTATTTTGATGCGTTATAATTAAAACTAACTTTGCAATGAAAAGGTTTATCAGGATCATGTGTAATCTCGTGCCGTTTCAAATAAGTTCTCGTTTTGAAACGCTTATTGCAAATACTGCATGCATATTTCAAATTGTCCATCTCTGTAGTAAAACGTCATGAACCATTTAATATATTTAATATATATTTCTAGATGCTAATATATCAACATGAAAAAAAGACTAACCATCTGAATTAAGTTCAGTTTTTGATTCCTTCATTTCTATTGAATGTTCTTGGATTAAATGTGACTGAAAGATAAATAGAAATTATACCAAGAAAATTATTTTTTAAATCTTTCAAATATATGTAATATAGTGAATGAACCTGTAAAGACTTTGAATCAGTAAAATTTTGATCACATGAACCACAAATTAAAACATGTATATCACTTTCAGATATTGTTTGAAATTTTTTATCTTTAATTTCCTTGAAAGAATTGTCAAGGGCAACTGAAATTAAATTATATTTTGAATAAAACTATTACCGAAAAATATATAAAAGCTACGGGAGTTTATACAGTTGCAGTCATTTTCAGGCAGTTCTGGTGTGCAAATTAAAGTATCCACTGAAGAATGATTGGTTAAATGTAATTTCAAGTTTTGAACATCTTTCCAACGTTTACCACAATATCCACATTGAAATCTTTTGAGATCACTGTGCATTTGTGTTATGTGAGGGTTAATATTTCTGAGATTGAACATTTGAAAAATTAAGTTGAATAATTATTTCAATACTAAAATGATGATGGATAATTAATCATTTTTCCAAACCTTTGATGGAGGAACGTCTTATTACAATATCTGCATGATAATTTAGGAGGTAATTGGGTTTTATCATGACTAAAATTGTGCTTTTCGAGTTCATCCCATGAAAGAAAATGAAGATCACATTTACGACAACCAAATGCACATACAGAAACAGATTTAGTTTTCTAAAATTATAAATAAGTAAGAGTTTTATGCAAATGTTCATATGAATCAACATTAATATTTATAATATGATTTATTCACTTTATTTGTAGAAGAAGAAATTCTGCCATCAATCATATTATTGTCTTTTTTTTCTTTATAATTGATAAAACTACTTTCTTTAGACAATTTTGCTTTATTAATAGAGTAATCTTTTTTTAAATTTTCTTCTAAGTTTGTAGAATGAACAATTTTTATATTTGTTATGTTACTATAATGTTCATCATTAATATCACCAGCTACAAAAAACTTCCCTTTAATTTATATATATGAGTACTAATTGAAAGTTAAATACTAAACCTATTAAAAAATCGTTCGAACGATTAATTTTAACTTTCAAAGTACCCTCTAACTCCATCTCAACTTCATATTTAATTTCGACTTCAGAATAAGTGTTTTGCAATATATGTCGTAAACGAGCATCGGCAGATTCACATTGAGACTTGAATGAAAAAAACTTTGGTAATAGGACTGCACAAGATTCGCACAACTTACTAGGAAGACCATCATCTTCTTTAACCTGTAAACAAATCAATTAATATACATATACATAAATTGACAAATATTGTTATGATTTCTGATATATACCATCACACTAGTACATGACATAATCATTTCGTGAAATGCAGGAAAATGACTATCGTTGCCAAACAATTCTTTCATAACGGGTTCTTCTCTTAAACAAGTCCGACAAACGTTTCCGAAACGACTCTTGTCGATCGTATCCATTATTTTAAAATTATATGACAATGATTAATTAATTACAATGATTACTGAGCCAGATAAAAATACCGTCAGTTTGACAATTCGAAAAATAATATTGAAATCAGCTGTCAAAGTGACTGACTACTATAATCTTTCACATTGCACGACCGTTTTTTTTTTTTTGTAATAAATATTGACGAATAATTTTTAAACTATGTAGGCGTTATTTGAGTGTAAAATTGTTTTTCAAATCTCATACGAAACCTAAAGTATTTTAACACATTTACAAAACACATCACTATAATAACGAAAAAACTGATTGACGTTTACTAGTGTACATAGTTTTAGGGATCTTTACATGCTTAAAATGTTTATTTTTATACTGTGCACGTACACCATGTCGATGCTAGCACACACCGACGCTGACGCACACCGATGCTAGCACATACCGACATTGGCACACAATCAGTGATTTTTTTTTTTTATTTGAACTCTGTTTTAATGATAATGATAAAATAAATGATCAAAAATCATAAAAATCAAAATCAAAAAATGATGAAACTAACGAAATCTTTGTTTCTAATTTCGATGACAGCGATAATTTTGACGGTAGTGATGATGAATACTCTTTTTCAAGCTTTTAATTACATTTGATAATGCTTTAAAATATGACATTGAAAATGGTGAAAGTTAACTATTATTAAACGAGTTATTGAAAATAAAAGAAGTAGACATTCATATTCTATCACGATGGTTAAATGATCCAATGGATGCTTTATAATTTATTTTAATCATAACCAACGATTTCGAAAATTTTCACGGATTGTGCGCCAGTGTCGTGTACGCTAGCGTCGTATTTGCAAGTGTCATTTACGCAAATGTCTGGTCACCCAGTCCTTCCAATGAAGATGAATCATTTTTAAGCCTGGAAACACTAAAAACTTTGAAGTCTGACAGTTGGAGCGTTAGTGCTTGCTTACCATTTTCAAAAATGGAAGGTTCGAAACAGCTTTTAAATGCGTGCCAAAAATTAGAAAACTCATTCCGAAATGTTAAAATCGGGGCCGTTTCATTATCACAGTCTGAAAATGCTAATGATAAATGGAAAATTTTGATAATGAAGAAACTCGACGAACTTAAATTGCTCAATTCGAAAGCTTTGCTTTTGAACGCTACTATTGAAAAAGGTGATATTCTTGAATCATTATAAATCGTTTTTCATTTTCTTTTTCACGTTTTGCTTTTTATTACTTTCTATGCTCTATTATAGTTGGGAAAATCGTTTATTTTTAATTTCAGATCAGATGACAGAAAATATTGAAATAAGCAGTGATATTACTAAACAACAGTTGAAAGACACGATGGATGTTCACAGTCGTTGGAATCATTGTATAAAAATGATTGCAATATCCAGAGCTATATATCTCACTTTTAAGAGTAATAACACCGAAAAGATTAAGTAATTGATTCAAGTTTCAATATTTATTTCATTTTAAATATGAATTAAATTTTTTTGTGATTTTCAGAAAATATAAAAATTTATTGGAAAATCTAGGGAACCTTGATCAAATTTTAAACAATTTGAATTGTTCAGAAATTACAAAAAGTGAAGAATTAAACGCTACCACAAAAGAATGGCAAAAAATCACTCGCGATTGGAGTGATAAAAAAAACCTCATCAAAGAAAATGAAGAAAAGACGAATGAGAATAATACCAATGAAATTAAAAGGTGAAAAAAGTAGAAATGACATTATGTATGTTTTAGAGTTATTTTAATAATTGAATGAATTATCTCTAGTTCAATAGATCGTCTTATAATGAAAATGGAGGTAATGAAAGCTATTCAAGGAAGATTATTAGCATCTAGTCTGCAATACGATTGGATTGAAGATCCGGCAAAATTGGATAAGTTTTTAATTGAATCTCGTAAACCACCTATGAAAGCTGCTGATTTTCTCTAATTTTTTTAATTATTTGTAAACATTTTCAAAGCAATTTTTTTGGCATATATAATTAAAATATATAACATAGTCAATAATATATTATTCTTCTAATTTAAAAAATCCTGAAGTATTAATTTAGTTCAAAGGTTGATAAAACAACATAAGATTGGTATGAAAATCTTTATTTTTTTTTTTTTTTACAGAATCATTCAATATACCATAATATGTGGGATCATATTCGTTAAATAATCATATAGGAAGCGGATGGGTTGCATCGAAATATTTAAAATTAGTGGATCCATTTTATTTCCACTGTATTAGTTTTCTGCAACAAAACAAATATCGATAATTAAACATTTAACATAAGCAAAATCACATAAACACATGCACTATTTACATTTTTCATTATTCGAAAATAAGAAATGTACCCATGTACCCATTTGTTATAAAACTTGAGTAATTTCAAATATTAATATAAAATACAATAACTTATAGCAAAATAGTTTACGTTGACGTTTAAGAAGTTGCCGGTACGTGAATAAGATCTGGTTCTATAGTCGGAACACTAATACCTGGGGCGGCAGGTGCAGCTTCTGTAGTTGCTTCTGCTGCTGCCGCTGTTGTTGTTTCTTCAGCTGCTGGTGTAGCTTCACTAGGTGTACTTTCAGTTGATGCTGCGGGTGCTTCGGTTGAAGCGTCTGCTGCTGGTGCTTCAGTTGAGGCATCAGGTTTTGCATCGCTAGCTTCATCTGCTTTTGGAGCTTCAGTTGTATCAGCGGCTTTTTCTACTGCAGCTTCTACTGCTGCTGCTGCATCCGTGACTGCTGCAGTTACAGCTGCTACTGAGCCTGTTGCTGCGTCAGCTACTGCAGCTGCGAGGGCTTCAGCTGGTTTTGCTGCATCAACTGCTGGTGCATCGTCAGGAATAGGGCTACATAATGTGAACTGTAAAATAGTTTTATTAAAAATTAATTGATTCACGAAAAAAAAAAATAAATATTAACTTGGAAAACCAATTATTTCGACTGAATCCAAGTATGTAAATATGGAATTGTCTCAACGTGATATATTATTAAAATTTTGAAAAGATAGATTCCCAAAGTATAAATTTTTCCGCCTATTAGTAAAATCCATTTTAAATCCCACAAATAAAGACAACTTTGCAAAATTTCATATAAGATGTTATTCGATAAATGATAAAGTTATTAACGCAAAACGGTTATGAAATATTTTTTAATTAGGTGGCTAGTGTTTGTTTTTGGAAAAATAAACATGTTGAAACAGATGTAATTTCATTTGAAATATCGTTCGATTAAATTTTATTTACTTATTGTGTACGCCAACTGTTATTTGTTCTGTTTCAATTGCTTATTAGTCCAATTTATTCGGAATATTTTACAAAATTTCGATATTTGAATAAATCGAAATTGTTGATTTACAAGTAAGAATTCAACTAAATTTGCCTACAATACATTAGTTATTATTTCTCCAATTACTAAAAGCATACAAACAAAATGTTACTACAAAAAATATTTTGTTATTTTGGACATGAATCTACTTTATTTACTAAAATATTAAAATATCAAATTCGGTATTATTGAACACAAATTATAAAAAAATATTAAAAGTATTAGTTTAGTATAGAAAATTCTCAAAATTTATTGCAAATCTTTTCTAGATTAATTATTATATTAAATTCTCTAATAATTATAGTTTTATTGAAAAAAAATGTAATTTATTTTTAACAAAACATTAATGTAAGTTATAAAATTTTATAAGTTAAAAATAACCAAATTTATTAGTTAGACTAAAGTTTCTTGGAAAAAATACATATTAAATTTAAAAGTATCAATAAATACCAACAAAAATTATTAAATAAAAAATATATATCCCACCTGGAGAACTGATGCCAAAGCAAATAAAAATATTAAAGATTTTGATCGAAACATTGTGGAACAGATCACAACGCTCTTTCAACTCGAGTGATCCCAATAAAACTAACGTTTGTCAAAAATGAATACATATTATATCTCATATATACGCGTGAATTGTTTGTTCATCTGCACCAATAATCAAGCGGCATTTATAATACCATTTAAATGTTGACCTGATGTAATCAAAATTTGCATAGATGGTGATGATAAGAATTTTAATTATATTATGAACTTCATTTACAGGACGTGTGCATCCTGCAAAAGCTCAATAATTTAGAAGATCTTGTTTAGTTTTCAAGTTACAGTATCTTTTATTGTAGTTTTATTTTTATTATTGAAGTTTGATAATAATTAAGAAATTTAGATATCACAATTACAATCGTTTGAAAAAAATTCCTTGAAATTTTTAAAGATGATAAATAATTAAGAAGGAAGATAAAGAATAGATATTCGGATATATGTATTAAGTAACTCATTCAAATAGTGTTTTAGAAAATTTTATAATTTTGAGAATTCATAAAAAGTATGATTTAGCCTATAGTTCCCTACCCATGAAATCCTTGAGTTTTTTAGGGGAGGAAGTCAAAACACAACTTTTTATATGTATGCAATACAAATATACTGTTGATTTTAATTTGAAGTATAATACATGTGTAAATTCAAGGCATTTAAAAAATGTATTCAGATATCACGGTTATGTAATATATCTTGACAAAATTCTCATAATAAAGTAAAATTTGTTATAATTTTTAAAATTTAGGAGGGGGGGGGGCAAAGACCCCTCCACCTCTGGCTAATGAACAAATTCGTTTATTTTAGATTTTGATTTTTAGATTTTTATAAAACAATATAGTTCTATCTCCCAAAGAGCTTTCACCGGTTTGTACAACATCTCTTGTAGACCAAAATTTAAATTCAAATAAACTATATATATAATATAATATATAGTTTTATTCGATTCAAGAATTTTGTTCCTACAAATGAAACTGTGTCATGCATTTGTATATTTTATTTCAGTATACTTTCTCATTTTTGTATATCATGAAAATGAATTTACCATGTAATTTAAATTTTGATGAATATCTACGGGTTGAACAAAAAAATTTGTACTGACGTACATGTTAATATTCACACGTACACTACCTTTTAATCATCTTTTTAACATAATGAAGTTCACTATGTATTCAAGTGTTACATTTTCAATTAACTGAAAGAAATATGCCTTTAATATACATTTTGATATGCTTATGTAATGAAGAAAATATGCATATATATTCAATATTATATATACGCCTTTATAAAAATCAAATAAACAATTTGCTGAAAAAAAACGAGAATTCATAATATGTATCAAAAATTTTCCTGTTAATATCAAACTATAGTATTAAAAAAATAAGTGTAAAAATTTCATTTTTCATATCATTCAACGTCAATACCAATTTTGATTTATTTTGTATTTTCGAAATTAATCTTTATTTTAAATAGACTGACAATGAAACAATAAACGTATGAAACAGTATTGCACAAAATCAAATACACGACTTGATACAATAAACAAAAAATATGACGTTTTTATTTTCAATATAAAATATTTTAACTAGAGATAAAAAAAAAATTGTATTCGTTATAAAAACAAACAATCCTATGCCTCAGAGCAAGCTAATAAAAAGCTTGAAAAAAAAAATAATTTCACTTATAGAAAAGAAAAAAAGGGTTCATGGTCTGTCAAATATACAAAACTAACAAATTCATCTTATACAGCTGACTCGACGTATTTTACTTAAAATAATTGCCACTGTTTTTTCGAAAAATATGAAGAAATTTTTCAGCATGGTAAACTTCATTTATTATTCAAAATGGCAATTCAAAAAGTATGATTGATGTCCGTAAGTTAATTAAAACAAAAATCTTGAAATTCAAAGATACCAGCTGCATCATTATAATTCCATGACTAATGAAGAAAAAACTGAAATTGTTCTTAAATAAACATTTACAATATGCATTTTGATTATGGAAAAAAAAATTATTATGATAAAGGTCTCGAACGCAATTTTATTTTCAATCTTTTTGCAAAATACATGCTTCATACTATATTATATATTATAATTCGATATTCACACAATTAAAAATGTATTTCTGAAGACTATAAATGAACTATCATTAACAAATTATTTCACAACCACAATTGAATCATGTTTTTTCTTAATACACTTATAATTTACACTTTGTTTTTCAAAATTTGCATTTTGCTTTCTGCATGATATATTATACTTGCCATTTGTTCAAATTTAAAAACAAAAATTGAACAATACTTCTCACAGTATTATTTTAGTGTTAATTTTACAGAACTTAATATTTTTACACATAATTCTCATTATCCAGTACTTAACATTATACTGAAGTGCAAGTTATTATAAATTTTAATATTTTACATAGAAAAATGGATTATATATTATATATAAATATACGTATCGATAAGATGATTTGTATAACAGATCAATAATCTATAAAAATATTTTGTTTTTACTACCTACACACTATAATTCACATAAAAATCAACAACCACACTGTTTGAGACATTTCTTTATTAAAAAAAAACATAAAATTACATGAGTTTCAGTTAGTTTACACAAGGCAAATAAATACCTTCGACATTTAATTTTTGGTACGAAATCCAGAAATCTATGAATTTAAATTTTGTATTTTAATTATAAGTAAATATATACAAACTATAAAAGATATTCACTACATATAAATGAAATTGAATCGGCACAAACTTTGTGACAATGACGAAATTATAGGTCCATAGCCTTGTGAATTGTCGTACAATTCAAACAAAGGAGCTGCTACAAGCTTGTAATTTTTTGGCACGGCAAATAATGCTTTATCTTGAAGTTGAACTAAGAATAATCGTTTATGTTCTTTAGGTTTTGTAATGTGCGGGGGAATGTATGGATATTGAGGCGGTTCAAAATTAGGTCTCCACCAATTTCCTATAATAACAAAAAAATAACAATTTATAATAGAAACAAAATATTTGGTCAGTATCTAAATATGTTTTGGATTAATATAATTTTATTAGGTGGTCAGTATACGAGTACCGACCGTATATATTTACCCGACTATATTTTTTTCAATATCACATATTTATTAACAAATTGTTAACTCAAAATAAGCTTTTATTAATACATAATATCATTTCAAATATATTTAGGTAATTATATATGACCAGAAGTGACAGAAAATATTTTTACGAATTTTTCTAATAAGAATAAAACTGTGGAAAAAATCCATCTTTCGTTTTCATCCAATATTTCTTGTTTCAGTTAACAAAATTCTATCATTTTTTTTATTATTTTCTATCAATAGAATAATATTTAATCCAAAAATACATTAGATGTTTATTTTGCTTTTAGTTTTCATAGAAATTATCATACCAATAGTATCTTCAATAACCCAATCTTGACGCACTCCATCTTGTCGACCTAAAGTTTCACTCAATAATCTCTTCAACCCTTCGATTTCGTCTTCGCCAGTATTCAACTCACCACCCGGCAACTTGAAAAACGTAGTACCCAATTGAAGCAAAAGCACATGAGGCAAACCGTGCTCGTGAACCTGAAAACAATAAAAAAAACACATACAATAATTTATACATACATCATATACACAGAGATCCGTTAATAAAACAAACCAGCAAAACGCCCTCAACGGATCGACGCATCCCGATCCGTTCAAACTCGTCGCGCATTCTCTGGAAACGAGCCGGAACAGACGGGTCTTTTTCGAACAAAGGCTCTTTTGTACCAAACGTATAATTTGTGAGAGGGTACAGATGAATTGAACGGTTCAGTTGCGAGTTGGGTGGTTGCGTCGACTGCGGTGTCTGTGGAGTGGTTTGTGGTTGCGTCCCTTGGGTCGAACTTTGCGGTGTGCTTCCGGATACTTTACGGGGCCATCCGCTGCCAGTTTTGTTAACACCAGGTGCTATAGTCGCCATTTTTCACTAAAATATAATCAAGTTGAAAAGATGTAAAATAATTGATCAATATAAATATTTTGTTGTAAAAATTGATGATGGGTTTGTATCAGTAATAATCGATAGAAATATTTTGTTCTAATAATTGATGAAGGGTTTGTATGAGTAATAATTGATATCCATTCCGGAAAAAAAGGGTTGAGATATCCGTTTGAGAATGCAATTGGTTAAGGTAACGACACTAGTGGGGGATTGTGTTCCTGTGGTTGACCATTTCTCGGAAAAACATAAAAATGAAGGTTTTTAAAGACGATAATCTTTCAGAAAGGGTGCGATAGATAAGTTGTGTATTACAGCTTATCTATAACATCTGGTCAACTCAATTTAAAAAAGAATATGTATTATTATGCCACAATGGTAAGATCTCGACCACGCCAGTATACAATTATAGTTATTAAATGAAAATTTACAATGTTTTTTGATAGTTAAAATCATTGATGGCTAAGATATTTAGATGGAAATTCCATCTAAATACATATATTGATGGAGCCTATCTTCAATTCTTATATGTCCACCAAACATTTTTACACGGTAATATCTGGAACTTATCTCCGTGTAAAAAGAGACTCGGGTAGATACATCAATAAAACGTGTCTAACAATATAAACATTGATATATTCAAATTTGGACTACGAAACAATCATAAAGACTAATTCGCAAACAAAACATTTATTCAAAAACTTGAATTTTGATTGTCAACTAATTAAACGACGAAACAAATGTGACAGAGATACTAAACACGATAAATTTAAACTCACCAATAGTTGAATGTGATAAAAAATGAGACCCGAATCGAAAACAACAAAAGCAGACATTCCAAACACACAAAACACGAGAGAATCTAAACGAAACCGAAACACAAAATCAAGTATTTTGCAAGGCTTAAACACCCAATCGATAACAATGACAGTAGTACTTATTACCGTGAGCTTCAACAATCCCCGTTCATTACACACCGGTGCGTTTTGTTACTCACAAAGAGGCGGGAAACAGCTCCGATGGTGAATGGCAAACAGACAGTTTGGTGGATGAAATCGAACGAAAAAACGTTAATATCACTCGAAAACGCCGGCAACCACAAGACCGACAGCACCAATGGCCGCCTGTCGCTTGTCGAAATTGGACGCTTCTATAAATAAATGTTTTCGTGTCCATACACTGATTTTTGGGTGCCAGTATGTTTTCGGTTGAACTGAAGTTGTTTCGCTAACCCAACCTAACCTCAGGGGTGTAGTGGGGCCGGAACGCGCCGGAACGTTGTTCCCGCTCTTTATTTCTTAGCCGTAATGTGTTCCGGTACTTTTTTCTAAATATGAGAAAATTTTTGAGAAAATGTTAGAAAATAAACCAGAGAAAATGAGTAAATTGATAGTTTTTGGTGATACAGTTTGATTAAGCAAAATATTTGGAAAAAAGTTTTCGTCTGCGGCGCCTTTTTAGCTTGTTTTACGTACCTAGTATAAAATTTTGAATTTAATAATTTGAACGTTTTTCAAAAATAAAATATAAGTATATCTTAATAATAATAATTTTGCTTCTTCATAATCTCTAGTTGTTGGATTATACATATATGAAAATATTATAAAAATAACATGTTATAAAAAAAATCCTTATTTTGTTCCATGTCTAAAATAAAATCATTATTAAGTAGCTATTTAAAAAAAACCTTAAAAATAATTTGTGTTGGGGGGGGGGGTTTAAAAATTGAGTGTTCCGGCACTTTTTTTTTTATCACTACATCACTGCCTAACCTAGGTAATCTAATCTAACCTAAACAAATCTAACCCATAAATGCTTTAGGTGTTAAGTAATTATTATAACATAACTCAACCTAACCCATTTATGGGTTTCTAGTTCTAAGCGCACATGATCTAATTGTAAGTATAAATGATCCAAGCGCAAATAATCCAAGTGCACATGATCCAAGCGCACATGATTCAAGCGTGCATGTTTTCGAAATTTTCAAATTAAAGTGGAAAACGTTTAACACGTACATGGAAGGACCAAAATATGTTTTTGTGTTAAAAGAATTTGAAAATTTTGAACACATGTGCACTTGGATCATGTGCGCTTATTGTTAGATTATGTGCGTTTAGATCCGGTCACCCGTGTTGGCAGCATTGTGTCAACAATTCAAGTGTGCTTTGGCTGTCGTGCGGTATGGAGGCGTCAAAAGTTTTGTAAGATTTTTTATGAGTTTTTATATATTTTGTGAACTTTATTATACCTATTATTTTCTTTTTTTAATTCAGAGATTTGTCTACGACAAGAATTGCGTCAAAGAGCGCAGAGACCCCGTTAAACTTCAAGAGAGAATGTCTTCTAAAACCAAACTCATCAAAAAAGGAAAAATTTAATTTTACTACACTGCCACACAATGTAATTTTTTCAGACCTAGCTAAAAAAATGCATCCCATATCTGTAGAAGGTCTCGAGAATATAACTGGAATTCTTGGACGTTTGCAAGAAAACGACGAGGATACATTTTCAGATGAGAAATCTTCAAATAAATATAAAACGACTGGAAAACCAATAGACGGAGCTCTCGTTTGGGCGCACATTGCATTCTTTGTAGAGGGAAAGATCTCGCCCTTCGAATCTTCAGCGTTCCGAGGAAGTGCACAAGTATTGATAGTTCTCTTCTAAACAAACACTTGTATTTTATTTTGCCTATCGAATTGATCTTGAATTCAGGTTATCTTTTAAGGTTTTAAGATTGGACGATGTTTTACCGGGAATTTTAGTGGCCGCTCGCTATTTGTATCCAGGCCAGTGTGGTCAGTTTTTGTTACCGTCTGATACTATGTATGGGGAACATGGTTCTATAGGTTCGGTTCCAAAATTTGCTACAGTTCTTCTGGTGTTGCATTCTCTAAAATGGATCGATGCTGGTGCCCTCGATAGGTATTTTAATAGAATATTAACATTTTAATTAGAGTAAATACACCAGTAGTGGAGCGTTTCTCAGAAAAATGTGAAAATTTAGGTTTTCGAAGATCATAATCTTTCGGAAAAGGTGCGATAGATAAACTACTTATTACAGCTTATTTACTGTACTCTTTCTGAAAGATTATATTTTTTAAAAACCTTACTTTTTGTGTTTTTCTGAGATATGGCTAACTATAGGTAACATAGTCCACCTCAAGTGTCGTTTCCCTATAGGTTATTTAATCAAAAATATAATTTATGTTTTAGGTATAATACACTCGATGATTCATCGAAAGACGATTTTGAAATTTTAAAAAATATAATTGAAAATTCAAATGAAGCTGCCGCTTATTATTTCTCAAAAAATAAACATAAAGTCTGCTTGTCTCTTTATAAAAAGATGCATGATATATTGAACGACATAGATAAGCGTTCGTTTTTAAAAAAAGAAATGAATTCTTATAAAATTAAGAATTTCATCAATATGGCCATCTGTTATAACAAACTTGACAAACCAAGAGTAGCTCTCTGTCATTTGGATGAAGCTTCAGTATTAGGAAATACCAAATGTAATTCCAAGTATTTATATACTAGAGGTAAAAGTCTCATGTTGCTAGACCAATACGAAGAAGCAATGGATTTTTTTATATCAGCATCCGATATTGAACCAGATAATACCCAAATTGGAGAAAGTTTAATAGAATTGGATGCCATAATTTCCAAACAAAAAGATCAAGAATCATCTTATTTGAAAAATATATTTAAATCTGCTGAAAGTAAATTTGACGATACTGATTTGTCAAAAAATGTGGTTGAACTATGCGAATATCTCAAAACTACTTCGATGTCACCTTTTCCATTTCCAACTTGTCTTTTACACGATGAAGAAAAAAAATTAGAAACTATTGCAAAGTCTGTCGACGGTATCGATGTAACTTGGAAAAAGTTAGAGAATGTGGGTATTCAAAAATATTTTGTTATTAAATAAAAACATACAAAGTTATACAACAAAAAATTTTTTTCATCTTAATGAGTACAAAAAATACTTATGTACAAGAGTCGATTATTTTAGTAATGTTATAAAATACATCTTTTCTTAAACATTATTTCTCTCATCACCAACCCCATGAACTACCATCATTCTGAAGTGTTCTAGAGTGTTACAAAAAACTAAAACACTTACTTTATTTCCTTTTTTCACGTGTATTGGGGGATCAATCAGATAGTATGAATTGTTAACGAAAGAGTTACTTCTGTCAGTAGAAGTTTCTTCTGCATCAGGAATGAGTTCTATTTGGTGATATACTTGAATTGCATCTATCTTTCCGTCTTCAGTTGGGAATACATTTACTGTTACGCAATTAGAGTCTGGTGAGCATTCTTCGAATATTGTGAATTCATCGGTCAAATAAGTTTTATCAAATGAAGCTGAGGCATGATGTGTATTATATGACACTTGATATCCGTTAATTATTTCCGCTATCTTATAGGCAGTTGACTGACGTTTCCATACAGACTTGGGTATCTCTTCAATTTTATTGATTGATAGGTCAATCACGTCTTTCAATTGGTTTTCACAAACAACAGACTCTAAAGATTTAGGAATATTTGACGGCTTATCCTTAGAATTGTTAAAATCAAATTGAGAAGGTCCTACACTGTAAAGTGGTGAGTTAAAGTTACAAAATGTTTCCGTATTAAATAAACCTTGTTGATTTGACCGACAAAATTCGTCAGGATCTGTCAAATTGTGATCATAAACTCTGTTAAAGTTATTTAAGTATGTTGAACTTATTAATCTACCGACCATTCTCAAATTTGAAGGCATTGACATTCCGCCATCACGAAGTTTATGAGTCTTTACAATTTCCGAAGTAAGAAGGCCATTAAAATTTATAGAACCTGAAAAGTTAATGTAATTATTAGCTATAATTTCATATCGATCATGCCGAATTGAATCGTAAGTTACATCTTTAATAAATTTGATGTTTTTTACATTAATTTTGTTGAATTCAGACAGTTTTTTTATTATTTGACTCGCATCAATTGAGCAACTGAGGGTTCGAATCCCTCTGACCAATAACAATAATCCAACAATAGGAAAACAACATGTGTCTAAAACTTTTATATGTTCGAAAGTAAATAGTTGCACTGTATGTAAACAAGCAAAACTAACAGCACTAAACATTCTATCTATATAATCAGAGTCATTTAAAATCCTAACTATTTCTGGTGAAACAGGAAAATTAAAATCATTTTCAATTCTGTCATACGTCACACCGATCAAACCTTTTTCTAATCGGACATTTATTATATTGTCTACATCTTTTTCACAAATAAGTGGAAATGTTCTATGAAACACAACAGTATCCCAAGCAGTACACCTTCTCATATTTCTCGGATCAGTTGTTAAAGAAATATTTTCTGTCAACTGTAAATCAAACCACATTATGTACGCATCAATTTTACACTTTTCTGTAGTTTTAAACGTAACAACTTTTTCTATCACGCTATCAAGAATGTTTTTTAAATCGTTATGATTTTGAAAGTCTACACGAAAGATTTCTTGTGATTCAGTGACATATTTGATATCTTTTACAAGACTTAAATCTTCGGTGTCGTAAGGTTCTTTAGAATCATTAAAAATATTCATATTTCTGAAATTGATGTGGGTAAATAATTTATTTTGCTTTGTGTAAATAACTCTGAATTTCCTAGCGAGAGTTTCACTTTCAATTCCGCACATGTACAAGACTGCACTATGCGGTATCACTCTCCCTCTAGGACTAGGCATAAGTAGGCGTTCCCAAGCATCACAAAGAGTTTCTAACGCTCCTTCTCCAAACAAGCCAGCATCAAATATCTCGGTGACAACGACAGAGAATTTCAAGCCTTCAATTTCATTTAATTCAATATCTTTTGAGTTTTTCCCTATAAGAGAAACTTTTGTATTATTTCTTTTGAAAACTTCAGTAGCAACTAAAAACATAGCTTCGTTGTTGTCACATGCTACGACTCTCGCTTTTGTTTCGGCAACATATAGGGATAGTAAACCACTGCCACATCCTACATCCAGTACGAAATCTTGAGAAGTAATAGTGTCGTGTATAGCTTTTCTATAAGTTAGATTTCTTCTTCTATCATTGAGCATGCGATAATGCCAGCGACTCACTAAAAAGTTTTTAGCTGTATTCAATAACGTTTCAGCAGGCGCAAAAGCCGCATTGGATATTAAAGCCTTTTGTAAAAAACCGCATGCTTGCATATGTGAACCGAGAGTTATTAAATGGCGGCCCAGCTCAAAGAGAACTCGACAGCTCGTAGGATAAACAAATAGTGCTTGTTCGCAGCATAAAAAGAACTCCCTACGCTTGTTTTTAGCTACGAGTTGGGTCGTCCAAAGCTGCATAGAATCGGCAAATTCTTGTTCAAGAGTTGCAGCAAGATCTGGACAAATTCCAAACACCACGAAGAAATGAGCAACGGACCGGCCCCATGCCTTGTCCGATGCATATTCACGAGCTAAAGCCAGAGATCGTCTGGCTACTTCTTGAATGCGAGAACTCTGTCCTTCCTCTTCCATTCTTAGTGAAACTTGAACGAAATAAATAACGTATATTAATTATTTGTACATTAACCACTGATTTTACGGCACGACCACTTACTGTTAATTATTGACGACGAATATTTCGTGTCAAATGTTAAAATTACTAATTACTACCCACATATTGAAATTGCTAGTTTAAAACTGATTGTGAAACATTCTAGTTGGAACTGTCACATTTGACAGTTGTAAATATTCGTACTTTTTTTTTTTGTAGATTTCAGTACAGGTCATCTAAAACATAAATTTCGCAATTTTATAATTTTGTGAATTTTTTGCGGATTGTGCTCTATTGTTGCTATGTTCTACTGTTGTTAGTGCTGGTATCGTGAAACCATTTTTTTAGAATAAAATATCTATTTCAATGGTAATGAATTTTATTAAAAATTATTCATATGATATAAGTATAAGTCAACAAAAAGTTATCAAAATAAATATAGTATGTAAGTATGTTGAATTGGTATAATTCTTTTTTAAAAAATAAGCAATTGTATACGATTATATTATATCTAATTATCAATTAACTTCTGTTTCCATATTGGATTCTTTATTGAAAGATGTTGGAGTTACAGATCGACATTTCTAAAATTAATGAGAAAACATTTCAATTATTTTAAACAATTTCACCATACACAAAGCTGTGCAATTGCATACTTCTCTATAGTCACTTTCTGCTAATAAAACTCCAGCTCTTGCCTGAACACCGTGAAGAGGTTCTTCTTCGTCGTGTATTAGTTTATAAACTGATGAGCTTTTTAAGTGATCAAGTGTTATTGGAGGCTTTGCATATTTCTTAAAATTCACTCTACAAAATATCAGATATAAAAATTATCACACCGTTAAAGATATACTTATATCAAAAAATATATAATGACCATGATACTGCATATGTAATTCATTTACCATTACATGATACATGGACATTAATGATGTTCAAATTTAAATCAAGCACAAAATTTAAATGAAAAAAATAATGGGTTGTGATACCTGTCGTTGTATGGAGGATAGATGTATTCAATATGATTCCTATAAATGAAATTTTTATTCACTACATGTAACATAAATAATGCTTATGCGATAGAAATTTTAAAATGTATCATATACCCTAAAGCTTTTCCCATTATAACTTCGGCTTGTCCGCTCAGTGTTTCTGCAATAAACGAATCTGTGAATGCATCTTTGGGACCTCTCCATTTACGACCACCGGGAAGAACAATTGGCCGCTCTTGAGGTGTTAACGGCCCGAATGCTGGTTTGGGTCTGCCTACTCTACCACCTGGGCGTTGCTTAACTTGACGCATAACATGTTCTTCATTCAATTCACAAATTAAATCCTAAAAAACATAACGATTCGTAAAAATTATTATAATTATAATCATCTTGAAATATGAATGTAAATTTCAATACTTTTCGTAGTTCATGAATATTTTTTTCTTCTTTGACTTCTGTTGTTTCTTTTACTTTGGTTTCAGATATTTCTTGACAACTAGATTCAATCACTTTTGCTTCAGTAGGTTCTTTGATGTTTTGATCTTCGGTGTTCTGTTCATCTTCTTCAATTTCACCCTTTTCTTTGTCATTTTCTTTTTCTTCTACAATAGTTTCTTCATGTACAGTTTCATCTAAAATATCAAATTTTTAATAGAGTTAATAACAAGAATATTTGATTTAAGTTTTTTATTAGTGCTTAAAGTTCTATTTGTTGATTAAAATTGAATTATGTTACAATATAACAAATTTCATGTTTTTATTTAAGCAATTTTTCAAAACCTACGTAAATAATACTCAACGGACTATACACTAGTATTAAAATTTTTTTAATATACCTTGAACAATTTCTTCAGAAGTATTTTCAATATTTTCTTCTTTTTCAGCAGAAAATTCTTCTTGAACTATTGAAGTTTCTTCTGTTGTTGTTTTCGTAACCATTTGTGTTATTTTTTTTGTAACCTGGTCCAGAGTTTGTTGTATTGTAGCTGGTAACATAGAAAGTGCAACCAATTGCTTTTGCACTTTAGCAAGTTGTTGTTCAACAGTCAAATTTTCATCTAATCAAAAGAAGTAAGTATTTATAATTTTTTTTTTAATATGATTTCATAAAATTTCTATAAATTATTTAAACGTAAAAAAAGTAAAAATGAAGATAATATGAATAAAGATTATGATTTATATTAATGACAATATAAAAGTAAATTATTCTTTACCGCTAATTTCTTCCTCTTCACAAACAGTTTCATCTACTTTGGTTTCTTCGTTTATTGTAACTTTTTCTATCACTTCCTCTTCGATTGCCTCTTCCTCATTTATGTTGTCATCAGTTTCTGATGTAATAATTTTTTCAGGAACTGGAATTTCAGTTTTTTCTGGTATTTTTTCAGGAAGCCGAATACCGGTGTCTTCTAAATCAGGGAATGAGGAATCAGGCAAATATTCTGGAGCTTCCAAGTATTGTGGTTGTGGCTCGGGAATTAAAATTGGAACTTCTGGCACCAAAAAAACTCCCTGAAATTATTATCATTTAAAATATAAATAATTGCAGTCAATCGATTCAATGACCGATTTTATAAAATTTTCATATTTTGTGAAAATTATTGAATACTGTATTTCTTACTTCAGAAAGTATACTAGATGAGGTCTCTTCCTTTTTCACTTGTCTTTTGATATTTACTTTATAAGGAGGTTCCTAAAATAAAATTTATGATAAGTGAATTTTATAATTTCGACAATACCTTCATGTAATGATATCATTTTTAACGTACCTGAAATTCTAACCTTTCCACTTCTCGTTTACAAAATGGTATTGGTCTATTAGGTCTTTGCAAAAACGATGTGAATTTTTTTCTACCTTCTTGAAGCCTTTCAGCTTTAATCCTCAAATTTTCTTCATTTAAAGCTTTGAAGACCTCAGAGTCCCTTAAAAATACACATTGAGGGACTAAACTTTTCGGTTCGTACGAATTTATCTCATCATCAGGACGATTCATATGAGATGCCAAGACTTTGGTTAATCTTAAATTATAATTAATCATTTTTAGTAAAAAGATTTTCTAAATTTGATATTTATAAAATAATTACCCAATGACATGTTGTTCTTTTACATCACTAGCTTCTCCAGACATAATCTCAGAAATTTCTTCGTTTGTTAATCCAGGCTTTCCAATATCTAAATAAAGGTAATCGTTCGTATACATTTTTTGTCATGAATATTTGATTAAATAATAACTAATCCAATTTAATTACCTTCACTGGCCAAATCAGCATTGAGATTCATAACTTGCTTATTAGTTGTAACTGAAGCAAAATTCTTGCTAGATTCTCCCATTGTTTTGAATTGGAGTGGAACTTCAACCAAAGTGGAAGATTCACTTTGTGATACCATATTTTGGTTTAATTCAATACTTTCCTAAAAATTTTTTTTCGTATTATTGATTTTTATTGTGTTATACGAATACTATACAAGAATTGAGTTCTAAGAAAGAATAAAAAATGAACACCTTTTTGGTTGGCATACTTTCAATAACAACAATAATTACTACTAAACAGATTCACTGTGGAGAAATATTTTTGAGTTAAAAAGGATTACATGGAATACAATGGAAAACATCAACAAAATAATATGGATGATTCCTATATGTAATAAAATTTGAAGACTGAGCAAAGCATTTACTTAAATTTTATATTCTTTTCTATAAAAAAGAATGATTACTAGTTTTAATAAGCAGTTACCTTTGTCGATGTAAGGACTGTTTCATGCACCGCCTCTTGACCATTAGCAACACTACATGAGCCAGCGTAATTATAAGCAGAAGCAGATATGTCATTGGTAAAACCAGTGGCAGAAGCAGGAATAGAACTAATTACTGTATTTGTAGTATCAAGTACAGCATTTGTGATGTTTGTTGTGATATCAGAATTAGCAGTTAAGCTATGAGTCGAGTTAACTACTTCACTATTGGCTAAATTAGTATGAACAATTGAATCGGAAAAGCTTTGGTTAGTAAATGTTGAATTCATATTAGTAACGATTTCTGCATTACTACTCATCGATTCTTCGACACTGGTACTTTTAAATTCATTCAATTCTTTCGCATCAAGCATTTCTTCAAAACAAGTAGTCTTGACATCTGTAACGATCGCTTCATACATTTTTTTCTTTCCGTCAATCAAAATTGTATCTTTAGATTCTTCCCCATCAACTTCTTTGATATCACGAATTTTAAGAACCTTTTTATCTGAACCTTTTCCAGTTTTATTCACTGATTTTTCTATTTGAACATCACCAATGCTAAATATTGGTCTTCTGACAATTGATAAATCTTCATGCAGCTGTGGCTCCTCTACTTCTTGAATATCACTAGGAGCATCAGATAGTTTTCCTTTGAGTTTAATATCCAATCTAAAAACATATTCATCAGTATTAGGAGTCTGTGGGTCTTTGGAAGCAACTTTTACATCCCAACCAGATTTAATTTCTTTCGATTCTTTGTTATCTTGGTTTTCCTCAAAAGTAGTAGATTCTTTAACTATTTCAGTTGATACTGAACTTAATTTTTGCTCTTGTTTCACTTCACTCACAATATTGACATTTTCAATAACTTCATTAACAATTTCACTTTTAGCCTCTACTTCACGCAATATTTGCTCATTTTTTACTATTTTTTGTGAACTACTTTCGACTTTTTCAATAGTAGTATTTTTATCATCTAAATCTGCTAACCACTCGAGTGGATCTTTTCCATTTACTGTTACATCTACTCCAGTTGCACTTTGGATATTATCAATAACTTCTTTTAACACATGCTCCGTGTGAGAGCTTTTAGATTCAGATTTTGTTTCATCTTTAGTTTGTAAAACTGATGATAAATATTTTTCATCTTTGATTTGAGCTTCACATTTTTCATTGGTTTTCACAGCATTTATATTTTCTTCAGTTGTTTTTTCAGCTTGTTTAAAGCACACGCAGTATGGACCGCATGCTTTTGAACAACATTTTATCGCATGATCATGAGTTATCATTTGCGTAAGTGCAACCATGACATCAGTTAAGTGTACAAAAAATGTTTTTAGTAATAAATCAGTTTGTGATTGAGTTTCCAATTTGACTGCTTCGCATGGTACTGCTGAACACTTATGTTGCATATTTTCAGATAATGTTTTGAAAGCATCTACTGTACCCATTTTTGTGCCCTCAAATGTGTTTATACCTTTAACTTTTGCTTGCTGTGATAATGTATTAGCTGCTTTGATAGCTTTAACCTTTGCATCTTCTAAAGATATTTCCTTTGATTTATCATACATTTCAATTTTAGTTTGATTTTCTTGTGTAGTTTTTTGATCATGAGTTTCATTTTTAGTACTTTCTTGTACTGTGATGCTTTCTTTTAATAATTTCTTTTCACTCACATTTACGTCTGATACAATTTTTGATTCAGATATTTTGGTTTCTGTAGTACTATCAATATTTTCACTACATATTTTTTCATCAACAGTGTTTGATATTGCTTGTTTTTCAATATTAACTACATTTTCAGAATTTTCTGTAAGTTCTATAGATTTCATAATGCTTTTATCTATGGTTTCTTTTGCAGACTGTTCAATTTCTTTTATATCTATATGATTCAGCGCACCTTGCATTTGAACTTGTATCATATTAGTACTTTGTATATTTTCTGTTGATGTTTTTTGAATTTGTTTTGAAGAAAACTCTTTCCATTCTTTTTGATTAATGGTTTGAAAGTTGTCTACATACTTTTCAGAAAAAAGCAATGGACTTTCTAATGGGGGTATGTCAGGAAAAGTTTTATGAGAAAATGGTCTGTAAGTATTAGCTGGAGTTGGAGCTCTAGTACCAGGGATAGGTACCTGATTAATGTCATTGGTGAATGAAGAAGGTTCTGGTAATGGGGGGATCTCATATTCTATACCGAGTGATGATTGTTGAATTTGATTGGATTCGTTTCTGCAAATTTAATCAATCATATTTAATAAAACAATTAAAGAAATATTTCTATGTTAAAGATAATCTAAAAGCTAAAAACTGCTTTAAAAATAGCTACTAAGTAATGAGACTTTATTTAAGAAATAATAATAAGATTTCAATGTTCTTATTATAATAAATTATATTAAATTAGTATATAAAATATATAATCTACTTTATTATTCGCAAAAAAAAATATTCGAAAGAAAATAAGCATTAAAATCAAAAGCAGTGAAAGCGCATCGTGATATATTCAATATTATGTTATAATATACAGTCATTTAAAATAAATAGAATATTACCTTACTACAGTAGCGACAAAACTATTTCCTGAATATAAAATTATTTCATGTGCCTCATCGTGACTTAATTGGTCTGTTTCAATATTGTTTAATTTAATTATTATATCATTCTCTCTTAGACCTACTTGTTCTGCAATGCTACCTTCAGACACCTATAATTTTTCAATTGTAAATTAATATTTATTCCAAAAACATAACGATAATATTTTAATTGATTGATTTTATTAAAAAATACTTACTTTAACAACAGTTAAAGGCATTTGACAATCAGATCCACCAGTCAATCGGAACCCCCAATGAGTATTATCTAATTTTGAAAATTTTAATTCTACAGCCATTTTAACTCTATTTATTTATCAATACACCTATAAAAATAAATTAAATTAATTAGAATTAATTTACTTTAAGTGATTGTATAACACAAAATAAAAAATTCGAAGACTATATTTCAACACAAATTCGCACGAATAACACTTGAAATTTTTACAATCTCAGCTGATATAATTAAAAAACGATAAAGGATGCAAAATTACTTAATTTTCTCGAGGGAAGTGTGCTTATAGCGGGGGGAACTAAGCTGAACTGAATATTTAGCTGGGGGCGATCCAAAAGATTCGACTTCAATTAGACTGCTTCGTTTTCGACCAAGTGCATGTGTTTATTTTCGTATTAAGCTATTCCGTTCAATGTTTCGACAAAAGGTCGAATGACACTTTATTAATAACAATATAATCGATTAAAGATTAAATAACGGGACGCGCAAAATGAATAAAAGTTAAGCGCGCGCGGTGCGCAACAATTCGTTTGAAATTGGCGCGCTTGACGTATTACATTTAAAAAATATGTACATTTTGCATTGAGATTGAGAGTGGTGTTAGATTTTGCGGAAAAACTTATATTCTTAAATCATATGATATGTCTTTTTATTTATAGTACCATTGGAAATTTCAGGTTTTTTTTCCTTGTCTTTATCAGACGTAATAAAAGAAAGTACCTACTAAATACAGAATATACAAAGAAAGTAGATAAGTATGTAAATCATCATTTTAAAAATAGTTTCAGATTATGGAAATGCAATATTGTCCATCTGATGACTCAGTCATACGTTGTTTAGCTATGATAATCGTGTTCGATAAGATCGAATCGTATCGATTTGTATTATTGATTGCTTTGGTTACAAAATTAAAATGTATTGATAATTTCGGATTTTTATCAAATTTGAATATTATTTTCGTACGAAAAATCGATTTGAATACATAGCAATGATAAATCAGTAATACACAGATAGAACAAAAGTTTATTAATTTCAAAAGACGTAAAAAAATAATATAACAGTGCGCTAAAAATGCACCAAAATCAACAAATACCATAACATCGAATTTAATTCGGGGGCTATTTAATTCAGCTATCCTTCACGATCGAAAAGACTTTAACGAACCGTTAATTGGAACATCCTCTTATTGATCACATGAACTGATGATCGTAAATAGACACGTCGATACGTCAATAAATTGAGGATGAGAATCGACGCGATGCCAACTAGTCGACTTCAGCTGTTTTTTTCTTTTCAGCCTATTTAGCTGTCCTGCCAAGCTATTCGTTTCACAATCGAAGTTTGCATGTAGTCATAACACAATGCCAAAGTCTGTTACTTCTGGGTTGGGATGTAGTTGTTTTTATTTAGTCAGTGTGTTTTGTGACGGGAATTTTTATTTTTTCAGTCTGAAAATGAAAAAAGTTTCGAGGTTTTAGGTGTAAGAAGAAACATTGAAACTCCTTCAATGTTGTTATTGAAAATATAATACATATTTCCTTTTCATGATCAACTAGATAGAAAAATATATTTTGATCAAATTTTAATGTCTTTGTGTTCACGTATTAGTATTTTAATACAATATTTAAATTTTATATTATTTTTAAAATTCAGGGAGGGGGCAAAGCCTCGATGACTCTTTCCCTGGCTATAGTCGTAACTTTCAGTGGTTTTTTCTGGTTCGTATTATTTTCTTGTACTTTTTATTTATATAATAAGATCAGAATATTTATTCGACGCATTTAAAAAATTAGAATTTTTCAATCTCAAACACGGCTTCAAATTTAATTTAAAATCCAAAGCCTGTTTGGTTGCCCTTTTTAGTGCAATGATGATTATTTTGTTGAATTAACCATGATCTGGAACTCTATAGAATAAATATATTAGTTATGACGACACATTGAAAGGTTGTTACGAGGTTGACTCTCGGATAAGGTATATAGCCTAGACCCCCAATATTTGATGGGGAGACCTTGTCCTGCAGTGGGCACTAAACCGGTCGACAATGATGATGATGATGATTGAAAGGTAGTTGGTTTGAGTAATAACAAAAATGTTGCCAAAATCATTTTTATTCTATTGTGTGTGTATATCACAATATATTTTCTTGTAAATTAGTTTTTGAAGAAGAATGTATGTTTCTATAATGAAATGTGTCGACATTAAGTGGTGTTCAAGATATATTATAAGTTGAATGAAATTAAATTGATTGTTAGTGAGTTTCAATATTGATTTTTTCATACATGTTATCATTTGATTGTAAAATACTGTAAATATCATTTTCATATTTTATCTCACAATTCAGTAATACGATTAGTCTTGAATTTCAAAAATATATGCAAATTTGAATAACGCTAATAATTTTTGATTTAACATAAAAAGGTATCATGAAACTATAATTCTAATTAAAAATATTGAAGCTACTGAAATAGTATTTAGCTGAACTAATTTAGCTAATAGCTGAACTTTGCTTTTAGACTGGGTATATGGAAACTGACAAAATTTAACAAAAATTTATTTATATCAGGAAGTTTTGTATTTTTAAGTTATATAGGATTTAACACTGCATAAATTGAACTTGTAAGATTTACAAAATTCATTCATAGGAAAGCAGCATCTATCGAAAGCACAAAATATAATACTTATTAACTAGTAATTTTAATAGATTTTTTAAAGGAAATAAAACGAAATGAGTGGTAAAAATTAAGGTTTTATTCTACATGATTAGCATCAAAACAAAAAAATATAAAACTACATTTCAAATCAATCAAATTATTCTATAATTTTCCTTTCAATCAATTTCTTCTTCACTTTTTCTTGGGTCTCGGGAGGAAGCTTTTTTAACTCCACTTCGATGTATTTATCTAAATCACTGAGTGGATTATAATGTTTATGAACAATTTGAGATCCTATCCCGGCACAAATAAAAGCAGTGGCCGCGAAGCATAAATAATGCGTCAGAGACACTCCGGGCAACATATTCGAGGCTTGTTTTCTGTCGGCAAACAATTTAGTTACTTTCAGCTACTATTTCTTCTATTATATTTTGGGCTTCTCTCCTTTTATAGGTATTATAAAAGTTAGTCTGTCCAACTTGCCATTTGATCATAGAAAATTCCATCATTGCACCTACGCCGACGAAAACCGGAAGGAACCTGTACACACCGAGGACTTTTTTCCCGGGCCACTTGTCCAGCAGCCTTCTCAACCAAGGATAATGCATTTACTTAACAAAGTCTGATGTAACATTGACATGTGGGAATTTGACATTTAAATTAAAACTATCCAGCTATAAGTTATCTATAGACGGCCTATGTTTCGTTGAACGTATTATTTGATTTCATTTTTTGGTATTCGTAAAATTGGGTTTCCAGATGCAGGGCTACGAACCGTAATTTTTTTCGTTTCGGTTTTCGGTTTTCGGTTACGGTTCAATGAGAAAATATATTTAGGTTCGATTCCGGTTTTTGGTTCAGCTGCGAGTTTACAAAAAAAAACAGTGTTCATAACGGCCTGTGCACATCAGCTAGACGGTGACCGTTCGGCAACCCCTGACTGTCTTTCCGAAAACATTTCGATTTTAATTGAGAATCCCTGACTGACATCCCGAAAACATTTTTATTTTATTTAATTGAGAACCCCTGACTGTCTTTCCGAAAACATTTCGATTTTAATTGAGAACCCCTGACTGACATCCCGAAAACATTTTTATTTTATTTTATTGAGAACCACTGACTAACTTCCCGAAAACATTTCGATTTTAATTGAAAACCCCTGGCTTTAATTTAATTTTAATTTTTGGACGAACTGTCGTGGACGAATCGTCGTTTTGGCCATTTTGGACGAAGTGTCCATTGGACGAACTGTCGTGGACGAATCGTCGTTTTAGCCATTTTGGACGAACTGTCTTTGGACGAATTGTCTTGGACGAGTTGTCCCTTGGACGTATTGTCCCTTGGACGAATTGTCATGGACGAATCGTCGTTGGCCGGGTTGTCTTTGGCCGAACGGTCGTGGAACCCAGCTAGACTAGCTAGCCAAAACGATAAAAGTACATAAGTCAGTAGATCGGGAAGAGAAGGAACGCAACGGATGCGAGAGACGCATCGGTCTTGGAGAAGGCGGCGTACAAACGCTATTGCTCGCGTCTCGGCCCACCATACAAACTTTGTAATTTACAATTAGTCGGAGTGCAACGTCATGTGCGCAAGTGTCATTTACGCAAAAGTCTGATCTCCTTTACTACCTTTTATATCACGGTGTTAATTTTTTATTCGTAAACGAAATATGCAAGTCGGTTCTTTGTCAAATGAAAAACCTCTGTTCCTAAAAATATGAAATCGGCTCTTATGTGACAGCACTGTCACAGAAGTAATTTGAACTGTTTTAGTTTTCAATGGTTCATTATGGCGGCAATACGTAAATGACGTTTGAAGTTTATCTCGTTTTTAAACTTGTTTCGAGTCTAGAAATGTCAACACTAAATCAGCAAAGATCGGCTCAACCTCCTCAAATTTGCTTATCCGAAGCTCATAAACTTTCTATTGGTGATTTTGGTTGGGGCGCTCTCATTTCGTACGCTTTGGATTCTGTTAAAATAGATAATCGTAATGGAAATGTGCAAACTTCAGCTATAGTCAAGGTCAAAGATGTCAGAGGCGAAGCCACGATTCTCTTCAAAGGAACGCAAGTTGCAACATTACTCGGTGTGTCGTTTGATCAATGGAAAGATATCGAAAAGCTTTCTCGAAGTGGTCAGCTTTTTTACAGACCGTTTAAACTCGGGCTGAAGAATAATTTTCGAATAGAACAACAGTTGTTTTATTCATTTTGTGAACGCTTGGCGACTCGTGAAGTGTTATTTATTAATTTCCAAAAAGTTCCGAATTGGCGTAAAACTGAAGCAAATGTGACATTTTTAGAAGTATTAAACTGTTCGTTACCCACTCCGAAAATTTTAAAAATTTATAATTTCGATTATAATAAGTGACAAATAAATTTCATTTACAATTAAATATTTAGTGTAATATTTAGTGTATTTTAATGTAAATATTTTTGTTGATACGTAAAATAAACTACTTTAAAATTTTATTTTTTTATTAAAGCAAACACAATGCAAAATTGAATTTTAAATTGTGTAAAAGTATATTATGAAGTACATAATCACACCGTTTCCAAAGGATCGCGATCCTTAACACTAACTATTACTTGAGCTTGATTATTCAACCTATCCTGTAGCTTGGGGCCAAAGTGAAGCAGAAAACCACGCTCAGAATTAGAATGATTAGTGAGAATTACAGATGCTCCATTATGTACAGCATCTAAAACCTCGTGATGACCCATTTCACCTGAAACAATTAAAAAAAACATTACCATCACCGATATATACCTTCAAAATTACTGTTAAAACAAAACAAACACATTTAAACATGCAAAAGATCATTATAAAGTACAAACCTGTCAAATACAAATCGGCCTTAATTCCACGAAGCAGCGAGGCACCAGAACCAGCACACAACGCCACAGTCTTAATTTCAGACGATAAAGTCGCTCCTCTTGCTAATCCGAGTTGTAAATGACTTAAACCTGTATGTTGTTTTAACGAATTGATAATTTTTTCCAACGGTACTGATTCTAACAACGAACAGATCCTTGAAAAGAGATTTTAATTGTTTTTTTGAATATCATTATATTATATATGTATATTATACATAATATAATTTTATGATATTATCGTTACCGTCCAGGTCCCATACCAGGAATTGAACCTTCAGATATGGGTTGCTTGTTATGTTCAGGCAAACACTCGGCTAACCAGTCGTTCACTCCACCGCTTACAGCGTCCCAACTTGTATGAGGACTGTATAATGCGATTTTGTTCTCTAAACATCTTACCACAATCCTTTCTTTCCATGTTCTGGAATGAATTTGCGATATAAAAATTGTGTAGTTCATTAAATACGTTTTATTTTTTATGATTACCTTTGGGTTACAGATTTAAGCGGGGAAAATATTGGAGGATGGTATGAGATGATCAATTCTGTTTTCTTTAATACGGCTTCTTCTAAAACGTCTTCTGTCAAGTCATTTGTTAGAAGAATTTTTGTAATTGGCCTGAGATATTATAAATATGTATAGTATTGAAGATCGTAATGAAAAAATTAATTATTTTTATAATACCTAGCAGTAAAAGGTTCTATGAGTACACCTGTATTATCCCATTTTTCAGAAAGAGATAAGTCAGCAAATTGTTGAAGTTTTGTTAATACGTTTTCTAGAGAAAGTCCTTGGTTGCTAGACATTCTTCTTTTAAAATTAGAAACGAAAAGGTTATTTGAAAATAAACAGTATCCTCTTCGAATAAAATATGTAGTCATCTATTTTTCTGAAAATAAAACAACTATAAATGAATAATTATTATTTAGCAAATTTATAACAAACAGGGATAATTAAAAAAAACTGAACAATTGTTTTTCAATATTTATTCATGAAATTCATACAAAATAGCACTTCCAATACCATTTTTTTTCCAAATTAATATATTTAGATATATGTAAACGATTTCAAGCATCAATCCAATATATGAATCTATGGCTATCTAACATAATAACAATTTCTAACAAAGTGAAACATCTCATTCAACAAAGTTCCAAACTTTAATATCGCCATCATCACTACAAGAAACTAACTGCTTTGTCACTTTGGGATTCCATCTAACAGCGTTGACGTCTTGGGAGTGTGCACCATGCTCGGTGCAGATCAACTCAAAACTCGGATCATGTGGCTTCGAATCCACAGTTTCCTTAAAAATTCTTATGATATCATCTCCACAAGCAGTAGCAATTAGATCAGTTTCATGACACCACGATATATCATATATTGTTCTAGTATGAAAACCGGATAATGTACAAATACATTTCCATACGGGTAAATTATCTGGTGTTGCGATGCCTTCTGTATTATTCGGCAAATATTCTCTCCATATTTTGACAGTCTGATCATCGCTACAGCTGGCTAATCTTTCGCCAGTTTTGTCAAAACTTAAACTCCATACGGTCGATTGATGCGATTGAAGTGTGCAGGCACAAAACCAATCGTTATCTGAAGGATCTTCTTTGAAAATTTTAATTGAATTGTCATAGGATGCTGAAGCTAAAAGCTCTTTTGTTGGATGCCATACAACCTATAAAAATAAATATATCGATAAATTTATGTACGTAAATGTAATGTGTATTAATATTATAAAATTACTTTTTTGACGTCCTGTGAATGTGCATTAAGTACAGTTACGCATTCATAATCGTTATCACCGACTACTTCCCAAATCCAAACCGATTTATCTCTTGAACATGTAGCCAAAAGTTGACCCGAAGGAGACCATGCTACACTTTTAACTTCGTTTTCGTGTCCTTCGAGAGTTGCATTGCATTCAAACTCTCCTGCAAAAATGAAAATTAATATAATTTTTGTTATAGTATAAAAAACATAATGTAACACATATATACCAATTTTGTTATCCCATATTGCTGTTGTTCCATCGAAACTTGCAGACGCCAAGTAATTACCAGACGATGACCAAGCCACTTCTCGTATTGTTCTTTGATGACCGTCAGTTAAAATAGTTTTATTAACCCATTTCTTTCCATCGTGTCCCCATATTCTAATCGTTTTATCTTCGCCGCAAGTAGCTAATATCTTCCCTAATGGATGCCAAGCAACATTCCAAACTCTACCTTTGTGTCCAGACAAACATTGTTCTAACTGAAGCTTGCCCATAATGGTAAATAGCAAACGAACCTGTAAAATATATATGTCTATTGAGTAATAACAAATATTTCTTTATATTTTATTTTGCAAAATATTGATTAATAAATAAATTACACTGAATAATAAATAAATTTATTCCGTATAGTGAATAGTGAATTGTTTCAATAGACATATTATTTTACATGCAGAATTGGATAAATTTTATATGAAACAAGTTAATCCACAGTAATAGAATTATCTGGATGCAATATATCGTTGAAAAATGAATATTTTTAAAAGAGAATAATCGAAGATAAGCGTTTTCGGAATAAATATAAAAACTTTATTAACATTATAACCTCAATTTTCCAATATAAACATAATCGACACGTATATACGTTCATGAAAAGCCATCGTGATATTAAAACCATAAAAGTCACAATATTTATAATCAAATCGATAAATACCTAACAAACAAGACTTCTGTTGTAACAACGCTGGAAATTAGTTTGTCCAAATATTCTGAATGACATTCGTATTTGATAAACAGACGTAAATCCAACCATAGATTTATTTTATAAATTGTCAAATACAAACATTTCTTTTTATCATATATTAATTACTCATTAAAAAATTAACTAATCAAAATGTAATACACTTAATACATGTTTGTAAAAATATAAATAAATAAAAAAATAAAATAAATAATGGGCGTGTGTGATATGATTTCGTGCAAAACAAGTTAGCTGTCAAATTAGGTCTACTGCTTGACAGCTCCCTTTCTGTTTCGCGTGTTAGCATTCTGCGGATTGTTTGTTATTCCATCATCAGGCATTTTTCTTCCTATTAAAACTAAAATGTGCACTTTTATTCGTATATAACCGATCGCATAATCATTCAGTACATCGCCATTCAACTCCATGTGATAATCGACAGAAAAAATAACGTCGACTGGTAATTTACGATTCTATATGTTTGCAATACGTCAGTTGAGTAATTCAAACGCATTTCGCAATACATCTGTCGGTAATTGCGACGTGCTAATGTGATTTTGAAATGTCTACGTATGTCCATTTTGCAATCTCGTTTTCAGATGTTTTATCGACTTCACGTAGCTTAGCAGCGGAGATTTAAAAGTGTTCAAGATGTCTGTAGCTAGCCCAGTTTGTCCAAAATCGTTTCCCGGTCCGATACATACCGTTGTTCCAGCGGTGAAGCTTAACGAAACCAGACCTTTCATGTGCAAAAATTATTCTCAACGACTTATCTCAAATTTGAATTCTCTTCGTAAAAGTTATAAATTCTGTGATATTGAACTTGTTTCTGGTGACACTGCTGTCAAGGTATGTTTCTTTATTATCGGCAATATTTTAGCGTTGAGTATTTTGATTTAATATTATATGTTGTATTTTGTTCGTTGATGTTTTAGGCTCATCGTTCAGTTTTATCAGCAGGCAGTGCCTATTTTTCTGCAATGTTTGGTACTGGCTTAGCTGAAGAACAAAAAAGTATTGTCACGCTACCAGCAATCCCTCCACAAGCCCTTCCTATTATAATAGATTTCATATATACTGGTATTTTCCACTCACTCAATCTGTTTCTTGCATTATTTTATTTACAAACTGAATATAAAAAATACTCTTTTAACAGGACAAGTAGAATTATCTTGTAGTACAGTCCAAGAAGTACTTGCAGCTGCTGATATGTTACAATTAAGAGATTTGGTTAGTGGATGTTGTGAATTTTTAATGAGAGAACTTCATCCTTCGAATGCTGTTGGAATTTATACGTAATCAAGCTAAAACTTAATTAAAATGAAACTAATTTGTAATTGCTTCCCTATAACACGTAATTGCTTTGGCAGTTTTGCAGAGGCACATAACTGTACTGAATTAGCTCAAGCTGCTCTTGAACATATATATTGGCATTTCCCTGAAGTATGTGCAGGAGACGAGCTTTTAGATTTGTCATCCCAAGAAATATCCAAATTGCTTTCGTCCGATAATTTAAGAGTGGATTCAGAAGCCCAGGTTTATATTGTTTTGATAAAACCTCTTATGAATTTCTTAAAATGTTTATAAATATTTTTTATACAGGTGTTGGAAGCTGCTCTTAGATGGATAGAACATAGACCATCAGATAGACGCAGACATGTATTTGAAGTACTCGGTGCTGTCCGATTATCTTTATTAGGTGCACCTGCATTAGATCGTGCGTTAAGTTTTTGTTGTGATGCATCTTTGCGTGTTGCATTGAGAAATCATCGTGCAGATTTAGTAATTTATACATATTTTGATTTTTACATAGATATTTGTTTGAATGTTCTATATAAATATTTCAAAAAAATTATTAGGTATCTAGAAAGGGAGCTTTAGTATCTCTAACAGCAACTCCACGTGTACGAGCTCGTCGTAGAGTGTTGATTATGGGAGGATCTCGCCGAGAACCTCCTCACGGTGCAAAAAGAGCAACTGATACAATATTTAACTCGGTTTTAAGATTTGATTTAGAAACATGGTAATTCTGTTACTTACATTTATTTTTATATTTTTCTATCAATTTGTTATTATAATACAAAAAATATTTATTGAATTATTTCTCAAGGAAATGGGAAGAAGTATCTTCTATGAGCACTGGAAGAATATTACCCGGTGTTGCTACATTGGGTGGTTTAATTTATGTTGTCGGTGGTGAACAAGGTAGTCAAATTTTAGCGGATGGAGAAGTTTATAATCCTGAGGTAAGAAATTAGATTTGTACCTCGTGCATAAATTTGAATAATTCTGAACATTTATATCATAAATTTAGACTGATGGTTGGACAAGTATGTCTCCGATGACGGTTGCAAGGTGTGAATTTGGACTAACCGCATGGAGAGGAGCCTTGTATGCTTTCGGAGGCTGGGTTGGAGAAGACATTGGTGCCTCTGTTGAGTGCTACGATCCAGCAACTGCTTGTTGGATAAATGAAGGTTCAATGCCAGAACCTCGGTTCAGTATGGGCATTGTTACATATGATGGTTTGTGTTTTTTTTCTTGATTGTATTTTTTGTGTGGCTTGAAATAACGAGTTTATTTTATTTTTAGGACTCATTTATGTAGTTGGAGGATGCACACATGTTGAACGTCATTTGAAAGATTTGTTATCTTATAATCCGGTCACAGGTGAATGGAGATATTTAGCACCAATGTCTGAAGCTCGTTCTCAAGCAGGAGTAGCTGTATTAGATGGATATTTATATGTAGTCGGTGGTAATAACAAAACTCAAGAAGTTCTTCCTAGTGTAGAAAGATATAGCTTTGATGAGGTAATATAACAAGTTAATGTTTTTGTTAAATTCTGTTATAATAATGATTTCATTGGTTTATTTTTTCAGAACAAGTGGATAATGGTAAGTTGTATGTCTGTTGGTAGAGCAAGTCCTGCTGTAGCTGCTGTAGAAGGAATGTTACTTGTTGCTGGTGGCGATCAAGCGTATGAAGCTAGTTTTTATAGGGCCCGTTCTACAATTGCATCTGTCGAGCTTTACGATCCACGTTCTGATGTATGGTGTCCTGGGCCGTCATTACCTGAAAGTCGTTCAGAAGCCGGAACTGCTGTACTTTGACTTTCATTGATATGCAATTTGATTTTTTTAATCTTCAAGATGATTAAATTAATTGAATTTCAAATCAAATCAAATATGACATATATATTTCATATATTTTACTCATCTCCTTTTGTGATTTGAGAATTATTACAAAGTAATTAAATGACTTTTATTTTTTTCACTGTTGTAAATTCATACAATAAATCATTATATTTTTGATTGCACAGCTTGAAAACTTATGAATGTAATACTCTAAAACAAATTTAACTGATAATCGGATACATGTACTAGAATTCAAATTATTTTATAATTTGTACAGATTTAAGAATTCCGTTTAAAAAAAAAATGTTTTTATTATCTTTCATACAAAACTTTAATAAGCGTTTTTCTTCAAAATATTCTTCTATGTAAATCACTAAATGATTGAAATTATTACTTTATTCGTTCACACAATTGTTACAATGGTGACTCATAACATTTCAAGCTTTCAGTATGTTAAATATCGCATTTCTAATGAAGCACATATTTTTAATCTCATAACAGATCTTAGATTGGAATTAAACATTCTTTCATCTGACAACCAAAGATTTTCACATGGGAAATGTATGAAACTAATTTTGTGTCACAAAAAGTTATAACTCATACATACATTTTAAATACGAAAAGTTGGTGCTTCAAATTTGGTGTTGCTGCAGTATATGTACTTTTGCCTATGTATTTATCTTACGTGTAATAATTGTTATGTATAATATATAATCAATAATTTTACCAATTATATTTAATACAAACGAAGAAATTGTTGCTTACTTTTTGCTTGAAAATTTTTCACTGTTTCATTATGCATGATATGCATTTTAAAATTGTCATTTTTTATCATGTATTATGAAAAATTCGATGAAATATTGATGTTGTTTAATAGTGTAATTTTTTTCAATGGTCGTCAATTGATTATGTGATTGCAACACGTACGTTTGTTGCACATTCAAATAATTGCACATTATTTACTTTTTATAGGACTCTATTTTCGGGAAGGTAATTTATCTTACGTGTGAGTTGGATATTATTATATTATAAAGCTTTATTCTGTAAGTAACGTTAAATATAAAAATTTTATAAGTGATGTTGGATAAGAATCAGTTATTGTTTTTTCGCTTGAAAATTGAAAGCGTAGAAATTTTATAACGATAATTAGTCTTCCTGTCAAATGTAATAATCCCTATGTGTATATCAGCTATTTCGATTTCCACAAAACCATCAAATACTGATTTCATATATTTTACAATCATGATAATTAACTAATGTTCAAAAAATTCTTATGTTCAGAATTAAAATTACTATAAAAAAGGTTATTTAATGAATCTATTATGCAAATTTTAACATCTTCTCTGTACCTGTGAAATATACGTTGAGTTTTTATTATGTTCTTTCAAGAATAACGAAAAAAAATGTTGTTTGGTTATATCTGTATTTATAGCGAATCTTCAATGAAGTAATCTCGATTACATGCTTAGTTTAATTTTGACTAAAAATAAGGTGAAATTCTCAGGGTTAACTAAAGCTGTACTGATACATTAATTATATCTGTAGAAATGTATTTTGTTTATTGTGTTTTGAAACGTCCATGGAAAAAAGTATCTTTTATCATTATTAAAAATGCGACATTTATCATATAAATAATAGTGCTCAAAATTTTAAGATATTTATTGTACTTGATAAGTAAAAAAAAATATTGACCCTCCATGTTTATAAAATTGTAAGCCGTTTGTATATAAAGAAAAGACAATGGAAATCTGGAGATTGCATTTGAGATTTTTGTAAAAAATACTGCCTTGTAATAAATATTCTTTTGAAAAAATCCGGTACTTATTTAATTTGTCTAATTTTAGAATAATCAAATATTTTTGTAATGTAAAGTTAAAAATACAATGTATTTGCATACTTTGGTTTAGTTTTCATTTTGTGAGACATTTCATTTAACATCTACTTAAATTTGTAACTGTTCAATTGATTTTTCTTTAAACTTCAAAACTTGATCTTCAAACTTCATCATTTGCACATGCAATACTTTTCCAAACGGGAGTATCACTAATACTTTAATCATCACCATATTTTAAACATCGAAAGGGAATTTGAAATAAGACTTATTAGTTTCATAATATATTTAGCAACTGAACACTTATCGATTAAAATTCAGAAAGAGTGCATCCATAACAAAGGTGAAATTTCAAAGTACATTTTTTATTAAATCTTGTCTCATCGGCAGTGCTCGAACAATTTTATTATTCAAACATCACACGGGAACTATACGAAAACATGTAGAAGGCGAATTCACCACTCAAACGACTATTGCACACCTTTGAGGAACGTTTCGATGCACGGTGACTCGTCACATTTTCTTTTGACCTGTAGATAAGGCGTCTAGAAACTGCGCACGGTCGTCTCGATCGATCTTCGTGCGTAATAAAAGTCGAAATATTTTAAAAAATATTTATTGCTCATGACAAAAAATGAAAAAAAAAAACATAATTAATGTTAATCATAATATAACAAAATTACGAATAGAAAAAGTTGGATTCTTTTACATATAAATAAATAACTCGAACGTTAAATCGAGAAGTTGCACACGTGAACGATTCGAAGGGGTGAGTGAAAAGTGTGTCGGCTGTTTTATTCTAGCGTTACTTTAAAGCTGTTTCGTCGCACGACCCGAACAAAAGTGAGAGAATAGACTAAGCGACAATTAAAAACGTTAAATTTTAAACGTTCAACCCGGATAGCTGTACAAATTTACAAAAACTCGAACGTCCCGTGCTCTACGCGCGCACGCGCGAGACTCGCATGATGCACAAAGTGATGAGAACGCAAAGTGACAATGGTCGAAAGCGTGAGCCGCTATTTTTTATTTTTAAAGTATATATATATAATTTTTTAATATGTTGTCGTTAAGATATCGATAAATTCACCCTATTATATTTTTCGTATATACATTGAAGATCTGACTGGAACGATTCAATCGTCGAAGTTCTGGGACAAGAGGAAGTTGGCGGCGAGGTTCTCGTTCTTCTCGCACGCAAAGTACGCCTGGATGACCATGTGTTCGGGGAAGCCGAGAGCCTTGAGGCGCTCGATCGCTTCTTTGTCCTCGGGGGAGACGTGCACTGTGGGATGGGGCGCCGCGGGGGCCGAGAGGGCTCCCAACGCTCCCAGGGCTCCGAGAGCGCCCAGTCCGGGTTCCGTGGCCGGGGCCGTTGCCGGAGTGCCGGTGCCCGTTCCCGCCGAAGGGGGCGCGCCGCTCGCCGGTTCGTTCAGCATGCGCACGAACGCGGTCTGATGCTGCGAAATGGCCTGCAGCAAAGCCGGGTTCGTGTGTCCTATTTGCTGCAAGATAGTGTTCAGCAACGAAGGATCTTGCTGGATGACGGCGCGCATCTGCTGGAACTGGGGCTGGTTGCGCAAGAAGGCGAGGGGATCCTCGTCGGGCGCCTCCTGCTCGGCGTCTTGCTCCTGCAGCAGATCCTCGGGGATCCCCGTGATCAGATACTCCACGGCGCGCTCCTGGTTGTTGAAGGACGCGCGCAAGGCCTGCTCGACGCGGCTGCGGCTGTACCCCATGTCCATGATGCTGCGCACGATGGCCTCCTGCTCCTCGTTGACGGCGGCCGGCGGCTGGGGTACGGGGGGCGCAGTCTCCGATGGGGGCGCCGGCGCGGGGGCGGGGGCCGGCTCCGCGGCGGGCTGCGACGCCCCCGCGCCGGGCTCCGCCCCCTTCGGCTTCGTCACCATGACGACGATGAACTTCTTCTCGTCGATGTTGTACGAGTCTATGGTGTTGTCGTCGGTGAGGATCTTGCCAGCGTATATGAGCCGCTGGTTGTCCGCCGGGTAGTCGGAGCCCTTGTCATCTTCGATGCGCCGCTTCAGCTGGCGGACGGTCGACGACCCGTCGATCTCCACCTGGAAGGTCTGCTGCTGCAGGTTCTTGAACGTGATGAGCATCGCGCCAACTGACTCGACAAAACCCGCCACAACATAACCCCACCGGACACTGACACAGCCTTACGCCTCACCTACACACGGAACGCGGCTCACCGACAAGAAACGCGCTAAGCGCGCTATTTTTCAACCTTCCACTTTTATGTTTCTGCCGTTTTCGGGAATCTACTCTTCGTTTCGTCGAATGTTCAGAATTGGTTTCTCCCAAACGATAATAGCACACGCTATGCGTCGATAGGAGCACACGCAATCCTTCAACATCGAGCGTGGAACGAAATCCGCAAAATATTTCGAAACGGATGATTCAAATAAATAATTAAGCATCGGTCGGACCATTTAACCGTCGTGTAGTCCTTCCATTGTTCTATCCTGAGATATTCAGCCTAAAAGAAGTAGATATGCATGTTCTGATGAAGACAAATACGAAAATGCTATTGAAATCAGGACTCAGGAGAACGGAAATTGATAGTGCTCCGACTTTAAATATTAAATTATGAATAATTAATTAGATTGTATCGATTTTTATCACTATTCTCTCCCACTTCTTAGTGATTTAGTCATATTATTTAAATATTTATTTTTATACTAATCATTTCAATAACGAAGAAAGAAAATTACAACTTATCAATCGCACCTTTTCCGAAAAATTGCCATTTTCGAAAACCTTGCCTTATTTTTTACGTTTTTCTGATAGATGATCGATTACTAATATATACATAGTCAGGCACTGGTGCATTACCTTAATTAAATTTGATCAGAGCGTGAAGCGGAGCAGGAGCTAATACTTGGATGCCGGAGTGGAGCAACTCAAAAAAGTGGTTGCTCCAAAATCCTGATTGAAATCCCATCAAATTCAAGACTTCTTACGCAAATCAACTCAATATTTTTCTACTTCGAAAATTTTGCTAATTGTAGATATGTGTTAGCAACTGCGTATTCCAGCATCGTGTGTGGCGTAATTTGTGCAAATGTCTGGTCACCAAAAAACTATATTCAAATTGCACAAAAAGTCACTCGACTGTGAAAATCAAAAAATATCAACGCTCTCAGAGTACGATAAATGAAATAAAAATTGTAAACAAAATTAAAAAACAATCACGAACACACTTATGTGGCGTTTTTTAATTTATATTTAGAGCGTGATTGTGCTCGATCGTTGCGCGGTCGAAATGCGCGTTCGCGACGCTGACGACGCGCGAGACTCGCGTTCGCGAACGCCCTCGCCGAAAGCCGGTCGAAGTTGAGGTTAAGCGTGTCGGGGGCGGAGGCTTCGGGGGCGGAGGCCACCATGTCGCGCCACTTCCCCAACACTTTTCCTCCCGTGCTGTCCGCCGACGCGGCACACGCCTACTTCGACCAGTCTCGAACTCAGGTTTTGCAATTTCGTTCAAAATTTTGATAGTTTGTTTTGACAGTGTTGTCAAAACAACTTTTACACTCCAAATTCAACTTTGTTCAAATTCTATTCTACTGCTTAAATTTAAAATTATAATTATTTACAAAATAAATTCAACCATCGGAAGTGTATTATTAAGACCATTGTCATAGAAAATGCAATATGATATATTCTTCAATTCGGCTTTGATTGCCTTGGTTGGTGATTTTTACATATGTACATAATTACATTTTTTATTGAATCAATCTGATTATAGGTACCGTGGATATGTATCTAATGTTTTTTTTTTTAATATTTTTCACTAAATAAAATTTGTAATGCTTGAATTTGATTTATAAAGACTAAATTTGAATTTTAAAAGGTTGAATTTGATTTGTAAAAAGTTGTTTGATTTGAAAAGGTTGAATTTGACTTTTAGAAGGTTGAATTTGATTTGTAAAAGGTTGTTTGATTTGTAAAAGGTTGAATTTGACTTGTATAAGGTTGAATTTGAAGTGTAAAAGATTGTTTGATTTGCAGAAGGTTGAATTTGGAGTGTAAAAGCTATATGACAATCTGGATTTGTAAAAGACTTAATTTGAAATTTAAAAGGCTAAATTTGATTTATGTAAGGTTGTTTGATTTGAAAAAGATTGAATTTGATTTGTATAAGGTTGAATTTGAAGTGTAAAAATTTTACGGTGAATTTTGCATTTTTAGATGTCCGACGAATTTGCGCAAAAGATCAAAGCTTACGAAAAAAGTGCTCTGCAGCGTTTGAAAACAAATTTAAAGGACGACATATTCGAAAGCAATTGTGTTTTCACCGGATCTGCAGGCATAGCTCTCTTACATTATCTGTATGCGAAAACATCAAAAAATGACAAAAGCGGCTTACTTATTGTGAGTATCTTCCACAATGTTCTGTTTCAAAGTTGACGTCCATTTTGATGAAAAAATGTTGATCTTTCAGGAAGCGTCCAAATATGTGCAAATTCATGTCAGCAGACGACCTCGAGTGACCTTTTTGTGCGGAGACGCAGGACCTTTCGCCATAGGTGCAGTTATTTCACATCATCTCGGACCTAACCGTCCGCCGAATCTTCCCGAAGCTCAAGTTTTAATTAAACAGTTAGTCGATGATTATAAGTTACATTAATGCATGTTCGGCCGTTTTATTGTAGAAACGTTTTTCAGTTTGGAAGATTTGTGGTCTGTAGCCGAACGAAGTGATACACCAGATGAGCTTTTGTATGGACGGGTCGGATACTTGTTTGCCATTTTATTTGTAAACAAAGAGACGCAAAACAATTATTTTTCTTCAGATCTCATAAAAAGAGTATGTTGTTTATGAACATGGAATTGTTTTCAAATTTTATAGTATAAATTTTCTGAAATTTTTTTAGATTGTACACGTTATCATTCAATCTGGCCAAAAATTAGCCGAAGAGCAACGTTTGACAAAAGATGTACCTTTGATGTATCGATGGCATGACTCCTATTATTTAGGAGGCGCTCACGGCATTGCTGGAATTTTGTATTTGATTCTGCAAACTCGAGAACACGTGTCACAAGAACAAATCAACACGTTTATAAAACCCACTCTCGATTGGTTACTCACTCAACGATATCCGAGCGGTAATTTACCGTCATCTTTAGGGAGTAGATCTGATAAATTAGTACAATGGTGTCATGGGTCTCCAGGATTTGTTCAACTGTTATGTTTGGCATATGAGGTTGTAAATTACTGTAAAATTTGATTGTAATGAAATTTATTTGTAATACTGATAATTTTGTAGGTGTTCCAAGAACAAAAATATCTAGATGCTGCCTTAGAATGTGGTCAGGTTGTGTGGCATCGAGGTCTTTGTACTAAAGGTTATAGTATTTGCCATGGAGTAGCTGGAAATGCATACACGTTTCTTCAATTGTATCAAACTACTAAGGTAATATTCTGTCAAAACTTGAACTATTTAATTAAATATTTTTTCATACAAAGCATTGATGTGTTTTTAGGATTCTCAATTTTTGTATTGGGCATATTGCTTTGCTCAATGGTGCATAGAAGAAAAACCAGGGACTGAACAACATTCACCCGATGCTCCTGCATCATTATTTGAAGGATTAGCCGGTCGATTATATTTTATAATTGACTTATTTAATCCGATGGAAGCTAAATTTCCTGGATTTACTTTGTAAATATTAAGTTTATGTAAGTGTCAAATTTTTGTGAATACAATGAAACAATAAGTACATGCATCACACTTTAATACATCGATGATTAACAAATATATTTACAATACATTTATTCTGAGTCAATTTCTTCAAATGCTCTTGGATCGTCTTCAGCAGTGATAAGGTAAACAATGGCCCTATAATATTTTTAGTTAAATTTTACGTTGCTTATATTATTGGAAAAAAGTTAAAATTGAATTCAAGAATACATACGTAAGTAGAGCACCTTCGGAGCTGTCCCAATCGACTGGACCAGGATTTACCAGCTTAGATTGTAAGAGATTATCTAGTGCATTTCTGAGTCGTCCAAGTAAATCAGCTGTTTCTGGAGATGTACTCCAGCGATTACCTCCAACTTCTACGACTACAGTATCAGTTGATGTATCAACCGCTATCATAAAATAAAATGATTAATTTAATTGAAATTTATTTTTATTTCAATACTTTATATTTCAAAATATTGACTCACGCGTAACTTTATAACTATCTCCGAAAAATAGTAATGGTAAAGCATGTGCTGGAGACGTGTCATGTAAATATACTTCCCTCGACAATTGCTTCAAACGATACACAAGACGAATCGCTTTCGGGGGTTTAGCTACGTTTACGCTGCCAGGATGTATTTGAACCATCCTGTCTTCTTCGGTTCTGAGTCGCTTCCCACTATAAATACATTATTATAATAATGACGATTATTAAAAATGAAATTCTAAAATTGAAAAAAATATCAAAACTCACTAATAAGTAGCCACATTGGGATACAAGCCAGCGACAATAAGAGCTTTGAGTAAACTTTGATTATGAGAATACATATTGGCATCGTCTGAATCTAGATTTGAACTGGTAAGAAAACGTGCGTTATATAATAAATCTCCGAATTGTTTACGCATATCTTCTAACATTTCTAATGTTCGCCAACTCAAAAAATTTTCATTACAAAAATTACGAGCTTCACTTCCACCCAAACGTAACCATTGTCTATGTGCTTCTACTGCTGCTAATTGATCAGAACCTAGGCCTTTCGAAAGGTGTAATTTTCTTTCCTCGACAAGTCGCTCTTTACCTACAAATTATAAAAAGCTATAATACAAGTAATAAAATAAGTCATTAGTTTTTTATTGCAATTTACAAACCAATAGGCAATATAAAAGGATCTCTAAATGCAATGGCAGCGGCTATAGCAGCAGCAGGTGCAGCAGCAGACATCAACGAGGCTAAAATGAGCATACGAGCGGCACCAGGTGCTACAGGAAGTCTTGCAACATGAACACCCAATGGTGTTAAATGTTCAGTTTCATCCAAAATTCTCATCCTGTGAAATTTGCATTTGAAAATAAAATAAATTGAGATTGTAGGAAAAATATTTATATACCTCTTTAGCAGATAAATCGCATTTGCCACTGCAGCAGGTTGAGGAGGATCTAAGAGTGTTTGTAAAAATGCTCGTGCAGGTCCGAGTCTCAAAAGCAACGTTGATAATAATGGCTCATGAAGTGGAGCTCTTAACAATTCAGGTGCTGGACGAGCACTGAATTGTGATGCTCTTATTCTAGTATATAATCGCCAACATTCACCTGCTTGAACACGACCTGCACGTCCCCGTCTATAAAACAAAAATTTATTTAAGTACATGATTTCTTTTGAAATCAATAAAAATAATATAACCTTTGGTGAGCATTAGCTTCGGATACCCATTCCGGTTTCAATGTAGTCATATCTTGACTCACATCGTAATCAGTCAATTTCATTTTACCAGAATCAACCACATAAACTATATCATCTATTGTTATAGATGTTTCTGCTATGTTAGTTGAAACTATAATTTTTCTTACTCCTGGAAATAAAATAAAAAGCTTTAAATGAAATAATTTATTATACTAGTAAAAAAATAAAATCAATACCTCTAGCTGGTCGATCAAATATGGCTTGTTGGTCAAGAGAATTAAGTCGAGAATGTAAGGGAAGTAGTATATGTGGAGGTAAAGTGACGTCTTCTTGTAACTTTGTGCATATTTTGGAAATATCTGCAAATCCTGGTACAAATACTAAAATTCCCCCTTCGGGTTTTTTCATTAAAGCTTTCACAACGGCAACTATCAACTCGTATGACATTTCTTCACAGTTTGAGTTTCTTATTGTGTCCAGAGTACGTTCGCTATATTTACCAGTATTTTTTAAACTTTCAATGAACGGTTTAATGAATCTGGAATATTCACTCTTTTTTTGTTCTTCTTCAACATGCTTAACACTATTATTTCTTCTATAAGCATTAAAATTATTAGAAGGTCTAAATTGTGAAAAATTTTGGAACCCTGTCATTTCTAGAGCATCTTCAAGATAATAATCAGTCACTGGAAACATTAACCCTGGTATATGAATAAGTGGACAGCCACCATAATACTGACAAAAACGTTCTGCATCAATAGTTGCACTCATAAGAATAAGCTTCAGATCTTTTCGCTTGAAAAGTAACTAAAACAAAAACATAGGTAGAATTGTGCTTTTTGGAATTGACGTAAATATGAAAATGGTACCTGCTTTGTAATGCCAATCAAAATATCACATAGAGAATCTCTTTCGTGCACTTCATCTAGAATAAGATGAGAAAGAGAAAGAAGACCGGGATCACTTTGCAATCTTTGAAGAACTACTCCTGTAGTGACCAACTCTATACTGCCATATCGACGAGGCGTTTTACTGAAAATTATATGTGATTAAATCCCCAGATTTAATTAAAGAATATTTCAAAATTAAACATGTAATACCTTTCTAAGCGTATAGTATAACCGACACTGTGTCCAAGAGATTCGGCCCGCTCTGCGGCAATTCTTCTTGCTACGCTAGTAGCGGCTACACGTCTCGGTTGAGTTATGAGTATATTAATATTTCCTCCGTTTCCTGATATTGCAGCATTTTCTAATATCAGTTGTCCCACCTACTTGGGAAAAAATATTGATGTTCATTAAGATTTTAAATAATAATTAAAATCAACTAAGTCAATTAAAAAATATGTAACCTGTGTCGTTTTTCCACATCCAGTTTCTCCACTTATAACTGTAACTTGATTTTCCTTTATGGCTTTGAGAATTTCTTCGCGTTTTTTATAAGCAGGCAGATTTTTTCTAAACTCTAACATGTTTTTATACTGAGCAAGATTTTGCTTTTGGAAAATTTCTTCTTTCAACTCTTTGTTCCATGCCTCTACTGTTTCAGATGGTTTATTCCTAAAATTCATCTGAAGAGATTCGGCAAGTTTCTCACCATATGATACTGATATTATATCAAGGTATTCTTTTTCGAACCCATAATTTTTATCATTCAAATTACTAGACGAATAAAAACTTGAGCTGCTGAAATTTTCATCTGGTAATGATTCTAAAGTTCTTTTAATTTTTAGTTTAAGTCCAGTCGGTAATTCAAGTCTAGGCTGAAATTGTCAATTACGATCGATAAAATGATTGAAATTGATAATACACAAAACAATAAGAATAATACTGGTCCTATGCTCCTTCTGTTCTTTTGGCGGTCCCTGTAAAATAATCCAATGGCTTTACCCTTTAGTCCTGGAGGCCGAGATGGAAGATTTCCAGGAACTATATCTCGAGACTCAAAAGCCCCCATAGAAGGCCCGGCGCCTCCACCACCACCACCTTTTCCACGCCATTTGTTACCTCCTCCTCTGCCGCGGCGTCCACCTCCGTATGACATCTTAAAAAACTAACAATAAGCATACATAACCTCGATTAAGCACTTTTTCTATCGCCATTCAAATAATTGAATTGACGTTTGTCGTCAACTTAAATTTTATGGCCATACCCAAATCGCATATTTGGCTGATAATTGGGTAAATGTGGTCTTTGGGATATATACGAATTTAAGTTGGCACCTCAGAAACATGTTTATATGGTATAGTCTGGGAATATATCGGTCCGTCTGCATAGGTTGAAATAAGCTTTAAATTTAGTATGTGAAATTACGCTTTATAACAGGATTTAACGCTCATATTTCAATCCGTAGTTACACGTTTATGTAAAGTTCTGGAATAAAGCAGCTTTTAAAACGCTGTTAGTGAGTGTTTTATAAACATGTTTCTGAGGTGCCAACTTAAATTCGTATGTATGCCAAAGATCACTTTTACCGATAATTGTTATAAAAACAAATTGAACATTTCAAATAACATTTTATCATTTAGTTTTTTTACCTACTACTGAAAATGTATTTCGAATAAATTTATTTTTGAATTAGTATTGATAATATGCTGACCAGACGTTTGCTCAAACGACACTAGCACATACAATACTGGCACACACCGTCAGTTACACACACGACACGATTTAAGACAATTGGAGGACTATATGATGATTAAATGATCCAAGTAATGCTTTGTAATTTATTTTAATTATATTATACTATTTCGAAAATTTTCATGGTTTTAGCGTCTACGATTGGTGTTGTAAGAACGTGTGTAATATTTATTATCGATGTGCGCCAGTCTTGTGTGAACTATTGTCGTTTTGGCAAACATCTGGGAACCGATAATATATTTATTATATCTTATGAGAAAATAAAATAATTCGAATCATTTTTGTAGAAACTTTGGTCGTTTTTTTATGATTTTAAATATTCTTATTTGAAATCATATTACAAATTATTCAAATAGAATATGTTTTATATATGAATATTAACTTTAAAAAGAATTCATTTAATTTTTGAAATCCATTTGATTATCAGAGTAGTGAAAGGTGTTACATTTTTCATCTTTTATAATTTTAAAATATGATTTATTCCAAAAAAACTCAATACACAAAATTTTTGAACTCCATTGAAATAGTCACAATTTATTCCAACAATCAATAAATATAAAACATCTTAAAAAATAAAACAACAATAAAAAACGCCAAGATTACATAACAAGAACAACGATAAAGCCCGCGGCGAATTCTTCCATCAAACATTGTTTTAGAACGGCCTGGATTCTTTCCAATCGCCACAATTCTCACCGTGCATCTTCTCCCATGACACTATTTCTCGAATATTGACACACATCACGCCCCAACGAGATAATGGCGAATGCGCGGGAAGGAAACACAACGCACATGGCCGGAAGCCAGGCGCGACGCGACCGAAACGCCGCTAAACGCGACCATAATCGATACCGATTTCGGAAAATGGCGTCGGAAAATTGCCGTTTTAGAATTGTATTGCGAATGTCGCGTGTGTGTATGTTTGTTTGTTATTTTTTTTAACAAGGACGCTTTTGCGGATTTGCATTTTCTGCACGCTTTGTCTTTCGCCTTCGCGAAATTGGCGCAATTATGCGGAATTTCGTGCAGATCTGTACGTTTTTCTGTTCTTTTGTTATGAAATGGGATTCGCATCGTTCGCACAATGTCAACCCTGAAAATGCACTGATTGTGAATGTTGTTTACGTCGGAAATGTGGTTTCCTAAATTAAAACTTGTGATTCGTTCGAAAGCAACGTGATCGACTGTATTTATTTTTTGTGAAAATTTCCGATGCGCTAAATGGTAACGATTTCGAATTAAATAAAAAAACTGAATGTTTCAAATACACATTTTTCTGGTAATTCGGTCGCACGTAGAGAGAAAGGCCACTACGTACGTTAACCGACTTATTGTTTTATATCACATAATATTTTTATTTCGTGACCGACATTGAAAAGAATTTGCTGCTCCCAATGAAATTTTCACCAAAATTGAATCAATTTACATCTCAATTGGACTTGTATTAGCGCTCGTTCTTTTTTTTATAATATTTACTCATCCATTCAATATAATTTTTAACGATATACATAAAAAATAACGGTTTATCATTGATTATTTTAAGTGACAAGTAGAAAAATCGATATAATATCGGATATAATCGTGTAAATATTTGAAACTAAATATTTTTTAATGAAAATTGCCCTAGTTTCATTGATTAAACATTAGAAAAACCTTATCCTGTAACGAACTTGAAAATTCTTATCTGAAAACAATTCGAAATGTCTTATCACTTTTGAGACTACATCATATCACTGAAATGTCCACGGAAACCATACCTTCATTTCGCGACGATACAAATTCACAAAACTGATCCGATATTTTTTTCCGAAAAATCACACTCGACATGTAACTTTGTTTATAATGAATTGCAATTAATTTTCTAAAAAAAAAAATTACATTTTTAAACAATACGACATATCACTAAACAACAACGCCTAACAGTTACGTTCAGCAACGTAACAGCAGTCCACTGCACTCCGTTGCACAACAACTTTCCTCGGAAGCAACGTTCCACCGAATGGACACGAGACATAGTGAATGCATGCAATACCTAGAAGGGCTAGTCCCCATTGCACCACCGCCATTTTCGATCAGATTGCATCTGTCCGTTCCGTCCCGATTTTTCTCGTTCGTCTGCTTCTTCGACGAAGCAAATTTCGGCAATCGCTGCTCGACGTTGTTATGTTAATTTCATGAAGTAATCTTCAATTGAAAATTGAATTTGTCATTGTGAAATAGATCCGAGATTTTATATCATAAATTTTTTGTATATTCATGTGGAATTTTCGAAATTTTTCTTGTTATTTTTTATATTGAAATTCTGTCATTGAAAAACTCATCAATTCGGTCGTAGTAACGAGTGCATACGAATGAATTTAAAAATTTCGTACTCGACATTCAAAACACGTAATCTCGAAATTTTCACGGACAGCTTCGTTTCGAAATAACTCTGTACTTGCGTCAATTATCGGTGTTATTGAATTGATTTTTTTAATACATAAATTAGTTTTAATAGCAAATGATAGAGTTCAACTCACACAAACGCACACACGACGATCGGATCAGGTTATATTACGATTTTCTGCTATTCCGAGAAAATATTAAAAGCTTGTGACCCACTTGTGATTCTAATACCGACGAGGAAAATTCAGTTTATGTGTGTGCATTTGCTAGCACCGGTTATGCAATTGGATAATGTTTTACTTTTACTTTTGAATCTTTGTGTATTTTTTCAGGTCTTTCATACGAAAATTTCGGTTTATTATTGATTTTTTTATTATATTTTCTGCAATGTCAATGCCATCGGTGTGAGAAAATGTATCGTGTGAAAATTTATCACGCAATATTTTTTTTTTGCGCGCTTTCCACGATTACGCATCTACAATGGATGTTAAAAACGATAATTATTTGTTAATTGTTCGTTGTAGAAATCAGCCATGAAAAAAAAAATGGTTCGATTCCGTTTTATTCAATCACGTGCTATCGTAATATCTCTGTAGCATATGCTTATAAAATAACATACAGAAAAAAACATTCGTAATACGAATTCATTTGGGTAAATTTTTGTTTATGTACATTTTATTATTTTTCGTATACGCAATTTGATAATTATTCAGATAGGAGATATTAGGTATTCAATGAATATTTTCATTAGAATCAATAAAATTACACGATGTAATATTTCTACAATTTAAAAAGGCTAAGGATGAAAAATATATAAATAACATTCGAGATTGAGAAACTTATCTCATATATGGTATTTATAAACAACTTTATATTTACAATAAAAATTTGAATCAAATTTTCTTAAAAAGATCACAATTTCAAAGACTCAATCCAAAAATATATTTTTCTTATCAATATCAATAAATTAACGCAATTACGCATATCTATATACAAAAAATGAGCCAAACCACACCCAACACAAGGAAAAACCTACAACACGAGAAAGCGTTTACGAAAAATCGCATTTTTTCAGGAAAATTTCCCAACCCAGCACACGCCCATCAAATGTCGCAACCTCAGTTTCCCCGCAGCGTGGAAAAAATGGCTTTCAACCAGTCGAAAGCACACATAAATTTATTACTAGAATAAAAATACGCCGATCGTTCCACGCAAACGACCTGTGGTTACGAAACTGAGACAATATAACGCAACTGTCCTGAGCCTAGGTGTCCGGTTCTGTTGCCCAAACTCACGTGTCAACCCCCCTGATGCTCCGGCTGGTCTCCGGTTTCCCAATTCTTCAGGGTCGGATTGTGCAAGATGTCCAAGGCCGGTGTTGGGCTCTTCCTAGTGCCGTGTGGGATTATTCTTTTAGTTGTTATAATATTGTAAATGTAAATTTTTAAGATGCAGTGTGATATAAGTTTGTTATCATAGATGGTACTGTGGTGTTTTTGTGTTGATTTGAAATTTGGATATTTTTTTATAAAATTAATAATTGAAAGCTGATATGTTAGTATTATATCAAACGATGTCAACGGTTTAGTTTTGTTGAAAATATTAATTATCGTAGATTACCGAGACTAATTATAAGTGACAAGTTGTGTAGTCAGAGGAATTTGATTATGTAATAAGATTATATTATTTAGAACACCTGAAAATTATCTTTCACTTATAAGGTCATAATATTTACATTTCAAATAAAAGGTTTCATCTTTCAGCATAATTAATGTATTTTTTATATGTAACATATACTATACAAATATCCTGTTATTTTTCATATGTACATAAATTCAAAGCGTTCAAAGAATTTCTTCAGAAATATAATCGTGTGATATAAAATTTGTAATTATTTTTAAAATTTAGGGCGGGAGGGGCAAGGTCCTTAGACTTCTGACTACGCCCATCACAATAATGATGATCCAAACAACCAAACAAGTTCAAATATTCGCACAAAAAACCTCCATCGCAAACAAACCCATCCACCTCACACACAACATGAAAAAACCAACAGACACGCCTTCACCCGAAGCCCAAGAAACCTTCAACACACGAGACCGATTGCGCAACTCTAATCTTACCTGTTCTACGTTTGTCAAATGGTTCACCTTGAAAAATCTATACACCGAATTTCACCATTTCACTTTCGATGACCGCCCAAAACGGTTTCCTAACCGACCGCCCAAAAACTGGTACTTCCTCGTCGGACTCTCTCGATTCCGGTCGTACGAACGGAATCGATGAAATTACGAAATGGACAAGTGCCGAAAGCGTATAGAAACGGTTGTCGTATGTAACATTTCGTGAAACTATGTTTCTCAAAATGTTGGGAGGCTCGTTTTTGGATAGTATGTGTTTTATCGGTTATGAAAATTTTTGGAGATCGATCGAATTTGGATATAACCTCAGCTTTGTTGGGGAAATGGTGATCAAATCGATGCAATTGAAATCAGTATGAAAAAATATTTAAAATGAATCACCAATTTCATATAAAATAAAATTTCAATATTTTATCGTGTTTTTAAAGTTACGTAATGTTTGTATAATTATGTTTTTCGTGGAAAATGCAAAAAAAGTATGTTTTTGTGAAATTTAATGTCATCTGTTAGTGTGTTGTCCTTCTTTGTTGGTTTTATTAAAAAAATAAATGTTTAGAGTAATCTGTCTAATATGACAGTTGACGTGTCGTACGATGTACCTATGGAAAGCTGAGAAAGACTTACAATTGTGACATCAGGGTGTCGAAATGTGGTTGAAAATGACATTGGGAACTACTGGCACAAGGTTCAGCTTTGTAAATCATAAAAGGGCTTATTCTATAATAGATGCTGAAAGTCGGAAAGTTACCAATTAAAAAAAATGTTGTTTAAATTTTACAAAAAACAAAGCATTTTTTACGTCTTTCATGGAAAAATTAATTTTATGAACGTTACGTAACATATACATGATAATAAAAAATATGATCATTTGAAATTCTGAACACGAAGATTTTTTCTTTATTTTTTTTAACACTTTTCGTATACACATTTAATCAAAAAAGTACACATATGTTGTTAACCCAAAACTATGCAATATTTACCCAATGTTATTATAATATTGGTGCATAATGATTTAAATATTAATTATTGACTGGAACAAGTAAGACTATGCAAAATACACGATTTTCTAATTCGACTAGAATAGAATAAAAATTGAAATGAAACATATTTCAATAACTAATTTGAGAAACGCAATCAAATTAAATGATTGAGATATTCAGTGTCGATCCAAATTGGGAAAACGTTAAAATTGTCCTTCAACAATTTGATCTTAATGTGATAAAAATTTTATTACCTTCGGTTTGCTTTGCGCAAATGCATCGATTAAATTCAAATGATTTTGAATATGTGATGCAATTGAATTGCACAACTACATCTTCGAAATAAAGTTCGAAGTTTGATTACTAGTAACTTGTGGACTGCTATCGGAGAATTGTTGAAAATCATAAAATGATTATATTCGAGAATTTCGATCAGAATGTCGATAGTGATTGAGAAATTAATACAAATCTCAAAATCATGATTATTTTCATATTAAATAATTAACGATGTTCGATCAAAAATATATTTTTACATAATGAAAATCGTATCTTTTATTTACGAAATTTGAAGTGAAAAAATGAATAACAATTTTTACATAAGTTCAGTAATCTACTTATGATATGAAGCGTAACCTCTTGATTTTTTTGCATTTTCGTAGAAAAAAATCTAGTTACAATCATAAAATATGAAATACATTTGTCACATCGAAAATATGATTTCTTTTTTGCAACACAATTATAAAATTTTCATCATGACATTGTCAAAACATTGAGCTAGATCCTTTGTATGTTAAATCATATTTACTCAAGAATATTTTAATACCTAATAAATATTTATATGCAACACACTAACAATATGTGTCATTAGCACATCAAGTACAGGCATATTATAATATAAAATCACAAACTAACTTCATCAACACAAACCGATCAATTGACCCAACAGACAAATCATACATCAAACTAATCACATCATCAAATTATTTACAACAATTTTTTTACAAAACCAAACAAACTCTTCACAATCGACCCAAAAGTGGGCGCGGCGGTATTACAACGAAGTTTTTTACCGCTCCAAATTCAAAATCGAAACTCGCACAACCTCAAGCACATGCAAATTCGATTCGTACCCCACAACAATCATAATACCGATATTTATCGTAGCAATACGAATCGCGTGTGTAGGCCGACCTGACGATGGACCAGCAGACGTTCGAGGAGTGGGCCCAAAGCATCCGTCGATTATTTAATTAAAACATTAAGCGCATCAAACAAATAATGCAGGCAGACACATGCTCGTGCTTAGTGTGTATCCTTTGTTAATAACAAAGTTGGAATCGAAGTTGAACGCGAGATTGCAACTTTGATACGGCTTGGCCTTATTTAATTGCGATGCGCAACTGTGCGGTGGATAGACTAGTTTTTCCGAGCGAGTGTTGGAATGTTCTAGAGTTTTTTTTATGGGTTGGTTTTGGAAAAAATGTTGGTTTTCCATGTACGGGATTGTGTATTTAAATGGTTGGTGTGAATTTGTTCGAGAGGTTTTTCAATGGAGCAGTTTTGAGGTTGTTAATAGTTGTTTGTGTTTGATCGATTTCAAAATGTTGGCTTGTTATTATAATAGATTTTATTTTATACACAATTCATTTCATATGTATGTTTTAAAATTATTTTATTTATTAACGAAATATTTTTTCTTATGTAAAGTAACAGTTTTTCCTTCTTTACAAAACAAATATTAGAAAAAAAAACTAACAAGTTCTGCCAATGTAAATTAAAACGATATTCCCATTTGTCTAATGGAAAATTTTAAATATCCATCATACATAAAATAATATTGTGATTTAATGATAAACTTCATAACAAGAACTGCAACGATTAAAATATTATATAGAGCAAAGTTCAAAATTTATAAATATTGCGTCCTGTTTCACAGAAGTTATCAGCTAGATTGCTACTGGAATATCTGTTGTACGTTTTCCTATAAATAGCAATAATTTTTTCAATTTATTGCAAATGCTGTAGCAGATAATTCGTAATTTAATGTGTTGATAGGTATCAGTTCAAGAAAAGAGGCGTCTTGGCGAACGAAGGTCTTCATTCTAAGACCTCGAGCTTAACGAATAAAACGATAACGCACATGTTAACAACATATCAATTTAAAAAATTTTATATTACGTACAAATAATATGAATTATGTCATTTCGAATGGTTATCGTAGAATATGGGTATAACTAAAATGTTGCGGAAAGTAATAATATGAATTGTATTGAATATTAAATTAATTTTGATACACGATGTTTCAAATATATAATATTTAGTTTTAATATAAATGAATTACAATATTTATGTTCGATTTGTTATGGAAATTTAAGTAGATTAAATAATACATTATAAATTGAACAATGTGTGCATAAATATAATAAATCCATTTAATGCTTACTTAAATCAATATAATCTTTATTTTTCCTATAGTAGAAAACGAAAAAAAGCATATCAGGAATAAGAATTACATGTTGGATTGAATTGAATGTTGAATTACTATTTTATTGGATTAATTAATATAAGCATCACTTTTTGTATTACAAAATAATGAAGGAAAACGTACAAAGACGACCTTCAACCATATAAAAAATGAGATTTTAATCTGATATTTCAATATTGTTTTTATTAAGCGTTCAATATAATATGAAAAAAATCATTACTTATTGAAAGCAAAATTTTATTATTTTATTTATGTACACAATATCATTGTTACTGATTGTGAGCCAGCTCAGTCAAGTCCTAGCAAAACTATTAAAACGTTTTTAAAAAAATTCACTTTTTTTTGTTAAAATCAAATCAATTTAAAAAAAACAATTCGGCACCTTTAGGTGGTCGTTTCGTCCATTGGCCACGGTCCTAGTCAGACGCATTAATAACATAATCGTAATGCGGTAATGGTTAGTGGAGACAGGAAAATTGAACGGTAGTAGAGTGTGACGAGACAACGGGACACGTGGGATACGGTGACGTCATCACGTGATCAATTTAGTACGTGTGCGTTACTTTCTAGCGATCATCCGCCGAGGATGTGATCGGATCATCTAATTGTAAGACTTTTTGGATGTTTGTGATTGAGTTCGATAATAGCTGACAATGTGCTAAGTCGTCAGTTTGTCTGATGACGATATTTAGTAATGAAAAGTAAATATTTATGATCATCTGATTGTGAGTTGCAATATGATTGATAATGAGCTGAATTCGAAGATTTTATATTTATGTGACCTATTTAAGTAATTATTTCATTATCGGGTTGTTTTGAGATGCAAATTATTGAATGATAAGAAAACGATTACGCTAACTATTTTCTATCATCTAATCGATTTCGATATCGCAATGACCCGCAATAAAATTTTATTTAAAATTGCCCAACTTGTGCATTTATCACAAATAATATTTTTCTAATACTCTTACCCAAGAATACAATTATGATAATGAAATTTTAGAATAAAAATAGTACATGACACGTCGACCTTTATAGTGTCGGGGCCGTGGGCAGCAATCTCAACAATTTTTGTTCGCCCCACAAAATTATCCTTGGGTAACAAACGGGTTAATTTATGTGCCGGTGCATATCACGGCGAAGTGCAAGGATCGGAATTTTTATGAGCTCTTCATTCTCGTTTCCGACCTCAAGATAATACGGAATAGTCTACTTTTTGTGGTATTTTGTCTCCATTTTCGGGAAAGCACGCTTTGTACCAGATCGCCGAAAGAAACTGTGGCGGAGTGATTGTTGTTGTGGGAAAAGTGCGGTTTCCCGCGGTTCCGGATGTCTCTATTCAAATGTTGTTTATGTAATCGAAATTATTTTGTGATAATTATGTGCGTGGTCGTTAAGAAAATTGCCGTTTGATGTGTGTTCGGGGGAATATTCGGAAAATTTTCGTGAAAAACCGGCACATCATTGAAAATGTATGCCAAGTTTATAACATTTGCGTTTTCTAATGGTGCGTTCGATGTTTTTTTGAATTGGTATTTTGATATCGTTCTGTTAAAATGGTGTGTTCATTTGATATTCTGTTCGTACTGGTCGAATGGAATTTAATGTAAGAACGATATACATGGAAAAAAAACTGCGATAGTTTTTTTGTTTATTTTTCATGAATTTTAATAGAAAAAAATATAACATTAGAACTGATTGTAAAAACTTGTAAGATAATAGTTTGGTCAACATTTAAAACCGGAATTACGAAATTGAAAAAAATCATTTAAAAAAGTAACGAATTGGTTACACATAGATCAAAAATTGTTCAATGCAAATTACTTTTTTTTAAATATATAAATAACAACTTGTATTACTGTTAGAGAAATTCATTCGATGAGTTGAACTTAAACAAGATATAATATTACTTAACTGTAAAACGCATCAGATTCGAAAATAATATGCAATTGTGTCACGCACTAAGCGTTAATAATATAAATATTTATTTAATACGACTTATTAACGGAATTTTCGTCGCAGTTGTTGATTTTTTCAAGCCGAAAACAATATTTGATGTGCAAGAAGAAGATTTACGAAACACAATTTACGCATTGCAAAAACGCTCGTAATACAACTAATGTACATTATAATTTTATCAAGGTCAAATCAAATCACGAAATGGCGGATATATGATAGCAAAAAATCTTTAGAACACTTTTTATATAGCTCGTAATGAGTGCACATAGAAATTAGGAGTCACGAAGCGTTTACTTTTGTATATATGTAACTATCGTACGCGAAGATATAGCATCGTTATCGTACATTGTTTACTAACAAAATTGGTAAATATCGTACAGAAACAGAAGATAAACACGAAAATAGAGAAGCCACAGTTCGATTATTCAATAAATATTTGTACCAGTATAATCGAAAATTAATGATAAAATAATATATCTGCGAAAATTCAACAATGAACGAAAGCGAAACATCTCTACCATAAACGAATACAATATCGCTATTGAATAATTATTACCTTTGAAACTGTTCAAATATCCATTTAACAATCATTTTTTATACACTTGAAATCTTCAAAAAAGGCTCAATGTGTATAAAAGGACGATCACCGAAAAGAAGAGGAATACATGCGAAATTCTTTCTCGGTAGAAAGTGGAACGCCGCACTCAAAAGAGCTACAATTTCGCCGTACACGGAACGAAATTAATAATGAACAATGATTTCGAAACTCGAATGCGAACAAATTGGATAATTCTGCGAACTACCGCGAAAATAAAAGCTCCTCCGTGTCATTATGTGTTTTATAAAGTGTTGTGGATTTCGCAAATCGGAGCCCGTTTCGCTATCGCAGTACTATTGTGGGTATACGCCAACCTTTTCAGTTTTTTCTTGGTGAAAAAATCTGTGAAAAAACTGTATTATTTATGTATGTGTTATAGTTTTTGTCTGCAAAAACGATATGCTAAAGTCTCACAATCTATTATATGTTCAAGGTTGACTATTCGCCAATTTTATACAATCTAGTTCGTTATTTAAATTGTTATGTAATTTGTGATTAAGTCAATGATCATAGTTTTTATTATTATTAATGAGTAAGATTGTTTCTGTCATATCTGGGAATGGTGCGGTTGGCGTCCCTGTATTATATGAATACTCACAATCAGTTTTTGTAAGAATAACTACGAAAACGTTTATCAATAAATTACAATTCCAAGAATTACCGTGTATTAATTAATTACACTTACTTTTCGATAAGCAGAGTTATAAAATTTGGTGACCGTACAATATAGGAGCGCTAAACACATTATTTCCGGACATGACAGTTTCTATGTGGTCTAGTTACAATTAAATATTTTTTCCAATTACGTATGAATAAATTTAAATAAAATAATTTAAAAATAAAGTCGTCATGACTAACAAATCGGTATAAAACTGTACGGAATAAATGGGTTGAAATATACCTGGTCCTCTTTTAGCACGTGTTTTTCTGGCGACGTCGAAACAGCATGGTTTTAGAAAAGGAACCGATTGTCCTGTTTTGCAACGGTTTTTTTTTCAACACAAACCATTCAACAAAAAGCAGCAGTCGTCAACCTTTTGATGTCACCAACCAACAAATCGTAATTTGAAATCCCACGGGTCAAATAATTTATATTTTATTGATATGCATTGAACTCATTTCATACAATAAAATTGTTAATTCTTATTTAATCAAAACAAAATCTTTAAATTTTAAATCTTTATTTGTAACAAAACTATTCAAGTAAGTTAGTTATTATAAAATAAAGAAAACCTACAGTTACACATTTTTAGAGTGATATTTGTTTTTGTATGTCTAAAATAAGCTCGTGGAGTTTTGGCTCCAATAACGTCACTGCAGCCGTTTTTATTTCAAGCCTTATACAATATGAAGACGAAAATTGTTATTCAAAATCAAAGGTTTCTTATAATATTATTTTCGTTTTATTATGAATAAATTGTAAAAAAAACCAGGTATGTCCAAATTTCCCTGCGGATTATTAAAATTTTCTCGCGGGCCATTGGTTGGTGACAGCTGACATAAAGGGCATCAGTTGTCTGTATTCAGTCAGACCCGAAAGACGTGTCGTGTCGTGTACTTTGTCTATAGTTAAATTAATATTTTATTTTATGATACGCAACAATGTCGAACAATATCATTAAGAAAAAAAAGAAAATAATTTCTTTAGAAAAAAAGTTAGAAATTTTAAATCGTCTTAAAGATGGACAGAGTGTAATATCTTTGAGTAGATTTTTCGGCCTGCACGTCAGTACAATAAAGAATATTAGAAAGAGAGATGCTGTTATTAGACAATCTATAGCTAATAGAACAAAAGCAAGTATTAAGTTGATAATGCGCTCAAGAAACACTGCTCAGGAAAAAATGGAGACGGCTTTGATAAAATGGATAGAAGAAAACTACCAAAAAAGGATACCATCAAATCTTAAAAGTATTCAACGAATGGCATTACAATTATACAAGGAATTCAATGAACAGGGGTCATCAAATCCGTCGTCTGTATCTAGTAGTTCTAAAAAGAAAAATGAATTTAATGCAAGTATAGGATGGGTTTTGAAATTCATCAAAAAACATTCATTAGATAATTTAAATATGAAAAGGGAATATTCCTTTGCGGACAAGTCTGGTGCTACAGAATTTCTTCCAAAAATAGCCAAAATAATTGAAGAAGGTGGTTATACCACAGACCAAGTTTACAATACAGACGAAGCTGGTCTTTTATGGAAAAAAATGCCAAGCAAAACAAACATAACAAAATCAGAAAAAAAAAGAAGTGGCTTTAAGGTATCTAAGGATCGTGTTAATTTTTTATTATGCAGCAATGCTTCAGGAAATCATATGTTGAAACCATTATTTATCAACCGAACACTTCACCCGTTTGCAATAAAGATGGTAAAAGAAGATGAATTACCATTTCATTGGAGAATATCTAAAAGTTCTTGGGTGACAAACGAAATATTCAAAGATTGGTTTAATAACTTATTCGTTCCAGAAGTAAAAAGTTATTTAGAAAATAAAGGACTCCAATTTAAGGTCCTTTTACTTATAGGCAATTTTAGTGATCTTCCAAAATTGGAGCATCCAAATATAAAGGTTGTTTTTTTACCACACAATTCGACTTCCCTGATTCAACCACTAAGCCGAGGTATAATTTTAACATTCAAATTATATTACATTAAACAAACATTTGAATACCTTCTTAATGAATTCGAAAAAGATGGTACACTTATCAGTGATGCATGGAAAACATTTGACATGATGAACTGTGTTCAATATTCTTCTGAGGCTTTATCTGAATTAAGTCCATCGATTCTGAATGCATGTTGGAGATCACTTTGGCCAAAATGTGTAATGTGTAAATCTGAAAATTTCGTATCTGAAAAAATTGCCGAAATATATTCAGATATTATTACTTTGTCACGTACGATTGGTAGAGAAGGCTTTGAAGACTTAAAAAATGAAGATATTACAGAATTGATAGCCGAAGAAATTCTGAGTGAAGATAAAATTCTTAATGGTATTTCAGAGGAAATAGATGATTCTACATCAATTGATAGTAGCGATAATGATGAAATGGTTCCATTCTCTGCAAGTTCAATTTCAGCAGGTTTTCAACCAGCCTATAAACTAACAAATAATATTCTCAAAAATGATCACAATGATAAAGAAATAATTCCACTAACTGCAAGTTTAATTTCAGAAGGTTTTCAAATAGCCAATAAACTTACAAATCATTTTCTCAAAAATGATCATGATTTTGAACGAGCTAAACAATTTCAACGTGATTTAAAAACGATTATGGAACCTTATCGAGAATTATACAAGGAGCAAAAATCATAACAATCGATAACCGAATTTGTATAAAATATTAATGAAATACTGCAAACAAGACATGTTAATTTTAAAAATGTTCATTTTCAAACAGTAAAATTCAGAGAATGTATGAAATAAAATTTCATTTGAAAACATGTAAATTTATCACTCGATATAATTTTTGTATATAATATAATTTGAAGACAATATTTTGTGTGAATAAAAAAAACTTCGATTGAATTTGAGAATTTTTATTTATTGTTAGTCGATTTTTTAGTAATGGAACCTAACTATTTTTGAATGAGCACTGATATTTTTTTGCAATGTACATATATTATAGCACGGTCATTTCCAGAGAGAGCATAGAGGCCATGCACCCCCCTCAATTTTAAAAATATTTCTAAATTATACTCAATTATGAGAATAATGTTGAGATATAATATAATATATTCACACGATCATGGATAAATTCTATGAAAGGCTTAAACTTACACACATAATATAATATTATACTTCAAATAGAAGACAGAAAACACACACAAATATTAGAATATGCTGTTTTTCTCTTTCTATCATCAAAAAAAAAAATTCTAGCTACGACCATACAATGTATTATATGTTTTTCCTACAAAGGAATATAGGAATATTTAGCTGAAAAATCGGCAGTGTGCACAAAATTCGATACAGTTTTGCGAACGGTGAGCTTTTCCGAAAATCTCCCATTCGACTTTACGTCATTGTGTTTAAAGTAAATAGCGCGAAAGGATCTTTGATTTTACGCATGAACTGTATTGAAAATTGGCTAAACTAGGGTGACTATTAGGGCTTGCAATTTACTGTCAAATTTCGATTACCGGTAAACGGTAAATAATTGGTCTAGTTACCGGTTTACCGATAATTTACCGGTAAATAAAAAAAAATTATGTAGATTAAATGATTAGAGCATGACTGTATGTGGCTACTTTTACTAAAAAAAACAGTATCCTTGTTTGAAACCTAAAAGGGGGGTAGGTATGGAAATCCATCATATGTTACAAATAATATAACTTTCGATGCTGAAACTAGAATAAATAATTACTGCCCCTCCCTCCCCCCAGGTTCACAAAACCATAATGGCGCCTCTCACACTCATAAAAGCACCTTTTCAATTTTTTTCTGCAATAATATATCTATATCTACCCTTAATTCGCAATGAAATCGTTTCTGGTAATTACTGGAATTTTTTTTAATTTACCGGTAATTACCGGTAACACATTTTAGGTGGTTAACCTGTAAACCGGTTTACCGGAATTGCAAGCCCTAGTGACTATGCTGTCTGAACGTGTATGTGCAAACGGTTCAATAAACCGAAATTTACAGATTAAAATTATCAATAAAACAACAGATTTTTTGTTCCAAATAAATGTTTAAGTACCATATTCTTAGTTCAGAATTGAGATAAGGAGTCTTAATACTGAAAACTTTAACTTCTCGATATGCGGTGATAACCACGTGCTGACCGCACCACTTGTCGCTTAATTTAATTAGTGCTGGCCCTAGGTACTAGGTAGTTACACGGACAGTTTCCCGGGGTGCCATATCCTTAAGGGCGCTATCAACAATCTTCCAAAAAAAAAATTAAATACAATATTTTTTCAATGTGACAAAAAATCAAAGATAGCTGTTATTAATCGTGCGAGCCGCCATCTTGTGTTTTTTGATAGCTAGATCGAATGATTAAATTTTCAGCTAATTTTATTTTGTATCTTCGTGCGCTCAACACTCAAAATATAAAACTATAGTTCCTTCTAATAGCCGCATAATTTTATCATATCGAATTTCCTAAAATTTAGCAATTTTATTGAATCAATTTTTTTTTAAATAGCCCTTTCATCCTTTAATTTATAAAGCTGACTGATTGTGATATAGTTACCAGAGTCACCATGACAGTAACCAAACGTTTTCCCAAACGACTCTGACCCACAGCGACAGTAGCACACATGATACGTTTTAGGACAATCGGAGAACTGGTTAAATTATCAAATTAATGTTTTATTTTAATAATACAATTTCGGTCGTGTGTGCTATTGTCGGTGTGTGCCAGTGTAATGTGCGTTATTGTAGTTCGAGGAAAATTCTGGAAACTAACTATCTTTATAATATCAATAATAAACAAAAAATTTTTCGCCTACTGCAATAAACAAAATCTTTTAATATTGATTTTACCAAAAAACCAAACGAGAAACTTTCATGACAAAAATGAATTATTAAAACCTGGAGGAAGGGAGGTAAATTCATTTATTTTTCTCGTGTCGTAATTTACATACCTTCAGGCACCTTAACTTAACTAAACTTAATTTAAATTTAACTTCGGAAAACTGAACATAATCGCTCTAATTCAATTCATTCGACAAACTCCAAACTATTACTATACGAATATCTAACCAAATTTCAACATTAATAACACAAAAATCATACAATTTAAAGACCAAACAAACACATCCCAATTCCGAAAACCAATTGCCGCCGACAAAACTCAACAAAAGAAACCTCAACGAGCTTTCGAATGCTGACTAAAACCCACCCCCATCCGCCCACTCGACCCTTCAAGTGGCGACGTCGGGCGCATCCCAAGTGCACCCGGCAAATTATGCACCCACACGTCAGGACATAAAATACACGACCGTATACATATATAACGCACACACACACCGGACAACCACCACTCGAAGAAGTGGGGAGCCAGTGGTGCCCAAAAGTTTCTCCTGCGGTTCAGTCGTGCTCGGAGCGTACGGTGTGACGCGCGTGCCGTTCTACGCGTTCCCGCATGTTTATTTTTTAAAAAATATTTTAAAAATATCCGTCCGAATAATTGTCGAAGTAATCGTATTCGAAATAATCGATCGTTTCAATAAAAAGCGGGAGTGATCGATGAAACGAGCGGCGAACTTTTGAACGCGCCGAAATTCGCGCGCGCTGAAATATGATCGACGAAGGCGAGAAAATCGTCTATAGGTGACCTGATTGTTTTATTTTTATTATAAAATATAAAAAAAATAATACGTTTTTATATATATTTTTAATTCGTTCATCTTTTTCAGCAGATTTTTTCGATCTTCGGTTCCGGCCGTCTTCGAAATGGACTCGACTACGTGACCAGGGAGGATTTTGGTTTCGTCGTACATCATAATAATTGAAAACAAGTGTTTTGTGTGTGTGTTAATCGTTTCGTTAAGAAGTCGGCCTTTCTCCGGATCGTGCTGCTTCGACTCGCCGAAAAGGAGAAGAGAAAGGCGCTCGAGTGAAGAAAGGAGTAGTAGTTCGCTAACCGAGATTCATCAACACTGATCGACAAGGTAAATAAAAATGATTATTGCGCCTTTTTGGCTAATTAGACTTACGTAATGACCTGTAGTGTGAAAATCTTCGGGTCCGTTTTGAACGTTATACGGTTAATTTCAGGCAATGCTTGGAAGAAACTCGTATGTGAATTATATAAATTCCGAGAGAAAATTGTCGAGATCCGAGACGTTTTAGTTATCAATGGCTGGAAACATGTGTATTGAAATATTTAAATGATTAAACTGAATAAATTCATATTGAAATTATCGGACATATGCGGTGTAAACAAGTTATACATTATTCATAAAAATAAACATTTTTTAAAATTCGAATGCGATGTGATGTAAAACGTTCACAATTTCCAAAACGTTTCAGTGATAAGCTCTAAGGTTAAATGTCAAATCACGAACGCAACCAGGACGTATTAATAATTACCTTTAATCAAAAAACAAATCTATTTGATCGAAAACAGTTTTGTTTTGTCAATGCGTTTTATTTACACAAGTATGTCGGCTATCAGAATGTTGACCTGAATCAGTTACGCTTTGTCTGTACCGACAATCTTATTGAAAAAAACTGTCGAATTCAAACCAGCGTATGATCAACGAATGCAATCATTCATATTTACGATGCATATATTTAATTTACTGTCGACTTGAATGTAAACAAAACGGAGGGCCGCTCTTGTGAGTGTAATGACACCGCAGAGTATTTTCAAAGCACAAAGAATTATTTTTGAGATTGACAATAAGATGTGGATGCGCAAATCGCATTGTACGTTTCACTAAATTTACAACATACAAATCGGTCGAGTTTCTTTGTGCATCTGAAAACGCGAATTTGAATTTGGCGCGCGACGACCTGTTTGGTGCTCGTTTTTCCATAGCCAAATGCCGTTTCCTCATTTTCTTACATATTTTTAATATAAGTACAAAGAGTATTGTATGATAATTAGTTATAAACAAACAAAGATAATAAACAGTTGTTGCACTTTACATGCGACGACGTATTAATTGCGTATAACTAAAATTCAGATACGACAGTGCTGAATATTGATCTGAATTTACAAATGATTTTTTATTTCAATCGTATCAATCAGCGTTCATATTATCGTTTTCTGGAAAAACCGAATATTCGAAGAACACCACATATCGAAATATTTTTTCATACATTTTCACATAGTGTAAAATTTAGCCTTTCGCGCTAATTTTCACGCTCGACAAACCGCATATGTATAATATTAGCATTTGAAGAGCTACAAACACGTATAATAATTCATCGTCTTTGAAAACGAGGTGAAGATGGTCGATGGACGATGACCGAAACCGCTCCGAGCCACCATATCGGATTATATCCAAGAAATCTCGGTGTGCCAATAACGGAATTCGGTAATTCCTCAAGCAGCATAACAGATTTCGTATTATTATGCCATGTTATGTAGTGATAAACATTACGGTATACGTTGATTCTAAACGAGAATTTTTCAAATGAACGATAGTGAAATCGCACGAAAGTGTGTACAATTTTAAAATTTTGTAATAGGGATTAATTGATAGGTTTTCGCACGAATCGATTTTTCGCATCTGGATTAGATGGGCTTATATTATATAAACAATTGACATGAACATTATTGCAAGTGAATTTTCGACGTAACACTTCCTATTATTTAATCATTGCATAAATTGAACGCAGAGGTAATCTCAACCTACATTTTATTATTCAAACTTTACAAAAATTATTCGGATCGTCCGCGTTATGTATTGTGAGTTTCAATTGAAAAATTCGTCGGAAAAACGCTTAATTAACGAAATAACGCAAAATGCTTTATCCTGGAATCATGGCGTAACATAATAAATAACAACGGTAATGACAATTTCTTGTGGCTTTTTGACAAAGTATGTCGCTTTTTATTATAATATCATTGCTATTTACACGTTGAGAAAAACTCAACGGAAAATAACGGAGGATTCGAAAACGAGTATGATGACCGAATTACTACTACCGTGCTGCGTTCTTGACGAAATCCTTATTTTTGGAGGAAAACATAAACTGTTCGTATATGAACTTGTTAAATTGATTTTTCAATGTCTCTTGGGTCGTGATATCGAGAATTTGTCCGAAAGCAATCGCTCTAAATATTTTTTTAGTAATTCGAAGGAGTTTACCTTGGATAAGTAGTTTCAATTTGCTCTTACATGCTTATCCAATATTTTTAAGACGGAAATACACTTGTGTATTAAATTTAAAATTTCCTTTCACTTAATCGATTATTTGAGTCACATATTTAATGTATTCGATGCAAATTTGAAAGTCAACACACATGAATGGCTCTGTTTGGAGTTACAGGTGCAGTAACACCATACGAAACTGCGTCATAGTACTGTGACAATAGAAGTAATTGCCTTCGATGATGAACTTGTTAATTTTGTCGGCAAATATTAATTTAAAAAAGCTAATATAGGATGTTTACAAGTGATTTTCGTCCTCGTACCTATGTAAATACTACGCACCTTTAGAGCGAAAATTTTTTTTCATTAAAAGATAACTATCAATATGTTAACTAGAGAAGTTTGCAAACTTGCACTTTTATACCTGTTTTTTTTTATATTATAAAATTTGTATCTACCTGTTGTAAGGTATCCTTACGTCAGGTAAAGAAACTCTCTAACAAGTTGTAAGCTCGTACTTATTTTTTCGGAAATCGCCAAATTCGAGAACGAAGATCAATTTCAACGGTTAATATTGACAAGTTTTTCACTATCTCAGATCGTAGAGTTCAACTTGGACCGTTATTGAACTTGATTTTACGGAAGATTGAATTCTTCGATTGACATACGCGATCGCATACCTTTGATAATTCGCTAAAATGTATTATATATAATAATAAACAACCTAGTTTATCGTATTTTTGAGTAATACAATTACATTGAGAGAATGTACCAAAGAACTGGGGACAAAAACAAAATGCGCCTTTCTAATTAAATGCTTTTTACTTAAATCGCCCTTTCAAAAGTTCTTATGTTCATTGCAAAAAACATCTTCGTGGCCGAATATTTTATATGGAAGTTTTTGATTGTTATATCGAGATATTTAACAAAATACAAACCAATTAAAAGATCGACTTGAATAAAATCATAAAAAAAAATATTTCAATTTAACGAGAAAAACGTACCCATTCATTCGACTTCATAGAACCGCAAATCCAAAGTTCAACCGTTCCAAGAACTAGCCATTCTCTCGAACATTACACACAACAAAAACAAGAACAAGTCCATCAAAAAAACCATCCCTGATCAGCTCTCGAGACCAAGAAAACGCCCACGTCGAAGCAGAAGTAATGGCATGACGATGTTTCGACCCGGTGGCACATTTTCAACGAAGAACGGTACATTCGGCCACGCTCGGAATCACAACATCGACACATATCCGATTAACACAGCATCCATTTAATTATTTTAATAAATCACGTTCGTTATACAGCCTGAAATGAGCGTGAGCTTTCGAAGAACGGACGTTCGCCGTGAACTTGGATGGCTTCGAGGGGAACGGCACTGTTTTCGCGGATGGCTTTTTTTGGGTGTTACGTAATGGTTTTTGGCCGAGAATATACATATGCAAAGTTCATAGTTGCCTTTCGGAGAAAGTCGATAGAAATTTGTGAAAGAAAGGTCGTTTGGTGTCGTAACGTTCCGAAAATGTTAAGCAAGAAGATTCTTTGATCTTCCGTTTTGGCCGTGCTTGATTGTTCGAAATAGTTTGATCCTGAAGAACCAGCTTACATTCTTGCATAGCTGATTGCTGCAAACATTCGCATATTTATAAAGTTACATTGCACAACGTTCGAGTAGGCTCGGTTAATGATTGTTAACACACCGGACATTTGCAAGAGTGAAAATCGAAAAGTAACACGCCGACAAGTATCGCCGTTTACTTCAAACTTTGTTTATCGAAAAAATTATTGCAGATTGACAGCAAAACGAATTACGCAGCCAAAGGCGATAGTATGTACCAATTTATATGAGTCATCTTATTTTTTTTTTATAGGCTACTTTCCTTTCCGCCGATTTGTATGAATCGTAACAGGTGGTTCATAGAATCGAACGGCCCGTATTTTAATCGTCGCTACAAAATCTAACGTTCCCGTTAATTTTTTTATATTATTAGAAATCGAATTTTCTATACTTGATACTTCTAGATCGTTTGTAGGTGTTGCGTAATAAAATACAATGTTTATATGAAAATAGATGGATGTGTCGATTTTATAAAAATTCTCTATACGCTCGATTGCACCAGTTTCTACTTATAAAACGTATTAATAAAACACGCAAGTCACCTCGAGAACGGGAAACGAACTCGGATTTCTCTATAATAACAGATTACAATATCGCCACATTTTAAACAAATCGGTTCGTAGCACACATCCAATTTTTCTAACAACATTATCTATTTAAATATTTCCGTACAACTGTGTGAGATAATTACCAAGAATGCATTTAAGCGCACGAACATACTCACATCTTCGATTTATCGAAAAACGATTAATATAATTGAAATCAACGAAAGAATTCCAATCAGTAGCGTGTACAATTCGAATCGAAGAAACAAATTAAAAATACGATTGCAAAATTAGTTTTTTTTTGTTATTGAGGGATGTTTACGTTTGCAAGTGCAATACATCCGACAAGGACGTTCGCTCAATGACACGGTGTACTGAATTTGACTCACGTACTATGTATAAGGTGTGCAAAAAATGCTGACTGATCGACGAAGAATTACATGCTGTTCGGATATTGCAGACGAACGGGAAAATTAAGTGTTTGATCGGTATATAAAGTTTCCGAGCGAGCTTTGAACGTCGATATAATTAGTGAGCGCATTAAAGCGAAAGTGTATTTCGGTCTTAAAAAGTTTTTTATAAATCAAATTATAATTAGTGTCATTGAATGATTAATTAATCGATTTATTCATTACAAACATTGCATCAGTTATTCAATTGATATTTCGTAATTATTTTGTTCTTGTAATGTTCCTAAAATTTAATTTTAACTGAATAGGAGCATCAGTACGAACTGAAAATTAAAGGAAAATTGAAACAATTTTTTTTCACGATGATGATAGTTTTTCTCAATGAAAAAATACCATATAAAATACGCATTGATTGAAAATGATCAAGAATAATTTTATTCAACAGTAGATTCATGCGAATAAAAATCAGTAAAAATATATCAATTTTCTGATCATTTAAATCTCGACAAATTCGAAAAACGAAACAAATTGAGCGACAATGGCACGAAAATTGATCATTCCGCGAACCACAAACGTCACATTGATTGATAACTGCTCGGTGTTAACGGTACCGGTTGCAGCGACTTCCCAACGGTCCGAATCTGCTGGTCGACTGTGGGAGTCCACAGTACGGGCGACCGGTCGCGAACTTTGTGACCGTCGCCGAATCGAGAAAGTTGTCGCCGGTTCCGTTTCCAGTTTTTTCATCGATTTGTACGCGGAATCGAAGACGATGACGACGACGAGGTATCACAGCTGTAATCCGCGTAATTTTACCAGCTCGTTACGTGAAATCTAATCGGGGAAAATGAGATCTTGTCGCGTATTGGGTGGCTCCGAATCGACAATGTGCAACATATGAGTTGTGCAAGAATGTCGGACGAGTACAAAAGTCGAACGTTCGCTTTCAGCAGGGAAATTTCACCGCGGCACATATTCGAAGCGCGACCCACTTGTTGGGGACCAGTTGCGGAAATTCCGGCTTGGATTCTTCGAGGTGTTTCGAGCTTTGGTGATGGTCTCTTTGTTTTTAGCAGTCGAGACTTTTTCGAAAAAAAATTGCAAAATTTGTTTTTGTTGTCATTGTCATTAAACTTTGCTCGTGCGCGATGTATAATATGTTTGTAGTTATTAGTATTCTGATCGCATTCGTGATATTTTTCATTATGTTTGGATAAAAAGTTCGATCAAATGTATTAGATTGATGAGCAACCTTTTTAGCAGAGGATTGCAACGCATTGATAATCAATAGAATGATATATAAAATTAAGCATTCGAAAAACAATTGGAGAAAAAGTAAAGTGTACTCAAACAAAAATCAAAACAGAAATACTTTAAATTTACATGAATATCATTTCACCTTTTCAACAATTCAATTACATTTGTGAATATTTTCACAACAGTCAATATCAATATAATGTACAATATCGTCGAATAAAACAAACACCCTGATGACAATTTATATTTTAAAAATGTACACTTATTTGAATACAATTGCAATTGTCAATATAGTTTTTACATAGCTTACTCTTTTGTATTTATTTTTAAGATAAAAAAATAATTACTTTTATAAAATAGACATTTTACTTTGTTACCAAAATTTCTATAGAATAAAATAATAATTATACAACGAATTTGAAAAGTACATTATTACCGTGCCATAACGAAACGAATACTCGGAACTTAATCCAATCGTGACAAGATCCTCAACAATTACCCATCGAAGTACCTACTTTTCACCCGAAACGAAGAAAATCTCAGAGAATTCGTCACACACGTACCCGTGACCGAAGATGGTAAATGCGAAACCATTCGTTTCTATTACAACAGAAACATCTTTATTTTTCAACTCCGACTCAAAGGCGACATCTAAACACTCGACACACTAGAAGATAATACACGGTCATCGGAGATGGTCAGTAATTGCAGTCACTGTCAGATGGACGACGTAAAATCGGAGTGTAAAACGGAAAAAAAAACTGTGTCAAGATCGATCGATCAGCATTCGCCATCGGCTCAACACTATCGGAAAAAATCTATACAGTCTCGATGCAATTTGGCGAATGCAATTAAGCAAGTAGATCTTTGAGCTGTTGGTCAATCTTGGCGCATTAGTTTTCCCAGCGTGAAGTTGTTGATGCAATTCGTGGTTAAGGTATTGCAATTGTGTTAATAGATGAGAAGATTGACGTATGAGAGGTATAGAACACGTAAATTTAAACTAACAAAAATTAGTGTAATATTACTCTAATTTTATATTGAGAAACTTCAAAACAATTCGTATATTATGATTGTCATTTCCAATGCGCAATTATTTTAAATTAAATTAAGATGACTTTCAAATAGTTTCAGATTAAAAGCATACGATCACTAATTAAATATATTGACCGCACTACATAGATCAGTGATCTGTGAATTCTTGACCTCTTGAAAATCACATACTAGATGTATAAGAGAATTGTATGAAAAGAGATCTCCACTTTGGTCTAATTACGAAAAAAACTGTCTAATGACTACTGAAACTGAAATGTGTCATATTTTAGAAGATAGTTGAAGAATGGGCTTTGGTCGATAAGATGAAAATTCGTCGTAAGCATTGTTATTTTTTTTTTAATTTAGAGTCAAAATTATCTTTATTGCTTATGTGAAAACATGTAGATAAATTGACGGCTCAAAAGGTCACTAAACATACTCGTAATATTTTTTAGCTGTTCCTGTCGCTGATTTGCTTGTTTGTAGCTTTTATTGAAATTCGAATGTTTCGATGAAAATGTGATCGTGAATAAAGTAAAAGTAAATTAATTGCAAAAACAATACATTTTTAAATCAAAAATTCTAAAAAAATAACACTCAGACTTTCTATGTCGAGTTAAAACGATGAATTTTTCGAATAAACAATTTCAAAATACATAGGTACTACGCAAAAACCTCGTATTCGTTTAGTTATCTAATGAAAACATACACAATGTGATTGTGGTTAATTTTATAACTTATTACATATATTGGTAAACCACTACCAGGATGTATAACTTATCTAATAAAATTATGATAATTATTCATCACAAATCCTACTAACCACTTTACAACATATTCGACTAAAACGACGATTTTATTTATTTTATAAAGAATCTTACCAAGCGGTGACATATGCACAAACGAAAGTCAGCAAGGTGTTACAGATAAAATATATGACTTTTGTTGCATCAGGTAAACGATTCACGATAATAATGGTTCCTTTGAACCCGATGCACCTGAAACCATCTCTCTATTATCTAAAAGTGCATATATTTTTTCAAATCCATTATGGTCGAAAGAGAGCGGCTCTGTGACATCTTTCGTGTGAAGCTCCACCGTTAAAAGGTTTTCCTAATTCACTTCAGATACCTGAAATGCATCCACTCAAGTGAATTCTACGAAAAGGCTGCTAGTTTCGATCGACAAAAAAAATAATATAAATCGCACTCGCTATTTAGTCCGTTTTCTCGGTAAACTACCCGTTTGTCTTCTGCAAAAGGAAGAACCTTTTAGTGTTTCAATTTTTTTTTCGTCTATCGATAGCACTAAAAGCAACGCCTAATTGTATCGTTTGGTGCATTATGTAATGGGTGTCCTAGTTGGTGAAGTGTATACGCTTCTTCGCATACATAATTCGTATTCTGAAACACTTATTCGGTTTTATATGAACTTACTATGTGGCAATCGATCGAAAGCAGGCATTCGAAGACCTTGCGAAAAATACGTATAAAAAATTAATAATAAAAAAAAATCGCGATACTTATTATATTGAATTAATCATTTGTAATTTAAGCATTGAAATATATAATGAAACTATAAATTTTTTATCATTTTTGCGATATTGAAATGATTTTTTTTTACAAATAAAACTAAATTTATAAGGATGCTATGTCCGATTCGATTAATTCGATCAAGATTAATTCGCGATATGATCGAAATGGCACACTTTATTATGTCGTCCGCGTTCCGCGAAGCACGCACTACAGTTTGGCAATATCGGTCACGTACATTTGACGCATATGCGATGAAGAAAATTCAACGACCGTTGTCCATATACGAAATAACGTAAGAGCGCCGTAACGAAAATACAATCATAACTATTGTCAATTTGAAAGATGACCCTCGTGGCTGAAATTAAAATAAACGATATGTTGATTGCCTGAATTTTATTGTAGTGACGTTTTAGAATCAAAGAAACCGATTGATTCAATTAAAATTAACCGTTAAACAATATCAATTTATATAATTTCATTTTCAATATTGTGATATAAAATGAACCGTGAAAGTTACTAAATTTCCAATGAAAATTTCGGGCCAATTGTCATGCCTGCTTACACAAAAATATTTCGATTGTTTCGAATTGAAATCAATTTTTATTTCATGCTCATTTATTATAGGAAATCCATTAACACCAGTCGATCGACAATCTCACTTTGCATCCAAACATGCATCAATTTGACGTACAATGGAATACAAATGATATAATACAGATCGTAAGCGTTGTATAACAATGGCGAACTATGCATACGAGATGGTTCGCATGAGATATAGTAATATGAACGCCGAGTCGTAATTAGTTTACACTCTTCAATGTTTTGATCTTAATTAAAGCGATTTTTTTCTATTATACTTTTGTTTGAATGCGGATGAGAATTGGGGGGAATTTGGGTTACATTTTCATATGTAGTCCGCTTTTATTTTGAAATCCATTTTCTCTATTATGAAAATAAGGTTAATACGAAAATACGCGTGAAATAACAATTTTCACCAAATAAATATTTTGATTAGTGTAATAAGGTTTTCATTGTGATTTATACATGAAATAATTAATTCAAGTATCATGTATTGTATTTTTTTTAATGGATCATTGTACATATTATAACAAAAACGCTAATTGTAAGAATTTTTTTATGTTAGTATAAATTTTCTTTGTAAAGAAAACTCAACATATTAAAAATTAGAAAATCAATGCAGATCAACTTCTAAGCTATTTAAGACAAGTATTTTGCGATTAGAGAACTTAAGAAACAAGTTGTACAAGACGCTTTCTAAGATAGAATTAATTAATGATCATAGCAAATCAATCAGACACAAGATTTCATTTTCGCACACAAAGCACACCAACTCAAACAATCTTCAAATATTTTTTCGCCATTGAAACTCAAAAGAAAAATACAATTAACGACCGGACATCAAATATTTTCCGACTGATCCTGCGCACACAGCGCCGATCTTGAACGCACAAAAACACAAACAAATCGAATTTTTCAAAATTTCCTCTTATCCTCAGACACGTACCAGATTCATAAAAAACGAATATTTTAATTTATATAGGTCATGGTCGCGTTTTCACGCGACTCTTCGTACATTTCACGTTAATGACAATGCGTCTCGTACGCGAGACGTGACCGGCATTTTTCGCGGACTTTTCCGAATTTTCACGCACCTCTGCAAAAGCCTTCGGATTTTCTGGCGTCTCTGAACAAATCTAGATCCATATTGGGTTGTGGGAATAAAAGAGATTTACAATATGGGAAGAAAGGTCATGGTATTAGCGATCGCATTTGTGTCAAATAAATCAGAAAATGTTCGTACTTGAAATGTCTAGAAACTACGTACATATTATTTTTCAGAAAATTATATTGAACGAGAGGTTTATATATGCAAATTTATATTAGAAATAAGTTAAATATATTATAAATCGTGTACAAGAAAAATCGTCGCTTGGTTTTTCCAATAATAATAAATAACCTTTTGATGTTATAGGAATATTTGTTTTATGAGATTGAATTTTCTATCTTCGACCCATGTTTATATTCAAATTTTAATATACACAAATTCTATATAGGGCCATTATCAAACATGACAGCTGCCAATTAATTACGTAAAGTAGAAGATATCTATATGGTGTCGATGTACGACCTTCGTGTGTAGTATTATAACGCTTTTGCATCAAACATAAACATTGCAAAGTAATTGAAAAACAATATAATATACGATGTGTCAAATTTAACATAAGACAATGAATCAAATGGCGAAAATACTTTTAGTAAAGCGTATTTACATTTGTACAATATACGCTGCTAAAAAATCGCTATAAGGTACTTTAGGTACACAAAAAAACCTGTCTAGTTCTTAATTTCCTACTATTAATAAAACGCTTCGTATTTTTTTATCCAAGCTTACATTTGACCTCAATGCCCTTGAGCTTCAATTATCTTTTATATTCCAGCGATGTAAGTCGCAATGAAGAATACGAAAAAAATTTCGACGTTACATATAATTATTATTTAGTTGATGTAATGTGTATTCTATACGCATATAATTAATTTGTCGCAAAACAAAAACAATCACATTTCAAATACGATTTTTCCGAAAAAAATTAACAAATTAATTATAACACCTTTCAGAACGATGCGGTTAACCGCAAAGTGTCAACCACTCGACGCTGATTGGTCAATCATTTCACGTTCAATCACATTCCGCTTCGCGATTGGTTAATTTTCGAATACGCCGTTCGACCGCGTCGCTCTGACACATACATTTTCTTTCGAGGAAAATCGACACATTTCAGCCGCATTTTCGCAATTCGACACATACGAAGGTTTCCGGGCTGCATCGAAAGCGAAAATCTTGCGCAAAAGCAAACGTCCTATCCTTAATTTACATAACGACCGGTCGAAGAGTGGAACTTCCTCGAATTCGTCGTAACGAACGTCAACAACATTAACGTCGCCGATAATGATGATGGAAGCTTTCGTGGAGCGATGCACCGATGAGTGCACCGCGGCTTACATAAACACTCAAAATCGGTAGAGTGACGGGGAAAAGTCGATGTTTAAAAATGGAAATTGATGCATGCCGATCATTTCGGCCATGATGAAGTGTTATTTTCAAATTAGTTTTGAGAATTCGTGCGCGAACGCTCGATACGGTTATCTAGCGAAAAATTATCTAAAATGCTTGTTATTACTTTTGAAAATAAACATACGTATTTTTAAATATAAACTTTACATAAATACAATATAAGGAAACAATAGTCAATCTCAATCCTTCACGCGTAATTTATAAGTAAATTTAAAATTAACATGTGTCATAAGCGTGTCAATGAATTTATCATGAACTTTTACAGATAACGATATTATTAACGGCACAATATTGAATTATCAGACCACAAAAAACGAGCCAAATAAATCTTTAAAAATCAAAATTATCTCGAACGCGAAAATAAAATCATTTAAATAGCGGCAATCTGCAATAATTGACTCGCAGAACCATAACGACCGATACGAATTCCGACAATACGAATGTAAAAATGATGGGGAAAAAATCATCAGATGACATCAAATCAATCATCGAAGCGACACGAATTCTTCGAGAACCGCAAAAGAAGGAAGTAAGTCGACGAGGTGACACTTGTCGAAAAAGACCAGACGTCGGACAAATAAAGAAATTTAAGACAAGTTTTTTGTCCTTTCGAAAGTACAATCAATACCTATGTACTTTATAAACGGGTATAATATAATGTATAATGAAATTATTTAATTTGTGATGATTGCGTGTTATTAGTTTATATAAACGTGTGAATCATGACCGGATATTTGATTAAAAAATAATTAGAACTATTAAATAATGAATCAATTATAGAAATGAAACGTGTTTTGTAATTTCAAAGAAAGTTAATTTAATTAATAATTTAAGAAGTATTCAGATTAGAAAATAAACGGTTGTTCAAATGAAAAATTTCATATCTATGCAATTCAATGGGATATTTTTACTTTTATATTTGCTTTTGACACCTTTCGACCTTTTTACAGAGTTGAAAGACTGGTCAGAAAATTTCCAAACTTAATATTCTTTTATTTTTTTTACTTCTGCGTTTTTAAAAAGGACACTGAATAATTTAAGTAATATTATACTTATTTACTTTTGCACAATCATGTTGTAAACATGAATAAGTAAACAAAAAACATCAAATCAGAATTGAATTTTAAATTCAATAAAAATTTATACAATTTTGACACTTGCAGAATATTTACGTACACATATTTGCTTGGAAGAATGAAGCATGGTCGATTAGTCGAAATCGCCATTAACCCATTTGCATCCAATTTTGTGTTCGAGCAGCGTATACAATGTACGAGCACGTGTGGAATTTTAATGTAACACACAAGAAAACCATACAAACTGATTTAATTTTCTTTGCAAATTTCCTTCGAAATAGATCTATACATTGTATGATAAAATATGTACCAACGACTTTTTCTGACTCATACCCTTATGTTATATACAAAATTTGTTAAATACATTATCTCATACATAGATTCAATTGAATATATTGAAATATATTTTGAATAGAAATTTTATATAAAAATCATTGAATAATCGAATCGTATTGAATATATCGTGACTACATATATTACGTTTTTGATAAATAAGGAACGTCAATTAGATCATATGCGAAAGTTCCGCGAGTACAACAATGGGCTCTGTCCTACATAATACAATTATATTATAAATACACACCTGAGTGTTCATTTTCATTTTTTTTCATTCATTTTTCTGCGAGATTGAGTGTAAGACGTGTGAACTGGTTCAGCGAAAGGTATATACGAGTCTTCTGATGGAAGAAATGTTTAAATTTAATGAAAATGAATAAGTACTGCAGTTTTGGTTAAAAATATTATACATACTTATATTACGAATGGGTAGATTGGTTTTACATATTTTCAAAAGGTATAAAATCTTCTTAAATAATAGATTGTGATGGTTTTTCATCCGAAAATTATTAAAAAAAAAAAATAATAAATATAGTATAACACATACTTCGATCTTTCACAAGATTTCAAATCTTCTGAATGGTTAGAGGATGATACGTCTAAAAATAAAACTAACAAATCATATTTTACAAAAAAAAGATGAGAATATTAATTAAATTGATTTGTCAATTTTTCTATTTACTAAATTCAGTATTTTGAGACTTTTTAACTGGCTCATTAAAAGGTTCGAATAAATCTTTAATGAATTTATCTGACCACATATTAACTGAAAAAAATGTATATAATTTTGACGTATGAATTTTAATAGAATACGATAAGTACGAAACACGTTAAATATTCGTGATACACACAATATATAATTAAAAAAACAAACACTTTTTATCACACCAATATCATCGAAAAAACATCGAGAAACGACCACAATTCTGGCATGCAACATATTTTTTTATATTGAGCTTCGAATATTACACAATATGCATGATAACTATGCAAATCAAATTTTATCCACATATCGTAAAAAAAGCACACACACACAGTGCAAATTCTATTTAACAAAAGTAAATAAATTCATATTATTATTCTTCTTCTAACAATAAGAACTATAATCAAGAACTCTCTCACACCGTATACAATCTATAAACCAATAACACATGCCTTATATAAAAAGTCTATACAAAAAAGGACACGGTCCAGAATATACCGTTACTAGACAATCATCTCATGTCCATACCGAATATGAAACATTTGTTCTTGACGTGTGAAGATTCGATCAGGTACAATAAGCCCGTCGGAACCAGAAACAGGTAGTTGGGTGTGCTCCGACCGCTTGACCTACAAATTATCTCAGAACTGAACTCTAGTGCCAGAGGCTCTCAACCTTTTTTCTGTGCGTGTCTGTATGTGTTGACCTTTGGTCGGATCGTGCGAAATAAATGACGGAATCTGCATGCGCGTGGGCGGATTGCTTTCTCGAAGAAAGTTTGTGAAGATGATTATTTGATGTTGTTGGTGTTATATTATATCGAAATTTATGCGGATTGCAGATATCGATTGAGATTTTGGTTGGAAAAAGTTGTTGGATTTTCGTGGAATCAGTGAATATAATATTGTGACAGTAAATTTGTGCTGAAGGTTAATACAAATTCATCTGAATAGATACTTATTCTATATAAAATAATTCTTCCAATAAATCACAATATTTAATAAATAATCAGTTTTGTTTAAGATAGATTAAAATAATATAAATATATAAATATTATTATTTCGTACACATTTTTCTTTTTTATACAGATAACCGATAACAACCAATATTTATTAAAATATAAACACAAAAAAATGAAACTCAGATAAAATGAATACATCACGAACAATATTCTTATATTCAAATAATAAAATTATTAATATCGAATAAATTTGATCGTCTCAATGATAATATAATAACTGCTTCAACATTTCAATATTCGGCATTGACGATAGCGGTACTCGACGCAAACGGAATGTATAATATAATATATATCAAAGTCTCGATTTGAAGACCACTATGTTGCTATTTATTAGCATAATTGATCATAAGTGTGTGTTCGAAATCGTAGAATAACACTTGAATTCAATTGAGCATGTCGTCAAATAACGTACGTCAAATTAGTACTAGCGAACGAACTTCTGTACTTAAGTACACGCTGTCGAAATTCAATAGAACCGAACATCAAATTAACTAAACGATTTTGCGATCGAAAACAGTTTTAAATCATACAAAAATTATACATACATACATATGTTCTATAATCACCACAACAAAGAGGAAGGTTGCGGACGAGCGATGAAAAAATGTTTGCGTTCAATGGTTACGTCTGAGATTTTTTCGTTTTGGATTTCCGTTAGGCGATTAATTTTAAAGAATCCATGAACGTGTCCCTGACCTCGACTCCTTTTAAATGTGTGTAAACATTGTAAAAAATTACGAATTTAAGGTCAAATATCCGCCGTGCACCGTTTTATGGGTCGACGAGGCTAATTTCTCGAAATTCCAGTTAGCATAAGAGTACCGCATATATTATATTAAACTTATCTATATTGTAAGTATGTTTTCGACCGGTACTGAACATCACAAATTATTCATCGCACATGTCCAGTTATTCAATTAGCAAATATTTCGTAGTTGGCAGAATATTTTTGTCGGTATGTGAGTTCATCGGATAATTCGAAAATTAAATTTGGTAGAATTTTGTAAATCAATTACAAAAGCGAAAAATTGTTTTCAAGTAAGTAATATGTATTCATTCAATGTTTTTAGAAATAGATTTTGTGTATAAATAACAGTTTCGAATCGTTAAATTAATTCATATGTCAAAATTAACGTTTCCTGTGCAAATTTTAATGCTCTGATAAACGCACGTTGATTTTTTGTCGATTTTTCACTTTTTCGGCGTTTCACATTCATGATTTTTATGGAATGTTAATATGGTTTCTGAGAAAAGTTTCTCGATAAATAATTCAACGATATCTCCGAGACGAATAATATTTCGATCGTCAATTTGACGTATTATCATAATGAGATAAGTACTAATCGCCTTTTCCATGCGGATCTGCTTTCACGTTCTACGATGTGAAATTTTCATATTTCAATTATAAAATATGTTTATTATTAATTTCAAGTGCTCGGCATATGAATATTCTAATTTCAATTTATTCGAGTCTCAAGGCGTTTTCTATTATTTCAGAATTATCGCGGATATGGTGTGTTTTTAAATTTCGAAAATTTTCAAGGTGTTCGAATTTTGTACGGTGAAAGCAAATTTTTTGCGAGATTTGCACGGTTTTTGCAAGACTTTTGTTAACCAACTTCAATACAGAAGTGTATCGAATACATGCATATCCTCATTGCTGAAAATAGTGTATATGAACTTTCAAATCATTTGGCATTCTTGAACAATAAAAGTTCATAGGGATAAAGCTTATCAATGCCGATTGAACGTATTAAAGTTAATCAACTGAACCCCTCGTTATCAAATTTATTACTTTATAGACCAGTGTTTCTACAATATACTTACATAATGAATTAGATGTTAGTAGAACGAGAATGATTATTTTAATAACTATTTTTATGACAATAAATGTGAATAAAATTACTATGATCATGTACCGTAAATCTGATAATCGTTTCAGTATTTAAGTTTTTAAGATCTTTTCATATAAAAAATCGATGATACTATAAAGATTTCATCTTATAGAGAACATTGTTTAAAATTAACCAACAAAACCCAATACCAGTGATAACTAATCTTTAATTGGAGTAATAAAGCTGAAAATTCAGCAGATATTGTAGGCCATAATATTAGTATTTAAAGTGGTTATAATTTGATTAGTTAAGTTATATAGAAATTAAAAACAAAATCGAAGAAAAATTAAAGTTCATATACGAAACCAAATTGAAAATGTCAATAAATTTATAAGCGAAAATTTTATTCAACCACATTTAAATAACCTGCAGGCTACATATTGCTCATCGCTAATATACAGGATTCAGTTTCAAAAGTACACATCGAAAAAAAAACTCTTCTCTTCAATCAAATAATCAATGACGCAATAATGTCAAGTTACTTCTTTACATGCAACGCAATGGACACAATGCAAAAAGCTAACTGCTGCACAAAATACTCCAGCGCATTTTGAAATTTGAAACATTCGCCATAAGCCGTGGGCAGTGCATGGTTTTTATTAACTTTCACTGTATATAATGCAAAATTATACGAGTGGACAATGTCGAGTCTTCGCGTCTTGTGCGTGTAAACGCGTCGCAATGAATACGTTTTCTATCGACTTTATTATGCTCACGTGTGTAATATTATTGTAATGGGCAATTTTCGTGAAAGTAAAAATGTTGTATATGAATGAAGAAAAATAAAATCGTTTTTGCATACGGTGGCGAAAACGCTTCAAAGTCTAAAAACTGCGCTCGCAAACGAACGAGTATGGAATAAAAACGATTGTAAATTTTGGGTCGTTATTATAATATTTTTCTATGTGCAATATTTTTTTCGAAGAATCGCATTGATAAAAAAGCGATTTTGTGTCAACAACCGATTTGTATGTATGTGTTCGAGGGTATCGCATTCTAATTATGGAATGGACTAGTTTTTCAAAGTGCAAAACATTCACATAATCCGAAGTTACAGTGTGAGAATAAACTGTCATTATTTTTTAATTTAGATTTCTGTATAATTTTAGATAGAAAAAATTGATTCGTTCATCAATCGAATAAAATGTAACCGATTGATTTAAAATGGAAAATTCGATTTTCTTTTTCGATTTTATTATCGATACACATGCGAATTTTACGGTAAACTTATTTTAACGACGTGCGTATTATACGACCGATTCGAATGTAAAGTGCAATGGCACTTAATTCATTTATTTACGTAATGTTTAAAGTTTATGTTGTAATGTTTTTACCTATGTTTTCGATGAAAAAATATTCTCGAAAATAATTTGTTTATCCAAAATTTGAAGGGATATAAAAGTATTTCGATTACCTGTGATCTGATTACAAAAATATAAAGTGCGATGATAAAGAGTGCAAACAAATAACCTCTTAAGTGAAACAATGCACTTTTTAAGTAAACGTTCATAAGTCACAAGAAGACGAACATCATAATTATAATTCAATGGAAATGATACAATAATAATTTCATTTCCGTGTTTTGTTAAAACAATATATACTTAAAATGTATTTATAAATTGATGATTGATGATGATTAATTATTAATGATGGAAAATTTTACTTAGAAACATAATATTTTATAATTAAAATAAATATTATAATATTTGTAAAATCCGTCATAATTATGGAATTTTTAATTATAAAAATTAATAATTTATACCTGAATTGATGTAAGCGATCATTCAATGGCATAATTTCATTTTCCATGAAAAATTGAATTATATACGGATAAAATTATTTTTATCAATAACATTTTATCGGGTATGTTAAATTTTTTTCATTTATTTTTATTGAAGATAAAACAAACTATAAACATCATTACTCCCACAATTTTATATACGATTCTTATAATATTCTCGCATGTTTATTTTATGAAAAATCATTTTTTTTTATACAAGCACGATAATAGTCGTGCAAATTTCCGTCGAAGCTTCGACGAAGTTATCGTAACAACGACCATGTCGAAATCACATGAGCGTGAAGTAATCTTTTCAATTACTCTCTGGTTTACACTAAACCACCACATTTTATAAATAGGAACATTCCAAAAACACCCCAAAACCGATGAATCCAAATTTATTAAAAAAAGTATTGCAAAATTGCGGAAATTTTCTATTTGCATCTCGGATTTTTCAGAAGCGTTTTCGACATGATTTTAATTCGTCTTATGTATAATATTTGTGTGTAGAATGTACCAGATCGTCAATAGCTCGTTACACGTTGCATAGCGTCGGTGCTGTTCACCCATTGAGTCATTGATGATGGTAAACAATCGGCCATTAGGCCCGATGATGACCGCCTTTAATGTTAATGGGCTGACAAAATGGAAAATGGTACCGTCTCTATCTTGTGAATGTTCTTCCGTTGATTTTCCGACGTATTGACGCGGGAAAATTGTCGGAAAAGCGAATATTTTATAAAAATATATTTTTTCGATATAAAAATTATTTTTTCGTAAACATTTGTATCAAATTATAATTTAATATAAAACTTTCGATCGAAATTTTTATTTTAGTTTGTACTAAAATTTTCGTAACTACAGCCTGTGATGTATTAATGTTTTTTTGCTCATTACACAAAAGTGCTTCATGATGGATGTGTTTTTTTTTATATTGCGAATTTAATTTTGCCAGTTTTGTAAGACGTCGTTCTCATTTTTCGTACATATGTCAAGTATGATATTTTAATCGATGCAGATGTTGGAATTTCTAATCAGGAAAACGCGATGAGTATTGTGAACGGTTTTGTGAAATACGTTCGGGTGTTTTTGTATATGGTTTCGCAGAAAATTGCTGCTAATCAAATGTGATATTGAGACACTTTGTAAAAAAAATTGAGCGAAATGAGGTAACAGTATAATAATAATATGTGAAAATAAAATAAAATATTTTCGTACTATTTTTGGGCGTTATCTGTTTTTAATATCAACAATTATTTAGTAAACTCAAATAAAAGTGAATGTTGATTTTTTTCAGGAATATTTCAATTAATTAGAATTGCAAAACTTTTGAATGTTATATTCGATAAAACATTTCTTGTTATCAATAATAACTTCGTCATAGTTTATAATTGCGGCTAAATATAATAATATAATAATTAAAATATCGGTTATATACGAGTACACAAGACTCGATTGTTCATTGTTATTATATTTAGCAAAAATTAATCGATTAACTCGGAAAAACCGGCTGATTTCTAATTTTTGCAAATCCGCATACAATTCGATAACGAATTCACTACGAAATTAATCTAATGTCACTTTCTCGAAAGCGGCGAAAATTTTCATACAAAAGATCGTAAAGATATAATTTTACACGACTTTAATGAATTATTTATGAATCCAACAGTCCGAACCGATCTTTCCACCACGATAATCACCACGGAAACATTTCTGAGTCCTGACATTCTTCTCCCGTTTCCATTCCGACTTCTGATCTGGTTGTTCGGCTTCATCATCATCATCATCATGATATTCGCACGACCGACCTTCACCGCTAGCTTTAGATTTTACTCCACTTTTAATAGTCAGTAAGAAACGACCTCATTTCATATCTGCCGAGTTGGTTTTTCTTATTCTGCCACACCACCTGATTGCCTTCGGATCGTGTACTTATTTATCTAGATGCCGAACGGTGGATAGTTCTTGGCTGAAATTGGCAATTTTGCAGTTGTCGAATCGTGCGGTTTTCCTTCGATCGATCTGCACTTGTCAATATCTTGTTTTATGTTTTTTATGAGTTTTCCGGAAAATTTTGTTATTTTTTATGTTTCAAAGTAGCTAAACGAGTTTATAATTTAATAAATATTAATGACTGTGATATAATTATATTATATTGAAATTAGAATGAAAGTTCGCATTATTATACTATCAAAAAAATTGTTGATTATTTATTTCGTTATGCTATGGACAAGGTTATCCTTCTCATTTCCTTAATATTTTCTTTGGGTTGTTAGCCTAAATTATGCGAATGAAAAAACTGTGTAGAAACTTTGGAGAGTATTTTTTAGTTTTTCTGTTGAATCGATTTCAAAATAAATAAGCACTTTTTTCCATAGTAAAATTGTTCTATAAATGCTGTAATTTGCGTGTTGAAATGCTGAATAAATCGTTAGCGTAAAAACCAAACTTTTTCGTCCATCCAAACAAACAATAATTAATTACAACGAAATCGTTACGTTGACATTCGTAACAGTTACCCAGTTTGTTTTGGCAATTAAAATAACATTTATATCGCGATTATTTTGCATACGTCGTCACCGTCGTAATATTTTTCCTCCTAATAATTTTTGTGAGTCATCTGGAAGTGAATCAAATGGTAATGAGACTTTCTTTCGAATTAAATTCGCACGCGCCGTGGTTCGTCACAATGGCGAACAATGAACATTGAATTTGCGATGTGCGCTTTTCACAGAAAATGCTGTGGCTTTTTCGGAAATATCGTTCGATGACCTTCCGAAAACGAAAACGATGTTCGAAGATGTCGATAAAAAAGGTTGAGCGGTGTAAAAAAACATGATAACGATATTAAAATTGACGGTCAATTATGTTCTGACGCTTATTGCCGAAATCGTTTTGTAAATTGGTGTCGTAAGTGGATTAATTTTGCGTTTATTTGTGTATGGAAACAAAAAATAGCATTGATTATTTTTTTGTGTATTTGCACATTGTATTATTTATATTGATGGGATATGCATGGATTTTCTTTGATTTTTCTTTTTTTGATCTCATAGCAAGGTTTTATATTTTTGTGCAAAGTGCAGTGAGTTGTGGTATGCAATTTGTTATGTCACTTATATCACACAATTATGAAAATTCTCGTTCAAGATTGTGGTGATTCTAGGTCACATTTTAAAATTTCTCTTTCTCGAACCTTTACATTCAATACTTGAAATGAAAACGAGTCTCAGTTGAGATTTATTCAAAAATAAAATCTTTTAAATTTAAAAATTACTCTAGATCACAATGATTCAACTAAAAAAATTTTGTATGATATACCATTATTTTTATGGAATCAAGATACAATAGCTCGTTAGCAATCAAACACATGCATCAATAAAACAATTACACGTACTTGAGCCTTGGTGACATTTCAATATTTTTACATATATTTTATACGATCATATTTAAAAGGCACAATTCTTGGCGAGCGTACGCTCACATTTACGTCATAAATTAAAACATTATACTATTTCAAAATCTGGCTTGGATGAAATAACAGCCAGTTATCTCAACTATGACCCGAACGACCTCATTGTTTACATTCATGAATTTCAAATTCATTAGCATAACGATTTTTTTCAAATTTCGAACGGATCCCGAGATTGATATTTAGAAAACGAATTTAACGTTTGATTTTCTTTTCAGATGACTTGTGGCATAACATGCGTGGACAACTTGTTAAACCGTTCCTTCTACAAGTTGGGTTTAATCATAGGCAGACACCCAGGGTATTTTTTAATAGTACCCGTACTCCTTTCACTATTATGTATAACAGGATATCAACAAATAAAATACGAAATAGATCCAGAATACTTATTTTCGCCGATAAGAGGTGAAGGAAAAACCGAAAGAAACATTGTTGAAGAATTTTTCAAAGTCAACTACACACACAGGTTCAACGTAGGAAGGATAACAAGACCAGGTACATTACTTTTTACAAAATTATACTGCTTCAGTTGTTCGTATATATATTTTTTTGAATTATTCCTTCGATAAATGTGCTTATCTTTCGCGTAATTTGGATTCGAAATAGGCCACGAATTTCATAGTTCAGGTCGGGTCATGGAACTGAACTCGAGATATTCATTGCGAGAGCAGATAAAACGTTACTAGGAAAAAAACTATTCGCACCCAGTGGATGTGAGATATGCGATTTTTTTCACAGACCACAGATAGATATGCACTGGATGAGACAAAGTGCAGTCAGAAGTGCATTCGCTTTGTTCTTGCTATCATTTGTTATGCACTAGTTGTGTGTATGGACGTCTGAAAATAGTTTCACAAATAAATGAAATATTTTATTTCATGGGCATATAAATCTATAAATTTTCAAATGCTGTAAAAAATAATTGATACGTTATCAAAAATTTTATATTAAAAATTTTGATGAGTCAGTATGAAAGTTTTCTGAATCGGTAAAAAGCGCTAAGTGAAAAAAAATGAAATCGTTCCAGTTTCCGTAAAAAATAATTAATTTACAGTACATTCCGCGAACTTTCTTTATTGTATTAATTATTAATAACCACCAATTTGATTTGTCTAATAAAAATTATTCGATATAGGTCGTTTTGGTCGCCTTATAATAACACCAAAAGATGGCACTAATAACATGCTCCGAGCCGATATTTGGAACGAATTGAAATTACTGGATGAGTTGATCCAAAACTCCACAGCAAAATGGGAAGATCAAACGTTCACTTACAAGAACATTTGTGCAAGATGGATGGACAACTGTTCCACCAACGATATCCTCAACTTGGGAGAAATCATCGACGAGGTAAACGATTCAACTTTTCAATGATATCCAATAGTTTTGAGATCGACTGATTGATTCGAGATTGGTTTATATATATATATTTTTTATATTTGTAGGTTGAAAGGGGTGATCTAAATTTGACTTTTCCGATTATGTTCAATCCCAATACATACGAGATTCATGTATTCCCAGTGTATTTTGGGGGAGCTGTGGTTAGGGATGACATTGTTGTAAGCACGCCTTCGCTTCAACTTGTGTATTTTGTCACAGCTGATACCAAGACTCAAGATGCTAAGTAAGATTTCATTTATTTTTATAATATAAAGTTCACTACAAGAAAAAGCATTTCTGATATTCATCAAAAGTTTAGGGATTATTTCCTTTACATAAAATTTTTATGCTTTACATTCAGTAATAGATGATGAGTTATTGCATAAGATGAAGATAAACATAATAAACAAAGATAAATTTAAAAGATGATTTTAGATCAGATATATATAAATATAAAGACTATTTCTAGATCTTATTATACATCGACCTCGATTTAGCCTAATCACAAAATATTATGATGTCACTAGTTACCTCGTTTTGTAGAATAATAGCTGAAAAATACTTGCCATAATTTTCTGCGACATGATAGGTGATTGCAAAATTGCTTGCAATTAAAATTAAATATACTTACATATATAAGAAACTTGGTTTGAATAAAAACAGTTAATACTAAATTGATATTAATTTATAACATGTTTATAATTAAAAATCCAGAGGTGCAGCATGGGAAGACATGTTTTTGGACTTAATCGGAGAACTCGAAGAATCTAACAAATTCAAATACATATCAATAGCGAGGTTCGCCTCTAGGACGTTGGATCACGAACTGGAGAAAAACACCAGAACCGTCATTCCGTTCTTCAGCACGACCTTCATCATTATGTGTCTTTTTTCGATCATCACTTGCATGATGTCGGATTGGGTAAGCTCCTAAAACCAAACAAAACATATCCACAATGCAGATTATACAATTGATTATTTTTTAAGGTTCGCTCAAAACCATGGCTGGGGTTGATGGGTAATATTTCAGCTGTGATGGCGACTGCTTCAGCTTTCGGAGTCGCCATTTATTTGGGCATCGAATTCATCGGAATCAATTTGGCAGCCCCCTTCCTCATGATAGGTGAGTAATAATTTGGCGTTTGGAGTAAGTGAATGATTTTGATTGTTGTCGCGGTTCTGATACATCCATTATTCTATTCCGAGAAATAGGATATAACAATAAAAATTGCGAGAAACGCAGGCAATTCATGCAAAGAGAGAGGTTCATTAATTGTGCAATATTAGACGCAATACGAATGTTATTTAATGAGAATGTGCAATACATTTCATATTACGGCGGATCGCGCATTAGTCTACTTGCCAAATCACATTTTGAATTATTTCATAAAAATATTTGATAGATTGAAATTTTTAGAACAAATAATTTTAATAACGGTGTAAATTGGTGTTAGTAACAAATACATTTGTATGATATTCCGGCGGAAGTTCGTGCAAATTTGAAAATATTTATTGAAATTTATTTTAAAAAACGCTCGTTGCTTTCGAAATACAGTTCGATTTTAATCGTGTTGCGACCTCGAACGAACGTCATTGAATTGCGCGGCAATTTGAATATTTTACTTATTTAAATTTGGCCCTAAGCAAACGATTAATAAGCGTCTTTTCGGATTGTGCAAAACGTTGGAAACTATGCACGTCGTTTTCCTAAAATTTCAGCAAACATTTTCAAAATATCCGTTTATATTTCGATTATTAATATGAAACGAATAAATTTCATACACAAATACAATTTTAATTAGCTTGAATTTCATCAAATGATACGAAATAAATTATGACATTCAAATAGTACTTAAATAGTGAAAAACGTTCGTGATTGATTAAACATAATCTTATTTCTAATTTAGACGAATATTAAAAAAACAAAACTATTCGTATCACTAACACGAATGTCAAAATATCGCGAGGTCAATGAATTTTCGCACACAACACGTTTATAACGCATCATATTCAGTTGCAAATCTTAATTATATTTATTATATGCACAATCGCATCACTATACATTTACAAACAGTGCAATTCGCGTTACGAAAAACGATCTCGTTTTGATTATGAACTATGCAATTACGCACCACCACCATAATCGCTGAAAACGGCGCCATTAGATGAAAAGGCTCGTTTTCGACTTTGCCCCCCCCCCCCCTTTTTCGCGAAAACTAGTACCCGGCGAGGTTCTGTCCATTTCAAAAACGCGACATCGATGCTGTTCGGTGTTACATAAACCATCTATTTGCGCCATCGAATGCGCCCCGAGTGTAATGCACAGTTTGTAGAATGATCGTCGTTGAGCAATTATATTGCTACGCTTCTATGACGTGTCTAATGTGTCCGAATTAAGCGTGTTTTTTATGTGGAAGGTTTTTTTTGGACTTTGAATTGTGACGCTTTGATATGTCAGAAAGGGTTAATTCTAATTTTAGATGGATGAATATACTCATATACATTCATCCCCCGATGTAAGCGGTAGATAAATTCCACGATGAGCCGCGTAAAAGGAAATACCATAAAAAAAGACTATGAACTCATACAAAAAGGAGAAATAGGTTCCAAAGTTAAAATCGTGTAAATAGAGACAAATCCATACTAAATTGGGAGCTTGGTTTACAATTAGGAAAATCCGCGTAAAAAAAGTCTGAAATATGTTTGAAAAAAGTATTCATATAGGAATTTATTTAAAAATAATATTCATTCACCCATATTTTCACTTTTGTTTTCTAAATTCTAGATTCTAGAATAAAGTTTTTTTTTCTATTTCGCTGGTTCGAAATCCCCTTCATGGTCATCACTTGAAATAATGAATTCTTTTACATTTTGAGGAGTACACTCTGTTTGGTCAAAGGTAGTTTTTTATTTAGGAATCCTGTTATCGATTACTGTTTTTTTCTTATTTTTCGCTAACGAATTCAATATACGCATATAAAAATTTTTTTTTGATGACTGGGTTAAAGTGAAACCGCGTAAAACGAGTATGGATGGGTGCATATATTTTTTTCTATTTAATTTGAAAATCTCTGCAAATGGAAGAGTGCGGTGTTCCATTCGAGAGACGGTTTCGACGACCATCCGTATACGGCCTATCATGACGCACAGTAACTGGTCGCTTCCTGACTATAATTCATAATGAGTGGTCACTACGATGTTTTTATAGTACCTGAAATAATTGACTGATATCGACAATGAAGATTTCATTGTTTCGGAGCTTTCGTTTTCATCTCGGATGATTTTTTTGAATTTTTTCAATGCATCAAAGTAATTATGGTATTTCTTTTACTTGTTCGTATTTATTTCACGACTTGAGTGATAATCTGAATAAATGTATTATTTAAAATAATTGATGTAGTAATTCAAACCTAGCTTTAATTCAGAGAGGAAATATAAAAAAATATTTTTTAAGTGCCACCTATTGGCGATTTTCAAAAGTGTGAAAAACTAAATTGAAAACGTTCACATATTCAATTCAATTTTATGAGATACAATTTGAAAATTTCAAGTACATTTACATTCTAGCTTAACGTGATAGTACCAAAAGTAATTTTAGTAATGTTCCCAAAACATTAATCTGCAGTCATGGCTCGTACAAAGCATTGTCGTTATTCTATGATTGAATAATTTATTTGTCTCATTCAGAATGATAATATTAGCACAAACCCCAGTTTGAATTTCTTTTGACTTAATATTAATATAATGAGTTTCTTCCTTATTAAAAATTGAGATTTATTTGTAAAAGTATAATTTCTTATCTTTCCATTAATAATATGAAAAGTTATTTTATTTTAATTTTAATAAAAAACGATTTTTTTTTCAGGTATTGGCATAGACGACACCTTCGTGATGCTCGCGGCTTGGCGAAGGACTTCGGTGAAGTTGAGTGTTCCCGAACGTATGGCACAAACCCTATCAGAAGCGGCGGTATCTATTACAATTACATCTGTCACAGATATGGTCTCTTTCTGGATAGGTATTTTCAGCGAATTTCCATCTGTGAGAATATTCTGCACTTATTCAAGTTTGTATTGTTTTGATAATATCAAATATTTTAATAGTAAAACTGCAGTTACATAGTTTTTTTTTTGATTACAGGCATAGCTGTGTGTTTTACATTTTTGTGGCATATAACATTCTTTTCATCTTGTATGGCTATTGCAGGATATTGTGAACAGAAAAATATTCATTCTATACTTTGCGTAAAAGTTTTACCTGTTTCCAAAGCAATAGAAGGTATTTCTCAATTTTTTTTTGTCATTAAAAAAACTAAAACATTTAATGAAATTATTTTTTCATCCCAACAGAAAAACGTTCAAAGTTATATCAAATTCTATGTACTGGTGGTATCGATCCATCTAATCCAGATAATCCAATAGATAATCGAGAACATAAAATCATGGCATTCTTTAGAGATAATGTTGCATTTGTACTCAATAAAGGTTGGGTTAAGGTTTTGGTAGTCATTACCTTCGCCTTATACTTAGCTGGTGCTGGTTATGGTATAACTAATATAAAAGAAGGATTGGAAAGACGAAAATTGTCAAAAGCAGATTCATATTCTGTAGTTTTCTTCGACATGGAAGATTACTATTTCAGAGAATTTCCATATCGCATTCAGGTACTTTTAATTTTGAATAGGTAATTCAGATAATTTAAAGACATTTTTATGATAATATTTATTATAACAGGTTGTCATAACCGGAGATTATAATTATTCTGACCCTGTAATTCAAAATCAAGTTGAACAATTAACACAAAATTTGGAAAATACATCATATATATCTGATCCATTATATACAGAATCTTGGCTAAGGTCATTCCTCAAATACATGTCTAGAAATGAAAATTATTATAATGTTTCCATTAATAATGAAGAATCATTTATAGCTGCTTTGAAAGAGGTATTTGTTTTCATTAAACATTGAAATTAATAAACACATATATTAATCATGAAAATTATTGTTTACATATACTAATCATGAAAATATTTTCAGTTATGGTTATACCCATCTAATCCATTTTCATTAGATGTTAAATTTGATGAAAACAATACTCAAATTATTGCATCAAGATTTTTAATTCAAGCTGTAAATGTGAGTGACACAAATCACGAAAAAGATATGGTGAAATTATTACGAGGTATTTGTAAAGATTCTCCATTAAACGCCAGTGTGTTCCATCCGTATTTTGTATTTTTCGATCAGGTATGTATTATTACAAAATTTGTAATCAAACAAATTTAACAGCAAATTTATAAAAATGAATAATGAATAATTTTTTAGTTCGAGCTAGTACGACCGACTTCCATTAAAAATATGGTAGTAGGAGCTATAATAATGATGATAATATCATTTATTTTCATACCAAACTTCCTTTGCTCTTTATGGGTTGCATTCAGCATAATATCAATAGAAGCAGGAGTAGTTGGCTATATGGCTTTATGGGATGTTAATCTCGATTCTATATCAATGATAAATTTGATTATGTGCATTGGATTCTCTGTTGATTTTACGGCACATATTTGCTATGCATACATGGCATCTAAAGCTAAACACCCTGATGGAAAAGTGAGAGAATGCTTATACTCTTTGGGACTTCCAATCGTCCAAGGTGCTTTGAGCACAATATTAGGAGTATCTGCTCTTTTATTAGCAGACACATATATATTTTTAGTATTTTTCAAAATGGTATTTTTGGTGATCTTTTTTGGTGCTATGCATGGCATTCTTCTACTGCCAGTTTTACTTTCATTATTTGGACCAGGATCATGCTCTGCATTCAAAAATGACGAAGAAATTAAAATGTCCAAAGTGGAAAAAACATTTCCACATCCATATTGCATCCCTCACCCACAATTAGTGCTAAATGAAAGTATGTACAATAATAAGGGATTCAAAAACACTGCTATTAAAGGTTACGGAGATGAAAAAGATTTGGGAATTGGAACATCCGGTGAAGATTCTAGTGAAAGCAGCTCAAGTCAATCACAAAGACGAAGAGCTGCTGAAGACGAAGACACAAAAAGACGATATGAAGAAGGATGGCGTCGTTCTCACCATCAAATAACATCTCATAGTCAATTTGCTCCACAACAATTAGACTTATATGGTTATGATTCTGAACGTGCATGGTATCGCCAAAGACAAGAAGGCAATAGACGAGCTCCTTATGATAACGGAAAAAGGAATCAACATGATGATAGATATCGAAAACATGAAGAAAGATCGCGTGGAGCACGTAAAATGTCTCCCGATGATCGTCCAGTTCGCTCTCAATCAACTCATGCACTACAACCAGCTCGGGCACCTCAACGCTCATCCTCGCATCACAATCTACAGCATAAGTACGTTGCCGAGATGAGGTTTCCGTAAAGACTGAACATAATCCAAGTGTGATAATTGGAGAGTCAGCTAATATGAACATATTTTCAATTCATAAGTGCATCTTTGATATGAAAACCAGCGTTTTCATAAGAAGTGTTGTTATAAGTGCCTTATACACTTTTGATAAAAATATTTGCTCATTTACTAGTTTACAATTGTTGAAGACAATAACTGATAGTTAATTGTAAATAAATTAATGGAATATTCATTATTTTTAGATTATTATAATCAAGTCCAACATTTTTTAAGTGAATACTATTTGGTAGATAATTTTTGTAATAATCTATTGTAAATAAAAAATACCTTTCCAAACATGATATATTTAATAGTCATAGCTATAGTTTTTTTTTTCAAATATGCAAAAAAATATAAACTGGTGTAGTTTCCTTCATTTATTCTGCGTTACTCTTGAGGCTATTGAATAAAAATACCGATTATTAGTAACATGAAATTACTTAATACTGATGATTGTGTATGTATAAAAAAAGTTACAATAAAATATGACTTAATTACAAGAACCAAGTAAATGTGTTCAATTAATGTATATTGTATATTTACAAGACAGACCTATTTACATAGTTGAAAAGTGATAATTTTATATTTTGTAATTAATTCCTCGGAAGTCGTGTTTGTTGTTTTATAGACAGATAGTCTAATTTAACTTTTATTTAAGTATCATGCTCATATATTTATTGATTTATGTATCTGAAATATGGAAATTCTATCAAAAATTTTCATGGAATGTTTCTTTCGGAAATATCGATCCAGATTCTCAAATATGTATATCTTTATTGTATTTATGTCTCATCTTAAAATATGTATTTGTTACCGAAACTTTTAATTTATACTGACAATTTTGATAAATAAAAATGTTTTATAATAATTTTTTTTTTAACTTTAGCTAAAGTGCATTTATGACAAAAACATTTTTGGTTGAAATATTGATTACCAAGTTAAATAAACTTACTATTTTAAATGTTCTTAATTAATTTAAATAATCAAAATTTTTTTATAAATTGTTTTATTTATCTCTATAAATATTTCATGCATAATATAACAGTGGAAAAGTAAAATTAAATGTAAAAAAATCAATATATAAAAGCTATAAAAAAATAGAGTAAAAAATAAGAATAATCACAGTTCAAAGATCTTTTTCAAAAATACGTCTTCTTGTGAGAGAAAGGGAGAGACGTTTTCTTATTTGAGATTTTTCATGAGAATTATTGTTCTTTTTAGGACTTTGACTATTTGGCAAACTCTTACTAGGAGATACAAAATAACCTACACCTTTACAAAATTTAGTAGGAGATTTCAAATAACATTCAGAGAAAGATTGAGATTTCACCAATTTTTTTGGGGAATACTTGAAATTCTTTTTAAGACTATTGTCCTTAGATGGAGATATCAAGATAGGTTTTCTTGTAGTATTTTGAGATATTGTACAGCCAGAAAATTCAGGCTTTGGATTGTTTATTTCTACATTTAATAAATCAGAAGTTATTTTTTCAGGAACTGAATTTGACTTTGAGCATTTCTTTTTCCTTACTGGTCTTTGTTCTACATCAAAAGTATCATCTTTTTCTGTATTGAAATTTCTCTTTTTTCTAACAGTTTTTTTCTCTTGTGAATTAGTTTTATTTAAGTTTTTTTTAGGAATCTTCCGCTTTTGAAGTCCTTTGTGCACATAACATACCTCGGTTTCAATACCATTGGACAGTAAATATGTCATCCATTGTATTTGTTTATTAGACAATTTATCACCATCACCCTTCACTTCAACAAATTTAACCTGAAATTTCAAAATCCATTTTAGTGCAATTTTAACAGAAATGTCATAGATTTTCAGTACCTTTTTAGTGGAATAATTCCAGACTGTCAAATCAGGAAACCCTGAATGAAAGTAATGATACGATTGAGATAGTCGTTTACATATACAATGCAAACCATTCCTTCCCAAGCAAGTAATTATTTCATGAATCTTACTCCATTCTAAATTACTACTGAATAATGAAACTTCACCTGTAATAACGGGATCAATAATAACAATTTGCAGCTATGCGAAAGCTGAATACAAATATTTTTATCACTTACCTTCTTTTCTAGCATCAAAAATGTTTTTCATAAATTCTATAACCTCTTCGAAAGTTTCCCAACCATTTTCGATATTTTTCAAACGATCATCTATTTTATCTTTTCTGTTTATATAAAAAAAATCTGAATATAGATCTAATGGAGCATCTTGAAACTTTGATATGAAAATACCAGTGCCTTTTTCGGAATCAGAATATATTATATCCCAGAACAACAAAACAAAAATTGATGTTATAATTCTTCCTTCCCAATGCTCGCCTATAAATAATGTAAATTAATAATTTTTATCACAAATTCTTTATAATTTTATACCAAGAAATATATATGCATCGAATACCATCACTGAACTGAAAATGGTTAATATAATGCAGCAATGCATAATTTTCTACAGAAGAGTAAACCTTTTCATCAGATATTATATCTCTAAAAACATATCGTGCTTTTTTACCAGGAGCTTTTCTGTAAAAGAAGTTATTATTTACATGTTCACGGTAAAAAAAAAGTGTATTGAACTCACTCGTCTAAAGATTTCGCAGAGATTTCTATAAAAGGAAGATCATATTCGACATCTCTGGAAAGTTTTATCAATGTTTGTCTAATGTTATCACTCAAAGAAATATTTTTCTGAAAAGCTAATCTCTTGGCTCTATCTTTCAATGGAGCTTTTGCATCTTCAACAATTTCATTTTCATTAAGAGCACTTATAAGCACATTGGCAGCCTTAAATGAAGTATTGGGTGTTAAGTCATCATAAAATTTATTCTAAACATTAAAAAAATTACCTTTTCATATTGATGAAACCTAGTTTGCAAAATTAAAGCTTTTTCATTATACCATAAAGAACGTTTATGCTGCCTATACATTTTTTGTTTGAGTAATGAAGAAAGAATCGAAAGAGCTAAATTTAAGTGATCATCTGTTTTCAAAGCCTTAAAAGAACATATGCTAACTTCCAAAGCTTTTACATAAATATAAAGTGCAGTAAATCTGTGTAGCCAATGTGGGAATGGACTAAAAAAATTGATAATATGAAATACATAAAAACCTACAAATATGGTAAACCTTCACCAATCTGGATCAATCAATAATTAACCAGTATATTAATCTGAAAACAGTATTTTGCCATTCTATTTGATCGACAAACTAACATTACCAGATAATTAAAGTTTGTTCCAAATTAAATGTTTTATTTACAATATGCGCTTACAAATCTTTTGTATTTTTGTCTTGATTCAATTTTTTATAAATTTCGTAACATTCTTTTGCTAAGATTATTACTGCTTCATGATCACATGGTGGAGAAGTTGTGAATGTAAGAATTTTTTCGTAAAGACTATGTGCATTACAATATCTAAAAATAAGTTTATTTTTTTAACAAAATCAATTTTTTACATCTTTGACATAAGAAAAATTTAAACTCACTCATCAAAAAATTGTTTTGTCGGAAAAACATGGCTTTGAGAATCTATATTTATATCCTCAATTGGAAAGAATTGTTTTCCATTTTTCATATTTATCAACAACAAATTTAATTGTTTATCTCTCAAAATAGCTGGATTCATTCCTAAATACATCAATAAATGCAATCGGTCGAATGTGGACTTGGAAAAATCACTTATTTTCACACATTCACCTAACGTCTTTATCATCCTGAAAGATAAATTTTTGTAATTTCTTCACCTTATCAAATCAAATCAAAATTGAATACAAATTAAAATACAAACATTTTCATAACTGCACTATTCATAGTTTTTGATAGGTCTGAAGTGCGATTAAATATCGACGATTTATTTTCAGAAAATTTCTTGAGGCTGTTCAAAAGTGTACCTTTGTCTAGCTTGTCTGTTTTTATTTTAAAATGCTTACATATTTTAATAAGATCTGCTTTATTTATTACGGTGGCCCAGTCTTCGAAATTCATGCTTTCGTCTGAAACGGTCATAGAAAACTGTTTAATTGCTTGTTTATAATTGTTTTACTATCTAATGAGATTTTATAACCATCAAGTAAAAATTGTTTGTTTATCAACTCTCTCATTATGCTTCTGACAAAATCATTAATAACTTCTATATTTAAGTACTTATTGACAATGCTTGTTGTTTTGTGCCATTTCCATTTAAGCCAATACATTCGAGCAAAAATTTTTTTGTGATGAACAGTGGGTAATTCAGCAAAACTGTTCAACAAATTAATTTCTTCAGTTGAAAATAAGTAATGTAAAGAAACATCCTTTGAAAAATTTTCAACCAAGTTTGAGAAAAAAATTGTTGTATCATCGAATTGTTTGAAATCGACATTGTTTGTAAAAGAACCATATTCTTCATAATTTGATTTACAAATATCTTGAAACATTTCTTCTATTTCTTCCTTATTCGGGATTTCTTCTTGTTTTATATTCAGGAATTCTTTTTTTTCTTTAAACGATTCATCGGCATCATCAACAATATTCACTCCCTGGTTATTTTCATTATTGATATTTTCATTATTTTCTTCATCATCATCATCATCAATAACAATACAATCCTCACTTTCGTTTATCGTGTATGATACTTTTTTTGTATCATATTTTTTGCCAACATTTAATTGATTGCTAGAACTCTTTTTACAAAAATACGACGTTATTTTATTCTGTGTTGACATTTTCAATAAACAGATCGATATTCACTCAATTACTAACAAACAATCAAAACAAAGCACATTCATTTTAATTAATAAAATAAGATATTTATCAAAAGGTAAACTGTCAACAGTAAACAGCCTTGCACTACACGGCATGATGTTGACATTTGGCTATAATTGCCACTTTCACCACTGCTAAAGCAATAAATTGCCATTACTATGAAATCATAATATAATTATTCTTTATATATTATTACAACTTTATAATCCTCAGGAATTTGTCTGAACAATACCAGAACGTACGACACTGGCACACATTTCACTAAACCGAGTGTAGAAGACAATCCGCAAAAAATTTTGAGAGTATTATTAAAATGAATTATAAAGCAATAATTGGGTCATTTAATCATCATATAGTCTTAAAACATTGTCTACTTCAAATAATTTTTTTTATTGCTATTTACAATTTTATTCTAATGTTGCCAGCCTTTTCTGAGCTGTCACATACGTGTGTGAGTTAACCTATTTGTTGAAGTCTACTAACCATACTTACCGAGTTTTATAATATGATTGATGAATCTGGAAGTAATTCTAATGAAGAAGATTTAGAAGAATCAAAATCTAAAAGGCTTAAGCTTGAAAATGACCAATCATCAGAAGAACCTATAATACAGCGACCTTTCACAAAAAATCAAATGAGAAAATGGCTTAAAAAAGAAAAATGGGAAGCTAGGAAAAATGAAAAAAGAGCAAAGGAAAAAGCCAGAGCAAAACAACGACGAATTGAAGCTAAAATTAATAATATTGATATTGGACCTAGCAGAAAAGCGTTGAAACATTCAAAGGTTGCTAATAGCTCTTGTACTACTGGAGTGATAATTGATCTTAGTTTTGATAATTTAATGATCGAAAAAGATAGAGCGAAAGTTATTAAACAAATTCTAAGATGTTATTCATTAAATAGGAGATCATCTGCTCCAATGCAATTTGTTGTATGCAATTTCACTGGAAGGACTAAAGCTGAAATGTCTAGACATAACGGATATGAATATTGGGATGTGAGTAAAATAAATGTTTTATTTGTCATTTATAGGTGTTCTGATAAAAAAAGTTATTTCAGGTGAGATTTGAAGAAAAGGGTTATTTAGATGTTTTTCCCCGAGAAGATGTAGTTTATTTATCGAGTGAATCTGAAAACGTTATTCAAACTATAGAACCTAACAAAATGTATATTATTGGAGGCCTAGTTGATCACAATTTTCATAAGGTTTATTATTAATACAGTTATTTCATTCAAATTAAAAATCACATGATTTTAAAATGTAAATATTGCAAATTTTAGGGTTTGTGTCATAAAATAGCAGTAGAACAAGGAATTAAACATGGCAGATTGCCACTTAACGAATACCTGGATATGAAAACTAGAAAAGTTCTAACTATAGATCATGGTAAAAAAATTATCAATTTTATATTGCGTTAAATAAGTTTTATGTGACTAATGAATTTTTTTCAGTTTTCGAAATTTTGCTAAGGATAACGGAAGGAATGTTATGGACTGAAGCACTAATGAAAGTTGTTCCTATGCGAAAGGGTGCAATTGTTTCGACAGACAAGACAAATTCATCATCTGAAGAATCTTAAATATATAACAATCCGCAAGTACAATAAAAGATTTATACACAAATTATATTTCTAGTGTACATTCAAAATGTTCAAGTTTTATATATATGTATATGAAACATTTTTAAATGAAAAAATAATTTATTAAAATATTAATAAACTCATTAGTGTTTTTATCACGTATCAAACTCCTTTACATAAAAAAAATACTAAAAACTTTCATTTCTCATTCTCATTAAAAGAAGTCCAATATGAACATGTCCATGATCGGAAAAAATACAATTTTATTTTCTTTTATGTTTTTTGTAAAGTACTTGTGTTCAAATGAAGCACAAACAATTCAATAAAAAAATCGATTGGGACAAAAGCTTGTTACAATTTAAAAGAAACAGGTGATTGAAATTACATTTTATTTATTTGCCATTATCACAGTATACATTTTTAAGCACATACCGAAATTAACAACCTTCAGGTGCATTTATTTACACTTTGTACCGTGACAGATCGATTTATTACAAAAATATAATTTAGTCCACACAATCAACATACAAAGAAAAATTTAAATATGCTTTTGGTGAATATGTATTTTCCCATCAATGCTGGGGAAAAAAATTTATTATAAGATTGAAAAAATCATAAAACTTCAAGATTTCCTTTTCCTTATAGATTCATTCTACGGATGCACAAACCTTAACATCATAAAACAGTTCATGTTAGTGACTACGTAACTAAAATAATAAAACCTTAAATATGTAGATTAATAAAAAGCAATAAATAGAATTACCTATTCAATTATAAAGCGATCTGGTCAAGTAATAAACTATCAACAGATAAACTAAATGACTTGAGCAGATTTTCAAACAAATCACAGTCACAATTCAGTAATGTTTAGTTATGTATAATATTAACTGTATCTGAATACTAATATGTCATAATCAAAACACTCAATTTATTTAATATACAATACTTTAATAATTCCTACGTTTGATTACCTTTGCAAAACAAATTCGATACTAAATTTAAGTATATTAATTTACACACGTTACACAATAAATATTAACCATAATTATAGAAAAAAATTGAAATTAAAAGTATACAAAGTTGACTATAAAATATGCAGAATTGTTATTGAGAGAACAGCGAAAATACATAGATCGAAATCATAACTTTTCTCAAAACACAAATTTGCCATGAGCAATTTGGTACTATTGAAAAGATAGTATTTTGTGACAAAATCGTCGATTACAAATGTTCACATATAAAGAAAAACAAAGTTCTCATAATAAAAAGATGAGATTTTTTTACAATCATAGATAAAATATAAGCGATTTAATTTGTACAAAAATTATTGTTAATGAAAAACTTTATATAAATTTTCAACAAATTTATTTATATTAATTACAATTAGAAATCAAAATTTGGAAGAGAATCAAAGTAGAAAAATATTTGCAGAATCATCGTAATAGAAGAAACTTGAAGACAATTATGAATGCAATACACAAGATAATTGATATGATTAGCACCGTGAGAAACATTTTAGTCAAGAAAATAAAATTCATATATGAAAAATAGAATTTTTTCTAACTATAAATCACTTTTATCTATCAATTCAAATTCATCATCAGAATCACGTCTGGCATTTGAGGGAACAGAAGAACCGAAAAATGATTGAAACCATCCAGTTGGCACATTTGTTATTTGTTTATTTACAACTTCGGTGGCTGCAGCTTCGACTATTTTATGAATACCTGAGAAAGTCCAAAGTTTAAATTTAATTATCTCATTTCGAATATATTTAACGATGTCTCAAATACCTTTTGCTACAAAATCATCATCACTCGAATCACTAGTACTGGGTAATGACGGATAAATACTTTTATTTTGGATTAAATTTGTATTCTCATCTTCGTCTTCATCATCACTACTTTCTTCTTCTCCGGCTGCATCGAGTAAAAGTGCCGTGTTTGCATCTTGAAAACCAATTATTTAATTATTATACATTCCATAATTAAATAAATAAATAGATTAGATATATAAATACCGTTGGGCAAAGACAAATCTCCTGCATTCATAGAAAGTGGTTCATAACATTCTTGAAATATTTCACCAGCTTTTTCAAGTTCTTCGATAACGTTTTGAGTTATATTCGGAAGGAATTCTTCTACTTCACCATCTGAATCTAATATTCAAATATAGCATGAATTCAAAGATTAATTTTAATAAAATAAAAGCAAAATAAACATAAAACTCAAAAACATCTCACAATTGATTCGACAACTTATTAAAACTAATTCAACTGGACAAAATCAATTACAAAAAGATGTTTTCATTTTTAAGACTACTTTTGCTATACAAAAATGTAGTACAACCTCCATTAGACTGCATAGAGCTGATAGTATTATGTAGATTGGGTAACAATGGTGAAAGCAAAATCAAAGTTATCAAACTATGCCACAGTAAAGAACCCATTGTATTCCCGACAAAGTATATCACCCCACAAAAACTGCATGTCACAACACAAAACTGAAATACGAAAATAAAGATGAATATGTCGTCTAAGATTACGATTAGATCAATTTTGAGAAATTTACTTTGGATGGATTGTCTCGCCGTAACTGGAGCGCGTCAACGTATGCAACACTAAGCCACTGCCGGGCTTTGTTTGCAATTGTTGATAATTTGTCTCCGTTTGATGATCTACATCTGAGATTCGTAGATTTTTTACCAGCCCCCAAAGAAGTGGCCAATGCATCCAATAAAATTGCGAGGAGTAAAAGCCCTCCTATCAAACCTAAAGGTCGAACTTCAAATACTCGTACGAACCTAAAAAAAAATATTTAGTCATAAAATTGTTAAAAAAATTTCTTTTAAATCCTCTTTTATTCGCATGGTGTCTGTCGGACATCAGTGGGTGAAAAAAAAAATATCTTTAGAACCAGAAAAGCTAAAAATATCTTTTTGTTACTAATCAATGATACATTACAACAATTTTCAACAGTCTTGAATAATATTTGTGGAATTTACAGTAATATAAAATTTTTATCAAACTAAAAAGGGCAGGAATCTTATATTTAAAAATAAGATAATAGGTATCTTAGTTTTTTTTTTCAGTTTTCTATTAGTCAATCATTATGATTTAGTTTGCAAGAAATTTTTGTGTAAGGAGTATTTGTTTGTGAACATCAAATTTTGTTCAAAATTGAAAAAAGCTTTAAAAAAAAAAAAACACTCATAAATACATATTTCATTGCATGAAATTTTTAATAACAATAATTTTTTACTGAAATTATATGTACTGTTCAGTAAATGCCATGCGAGTAACTATTAAAAATAAAAAATGTTTTTTCAACAAGCATGAAAATTTCGTAAATTTTACATGTGTATTATCAAAGCAAATTTTCGCATATTTAATAGGAAATAAAACCACATTCCGTCATATAATTTGGATAACATATTGATATTGATTGGCAATACGATTTTTTTTTATATATCAAAAGTGAATGGCACACAAAAAATGACCTACTTATGTAGCCACTTTGGTTGCATAACTAAAATTTGTTTATAAACGAAGCAATATTGTATACGAAATATCATATGTTCAATATGATAAGTAAAAGTATAAAAAAAACCCAACTGAAAATGAACACGTTAATGGTAAAATATAAAAAGATAATGAAAAATGAAATCAACTTACCAAAATAAAATGTTTATTCCGACAATAACACATAAGCTAATTACAGGGTTCTTCCACATTAAGACATCGTTTACACTACTCATATAAGGTTTAAGAAGCCACGAAATACGTTCTTCAATATTTGAAGGCGGTTTTGTATGTTTGACACCAAATAAACGTTTGAAATAATTCACAACATTCGACATGATTGTAATATTCACTCTGCACAATATTCACTGAAGATTTTCATCGCATCTGAAATAAATCAATTCGTCACTAGCTGAATACACTGTATAGATAATTTGTAAAAGGTTTCAGAGGTTATCGAACGATTTTTCCATATGCAAAATCGTCCATATGTATACTAAGAATACAAATTCATCAAACAAATGTTCAATAGCATTAGCTTATCTGCAAGGTCAAGAGTCTCATTAAAAATCCATTGAAAGTTAGAGAATATTATGTAGTTAATGTCGAGAGTGAAACGTTTGCAAACATGCTAGATTATTTATGAAATTATTATCAGAATTATCATTTAAAATTGATATAACAAAACGTGAATATGTGAAAAATTTATATGATGTATGTTGCTAACACGACTATAGCCAGGGGGGACATGGGGGTCCTAGCCCCTCCTAAATTTAATAAATAATTATAAAGATATTTATTTATGTCAAGATATACATATATGAATAAATTCGTTGAACACCTTGAATTTACACACATATACTTCAAATGAAAAAAAATCATATAAAGCATATTTGTATCACATATAGTGGAAATCATTTAACACTAAAACACTTCACAAGAAGAAATAATACTGCAGTCCTGACAAAATAATATGTACATATACTATGAAATAATTTTAACACAAAAAAATGTTTCAATCCTTTCAATTTCGTGTTAAATGTTATCTACTGTACATACAAAAAATTTGTTATGGGCCCCCTGAAAAAAAAACTGGCTATATTCGTGATAACTAATACAAAAACCATATGTCGCACGATTAATAAACTAAAAAAACTAATGCGATAATCAACATCTGGTAATCTTTTATTTAAGGTACGTAAATTATTTATTTAAAATGAATAAAAACACATCATATCTACTTACATAAATTGAGATTCTTAACGTATTTCACACGCAATTATCTTAACGATTTCGGTATTTAACATCAAATCTAAAATAAACCGATACTTGATAACTATCAAGCATAATCTTCCTATAAGACAAAATTGATTTAAAAAAATCCAATTTTTTTAACTTATAAGGCACAAATTACGCACGAAACATCAAGAACTTCAATTTAAACACCTAAAACGCACTTTTATCAATCAAAACACAACAAATACCAATAAGTAATTAAAGCACCTAAAGTAAACGACCACCGTATCAGTGTCAAAAAAAAGGACAAAGGCCAAATCCCACGAGGCATCGAACAGGCGATGAAACGCGAAATCGGCACACAAAGGACAGCCGAAAATAAACGCGACGCACACAAATATTATTGTTTACCTATTGACATTTGCCCAATGGACATTCCGGCGTTTCGACAGCAGCCATTGTGCTATGAAACGATTTGACATTAGCACGTGCCATTTTTCGATTATGATGCGAAAAAGTGCATGCTGCATCAACACGTCGAGGAGTGAGGGTTGCGTTTTTGGGAATGTGTACGTTATGGATGTTGATCGATTTCGATTTTTGGGTGTTGTTTAAGGCTTTTATTAGTGGATTTGTTAGAAAAATGATATAAAACTCACCCGTCTATGAGCGAGAACGATCTCGTACTGCGCATCTCGCACGCCGTACGTCTCCCACCCCCTCGTTCTATTTACTCCTAGATTGCCGTTCGGGTGACGAATTCGAAATAATTGTGCAAACTGTTTACGCTCTTGTACTCGTGTGTTGTAAAGCGTTTATTCAAATACAAAAGTGTTGAGGTTTGTCAATATGTTGGGTGCGCGACGGCATCGTGACGGCGCGCCTGATTTACCCCTCCGGATGTAATCAGGTGTTCGGTTCATTGTCAATGACGATTGTTATTTTGTTAATTTGGAAGGTTTTTGTTGAATTTTCGACAATTGTCGCGTTTGATGTCGATGTAATAATGTGTGATTAAATCGGGGATCAAATGTTAGATAGGTACGACAGTGGCACACATCGGTAGTACCTAGCACATGATACGTTTTAGGATAATTGGAGGTCTAGTTGATGATTAAATGGGAAGATGACGGTTAGCTTAAGATAGTGATTATGTTAAGTGGGTGCACCTGAAACATATACAAATCGGGTAATCTATAGCGTCACTCCGCACCAAATCATATTAGCGACATACCTAGTATAGACGTGTTCCATTTTCCTATTAGAAAAACTAAACGTGGGGGTTGGTTGGGCAAAATCTCATTTTTCAGTCAGTAAAACTAAACGCATTTATTTAATGCCGCATATCCAAGTCAGTCCAAAGTCTGAACGTATTTATTACTGAACGTATTGATGAGTTAAGCTGAAGGTACCTTAGTGAACGTATCTTGCCCAATCAATGCTTTGTAATTTATTTAAATCGTAGTATTTCTAGACTTTTTGCGGGTTGTATGCTAGTGTCAATGTGCGTTAATGTCAGTGTACGCTAATGTCAGTGTACGCTAGCATCGGTGTGCGCCAGCGTCGATGTGCACTAGCATCGTGTGCAAAAACGTCATTTGCGCAAATGTCTAAGAACCAGTAACTAAATAAAAAAAATTCGCTACAAGTAATTTTATTTAGAACGTGCGACATTGCGCATTGACAACGAGACAGTTTTTGTGGTTATGTTGTTGAAACTGTGCTTAGCCAGCTGTCACATCACAGTATGACTATCGTATTATCTTATTTTTGCGTGATTTCTTACCTTTTATTTTGACATGGTTTAATAGAATAACTTGAATATTATTCAGAGTTGAATTAAAATGTACACGTTACTTCATGGATTTTATAAGTATCTAGTTCAAAAAGACGAATACTGTATATTAATTTTGGGATTAGATAATGCGGGAAAAACGGTAGCAATATTGTATTCAAATGATATTTTACTCTATCTGTTTACTCATTCATATATTTCGTATGTTTGTAGACATATTTGGAAGCAGCGAAAACGAAACTTTCGAAAAACTATAAAGGAATTCATCCAACTAAAATTACAACCACAGTCGGTTTGAATATAGGTAAAATTGTAGTTGGCGGCGTACAACTTAACTTTTGGGATTTAGGAGGACAAGAAGAGCTTCAGTCATTATGGGATAAAGTATGATAAAAAATAAAATAATTTTAAAATCATTATTTTCATACTGAAGTTAACTTCTTTTAACTTTCCAGTATTATGCTGAATCTCATGCAGTTATTTATATCGTTGATTCATCAGACAGAGACAGGATAGCAGTTTCTAAAGAAACTTTTGGTAAAACTTATATTTTCTTTGATTTTACAAAATAATAAATAAATATAAATATATAATCTAATACACATACACATATATTTTTCAACTGTTTATATATTATTTTCTCATAGATAAAATGATTTCATCCGAACACTTAAAAGGCATACCTTTACTTGTGCTAGCTAATAAACAAGACATACCAGATTGCATGGGTGTGCATACAGTTAAACCAATATTTAATCAAAATGCTCATCTTATTGGTTCTCGGGATATAATGCTCATGGCCGTGTCAGCTTTAACTGGGTAATTAAATTAAAAATTAACGACAATTAACAATTTTTTTAATCGTTTACCATATATTTTTATTTATTTCAGAGACGGTGTAGACGAGGGGATTCATTGGCTGGTAGATTGCATTAAACGAAATAGCTTAGAAAGACCTCCACGAAATCAAGATGATTCATTATGACTAATCAATATTCGCGTCATTCCTATAGAATATTTTTTATAAATTTATTTATACTGTATATTTATGAAATATTTATTAAGCGATGAAAAGTACTTTATGTTTTATTGTTTTAACCTTTCATTATTTTTACTAATTCTCGAATGACTAATACCGTTAGGCAACATTCAAACGTCTCGACGACATAATGTATTAGTTTAAAATACCTGATAATTTGCTTTCAATTATGACCGTGTAATTTGGAAGGGAAGGGAGAGACTGATAAACAATTTTGATAAGGCCGCAAACACACCTGATGTTCTGTGCAGGTACAATTGTGCGCATGTGTGTTAGTGCTTTTCTTATCTGCTTTTTATATTTACCTTTATTGTGTTAAATGGAGTGTGCCGTGTTGTGCGTGGATATTTAATAATATATTTCTATGTGTACGTTATATATTATACTGTTTCGAAATCAATTTTTCTATAATGGATATGTATCCGGTGTATGAACAGGATTGGAGTATACTTCCGCCTGAACACAACCGCAGGTAATTTTTCAGGTTATTAGTCATGGATTATTACGATTTCCACATCGATAGATAACTAGAAGGAATTCAATTTTGCTGAAAAAAATAATGTCTTGATCTTTTTTCTTGAGGTTTTTTAGCATATAGGTGTATAAAAATAGATAAGGAGTAATCCATAATAATCCGTTATTATTTTAGTTCCTGCAATATTGAGCATTTTTGAAATCGTATGAATCATGGTAGATTATTGTCGTTCTAGTCATTATGAAAATATAGAGTTTTTTTGGTTTTATTTTATTTATACCCGTAGGACTATGATAGTAATAATATGTTAACTTTGATGTTTGATCATAAATATGAAACAATTAGCGGTCGGGCGTTTAAAGCGATCGATCATTACCTATTTTATAAAATTTTATTTTCAACATTGAAAAGGTGGACGTTTTAAATGAAAATATCACTATGAAATCAGAAAAACACCGAAACGAAAAGCATAAAATTTAAAATAACGCTTTTACGAGCGTTTGCGTTCTCCGTTTTACGATTTCGAAGCAATCTAACCAATCGGCAAAAAGTGCAACGAAATAATCGATTTCGAATTACGAATTATCGAGGAAAGGACAGGTGCGCTCGCGCCGCAGTGAGTGCACTCACCAATCCACAACGCTGCTGTTAATCAACAAAATATGTACAAAGATTATTACCCTATAACCACAATAAATACGACATAAAATTATATGCACACAATATTACAATCAAATACGAAAAAACAGCATCGAAACGGCAATGAAAATTTTCACACACCCACCGCGCCTGCGTACAATATTTTTCAAAGAACAAACGCCTTTATCAAAAACTCAAATTAGGCAAAAAATCATGCACAAAAACTTCACAAAATGACGTAGTCCTACTATCGAAAACGGCACTCGAACGGCGCCCAGCGTAGTCGCGTGTACGTGTAGTCGTGTTGCGCGTGCGTGTGTCGCGAGTCGCCATGACGCAGCGGAGGGCGCGCTCCGGCCGCTGAGCCCGGTCCTGCGCCCCCCGACAGGCGCCCCCAGCGCCCCAAGCCCCCTGAGCCCCCCGAGCCCCGCGCCCCGCCCCGCAGCCATGAACGCCTCCGAGTCCGGGTGAGAGCCTCCGTGCCCCGCGCGCCCCTTCCACCCCCTCCCCTCGGTTTCAGGTGACACGCGGACGTTTACGTCATCGTCAGGCGGGGAATGCGCCCTTTTGATGGTGTCTGAAGGTTTTTTGGGAATAGGGTCGCGGTTGAGCGGCGAGGCGATGTCCATTAGCACGTTGTACGTCAGTTACATATGTCGGTTGATCGGTGTGTTTTTCATTAAGTGAAACTTTTTTGGGTGACCGTTCGTCTTGGATTTATTAGGATAGTACTGTTTTTATCAGGAGAGTACTGTAATTGTCAGGACTACTGTATTTATCAAGACTACTGTATTTATCAGGACAGTGCTGTATTTAACAGGACAGTGCTGTATTTAACAGGACAGGACTGTTTTTCAAGTTATCTGTCCAGGTGAGTCGCGAGATGTGATCGGTACAATTTTTTTAAAGACAAATTTAAACTAATGACCGAGAGTAATTTGAACTAGTCTTGTGTGGAATTTTATAAACAAATTCAAGAAAAGGAACCATTACTAAAGTCAATCCCCTCATCTCAAAAATATAAAAAAAAATCTAAAATGTAAATTAGAAACCCTACAATTTATTTGTGATTTTTATTTTATTTTTATAGTATGTCCACGATTGTATCCTCTATATAATAATAGCGCTATTGAAATATATTTATGCAAGTATCTGCATATCATTTTTTTTTCAAATGTCCTGGTTTTGAGTTTCCTTTTAGGCCTAATGGGCCACTTCTCTATCACCCAGCACCATGTCGATATACGTGACACTTATAAAAAAAAACCACCTCGATCAGAATACTTGATTGAATGAAATATACGTTCAGCTTCACCCATCAGCGCATCCAGTAATAAATACTTTTATATTTTTGACTAACTATGAGGCATGCAGCATTAAATAAATGCGTTTAGTTTTCCCTGACTGAGAAATGCAGCCTTTGAAACCTAACCCTACGTTCAGTTTTTCTATAAAGAAATTGGTAGGAAAACACGTTTAGATGTTGCTAATATAATTTGGTGCAGGGGGATAGCGTAGTTAACCTAAACTTTAGATAAAAATCAAATGTAGAATTCCTAGTAAATGTAGTGATCAGGTATTGAGTGGAGTACACGTTGAAAGACTTCACTTTGATTGGTCAGGTTTATTTTTCGTTTTTGTGTGATAAAACAAGAACGTGACGAGTCGTCGAGAGTGCATAGGTGCTATCAGCTGTTGACTTTATATCGAGATCGTATCTCGAGTTTGAGAGTCGTATGAGCAGGTGTTTCTTGTTTAATGCGGGAGATTGGTTCTGTTGGATTGTCGTCTAAAACAAAATTGTGTTAAATATCTCTTACTAACGTATAGAAGAGAGAGAGAAATAGGTAATTTTAGAAAAATTGAAGAAATGTGTATGTTAATTTGTGCGAATATCGTTGAAATTGTAACAGAGCTTCTATTGCTGATTTTGGTGTCGTTCGGAACTGATAATTGGTTGAGAAAAAGGGAATTCACAGGGAAAACTTCAAGAAACTAAGTTTTTTCAGTGTACATATTGCTTTTCTTCAGTTGTCTTTTTTAATAGTCAAAAATATGCACCGTAACGTAACTAACGTGTACATAACTTTGTAAAACAAAATTTCATCAAAAAACCACTTTTTTTCAATGACACAAATTGTGTTAAATGAGGGATACCTGTTTATTCGTTTGGATAGGACAGCAATTTCTTATTCAATGTGGTTATTGTTTCAACTATTTTGCAAGTCTACAATGTGTACATAAAACTATTTCACAATTGTAATTTAACAAATTTGTTAAATTTCAATCTCACAAATTGATGGAACAAATTGTCCGTTCGACCAATTGTCCATTGGACCAATTATCCCTTGAACGAATTATCCCTTGGACGAATTGTCTTGAACGAATTGTCGTTGGACGAATTTTCTTTCAACGAATTGTCATGGAACCTTTCAGTGAGGCTAAACAATTTAATATTAATAAAAAAATAACTGAATTTGATATATAATATCTTAAATTGAGAACAGTTTATAATTCAGATATTTTTTCGTCATAGATTTAATCCGGCGTTCAATATTGCTGCTATCAAACAAGTTGTAAATGAAGCTATCGAAAGAGGTTTGTATATTTTATATAACCAATTTACTCAACTTATTTAATATGTCGATAATACAAGATTTTACCTAATCTTTCTTGTGAAATCCATAATTTCAGTGCGTATGCCCACGCCGACTCGTCTTAGAGACCTGATTCGACAAATCAGGGCTGCAAGAACGGCTGCCGAGGAAAGGACAGTAGTAAATAAAGAATGTGCATATATACGATCCACTTTCAGAGAAGAAGACAGTGTTTGGAGGTTGACATTGATTTTTAAATAATAATAATCCTAAACTGGATAATTTTTTTTCTTAACTGATTTGACTTTTTTGTGTTTAGATGTCGAAATATAGCAAAACTACTATACATACATATGCTCGGATATCAAGCTCATTTCGGTCAATTGGAGTGTTTGAAGTTGATTGCAAGTTCCAGATTCACCGACAAGCGGATCGGATACTTGGGAGCAATGTTACTTTTAGATGAAAGACAAGATGTTCATCTTCTTATTACTAACTGTCTAAAAAAGTAATTTAAACTTTTTTTATATAATCGAATGCTTAAATTTAAAAGAATACAATAATTTTAACGTGTTTTTTCTTTTTTGTTACAGTGATTTGAATAGTTCTACTCAGTTTGTAGTGGGCTTGGCATTATGTACGTTAGGGGCGATAGCATCGCCAGAGATGGCTCGAGATTTGGCATCTGAAGTCGAGAGATTAATCAAATCGCCGAATGCGTATATCAAGAAAAAAGCTGCACTGTGTGCTTTTCGTATTATAAGACGAGTTCCAGATTTAATGGAGATATTTTTACCTGCAACTCGTAGTTTATTGACGGAAAAAAATCACGGTATATATTCGATTTTACATTTTGTTTTAAATAGAAGTTTATTGAATAAATAAAAATCACATATTCATGATACAGGTGTCCTCATAACTGGAGTCACTTTGATAACGGAAATGTGCGAAAATAGTGCAGACACTTTGAATCATTTTAAGAAGGTATTATTTTGTATTATTTTCTCCGATATACACTAAAATAAATTTACGTGTGATTTATTAGTGAATAATCACTTTTTGATCTATTGGAAAAAAATTTGAGTTCCATAAACTAATTAGGCTTTTTGTTTTATGGTGATATAGGAAAGTGGACAGCGTGAGGTAAAAATAAATAACATAGATCAATTTTTATGCATGGCATTAAATGTATTTATTTTACATTTTTGCAGTTTTTTTATAAGTCCAGTTATTTTTTTTTATTATCTTTTGGATATATATTACGATTAATAAATCATCAATATCATATCACGTCACAATGTAATAAATAGCTTCATTGCCACATTGTACATTCAGCAATATTTGTTGTCATATTTAACTTTACCCATTGAATTTTTTTATAAATTTTTATTTGCCTTACAAAATTTTATAGATATTTATTTTGATCATATTACAAATTGAAATAAAAGTACCATTTTAATATCATCCCACAATAGTATAAAATGCACTTAAAGATTCATATTATGTTCATTATTTTCATTGATATAATAATTTTGATGTTTCATAAAATTTTTATGTGGAATGTATTTGATGTGAATATAATTGACATTTTTTCATGTTGAATCAATAGTAACAATAAAAACACTTTTGTTAAATCGATTTTATATGAAATTCTGGTTGTTGTTTTCTAAATTAAATATAGTGTCGTTATTGACTGTTTTTTATTTAAGTGTATATTGAATGTTGTTGGATTTCATTATTAGGAAATTATTTGATTTTTGGTTTTGTTCCAGATTGTTCCAAATTTGGTGAGAATTTTGAAAAATCTTATTCTTGCTGGTTATTCGCCTGAACACGACGTCAGTGGTGTATCTGATCCATTCTTACAGGTTATTTTTTTAAATTATACTTGACAAGTCTATGTAAAAATATACAATTGAAAATTTTGCTATTTCAGGTGAAAATCCTTCGTTTGCTTCGTATATTAGGTAAAAACGATGCCGAGGCTTCAGAAGCTATGAATGATATTTTGGCACAAGTCGCTACTAACACTGAAACTAGTAAAAATGTGGGAAATACTATACTTTACGAAACTGTTTTATCCATCATGGATATCAAGTCAGAGAGTAGTCTAAGAGTTTTAGCTATCAATATTTTGGGAAGATTTTTATTAAACAATGACAAAAATATTCGGTATGTGGCCTTGAATACGTTGTTGAGAACTGTTCATGTTGATACATCAGCTGTACAAAGACATAGAACTACAATATTAGAATGTCTCAAGGTAAATCATTTTTCTGTTATTTTAAGTTATTTGTTTTTTTTCCATATTAAATGTAAATTTGTGTTTTTAGGATCCTGATGTTTCGATCAGAAGAAGAGCAATGGAGCTATCGTTTGCTTTAGTAAATGCTCAAAATGTTAAAACGATGATGAAAGAATTACTTTCGTTCTTGGATCGTTCAGATCCAGATTTTAAGGCTCAGTGTTCTAGTGCTATTGTATTATCAGCTGAAAAATTCGCTCCTAATAAAAGATGGCATCTTGATACTTTGTTAAAAGTTCTCATAGCTGTGCGTATATCTTTTTACTGTTGTCAAAATTTAATAGCTATTAATATTAATTTCATTTGTATAAATTTTTATAGGCAGGAAATTATGTGAGAGACGATATGGTGTCTTGTACTATTCAACTAGTGTCTGGATGTGGTGATAATTCGTTGCAAGCTAGAGCGGCACGTCGCCTTTGGGGTGCCTTATCGAGCGGGTTGGCTGCTGAGAAGCAGCCGTTAGCACAGTGTGCTGCTTGGATTATTGGAGAATACGGCGATATGCTTGTAGATTCATCGACTGCTGATGAAGAAGGTTTTTTCATCTACATATTTTTATTTTTGAAAAAATACATATCCGTATTAACTTTTTTGGAATGAAATTTTAAGATGAAACAGGAACACCCACAGAGGACGAAATTGTTGATATTTATCAGAAATTATTGTGGTCTACTCAATTATCCATAACAACAAAACAGTATTTACTGCTATCATTAACAAAGTTATCTACTAGATTTACACAAGGCGACGAGTATGTTTTAGTTTCATCTCAAATTCGAGTTGACTGATATATTTATTCACGCTTGTATTGGTTTTTTTGTTACAGAAAAACTCGTCAAATCATAGACACTTTCGGTTCACATTTAAATGTAGAACTTCAACAGAGAGGTGTTGAATTCTCTCAACTATTCAAACGTCATGCGCCATTACGAGCAGCATTATTAGAAAGAATGCCACCTTTAGAGATGGCTGCTCCATTACACTCCGAAGGAAATGAAGAAAACAATGTCATACACTGTAATGGAGACGATAATTCTGCCAATACTAGTCCATCTCATCGTTTGCAAGACGAGGTAATATTTTCGTAGTTGATTATATTAACATAACTTTTTGATAAAAAATTAATTTAATATTGTTTTTGCTAAAATAGAATGCATTACTCGATTTGCTCGGAGGCTCAGACATAGTTGGTAATGTCGATATCATTCAAACCTCAAATAAAACCAACAACACTAGTGGTAACGTCACCTCGAATAATCAGGTAATATTTAATGTCTTTTAATTTTCAAATTGTGCCATTTTGATTTTTATTTATTTTGTTTTAATATAATTTTTACAGCAATATCTATTAGATTTATTAGGAGAGTTGGATTTAAGCACAACTTCAGCTCCAACTATCACTAATAATTCTCATGAGCAAAGTCATATCGATATACTAGCTAATTCCAATATGACGGCTAATTTAGTAAACAATAATGTTTCTCCACCACCTCATTTATTTGGCTTGAATTCACCAACTTTACATACTAATTCCAATTATCTTGTCGATGGACTTTTTTCTGACACTATCATGGAAAAACCAGGTATTTATAAGTTTTCATGGTTTATTTTTTATATGACAAATTGTCGCTAAAGTATATTTTTTTAATTACAGTTGAAGTCCCGTCGATAACAGCATTGAATAAAAGTGGTCTCAAAATTTTGTTTACTTGGGAAAAAAGTAAAGAACAATTGGATACTGTCAATATGACGATGACTGCGTACAATTCATTATCATCACCGATGACCGATTTCTTATTTCAAGCAGCAGTGCCACGAGTAAAATAAACAATAAACCTTTTTATTTTTCAATTGATTCATTTTATTAATTTGTTTGTATATTTTTCAGACTTTTCAAATACAAATGCTTTCTCCTTCCGGAGCAGTTATTCCGTCCCAGGGTGAAGTAACCCAAGTACTTAAAGTAACAAATACTACTAAGGTCTGTGTAGTTAATATCGATTATTCTTTTTATTTTGTGTATCCGTATTTATTTATATTTTTTACGTTTTCAGGCTGTGCTGCGTTTGAGAATCAAAATTTCCTACAGTGTTGACGGTTCAGCTGTTTTGGAGCAAACTGAAGTTAATAATTTCAATATAGATATGTGGAACTGACACGGTCTTTATGCACCCTTCAACTTTGACATGGGTGAAAACTTTTCCATGTTTCTATTAGAAAATTATTCTGAAACAATCAATAGATGCGAAATGCATTTGAGGCACTTTCGCATTGGTCGAATTTTGTAGGTTTTCACTAATTGTAAATAATTATTTGACTAAATTGGTGTACGTATGAGACTGTCTATATATCAACAACAGGCTGTTAAATTCTTTTATCGAGGTGGCGTGTATAAACTTCTAAATCATATTATAATTTTTATTCTATCTCGTTTTTTTATTGGCCAATTTTTAATTTGTATGCACTGTTGAATAAAATTTTATTATAAAATAATCATTTAGAATCAAGCAATATTCCTTATTTTCACATCATTAGTATTCTTACTTATAAGTTTATTTTATTAGAAGACGTAAGTTTTTTAAATACTATAACACATTCTGTATTAGTGATTTATTGCATTTGTTCAGAAGAGATTTGGGAATGTCAAATCAAATTTTGCCAAGTTCAACTGTATCGTGGGAATATTTCTTATATGAAATATTTTCTATTTATAACGTTAAGATTATTTTTGTATTTCAATGGACTTGATGATTTTTGTAATTCCCTTCATTTATATTTTACGTATGTATCATAAAATGACGTGTTATACGAAGGTTTGCCTCAATTTTTAACAATTGTATAGAAATATTTTGATTTGATTTATTGTAACGTAACATAATATTCGTATTGTGGGGTTTCAATTGTTCAGATTGAGTTTTTCGTAAACACTTGGAAATATAGTACATGATTTTTAATCGATTTTTTCAAGTCATTTTTCTTTATATTGCGTTAAATTAACTAAATCTTGATTTGAATTATATACATATTTATATTATTATATTATATTTATATATAGTGGAATATTTATTTTTAAAAATTGATGAAAGCTATTGGAAGAATATTTGCATAGTTTTAAATAAGATTGCTTATGTTGAATGATTTTAATGCTGGAGAACAATATGAAAAATAATTTTCTATCATGAGAGTTATTAATTCAAAATATATCTTAACAGGTTATCATTTGATTTAGACAGATTTTAATGTTAGTTGCACTCGAGTATGTGATAAAAGCCTCAACATTCCATTTACTTAAAAAAAATCGCCGTCATCAACTTAATTTTCTCGATAGTCCATTTGATTAAACTAATTTGTAAACTGTAAATTTTATGTCTAGCATAAAGAGTTGCTATTGAATAATGAACTGTTCGTAGCAAGAGAAAGGCTGAGCTTTTCTAAGCTTGTAAAATATGTTAATATATATATTCTTTAAAATGTATACATGAGCCGATAAATCAATAATATTATTAATTCTCATATGTAAATTAAATAAGTGTATAAAAAATGATTGGACTTTACTTTGTTGAATTTTCATTTTGTTAGCTGAAATTATTCAAATATATATCAGGTTTTTATAATTATAGATGGAAATGAAAATATTTTTTTATTTTTTCTAATCTCTAATTACCAAATCATGAAAACATACACATTTTGTTTTGGGAATACTTTTTCACCTAATGTTTATAGTGAATTGTTTTTTCTTTGCTGTTATATAATTGAAGAAATCTTTCAGTTGATTTTTTAAGTTTAGTTGGGTGCTTCTTATACATAAAATTCGTTGTTATATAATATATTACGAAATATTTAAAAAAATGTTAACATCAAAGATTTCTGTAATTTGAAATGATCTGATAAGACCTTCCATGCACTGGTGCGATCGAAAACGTGTGATATTACAAGAATCAAAATTATTCACTTAAATTTCATCCACAGTGCGTTAAATCCACTATTCATTCGATCACACCACTGCATACATTGTTGAAATAATATACTGAACTTGAACAGTTCATATTTTTATCATTTCACCATTCTCAATGCATAATAGACGCATAAAGGTGTCTGATTAAGTCTTCAGTTTGGTTGAGTGAGCGTGCGATAGTGTATTTTTAATTATAATCTTAATGCACTGACCATCCATTATTTATAATTTTCTCGTATTCAAAGTGATTAAATTAAACGATCACTTGGTACATAAATCTAAAACTAACCCTCATGTAACATTAATAGAGATCATGGACATAAGATAAATGCTTTAAGTCATTATTTTATTTAAAAAATAAACATGCATCAGAATGACTTTTTTTATTTATTTATTTTAGCTTAATTTTTTTATAATAATATGAGAATGAGAATTGATGACAAAATATCACAAATCGTTACAAATTTTATAATTAGAAAAATGATTTATTCCACCATCGCGTTATCGACAGGCTTTCCAGACACACTATTAAACAATCTATCCTTGATCATTTGGGCCATCAATCCATGGATCACTTCTATAGTCGTTTTGCAAGAATCCTTGGTCGCTTTCATTAATTTGTCTTCAGTCCTTTTCTCGTGAGGATCTGCTCCGCCTATAATGAATCCTCCACGTGCTCAAATTAAAAACGAAGATTATAAGCATACATAACTCGATATTAAAAATTTGATTATTAATCATTTACTCACCTAGAGAGACTTCAGACTGTTCTAGTTTGTCTGATAAATCGAATATTTGTCCCGTAGTGTAGTCGGCGTTAGTAAGTAGACTGGAACTACTCAACGTGTTCACCCAGTATTTGTTCCACAGCGAATCTAGTAACTTACGATCTAACGAGGATTTAAAATATGATACTTCTAAAGAATAATATTGTTTACAGTGAACACCGAAATCTTCGATTTTGTTCAACGGAATCGTTTGATATTCGGAAGGTTCTTCGTTGGCTGGTTTGTAACCCTAAAAATTGAAAAACTATATAGAATTTCGAATTGATTTTGGGATACTTAAATCGTGTATAAATTTACCTTAGGATAAGTTCTAAAAGCGCCTAAACATACTTTTCCAGCAGAAATCGTTCTCACTGGATCGATTACGATAGCAACGAATGGTTCTTGGAAACTTTGGTTAAGCATTTGTGTAGAAACGTCGATTCCGGACAACCAACAGCCGTATCCCGGATGACTGTGGTACCATCCGATGGCATTTTCATGTCTACCGACCTAAACGTACAAGTTTATTTATTAAATCGGGCTACAATTGAAATAGAAATGAACATAATTTGAAATATACTTGTTTTGCAGCTTCAATGTAAGCTGTCATATATTCGTACGCTTGTGCTTGTGCATTGACTCTGGTCTCGGTTCCTTCAACGGGTAAAGCGAACGAATCCATTACGAGCATAGTGTTGGCATCTACTTTACCTATAATGAAAGAATAGATACGATAAGAATTATATTACGTTTAATATGTGTTAAAGATAGATAATCACCTAATAAAAGTCCCATGACTTCTAAAGTGCCCCCGGAACGAGCGTGCATTACCATTTTCAATAAAGCCAACGCAGAAATTCGAATATCTTTGAAGAAATGAGGGCTGAAAATGTACTGAAGTGAGTAAAGCTGTTGTGAAGTTACAAATGTAAGTTTTTAATGATCTTTACTCTTTTTCCCATGGTTTTGCGGCGAGGATGTCTTGCTGCTGCTTTTTATCGTAGCGATATATTTCATCTATGCCAGAAACAGTTTCCATACTGTTAGCGAGAGTCCAAGACTTTTGAGCGACGTTGGTTTGGGAATCGCTAGTCGAAGCCATCTTTAGGTTAGTGGAAAAATTGAATGTGGCAAAAGTCTAATACAACTAATGGCGATTGATATTTGGAAGATTGTTTCGTTTTGTTTGAGTTTATTGAATAAACGTGCAAATGTGCAAGAAAAAACAATACAGATCAATCGCGTTTGACAACCGCGACGCGACAGGAAAAATCACCGATTAAACCGACAAAAGCGAAAAACATAACCATGTCCTAATATAAATATAAAATTTACGATTAAAATATAATATTGAATAAATATTCAGTAACCATATAATTTATTATGTATTAAAAAAATATATTCATGAATTAAAAACGACAACAATAATAAAGCGCATTAGTATAAGCAATGGCTACAATCGAAGACGTTATAACAGCGATGACACAATACCGTTTCAACCAATAGCAAATCGCCACAACGTGTCACATTTTCCTCAGTATTGCATCAGCAACCGCCGTGGGAGGTGTACAAAAACGTTCGCACTTTGTAAAGGAATGACATTGCTGCGGAAGCTCTGGCCGCCTATGGACGTGAAGGAGCCCGGCCTGTAGCCCTCCCGACACTCCCCCCCGTGCCCCCCTTGCACCCCCGCGGCCCCCAGCCTCAGGATGGCGTCGAAAGTGATGATAGCCCTGCCGCCCCGATTCCTGACGGCTCAGCCCCTCTCTTCGCTGTCTTCGCCGGCGTCTCCAGCGTCTCCAATGTCGCCGATGCCGGCTTGTCGGAAAAGGAGGCTCGATCATTTAACATGGGAAGAAAAATTGCAGCGCAAGTATGTCTTATTTCATCCTTAATTTTTATCTTTAATCTGTATTTCATATCTTTATCTTTATTTAATTTTATTATTCGGTACTCTTGACGTATACGAATCGCAAGTTGACACAATCGCCGATTCGAAGCGATATTGTAAAGCGCATCTGCACTATGTTAAAATTTTATTCTTTATTTCATTTAATTATTCGGTATTCTTGACGGATGTATGCTAATCGCAAGTTGACACAATTGCCGATTCGCAGCGAAATTGTAAAGTGCACTTGCACTATGTTAAAATCTTGTTAATTTCATACTCACATTTGTTCCGTTTGTGCTACTTTCCTTATTGCACGATGAACTTTGTTATTCAAAACAAACCGATGCCGATGATGCCATTCATGACGCAATATTCTATTGAAGTTTCTATGACTCCTTTTTGTAATTAGAAATTACTTTGATGATAAATAGTATGTTATATTCATAGCCGTTGCTAAGGGGGTCTATGGGACCCTGGTATCCTCAAAAGTTTTAAAAGCAATAAATTTTTTTATTTAATTAGAAGAATGATGTTGAGATATATCACATAACTGTTATATATCTGAATATATAACAGCTTGAATTTACACACATACTTCAAATGTACAACAATAGTATATTTGTATCACATACATATAAAAAGTTTTTTTGCCTACGCCCCCCTCCTCCCCCCGAAAACATCCTGCTTACGACCATAGGTACTTTCCATGCTGCACAATGATCTTCATTATTCAAAACATACTGATGCCATTCATGATGCAATATCCTATACAAATTTTTATATACCTCCTTTTTAACTAAAAATTGCTTTAATAATGTTATATTATATTTACCGATTATTTCCATTTTCATAATATTGCATCGTTTCCTAAAGTTAAGCAATCCTAACGTTTTGCAATAATTTGCTTTCAGAAAGCTTAAGAATCGAGTAGCAGCCCAAACTTCAAGAGACAGAAAAAAAGCCAAGATGGATGAGATGGAAGAGCGTTTGAATAAATTGGAAGAGACCAACACCAAGCTCGTCAACGAAATGAAGAGTCTGAGAGAATTGAACGAGAGATTGATGAGTGAGAACAGTCAGTTGCGCAAGCAGGTCGCTTCGGCACCTGCTCGTACAGTCGTCACAGCGAATTCCAGCGGATCTGCTGAGTCCCGTCCTCTGCCGAAGGAGGAATTCGCACAGACGGCTGTTCGGGCGGAGTCGATAACGGCTCTCTACCCCCTGCTGATGCTTTTCCTTCTCTCCAAGACATCCTCTCTCAAGTCGACTCAGACGAGTATCTCAATTGCCTCGAACAATTGGCCGACAAGCTACTTAGAGAAATTGATGCAGACGCTCAAGGAGCAAATCACGATGTAGGTTTTTTTGTACGATGAAAGATTCAATCAAATTTTATTCATGTTTTATAATCTTGTTATATTTTGCTCCTACAGAAAACAAGAAGCAGAGAGTGCAGCAGAAGCAATTCACAAGAAGTGGTGGGGTCCCCAGCAGAGCACGTGGAACCCGCCAAAAGTGAAAGCTTAAAAATAAACATATTACAAAATAACATGGACACTATATTAGCACAACATTCCTACGCACAACCTTGCATAAGCTCGAGTACAGCAAATGATACACTTAAAAGCGTCAAGGAAGAGATGGACGTCGAACACAGTGGACCCAACAAAGATGTGTTCTATGATACATACGATGGAGACGACGAATGCGTTACGATTATTATATCGGACGAAGACGACGCAATGGACGATGAAATAAGAATAGAGAATGTATATGTAAAACCTGAACCCAGCGTGGAAGAGACCCTCAATAACTTGAGTTGCCCTTTTTATATTGATGGCAATCATTTAGAACTACTTTCACCGATGCAACCTAGCCCAAATTCAAACTTTTTGTCTCCTTGTATGAGTCATAAAGATCCTGCTTCACCAGCGTCGACGCTATTGTCAGATTTTGGATACGAATCTGTCGAATCACCTTTAAGTGATGTGACATCCAGTGATTTCCAAGATTTGTGGAACGAAAGCCTCTCAGATTTGTTTCCATCTTTAATATAAGATTTTATTCTAATGTTAATTTATGTTATTTATTAAATTTAAGATGAATTTTATTAAATCTTCTATTTTGTCTTTAAGAATTATAAATTTTTTTATATTTTACTTTTAAGTTTATTATTTGTGTATAGAGCTCTATGTCAGTGTGCTATTTTGTGTGAATAAAGTGTTGAAAAATATAATGGTTATTTATATTCAATTTCCTATATTTTTCTGACAATTAAGCACAATGCACTTAAAAATTGGTGATGTATTAATAAGCAATATCTCCTCTTAAATAAACTAATATTGCATCGTGCAAGTTATTAAATAATTAGTACACAATATTAAGTAATTCTTTTGAGGCCAGTGGAATATGTTTAGTTTTATCTACAATTTACTGAAATATTTTAGCTGAAAAAGATGCTTAAAACTAAAAAACAAAAACAAAAGATACTTCCATAACAAGTTTATTTAACAATTATATAGTTTCAAGGTAATGCACATGTATGTATTTCCACAAATGCATAAATACCGAATACATATGTCAATAATTAATAACAAGCTATGCACCAGTTCAATTTGGCACATGAATACGATTGAAAATACACAAAATCATTACAGTTCACTCATGAAAGTATGTATGCAATCACTTGACATGGATATTTAAGTTCATATATAGATTTTTTTTTGTTTAAAGAATTAACAATTGTGTGTATATGTATTATGTATATAAAATTGCTAATATATTTATGAATTTAGTTTGTACTATTTTGGATAGATTCTTGAATGTCTATTATATTTAATACAATATGTCATTAATTATATGATTTACTCCATATAAGCTTTTTTAGCCATACAATTTCATTTACATAAAACACTTTAGTCAAAAGCACTTTGAGGTTAAAAAAAATAAATATTAGATTAAAATAAAAATTTCACATTAATAAATTGTCATTAATTTTTTATACTTTCAATCCTAGATTTATAGTAGAAGAGATTTATAAGTAAATTTATCCGAATAATTTTTCGAAGCAGCCATGGCAATATGGCTTGTCGTTTTGCTCTTTGAATGTGCCTTTGTTGAGTTGTTTCAAACAGAAAGCACACACGAAATGCTCGGGATGGAATTTTCTGAACATGGCCGTGATGCATCGGCCAGCAATTGGTTTATGGCAACCAGCACACAGAGAACCACGTTTTGCATGGTAGTGGGTTTCACAATAAGGAAGTCCCTCATGATCAAAGAAGGATCCAGCGTGGAACGGTTGTCTGCAGTCCTGAAATGATAATTATAAAAAATTAAGTTATTTCAATAAGACTTTTATAATACAAAAATACACTCAGACCTCCTATAGCACAATTTTGATATAACATGATTGAAGAATTGCAACCTATTTTTATAAAACGGTTTTAGAAAAAAAAAAAAATTAAGCAACAAGTTTGATTTGTACACTTTTGTACGTTTTTATGGAGCCATATAACTGTGTTAAACGAGGCCTAAGTGTATAAAGAAAATAAAGGTTTTTCAAAGTAACATGAGTTTTTAAGTAAATAAGGTAAACGTGGACGAATTAATTAGAGATCGATAAAATAATGATCAAATTGACGAAGTTGAGCGAAATAAACAATAGCAACAGAATTCAACAAAAACAATCTATATGCACATAAGATAAAATTAATAACTTTGAACGTAACTTTGCAAAATCAATACAAAATGAAAGATTCATTGAAGTTTTCCAATTAACATTTTAACGGAGTTATCAATATTATATGTTTTAAAATAAATAAAAAATTTTTGTATTTCTATATTTTTTGGGTTTGTCCGCAATAATTCATAGAAGTGTATAGAAACCCTTTGATATCTAATTCTCAAAAATAAAACTTATGACAACTGATATTTGAAATCAGTCAGCTAACATTACCTTGCATATTAAATGGATAATGTCAAAAATATTCAAAAGCAAAATCTTAAATACGCATAAAAAATCAAATGAAAGATTAACTAATACCCATAAATTAATCTATTAATATATGGATTAACCATTAAATTTTTTTTAATTAACGATATATAGATTATTTTGGAGAATTTCACTGTATCAAAAACGATCTTTAAATTTTATACATAAAAATAGAATAACAATACGCAAAATTTTTCTTATTCATTTAAATTTTTGGCCGTAAACTTTCAAAAGAAAATTTCTAGGACGTCAAAATGAATCATTCGTTAAATAACGGATATTTATATCTAATAGTAATTCGTTGTTGTTAACAAACATACTTCACATAACTAATTACAAGGTAACAAGCACCATCAATCATATCTATCATACAATATCTAACGTGGATGCAGACATATAATAATATATTTCGATGCACACAAACTAATTATCAAAAAAACCAGGCAACCGAATAGCAATATTTTTTTCTGTATATAAAAAAAAGTATACACTAGTTTAATTATAAAGCCACCTAATTTTAGGTTGACATAATTCCAAATGAGTTCGGTTACAGGAATTGGCAATTGGCCACATTAGAAGAAGACAGTAAATATTTTGGGGAATGAGAGTGAAATCCAGGACAACCGAACAACCTCTTTTGAGGATAATTAAGAAAATCATTAATTAGACATTATATTGTCTTTGAATATGCTGAGAAATGTGTATAAGGTTTTGTGGTCGCATTTAGTTCACTAAATAAAATATCAATCCTTAAAAGGAATAAAATGGATGTATATTGTATACATATGAAAATATACACATAGTATAAAAATATAAAAATTTATTTTTTGTTTAATTTTTTTATAAATTTTTTTTTTCACATTGGAAACAATACTTTGCCTTCTTATGAACTTATATATTTTTGAAATAGAGTACTTGAAAAGGATTGAAAAATTATGTCTATATATAGAAAATAATACTTAAAAAAAAATCAAAAATCTGATGATAAAGGCAAAGTACCTGGTCCCATTGTGTGTATATTTTTGTTTTTATTTTATTTAATTTTTTTTAACATTTTATCTTTATTTATTTTCAAAGAATACATAATAAAAGATATACAAAGGTTAGTGAACTTCAGCAACTATATAACCCTATCTTATACTTTATAAAAAAATATTGCTATCCCTCATCATCCATCATCTTTCAAAAATACACATACAGCGAGAAGTGCATCACATAATTAAACAGATATGTTGCCGTATTTAACGAATTAAATAAAACAACCATCACAAATGAATGGACGTGTTTTATGATGATTATTTAAAATATGAATTCGAAAGCTGAAAAAGAAAAAGCATCCATCATTTTTTTGGTATCATTTCGGGGAACATCATGAGACTGATTTCATTCTTCTTCCTCGTCGACCCCTACACATTTGGGGCAAACTGGTTTTCCTTCCATTGCATAAAAAGATTTCCCTTGCACCGGCAGCTTGCAGTCCTAATTTCAAGATAGTGCATTGAATGACAAAAATATTTGCACATTTTTGCCACGATATTCATATACGGCATGCATATTTCCAATACCTCTTCAAAATACATGGATTATACTTACTCTGCAGACGAAGCAATCCGGATGCCATTGACCATTCAGAGCAGAAATATAATTTTCCATAATGGGACGGTTGCAACCGCCACACTTGGGGGCAAACATATCGAAGTAATCATTACGGCAATAGGGTTTGCCGTCTCTCTCGTGGAAGCCTTCCTCCCCGAATTGCTGACCACATTGTGCGCAGAAGAAGTGTTCCATGTGCCATGTTTTCTCCAAGGCGGTAACGCATTTCTGAAAAGATAACCATTTACAAAATATTCGACATTGGACGCGTTTTTAGTTCTGCTCCTTACATCCAAGATGGGTCCATTGCAATACGCGCAACGTGGGGAAAACAGATTATGATAATCAGGCTCGCAATAAGGACGTCCATCGCGCTCGAAGAAGTTCCTCGTGCCCAGCTCCTGAGTGCAATGGGCACAGGTGAAGTGCTCGGGATGCCAGGTCTTTCCTAAGGCTGTGATGACTTGGCCAACAATGGGCTTGTCGCATGCTCCGCAGCAGCCCTTTTGGGCAGTGGTGACTCCCTGCCTGGACATGTCGGCGTGCAAAGAACCGAGCATGCGCTCCAACACACCACCAGAAGTGTGCTCAGTGGCTTGCTTGCTAGTCTGGATAACCTCCTTGGTCTGCTGCTGATGGTGGACACCCGTCTGGGACACCTGTACAAAAAATCAAAGTCAGACAAGTTTCCCGGCGTATCGAAAGGTTGGAGCAGACGGTTCGGACCGGTCAAGTGTCTCGTGCGAGACTGTGAACCGAGTGAAACATTCGCAGCTGAAGCCCACTAATATTATAACTGAAAATTTTCTCCCACCACCCGAAATTCGTCTGTACACACGCACATATTTATAAATGTGCGTCTATGTTGAAAGGAACGAACGAGACGGGACTACATGTTATGGTGAAATAGAAGAGAGGTGAGGAAGCGGAGCTATTTTCAGATGGTAGAACCAATAAAGGAGTCTTGGGTGAGTTGAGCAAGCGGACAACCTAAGTCTCGGTGTGGTGCGGTGTGCTGGCACAAGGTGCCCCAGCAACCAAAATCCATTTAATTCTCGTTTATTTCGCGATTTTTATCCACATTTATATCGATTCGAAACAATATTTGTCTCTAGATCCAATTGTTGGTCGTCGCTGCTCACAGACAACCGATCCGTCGATCAGGGTTGCGTCCAATACGAAAACCATGAATGAATCCGAAAATCATTACATTTTCCGAATTTAAAAATAAAATTATATATTTTAAACTATCGATTAAATACACATATGATTATATTATAATACACATAAATATTTTTCGGAAAATTCTTAGAAAGGTATCAACATAAAAACATAATCATACAATAGAAATAGTAAATATTAACGATCTTTAAAATTCGGCAAAAATAACAAAAACAAACCTTGAAATCCGACAGGGAAGCCATCAGGTCATCCAGTTCCCTGGTGGCATTCGAGGCATGGGTGTGAATCGGATGTGTTTTGGTCGCTTGAGCCACAGGTTCCACAACAGTTTCTTTAACCGTGACCGTCACATGTTTTGTGCCAGGTCTCGGATGAGTACCAGTGTTTGTCCTAAACAAGAAAAAATAATCAGATTGGAATCAAAAAATAATTTGAACGTGAAAATTATATGATATTTACCCGTTGGCGACATCAGAGTTGAGTTGGTCCAGCAAACTGTCTACCGAAGGGCGAGATCTAGGGCCCGATTGTGAAGGGCTTATTCCTCCGTTAGTTCTAGCATATCCATCTGCTAAATGGCAAATATTACATTATAATTATATAATAAAAATTTACTTAACTTTTAATGAAAAATAAAAACGTGTTTGTTGTTAACGCCAAAGAAAACAAAGCGGAGCTGTCAGCCGTCATAAATACAAGTTTATAAATACGCGAAAAATAATAAAACATTTCGTCTATTTTAAGATTAATTTTTTGATATAGATAATCTGGAATCGGTTAAAAATATAACTTAACAGTTTCCGTTACCGATTCTTTTAAGTTATTGCATATACTACGCGTTTGCCAAGATTTTAAAAAACCTTACATCAGCGATTTGCGAACGAAACAAGAATTTATTGCCGCGCGACGGTTTATTTTTCAGAAATGCACCATTAAATCAAAATAATAACGCGCCTGAATTGCGCGTAGACTTTTTGATCTTTTTTCTACAATTTTAAATTAAAACTAGAACAATTCAAATTTTCACAGCTCTAATGGCGCGTCTATGTTAGTTCCGGACGTTGTGAGAAAATCGCTCGAATTCTTAGATTGTTTACAATGCGAGATGTTTCGAATGACTCTAGTCGATAAAAAAAGTAACTAGAATAAATCTGAAAGGTTGTTAAAGACGTTTCGAGAGGATTCGAAAATAAAGAAACGACGATTATTTAGTCTGTTCGCGTCTGAGAAAAACCGCGAAAATTTTTCATAAACTGATTTCATTTCGATATGGTTAACCGAATATTTGGACGATTTATTTTTCAGATGGTGTTAACATTTGAATAAATATGAAAATTTAATAAATATTTAATCGATGGTTCGATTGGAAATTATAGACAAATTTTAGGTTTATTTTTCAATACTTAAATATTTCAAAATAAATTTGCAAAGTATTAATTAATATGCAAGAAAATTTTATCTTATTAACGTAATCATTTTTAGATTTAAACTTTAAATATTTAGAGCTCAAGTTGCCTATTTTATCAAGATATTAATTATTAAAAATGTTATCCTATTATATTACAGTAATTATTAAAATTAATTAATTAGAGAATTGAGATATACGAAAATGAAACCATTTCGCATCAGACCCATTCAATAAATTAAAACCCCGTTAAGCAACACAGATTGAACAAGACGCGCAACACTGTACAAGTGCATCAGCATAAATTCAATTAATATAATTCGGCCAAAATGTATGCAACGAAGCATCTAATCATCGATTTGGCAAAATGTCACGTTATACAACGCGCACATATCGAATTGTATAAACAACTTTGACGAATGCGATCCCTCACGTCCGAAATTACACGGCATAATAAAGCCGAACGATATAAATACCATACGATATTAAACGATGCATATATTATATATGTATAGCGTTTATAATAAGAGAGAAAAGTCGGAAAAACTTTGGGCGAGGTCGGAAAAACGACCGAAGAGTACGCGAGAGTTTGCAGTTCGGGTTTTCCGGGGTTTTTCCAGGAAAGGCGGCCAATTTTTCGGTCGAGGTCACTGTCGAAGCATAAAATTCTCGATCGTAAACATATGTTATAGAACCGTATAAATATTTCATAAATAAACATCGAATCAGAGAGGATTTTCCAGTGTTTTGAATGGAAATGCAGTAAAAATTATATGTGTTTTCATTAAATTCAGCAGATTCGAATGAAATTAATAGAAATGATGCACTAACTTTTCGAGTCTCCATAGCGAGTGCTGCTCAAATCCTGAAGCAAGATGTCCAGCTCAGAGAGATTGTTATTGGTTGGCTTCAGACCTGATCGTCCCATACTTCCAGCGTTCTGGTTTCCTGTATACGACTTTGTCACAATTTTTTCAGAACTGGACGTATTAGTGTATGTAGGCTGCAAAGAAAAATAACAAAACATTATATTATATGAAGATATTAAAAAAATTAAAAAGTTACATTCTTGATATTAAAATATGAACTCAAAACACAATTTTCAATCAGGAAATATTAAAAAAAATAAATACAATACGTTTGAAATTCTAAATCGTCACATTTGAATGACACTTGCCATTGGAAAATGCAACGAAAATCCATTTGTCAGCGAGTCGACGATTTTTCAAGACAGGCCGTGATACGGAACACATGGCGTGCAAATATCAAAAAATAAACAAATATTCGAATCAGATTCGAAACGAATTTATTGGGGCTATCCTTCTGGGAAACGAGCGAAATTAATATTGAACGCGATTCGCGACACAGATAAAACGTTGACACGTTTGACGCGGGAAAGTTTGAAATTGAAAAAATGCTTCAGGAGGTTTCTCTAAGAGCGAGGTGTCACACCTTAGACGTTGATTATTTATAATATTGAAAATAACGGCGATTTTTCTCACTCGGAAAATCTAGGTCTCCGGAACAATATTTTGATGCGAAAAATTGAACACATCAGCGATTTTCAAATGGGGGATTTATGAAAGAAAAAAGGATTCAATAATTAAAAATACGCGGGGATTACACGGGGATAAGTTCCAGAAACTAAAGTCTTATGGTGATCATATGAAAATTGGAGATAGATTCTATCAGTATGTTTGGATGGAACTTTTATTCAAATATACTTTATAAAAAATGTGTAATGTGGAAAATTTTCTCCATGTGAAATCATAAAAAAAAAATCGAAGTTGTTTGTTAAATAATTATAATAGTATACTGGCGTGCATCAAATCTTACCATTGTGTCATAATAATTCATTTTTTTTAATACCGTGTTAAAGAGAAAAGATAGTGTAAAAAAATAACCGTTTCTTCTTCTTGGAACTGTGTTACTTCGGAACCGTATAAAAAGAGGATTGGGCGTAATTAAAAAAATAATTTTCTTTGATATCATAAAAAAATATGATTGTAGAGAGTTTTCATTGTTTATTGATAGAAACATGGTCAGATTTTATTCAAATTTGGGAAACACTGTCACACACCAAAATAGATGTATAGCATGTATTAAAAAATAGGAACGGTGTCAAGATGAACTAGAATGCGTATTAAAAATCGTAAACATTCAACACGGATACGCACACACGTACGTAGGTGTGCTAAAAGCTTTCGGCCCATTAAAAATAAATATGCACAGACGAAATATATATTTTCGAAAAGAACAAAACGAAAAAGAGCGCGAAAGTTCCCATTGAGAATGGGAGCGATTCGGATTTTTAATAGAACAATCCGACGCGGCAATTCTCAGAATTCGCACAATGCGATCGAAGCCAAAGAGCAAATAATTGACGTCGATCGTTTGGCATCAGCAAACTGTTCGAGACATTCGTACATGACACCAGAATATGTGTCAAAAGTATAAAATGCACGTGCGAATTAATCGCAATGATTGATTAGCCGCGAGGACGCAAATGGGTTAACCCATTGGCCTTTGCAACGCAATGGTGAGCGCTTTCGAAATAAATCATAGAAAAGAAAACGAAAACAACTCGTAAACTTTAAAGAGATCAACTGGTATTTGATGAGTTGAAATATGAAAATAGGTTTGATTTTGAAAATTTTAATGCATGTGCCTTAAACCATAAATCGTGGTTTAGTTACTGTTGTGTTGTTCGCGATTGACGGATGTTTTTGATGATTTGTGCGATATAATGGGCCGTTGATTGATTTAGTGATGGCGAAATTTTATGTGGATAAAATTATGAGATGTTGAGTTATGTGGTGGTTGATGAAGTATATGGATTTAATGTGATATGTACTGCCATTAATAAAATTATTGGAATAGGTTCAATTCGATGTTTTGATGTTAATATTATAGATTTACAAGTGCAGTTATTATATTATATTTAATTGAAATTCAGTCGTAAATAATTTATGCACAACGATGTCATAGTTGTATCATTTTATTTATATTATATTATTCGAAGTTTATTCATCGAAAGTTATTTTGTATTTATATTTGTGTAGCATTCTGAAACTAAAGTCGGTTCTTCTGTTATTTTTTTTGTATCATTTTTGAATACGGTTTTACAAATTCAAACAACTAACATTCATAATATTGAAAATTCGAATTGATATGTTATCATGAACGTTTATTATAATAATATTAAAGAAAATATGTAAAGTCGCATTTCAAGAAGAAAGCAAAAAATAATAAGAGCACCAACGTTAATTTCAAAACTGGTACAAATAATATTTGATACGTATAAATTAATATTGGGTTCTCAAATAAGGTACGGTCCAGATTTTTAATATTTGATCAGTGGATAACTAATGAGTCGACATTGAAGATGATGATAATGATGAAATTAATATAATAAAATAATATCATCATTAAACGTTTTACAACGTAAATTTATCTCACATTATTCTCTTTTATTAAAAAATGCAGAAATAAAAATCTTTAAACTAAAATAACATCTGAATTTCAGTAAAATATACTATCAATCCGACCAACCATCGACGATATTTGAAAATCTATAACATTAGCAACAAAAATCAAATTTTGGATTAAATCCAGTCGTCCAATAAATATTATAATTGGTGGCGGCTGCTAAACGAGACAGATCGGATTAATGGCCCGCTCGAAAATTGGACTCAATTGAGCAATGATATATATTCGAACGGGAAAATTACAATCGTTAAGAAAAAATTATGTTTCGAATTAGAAAACAGAGTAAAAGTCGAAAACCCCAGCTAAAACCGTTCTCGATTAAGAGGTGAGTTTATGTGCACTTTTTTGCATCTTTTTGCACGTTAGTCCGCGCCGTCTAAACAAACGCGGTTATTTTCGATGGTGTCGTAGGATTTATATTTAAATGCAGGTTTAAATAAGATAATTAAGCTGAAGTATATGTGTTTTTTCCTGTGAACTTGTTTATAGAACGTTCCAAATCTAATATGAATTGTAGTTCCGATTGGTCAAAATAATCTGTATCAATGGCGTTCGTTCAAAGAAAATTTTAATATTCCTGTAAATTCGAAATATTTCAGCTGTTGTTTTTTTCATTGATGTCAACTGTTGGGTAATATCAAAACTATAAAAAAATGGGAAATTCCATTATCTGACTATATATCAAGTCGCACATTACGAGATAAAGATATGCCAAATTTCTCGACAATATCGCGAAATTTTTTTATGAAAACGAAACATAAAGGTCATATTAATATAAAAATATCAATTCAAAAACCTCAAATAATGAACCAAATATAAAACGACACGAAATATTGTAATGCAATTCAACAAAAAATACAATTGTCCAAATTCTAGAAAATATAATATGTTTTGAACTCCAGACGAACAGTTATCATTGCCACGAAAGAATTTACCATTATAAACTATTAAAAAAACACATATACACGATATGCAATTTCAGAGTTATTCTACAACAAAATTCCATAGTGTGCGGGTACCTTAAGGCTCATCCAAATCTATTTCTACTCAAGAACGAATATAATAATTTAATAGAGATGCGCGCGTAAAATATCCGAAATAATAACGTACGGACAATAAATTGTGCTGGGCTGTGTCCAAGAACAAAATAAATTGAACGAGTTTTTGGTGAATAGGTGTCTCTTCGACATCGCCATCACAAACATTTGCCAAACGGGCACGTTTCGACGAAACACTTGCGTCACTAGAAGACCGATGTTAAAAGTCGGATGTTGCCTTCGTAAGAGGTCTGCGAAACGATTATCGCTAATCTTGTTTGTTCCAGAAAAAAATCGGGTAAAATTAGACTGCTTGGAGCGTATTTTCGCTGGTCATTATTAGGGGAGTTTCAAGGTTGTGTGTATGGTGGTTTTTTTTAGAGGTTTGTTTGTGATTTTTGTGGTCAGCTGGTTGTTTTTGTGATTGATTGGTTGATTTTGGGTTTTGAAGGTTGGTAGTTTGTTTATCTTGTCAATGGATTACGAAATGATTTAGTTTATCTATTAATTATTGTTTAGATGTGAAAGATAAATTGTATTGTGTCATATTTTTGAATAATTTTTTGAATTGTTATAAGTTCCAATATTAATTATAATCCATGCTATTATCGATGTTTGTTTTTTTATGGGCATCAGGCAATTTTATAAATTTTTCAAATGCAAATTAACTGACATAGAAAAATAATATTTGTTATAAAAAAGCAAACTAAAATTTCTCCAAAATTGAACATAAATTTAACAATATGTATAAAATAAAATATCTTCTTTCAAATAAAAAAAATCAAAACACTGACATATCTAAAAAACATTTCATTCCTGAAAAAAAAAAAAAAAAAAAACTCATCAAGACACCATCCAAATTCGCAGAACTGAAATGAAATCATACAACAATCCCAACAGAAGACACCCAACAAAAACGCGCGAATACAAACCAAAACTTCATCTAAATATAACAATTCCGAAAATGTTTACAATGCCTAACCGATGATCATGATTATGTAAAACGAACCATAACACATTACAAGCGATACATGTATTAGACCCGGTATTATTAGAACGTTGTATTTTCATCCGACTGGAAACACTTTTTCTATTTGACACAAGTCCCTAATGTCCGAATATCCGGACAGACTTTAGAGTCCTCGAAGACGGCCCTAATGTCTTTTGTTAAATATAGACCTCTAGTTTGCGTACTGTGCGCAAAAAAAAGCGAAAACTTTATTTTTAGCAAATTGAGAGAGTGCTAAAATATATATATATTGGATCAAAAAAATAAGAAGGGGGCGTCCGAACGGCGGTGGATGAGTGATTTGTGAAATTGAAACGGGTGCCGATTGAAAGTTCCCAGAGGTCATATTGTGCAATGTTTTTTTTTTTAATTTTTGTCAAATCGATTAAAAAATATAATGAAAATGTATCTAGGTTTTTAAAAATTGATTAAAACCGAAATTTTCTTGTTAAAAGCGAAGTCTGAGGCGTGATGGCTCAGATCGTGGATTGAGCGAAAAAAAAATTGAAATTTATTATTAAATATTTTAAGCATCAGCAACAGAGCAAGTGACTTTGTAACGCTAGATAAATTTGAAAAATTCGCAATGTAAAAGTGCTTCTAAAAATACGTATAGATCATCGAATGTTTACACTTCATGACAGCATCGCGCGCTTCGTAAATAAACGTGTAACACTTCCCTGGAAACCAACCTTGACTTATATATCAGGAGCCCACTGCACCGAAATATGGTAAAAGATGAAAGGATCGATCGTTTGGTGTATTTGTAAAATATATGGATCCAGATTTAATAAGCCGGCTCGTAAGATGAACGTCGTAATATGAAAATAATTAATTAGACGCGAACACGTATGCGATAACGTGCTTTTGGCAAGCGTGGAAAGGAATATTTTTCAATTTTTATATTAAAAAAAATATTATAAATTTGTTTTTCGGGCTTAATTAGTGATGTATCGGGTAGATAGTGTCGATTGTCAATTAAGCGAAAATGTAAAATGTGACGAAACATTTTTGTATCTCGTTAATTATGTATCGAAAATAAAATAAAAAAACGGACTTTTTATATAAAAAGTATGTGAAGTATGCGAAAATTTAGATCTGCTGAAGAATCGTTTGGTAGATCGATTTGTACGTGAGATGTATCGCAGCTGTCGATCGAAACATGTTCCAATGATAATTTATCAATTCAGATACAAATTTATAAATCGAAATGCATAAATTCGATGAAAAACACGTTAAATTATCAAGAACGGCCCATTATGATAATTTATTAAGAAACATATACGTATACTAATCGGGAACGTGGCCAGACATTTCAACGAGAAGATTTCAATACAAAAAACTAAATTAACAAAAAAAATTTCATCACTTATATTTGCAATTTAAATGTACACATTAATATCAAAGTAATTTTAATAGTAGATAATTAAATACTATATTCTACGTTTAAAATTTATACACATACAAAAAAATAATGAACAAACTATTATAAAAAAAATTGATTTAAATTTTAATAAAAAAAATCAAACTATTTCGGTCGATAGCTAAAATCAATTTGACCGATACACAATCATAAAATTGTACAAAAATTTAAAAATAAACGATAGGTCTGTGTGTAGGTGGGACTTAACATCGCGACAAGTGCGTCGCGCACATAGAACGCTTTGAGAACCAACCTGTCGGTCGAGGCTGTGAAGGTGGTCCATGGCGACGATGATGATGATGGAGACGAAGGTGGTGTGATGGCGAGTGCGTGAGAGATGGGTGTGTGTGCAAAGCCGAACCGCGTGCCGAACGTTTTAAGTGCGGGAAACGCGAAAAACTAATGCAGAGGTGCATACACTGGAGGTGAGAACGTTCTGGAACGTTCTAGGGTTGTACGAAGGTCTGGTGGATGCTGGGAATTCGAAGGTGTTGCGAATTTTTGCGAAGGCTGATGATGGCGGAATGAGGGTCGGAATATGCTCGTGAACGAAGTATGCGTTGATGGATTGAAAGAAATCGTTTAATTTATGTATTAGAATCTATTTTTGGATGGATAAAATAGATTTTTTTTAAATTTTCGATGTATTTTTTCGGATTGTGATCGGCCCGACAGCCCTGTTCGAACTATGCAATACTCGATGAAACAATGATCGCGCGATATCGCGTTCGTTTTTGGCGCCGATCGGATCTAAAAATAAAAACGATATAATAAGACCGGAACCGGAAACAAATCAAATACGAAAACGGGACAAATCCGAAGCGACGGACACGAAAGCGTCCTCCACGCACGCTCACAAAGGGTTGACAGAACATCTGCAGTACGACCTAACCCGAAACTGACAGTCAACACAAAATTGCATCAATCCAAACGTGCGATAAGACCCGAATTCGTATACAAAATCGCGCGCCGCGTCACAGCGCATGTACCGAAAATGGCCGCGAAAGGGCCAGCGGAGAGGGGGTGGTCCAGCATCGCCTCGGATTTTGAATCGCGCGTAAAATTCTTATCGACCTTGAGACGATCTGGCCGAATGTCGAAAAGCGCGCGTGTTTGGATTAACAGTTGCTATTTTCGCAGGCCGGATCACGCGGCGGCTGTTTTCCACATCGTCCGGAAATGGGCGTCGCCCTGGTCCGGAAAAGCGGAAAATGCGACGACAGTGCCGCTCGACGGACGGTGTGTGAAGCTCGCGAAACGAATGGGAATAGAAAAGTTTTGAAGTTTGACGATAGGTGTCGCTAGTATAATTATAAAAATGGTTTGTGTATTTGATAATTTATGAAATATAATATTTTGTACAGATCTCATATTTGAATTGATATAAATTAATTAACTTAAAAAAGGATACATGTGGTATTTCTTTTAACCCTTAAATACAAGATAATTTAAAAAAATTAAGGATAAAATTTCTATGTAAAAAAATAGCGATAATAATCTAAAAAAATATATGTATATCAAAAGCTCAATATTTTAAAAAAAATATGTATTAAAACATAGTGACAATATAAATCGAAGTATAACTTTAAAAATAAAATAAAATTTACTCAAACTTCAAATACACACAATCAACAAGTAAATCACGAGAAAATATGTGGATTCAATATCAAGAATTTCTACTATGTACAAACTATATACTGATAAACTGTAGATGTACTATCTATTCGGATTTTTTTTTAGGCGTATTTAGGATAGGTATATTTACCGAATGTGGTGACATTGGAGCTCCATGTCGTGGTGGGGTAGTCAACGTAGGACTCCGGGTACCATTGAGAGCACCGTAACCCCCAGCTGAACCAGGTCTTCCATGGATAGAACTCTGAAGATCCGCCAACAGGGCATCTGCAAATCGACAATAGCAAAATATAAATATGAATATTTCCTTTCAAACATTTTTCATTTGAGGATCGATCGGTCTGTATTTTCCAAATGAGCATTTTAAAATCAAATATTTTTCTTGAAGGATAGAAAAAAAATTTTTGATTGCATAATAATTAAATTGATTCGAAATTCTGAGAATTTTCAAATATACGTAAATGAGCGATTGAAAAATTAGCGTATCTCATTAAATATGCATAATTAAAAAAATTGAATCATCACGAATTTACTTGAATAGAAATCATCCAACTTTATATCATCTAATATTGACATTGACCAGCACATAGAGATCAATTAATAAACCACTCAAAAAAGCCAACAATTTTCATTCAACAAACGCCCACGAAAACCTCAAAATCATCATCATCACCCAAAAAACGGTCATCCTCACATTTCCCAACATCCAAAATGCACATTGCGAATATTTGCACCGGCGAAAAGCCGATATGCAACGTTCGAGACTTCGACACCCACACCTTCACATAAACATATATACACACATACACGCAAAACACAGACCGCAAACAATTGACTAATTTTAAATGTGACTGGACACAAATGGAAGTCCATAAACCGCACATGCGAACTTTGCGTATTGCGCTAACGGGTCGGTTTATTGTTTCTGGCCGATTTTCAAAATCGTTCAAAAAAAAAAAACCAACGATGTATACAAACGAATTAACTGGCGTTCGGCCATACGATTTGTGGATTATCGTTGTTTTTTTTTCTCGGATCGATTATGCGAGTTTAGTGTCGAATGATGTTTTTAAATCAGTTTGTTGGAATATCAGATGAATTTGTAAATAATCAAAATAAAAATCGTTTTCTATTATACTATATATAATACTACAATAAATTTTTTGATAAATATCACAATAAAAAGTACCTATTGTATTATTGACAAAGTATCGTTATATTTTAGTATTTTTTGTGTCTAATTTAAACAATCATTCTTATTATGATTTTTTTCTCTAAGAATCTGTTTTATAATTCGTTAAAATTAATTAAATAGATAAGACAAATTTCTCATTTCGAAGAACACAAAGAAATTTATATGCGCATAAAAAATAAGAAGAATGGAATGTTGAAAGAGCTGCATACGAATTATATAAAGGACTCTCGAGAGGATAAAACAAAAGAGGACAGAACGAATATCGACTATGTATATATTTTTAAATACATTGTTGCATCTCTATATAAGGGTTATCAATGTCAAAAATTTAAAAAGAATTCATCATATACAAAAATGCACAAAAAGTCGAGCGAAAAAATACCTCATCAAAATTCAGCAAATGAACGGGCGAAATTAATCTTAACGAACTCGAATAGGACGACATCCATATTAACAAATTGGACAGAAAAATAGTCATTTACATTTTTTTTCCTGAATAAAATCAGACGGGCTTCATTCAAAAGTGTACTTTATATAAGAATTCGACCGAAATAGAAGGCGGCCGAGTATAAAACTGAATTAAAGGAAGCCCTCGATGGAAAAGCGTACAAGCATTCGAGAGGAGACGGACACCGAAAATAGAAGATCGAGAAGAGTCTCAAAGGTCCGGCGATCGTAAAAAAAAGTAAATAAAACGAAAGACGAAAAAAGTCAAAAAGAACGAGCGAGTTTCGCCGAGGAACAGGACCTTTCGCAACCGGTACTGCGTGGGAGTCGAAGGTTAGCGTTTTCGAAACAAAAATTCGAAGGAAAACGATATTATCCTTAACTGGATGATCGTGAGGAAGATTTCGAGAAAGTCGAGATTAAAACGAAAGAGGAAAGATAATAAATAAATGCTTTCGTGTGAATCATCTAAATGTACACAAATATAAGAGAAAAAGTTTTAGAAAAAAATGTTTATAATATGATTCGTTCTTCATAAAAATAGCTAAATGGGTGTATGTGATTATTTTTATTAATATTTGTGATTATAATAAAATTGCGAAACGTGCAAATTGCAATTTATATACGAAACATCGAATCAGCATATTTGTGTGTGAAATTATGTAAAATGAGAATTATTCGCATGAATAATTTTCAAATTGAAATTTCGCGTAATATAACCGATGGAAACGTCGGAATTGAAAATGGAATTAATAATGAATCACGCAATATAATTAGATATTACACTGACACATATTTTGTTTTTATATTTACAACGATTGACATTGAAATATAATATGTACAAGCATATGAGAACACTCGAGAAAACGACCATTTCGAAAATTCATGTCCTCGAATACGAAAGTGGAAAAGTAGCTTTTTATTTACATAACTGATGAATATTGCTCTGCAAACAACCTATAAAACATTTTTTACCAATAAAATTCTTTTCATTTACCATAATATCGATAACTAAAATTGTGAAACAATCGACGCCTAATTTCAAAGTTCATTTACACGTTCCGCCGAAACACAAAACTTCCAAGACGAACAACGGATCCAACAATTCAAAACACAACTCAACCTCCTCTCATACACATTGCACAAACACAAAACCGGAACGAATGCAAAACATCGAATCGCGAATACTATAACGGCGAACCTTTTTTTCTAGACAAACGAGTCGGACGGCCGCGGACGCGAAAAAAGGTACAAAACCGAACCGAAAACCGACAATCTGGTTCTCGAAACGAGCGAATTCCTAGGACGATCTACACCACTCCCACATCAATCACCACCGCGTATGATTTTCGCACACCTGTGCCGCAGATGTCCTCGTATATGTCGAAGGTCTGCTTCGGCTGCGGCTTCAGGATGGGGTTCTTTTTCATGACGACGGCGTACAGGTCGGAGTCGACGTTGATGGTGTCCATGGTGTCCATCTTCGGCTTTCAGAAGGTGCAATTGTCGAGGAGGAAGGTTGGTGAACGCGTCCGCGCCGCGGGAGGCGTCGTCGCACAATGACATCATACTCCTTGTAATGAACGTCTGCTGGTTTAATGTTGGTGCTGTTAGGCTTTGGGTTTTGTTTTATTTCGAGGAGGTTTGATTGTCTTTTGAGTCGTTGGTGTGATAACGCGGCGACAGCTGATGTTCCACGTGTTGGTGTGCTTTTTGGAATGCGCGTCGTCAGTGTAAATATTTTTGAGTTTGAGTGTTGTATCGCTCGCGTTGAGATTCCATGATTCAGTTGTTAATCAGAAGGTATTCATCATTGTATTGTCCAAGTGTATATTCAGTCCGTGTATATATGGGCTGGTGTTTCCGTTCATGTGAATAGTCGGGTCATTTCACGCCATGTGTATATATCGCTTGTCAATTTAACAGCTGATAAGCGATAAAATTTGTATATTTTTCAAGCTTTTTTGAGTTGTTTTCCCGCGCGAGTAATGATCGATTCAAGGATCATGTAAGAAGAAAAACCGTCATTAAAATATCGGAAGCAAAGTAAATAAATATTTCCATTTTATTGTTTGACAGCTGTTAAATATATGCTTGACACAACGAGACACGACACACGATACTGCACTGTATGGAAAACACTTTTAATGCTTATAATACAGTGCATGCGAACATTATAGAAACGAGACCTACATTCAAATATGAGCGTTAAATCGTATCACATAAAGCATGAATATGTATTAAGTGTATTTTTATACACACGGCTTGAAATCGCTAGTCCAGGTATATATATTTTAGTATGGGGAAAAAAACGTTTTTATACATGGACGTATAAACGACTCATTCATATATATACATGGACTGAACATACACCTGGATTGCAACATATATACTTCATAAAAGTTTCCGGTATTCATTGGAAGCTAGGGCATTTTTTCCTTATCGTGTTTGCCCATTATGTATTGATAAGAGAAGGTAACTACGAATGAGTTTGAATAATAAAATTAACCATACACCAAATGGTCTCAGACTACACATTATACATTAATGTACAAAATTATATGTTGGCTTTTAAATTAACTTCATCATATCCAATTTAACACATGTTTCTAAATATAAAAATAAATTGATGCTTTAATATACAATTATTGACTTTCAATGACTCAACACGAATGTGTCAATACACCGATGTCATATGTCACGTTTATCATTATTATTTTTTAACCAACATTTATTTGAAATTCAACCACATTATTATTTTTTGCATTCGAATCATTCATTACCAAACACGAAAATGTCACAAAACAATTAAAACATAATTATTTTTTTTAATTCGAACCAATAACTCCCAGATTCAATCAATCCAAATAAAAATTTCAAATCACCGTTATCGTCGAGCCATTTCGTCACAAAAGCCAAGACGACATTCACAAATGATTGACAGATGTGCATCAACAAAAGTCACGTCCAATTAAAGTAAAAAATAATGTCAACATTCGACACTATGAGCAAATGACACACGCACGCGATAAAGCGTTCAATTGTCCATCTCCATATAAGACGGGATGTATTCATCGTACCCACATATAAAAATATCAACAGGATACGAGATGGCCAATTTGAGAGTCTTTCTTCGCTTTTTGTTGTTTTGCATGTGTGCGAATTTGCAGTTCGGGTCTGCGTCGGAGCTGTGTTGTCTTAGTTGAGGTATGCGAAATGAAAATGTTTGCTCTGAGGCAATTATTCGATGTTTCGAGAACGGTCTTTAGATAAGTTGAAACTAAATGACGTTGAAAACTTGCGGTTTTCGTTAGAAATTAAGTCATCGGGGAAAACGAACGTTCGTGCGATTTTTGAGTGGCGGAAGTTATAAATGTTCCTATTGTAAAAAAAAATGTTTGTGGCGTTATAGTGAAAAATATTTGTTTTGATAAAACAGTGTTGATTCAAATACGGTTTATCGACTAGCGGTGTGAAGAATTACTAAAATATGTGAAGTGGTTTGAGACTTGGATGAAAAGTTGAGAAGACGGTTTGTTTAGTTTGAAAAATCAAAGATAGATGGCGTTCTAAAAAAAGGAAATTGGCGGGAAAGTCGATTTTACTGGAAAAATGATAATAACAAAATAATAATTTGATTAATATTTTTAACGTCTAAACATTTCGATTGGAAGAAAATAAAATGTATTTGATATTGATCAAAATAACATGATTCAAAAATAATATACTAAAAATCAGAACAGCTTAAAAAAATAAAGATACGTTCTTCGATTAATTGAACGTCTATTGAGTTAGAAGTCTCATGACATGACACACATTTCACAAACAAACTTTCTTAATTATATACCAGACAGAACCATTTTCAAATATCAAATTGCTTATAAAATGAAAACCAATGGAGCAAACAAGTGAAAAAAAATATTATAAAAAAATTTCACCAGTAACACGAAACCGGAGGCGGATCGACTTTACATCACTTCAAAGATAAACATAAATCATATCGAAATTCGGAAGAGTCGTCAATTAAGACTGTTTCAGCGTCGTTAAGCACAACGGCGACGAAAAATAGTCGGGCACGAAAAACCTGAAAAAAGTATAAATGGCATATCGGAGATGTTTCCCGACAGTCGTTGAAAAAGACGCAAATAAACCGAAGAAAATCGGCAAGCGAGGAACGAGCAGTTGTGTAACTCTTAACCATATATAATTTGAGCTGAAACTGTGCCGAGACAGTCCGAAATAAAACGCCAGAAAGAAAAACGCTTTTCAGCATTGGAAAGCCAATCAGTAGGACGTCGAGATTAGAATCAATTAAGAACAATTGTGCGTTCAGTGTGGGAGAAAACATTGGAAAAACTTTATAAGGGCATGCGACCGAGTGTTCGAGCTCGTATGGCCATATAAAACCCACACGCTACGAAAGTCCATTGAATTCTTGTGCGTTGTAGAATATATATAAAAAAACTTGTATTCATAGAAAATCAATAAACAGCAAATTGATGATTCGAATGGCACACAATTACTCACTAGTCGCTAGTTGCTCATGCCGAATTAAACGTGCAATAAGATAGATAATTACAATATGGTTTTTTTGTTATGAAACAAGTACGTATTAGAGGCTTTAAGCACTTAAAATTTTAATGTATAACATATAATAGAATATTTAATAACTATTTTACCTTTTTATAGTATAGTTTTAAGCTTTGTTTGTTACGTATAAGGAAAGTCTAATAACTATATTATTAATTAATATTTTTATTTATAAACAAAATAAAATCTATTATTATTATTATTATAAACGTAATTACAGCAAATTTTCCGTTGTTCTATTATACAAATTTTTTTTAAGTTCTTGAAAGTTTGATTATAAACGAAACTGGTATTCGGATCTACAGTGGGCGAACAATTTCGAGGCCCCCATGCATATAATATTTTTTAGGCGGCATATCCTAAAACATATCGTATATCAGAGATGCGGGTTCACATACAAATAATTGAATAATTTATGCAGCGACAACCTAAAAATATGGATTCCTTTGAGTACAAGCTAAATTAATTTATCGATTCGTGATTGAGTAAAAAAATGTCCGATATGATAAAAAGTGAACGTTCGAATAAGGTGGAATCGCGTAGGTTTTCCGATAGCAATTAAACACTTTTGAACGTTTGAACAACTTTTTATAAATATAAAAACATAAATAGACATGTTTAATTTATAATGAAATTTCAAGCATTCGATTGAACATTGCACAATTTGGGTCTAACAAAACGAGCGAAGCACTCAACGAAGAGTGCTTTCGCACAAATAAACAAACAAATAAATCAGTAAAAATGGTTATTGCACAGAATCAAATGAAAACCGCAAGAAGCGATCGAGCAATTAATGATCGCGGCCATAATACAAAAATAATAGTTATTTCGAACGATAAATTGGATCTAACGATCGCCCACGAATCGGAGCAAAAAAGCCGACACGGCAATAATTTTTGTTATTGAGCAACTCTTCTTCGAGAATATGTGTAAAAACCAGATGACTTTGTTAAATAAAATCAAATAATCTGTTTTTCGTTTAAATAAAGGCGAGTTAAGTGTATCGGAAGTTGCAACATTATGTCACAAAGCTAGACGAACAGTTGTGCAATTTCATAAATATTTATAGGTAGTCTGTCGTCCGAAATGCGAACAGGTTTCGACATTTCAAGAACTCATCGTTTAAAATTTTTTAACATAGGTGATAACAATTCAAAAAAAAAAAAACAATATAATGATAAATTTGTAAGCTTTTGCGCAAGCCGGAAAATTTTCTAGGAAAACATCGCTATGAATAATGCGAGATGCTTTCGTCGTTTTGATCATCGATCGGAAAAGAATCATCCAACGCTAAAATGGCATAGAAAAATGGGTATAAAAAAAATCAGCATCGCCATATTGACAAACATGGAGTGAAAGTCGGATCGTATAATGATAAAAAAAATGGTTGAGTATCCATCGTTGTCTAATGACATTATTATTCGTGAAAGATTGAGACTTTATTCATACGAGACGTTTGATAAATCGGCATACGTTCTTCAAGTAGAATTAACAGCCTACGGGAATTGTTTAGAAATCTCATTGTGAATGTGAAAAAATGTCGGATTTTATGTGAGTTAATCTTTCAAAATTTCGGTATGATACTATATATTACACTAAACAGCCAATAATTTAAATAAAACAAATTAGTAAACCTTGAAATGAGTTAAAATATATTGATACTTTCTATTTGGATGATTGTTTAGTGAATTTTTTTTAGAAGTATACGTCAAACGTCAATCACAATAAAACGTTTAAATAAATTATCAAAACATCAACATTGTGAATTTATGACTAGAAATATTAATGTTTCACATACTTACATAAATCTAATAATAATTATATCCAAAATAGAGGAAGTTATTACATTAAACCTAAATTATTATTTTTTATATCGAAAAATATTCCAATAGCACATATTCAAAACCAGAAAATTACGTTCGCACAAACTCAAAATTAATTCCGTACCAAACACATCATGTATCAATGTATCATCGACAGAATTCAAAACGAACGATTCCGAAATGCACACGAACGTTCCAAATTCTAAACAACAACCTACATAAATTTCACCCAAACAAAAATCCAAAAACTACCAAAAACGCAAAACGCCCCTCAAAAAAATTATCCCACATCTCAACTCACCAACATACGTCCCGAAATCATTATAGTGATCCCTCCATTCGAACGGGACACCCTGATGATAGGGTGTGGGTGACGGAGACGGAGGCACCGGAGACTTGGATCCTCCGGAGTACTTCCTGGTGAGGATCGGCGAGAAGGACACCGACTTCGGGGACGAAGTTCGCGACCTCATCGTCGCCGTGGCCATTCCTTCGCAGTAGGACGTAAAGGTCGGGGTTTAGTTGGTGTTGATGTTGGTTTTTTTAGTGTTAATCTTAGTGTTTTTAGGTTTGACGTTCGCCCGAGCCGGCTGGTTGGGTTCGACTGTTCTTCGATGTTTCGTACCAGGGCCGCACTGGTGGATATTTATAGTCCGGCAAAACAAAGTGCACTAAGATAGTTGCGCATGTCTATGGCTTAAGAGTTGTTGGATTAGTGTCCGATCGTGTCCTTGAATGTAAAAATATCGCGTGGAAATTTTTTTAATGGTCTGTATTTATTGATGTCTTATACAGGTTCGGTATTGTTATTTGAAAAAAATGAGATTGACGATCTAGTTAGTGCAAAATATTCGAAAGGTTCGTTAAAGGTGTAATTGGATGAAATTAGACGTTGAAGGTAAGATAAGTTGAAGATATAGATAGAGTAACGATCTTTAATTAAAATTGACAAGTGAATGATTTGAATTAATGTTGCGTTAAGCTAGATATATTTCTCGTGAAATTATGATGTGACACTACAGTCGGAGGAGCCGTATGTAAAATGTCGGTTCCGTATGAAAGCTTCCGTAAACGTAACGTTTACCTGTCTTCTCTTTATTTAAAACTAAATTATTTAATAGTCGAAGGTTGCCAAAGCGTAATATTTATTTTACTTTTCGCATAAGTTGCGCAGGAAGACATTAATAATTCGACGAAACGGTCTCGGAAAAAACAAAAATTTTGTGAAAAATCCTAGGCAACCAACATCGATTGGGCAATAGGTCTATTTTGAAAGCGGAAAAGCGATTTTCCTCACGTTGAAAATTTATGTTTCATGCTCTCCTATTATTTAACAGTATTATTTTCGGTCTTGTCACTTTATGACAAAGCACCGTTTACGTCTTACGCATTCTAGTGGTATCACGATGACAGTACCGCTACATGTGAAAATCGGACAACAACGCGATTAATAAAATCCCCAAAACTTTAACGCCTTATAAAAATTTACAAACCAAACACGACAAAGTTTGAATCAAGTTAATAAGCACGCGACATCAAACAAGGTGACCTAAGCATATCGTTATGATAATTAGCTGTCTCACAAACTAGATTCAACTTATTTAAAATTCATTCAAATCGCAACGAAGGATATACAGATGATCGACTCCATTAGTATTTCTTCGAACATCAAACCAATAAAAACGGGAAAATCAGCCCATTTTCAATCAGGTTTTTCCGCACACGCCTTCCACACGCGGACCATATAAATGATTATGGGTAATTCGAAAACAAAGGATCCGTATATAATACGAAACATCGATAATTACATTGACCTCGTCATTTACGGGGTATAACGACGATGTGGGAGTGGTCTTGCGTCATTCCATTGAACTTCAATGGTAATCTGCCTCTTGCGAGATTGATCCGTTCCGATCCAATTAGTCGGGAAATTCGGAATCGCGACGGGAAGAAAATTCGGGAATTGGTTAACAAATTCGCTCTTGAGATATTTTTAAAAGTCATACATGACTTTTGGCAGTTTGACAATGAAATAACAAGAACGCCGCGAAGTTTCAAATAAACAAACCGATTTCGGGTCCGCCGCGAACTTGTACAATGTCGACTATTCGGATTCGCAGGTTTGTTGATGTTTTATTTATAACTTTTTTGTTTTTACATAATAGAGATTATTTTCGATTGACGAAGAAGCTACGGAAGCAATCAATGTATATTTTGATTCGAATGCGTAGTAAAAAAATCGAATATTTTGATTCGAATGCGTAGTAAAAAAATCGAATATTTTGTTGTTTATAAATTGATTGCACATTCGATTATTAGTGAATAATAAAATATTATAAAAACCTTCAAACTTATAAATATTCAATAATTGATACGAGTGCTAGAATATTCATGTACTAGAAACATAATTGTGTCAATTGAAGAATGCAATGCGATGCATTTGATTTGAGGATAATGGAAACATAAATACGTTAATATTTACAGATTCAAGGACAAGATCGATCATTGTTAATGTATTATAATGTTATTTTCATAATGTTTTATTGGCATTTGAATTAATCGAAAAAACTGACAACTTAATAATACAATAATTAAACATTTTGCACGTTCATGATTAAAAAAAAATCACAAAACCATCCCTCAATTAAAAACAAACGATCCACACTAAAAATAATCACAAAAACCCCCACACCAAACGGCCTCATCGAACCCCAACCTCCGGCGCAAAGTAACCCCCGCTCGAACCGAAAAGACCCAACCCTTCCACGAACCACCCCATCACTAGGCCACACCACGACCACTATTATGAAAGCACTGAAAATAATTTTCACGAACGATTCGGTCGGTCGGCTGCTGATTGCGCGGCTGCCGCGGGGCGACTGCCGAGGCGGCTGCGACTGCCCTCGCAGCATCATCGCATATCTGCGAAGGTCGGCTTTTCCTTTTATAGAACGATCCGACACACATGTCGGAGTGTTGCCGATGTGTGGACGTCGAGGTGGTGGCCGTCTTGGCGATGGTCGGTGAGGATGGAGAGCGGTGGATGGATGTGGGTGGTAAGGGGGTTTGGATGGATGTGGGAGTTAAGGGGGTTTAGATGGGATGTTTTTGGGAGAGTTGATCGTTATTTTTGTTAATATAGTAGAGACTTGATTATTCGGACTGATGAAAATAGTGTATGTATTCAATAAACTCGTAAGCCGATGGACGAATTTTCACTGAATCTGGCAAGAATGTGCTTTGAAATCCGGAGAAACTAAGTAAGCGTTCATTTTTTTTTTAATGTTGATTCGCATTTCAGTTTTTTCGGCATACAAATTATAATATAATGTGCCGGCGTCGCGATTGATTGTGACAAAAATTACAATCGGTACACAATTTTCACAGAGTCCCTAGCAACGCCGGGTACAAGCTGCTAGTTAATAAGAAAACCGAAAAAAAGCAGATTTCATGATTTTTCACATAGGATATGTCCGAAAATGTATGCAATAAAATTATACTGACTCAACTACGAAGGTTGATCAAACTAAAACCTGACAGGAATTTAATTTTTAATATAGTAGAAAATATAATTTTTTTTAGTATATGAGTAAGCTAATTTCCTGTAATGACCTGATTTATCGATCGATTATCATTCGATTCATCGATCGGGCCACATGCGATAGAAGAGTATAAGTAAATAAATATTCCTAAGTGTTTCGTGTAAATCGATATTCGTGGAATTTATCTATTATTGTTTATTATAAACTTAACGTGCCATCTTATCAAACCCAAAAAGTCATAAATTATATCATATATCATATCGAGTATTCGAATACTCGATTGGATATCTATTATACATCACTGATATAAGGACTTGATAAAAGGTTCCGATTTAACTGGGGTTATTTCAGTTTGCAGATAAATTTTCCATTTTTTCGGTTTCTAGTTCAAAATAAATAATAATTTTTTTGATAGTGCTTGTCACTTATGATTTAAATTTCGGACGTTTGATTGAAAATATTCTACAGTTGATATTAAAAGTATTGAATAATCGATTCATGTTTCATGGGAGGAGTTCAAAAGAAAAGCATAGGTTGAGTAATATAAGAAGACATACGGGTAGATTCTGTTAAGGTTTATCTTAGCTAATAAAATAAAGGTTCTATATAGAAAGAACTTTTCCATCATTTTGAAGAGGTTCGTGTCACAAGGTACAACACGAGAAAAAAAATCATAACGTTTTTGCGATGAAATAACAGTTATTCAGAAACAAAAAGAATATAATAACAACAAAGAATTTTTATCTATTCAAAGACAAGAATGAAAAGGAAAATGAAAAATTCGCGAAAAGAAAAAAAACAGACGTGCATTCCAAAATAAAATAATTTTCATATTATAATTTATATGGTAATTTATTCATGGGTAACAAAGACAATAAAAAACGACGATCGTGAAAACAAACGTTAAGTTTTTATAGCTTAGCCCAAAATTTACTACGTTGTCGTCAATTTTATGACCAAATTTCCACGAGATAAAATTACGCGAACTAAACCAGATAAGAAAATATACAGCACGTATTTAGATATATGTACTAAGTTAAATCAATAAAAATTAAACAACGCAGCAGATAACATGACGACCATGTACTTGAGATTCAAATAGAAGTCAATTGATACAAAAAATTAAGGAAAATCTATCAAATGACCCAAAATACAACCAAAATCAATCAACCACATTTTCAAAATTCCGCAAAACACATTCGCAACGAAATGAACGAGGCGCCATGCCGCCTGAACCAATTCGAAATCGGACCAGACTCTTCCTCGGCGTCTGGTCTTCGGCAAGCATTGGCCGATCAAATTAATCAGTTACGGCAAAGGCATTCGCAAATTGAACCAGAGACGTGGACGTCGTCCGATTTGTCTCCGGGCGAAGAGTGTCCGAGCTAATTAGGATGACCAATCCGCCGGTGACCAGAAGCCCGAGGCTCAAAATAATCCTGAGTTTCTCGTTCATATTCGATACGGAGTTTCGATGAAAATTTATTTAAATAAAAGCAGGTTCGTATGGAAAACATCTGCGAATTCTTAATTATTTTTTTGTGGAGGGTTGCGCAACACAAAGGAACGTTCAGATAACTTTGAAGCACTGGAGTGTAACGGCGCGTTGAGATTCTTAAATGTAAGATAATAACGTTTTATGTGCGTGTGTGTTTTGAAGAACGTTTGAGTTATCCGTAAAAGATCTGGCGGAACGAATTTCGTCGAAGCCATAATTGAAATTTTCACGTGTGAACGAAAATCATGCGCTGACAGTAAATTAGATTGTGTAACAGACGTGAAGCGATGCACAAACGAGGATGGATAAATTAAACGAGCACTTTCTTCGAATTCTTTGTTTTTATTTTTAATTATTGAAATTTTTCAAGTGCATTCAAATTATAATTATATTCTCGTATTATATCAATTTTTTAATTATTTTAGAAATAAATAAATAAAAGGTTACTAACAACTGAAGAAATTTAATAATTAGTTCCAACATTCATCAGTTCTACACCGGCACTAAACAAATAATTGATTAACAGATTCAGCACATATGAATCATAAATCATGTCCCTGACAATTGTAAGATGCAAATCGTCACACTGCGACAGGTACAAAAACAATATTAGAATCACGACGACCATAAAATCGATGATCCATCTTACACAGAAAGACTTCCACGAAACACCACATACACTTCAAAGAATGCACATGTTTATGAAACATATCCTGATATGCAAATTCGATCGGTCAATTGACCATCGAAGAAAACAAGCAAATCTCACAATTAGACGATTTTTACAACATTCAACGAAGCCTAGGACCAATCGGCATGTTCAGAACGGAAACAGTGACCATCCTGACCATCATAGGAGACGGCACGTGGGCTCCGAGGAATGTCCAGGTCTCTGTGACCATATGGAGTCGCCTAGTATGATACATGACGGCATGACGTCAACGAAATGTCGCCTCTGACTAAACGCCGAAATGTCGATGGCTAACACCCACAACTAGCCGCCGTGTCTATGGCCTGTGCTCAAAAAGTGTCAAGCACATAAACGAATTTTGATCGTGGAAAAAGCGTGCGATGTTGTGTCATGTTTGTATGTAAATAGTTGAGAATGGTACAAGAATGGAGTGTGTAAAAAAAATTAATTGATTGTTGTTATGTGCGGATTATTTTTGTATTAGATGTGGTGGTAAGAGGATGGGATGGATAATTTTGTGATTGGGAGCTAAAGAAGAGTTTAAGGAGGATTTAGGGATATTAAAGATTTTTTGACTCTAAAATTTTGGAATTATTATGTGATTAATTCTTGGATCCTGAGATTTGCATTTCTTATTATTAATCATAATCAGAATGAGAGTTTATAGAAAAATTGTGATTTAATAAAATTTGTTGGTCCCATTGATGTTTGAAAAAATATTTTTAGTGTATTTGTCGACGATGGATGCTTTTTTTTATTTCAGGAAAATTTTAGTTCAAAAGGAAGCCATTTTTAAAAAAAGGTTGAGAATCTATGAATAGATTATATGAAATATTTATATAACAAAGAAAATATCAGAATTAAATAACGAAAATATATTCCTCAATATTGAATCGATGCGTTTAAATAAAACACGACTAATTTACATCAAACAATACAATACATTCAAAATACAAACCGAACAAATTGAGTCATAAAACCCAACTTCAATACAAATCGATTCATTGAAAAAGCACATTGAATCTTCGCACAATGACAACACGCATTGCCGCATTGACCGTCGGCCTTACGTTTGTTTACGTCGCTTTACGCCGACGTACGGACCCGACGTCGCATTTTGGCCGCCGAAAATAAAACAAAGCTTCGCAAATCCAGCAAAATAAACGCAAAAGTCCCGTTGGCGACAGCGTGGGGAGGCCACCGGTGACTCACGGGCGTATAGGTGAGCGAAAACGCGAAGAAAACTCGCGGCCAGAAATCGGCGACGGACGCCCTCCCGTGCCAACTGTTGGCCTATTTTCGTTATAAAGTGTCCAAAACGCCTCACAACACCGACGGCGATAATACGCGTTATAAAATATCGCGTGTGTGTGTTTTCGATGTTGCGAAATCGAGGAGATGCGCGTCCAGTGACGTTTCGGGTGTGTCTGTTGGGCGATGAAGAATCGGAGGAAAATCGTTATGATTATGAGTGGTTTGTAAAATGTTCGTTGCGGAATGAGATTTTTTAAGAATGTTCTTTATCGTAGTAATAAGAGATTTTTTTTTGGATTTGAATACTAAAAACCATCCCTTGCTACAGGGTTTCAAAGTCAATGGTGCGCGTATCTATTTACATACTGCATCATTTGTTGTTTAACTTGGATAAACGGTGTGTTCAACAAGGCTAAAACCGTCAATTGTAAACACAACTCACATCAGTATTGTCAAGACCTAGTAACATTGACACAAAAAGTAGTGTTATAAGGACAATGATTTTTCCATTTCTGTCATATATACCCTATACAACGTCTGCTCCAGGAAAAGACCTTTATGAAATTTGAACATTTTATTTTTGTCACATATATTCATTACATAGCAATGAAAAAATGTAACTTTTGATAAGTCTGAATATAAAAAAAATCCTTGCGAATTAGTCTATAAGTGCATCCATTTGTAGCTTAATTTCACTAATCGATGCTTTCAATGACATTAAAATTGTTGACTGAAAACAATTAAAAACAAAACTTGTACGAAAATTGAACAAAAATTGTATTTATCATTTTTTTGTTAATAAATATAACATAGTATTATTAAAAGACTTACAATTAATCTTTTAATAATACTAAAAGAAAATAGTTCAATAAAAATAATCATAATTTTTCCAATCCGACATAAATATTAAACTTGAAAAAATTAACAAAACCCCAATCAATCACAATCACATACGACATTCAAATTGATTCAATTCCACAATCAGCGAACACTTGACAATCGACAACACCCACCCCCAATATCGAACATCGAGACCTCAACGAGATCAAAACAATCCGTGGGTTAAGCACATGTACGCAAATTGAACGTACATTACACAATTCGCATGCACCCGAGCACGTGCGACACTGACCGAACCCACGCTAAATTATCGCGCACTTTTCGCACTAACGACGATTCGCAATCCATTTTCGAAAAAGGGAAAATCGAACAGTAGCGTGCGGTACAGTTAGCGAGCATATGGCAGGTGAAAGTACTGCTCGTCGCCATATAAGTGCCGGGTACTAAGACGTGTGGTGCTTTTAGGCGAACGAGCGGATTAACCGCGTACTGGATGTCGGTGTTGTGGAGCGATTTCTAAAATTGTTGTGCATTGTTCAGACATTATTCGTGCGATTCGTACGTGGGTGGATGAATAGCTGTGCCATGACCGAATCGAATTGAAAAAATTGTGTACACGGTGTATTTTCGCGATTTTGAATGTCAACAGTGCGTTGCACGTACGTGTTAATTAATTTGACATGTGAACGAAAATGTACATATTTTACATTCCGAAACTCATTAAAACATGACGATTCAAGGATGAATTGATTTAAATAAGTATAATATTATATTTGTGAAAAAATATATATTTATGAAGGCGTGTTTGTTCGATAAGAACGTTTGATTTTTTTAAATGGTAAGAGACATCTATGCCTAAGATAGACAAATTCATAGTTCCAATTATTTCGAAAGTGACAGATGGCGAGTGGCGCCAAAACATAAATAACAAAACATATAAAAACTATTTATAACTTGATTAATTCGCACGCACCTAATAAATCTCATTATTTTGAGGAATATAAATAAAACAACAGCACGATTGAAAATATTAAAAAAGCATGAAAAAATTTTCACGAACGATAAAAAAAATGACAAAAAATCAAATGGCGCCATAAAAGCGAATATAGATAAGCTTTATGCAAATGATCAAACTGCACCTTTAAAACAAACTTGTTTTCATACTGTCCAGCATAACTGATCATGATCTCATCGTACATAAAAAAAATAAAGACAGGACGTGGTTTTTAACATTGATAACGCACGATATGAGACAATTTACGGTTACTGTAATGAACCTTAACTTGACACGTGGGTGAGTATGACATGAAATAACTGGAACGACACGTTAACTACAAGAGTCGTCTAAGCGCCTTTTCTTCTCCGTTTCGAATATTCGAAAGACAAGCGATAATTAACGAGCCTAGCACAAAATCAACATGCTGGAAATATATACAGGTGCAACAGCACCCGTGGGTGGTATTTTGGAGTGGGTGGTTTGATGCACCCAAATGCACTTTAAACGCCTACAATCTAGCACGGATTGTATAATAGTTAACTATGCATATTTTAAATGTTGTAAGAATATGACGAAAGTTCCGAATTATCGATCCGAAGCTTTCCGGATAACAAAGGCGATGTCGCCATTTGAACGCGAAAAGAGCGCCGGTCTGCATTGGCGTTTAGAAAATGTTACGATGAAAATTTATCATAAAGTGATACTAATATCAATGAGATATATTGGATTATGAATATCAAAAGAGCCAAAATCGCTATTGTTGTTTTATGCTAAGCGTTGATCTAATGGGTATGCTTTATAGTGAGTTTAACCGTTGACATTTCGAGAGGTAAATGCGTTGACCCAGTGACTTTTTATTATTTTTAAGCCTCAGGGCGATCGTTTAGTAATAATGGTAAAATAAAATATCCGAAAATTGCGCAAGGTATTATTATGACTTGATTGAGAGGTGCTAATAGATCAAAATAAAATTGAAAAAATTGCAGCGTTTCAAATCATAAATTCAAACAGGATAATAAATCGAGATGGCGATTCAAATAGATTTTTCCATATTGATCACATAAATTATGATTGATAAACGATATTTGAGCATTTGAATTATGCATTGTAAAGATTTGTGTGGATTTAAAACTAGTTACACAGAATAATTAAAACGTCGACAAAATTTATGGCGGGATTATCCGACGTTCGAAATACGAAACGAACGTGTGTTTTATCGTACAATAAAAATAGTTTTAATTGGGCGAAGGTTGAATTTTTCAACTACATAGATTATTAATAAAGAATTTAATCATTTTAATTGAAGGGGAGAAGCAGACAAAAAACGAAAAAATAATCGAAAACACGTGACGAGCCCGATGGGAAATTCAAACTTTTTTTTAGATTACGTGTTAACAAATGATAAATTACGAATATGAATTTTAACTAAGCATAATGAGCACGCTTTTGACGTCCATTGAACTGGGAAAACAGGTGAAATGAAAAATACAATATTGTGAGAAACGAATCAGTTAATTTTGGGTCCGCCCACTAACTGTGAGATAAAGACTCGCGAAGAAGTTAATATAGAAAATTCGTCAGATTGTTTGTTTGATACAAAACGGAAAAACTAAATCGGATTATAACAAAAACATAGCTAAATTAACATTAAGACACAATAAGTTAAAAACTAAAGTAGGTCTTGACGGCTCATTGGCGAAGTGCCTTTTTGAAAAAAAAAAAAAAAAAAATACAAACGATGGAATTAAAAGAAAATCGATTTCAGATCCAGTTAAAAATGATTACAATTGAAAAAATCAAAGTAAATATTTTTACCGAAATATTTGCAAAAAATATTCATATCATATCCGTAACATCGAAACGTTCCAAGACACAAAACATTTCCATCCAAGAACAAAATCCGATACCGCACAAAACAACACATCATCCACAACACATTAACACATCAATCGAAACGTCAATCATCATCCACCGCGATGCGACACCGCCATCCACTTCCATCTCGAAGACCACCTCAACACCAGCGAAAGTGCAACCATCCTCCACACAGCCGACACTCACAAAAACAAACAAACAGAATATAAAAGTTGGTAAGAAAATGCGCCGAGAGACGAACGAGCCGCGATAAATGCGCACAAACACACAATCCAAAGCGGCTCTAGCAGCTAACAAAATGACGCCGCAGAAGCGGATCGGGTATTTTTAAAACGGACCCTAATGAACGGAAGTGCCGCATCCAAGTGTAATCCAAGAACGCTCGAGAATCCGAGAAATATAGCTTGGAAGTGTCGATGATGGTGTGTGGCTTCGACGATGACCCATCTGTGGAAATGGTTGGTGTTTAGGTTGATGGACGATGACGAGAACCGATGACGAGTGGTGAAATGACGGTTTATTGCTCGATGTTGAAAATCTTATGAGGAGGATTGTGATTGTGGAGTAAATGTTTGAATTTTTCGTATTCGAACGGACGAAACTTTGCGGATGGTTCGCGGGTTGGTTATCGCTGGGCGAAGAATCGGTTTTCGTTGTAAAATGGGAAATTCCGGGAAATGTCGTTTATAAAATTTGAATACAAATAGAAAGGCTTGTCTAATTTAAATATTTGGAGAGTCGATAATGTCATTGATGATACAAAAAAAAATGAGGTCATCGCGTATAGACACGAATTTTGGGAATTTCAAAAGTGAATTCGATACTCGACTGTTAAAAGCACTATAGTTTCAACATTTAAGTATTTTATGCAAATTAATAAAATAAAATTTCACACATTTAACATTAACAGAGGAAAAATAAAATTCATCCATTAGCGTTTTTCCGATAACGTGATCGGAAAACATATATGCATGTAGTATGAAAATAGCCAAAACTGAAGCGAACATTAGAGGAATTATACATTTTTTTATACATGCGAAAATATGACAAGCGAATCTTGACAGTATTATGGGCGTTAGATTGATGGTTTACACCTCGAAGTGTAATTTCCTCGAAATCAACAAAGTGGTGAAATAACCACAGACAAACAACTGAGTATACGATAACCGCTATTTATCGGTCAGGCGAAAATAACAAAGGTACACTTTTCCGAAGGTTATTGGAATAAACTGCTAGTTTTTGAATTGATTTTTAAGTCATAAGTTAAAGAATGGTTCTCATTCATACCGAAGAAGAAAATTAATGTGTATACGGCACCGCGAAGACGAGTTCAAGGAAAACAAATAACAAGAAATTCCATCAGCACCGACTGTGGAATGTTCACTATTACGCTCGGCCAAGTTAAAATATTCAAATTTAATCAGTTGTATAAACAAATCTTAAAAATTGGCAATTAACAGGCAAAAGTCAGGCTTTTAAATTAATATGTATTTATGGAAAAATAGCATTGACGGTGGGAGTTAATAATTTTTTTTTTAAATAATTCTGAAATTTATATTCGACGGAAATGCATGAATATAATATTGAAGTTATGTAGATAATTTTAGTTAAAACCGCAGAAAAACAAGACACATTTTATAAAAAACAATATGATAATCTTGATAAAAAGATTGCAATTCTACACGTGTAATATTCATATAAAAGATCAGTTATGCGTATTGAAAAGATTAGTCGGTTGAAAATTTTTTAATAGAACACATTGATTTTTTTAAGTTCAAAATGAGTTTAATTATTGAAAGAGATTCTAGTAAGTTTTTAAAACAGATATTCGTATTGCATCAGTGGAAAAAACTTTGTGATGCAGAAGTGATCATCGACGGAGAGAAGTAAGATCAATTTAAAATATCGATATACGTAGTTAAAGGTTTTATTTTTTCAAATGTATATTTTTCTTTAAAGAATACCTGTACACAGTATTATTTTGGCTGCAAACAGCGAATACTTTGAACAAAGGTTCATCGACGATGATGTCAAAGAAGTTTTACTTCAAAATACCGATATGAAATCTGCTAAAAGCATTATCGAATATTGCTACACTGGAAAAATTTGTAAATTAGCACTAGTATTTATTGAAAATATGTTGATTGTGCTAGTTGATTAAAATTTTGTTAATTTTCAGTAATAGATAGGAGTAATTGGAAAAAAATTCTCGATATCGCAAATTTTTTAATAATGCCTGAAATCATCGAAGAGTGCAGCCATTTTGCTGAAATGTGGATGAATATTGAAAACTGCACGGATATTTGGCAATTTGCGATTGTGCAACATTTACTGACTCTTAAAGATAGTGCTTATAATTATGTTTGTGCATATTTCGAAAAGGTAATAAAAATGTAATAATGAAATATAAAGACTAAAAAATAAAAAAATAAAATGAATAATTTTTCATCAGGCATCGAGAACAAATGGATTTTTGCATTTGGAATATCAAAATTTGGTACAATTACTTGAATCGGATTTAAATGTAAGTTCGGAATCGGTTGTTTTATCATCAGTGAAAAGATGGGTCAATGAAGATAAACCGAATCGAGCTAATAAGGCGATCAAACTTTTAGAAAACGTGAAATTACCATACATACCACAGACAGTAATACATGTCCACAATTTGTATCTCTTATGCAACTGATTATTAATATAAATCATATTTTTCAGGAAATATTGGAAGATTTTCAGTCATTATGCAGTATTGATTCACGATGCGATAGAATGATGTTGGAAGCCATACAATGGCAGACAGCTACAACTAATCCGATACAAACTAGCTCCTATACAAAACCACGATTACCACACAGCGCACTGATTGTAATTGGTGGTAACCTATATAATGTAAGATTTATCAAAAACGATGAAAAATTGTACATATATTTCACATACCTAAATTATATAAGAATAACTTACAGCAAGCTAAAAGCATCGAAGTGTACGACATGAAAACGAAAACTTGGACAGCCCTGCCAGAAGTGAATTTCAAAGCGACCGATTTCGGGTGTGTGTTGCACGAAGAAAAGTTGATCGTGGTTGGTGGTCGCGAAGGAAATGTTCCCACAAACACGGTGAATTTTTTTTAATAATTATGGTATTATATTGAAGTAGACGGTTATTTATTTTTGTGGTTCCAGGTCGAGAGTTATGATCTGAAAACGAGAACGTTGAAGACAATGCCATCGTTGTTGAAAGGAAGGTGGCTTCACAACACTGTCAAACTAGGAAAATATGTGTACGTAGTTGGTGGAAGAGCATCTACTGATAGTGAAAAAAACATTGGTGACATAGAAAGGTATATATTTAAAAACATTTAATTTTTATCAATAAAATATTTGAGATGTTAGCTAACGCTTTTTCATATCTAAATTTATAAAATTATATGCTTTTGTGTTGAAAATTAAACAAAACATAACTAGAATAACATCTATAAATTTTATTTTTAATTAGATGGGACTTCACATCTAATAACTGGGAAAATGTTACATCATTTTCAAAAGTTAAGGATAAGTACAAAGCAGCAGTATTAGGCAACGAAATATTTTTTGTAGGTGGACATGATAAAGATGTCGTTTTTAAAGATAATGATGCTTACTGTCCTAAAACAGGAAAATGGAGAGAGTGCGGAAAATTAAAAACAGGAAGATTCGCTTTTGCGGTATGAGTATGCAATAATAGCAAAACATGAAAAACATCGTATTTACTTTTCGATTTTTTATTATATAATATTATAGTTAACTTCGTTTGGAGGATATTTGTATGCAGCCGGTGGACACAATATAAGATATTTGAAGAGTGTGGAAAAATATGATCCTATTATAGATCAATGGATAACTTTTCAAGATTTTGACACCCCTCAAATATGGCTAGGAATTGGTGATTGTTTTGGAAGTATAATAATAATTGGTGAGTATATCGTCAAACAACGTTTATGGCGAATTTACTTATTATAAAAAAATAATTAATTGAAACTATGCAGGTGGATATAGTTCCGAAGGAGTATATGGATCGACGGTTCAATTTTTTAATGCAAAGGAAAATAAATGGAAAAAAGTTGGATCTATTAAAGTTGGCCGTTCGAATTCAATAATTATGCAAGTTCCCTGGAAACTTGTGCAATAAACATAATTTTGTAATTTTAATTATTATCAATAAAAATAAACACATGCAAAAAGTGTAACTGTTTCTCATCAGTAAAAAAAAACATGACAAATCTCACAGAAATTCATATGAAAAAAGTGATCGTGTATGAAATCATCATAATATACGCGACGACAATAAGAACAGACGCTTTTCTGTTTGATGACAAATACGTAATAAAGATTAATAGCATTAATTATTATGCTAGTGTCATATGAATCACAAAATATGTTCAAAGCGTTAACGATTTTCGCATCAAAAATTTTCACTATTATTATAAGATACATATTTATGATACTGTAAAGTCGTATTTCGGATTGCTACCCAGATGCGAAGTACGTTTTCAATTAAGCTGATGGAAAATATTGACAAAGAAGCACTATTGTTATGAGGTAATCCGGTGTATTTATTAGGTTGTTCCATATGAAATCGCGGATTTTAAAAATTAAATTGAAAATGCAATATTTCACACATTATAAAATTTATTTAATCAAAATAATTGCCTTTACATTGTACAGTCTTCTGCCAACGATTGGGCAAATCGTAAATGCCTTTTTTGAAAAAATCTTCAGTTTTGGAGTTAATGAAATTTTCAAACCCTAAAATAACTTCATTCCGGCTAAGATATTTTTTTCCTCGTAAAAAAAATTGATAATGCCGGAAAAGATGGTAATCCGTTGGAGAGAGGTCTGGTGAATAAGGTGGATGTGGCAAAATATCATATTTTAGTCCAGCTAATTTTTCTTTCGTCTTCAATGATTTGTGCGGTCGAGCGTTATCGTGCAGTATAATCGGCCCGTAGCGATTGATCAATGTAGGCTGTTTTTTTTTTAATTTTTCATGCATCATTTCAATTTCATGACAATACGAGTCTGCCGTTATTGTTTCACCAGGATTTAAAAAAGAATAATGGATTACTCCTTTGGCTGTCCACCATACAGTGACCATAACTTTCTTTTGATGGAGGTTCGGTTTCGAGGAATGTTTTGGAAGTTCGTCTTTATTTAACCACTGTCCAGATCTTCCGCGGTTGTCGTATGTGATCCATTTTTCATCGCATGTGACGATCCGATGCAAAAAAGACTTGCGTTTATGTTTGTCCAATAAATCCGAACATTTCGTTTCGCGTTCGTCCATCTGTTGTTGCGTTAGCTCGTGCGGCACCCATTTGTCAAGTTTTTTCACCTTTCTTATTGACTGCAGATGACGTGAAACACTTGCAATACCAATTCCCATGTCGGACGCAAGTTTTCTTACATTTGTGCGTGGATTGGACTCCACCCTCGACCGCAATTCATTATCGTCAATAATGGTTTTCGGTCTTCCTCGCGGCTCGTTGACGAGATCAAATTTCCCGGAACGGAATTTTTGAAACCAAAATTGAACGTTTCTTTCTTTCACAGACCCTTCTCCGAACGCCGTGTTAATTTTTTTTGCCGTTGTGGCGGCACTATTACCCAATTTGAATTCATATAAAAAAACTACCCGTAGATCGCGCTTTGACACCATCTGGTTGAAGGACGAAAAAAAATATAAAAACTAAATAAAAAAAGATGAATTTTTGAAAAATGCATGCGAAGGATACCTTTCAGAATTCGAAAAAAAAAAAAAACGGCTTATGTCGAACAGGACTTCTCAGGATCGCGGCTGAAGACAAACTGAGCAAAAATCCGCGATTTCATATAGAACAACCTAATATAAATAGGGAAGTCAGGTTTAAAAATTATAATTTATTTATGGAAAAATCGAAATTACGGTGCATGTTTACAATTTATTTTTTTAACAATACAGAAATTTGTATTTTTTATAATATTTGACGGAAATGTAAGAATATTGACTTATAGAGATGATTTCAATTATAACCATAGAAAAATGGGACACATTTTATAAAATTAATACGATTTTTGATAAAATGTGGTCAAAAAAAATTGCGGTTCTATGTGAATAGAATTCATATAAAAGATTAGATTTACGCATTGAAAAGATTAGTCGGTTAAAAATTCTTCGACAGAACACAGATAAATTTAGAAGTTTAAAATGAGTTTAATTATTGAAAGAGATTCTAGTAAGTTTCTCAAACGAATATTTGTGTTGCATCAGTGGAAAAAGCTTTGTGATGCAGAAGTGATCATCGACGGAGAGAAGTAAGATCAATTTAAAATATCGATATAGTTAAAGGTTTTATTTTTTCAAATGTATATTTTTCTTTAAAGAATACCGGTACACAGTATTATTTTGGCTGCAAACAGCGAATATTTTGAACAAAGGTTCATCGACGATGATGTCAAAGAAGTTTTACTTCAAAATACCGATTTGAAATCTGCAAACAGTATTATCGAATATTGCTACATTGGAAAAATCTGTAAATTATTACTAGTATCCATTAAACATATACTAATTGTACTACGTTAAGTATAATAAATGCTTTAAATTTTTAGTAATAGACAAAAGTAATTGGAAAAAAATCCTCGATATCGCCAATTTTTTAATAATGCCTGAAATTGTCGAAGAGTGCAGCCGTTTTGGTGAAATGTGGATAAATGTTGGAAACTGCATGGATATTTGGCAATTTTCGATTGTGCAAAATTTGCTGACTCTTAAAGAAAGTGCTTATAATTATGTTTGCGCATATTTCGAAAAGGTAATAAAAATGTAATAATGAAATATAAAGGCTAAAAATAAAAAAATAAAATGAATAATTTTTCATCAGGCATCGAGAACAAATGGATTTTTGCATTTGGAATATCAAAATTTGGTACAATTACTTGAATCGGATTTAAATGTAAGTTCGGAATCGGTGGTTTTATCATCAGTGAAAAGATGGGTCAATGAAGATAAACCGAATCGAGCTAATAAAGCAATCAAACTTTTAGAAAACGTGAAATTACCATACATACCACAGACAGTAATACATGTCCACAATTTGTATCTCTTATGCAACTGATTATTAATATAAATCATATTTTTCAGGAAATATTGGAAGATTTTCAGTCATTATGCAGTATTGATTCACGATGCGATAGAATGATGTTGGAAGCCATACAATGGCAAACAGCTAAAATTAAACCGATACAAACTAGCTCCAATACAAAACCACGATTACCACACAGCGCACTGATTGTGATTGGTGGCAACATATATAATGTAAAATTGATTAGACCAAGATAAAATTTGTATATTCACGTGAATAATATCATGATAATTTGTAGCAATCTAAAACCATGGAAGTATACGACATGAAAACAAAAACTTGGACGGCCCTGCCAGAAGTGAACTTCAAAGCGACTGATTACGGGTGTGTGTTGCACGAAGAAAAGTTGATCGTGGTCGGTGGTCGCGAAGGAAATATTCCCACAAAAATGGTGAAATTTTTTTAATCATTATGGTTTTATATAATATTATAGTAGACTGTTGTTTATTTTTTTTTCATAGGTTGAAAGTTATGATCTGAAAACGAGAACGTTAAGGACAATGCCATCGTTATTGAAAGTAAGGTGGCTTCACAACACTGTCAAACTAGGAAAATATGTGTACGTAGTTGGTGGAAGAGCATCTCTTGGTGAAGAAAATATCATCAGCGAAATAGAAAGGTAAGTATTCAAAAATATTTCATTTTTATCCATAAAATATTTGACAATGAGATACAGCCAATGCTTTGTTATATCTAAATCTATAAAATCATATGCTTTAAATGTAAATAATTATCACAAAATTACTAGAATAAAATTTATAAATTTTATGTTTTCATTAGATGGGACTTCTTATCTAATAATTGGGAAAATGTTACATCATTTTTGAGAGTTATGGATAGGGTCAGAGCAGCAGTATTAGGCAACGAAATATTTTTGGTAGGTGGATATGATAAAGGTATAGTTCTTAAAGATACTTATGCTTATTGTCCTGAAACTGGAAAATGGAGAGAGTGCGGGAAATTAAATACAGGAAGATACGCTTCTGCGGTATGAGTATGCAATAATATCGAAACATTAAAAATATCGTACTAACTAAACGATTTTTTTTAAATTATAGTTGATATCGTTTGGAGGATATTTGTATGTAGCCGGTGGAACAAATAATGGACTTTTAAAGAGTGTGGAAAAATATGATCCTATTATGGATCAATGGATGACTCTTCAAGATTTTGACACTCCACATGAATGGTTAGGAATCGGTGATTGTTTCGGAAGTATAATAATTACTGGTGAGTACGTCGTTAAACTTAATTTTTAAGCGAAATTACTTACTATAGAAAATAAATAAATAAAAATTCACAGGTGGATACGGCTCCAATGGATTTGGATCGATGATTCAAATTTTTAATGCAGAAGAAAATGAATGGAAAAAGGTCGGATCTATTAAAGTCGCCCGTTCGAATTTCATTATTATGCAAGTACCATGGAAACTTGTGCAATAAAAATAGTTTTGTGATTTTTAATTATTATCAATAAAAATGTATGTATGCAAAAAAGTATAAATATTTTTCCCACTAGTTTTAAAATAAAAAATGCCAATTCTCACTGAATTGGGATGAAATAATAAAAAGCTTTAAAAAGTGATCGTGTTGTATGAAATATTCATAATATGCCCAATGACAAGAAGAACAAATATTTTTCTGTTTGATGACAAATCCTGTCATGAAAATTATTAACGTTCATTATTATGCTAATGTCGTATAATTCACAAAATTTTTCAGTGTTATTAAAAGATATATGATATCGTTAAGATATGTATATTTCGTATTATTACGCTGTTACAATGTACACTTTTAAATAATACAATGAAAAATATTGACAAAGAAGTACGTTTTGTTATAAAGTAATCGGTGCATTTATCAACAAGCGAAAGTCAGGGTTTAAAACTAATATGAATTTATGGAAAAATCTTTTTGACAATTCGAGTTCACAAAAGGTTTTCTTTTTAAATAACTCAGATATTTATTTTATATTTGACGAAAATGTACGCATATTGATGTTATTATTATATATGTTGACGATTTAAATTAAAACCGCAGAAAAATGAGGTATATTCCAGAAAAGTGATATGATAATTTGATAAAAGTGGTTAAAAATATTACGGTTTTTCCACGCATAATAATCATATAATATAATACATAGATTAGCTTTGCGTATTGGAAAGATCAGTCGGTTGAAATTTCATCAACAGAACGCACTGTAATTTTCTAATTGTAAGTTCAAAATGAATTTAATTATTGAAAGAGACTCTAGTAAGTTTTTCAAACACGTATTTGAATTACGACAGTGGAAAAAACTTTGTGATGCAGAAGTGATCATCAACGGAGAGAAGTAAGATCAATTTAAAATATCGATATAGTTAAAGGTTTTATTTTTTCACATGTATTTTTTTTCCTCTAAAGAATACCTGTACACAGCATTATTTTGGCCGCAAGCAGCGAATATTTTGAACAAAGGTTCATCGACGATGATTCCAAAGAAGTTTTACTTCAAAATATTGATTTGAAATCTGCAAAGAGCATTATCGAATATTGCTATAGTGGAAAAATTTGTAAATTATCACTAGTATTCATCGATCATATGTTAATTATGCTAGAAAACTAAAATATTTGTTAATTTTCAGTAATAGACAGAAGTAATTGGAAAAAAATTCTCGATATTGCTAATTTATTAATAATACCTGAAATTGTCGAAGAGTGCAGCCGTTTTGCTGAAATGTGGATTAATGTTGAAAACTGCATGGATACTTGGCAATTTGCGATTGAGCAGCAATTACTGACTCTTCAAGAGAGTGCTTTTGATTATGTTTCCGCATATTTCGAAAAGGTAATAACGATATTGTAATATATACATAATTATGATATATTGAAATTGAAAATACAGAAAAATAAATAATTTTCTATTAGGCATCGAGAACAGATGGATTTTTGCATTTGGAATATCGAAATTTGGTACGATTGCTCGAATCCGATTTGAATATCATTTCAGAATCGCTTGTTTTATCATCAGTGAAAAGATGGGTTAATGAAGATAAACCGAATCGAGCTAATAAGATAACCAAACTATTAGAAAACGTGAAATTATCATACATACCGCAGACTGTAAAAAATGTTCATAATATGGATCTGTCATACGACTTATTTTAATGTAAATTTTTTTTTTCTTTTTCAGGAATTGTTGGAGGATTATAAGTCATTGTGCAGTCTTGAGCCACAATGTAACGAAATGATGTTGGAAGCCATACAATGGCAAACAGCTACAGCTAAACCGACGAACACTAGCTCCAAGACAAAACCGCGAACACCACACAGCGCACTGATAGTGATTGGTCCCAACATATATAATGTAAAATTGATTAGACCACGATAAAATTTATATATTCACGAAAAAAAAATTATGATAACTTGCAGGAAGCTAAGACCATCGAAGTGTTCGACATGAAAACGAAAACTTGGACAGCCCTGCCAGAAGTGAACTTCAAAGCAACTGATTTCGGGTGTGTGTTGCACGAAGAAAAGTTGATCGTGGTCGGTGGTCGCGAAGGAAATGCTCCCACAAAAATGGTGAAATTTTTTGAATCATTATGGTTTTATATAATATTATAGTAGACGGTTGTTTATTTTTGTGGTCACAGGTGGAAAGTTATGATTTGAAAACGAGAACGTTCAAGGCGATGCCTTCATTGTTGAAAGAAAGGTGGCTTCACAACACTGTCAAACTAGGAAAATATGTGTACGTAGTCGGTGGAAGAGCATCTTTTGGTGAAGAAAATATCATCACCGACATAGAAAGGTTAATAATAAAAAAAAAATTAATTTTCATCGATATATCAAATATAGCCAACGTTTAATCAAATCTAAATCAATAAAATTACATGCTAAATTAAATTTCATACTAAAAAATAATCGCAGTATTACTAGAAATACATTTATAAATTTTATTTTTTCATCAGATGGGACTTCATATCTAATAACTGGGAAAATGTTACATCATTCTCGAAAGTTAAAGATAAGTTCAAAGCAGCAGTATTTGGCAACGAAATATTTTTGGTAGGTGGATATGGTAAAGGTGTAGTTCTTAAAGATACTGATGCTTATTGTCCTAAAACTGGGAAATGGAGAGAGTGTGGAAAATTAAATACAGGAAGATTCGCTTTTGCGGTATGATTATACAATAATATTGATATAGAAATACTCGTATATCGTACTAACTTAATGATCTTTTTATTATATAATAGTTGTTATCGTTTGGAGGATATTTGTATGCAGCCGGTGGAGAAAATATAGGATATTTGAAGAGTGTGGAAAAATATGATCCTATTATAGATCGATGGATAATTTTTAAAGATTTTGATAATCCTCAAGTATGGCTAGGAATCGGTGATTGTTTTGGAAGTATAATCATAATTGGTGATTACTTATTGATTAGAAACATAGTTTTTAAGTGAAATTATTTATTATAAAAATTAATCAATTGAAAACTCGTAGGTGGATATCATCCCAATAGATCGTATGGATCGACGGTTCAAATTTTTAATGCAGAAAAAAATGAATGGGAAAAGGTTGGATCTATTAAAGTCGGCCGCTCGAATTCAACAATTCTTCAAGTTCCTTGGAAACTTGTGCAAGAAACATAGTTTTGTTATTTTTAATTATTATCAATAAAAATGTATATTTGTAAAAAAGTCTAACTATTTCCCACTAGTTTTAAAATAAAAAATGGCAATTTTCACTGAAATTTGCATGCAAAGTGATTGCGTTGTATGAAGTCTTCATAACATACCCGACGACAATAAGAACAGATGCTATTCTGTTTGATGACAAATCCCATAATGAATATTACTAACGTTCATTATTATGCTAGTGTCGTATAATTCACAAAATGTGTTTATAGCACTCACGATTTTCGCATCAAAAATTTTCACTGTTATTATAAGAACATTTTGTATTCGGTCCAGTGTTATATTCAGAAAAATAATGACACGGCCTGAATTAAAATGTGATCATGATGAGGTCATAGCAAACTCTTGCGAACAAAAATGAGGCAAGAAATATTACCGCAAAGCAATATATAAAATGAAGACATGTCAATTCCTCACACGTGTTTAACAATTTAGAATTTAGCAAAGTTTTTTATAGTCGACGAAGATGAATACGTAATGTAATAAATATTTTGAATAATTATAAATCGGGATGAATAATATTAGAATACAAAAGCGATTCGTTAAATTTTATTCGAAACATTTAAATCACCTAAAAATAACAGAGAATGCGACACAAAATTCTGTCACAAAAAAATCTCAAAGCCACATTCCAAGGACTAGTAATTAGTCGTCCACGAATTTTGATCAAATAAAAATTCGTATTCGAGTAATTCGACAAGGGAAAATCCACTAAACGGTTCAAGTGCGTGACAAAAATTTACGGGATTTCGAAAATTAAAAACTCCGCTAGATCCGTATGCAAAGACTCTATTGCGAAAGCGAAACTGACATAAATTCAAATTATGATCGAATCCGTGTCACGATCGATAGATCGCAACGGCCCCGTTTATCCTTATACGGAAGAAAATCGAATGGGTAAAAGCGATATTCGGCTATCGCGAACTGTTTGACCCGAAACTGACAACAAAAAATCGACCTTGCGAAAAACCATAAGGTACACGCGAAAATGATGCAATAATTATTTGACTAATTAAAATATTTTGCTACATAAAAATTTGTGACGATAAAGAAAAGTTGATCGATTCAAATCGTCACGTGTTTGAGGAAATTTCAGTTTTTTTAGGCATCGGAATTTAATTTATAAAATTGTATCGAGTTTTTACATATGATAGAAAGATTAACACGTTGAAATTATTTTCTTTACATGAAATTCAAATCTATCTCGGTGACATAAATATGACCTTCCTAATGTATACGAAGCATAAAATTTGTATATTTTTTAACAAGACCCAATAACAATTTTACGATGAAAATATTATCTTTTAAATCGAAAATTTTATCATATCGAAACGAACGCAAAGAAAAATCATCTCGACGACAAAAATACGACATCGCCGATCTAAAAAATATACATACATACATAAAAAATATACAGAAACGTCCAAACATCTGACACGTGAACGACAAGTTCGTATCACATTGAGGACCTTCTATGCCACGACCATATGGTCGATCCAATTGTGGTCCACTTGTGCATCGCTTTTGCACTTGTCGGAATACCGGCGGACGTTAATTATCGTTGTCAACCACAATGATGATTATGATGATGATGATGATGGTGATTGCGTGATATCGTAAAGTCGTATTTCGGATTATTACGCCGTTGCGAAGTACGCATTCAATTAAGCCGATGAAAAATATTGATAAAGAGGCACGTATGAGGTAATCGGTGTATTTATTAAAAAGCAGTTTTTTTTTTAATATTGGTAATGTTTAGATTCGATAGTTTGTGTGGTATATATCAATGTATTATCGAATCCATTTTAAAAATCATATTTTGTATTAATTTATCAATTAAGAAAGTAAATATGGGGTCATATACTCTATTGTTCGTGAGTATTTACTATTGTATATTTTAAAATTAAATCAATACAAACGATATTTTTTTATGAAAGTTAAGAGCAAACTAAATATCCAATTTATTAATAGATTAAGTATTATGCTATTAACTAATGAGAAAAAAACATCGACAGAAAAAAATAGTTTTTCTTTCACATACTAAAAACTTAAACAAACTTGTGTAGTTCCGTTTAAAAATGTACGACATTCGAAATAGTATGGGTGGACAAATATTTACGAGCGATAGATAGTGTATATCAAATTAGCGATAAACAAAAATGATTCCGTAAAAATATCAAAACGATACAAGATAAAAGCAAATCATAAAAACACGAAAATTCCCGACGAATTATCCACTGTAAACATCGGCGAAAATTCGCAGAAAAACAAAACGGATGCACCGCCAAGGCGACACAACGTCACCCTCACATTCGTTATCTCCACACGCCGAAAATCACACAATCCCTCAAACCATCGACTACACGAAAACACACACAACAATCGAAAAAAAAAATAAAAAAATCAAAAATCCATCGACATCATCGAATACTCACACCCCGGCGAAATCCCGTTCTCCTTCATAGTGCACCGGTACGGATAATAAGTCCCGGGCAGGACCTTCCCGTACATGGTGCGGTCCATGGCGGCTTCAGGAGTCCGCGGTTTCTTCAGCACTTTTCACGCACATCCTCGGCACGTTTGCGCGCCAAAACGACCGATTCGAACGGCGGCGTCGCGCGAGGGTCGCCTCTCTTTGCCGGCGCGGGCAAAACAAACACGGCCGGGAACGCGAGCCGTGCTTTTGGACGGCGATGGTGGGGAGCCAGGGGTGGCCAACGCTGGACTGCGCCAGTCGAGGATGCTGATGCGGGTTTTGGGCCGGGAAAATGTTTTTCGGGGCCGATTTCGCTGCGAGTTGGTTGCCGCCACGTGGGGTCTATTCTGACGGTTAAACTATAATTTACTGTCAAATTTCAATTACCGGTTACTTACCGGTAAATTAAAAAAAATTGATGTATGTAGATTAGATGATTAAAGTATAACTGTATATGGCTACCTTTACTAAAAACAGTATCCATGATTGAGAGACGGTTAAACTATAATTTACTGTCAAATTTCAATTAACGGTAAACGGTAAATATTTTTTCCCATTACCGGTTATTTACCGGTAAATTAAAAAAAATTGATGTATGTAGATTAGATGATTAAAGTATAACTGTATATGGCTACCTTTACTAAAAACAGTATCCATGATTGAGAGACGGTTAAACTATAATTTACTGTCAAATTTCAATTACCGGTAAACGGTAAATATTTTTTCCCATTACCGGTTATTTACCGGTAAATTAAAAAAATTGACGTATGTAGATTAGATGATTAAAGTATAACTGTATATGGCTACCTTTACTAAAAACAGTATCCATGATTGAGAGACGGTTAAACTATAATTTACTGTCAAATTTCAATTACCGGTAAACGGTAAATATTTTTTCCCATTACCGGTTATTTACCGGTTAATTGAAAAAAAATTGACGTATGTAGATTAGATGATTAAAGTATAACTGTATATGGTTACCTTTACTAAAACAGTATCCTTGATTGAGACCTAAATATTTTCAAACACGTTATAGATCAGGCTTGTCCAAAATTTCAGTATGCGAGGGCCACTTGCCATTTTCAAATCTCAAAATTTTAAAAATTGTAAATTCATAACGCAATAAGTATTAAAATATTGATAACGTTATTTATTTCCATTATAAAACTATTTCGATGAGTACATTTCAGAATAAATTCTGTTTGTTATGTTTATTTTTGTGTGAAAAGTGGGGGCCACTTTGGCACCATAGTGGCCCTTTGGACAAGCCTGTTATAGATGAATAATGCCATATAAATCCATACATATATTTTATATGTGACTTTCAGTGTTGAAACTAAAATAAATGATTCGTAAAACCATAGTTGCGCCCCTCACACTCATAAAAGCGCCCTTTCAAATTTTTTCACAATAATATTTCGTTATAATATGCCTATATCTGTCCTTAATTTGCGATAAAATTGTTTTCGGTAATTGTCGGTAAATTTCCCAATTTACCGGTAATTATCGATAGTACTTTTTTGGTTATTTACCGGTTAACCGGTATTGCAAGCCCTAGTTGAACGAAAACTCGGTCTTTGAAAGTTGTTTTTCTATTAAATTTATTAAATAGAAATATAAAATATATTTATTAATACATTTAATTTGTTCACAAGTTTCGTATTATAATTTTTTTTAGGTATATACGAAATGTTTAAGTATGTAGTTAATTTCGCTGTGTCGTCTATTTATTCTAACGGACAGATAGAGGTGCGGTCTTTGAAAGTAGTAAATTGATTTTTAAAATAAGTATTGTGCAATCAATCCCTTTCGTATAATAGAAACTTCTAAGTTCATACAAAATGTATATGAGTAGACGAGGTCATAAGAGATTGTGTTATTTATTGTATGTTTTAATATTTTTTGTACGGATTTGAAAAATTTTGAATGTCTGATAATGTGCTGGGAAGCTTTCATCGTGAGAAAAGCAATATGACAAAGTAAATAGTGCGTACGAGTCTCATATTGTACTTTTGTCGTTGACGAACCCACACAAATTTAGTGCGATGCAAATATTGAAGTTATGATCGTTTCCTATTGCATCACGCTAGTTCAAAAGGAATTCATATAATTTCGAAAGGATATAATAATTTGAAAAGTAAATTTGATCTTGATCAAATCAAAATAAGCAATAAAATATATAAATCATCACTAATTAGCGAACAAAATCTCGATTGAGACATCGAAACCAGATAATGATGTCATCACTACATAACACACGATATAATATTTCGATATCAATATTCATACGAAGCACGTCCGATTCACCACAACATATGCGCATACAAAACAATACGATTACAATCCGAAAAAGACCTAATTATTCAGACATGCCTAAATTTCACGAAACGGACATAAAAAAACGTAACATCTGCGACTAAAAGCTCCCAACGCGATTCGACATCGACGCGCACTCGCACGAAACAAACATTAACAACGCACTGTCGCACTACTATGTATAATACGCCAAATTAAATAGGATGGTCACTGAAGGGATCGGCCTGTTCGAATTTGAATCGGCCTTAATGAATTAAAAGCCTGTGCGCGAAATAATAATATGCGGCACATTATGGCTTCGACAAATTAGTACCGAGCGCATTATGGCGTCCATATCGAGCTGGGGTCAACCGATTGCGATCGCAATTGCGAAATGGAATTATCGAATAATGGTTCGTTGTTTGTTGGTTATATTTAGATGTAATCGATTATGTTTTTAGTTAATTGAATTATGTTTAAGATATTTTTTTGGTATTTTACTGATCTGAGATATTTTTGAACGTTTATCGTGATTATTCAAATTATAATATGGTTGTTAATGTTGAATTTTAATTAAGAACATAATTGACGTTGAGAAAATGTCATGTGTCAATTTTTAGACATTTATTACAACACGTGCTACGTTGTGAACTATTTATTAGTGAGCATATGATGACTCGGAAAAAAGTATCACGCAACTATCATGATAATTAAGTATTACTGTTTTTTTAATTGACTATTCGAAAATTTATTGTACACAAACTATGAAAAAGTGAATGCTAAGAACAATTGGAAGTTATGGGGAAAATAACGTATGGGTGAGAATTCATGGCCATAGGAGGGGCCATGGGTGCCCGGGCCCCTCCGAATTTCAAAAATAGCAGTATATTTAAATAATGAGATTTATGTTGAGATATTTCATTCGATTGTGATATATATAAATCAATTCGTTGAATTCCTTGACTTTACATACATCATACGACAAAGGAAAAAAAAAACATATTTTTACTGCTTGGAATCGCTTAAATATATAAATTTGTGTTTCGGGACCCCCCCCTAAAAAAAATCCTGGCTAAGGCCGTGGGTGAGATGTACAAGTGAAGTACTAAAATGATACCCAAAATACTGTAATAGGAAACAAGATCAAGTGGATAAAACGAAAAAAAAAATAAATGAAGAAAATTAGACGATCACTCCAGACAGACAAGAATAGAAGAAGATTTAGACATACATCAGATTCAGATTTACTTCATCTTAATAAACGACGAACATACATCAAATTTTTTTAATTACATTTTAATGACCGATCAAAACATCAAGCACTGACCACAGCCAACAAAACCCACACAACGACCACCAAAAAAAAAAAACCATAAACAATTAATAAATTCACACAACACTACCGTACAAACAAACAAACCGGAGTGCGTCAACAGCACTCGAACACTCGAAACGGACTGGCGCCATAGACATGCACTTCTTCCCCCATACGTGCACCATCAGAGCGCATTGCTGCACATTGTACTTCGTCAAACGAGCGGAGAAAAGAAGAGAAAAAACGGAGAAGTCGAGGGGAGTCTATTTTGTTCGCGGCAGACGCTCGCAGCCGTTCTAACGAGCCGGAGCGGGCCGCCGCAGAAGCGGATAATGAAATATATAAATGAAATAAAATGAAATGAAGAAAATAAATAGAAGCGGGCAACACGCACTCGCCCACGCCGCCGTCTAGAAATATTCGGAAAAACGGACGGCGGGAAAGTCGAGGGAAAAACTACGGTTTTGGGAACGAGTTCGAAGCGCGGATCGGGAAAAGTGACAAGTTTTTCTATGATGTATCGTGTTTGTAAATTATGGATGAAAATTAATTTTTTGAAAGTTCTAAAATTTAAAATAATGTATGCCGTATTCTTTAACTTTCGACGGAGATACGTTCGTCAATTTGTAAATTTATTCCATATAAAAAATCAATCAATTTTATCTATATCAAAATTTTCATTTTTAATACAATAATTTGAATGATTCCAGTTTTTTCGAAATTTATTGGCCATAGTTAACGGCAGCTAACGATTTAGTAAGTAATTTTTGAAATATAATTCAATTAAAAAAATATTATATTCTTTTTTTCGGTCGTAAGTGCGAATCATCGTAAGTCGAACCGTCGTAAGTTGAACCGTCGTAAGTCGAACCATCGTAAGTTGAAAACTATCTGTATTATAAAAGAAGGGCAAATTCAAACTAACTCAGTCATATTTTAGCAATTGTATCAACGATATCTGTAACATGATGAATTTAAAACTTCACATTTTTTTTCAATTTTCGCAATAATTTCAACAATTTCAAATCAAATCAATATTCAAAAATTATGTGAAAATATTAAAGAAAATCATAAAATTGAACTAATTTGGCTACAAACTTCGCAAAAACTATAAAAAATTGTAATCAAATTTTTTTTGATATAAAAACGAATACATATTTTCAATAGATACGACGTATAAAGGCATATAAAAGATACAAGGGTAAAAGCTCAATAAACCCAGTAATTGAACGCAACGTCATTTTTATAGGTCAAATATGCTCGACGAACGACCAAATTAACGAAAACGAAAACGGAACCAATCTATACGTTCATAATGGGGGAGAAAAAAGTTATCGAGCGAATCGGTCGAGTTTGTCGGGAAAAAACTGAATATCGTTAGTGTGTTGAATCGGTTCGAAATGAATAATAACGTTCACGTATTTGAATCGATGAATCTTAGTGATATTTATGCAATCCATTTGCAAGTCAAATCATTGTGCCGTAAATAAAGTATGACGACTACCATAAGAACCACTATCGAGTCGAATTCGTGAAAACGAGTAACTGAATAATATTTAGCTGCTATTTCTAAAACTAAAAATTTAAAATATTATATTTACCAGTTTTCCGATATTTCAATTTTTTTTTAATAAATATGTAATTTTTATCAGAATAACGAACTAATTTTAAGATCAAAATTATAAAAACTTGACAAATAATCAATAGTGAAAAAAATGTAATAACAAAACATTGTTATCATAGAAACATTTATTTTTGGAAGATAATCAAAATTATTTACGATAACGATAATTACAGAACCTTCAATACAATTTTAATTCTTATAATATAAATAGTCAGATAAAATGAGATAAGATTAAGATCGATAGCGAATTAGCTTTAGTGATCACATTACTATCGTCTTTGAATGGCAGCCAAAGCTGTTGGGAACTCCAAGGTCCTTACGTTGTCATGGTCAAGACTCGATGACATAAAAACGTACAAAGCGGTCAAGTAACACTCGGTATTGATGTGACAAATTGTGTTTTTAGCGGTAATTAATATAGGTAAGATAATAACAATAATTCACCATATGTTGTAATCTGTCTAATGAGTGAAATGTCAAATTTTATGTTTGGAATATAAAAATGTATGAAATGTTGTGTAATTTTTTTGAATAATTTAAAGGATTTATTTTTATATGTTTTATTTAATGGCTTTTATTTGTTAATATTTAAATATTTATATTTACTTTTAAACGTTAGATACAAAGAATAGTATACAAACTTTTATGTGACTAAACAAAGAGTAAAATCTATTATTTAGAAAAATTAATTCGACAGTGCTATTAAAAATTAAATATATTGTTATTGAGATTTAATAACTTTCATTGATTTATGTAAAACACAACTGAAAACTTTTTATTTTTAATTTGAATATTAGTTTTGTTTATAAAAAATAATGATTAATATTAAATCAAATTGATATTTATAAAAAAATCTTGTTATAATATCACAGCTTCAGTGCTGGATATTTAAAAAAAAACTTTGTAATTGTACATATTGTATAAATATAAATAACAGTAGCAAAATCTTTCGCTTGACAGTTATTCAAAACATAACTTTCGATTCACTTTTAACACATTTAGACACAGCAGGATATACATTATCGTAAAATTCAAATACCAAATAATATAAATAACCAATATGGATAACAAAAAAACAAATAAACACCCAAAAAACTGACAATCAACAACCCAAACAGATCCCAACAATCATCCATTCATTCGGAATAACCCCAAAATTCACAAGAAAACCGGTCAAACAAAAGTTACACACACCATTGATAAGACATGTCACGCTATTGACATTGACAGAGGAAGTTAACGTCAAAGTAATTTATCCACTCACCCAAATCGTCCATGCCGTCGACTGCGTCTTGCGACTCTTGCGAAGTCCACACCCGGAGGAAACGTTAAGCGTGAGACAGTTCGGTCACAAATATTTCTGGTACACGTGAGCAAACGTCAACTTTGACACTTCGCATACCAACACGCAATACTGAGCGGGTACCGGTGCAAATTCGGCGCGCGAGTCGGCCATGTCTGAATTTTATTTTTATTGTGGAGTGACCGGACTTTGCGTGAATGATATTTGTGTACAGGGCTTCGAACCGGAACTGAACCGTAACCGAAAACCGCAAAAGTGCGGTTTCTTTTAGAAAATATTTTTTGGAATTTTTGGGTATGTTTTTTTTTGAAAATTTGGAGCTGAACCGAAAACCGGAACCGAACCTAAATATATTTTTAGGTTAAACCGTAAGAAACAAATACGGTTTGAAGCCCTGCATTTGTACACAATGTTAGCGCACACTGATGCTAGTACATATTTATTGTATTTGAATCGAGTCCAGAAATTAAATAAAACAACGATTGATGTGTATTTTTTATTTACTTCTTAAATATTTAATGCATTATGAAGTTAGGTTTTCAGTCGTTTGCTCAAATGACACTAACATACACCAATAGTAGCATATACGACACATAGTATAATTAAAATAAATTATAAAATATTAATTGAACCATTATCAAGCAGTCCTCCAATTATTCTAAAAATGTGTATGCTAGTGTCGTTTGGGCAACTGCCTAGTCACCTTGAAATTAAGATCAAAAGTTTTCATAATTGTCAAATTTAAAATTATAATAAAAAATGATTGAAATATTAACTAATTGTAATGTATTTACAAACGGTACATGGAAATAATATTAATTACAGAATAAAATTTCATTAAAAAATCAAGATCACCACGAATTGAAGTTTTGAAATTGATACGTTGCATCTTTTTTCTTTTTAGTTGGTGGTTCTTGATTTTTAGCTTCGGGTGTTTTTTCACTTTTGTTAGGAATATTTAAATATTTGCCGACACCCTTCCGAAATACTTTTAGTTCTTTTGCACGAGCTTCTCTTCTTTTCTTTTCTAGGATTTCTTCCTCTCTTTCTTTTATTTCTGTGGCCCGTTCTTGACTCAACTGAAAAAAAAAACGATTTTTGATCACACAATCAACATATATAAAAATACACAAAATAATTTATATCCAAACTTGTTCATCTGCTTCTTGATATGGATTAACAAAAACTTGTGTAGCTTTAATGATGATATTCTCAATAGGTCGATCTTTATTATCAACTTCAACTCTTTCCATTGTAGTTAATGTATCCAAACCACCAACGAGTTTACCAAATATAGTATGTTTACCATCCAAATTTTTGCATGATCGATATGTAATGAAACTAAAAATAGAACACAACTTATTTATAAAATTTTTATATAATTTTTAAAATATCTAAATTTAATTTAACGTACAACTGAGATCCATTTGTATTAGGTCCGGAATTTGCCATCGATAAAATTCCACGTCCCGTATGATGTAAATTAGGTTTGAATTCATCCTCGAATTTCTTGCCCCAAATAGATTCACCCCCTAAGCCAGTGCCAGTAGGATCTCCACCTTGTACCTAAAATTTAAAAAAATTTATTAGAATTCAAGAATAGAAATAAAATTATATAAAAGAAAAAGCTTACCATAAAGTTACGAATGGATCTATGAAATTTAACACCATTGTAGTAACCATTTTCACAATGGGTAATGAAGTTTTCACCTGTCTTCTGAACCATGTCACAATAAATTTCTAAATTAAGTGGGCCTAGATTTGTCAGCATTCGAACATATCCTGGAATTTTCAAAAGTGATTAACATATAATAAAGCAAGAAGAAAATAATAATTAGTGAAAATACCTTTTTTTTTTACTCTATCATAACGAACTTCATCTTCGTGGATAATTGCAGCTTCATGGTGAGTTTCTGGAACCATTGCGGTAGATGTGAAACTGGCTGCTACCATACCAGTAGAATAATGTGCAGCATTGAATTTATCAGCTACTACTTTTGTGACTGTTTTGACTTCAGGGGCTTTATAATCACGCTCTAATTCGCTCAAAATTTCTTTGGTTTCCATTGATATTGTTTTGAGACGAGCATTAGGATCACCTCTTCTGGCAACTTCATCTAAAATAAAAGCATTAAGTATTATCAGCGATTTCTGATTTCTAAAATCAAAATTGAAAAAAAAAAATTATCAACCTTCATCTTCTACTCTTAACTTCTTTTTTATGTGATGGAATGTAGATATATTGAATTTTTCCAAATTTTGGGGATCTTGAATCGTGATCAATTCAGATCGTTCAAAAGGTTCATCAGAAACCAAATCTTTCCAGTTCTTTCCTTTGATATTCAGCTGTTCTATTGCTTCATATGAAAACACATTACCGGTTTTACCCACAGCTACTATATGTGAATTTTTTGTAAACAGTTTGAACAGTACCGGGCAATGGTATTCATCGCTTGTGTTTTTGTAAAAGTTTAATTTAATCAAAGATTTCATATCCAATGGCTAAAAAAGTAACATAGTCGATATATTTTTCTAATTTTTTTAGTAATCAAATTGAAAAAACATTAAAAAAAAAAACATACTTGACCAGTCGCAGGGTTTATTTTGAACTTCTTGATGAATTCTAGGACAGGTTGTAATTCGAAAACGTTTCCGTTTTTGTCGCAATAAGGATTTTTGAAAGGTTGAAATGACAAGCAGCAATGATCGTACGGGAGTCTACGGAATGTCACATCATCACTAGATGGCAAACCAGGTTTTTTTCCACCATATAGCGTAGTCCATTCTGTGTACGTAAGGTACCTTAACAAACATACAAAAATTGAATTGAAAGAGCTATAGACATGAAATAATAACAAAATAAGAAGTTCTTCAAATGGCAATACATTTATGAAAATTAAAAGGAAAATACATGAAGTAACTCACATTTTATCCTTCTGATGCTGTTTCTTCCCCATTTTGAAGTAATTAAGGACAAATATAAGAAAAAAACGAATATGAATCAAGTCAGTTGTAGAGACAACTCGTTTACTACGTTTGACAGTATTCGATAAGCATAATATTAACGACCATGTTATGTCTTGAAGCATGAAAATATTTCAATTTGAAAATTCATATGCGAATCAAAAATTATCACTTATCTACGAATGATATAAATAAATATTGTAATTATTGTTAAAAATTACAGATTTTTGTAAAAATGGCGGGAATGCTTCAATAAATGATACTTATGGTCGGAATATTTGACATTTGGCTTCGGCATGTTTTGGCGCTGCCGCTGAATTGACATTGCGTATGAATATTACTAATCTATATCGCAGTTTTTTGAGTTTCAAATATAAAATTTTGCATTTTTATATCACTTTGAATTTGTAAAACTTGTTCAATGTGCTAGTTAACATTTCCTTCTTAGTTTTTTATCGTTCTATTATTTTCGAAGTTAATCATGAGGCAAAGTAGAAGAGTGACCCGTAAGAAGGTTGATTATACAGCAAAAGATAGTGAAGATGAAGAGAAGGAACCTGATTTTGAAGATTCTGGTTCTGAAGCTTCGATAAACGATGAAAACAATGATGATGACGATGATTCCTATGCTAGTTCTGGAGAGGATTTTACCGAAACTAAATCATCTGCTAAGAAGAAAATGCCTCTTATTAAAAGAAATTCGTGTCCAAAGATTCCTTTCAAATCTTTGAAAAAGGTAATGCAATCTAATAATGATGTGAAATCTGATATCGTTGAAACTACGTTTTCTGTAAAAAATTTAACTGAGCAAGAAAAATTATTGCCTGATTTTTTGAATTTATCTGAAAGTGGTAAATCAGTGTTTATATATATTTTTCGCATTGTTTTGAATTAATTTAATAACAATAAATATAAATTCTTAGATTCAGATAGTGAAACTGAAGGTGATAATACAAAGAAATATTCTGAACAACCATTAGAATATAAGTCTTTTATTGGAAGTGATAATAATGATTATAACATTCCTGGATCATCAAATAATATCAATGATGAGTTATTTAAATCTGAGTCAAATAACCAAGTTAAACAATTGAGCGATTCTGATTCAGACGAAGATGCAAATAAGGTAAGTGACATAATGTTGATTACAAAGTCTTATCTGGTTTCGTATAAAATTTCGATATAAATATCTAATATTGATAATAATGTGCAATTAAACTTAATTTTCACATTTTAGGATACTTCAAAGATCGCTGAAAAAGAAAATGCACCTAAAAAATTACATTTTGAAAATATTCGTGAACATAACAAAAAGCTAGACGAAGTAAAAAAAACTCTTGAATTGTATAATAAGAAACATTCAAAGGAGAAAAGTGAGTCTTTTGATGTTGGAGCTCTTTTAGCAATTGGAGAAACGAGTGATACTGCCATTTTGAAACCTCCAAGACCAAGTTTAAGTGACTCTGACGATGAAGACTTGGAAGAAGTTCAAGGTTTTTACTTTTTTAATTTAATTTTTTTTTAGTTTCACTTATATTAATGTTGATGCTTCTTAGGAGAAACAAACACAGCTAAAACATTACCAAAAGGTGGTATTCAAGTTACCGTGGATCTCCCATCTCATATCAAGAAAAAAAGTAAAGCTATGGATCTGGAAATGATTTTGAAACGTCGTATTAATAGGGTAAAGAAAGAGTATCAAATTTACATGCATCAAGTTCATATGCTATGTTGGATTGCTCATGGAAATTATCTGAACAAAATTTTGAATGATATGGAATTAATGGCAGCTTCCCTTTCACTTATACCTTCCGAACAGTGTTATCCAAATAACAGAATAAGTATAAAATATTTGGAACAAATTTCTAAATGGTATTGTGAAGCTTTAGATGTTATAGAAGATAAAAATGAATTAAAATACAAACCTAATAAGACACCTTTAAATTTATCCTTACTTCAGCAGATCAATAAAAAGAAATTTACTACTCGTAAAAGCAAAGTGTATATTTTTATTTGTTTGTTGAGAGCTTTAGGTGTCAAATGCAGACTAGTTTTGAATTTCAGAGTAGTCCCACTCAAACCTCCTGTTACTGAACTTTGTTCTTTATCTGCTAAAAAAAGTGAAAAAAAGATAGAAAATTCTAAATTTTTCAAATCCAAAAGCAAAGAAGAAAAGCAATCTGAGGGAGGAAAAAAATCTGGCAAAAAGACATTTTCCAAAGCGGAAGATAAAATTCCTCAGCTTGATGGCGCTGATGATGTCTTAGTCAAAAAGGAAGTTCAAACTAGATCTAAAAAACTTTCCTTACAAAGAAATAACCGTTCAAAAGAAATTGCTAAATCAACCGAGACACAAAACGTTGCAAATACAAGTGGCTTATCATATTGGGATCAAATTACACAAAATTCCAATTTAGTGCAAAACAACAGAGTGAGCCACAGAGATATAAAAAAATCTAAAATTGAAGATAAACCATCTGTAGAATCTACAAGCAGTGGCAATAGTGGAAATAGAAAAAAACAGTTACCTAATCCAACAGTTAAATTGGTTAATACCAAGCTAACTTCTAGGGCTTCAACTTCTAATTCTGAAAAGAGTAAAAACAAGAAAATGATTAAGAATCAGAAGGTCGCATGCGATAACTCTTCGAAAAACGATGAAACTGATAGAATTCAGGATCAAGTTAAACTTAGTTCAAAATCGAATGGGAAATCAGCACCCGTCAAAAGGAAAGCATCTAACGAGAACTCTGTAAAATCGACTAGATCGAAAAGAGCAAAACCTTCTCTTCCACCGGAAAATGATAATTGCAGCCCAAAAAAGAGACCAAATGAAAATTTAAAAACTCAATCAGTTTCAAAAATATCTAAAACAACATCTGAAGATACAAATAAAAGGAAATCTATTAACTCGACAAACTTTGCTACTAATGTGGTCATTGCTTCAGCAAGCAGAAGTGTGAACAGTAAATATTTTCAAAATACTAATAATCTTGAAATGAGTATGTATGTTCTCAGTTTTTATTTTAATTTATTTACTAAAAAAAATTTGTATTTAAATACTGAACTACTTAACTTTAAAGTTATTTGAATCATAATATTTTTAATGAATTTTAAAATTTTCTACTACACTTTTTTCTGATTCTTTTAATTTATCAAGTGATTTTTTGATTAAGCATTAAACTGTTGTCTTTGTAAATACTAAGTATTAATTTTTTTCAGAAAATAAAACGATCCAAAGCTCTCACGATGATCAACCGACATTGAAAAATGAAACTCGAAAGAAACGTAGTGATTCAAATGCCAGTGATGCAGATTTTTTACCCCCAAAAAAGAAATTTGCTGCTAGAAAATCTGAGAATATCGATAGGAGAGTTTTATCCACTGACTCAGAACATTCTAATGACGAAACTAAAAAGAAAGGTTTAGACGTATGGTGTGAAGTTTATGTTGAGGAAGAAGAACAATGGATAGCCGTTGATATCATTAAAGGACAAGTTCACTGTGTTAGCCAAATATATGTAAGTTGTTTTTTATTGTTCGATTTTTTCAATGAAAATACATAACGATACTAATGATTATTTATAAATTTCAGAGTAGGGCTAGTCATCCAGTTTCATATGTATTCACTTGGGACACGAATAATTATGTGAAAGATGTTACAAGACGATACGTTCCTCATTGGAATACAACTACTCGTAAATTGCGAACTAATTCAGCATGGTGCGAGGCAGCTATTCGGCCATGGATGGCACCAGCGCATTTAAGAGACAGACGAGAAGATGATCAACTTGACAGGTTGCAATTAGATGCTCCAATACCTCAAACAGTGTCAGAGTAAGAATCATAAATTTAATATAACATCAAATCATAATTGATATACATACATACATATTCATGAAGATTTTTTTGTCTAGATTCAAAAACCATCCGCTGTATGTTCTGAAGAGACACTTATTGAAATTTGAAGCTTTATATCCTCCAGATCCTGCAATTCTAGGTTTCGTTCGTAAAGAGGCTGTTTATGCTAGAGAATGCGTTCATACTTGTCGCTCACGTGAAACATGGGTCAAAGAAGCAAAGGTAGTTAGAGCTGGAGAACAGCCATACAAAATTGTCAAAGCTAGACCGAAATACGATAAAGTATGTATTGGATTTTTTTTTCAAATTATAGTAAGAATATATTTCATTTTAATTGCCAATATTTTTCAGCTTTCTGGTCAAATGATAACTGATATACCTCTGGAAGTTTTCGGACCTTGGCAAGTAGATGATTATGTCCCACCGATAGCTGAAAATGGCGTAGTGCCACGTAATCCATATGGAAATGTTGAACTTTTTAAACCATGCATGTTACCTGGTGGAACTGTGCATATTACATGTAATTTTTTTCATTCCGATTTAGGTGTTTTTGAAAACTCAAACGAGATATTTCATTTTCATTTTTGTAATTCTAGTACCTGGCTTAAATAAGGTTGCTAAAAAGTTGGGCATTGATTGTGCACCAGCAATGATTGGGTTTGATTATCATTCTGGTGGATCACATCCGATGTATGATGGATATGTTGTTTGTGAAGAATTTAAAGAATCCATTATAGTAGCTTGGGAACAAGTATTTATATATATTTTTCGTGTTATATATATATTTTGTTTATAGTTTTTTCGTTCAACAGCTTTATATAATTCCATCTTATTTTCAGGAACAAGTAGAAGCTGAGCGTCGTGCTCGAGAGAAAATTGAAAAGAGAGTTTATGGAAATTGGAAAAGAATCATACGCGGTCTTTTTATACGTGAGCGACTTCAAGCAAGATATGATTTTATTTTGGAACCTGAAACTAGTAATAGTGATGGAAAAAAATCAAAGAAAAAGTAAAATGTATGTATGTTAACGTGAAAAGCCGGTCTTTTCCTGTTCTACCCAGAATTTTTGTTATTATAATTTTTGAATTTTTTTTAAATATTGTATATTGTAACTGTAATATGTATGTGATTTTCTACATCTATTAATCAATACAAATTAATCTATTAGTTTGTCACTAAATATATGTCAATTTTTAAATGATTATGGATAATGTCCAAAAATATGAACGGGTTTAAATTTAATCAAATTGTTTTGTTACTTGTTTATAATGTTCATGTAAATTGAATTTATCAATCATAAAATAAGTTAATTTAATGGCAAATAAAGCCAAAGTACAAATATTTTTGTCTAATTATTTTGATATGGAAAATGTTCATTTTTCATATTGATTATTAAATAAAATATAATAGATACAGTGATATTTTAGTATTATAAAGTTATTATACTTTTTCAATTTTTGATGTAATTGCTGGTTATAAATAAAATCATTTCAATTTTTATTTATCTTTATTTAATAAAATTTTTAATATATATATACATAATATAATATAATATAAGCCGTACTAAAAGCATTTATATGAATTAATAAAATGAGTTATAATTTCAGCTTGCAAGCAATTTTAAAGATATGTGAGATTTTTTAATTCACTTTATGAAAAATACTTGATAATTTTGTAGTACTTTTTCTCTAAGTAAATTATTTGAGTAGAAAAATAAAAGATTTCTTCAGGCAAATTGACCTGGTCGATCGAAGATTAGCTAATCGTCAAAATGATTTATATTAATAAAACAATGATATGATTGGAATAATATTCAAGTACACAGGCCTTTGTGTATTTTTTTCTTCGTTTTTCACATGTATATATAACATTCACATTTTACTCAGTCAAACTACCCTGTTTCTTATTTATTTTCTCTTATTTCAGTGCACAATTGATTTGCTAATAATGAAATGCAGGTCAGATGAAAGCTAATACCAAATATTTATGAAAATACACTTATATCTGGATATCTCACTAAATATATCTTAAACTAATTATAATATTTGATACCAAACAAAATCGTTTGGTGAGTCAAGTTATTTATTTAGCGTGCGTGAAGTGAAGTAATATTTAGTTAGGCATTCCCTTAAATTATTAATTTGGCACAGATTCATAAATCCCCAAACGAAGTGAGTCTTATCAAGAATTAAACCTCTAAAAATATCCACAAGTTTTTGCCATATTTGTACTGGAATCAATTGCATGTTCCCTTATAATACTAAGTCACAACGATTGAGGTAGCTTCTTGATAAATTCTCTGTGTTTTTATTCTAGTAACCATTCACTCGTCTCACCAAACTGCAGGGTAAAAATAAATAAAAGTCATTCAATGTTTTCAAGCCATCGTTAGTGTTCCTGCTCCAAGACCAAATCCAACACCCTTGGGACCATAATTTCTGCCGTAACAGGGTCGGCAATAAATTTCTCCATTGGGTGCGTCACAGAGGTTCGTAGAATCCTGAAATTTATTAATTGTATCAATTAAAATAGAAATTTACACTTCTTACATGCAAAAAGTAATTATCAATTTTTATAATTTTTGATTCCCAGACGTTTACCCAAACGAAAATAGCACACACATAGTCTAGAACACAATCTGTGAATAATTTCGAAATAGTTTGATTAAAATAAATTATAAAGCATTAATTGGATCATTTAATCATCATGTAGTTCTCCGATTATCCTAAAACTTGTATGTGCTACTGTCAATGTGTCCCAGTGTCTTTTCGGCAAACGTCTGGTCACCCTAATTTTTCACAAAAGAGATATTGCATGATTCAAGAGTTATGACCAAATATTATAGCAGACGTCAGCTGTCAGATATACTCAGTAACCTTAAAATGAGGGCCGGTATTTTTTTGTATTTTACGATCTTAACGTTTATATTATCGGAAGTCGCGTGTGAGTTTTCATCCGAAGACTGTTGGTCTTTGGGTTTTAACAAGGCTAACTTATTATGTTCGTCGTGTGATCAATTGAAAGACTTCGGTTTGGAGCGACTTCAAGAACATTGTCGCGAATGCTGTCAACACGACGAGCCTACCGATGGTGGGAAATTCGCACGCGCTGTCTTGGAAATCTGCACGTGTAAATTCGCTGCGTATCCTCAAATACAAGCTTTCATCAAAAGCGATCGACCATCCAAGTTTTCCAATCTTCAAATCCGTTATGGTCATGGTTTAGATCCAGCTATCAAGTTGTTAGACAAAGACGGCAGTGTTAAACAAGTGGTCGCTATTGAAAAATGGGATACGGATACTGTTGAGGAATTCCTCAAAACTCATCTTGTTTCTGAAGATGACGATGAAACCGCGGATTATTTAAAAACCAACCGAATTTGATTACATATATTTTTATACTAATACTAATTTTTTTTATAGTGCAATTGATTTTGTAATGAGTTTTTCAAGTTGATGAATGGTTTTTTTTGTATTCAGAAATAAATTCCTTTTGAATAAATTTTTGGTTTTAATTCGTTACGTTAATTCAAAGTTTATATTTACCAATGATTTGTGGCAATCTGAACATGAGAAGCAACGTCTGTGCCATATTTTATTTTTAGAAATCATTTGTTCTGCAGCATATACTGGGAAACCACAACGTTGGCAACCTGTGCCTTTAGCAGCCTTTTGTCCAGTGAAAGGACTTGAATCACACCTGCAATCAATCAATACTTTCATAAGTATACCAGCCATTAATTTTAAGTTTAAAAGCTTATTAAATATTTACATCGCAGCAGTTGGTTCGGTATCAGCACAGACAAGGGTGGGGGCATGACCATATCCGAATCCCTTGGGTCCAAAGAGTTTACCGTAGCAAGCTCTGCAATGGATTTCCTTGTCTGGTCCATCACAAGCCAGCATGGAATCTAATGGACGATGACATTCGGAGCAGTTGAAACATTTTTTATGCCACATCTAGAATAAAATTTTATAACATTAAAAAGAGTGAGATTTAATTGTTCAAGTAAAATTTAGATTTTGAAACTCACGGTTCCCTTCGCCAGTTGTTGCTCAGCAGCAAATACCATGCCTCCGCATCGAGGGCATCCTTGACCTTTAGGAGCTTTGATAGATGTTGTATCAGGATTATAGAATGGCCTACCCTTTGAAATTTCTTCTTCGCTGTATATAATGAAAAATCATTAAATAAATAGTTCGTGATTGCTAATTTACTATTGAATATTGAGAAACATACGTTAAACCATCAGTTTGAAGGAATCCTGAACCGCAAGCGAAGCCATATCCATGAGGTCCCCATTTTTTGCCATAGCAAGTTTTACAATAGACTTCACCATCGGGACCATCGCATGCAATGATGGAATCGAGAGTTTTGGTGCAGTCACGGCACTTGAAGCATTTACGATGCCATTCTCTGCTTTTAGCCAAAACCAACTCGGCTGCGAACACAACTCCACCGCAACGGGGGCAACCTTGGCCGGGAGGTGCTTTGATGGATGCAGTATCGATCAACGTAGTTTTTGGTGCTTGATCACTGAAAGAAGATACATATTTTTGTAAAATTAAAGTTTTTATTTTACAAGTAATGTTGAAATGATATGCTTATTATGGTAATTTTCTACATTGATATTTCATGCTTTCAACGTAGAATACACATACAATAGTTAATCAAAAATTATATATTTTTTAAATATTATGAAAGGTTACTTTTATGATTTTTTTTAGAAGTGAATAAATTTTTTTCATATAATTCAAATAAATTTGATTACTCTGTAAATGTGTTAAATTTTAATTTGATGACAATATATATGATATTAGTTTACTATACATACATACACAAAATTAAATTATTTTAAGGATGGGTAGTTGAAAACTTTTTATAAATCAACAAATGTTATTAGACATTTTGATTTTGTTCAAATACTATATGGTAAACATAATTCCATGATCACTTTTCAAGACCATACAGAGGAATACATGTATCAGAGTTACGTGCAATACCTCTGCCATTCTATGTCCTTTATATCGCACATGAGCCCCAGGGAAGACATCCCAGAGTGGCCGATGCCACGAGGCCCAAATCGCTGAGCATAGCATCCTGTGTGGTGAAGCAGAAAAGCATAATTTACATAAGCTGAGTTAAAAGAATGGCGTGCACACATTTCTATGACTTCACATTTCAATATTGTAATCAAAATCAGTACATATTTTATTATAATTAATATTATTTTCTTAAGCTACATAAGTATATAGATTTTGTTAAAAGAAGCGGGCATGCTTTACAATTATAATTGAATTATTAGTGTCATAAAATATTAGATGTTTTATTATATTTCCATTTTAATGATTTGAAGATAAATGTGCAGTCAGTAGATAACGTGAGCGTTACTATTACTACATACCCATTCGCATAGCAATCGCTCTGCAATGCACCGCCTCCTTGTCCATAACCATATCCTTTAGGTCCGAACTTCTTCCCGTAACACACTACGTGGACAGAACAAGAAGGTCAAACCACAAAACATTCCAAACCAATGTTACAGAGGAATATATGTAGCAAATTGGAAGGTAAAGGTTTTTCTATTTCATTTTAATTTTATTCAATAGGAACTACGGCGTTAGAGAGGAATTTGTCATATGAAACTGGAAGGTCAAAATTCCTACCTTTGCAGTAGATATCCTTGTCTGGTCCCTCACAACAGTTAACAGAGTCCAGTCGTTTGGCACATTCACCACACTTGAAACACTCCTTATGCCATCCCTTTAACAAGGAAGTTCAGTTTCATCTTTTTTGTCGAAAAATATTGTTTTCCTCTCTATCATACCGAGGTGTCTTTTAATGGATTCCCATTGAAAGAAATATGACTGTCATGCGAGTACGATTTAATATTTTATTTACTTTGGATATTCTAACCATTAGAATCTAATGCATACCCAATACTGGGAAAATTGGAGAATTTTTCATGAACATTCAATAATTAACGAGATGATCGGATTCATGCCGTTTTTTTTACAATAAAACAAAACATACATTTTTGGGGAAAGTTAACACAGATACATTTATAATTTCCAACTATTCTTTGTATACCTCTGCAATAAATATCTAAGTCTGGACCGTCACAATGCATAGTCGAGTCAAGAGTTCTGTTGCAATTCAAACATTTGAAGCATCGTCTATGATAACCCTGTGGTTTGAAATTTATATCATAAAAGTTTTTAAATACTGACACAATAATTTTTTTAATTAATCAATGAACTTCTACAAGTTCATATTATTTTTAAACCATATAATTCCTATTAATATAATAATAATTCCTAATATAATTTTCCTAAAAGTATTAAATTTATGCATTGGCGAAGTTTTTAATTGAATTTCAAATCATTTAAACACATCAGTCCTGATAAATTGACTGATAGGATTAATTAGAAAGTAATGGATGCTTACACGTCCACGAGCCAACATTTGTTCAGCAGCGTAGACGAATCCTCCGCATCTTGGGCATCCTTCTCCTTCGGGAGCTTTGGCGATGGACCTTGATTCCATGCAGGCTCCATTGGTCCTCACATGTTCCCTGTAACATATTGAAAGCGTTTTAAAAACCGACATGTTCCGCTCTGTTCAAATCTCCACACGCACTCTACCAAGCGTCGGTTACATAGCGCTACTTGGTTAATGCGATATACGTTTTATATATTATCAATAATAATCATTATATATTCACCAACCACCCAATTGACAGCCCCAAAGATTTGTTAACAAAGCTGACTCATCATCGATTAATAATATTAAATTGAAAAAAGAAAAAAATAATGATTTTATTTGTGAAATCCGACTGCGATGCGGCAATAATTTTACTTCACTTATTAGCATTTTATTGTGTTATACGACTGTACTTTTTTTTTCATCAACGTACTCGAAAATTAATGTGATGTGTGCGAGTAATGGGAGAAGGTGAACAATTGATATAATTTTAAAATTTTTGATATAAAAAAATAAAATAAACAAAAGTGGACCTTTTTCAGGCTTTTCAGAGCCCCCGCAGCCCGCGCCCCCCGAACGCCGCTTTGCCGCCTTTCAGGGCCCTCGGGGGCACTTTCCTTATCCCATCACGTACACGTGTGGAGGTTAGTTTGCGCTGACTGCGGGTCGTTATTAACAACAATTAAATTTGGATTAAAAATGATGAGCGATTAGACGTATTAAAGCCAACAATGGGATGGTTATGCGCCTCTCGAGCCGAACATGCTGTGTGAAATGGATGAGGAGTATACAAGACAGAAGTGTTTTCAGTAGAAGAAGCTCAGATTTAGATTTTCAGAAGCCTGAAGCCATGCCAGCCACTGTAACAATGGTGCTCACCGTGTCCGCCGTGGGATGTGCGCCGTCCAAGTCGCCGCTTCAGGGAAGGACGGGGAATACAAAGGGTTTTGCTAATTTTTACAGTGAAACTAGGCTATAACGAGCTCGACTAGATCCCAGAGAGCCTTCTCAGGTCGGAAAATGTGCGTGTTCATGACGCCTATTCCGGGAAATTTGTGGAAAACTCTCCGAAGACGACGTCGGTCACGCGCCGGTCGGAATGCAATTCGTCGGTTTTTGGTTGGAAATTGTATTATGTTGTGATAAGCGGAAGCTTCAATGATTGATAAATGGTCGTGGTCCATTTAAAATATGTATAATATATATATTTTGTTAAATTTACAGTTCCACAGAAAGCAATGTATAAAATGTGCAAATTCCGATAATATATTTTTTGTTTAGTATACGTGTGTACTTACTCAATTATGAAATATGTGTATGTTTCAAGTGTTCAGAATGATTTTATACATTTTTTTCGAAATGGAACGACCGATCCGTACGCAAACAAACGTTATAGCCGAGTTACACTGCGAAAAGAATTTCTTTTCTTTTTTGTGAAAGAAATCTCACATGAACTACATCATCAAACTATTAAACACACTGGATTTGTATTTCGGTTTTGTTTTTTTAAACCTTTTTATTAAAAGAACTTTTACATGACAAATATGGAAAATATAAATATATATACTTCAAAATAAATACTTTTCAAAGAACCAATCATGAATTTTTGCAAATCTTATAATTATCAATATATATAAAAAAATTTTTTTTGGTGTGCGTGTAAAATCTAACTATATTAAGATGGTAATACAGAGCGCCCACAGTTTCAAAACAATTCCACACGGGTGCCAGAGTGTTCGGCGTGTATGCAAAGCCCGTGAAGCGGTATATTCGCACCTATATAACACAGGGATGATAGTAACGGAATTTTGGGGGTTGTTCGTGAAGGGGCGGCGGCACCGTCTGATCGTGGGGGCGCCGGGGGCTGCGGGCTGCTCATGGGGGCGCACCTTCTTCGCCACCTACTCTTGCCTGTTGCGAACAAACGAACTATGGTCATGCTGCGTCACAACGACTCCAAAAAATCCTCTCACATCGACAATATTTACATAATCAAACAAATTCACTTTCTCTCGCTCTAAACGACAGCTTGTTAATCAAACAATGTTAATGCTATCAAAAAAAATTTCATATATATATATAAACAAGGGATAGTGTTTGTGTAAAATATCGTATATAAAGAAAGTGATTCGATAGATTTACATTGAATGGATCTAAGCGGCAAATTACATAATCCGAGATAAGGAAAGTGCCTATCGCGTCGTATATGTTGATTAATGTACAATATGGGGGATATTTTTGATTTTAATTATTTTTTGGGGGTCAAAACGGGTGCACACATGAGATACTTACGCTCCTTCGGTGAATTGGGCACCGGCGTCCATGGACAAGCAACCTGAACCACCTCCGAAGCCGTAGCCCTTGGGGCCGTACTTGCGGGCGTGGCAGTTCTTGCAGAAAAGCTCTCCTTCATGCTCTGTGCAGTTGGTGGAGTCAAGGAATTTGCTGCACATTCCTGTATATCGCCAAAAATATTTGAGAAACTAAAAAATACGTCTTTGTGCGAGGTTTTTCTATAGAGCTGAAAGCTCGATCAAATCCGGTAGTGATTCGATTCAATTAAATTGTTCGATGGATCTTTTTTTAAATATATTTCTATAGAGAACTATGTTTTTATTAAATAAAATGATTTGAATGAATAATTTAATTCAATTTATCGATGTAGTAAAAAAATTAAATTGCACTCACCGCATTTGAAGCACATTTTGTGCCATTTAAGTCCACCGGCGACACGTTCTTCGGCCGCGTATACGGACTTGCCGCATTTGGGGCATTTGGGGTTTTCAATTGGCTTGAAAGGCATGTTTATTTATTTATTTTTTAGGCCTGGAACAAAAAATTACAATATTTCAGTTTAAATTTGAAAACTTTTTCTTTGAAGAACAAAAAAAAATCGTCGAAATCGTGCCAAATTTCAGATTTAATCGTAAAAGAAACCATTTGAATTATCAATTGTGTTTCTTTATGTGCGGTTCTGTGAAATCTATGTATTCGAAAAGGGGGTGTGTCTTTATATTTTACTTGTTGGATAGTTAAAAAATAATCAAATATTTATATTTTCGTTTTAAATAATAATAATTGTACTGTATTGTAAATATTTATTAAAAAATAGACCTTAAAAAAATTGACTAAGGATGTATTCAAAGTACAATTGAAAAAAAAAATTAAAATTAGAACTAAAATAATGTGCAACTTTCCAAATTTCTGTCCCTGGTAAAATAGTTGTGGGGAACGTATATTTAGATATTCTAGATAGCTTTCCTTATTTAGGAAAAATCATCAGCATGAATGAAGAAAAAAGATGCGGAAATAACCCATTAAAAATGACTGATAACCCATTCAAACACAAAGGGTATCCCTTCACATTTCAAAAATTTGGCAACGCCCACCGACTGCTCGAAAGCTTCAAGTCGTCGACCGCGAAAAAATTTCCTCCATTGGTCGAGTCGAATTTCACCACACGACTTAAACATCAATCATCCGCCGCATTTCCCGCCGGCCATATTATTTATATTCAACGCGTCGGACGAAAGCGCGCCATGCGAACCCCCCCGGCCAGGGCAGGCAACCCCGGCCCGGCGCGCGCGCAGGCTGGCCATTGTAAATATTAATTGTAACAGAATATTATTTGAGGGCGTGCGTGCGCGTATATTTATAACATAGACGGGGCGGCTATTCGCGTCCGAGCCGTATTTGGGTCGCCTATAGAGTTACGCTGGGCCTCCCACGCCCCCCTACCCCGCCGCCCCCTTTTCCCATCCTCTCCATATGTGAGAAAAAAGCGTCGAAAAAAAATCATCGCGCCAAATTAAACGGTAAAAGCCGCCGGAAAAGCTTTTTATCCGATTTGGCAGACGTTCGCGTTTCCGAAGATTCGCGAGCGGCGTTCCACTTCCCGTGTCTTTTCGCCACGCCACATCTTGCGTCATTCAAAAACGAAAACGAACGTTCTAGATTTATTCGACTCGGTTTATTTATAAACGGCGCGATGTTTCGTTGCATAACACGTTTGTATCTAGCGCATCCGAACGACCGATTCATTTCGATTTATCGATATAGATTATTTGATTGAATTATTGAAAAAAAAAAAATTTTCGCACTTTAAAAAAAATTAACACAGCACAAAATCCTTGAATTTTTTTAAAAATATTATATAAATATACAAAATATTATATAGATTTAACAACGATCTCAAAAGCTCACAGCACTAAATCGAAAAAAAATCCCAGAATCAAAATAAATAAACGAAAAAAAAAAACACTAAACACTTGGCGCACTGATCCACTTGTTTACGTTTTCTTTTAATATTTACGTCGACGTGAACGTTAACGTCGCGTAGGCGGCGGCTATGCGCGGATTTAACGCTGTTGTGACGTCACCTGGTCGGTTTGTCGAAGGTTGTCGCACGTGGCTGGTGCTGATTGCGCGTGCAGTGTGTTTGGGCGCGCGGTCGAGTGTGCGCGCTGCCCGTAGCCGCGCCCGCTAGTCATGGCGGCTGCTGCACACGGCACACGTTTCCTCTGTGGAGGGGACTCTGCCCCTCGCGCCCCATGACGCCCCCTGGCCCTCGTCGGGGCCCCGCGCCCCATGGCGCCCCCGCGTCTAGAGGCGCCGCCCCTGTTGCGGCTGCGGGGGGAAAGGGATGGGTGTATGTTTTGCCGGGTCAGCTCCCTGTTGACGTTTGGGTGATAATGGTTTTTGTGTGTTTCAGCTGTTGGAAAAACGCTACACGTGTATAACACGGAAAGAGTCGTGGAAAGTTGTGTTTGGTTGGGAAATTTCGGAAAATGGTCGAGGAAAATCGTGTAGGGTGGGAAAGTTTTGAAAATGTATGGGAGATGGGAAGAGTCGAGGTAATAATAGGAACAGGGGCGGCTCAAATAGGGAGCAGAGTAAGCACTTGCCCAAGGCGTCAAAGTTAAAGGGGCGCTTTGCACCGCTCTCATATTTTCTTCTATCATTATGAAATTGAAATATAATTTATATTACCAATTTTGTAAGCGTTGATCTTTGTTTATAGGGAAAAATTTTTAAATTCGAAAAATATTTGTAAAATATGGGAGGGAGGGTACTGGAAATCAATCTGCTTGCAATTAGAGCGATATATTGCCTCGAGTCGACCCTGGGTGGGGAATTTGTGTGTGAGGTAGAAAGAGTTGTGGGAATGTGTAAGGGGTGGAATGAGTCGTAGAAAGTTGTGTTTGGTTGGGAAATTTCGGAAAATAGTCGAGGAAATGTGTGTGTAGGGTGGGAAAGTTTTGGAAATTTATGGGAGAAGGGAAGAGTCGGGGTAATTTTTGTATTGGGTGGGAAAATCGGAGAAATTCGTGTGTGAAGTGGAAAGAGTTGTGGGAACGTGTAAGGGGTGGAAATAGATGTAGATGCGTGAAATTAAAATTTATCGCGTAGAAAAATAGTGGAAATGTATCTATGGAGTGGAATGGAATTGCAGCGGATGCGCACGATCATTTGCTTACAATGAAAATCCAATTAGAATTCAAGATTAAAAACTTGATCATTTTCAAAATAAAAATTTTCCGCTCTTTTCGATTTATTTCTTAACATCCTTTAGATTATAATATTAAGTAGTCGTAACGGTTTAGACATTTGTTTTGTTGAATTCATTGGTTATCAAAGTTAAGCGGCACGTGATTCACGTTTTCACCCCAAATTAAATGTTTTCTATTTCAAATTGAATGTTTCCTATTTCAGATCAAATATTTTCCATTTAAAATTGAATATTTCTCCCAGAAGTGTGTGAGCTGGTTGAACGTACAAATCATTTTTAATTTTCTTATCAACATACTGACCAATGATGAATCCCATTGAAGAAGTATTTTCTAAGATGAAATTTAAGCCAGAAATTTGCTTGCAGATCCATCGATCGGATTAAATTTGGTGGAGATCATACAAGAGTCTGTCTCCACTATTACATTGACAAATTGTAACAAACTACTATATGCATATGCACAGGAAATTGCCTTCAGCAGTTGCTAAAGAAGCGTTATGTAATCATTTATTGATTTTTTATTTCTGTTTTATCTGTTTTCCAGACATTAACTTTCATAATAATGATTACATGAAAATATGAAAATAATAAAATGTTATTTTAAAACTATATTAATTTGAAATGAAAAATATTAAATTTGAAATGAAGAATATTCAATTTAAAATGGAGGGTATTTGTTTTGAAGTGGAAAACATTCAACTTGAGGTGAAAAACCTGTATAGTTAGTAGATTAATACGACCATATTGCTTAGATCTATGATCAACTTCAAAAAGATTGGGTTTAAGATCTTTATTGTTCCGGAAATAATAAAAAAATTATTGTGTTCAATATTTATATTTGATTGACTTTACATCGGCGACGCACGAGAGATGGAAGTTGAAATAGATGCAAGATGTGAAGAAATTCATAGCACTTCATTACAATATTATAAAAAAATATTATCCAAAAAGGTTTTTTATTTCCAAATTCCCTTTCCCATATTTTATTTAAAAATAAAATGAATAAACAAATCCACCAACCCTACCAATTCTACAAAAAAATCTCAATCATAAATCGAAAATTTTCGAGATGAGACATTAAAATACTGCGATAATTATTTTAATGATCATACACGTAGGATGCTTTAGAGCTGATCTACCAATCAAGATCAACATTGTCGATAAGAAAATCTGAAAATGGTGACATATCATCTGGCAATTTTCCTATTCTTCCCACCTTCAGATGTCATGGAGATATTCATTTTGAGCGACAATTATGTTGTGCAGATCTGACACCTGCTTCGCGGGTTCATCCGCCGAAACGGTGGCAATAAAATTTTTATGATGCGACCCCTCAATTAAAGACAACATAAAATTGAATTACGCCACTGGTGAAAATGTTATTTTGTATGATGTAAGTCTATTGAGATATTAATAAATTTTGATAGGTGTGAATCGGTTGTTAGAACAGGCACATAAACGATAGATAGACGTTGATTCGAGGGGATCGTTGAAGTGCTTGTGATAGGCAAAATACTTATTGAAATTATCGAATTTATAAATAAAGGGTTGTTGATGTTTAATATCATCATTGTACCGAAAAACTTTTTTTTTACTTGAATATTTTCATTGAAGTGGGCATGAAAAATTTAGCGGTTTTAAATTAGGGTGAAAAGATTCAAACGAGAGCCGTTAATTTTCACTGTGAGGGCGTTTGTTTTTCATCCACGCAAATTGAATTTCTTTCAAAATAAATATAAAGTTCTCATTTTTTTTAAGCAATCTATCACTGTCTGTATTTTACAAAATTGTCAAATTTAAATGAAATTTTCCATAGAAACTTCTCGAGTAAATCAACAAGCTATGAAATTTCAGTGCTGGATTATTTTTGCACGCATTTTAAATTTCTCGATGAGGTATTTATAACTATATTATTATTGAAACTAAAATACACTTTGACATCGATCAAAAATCATTCAGTGACATAAATAATTTCAGTTTTCCGATATTAGGAAACAAACAAAAAATTTTCGTTTCTCAACCCAGAAACTTTCATGCAAAGAGTTCATTATAAATACATTATCTGTTTACGATCGCACTGGTTTTTCCGGAAGCCTCAAACTACTTCAAACCGATTTCATTGCTTTTCAAAAGATAGAATCACTCTCAGATAAACAATTTAAAGCATTCAATAGAATTCTTACTAGTAAACTATACATAATATTATTCAAATAACTCGAATTCGAGCTTTTATCATGTCTATCCCTTCATAGATTTTCACACAACATTCAACAATAAAAAATCTAAACGTCTTACTTTATATTATCTATTATACAAGCCTAATTTCCCAAAAATTTGAATCATTCGAATCATTCGAATCTCTCCTCGTTATCCCCCATGAGACTTTTCCATAACATCTTTTCATACGAGCACTAATGTTTCCGGAATCCGTGGACAATCTATTTGCGGATTTGCCGTACGGAGCGTTCTGGAGGCAGGTTTCTCTTTTCCACTCGCTTCCAGACATTCTAAGAATACAATATAAAGTAACAAGACTCTGGTTCTCCTCAACGGCTCATGGACTCAAATCGGCTTCCTGGAATAGCTCACGTCGCTTCTGGAATGTTGGCGTTAAATTCGAAACGGCGAGATATCAGATTTTACTACGGCACAAGACCGAACCGAGTCTTGAACTGGGAAAATTCGCTATATATAAATCAACGGTCACAATCTTTTTTCCGTGTTTTTTTTTCTAGTGTTTTGAATTTATTTTTATATTTTCCAGAAGTTTTAATATCCGCGTTATGAGGTTAAATCAACATTTTTGCAGTAGTTAGTGGTTTGTAATATTAAAACTGATATTTAATAAATAAAATAATATTTGAAAAGCTTTAGAAATGGAAAATTAACTATTATTAGGTTATTGAAATTTGATACTGGCCAAAGCGCCATCTACGTGTTAGAATGGATCCACATATGTTGTATAAATTTTAATGATTATTACATATGAAATATTATAATATTCAAGTTGAAAATATTGTCAAATAATTCATGTTTTCTATGTAATTGATTACATATAAAATAATAAATTTAATTGAAAATGGGTTTAAATAAAAACAGATTAATGAATTTCGGAAACATCGTACAACTCGGAATAGCTTTTTTAATTTTCAAATAATTCACGATCCCAACGTGAAAGGAACTTCATAGAAATGTGTGCCAAATCTTTAAAGCTGTATACGATTTCGTCACGAAACGAAATTTAATTTGAGGACCTTTCGTTTTCATCTCGAATCATAAAAAAGTATATAAATATATTTCGAAAGTTTTGCATAACTTTTAAATAACACCCCGTCGTCATAATTCCGTTGAAAACATAAACTCGCCCGCGTTGTCAAACAGAAAATATTTATGTACATTTGAGAATAGACATCGAAGTATCGGCAATGTAATTCAGGTGTTAAAATAGCAATGATGCCGTGTTCTAATCATAGTCGCCGCTTCGTTTATAAACACTTGTTTACAGATCGACGACAAAATTAGATCTAATTAATCGCGCGCATGTGTTTTATAGATATTAGAACGAGACGTTTTGATTGCCGAGATTTATCAAAATAGAACACTTTGCACCAAAAAAAATTATTGGCCAATTCACAAAGGCGATACATAATAACGAAAATTTGGATCGTTCTATATGGCGACGTTCAATGTTACGAAATTGCAAAATATTGTCGAGATTAACATCTATGGAATAATAAAAACATATGGTTTTTCCTTATATGGTGAAAACTCGCATCTGACGCCGGTCGACCTTTGCCGTAACCCAAATTGAAAACGCATCGATGTTTGAATTTATTTTCGACTTTTTTCTAATTATATTTGTCCGAACGTAAATATATCCGTCTAAAAATGTATCGAAGTATATTTAAAGTGCGAAAAGTCGGGCAAAATTAATAAAATCGTATATTTAAAACGTCAAAATGACTGTCAAAAATTTTCGTGCAGAATGATATAATGGTTGAGCTTCGGATTTTTTTTCAAATACGAAATCTCCCGCCATACAAACGTGAACATGTGTCATCTGGAATCTTAGTCACATTAGCGAATTTAACACAACCCATAATTCGAACATTTTGTTTTATTGCTGATACATTTGGCAAATATGGCCCAATAAATAAGAGCGCAGCTTGAATATAATCGATGATTCATTGTCGAGGTAACGCACGTGTATGACTCGTCTTTCGATCCATCATAAGACTTGGAAATATTCCATTTTTATTCGACATGAACAACTGTTTATATAATGGGTCGATTAACAATCGTTTTGGTCAATTGCGAAAAATTATAACAATGTTGCGCCATCGTTTCCGTGGAAATTCAAGGAACCGCTTGGACTCGCCGGCTTTTGAATCATTTTGGCGCGAAATTTCGTTGTGTATTTAAATAAATGCGCTAACGTAATATTGCGTGTATGTTGAGTCATGTAAACTTGAGTAGATCCAATTTTATTGAGTGTCGACAAAGACCACCCACTCTTATACGCTAATGTTTGTTTTATTTTGTAGTGTTTTTCAGCGTCACAGTCATATGAAAATTTGTATATTTCGCTAATTAAATTAAGTGTTTTCAGTCGAAAATTATTTCAATTTTAGTTTTTGATGAAATTAAAGATAGTTAAATATTTTAAAGAAGTATTATATCTTGAATCAGATATTATTAATTAATAAGTCATCATGGTATGTAGCTAAGGAATGCAATCCCGAAAAGTTTTTTTAGCCCCAGGATTGCGGTGTTGAAAATTTCCGATCACAGGATCCCGGTGCTAGCATCGGGAAATTAAATGTATGAGATTTTTTTTTCAAATGAAATATTTTTGTATTTATTTAAAAAAAAATACACGTAACTACAAATATACATAAAATATAAGAAAAAATAATACATAATAAAACACAAATATAAATAACAAAATACAGTAAAACAATACAATACAGTAAAAATAATTACAGTATTCATGTACTTAGATATTACTAGATGTATTTATTATTTTTATTATATTATATAGTACTGAATTTAATTATTATTATTATTATTATTATTATTTCTAACCCAACCAACCCGAACCTATTGCTCGATGTTGAATATTTTTATGGCGAAGTCGACACAACCATACGTAATTATTTTTTCGCATTTCTAATTCAACCTATTAGAACCTAAAGCTCGATGTTGAATATTTTCATAGCGAAATTGACCCAACCTTCCGAAATTATTTCTCGTATTTCTAACCCAACCTATCCGAGCCTATCGATCGATTTTTTATAATTTCTTAACGAAATTGACCCAACCTTCTGAAATTATTTCTCGTATTTCGTATTTTGGATAAAAAATAATATTTCCAAAATGGATTCAGACAAACTTTTTATTTAAATAATATTTTTAAATAAATTTCTGTCAGCACTATAATTCCGGTATTGAGACTAGTTTCAGCACCGAGATTCACGGAACTAAAAAAACGCCGGGATCCCGGGATTGGATTCCCTATATGTACTATATGTTATACATATATACGCTTATTGAAGGATTAGGGTTTTTAAAAATTCATTGAATTTTCAAGAATTTTTTTTAATATGATATTTATATCATTTTTATTTAAATTTTTATCATGTTTGTATAATAAAACAGAAGTATTTACTCTCAAAATAAATCCTAAACATTTTCACTTTCGTACACATAAATATTCTGTATTAGAGCCCCGTTACGACTCAATCGTAATTTTCACTGACAGCCTTAAGCGTTTCGCATCTCCAACACCAATATTATATTTCTAGCTTCTGAATCATAATCAGCCGAGCAATTTTGGTTATTCGACCACGTATGAAATCTATATTTGATACATCATAGAGTCTGGCACACAGCGCACTCCACTATGAGTAACGGATTATTTCGGCCACGGACATTGAAGAGCCACTCGCTTAGGATAGGATAGGTTATGATTTGTTCTCCCCTATGAAAATAAAACAAGAAAATCCTCTTCCGGATTCTATGCTATACGAAAAAACACAGGAAAAGCTCTTCTTATATAGAGCGGCTTTGAAAAGTCTCCTGCGCATGCCGGAAAATCTTTCTAATCCCAAGTATTATAAGAAGATAAAAACACATTATAATAATCTGCAAAATGTTGGCAAACAGATCATATGTTTCGGGGTTGAAATGATTTATATATTTATGCACTCGACGCAACTGCCCACTTTGTTTATTCGATCAATATTTACAAACTTTTCGAACGGTTTTTAAACGATGTCAGTTTTAGTTTGGTTTAATTTCATGATTTTTTCTCGAGCATAAATAGTTTTCTGATCCAAAACTGAGATCAAAAGGTGTCAAAAAAGGTTTTATTCAATCGTGAGTCGTTTCACCTGGGCTCTTGTAATTTTGGCAGCTCGGTACATGACTAAGTCGTCAACAATGATTCGGCTCGTGTGGGTTTTCAGGAATGTGCTCCGCTCAAGAAAAAAAATTCGAGAACATCTCTTATGAAAACATATGTACGAGATTTTCGGTTCACTTCCCTCGATGTATAATTTCGGAATATATTCGACAATTGCGTGGGAAATGCGCGGCTTATATTTAAAACTGAATGTAAACGTCGTGACAAACGCACATTTTGACCTTACAACTTGTACACACGTTACGTATTATTTGAAAATTCGCAAATTTTCTTAAATCATAACATACGAAACGTCCAATTTATTCATTTTTATCGACTGTTATGTAATATTTTTTTGCGAAAGTCGTACTTCAAGATCCGATGTAATGTTTCATTGATTTAATGAGAAATATTTCAATTTTGACTTGACTTAAAAAAAATATATATATTTTACAAAGTCAAAAGCTAATTAGTCGTATAAAATTCGAATAATAATTCAAATTAAATTGAAATCTCTAGCTCTTTGCACCGGATCCAAAATTCGGATCGGCCGCTCCATTACAATCCAACAGTGCGTTTCTGAAATAGATCAAACACATGGATCATTCCGAGAATTTTCTTATTCATTATGCACACGCGATTTAACATTTTTTCCACTGCATATAATAAAATTAAACTATAGAAAACGGAGGTTGAAGTTTCGAGGATCGATCTCGAAGAGAGCGTGTGGGTTTTCTTTTTATAACTCGCATATATAAATCGTGTATCAAAGCGCTGGAAATAATGATGCCGCTTTCTGAAAATCGCGGTGGAAACAAAATCTAAAATAGGCACTTGGAAGGCCAGCGCTCTAATTAACCCCGAGTGTTGCCAGGTACGATAATAAATCGCTTACATAAAATTTTCTTGTATATCAACACTCGTGACAGAGAAATACAGGTGAGACGATAAGAAAAACAAGCTTTGTGCACTTGAAAAAAAATTATTTCATAATCTACTAAAATATTTGAAACAATTAAACTATTGTGAAATGATTCAAACTATGTATTGTGAAATGATTTAAACGTAGAAAATAATTGAAAACTTTCAAATTATAACGTTTGAATTTGCATATGAACGTGTCTATTTTCGATACAAGAAACTAATCTAGTTTCTTATTTGTTCTATAACTAAACATTCATGATCCGTAAACAGTTTATGTAACTTCCGTATGTGAATTCTAGAAACGTGCAGAATATTGTATTTCGATTCTATGACACCGAGATTATCCGAATAACTGTTCCGAAAAACAAAATGACGACATTGAATATTAAAATAATTCCACGTCGTCGTCGCACAAATCATTCTAAAATTATGTTCAATCAGTTCTTAGCTAAACGAAAATGTGTTTTTGTTAATATTTAAAAAGATATGTGTTTCGAAAAAATTTCTCTCCAGTGGACCTTGGATACCATTCGAAAAATGAAAACATTCATTCGAAAATTACACCAATTAAAAAATAACTCTCATTTTTATTTTGCTCATAATAGAATCGAAAAATTTCCAGATTTCAAACAAACACATCACCCACAAGCGATGATTCGGTTCGAAAGGTGAAAAACTTTTCACGGAGGGGATTATTTTTGGCAATTAGATCATTAAACGCTGGACCGAAATAGTATGCATATGATACTTGCGAGTGAGGATATACGCGACGGTATTCTGGACGACGACAGGCAGCTGTGAAAACATGGCATTTCAGAAGTATTTCATTGATGTTTCAGCGATGCCGTAAAGTAAATATAATAAGGAAATTGGAAGGAAACCTCGCTGGGTGCTGCACAAGTGTCTGCGTTGAGGGAAATATGGAAATATGGCGAGCGGTTCATCAATCCTGCCGTTAATGCTTCGGTAATTGAATGTATTCTGTATTTATGATGCAGGAAGTGCGATGATTTATATATCATCGTAATGTAAAATATGAGTTTATAGATATTATTTTGAAGTTCTCATTTGTCATTAGTGCCATCTGTGAGTAATAATTTGAGTCAGCGTGAAAATTAATTCGAAATTTTCATGATAATTTATTTAAATTGATTAACTTATTGATTGAATTAGAATATATCAGTATGTTGAAATTGAAAAAGTATCGAATTATTTTTTTATTAGCGTTAACTCTTTTACATATCCATCATATGAAGCGTTATCAAAAAATAAAGTCAATTATTTTATTTATTTATTTTCGCTTTGCATTTAATTTGGTTGTTATGCTCCAGGTATTGAATTACTGTCTCCCCTCCTGTTCGTTGTCGTCAAGATCCAAGATATTTTTGCCCTGGTTGACTTCTTTCACCTGAGGATCTTCGTGTACAAACACTGTGGGCGGTGGCTACTTTTGCCGCATTCACCGAACGACCCAAAATTTATATTATACGTGCACGTCTTTGTTTATACATCTTACATAACACATTTTTATACAATTTTTCAAGCTTTTTTTTTATCTAGAATTGAATCGAAAAAAATTTGGCGAAATTTCAATATATCATAGTAATAAAAGCTTCTTAAGATACGAAAATATTGTAAGAAAATGTTTATATAACAAATTATTAATGATATATTATACACAAGTTGAACAGAATAAGTTCAATAAACTTATTTGAAATTTAAAGGATCGAATGTATTTTTTTTATATAAACACAAATGATTATATAATTAATAATGTATATGTTACTTTTTGATTTTGTTCAGTTGCATGTAATATACAGTGAAATTGCACTTTGTTCATGTTTTTTTTTTTTTTACCAAGATTTGATCTTTTTCCTTTTCATTGACTTCGTTTTTACACGCGTTCCTATTCATGATCTTGGAAGTGTCCACGGATGAGTTAAGTCTGGTTTGGTTTTTTTTAGTTTTATGCTCTAATTTTTTTCAACAAAGTTAAAATTTCGTTGGAAAAGAGGCTATGAAAAAGAATTTCAAATTATTTTAAACAATGAAGACGCCTAGTTTTGAAAAAAATCCACAAACACTTTCCCACTATATATAATTCGCATACAACACAAAACTTTTTGTGTTGTACACAAACAAATCAATTTCACAAATAAAGCGCAACATAAACATTTTTCAAATTTAATATAGTAAAACACACAATACTAAGCTTTCATAGATTTATTTTCAAAATTCGGACAATGGTCGCGTATCCGTGAACTTGGACCGCGACGCACGTGTTCGGTTGCCATCTCGTGGCGCGTTATTTCGAATCCTTTTGTTGTCCCATTCGACTCTGGTCTGCGATGCCAAAAGCCATCGTCGCGATGACTAATACCGGCCCCTGATGATGATGACTACGATGGTGGTGATGATGATTGTGATGACGAGCACCGCGCGAAAATTAGCGCACAATCACAATAATACGTTGCTCTATTTTAGTGGTCGGCTTTTCACTCGTTTAGGCCGAAAATGTCAAAGAGACGGTTGCGTTTGCCAAATTTACCTGATGACTTTCCCGTGTACATTGTCAACGGTTTGATGCACTTGATGATGCTGACGAATTAGACGTTTTTTTAGTGTTATGTTAGTGTTTTTCTTAACAGTTTTTGATTTGTTTATAATGTTTTGTTAAATTCTTATGATATTTTTTTAAAAGTAATTTCAGTTGTATCTAGAAATACCGGATGAAAAATTATTAAAGGAGAACAAATTGTTGACAAAATAACAAGGACGATATTTTTTACCAAAATCAAAACACTGGAATATATCTTTTTTCATTGAAAAAAAATGTATTAAAAAATTCTCATAACATAAAAATAGAATACATTTTTTATATACTTTTTAGAACTATTTTTTATCAATAAGAATATTTTATTTCATAATAAATAACGACAAGAGTTATCATGGTATTTAGAATTTTGCATTCGTGACCATTTTTTATATCTGCATTCTTGGATCAAAGGAGGACACTATATTTTGATCGAAAAGAGGACACTCTATTTTTTGGATACTATACGGTTAACCCTAATTATGTTTAATTTTAGAAATTATTAAAGAAACCTAAGATTTTAAATTTTTATTACATTCCCAATATAAATATTTTTAAAAGTCTTTATATTTAGTAAACTATACATCAAAGTCCAACATATATTTCTACAAACAAAACCCACTTTGATAAATATATACAACACTAATGAATCACACGAAAAACACACTTCATACAAAACCCTTGAACGATTCAATGATCCGAAACGGCACATTCACAACAAGTAAATCATATCGAATTTCAACGAAAATCGACCACAAGTCTTTTCATACCACACAAGCCCTTACCATAAATAACACCAAATTTTTTTTCAAGCTTTTATTAACTTGAATTTCGGGATATGTTTATATGTTCACTTTTTTCCATCAACACGACCAAGTCGTCTCTTTTAGCACCGGTAAGCTGCAATATTTCTCCACGGCCGCAATAAGGGAGCCATTAATCCCGAGGAAAGGTAGGACGGGCGTGGGCGATCGTCCGAAGACCAGCTGCTGCTGATCGTCTTGGCTTCCAGGCTACCGGAACGGCCAAATTGATATGTCCCGAATACCGGGTTATAAAAAAATCCATTGTTTTTGGATTGTATGGGTTCTTGCCGAGGCGGAAGATTCGTTTGGTGCGCGAGTTTTGGGGCATGCGGAGTTTTCTTGGGAAATTTTCGATGAGCTTGTTTAGGTTTAGAGTTTTTCTTGGAATTGGATTAATGAAATGATTGGGTTGAGTTTGATTTGTGTAAATATTATTTGAAATAGGAATTTAGGTGTTGATAAAAATATATTGTTTGATTTTTTTCGATATTTTAAGAGATATTATTCAAAATAATTTTCGATCTGTTTTAATGAGAAAATAGTATTTTTTTTCAATGTAAATGTTTGTTAGAAAGTTTAATAATATTACAAAACATCAGAAATATTTTTAAAATTTATTTTAATTTCGTATAATTTGAATCGAATATGGAAACTTCAATTTTTCTTTTGTATTATAAGTATAATATATCATTTTAGTGAAGAAAATATGTAATTTTTATTGATACTTAATCAAATAACTTTAAATTTATATTAATAATAAAAATACTTTTTTTAATATAAATATTTGTTACAAAGTTCAGTTATATTACAATACGACAAAAATATTTTTGAAATTGTTTCATGTTTTATATAATTCGATTCGCATATGGAAATTTCAATATTTTTTTGTAATATTTATCATTTTAGTGAAGTAAGGATATAATTTTCGATTCTTATATCGAGGTCGCAGTCGTTGCCGTATCACGTTCCCATTTCTATTCCAATTATATTTCAGGAGAGTGTGTCACCGTCTCAACGCAACTTTATCGCAGTTCATAATGATATGATTGAAATGTAAAATAATATAAAAATAGAATAATTATGATAAATAAATCAAATAAATATTAATTAAGATATATCGTGTTAAATTTTAAAAAAATATTCAAAAGTTCTGAAAACATATGTGTGTTATCATTAAAAGTTTAGAATATAAGTGTTGATTTGTAAATATTAACAATCATAGATAGTTGTTTGAAAATTTATTAAAATAATATTTGAAATTTGTTTAGAAAGGTTATTTGATATGTTTTCGTCAAAAATATATTTGTAAAATAATACTATGACATCTTCCGAAGAAAATTTATTTTCATTTCGGAAAATTAATTTTTAGTAGGAAAAGAGCTCTATAGATGTCTCTATAATAAATTTTGAAATGCGAAATTATGCAATGATTACAAAAATGAAAGTGAACGTATAAAATAAATTATCTGTTTATCTGTCGTTTAGTTCTTCGAAATATTAAATAATTTTATTTAAATTACCGCTCATAAATTATAAACCCGTTCAACATAAAATACGCAAAACTCGTTAAAAATTCTGAAATCTCAACATCCACAAGCACGTGCGCCATCAGTACAACATCAAAGTCCTAAATTCTCCACTCAGCATAAACATTTACATTACCTATTCGCAATCACCGAAAATAGTACTCCGAAACCGATCCGATTCGATCCATCGTTTGCGAAACTTTTCAACCAGCAGCGACTTTGCTAACCCGCGAAATAAAAAAAGCTAGTTTATTTTTCTAGCTAATGTCTTCCCTCATTAATCAGAGAGACACTTTTTTCGACGACCTCGCTCGCATATCGCATTCGAGCTTTTTTTCGCCCAGCTTTCGTCGGAGACCACTTCTTGGATCGCGTGCTTAGTTCTCCTCCAGAAGCTGAGCCAATTCTGATGCTTCTGAAACCCCACCACCTCGTCAAGAAGCCGTTCCAAATAAAGTGAAGCGTGCTTCGAGGCGGCTCCATAGTGGATTATTAATAAATCTGGCCGTTTTGAATCGTACCGCGACATATTTGAGCCAGTTTTCGAGGTCGGATCAATTTTAGGCGTTTTGCGAAATGGATCTGGTGTGATTTTGATTCATTGATTGTTTTTTTTTTAGATTCATTCATTCATTTGTATTTTCGTGTTTTGATTCGAAAATTTTATATTATGTAAGATGATGGGTGTTTTTGATTGAAACAATGTCATTAGATTGTAAAGTAAATTGTTTTTAATAATAAATTAAAATATCCGTATAAAATTTTCACATAAATATAAAATAAAATTATTTGTATACATAAATAAAAAATATATCAATTATTTACAATTAAATATTTACGGCCTAACGATGCGCTATTTTTAGGTTTTGTTTGTGTTATATGAAGGTGTGGCGCAGAGAGGAAAATCCAGGAGTTTCCCAATAGTTGTCATCGTTTTATCTAATATTCCTGGATTGTTTTTCAATCTTTTATGGAATATTGATTTACTTTCCGAGGAGGATTTTGCGTCCAGCTCCCATGTTTTGGCCGGCTTGGGTTGCTCCTTTGTTAGAACCAGCTTGAAGACCGATCATAGTTTGTCCAGCCTTCAATTGTTCTTCGGTGAAGTCTCTCTTGCATTCTTCAGATGGTTTAGGTCCCAAATAAGGTCCGCTCCACTCGGCGTGTCTGTAAGTCTGTAAAAATTATTGAAATATTAGAAAAAAATGGTAAAATTTGAAATAAATTTCATATATTGCTGCAAGTTACCTGTCTGCCGAGGGCAAAGAGTGTGCTGGTGATTTGAGCGATGTCCTTTTGATCCCACAAGTCAACAGTTTGGAATACGTCAATGTCAGCAACTCCATACTTTTTCAAAGCTTGTTGGAAGCTGAAATGGAATGTATTATTATAGTTACGTTTGTTTTGATACAAGTTTGTATCGTCAAATAGTGTCAAGCTTACTTGTTGATGTTTTCCATCATTTTGAACTGTCCACCGCTGGTGTTGATCTTGGGAACAGCTCCGGGAGAGATCTTGTTCATCAATTGGCAAAGGACAGTTCCGTCCTTGAGGACATCTTCGTATTTTTCACCAGGAGGGAATTTAGCTCCGAGGACGGTTTCCATCCATCCTTGGGCTTCTTGTTCTTGGGCGATGTCGCGTTTGCCAGCCAACTGCACAAAACATAATTATTAATATTACATAATTACAAACGATTTTAAGTGATCTTCTTTGTTTGGGGCGTTTTCCTCACCTTGGCTCTGACTTGACGTTCCAGAGACATGTTTGTGTGTTTTGTGAGAAGCCCGGAGTAGCTGTGTAGCTGACTGCTGATGCTGGACCTGAACTGTGGAGACGATGGGAATTCAAGAATTTATAGCGCCCCTCCAGCCCCCGCACCGCTCCCACGGGAACAGCCTGCCCCCGCCAATCCGCGGGTGTAGTCTTGTCAGATACAATTTCGAATTTTTGATGTTTTATTTTAATAAAATTTTATTACTTTAACTATCAACGATTTATTTTGAAAATATCTAACTCAGCTCAAAATATTAAATGATAAATTTAAATGTATGTATTGTGATAACATAATATTTTATTCTATCAAAATAATATTTGGATATTATCACGAATAAATAAATATTTTTTCTAGCCAAAATTTAATAAAATGTTCATAATTTTAAACTAGTTTTTTCAATTTTAATATTCAAATTATCTCATCAAAATCAATAAAAATTTCTTATCCAACTCGCTGAATTCATACATATATCATAAATAATTATTTACTGATATCAGTGGGAAAATTTCGATATTCACAAAGCATTCCCGGCGATACACCCGTGGAGTTTTCCACCCACGCACAGAACGCACGACTATCCTAAACTTAGTGAAAATATTCACGAATTATATTTTTCCACAATAATTTTCCAGAGAGTTCCACATGCCGAGCTCTCAAACGGCATCGTGACTCATTTCGTTGGTATTGGCAGCACTGATTTAAAAATTCTGGAATTCCTGGCTAAGGAAAGAAATGAAACAAGCGAGTAGTTTTAAAAATTCGATTTTATTGTTTCTTCATCGCGATCAGTTCACACAAACATTAAACAACCATACTTGGAAGCTGACTAAGTGCAAAAATTATAACGGTGTGTTGTAAAGAAATTTTATATCGAACCAAATTTTATAGTATAGAGATTAAAGTGGAAGTGTTATTGCTATTTAAACAAATTCGGTTATAATTATCAGCTATTTGCTTCCAAGATTGGTTTTCTATAAACTAAAAAATAAAGTTTTTTTCCATATTATATAACTATATATATTTGACGACTAGAAATTCAATTTAGTATGTAAAGGAGGGACAAAATATTTACACACGTGGACTTATCACTTAACAACTATTTACAGACGTGATGTTTTTTTCCCTAGTTCTATTTATTACTAAATGTATATGTCGAAATCATCGTATAGTGAGCGAGCTTGGTTATCGTTGATGATGAAAAAAGATCGACTTGATTTTGGACGCTGAAAAAATGTGTAAGCTTTTTGATTAATAATATTATATAATAAAAATACATGTATTGTTTTTATTTTCATGGTCGCTTGCTCATCTCACTTAACGAATTCCACACATGAAAAAATTGACAATTATAAACTTTGGAATGTCAGATAAGGAATTTTTTATTGAAGCTACATTTTAGTTCCAAGACGGAAATTCAAACGTATAACATATTTTTTTGTCGTATAACAATATTGTTTCATGTATTATGAATTCAAATGCCTAACACAAAATTTATAAATTTATTTTATAATATATCACTGTTATTTTTTTTATAAAAATATCATATCGTCTCACATATCAATTAATTTTCATCACAATCATAGTGAATTTGGACACATTTATTATGCATTATTTTTAATATCAAAGAAACAAAAATATTTTCATCAATGATCGCTCAGATGTTTCACAATAATAATATCAATTATCATCTTAGTATAAAGTCTCAACTTTATTTTACATATGAATATGTACAAAATCAAAATGATAAAAAATTGCTATTCGTATACCACTGAGAATCTATTAGTTTTAATGGTGATTGAATAATAAATATCTATTGAATTCCAACTATAAAATTATTTTGAAAATTCCTTCATAACTGCATTTTTTCAATCTGCATCCTATTGAAATTATGATTACATTTCGTACGACAAAAAATGAAAAATATTCAGTATGTACTGTAAAAAATCAATTACTATAAATCGTATATAATATTATGTATCAATATTTGGCACACAAATGTGCTTAATAATACCAATTGAAAATGAAATATGGACGGGAAGTTACATACAATAAAATGTAAATACAAATTTCAAAGAGACATTAACTCGTCATCAAACGCGTATATCACGGCACAGTCTACTTCCACAACTGCACCAAAAATCAATTCAAAATTATTTTTAAGTATAAATTTACTAAATGAATCTGATACAAACGAATAATCCTCATCCAGAAAATATTATTCCATTCGTATCGTCGGTCAACATAAGCTTTCGCTAATATTCCCTTAACATTCGGGGTTGTTTAGAAGAGATGGTTGTGCTTTGGTAAATTGGACAAATTTGGTAAGTTGGGCAGGTTCGGTAAGCTGGAGACTTGATCGGCCAGTAAATATGGAGGCCCTGCTGCAAGGAGGCTTGAAAAAGCAGCATGATGAGCTGATAGTCCACCTCCCATACTGCCACATCCCCATTTATTGTTGTTGGTGCTTAGGGGAGAGTCGTCACCGAGTTTCACTGAAATCGAAAAAATATTTCTATTAATTATTTATAACAAATCGACATTTCATTCATATAAAAATTCAAATTTTGACCGAATTGTCGTCAATTAAATGAACACTGTTTTCGATTAGCAAATACTAACCTTTCATTACAAAAATTATATATTTTAACTCATATGAAATATTATCGACAATCACCATATCTTATGGTTCGTTGAAAGACAATGAAATCAGAATTAGTTACTTTAAATATGTATTCAGGCCACTATTGCGAGTTCATCAGAGGTCGACGATCAATCGATTAATTAATGCACGTTTCCGTCCGAACGATCACTGTCCGATAGTATTGCTACGATGATTCGACGAAATTGACCAGAAAAATCAACAGGATTGATTGCTATCTGAAAATTTGTGTTTGATAATCAATTCCACCGTTTTGAGTTGAAATTATTCTAGTGCAAACGATCGCATAATTTTAGGCACAATCGTGGAATGTTCATCAATAAATTCGACGAGAATTTTTGCGTAACAAACTGTAACAAAAATGTAATCTTGTTTAATATATTTTATAGCACGAATGTGTTTCTAATTTGGTTTTTTGTTCGCCCACACGCTCTCGACAGTTTACTCATATAGTATTCCTGAAAAAAGTTCGAAAAATAATATTTTCAAAGGCGTTTTTTGGCCACTTGGACTGAAAAGTCTTAAATGGCGGCGACGCAATTAATTTCACGACCGCACTTACGGGGGTGGACAGGTTTATTATTAACATTTACGTAAAATTTCTCTTTCAATGAAAATATGTTCAGGTGTGCGTAAATAATATTTTCCAGAAATTTTAACGGCATGGCAAGTTTCAGAAAAATAAATGCATTTCTTTATGTCGCCCATCGTTAATCGAAAATCATAAATAATATATACATATAATCAATAAATAGACTAACTTGAGAGCAGTGGAGCGACTAAGCCCCCGTATGGGGTCCTTTGTATAAGAGTGCCAATGCCTGAAATTGAGCAAAATTATTGTATAGTTAATTAGAGCATCCATGTATTTTTGACTTTCATTGTAATTTCAAATTTTGAAAGCATAATATGGTCAAATATTTCGGCGTTTTTCTTCGAGTTTCTATTAATTTCTTTATGTAGAAATTATATTGACGCACTTCTGTGGAAAATTCCCAGTGGGCGAGTCTAACTAGTGACGAATACCACCTACGCATTCCTTTACAATCACTTTTAGCGGTAAAATTAGAATCACTGTCATTTGAATTTCGAACAGTTTTAATGACTTAAATTGGATATCTTTCCAAAAAATAGAATATTTCGTTACTTTGAAAAATATGTGTTTTTAATCTGTTTGAAATTTAGTTCTTCAAATACCAACAGGTGCATTTCAAAATACTGCCAGCTAAATAATTAAAATGATCTAGTAAACAGTGCACGAATATTTTTGTAGGTAATTTACGAAGGATTCGAAGGGATAAAAACTCGTGATATATTTAAATGTTAGAAAATGTTGGCAAATGATGAAATACGATGTGGCAGATTTCTGATTTTCTCATTGTCGTTCTGATATAATTCCGACTGGACAATGGCCAGCTTCGCAAGTCTGCTTTCCTTACTAATTTTTTCTTACATCATAATATGTTCGCATTAAATTCAGCGTGCGAAATTTATTTCGCTTTCGCAGTGAAATTTTAAATATTAAATCGCTACCATCATCTCTATTTATATACTGAACGTCGTTTTAAGATTATGTTAATCTATGTACAACTCGTTCTAATTCGTTTATGTGGATATTTTTTGAATTTGAAAATCCGTTGGAAAAATTAATGAAAGCAGGTGTTGTTGTCGCATAACTGACCTCCGAATTTCCTCACATCTGTATAAAAATAAAAGCGTGAAACGATTTAGCGGAATGGGTTGATTTTCTGTCTGATTACATTCATAAGTATAATATAAATATTAATTTAATGAGAATGTTGACATGTTTGACAAATTAAATTATATTTTCATCGCCTGAGAACATTTTGTATGAATTAAATTTCTCCTATATTTGATAACTTTGATATTGTATATAAAGTACACGAAACTCATTCATCATTTTGACAATTTTATGGAATATATTTTTATTAGAAACCTTGTAAATTTAATACTAACATTTTCAATGTATTTCACTATTTCAAAACATTTTCTTTCACTAAATAACTATAACCATCAAGATTAATATAAAATTTTTGAAAACCCCATTGTTTGTTAATTAACAGAAGATTTAACTGTATATCAAATGAAACTCTATTTTCATAAATATAGAATGCCAAAATAATAAAAAAACTACTGAAACGTTTCCAAAATTTAGACAAAGAAATTTTTTTTATAATAAAAATGATTTTTTAGGTATTCACATTTATATTATTATCAACTTAAATGTAAAATACTTCAACTGAATTTACAATATTACGGTAAGGCCCAAAAAATTGATCATATCAGTCTACTAGATGGTACGTCAGATACACAAAATTTGACAAAATAGGTTTAAAATTCAACAAAAAATGCAGAAAATTTTAAATCAATCGTTTGAATATATCAATATGAGACGTCTACACTGCTAATATTTGAAATGACAAATTCCACCATTTCCAAAATCACAAATCACATCACACAACTGGGCCATCTCATTAGTACCGACTGACCAGAGTATAAAACAGTCCAATGGTAAGTGAGCCTCTTAATTTTTTTAATATAAAACTACTTTTAATCAATTACTCAATTCTCAGTCAAAATTACCTTCTCAACCTCATTTTTATATTAAATAAAAGGCAACAAATTATTTGGTCAGAATTTAATTCATAGTTTGGTCAGAATAAAATTATTTAATGTTCTGAATAAAATTGAGTAAACGGTCAGAATAAAATATTAAATTGTCAGAATAAAATATTAAATTGTAAGAATAAAATGTTAAATGGTCAGAATAAAATGTTAAATGGTCAGAATAAAATGTTAAATGGTCGGAATGTGACAGTCGATAAATGGTCAAAATTACAGAAAATTACAATCCTTACAGAAAAACTGAACGTGGGGGTTGGGCCAAACACCGCATTTCTCAGTCAGGGAAAACTAAACGCACTTATTTAATGCCGCACGTCTCAGTCAAAAGTCTGAACGTATTTATTACTAAACGCGTGTTTAGGTTAGGTTAGGTTAGCGTTTTTTGCGTCACATTTACTGAACGTATCTTATTCAATCAGATATTCAGATCGAAAATATTTTATAAGTCTCTATCGTAAAAGTTTCCAAACTGCGAATAAGTATTGGTGCATGTACGTGTATAAACATGTTTCTGAGGTGTCAACTTAAATTCGTATGTATGCTAAAGATCACCTTTATCAAATTCTGACCCATGTATTCTGACCAATATAATATAAATTCTGACCAATGTAATAAAAATTCTGACCATTTAATATTTATTCCGACCACAAAATTCTGACCCACGTATTCTGACCAATACAATATAAATTCTGACCAATATAATATAAATTCTGACCAATGTAATAAAAATTCTGATAAATGAATTAAAAATTCTGACCAAAACGTATTAAAATTCTGACCCGAAAAATACGCGCCTAAATAAAATCCTCAAAAATAATTCTCGACTATGAAACCGTCCTTTTTACTGAACGCCAACCAACATTTTCAGACTCATTACGACCTAAAAAAAAACTACACATACTAATCCAACACAACAAAACAATACCTGCTCCATTAAGAGGCTTGATATCACCACTGGACGAGTGATGAGAAGACAAACTGGCCGTAGAGCCTGGCGTGGGGCAAGCCGCCGCTGGGGGCGACGCGGGGCGAGGTTCCCCCGCTCGGGACGCTGCCCCCCCCCCGCTGCCCCTCCGCCCCCCACGGCCCCGGCGCCTCCGCCCCCGCCGGCGCCCCCATCGCCCTTGCCGCCTTCGCCAGTGCCTCCGCCCCCCGCTGATACTTTTTGTTGGGCGAGACGTTCTTGCTTGCGGAACTTCGCCCTCCTGTTCTGGAACCATACCTGGAATGTGCGGATATGTCGTGTGAGTATATGGGAAAATATAAATGTGGGATTTTGTTTAAAAATATATTATTGTTTTTGAAATAAATATTTTCGGATGATAGTAATGTAGGTGCGTTAATGTAATAATTCATGTCGTATATTGGAATGTTTATGTATGATTTCTTTGTTTATGATTTTATATAATGTTTTGCAATATGTTAGAAATAAACATTGTTCGTCATTATAAATGGTATCATTATTTAGAATTAAGTAGTTATAAGTATGACAGTACAGAGAACGTTTTACAAGCGTTTGTGTCTCGTATAAATATTAACTTAATTCGAAAAGGAATCTGCACGACGAATAGTGTTGATTTTCTTTGTGTACAATGCTATATACTAATTTTCGTTACAGATGTGTTTCGAATATAAAGCGACTTTCATAATACGATGATTTAGCTAAGTGGGTCATCGACGACGGGAACGTAAGAGTTCAAATTTTCTCCTTGCTTCTATATTTGACAAGGTTAAGCCGATTTGAAGGTTATTCAATATTAAACATGCAAAATACATAATATATTTTTATACAATGTAATCAAATAAATCCAATAACTGAAATCAGGTCAGTTTAATGTTTATTTATTCTTTGCAAATTTAACGGGAAGATTAAAAAATTGGCGACTGATCATTGAAATTAAACGATGGTACAATTGTTCTGATATAATTATTTAATTTAGTTTTTTTTTAAGAGTAATCTATGTCTAAATAAAGAAAAATATACGTCATACACATATGATAAAATTCGAAATTGCAAAAACCAATAAACAAAAATACAAAATCGAATCACCATTAGATTTGCGTCACGTGCGAGCGCTCGTTAATTAAAACTGCACTAAAAACGATTTCGCATATCCCGTTTCCGATTGCATGTTTACTCGGGCGATTTTTCAACGGGGTCGCCGCTTTTCACGTTTCACAAAAAGCCCAAAAAACCCAAAAAAAACAGGACAAACAAACTAGAAAAAGGACGATTTTGCATCGCGTTCAATTAGTGCCCGTGCGGTGATTGGGCCCGATCCGTCCGACCGGAAGTTCCGCCGGTGCAATTTTCAATGCAAACCCGACTGCAAATTAGCGCAAATCGCAATTGATCGTAACGAGATTAACCCGTAGAGCCAAACGAACCTATTATATTATTTATACGGGCCGAAAAATGGACGTGATTGATTCGCGGGCGTCTTTGTTGAGGATTTTTGAGTTCGTTGCAGTTTTTCAGACGTCCGCCGGTACAATTTTCAATGCAAACCCGGGTTCAAATTAGTACAAATCGCAATTGATCAAATAGAGATTAACCTGTGAAGCCAAACGAACCTATTATATTATTTATATGGGCCGAAAAATGGACGTGATTGATTCGCGGGCGTCTTTGTTGAGGATTTTTGAGTTCCTTGAAATTTTTAATGCAAACCCGGCTACAAATTAGCGCAAATCGCAATTGATCGTAACGAGATTAACCCGTGGAGCCAAACGAACCTATTATATTATTTATACGGGCCGAAAAATGGACGTGATTGATTCGCGGGCGTCTTTGTTGAGGATTGTTGAGTTCGTTGCAATTTTTCAGACGTCCACCGCGGTCGTAAAAAGTGACAATGATGCAGTGCGTTTTTTTAATATTGTAAATCGGGTTTTTGTACGGTGATTTGTTGGCCGATAGTTTGGTGATTCGTTTAATTGCAATTTGGATGGTTGTTCGGTTGTGAATTGCGCTCATGGTCAAAACAAAAATGGATGTACATATAATGTCGAGTTTCGATGTATCGTTTGCTGGTAATTTTTAATTAAATTCGAGATTGTGATTTGCGCAGTTAAATTTCGAATATCGATTAATTATTATTAAATTTCAATATTGAGTTTTTCAATGTATATGTCGTAGTCCATGTATTATATATTATTAGTCCATTTATATTTAACTCAAATCAACCTAATCTATAATAACTCAACCCAAAACTTCGATCAAAACAAATGAAATTGCAAAAAAAATCTAATCCTTATCTAACCCAACTTAACCTTCAATAACGTATATTTATGACCGATTCAAATATATAATACATGGACTGAAATATATGTACTTGGACTATGACATATACATCAGTATTAAGCGATATAAACGATAATTGATGAAATCAAAATATATAAATATTATGTATGGGATATTTTATAAATAGAAAAGTTTTAAAATACGTATTTATTCATGTTATAAAAACTATCAACCTTTAAATATAATAGTTAAATCTAATTGGACTGTGAGCATATATTTAACCAACATAATTGACATAATATCGATACCAATCTCCCAAATTCACAACTCGCACACACACACAAAACCAACACACACAACCATATCTTATCATCCCAAAACGAAAAAAGGACCCACTAAACTCACTCGTTAGAACCGATTCGTTTCCATACGACCTTTGTTTGCAATCCGACCCTTCTGCCCACCCCCTCCCACCCCCCACAATCAGAATAAGGTGACCACCGGACGAAAAATAAATAAAAGCCGGCCCCTGATTGGTCGACGCCGGCGGGTGGAGGCGTCCTCGACCAATGGGAGGCCATTTTCAAGGGGTGGGCGTCCGAAAGATCAGAGGCCCGGGTCCACCTAATGAAGGCTTTGTTTATTCGGTTTATTTAGTTTAAATTATACCCGGTTCGGCCCTGACAGAGAGCCGCAGAATGTACGGGCCGATCTGCGTACGTGTGGGGTCGTCGGTGTGTTATAAGGGGTGGCCATTTGCTCTGCTGATCATTCGGACGGATGTTGTTTTTGCAAGGCAAATAACGTGTCCGCGTTTCGGTCTTTGGATAGCCTTCCGTGGATATGTAGGTGTCCCGTATTGAAATGAGGGGTGTGTGCGGCGATAGTGGTCTTCGTGTATGGAGCGAGAAGGGTTGGAATACGGTGAGAAGTTGTGGAAATGTTTTCAGTGTAAGCAGATGTTACGTTCGAACTAGGGGTTTCAAAAGTGTCGAAATTTGCCAATGAAGGTATTACCGAAAAAAAAGTTTTATTATCGATGGTGATATTGTACAATTAATTGGCAATAAAAACTAATTAATTTAAGAATAACTATTGATTAATTAATTAATTAATAACTTTCATGATTAGCCCTGCGGCACCCGCAAAAGATGTGTTAAACTTATTAAATTTTAACCAATTTACATGTTGTATTTACCCTTTACTTCATGGTATTGCAAATTTGCAACAACCTCTAAAATGTAATTTTTTCCACATGGCTTTAAAAATCATTTATTTTATATATTGTATTTTTTAAATTCACTACATTCTGTTTGTACTGAAAAATTAATATATGGTCGATTGAGATGCCACACTTCATAGAAATACATTTTAAGTTAGATTTTATATTATTATTTTTTCTTTTTTATTCTTCGTACATCATATAAAATTGAAATTGACGATTAAATTTTTTTTTGTCAAAAAATATAAATTTATGAAGTATGATAATTTATGAAATTTAATCATAAATTTGAATAACAATAAGAAAAATAAAAACTTTGTAATAAACATAAAAAATTAAAACATTTTTGGACTGAAATTCGATCTTTGGTATTATCGGTATTACAAAAAAAACTACCACAGGTGGATACCGAAATAAAAAATAGAGTTATTAAAGTACTCATTAAAAGAAAAACTATATCAAAATATTGGTTTTAATATGAAAAACGAAAAAGTTATTAAAAGCTTGAATTCATCAGCTAAAATTCGTAAAACAATAAAAAAATTTTGTGAAGAAAAAATTCTAAAAACATTGGTAAACATTTAGAAAAATTTTCGCCTTATTAGTGTAGAGTTCAAAAGGACATTTTCATCTGTCGGATTAATTTCTACAAAAATAAGGTAGGGATGGATAGAATAGGGAACATAATTTTAGATATGGTATGTTTTTTTTAATCCTATTCTAATACCAAAAAATGATCGTATAATACCGGTATTGGAATCCCTAGTTCGAACGGACTTTTTCATCGTCAGTATTTAAATTTAGTCGAATTATTTTTATATTCGCAAATTGATAATTTTTCACGGCCAGCTTCGCGTAACAGTTTGCCAGATAAATTGCATTTGTTGGATATTGTTGTGTCGAGTATTCGTCTTTCGCGTTACGAAATAAAGCACGTGTTTTGTCTTATTTAAAACTCGTTCAACAATGAATAATTCCGTATAATTAATCAGAAACGCGTTCGTTCAATTTCGCTTCGCGTATTGAAATTATACAAATATGTATCGGCGGATTAACGTTTTGCGAAAAACACCGATATTGCAGGATATTTTCGTGCTTCGTTTACAATTTGGCATCTGTTCCGAGGCAGTTATACGATCTGGATGCTAACTTGTAGCAAAGTCGCTCATAAATCATAGTTATGCATACGATTAAATGTTGGGCATATTGCAAAATTAGCGATTGTAGTTTAATTGCTTTCAGTGAGCATATTTGGAAATTATCACACTCACAAATCGGTTTAAATCAGTGATTAATATTTGATATGCAAAGATTTTTCAACTGTTGAATAAATCGAAATACAATTACATAATATAAAAAGGTTTTTAAAAATATAATTTATTTTATAAGATCTATTAATTATTTAAACGTCAACATAAATTTTTCATAATGGACTTTGTATTTGATAAAAATCACATTATCTCACAAAACAATAATTCACATATTATATATCCACAGACTTTAGATACATCTCCGCAAATTTCACAACCCACATTTTCGCATCAAACCATACATTTACAAAAAAAATTTTCAAAAAAAAAAAAACAAAAATCAGAGCTAAAAAGATCTTGTCAGCGGACTTTGACATGCGAATTTCTCTCGAAACCCCTTCGACCCAGACACGTCATCAATCTCTCGTTTTTGGCGCGCGAAAATTCGAAAAAACGGCCCCAACCTGACGGCTCGAGATGGCCGTTCGGATAGCGGCTATGGCCATCCACCAGACGGGCATTCGCGCGTATTTTTAAACGCGCCGGCTCGTGGCGATCGTTCGCCGACTTACTATCATAACACACGAGTTTCGAACGTGCGATCTCTAATTTTATACTTATTTTATTTTCATTGGGGATTTTCGAATTGCGGACGCCGTTGTGATGGGTGATTGTTTTGGCGAAGAATGCGCAATCGGATGGAATGAATGGGTCGAGTAAACGATCGTTCTGTTTGAAAGTGCCCGTGTTTATTGCGAGTATAAAGAAAATTTTGATTCTGAAGATTTTTTTGGCAAATATCGAATCGGTGGAAATTAATTTGAAATTATTTTTAAGTTGTGAAAATAAATTTTTTGATGCAAAACAGATGTGCAAATACAGTCAACGTCATTTTAGCTTATATCATACATAGTTTATATTAGGTGAATAAAAAAATGTGCTTCGAATATTTTTGAAAAGTGTTTGTTTTTTATGGAAAATTTTTTGGAAGAATATAGTTTTTTTTTTGGGGAAGTATTTTTGGTTTTACGGTTTTTTCGGCTTTTTGTTATTTTTTCCGGTTTTTACTAGTTTTATTTAAAATTTAATTTACTGGTAAACTGATAATTAGTAGAAAAATTACAGGATTACGGGTAAATGAAAATTACGGTAAATCTGGCCTCCCTAGTTTAACATATGTATAGGTATATAGCATTGATTACAGAACTATTTTCTAAACTATGTTTTATGAAAAGGTAATAAGTTCTCAATGAAAAGTTATTGAAATGAAAATTAATCGTTTCAAAAATCACAAAAATTTATAATTTTTTCTAAGATTTCATAATTTGTGAAATTTTCCGATATAAAATGTTTTAAAAAAATACTTCACAACAAAATAATGTCTTTCCTACATTCTTACAATGACAATTGGAATATCAAATATGTTTTTTTTATCGTTTAAGTAGATCGAAGATCAAAACATCGAAACCATCCATCATTAAACAATTTTAGACTAACCATACGCAATCACTTACACATAACTCAACTTTAATCAACCAATGCATTGAACAAAACTAAATCAACGCCACAAAATCCCATTAATCAAACCCATTTCCAAACACATGCACTTAACGTCTCCAACAAAAATTTCGCATCCAACACGACAATTTTGATTCTACACGAATCTCATCTCAAGCCACCAATCCCACACACATTAAAGTCAATACAATCCATTAATAAACGACCTGGAAGAGATCTCGAATCGATTTCGAAACACTTCGCAAAGGGCGCGAAAACTCGCATAGCCATAAATCTCGCACGCAGTCGTCAATTAAAAGGTGGTATCCTCCAATTGCGCCAACGCAACCCGCCCACGCTCCCGCTTTATATTTAACCGTTGTTATTGTACGGATTTTGTTGAGATAAAACCAGGCATTCCCGATTTAGACGACCTTCTGATCACCCACTGGATCATCGTCAGACGTCGTGAAACTTCTAGAGTTCTTTCCGAATGCGGTGTTGATGGTTTCGATTGGTGGTTGTGTTGGATGGGAGTTTGATGGTATTTGTGTTTGGTTAATGGCGATTGTCTGTCTGTTTTGTGATTTGTTAGTTAAAGATTTTGTGTGTGTGTGACAAATTAATTTAATTGATGGTGATATATTATATGTACCTATTTAAAATTATATGATTCAATTATTGGATGTGTTTTTAGTATTTGACTCTTTGAGAGTTGAGAGATGTTTTATTTATCGCATAGAAACATTTGCGAATTAGTATCGGAAACTTTTATTTTTCATTGATATAAAATGTATCGATAGTTTATCAGTTCAACTTCATTGAATGCACCTTCATTAAAATTAAACAATAAATCAAACCTAACAACTTCAAATAATGCTTTTTAACATTCAAACTCTTCCAAAGTTACTTTTATTTCAGAATACAGTAGAAACTCGATTATCCAGACTAAACGGGGATTCAGATGGTTCAAATAGCGAAAAATCTGAGTAACCCAGACAAGAAAAAAAAAACTATTCGAAATTAATTTAAATTATTTATAGAAATTTTTAGTGCGCATAATTATGCTCACAACTTGCAAGTATTTTTTATACATGTTTACAATATATTTATTTTTACTATATTTGTTCATTTGACACTTAAAAAATTTCTAAACATAACATAAAATTTCCATGATAGTGTATTCATCGGTTCCCAAGAAAATAATTAATGAAATTATCATTTTTAACGCCACCTGCGAGAAGTTTTATTAACTCAAATTTTTTTAAACATAGAAATTATTTTATTTTATATAAAACAATTGGCTTCGAAAATAAATTATGTTATTATCACTTTATAAGTTGTAAAGTTTATTTTAAAAACAAAATTCCTGTCAAAATTTAGTTTGATCTCACTCATAGTTGAGTTTGTCATGAGCTAGTATAATTTTGTTATACATATACTTACTCGTAAATTTTCGGACGCGTGTTATGTAAAAAAAATCATAAAATCTACTATTTAAAAATATATATGTTTCCGATCAATTCGGAAAATTCGAATAATCGATGTCCAGATAATAGAGATTCTGCTGCACCTACAAAAAAACTCGAACTTTCAACGACATAGAAAAGACCAAAACGAGTCAATATAATACATCATTTCTATCACAATATCTCCATCCCATCAACCCAATTCGAAATCACCCAACCCCAACATCCCAACATCCATCACGACATCCAAATAAAGCAAACCAGCACCACTCCTCAAAAGCGCACCCCCAAAATCGCACCCCATAACGCGCGTTTAATAACCACCTGATTTACGGCACCCGATGCCCGATCGGGGCCCGAATTTCGGCCATACACGAGAACGCACTTTTGCAAATTAACAGCGCGAAACCGGCTTCGCATAATTGCATTTCGAGCGCTGCGTGTGGCTGCACTGCGAGCGTGCGTTCGCGTGGTGCGGTTGGCGACCGTGCGTTTTCGAGCGCTCGCCGTTTTTTGCATGCAACAAAGTGCAATTGCAATCGCGTTTTATGGCGGCGGTTCGGTAATGCGTTGCAGTTTCCGATTTATGACTTTTCGTTATGTGTGTGTATTTGCATTTCGAAGATTGGTCGTTTCGATTTTGGTAATTGGATTGGGTTTTCGAATATTAAATATAAAGATGCGTTTATTTATTTTATTAATACGGAATTTATCGTTGAAGATTAATTTAATGTAAAATTCGATATTTTTAACATATACATTTTTATAAGGTATAAGAAATAAGATATTATTGTTTCCAAACATACGATTCCAAATGATTATTTTAATATTGAATATAGGTTTACACATAAATTTCAATCTTTTAAACTTCAAATTTAATGTCAATTACTATGACAACATTATTGATATAATACTTCCGATGGTTTAATTTGAAGTATAAAGGTTTGAATTTGAATTTGAATTTCAAAGCGGTTTGAAATTCAATTCAATTCAATTCAATTGAAGTTTAAAACTTTCATTACCAAAATAATGCTAAAAATGATATTGTCCTATATTTTTCTGAAGATTTAAAACAAATTTTTTTGAATAATTTAGTAAAAATCTGAGCAGTATTCGAATTTTCGGCAACTTCGTATCAGTAAATCTTAATTAATTGTAGTAATTGTGTTAATGAAGATTTTAAAGCTGTTCACAAAAAATATTAAGAATAATAAGTGCTTTAAATTAATAATTACAAGGATAAGTTATAAATTTTTATATAAGAGATTAAACATTTGTTATCAATACTCGAATGACTAATTCGATGCTTTCACATAATATATTTAATTTAAGATTTCATATTTTGAATGTCCATTTTAATTGCACAAATTCTGCATAGTCATTAAAAAGTAAATTAAATATTTATCTTCAAATTTCATGCACATTATAATAATCACATTAAAATCCACACAACAAACACAAACTAATTAACCCAACAAACAATCGACAATTTAAAATCATTCTTCACAATAATCATACAAGCACAAATCAACATCAATCTTCCAACATTGACAAATCACAATCCATCAAGATTGAAAAACGACATCCACAGAACAATGGCACCAACAATTAGCCGCCGGATGAATAATTAATATTCCACGTCCGATCGTCGCCTTTTTCCGATTTCATTATTTCAAAAAGGCGCGACGGTTGGCACCGCCGACAAATACCTGAGCCCGTTCCATTATTTCGTCACGGGAATAATTGCGGGCTTTCGTTGCTCGCCTGCAATTAATTTCCTGTCAGTTACACTGCCGGCTATTTTAGTTGCTAAAATTCGGTATGTGCGCTCAGCATAATGTCGGACATCAATCATAAATATTTTGTGTTTGTGTTTATTCCGCGATTTCGCGTCGGTTCGATCTGAGTGTCTGATGACAAATTTAATTTCGTATGGTTGAACGCTTTCGTTTTGATCGCCAAGGGTATTTTGGATGTGTAAATTGTAGTGTTTTAGAAATCAATCATGATTTAATAAGTGGTAGTGTGTTTGTGTTTATGGCATTGTAAAAATTAAGTTCAGGAAATGCATTTGTAGGAAGTGTGTTTTTGAAATTGCTAATTAGTGACTGAATAGATTATTCATGTGCAAATATATTATGTATAAATTTATACGATATTATAATATTGGAGATCAGTCTTTGAATTACTTTTTCTCGAGTTCCTTTGTTATATACTTTCAGTAAAAGCACAGCTGCTGTAATTTTTTACTTATTCAATAAATGTATAATATGTATTAGTTTGTGGTAATTTTTTTTTTGGTCACCTATTTATATCTCATTCATCTTTAAATCTCTCGTTTTATTAAAAAAATACGTTAAATTTCATAACATCAATATGAAGCTTGCAAAATGACGTATATATTTTTCGCAATAACTTATTAATGAATTACTCTATTGGTTTAAAAATCCACTAGCATTATATTGAAGTATGTTACGTTAACGAAACTATTTACATAATTTGAATCAAACAACTACACGAACGATACTATTTGTCAATTCGGCTAACAAGTAGTTTAACAAATATTTTTTTAACGACTCAAATTCGATCATTTATAATAAAATTTACTGAGAAGATTTTTTTAAATCATCTTGATAATTTCGCGTGGGCTTATTATTGTATCAACTAAAACGTCGACAGTGTGAAACGACTAATGAGCGCTTTGACATCGTTACACTTTTTTCGATGATTCGGGCATTTCCCAAAACCATCATCAGGCTTCGTTACATTCTAAGCGCCACATAATCATTTTATTTTTTTCGTTATTATTGCGACACATGTGCGTATGACCCCACTTAATCTCGACTGTAACATTTGCTCGATCGCCGATTCACTTAAACCCTTTTTTGGGCCATGGGGTGTTTCGAAATCGTCGAACGTTTTTGGGGTGCTTGTTAAAAAGGGGACACTGGCAGAAATCACCATATCGTCGGAATAAACGAACCGCCCTCGGATTATTATTATCGCGTTCTAATGAACTCCTAATCCCATGAATAATTCGGCTTTCGATTATATAGTGTGTTGATTCAATTGCTGAAAGTTGGTCCAGCCCATATGTTTACATGTTTATGATGCATTAGTATTTTGTCGAACAATTAAAAAAGTATTTTTGTATTTTGTGGATCTTCCAAATTTGTACGACACACTTTTATTTCGAGTGCAACTCGTCAAAAAAAATAGTTGACATATTCAAAAATAAAAATTGACACGGTTAGTCCGAGAAGACCTTTGGTTTTGACATCACTAAAATTAATTCTATCACTCACTCGACTCGAAATGTAGCAACTGTTTAAAAGTGATCCAATTTACAGTCGTTTTATGAATTCAATTGATTTCTATATTTAATTTTAATGTATATGATAAAAAAATAAAATAAAATCAATGTGTTATTTTGTGAACAGTTTTTGATTTAAAAAAGGTGGTTTCGACTGGAAACTTTCGAGAAAAAGGACCATCAGGGTTCCTGAATAGGTCCTGTTTGCGTTGAAGCTTATTCTATTAGAATAAACGTAGCCAGAAGTCCTGCGTGTTGAGCAAATAAATAGCGCGCCATGTTTGCGGAGCGCGCCACGCAAACATAACACTGTGCCGCCACCTGTTATCAACATGTCACACTAGTTCAGGGGTAGTCAACCGTATCTGTGTCAATAGATTTAAACGTGTGCAATTTAAATTAATTAGCAAAATACATATTTATTTTGATGCTGCTGATTTCACAATATAGAAACGAATGTTAAATGTTTTCAAATTTTGTGAAAAGCAAAAAAAAATTTATTTTTATTATTTTCAACGTGTGAAAAAAAGTTAAAGTACCTGGAAAATTATTATAATTCGTAAACAGAATGATTAGTTTACAATTTATCGATATGATTTGTTGAAACCAATTTTATCTGTCTAAAGTTTTATTGTTGTAAGATGTTTATATTATATCGATTAGAAATTGTTTTTACATATCTGGTTGATTTTGAGAATAAAAACGTTTTAGTGCTTCAATAAAGGCTGAATAAAAAATATTAGCTAGAAGGCGATTTTTAAAATCCCAATAGAGAATTTCTCATGAATTTACTGAAAAATTATATATAGATGACCAAATGTTAATTTGAAAAGTTTTAATGAAAAATATATATTTGAATATTGTCGCTGTATCAATATTTTTCAGGAATCTTTTCAGAATTTTTAACTTTTCAGTCATCATTTGGCTTCCTAACATCTAAGAATAAAATGAAACTTTTTCTAATAAATTATTACACTCATAAAGTCACAATTTTATCAGAGTTCGACATAGGAAACAAATATTTCAAAAAGTCTTTCAGCACATAGTTTTTAAAAACTTTCCATCCGTTTAAACACAGAACGGTTCTGCATCGCTGACTTTAGCACCCGAAGCGCGCCGTATTTACTTAGCAAGTGCGGCTCAGCTTTGCAGACGCGGATTTTCGTTCGCTAAATACGAACGAAATTAGCATTTGGACACCGGGCAAAGCGAACGACGACAATGCCCAAACCCACCAACCAACGATTTCCCGGAAAAACCTCAAAATCTCCAACTTCCCATCATTTCCCGGCACACACAACGCGTTAATCTTTTCATCAGTCACTCTCCGGCACCTCCTAGGAGACCGGCATAAATTGCCCGTGAACGAAATCATCCCCATACAATATAAAACCCGTGGAGGCATAATGTGAAGTGTGCGATGCGTGAAGTATGACGACAGCGGCAACACCGTGTCAGCGATGCCCAACCATTCATCACGGCGACGTCCCCCACGATACGTTTAAAAATATATGAAAAAAAGCACACCATGGGGTGGGAATAGATCTCGATTGTTCGGGGAGCAGGTCCCGCCGCGGAGATGTTTGATTTAGCGCCTGTTGGTGCCGCGGATGGGAAAAATTGCAATGCATTATGTATGGATTTTTTTTCAGGGTGAGGGGATGTGCCCGTATGGCCATTACGAATTCATGAGTCGAGGACCGGTCGTGCTTTGTCGCGATGGTGTGTTTTGTTTGTAAACACTTGTTAAACGCGGCCAAATCGCCGGGGTGATGATCGCCATGTGCGCGGATATGTCGTGATTTTGCGGATGTTTCGGGTTGTGGCAGGGTCTGCTATGGGAATGGGCGGTTTGAGAAAGCTGATTTTATTTTTACTAAGCTGTTGATAAATGAAATAGATGCTATGATATTTTGTATTTGAATATGATTCGATCAGATGTGATTCATTTTTTAGTATAAATTTCTAGCATCAACAATGCTAACTAAATTATTGGAAAATTTTCGAGATGAGACGGAAATGAAAACCTTTTTAATTATTATAGATATTCAATGAAGCACATTTTTGTTAGTCAATAAGTAAAACCTTTGTTATTGATCTAATGAAAATTCTCATTAGTTCTTTCACATCGTTGATTGCTGACATTATTAGTCCATATTTTTTAGAAAATATTTAAAAAATAATATTTATTTGGATTCAGTACTATATTAAAGTTTGCTTTCATATTTATTTAATTAAATTGAATTGAAAAATGATCAGGTTGACCTTTTTCCATCGATGAGTGGAACTAAAAGACGTGTAGTGCGATCAGATAATTGTCTACATTGAGTACATTAGTTTGATAGTGAATTAATTCAATGAAGAACAACCATTATTCAACTAACGAATCTCATCTTTTCAAGCTTTTTTTATTAATAAATATAAATAAAGATTAGAAAGGATCTATTAATGTTTTAGAAAAGCTTTATCATGTATTATTATACATTTATGTCAACGTTTTTCGTATTTTCACAATATATTTTGTATTTTTATGTCATGTATAATATTATTAGACATTTCAAAAATTTCTACGGGATTTTTATTGTTCCTCGGCTAGACTAAAAATTTAGAAAATACTGAAAAGGAAATATATTCCTCATAATAGAATAGTTTGAATAGCATACATATAAAAATAAAAATAGACTACACATAATATTATAAAACTTTATAAAAGTTAAATTTGACTATTTCAAAATTTAAAATTCAATCAAACAACCTTATATATCACCTAGACCCAAACGTGAAAAACCACCATCATCAACAAGCAAAGACGTCTCAAATGAGAGACCACCACGGCTACTAATTAAGTCACGTATCGAGTGACATCGTCGGTGTCAACCCTGAGGCTACCATAGGGGTGTCAACTGTACACACGACGTACAAGGGGTGTTCACGGGGGCGGAAGGCCGGCCGATGTACGCCGTTTGATTAACTCGTATACCACCAGCACCGAAACACAGGATACTTTGTATTATTCCGGGGATTCAGGTTCAAAATTCGCAACTTTCATAATCATTCAAACTTGGATGAAAGATAATGTTGATGTTTATTAAAAAATAGTAAAAAAATCAAATAGATTTTATAGTGTTTATTTCGTGAGAACAATTTGAATCTTTCCAAATAAAAATAATAATAAATTCAGATATAAATATGATATATTGTTTGAATCATATCAAAAATGACTTAATAAAAATAAAAATCTGCCCATATTGTGAATTTCGATTCTTAACTCCATATACACCATAGAAAATACCCCAGCATAGCCACATGTGTAATACTTTTCTATACAGCGGTGAGTTTCAGCTCAGTCACCCTCCGGGGCCCGTAGGGGCTAATACTAATTCAATTGACCGACCGGTCCCGGTTGTTGTCTTTTTTTCTTTCACCCCCCGAAAACCCACCCTTCGCCGACCGACGGGGTGCCAGTCATAAAATAGAGCAACAAACTGATGCGATTTTTTTTCCGGTAGCTAGGATATAAGCCAATATGTTAACGATTGCGTTTCGATTCGCACCCCGTCTGTTCGTAGTTTTTTGACGATTTTTATACAAGGAAAAATTCAGTTTGGTATTTTTTTCATGTTTGCAAAGTTGAAAATGAAATATGTTTTTTAAATAGTGCGTTTCAGCTGAATGAAGGTTTATTAAAAACTCGTTGGATATTCCCAATTCCTCAATCCTTATTGGGTTATGACGATTTAAGAATCTATGTTTTTATTTATATTAAGATAATGCATCAGTGGTTGACCATGTACCAGTAATTGATTAGCTGTTTATTACATCTTATTAAAAAATTATCCTTTTTAAAAACCTTAATTTTTACCTTTTCCTGAGAAGTGGTCAATTACTGGTACATAATTAATCACTGATGTTGAACCACCTTATATGAAATTGATTAAAAAAAATTCACAATTTTACCATCAGTTTATTATTATAGTTATGAGTTTCAATAAGAAATTTTTCTTAGACTCATTTTTCAGGTATAAATGAATAAAAATATATGTATATTGTTGAATTATGTGTATAAGACATTCATTTTCAAAATCTCATTTGATATACGTATGTATAATATAAAAAGTGTACATGTTTAATTCATTGATTATTCAGTTGATCGCGTTCGTTAATCAAAACAAAGAAATGAGCCGAATTAAAAATAATAAAATTTATATTCCATCGATCTTTATACCTATAGCGTAATTTTCTTACGATACTTAGGGACACCAATCATCCATGAAACTCAAGACATTGGATATTTTCCCAACGTTAAATATTAACACAAAAATTAACCGAGCAATGGACGCAAAAGGCCGAGAGGAAATTTCATCGAAAAATAAACACCGTTCTAATTGTAAACCAACACCGTTCCGCCTCCATTCCGATTTATTTTCTTTAAATTTGCGGAAATATTAAATGTTAATATTTTTCCAACGCAAGAATGACACCGCCATCATCCACTCCAAACAATCTTCGCGCGCGAACGCATCGCCATTTTTTTTTTAACCCCCTACCGACGTAATGGGCATTACATTGTTAAAAAGGCGTCGGTGAGTTATTCATCGAGAAACTATTAATACGCGTCGGATTTATTACGTTGTCACGACAGGTCGTAATGTTGTCGCCGATTGTGTTTGCTCGTCGGCCAAATGCTTAAATGGCTTCGGCGATGATTCGATGCGTTTTAATCCAATTGTTTGGTTTGCGAGGGGGTGCTTTTTAAGCGTGGCGTTTACTGGGTTCTGTTGGTGAAATGTGGGTCGCGGTCTGTTCGAATTGTGTTTTTGATGGTTAAATTGAAAAAATATGTGGATTTTAAATATTATACTGTTCTATAGCTTTTGCACTTCAAATTCTGGCTTTTACAAATTAAATTCAAGCATCGGAAATTATTTTAAGATCGTTGTTATAGTAATCAATTTGAAATGACGATATATTCTTCAATTTTACTTTGGTAATGTCAGTTGGTGATTTTTACATACAAACGAGAAAAATATGAATTTTCTTATCTTATGGACGAACATATTGCCCTAACTAACACTTATTTCTATATACAGTGAAAAATGTTTAACACAAAACTGAAGGACTGAAATATTTCTTTCATGTTAAAAAAAACTTCATGTTGAACATAAATAGTATTTTTTTAGGACTGCAGTATTATTTCTTGACAATTTTTCATGTAGAGGGTTTTCGTGATAAACGATTTCCACTGTATTTAAATCTCATAATCTATAAAATATAATACATTTTCAGTGGTTAATTTAGGTTTCTAAAAGATTATATTTTGATTGTAAAAGCTGTGATAATTCAAAAATAATATAGTTAAGTAACATAAAAAAATGTAAATATTTTATATATTTTTAAAATCATAAATTATAGGAAAATAGTTTTTGTACAAAAAAAAGAGGGCCAACGGCACGCGGTGTTCCCAAGCGGTCACCCATCCAAGTACTGACCGCGCCCAATGTTGCTTAACTTCGGTGATCGGACGAGAACCGGTGTATTCAACGTGGTATGGTCGTTGGCAAGATGCCATTTCATATTTACAATTCACACTCGTTGTTATTTTGAAATATAATACAATTAATAAAAAGTTTGAAAAATTGAATAGATTTCAAAAATAATCAGTTAAAATATAATATTTTAATCAAAAGGAATATTTAGTATAATAATAACACAATTAAAAAAATAAATTGAAAAAAATAGGGAGGCCAACGGCACGCGGTGTTCCCAAGCGGTCACCCATCCAAGTACTGACCGCGCCCAATGTTGCTTAACTTCGGTGATCGGACGAGAACCGGTGTATTCAACGTGGTATGGTCGTTGGCAAGATGCCATTTCATATTTACAATTCACACTCGTTGTTATTTTGAAATATAATACAATTAATAAAAAGTTTGAAAAATTGAATAGATTTCAAAAATAATCAGTTAAAATATAATATTTTAATCAAAAGGAATAAATGTATAATAATAACACAATTAAAAAAATAAATTGAAAAAAATAGGAAGGCCAACGGCACGCGGTGTTCCCAAGCGGTCACCCATCCAAGTACTGACCGCGCCCAATGTTGCTTAACTTCGGTGATCGGACGAGAACCGGTGTATTCAACGTGGTATGGTCGTTGGCGAAATGCTACATCATATTTAATTTCCAGATATTTTCAACAAAAATATGAGAATGAAAAATATCAATTTTACTACATCACATCAGCTAACGCAAGTGTTAAAAATTATGATATTACGGCAAAAAATTATAATTTTGCAGTTCTCCAACAATAAATACACATAAAGCGTACATTATATTTTCTAAAAAATATTCATAACCAATACAGATGGATATGAAGAGGTGCCGCAGTGCAAAGTTTGACATTCATAGGGGCACGCACTTGCCCCAGTAGTGCCAACAAAAAGCACACACGCGCGAAGGGCCGCCGGCTGTTTGCTCGGCGATTCGCACAGGCGGGAAAAAAACAATACGAAAGTGCGTCGCGTCCGTAAATAAATATTAATGGCGACCGAATCAAAACACCGGCAGATGGCCGACGACGATGCGCGCCATTAACCCCTCCCCTCCTATTCTTTCATCCCTACAATACAGAAAAGATTCGCAAGGAACAAGGAAGCCGCAAGTTAAATGTTCAAATGAGATTTAAATTTGTATATCGGCAGTTTGAGCTTATCGCTGATTCTAATTAAAGTTAAGTGATACGGTCAGTAGATGGATCAATTATTTGACTAATTGTTATCGAATTAATAGTCGATAAATTCAAGGTTTATTTCGGCAATTAATTTCAGAAACTGAATGACTTTGACATCTAGGAGATTTTAAATCTAGGTATGAGTAATAGGTATATCGAAATATAGAAATTTTAAATCAGTTTTTAAATAAATTCGCTGGATAGTGGGTTATTATACTTTTTCATATTAAAACAATAAAAGTCTATTAGCAAAATTAATTTCATTTAGATTTGAGATTACTAACAATAAGTCATGCCTTCCTCTTGTAAGAACCAATCCTTGTTAAAAAGAACATGATTCCAATTGTGTAATCATCAAAATTTTCAATCTATACAACATCCATTGCAAGATAAGACTATCCCGAAATCCATTGAAATTACAAGCATTTTTTTTTCAGTTTGCGCTCATTACAGTTGAATTCTAAAAAAATTGAATACTAAAAACATCCCTTACTGAATAGTTTTAGATCAAAAATAATCTCATCAACGCACAGTTTAAAATACTTAACTCTCTTCTTCTTAACTCTGTGATCAATGAGAACCAACAAGTTCAACATACAAAACCATTTTATGATTTATAACACACTCCAATCGATATTTTTCCATCAAAAACTCGAAATTCGACCACTGCACACAACCCCCAACCACCACTCACACGTAATAGGATGCATTACGGCTAATTGTGTTGCTACACTTGATCAAGTTGAACGACGTCCACGTGGCAGGGGGTGGGTTCGCCGAGAGGCGGCAAACTTTGTGCCCGTCACATTAAAATTTCACCGCAGCCAGTTTCGGCTGCCAGTTTAGCGGCGAATAAATTACGTCCCATTATTGCGCAGTTAATTTTATCGCATTATGCGATTGTTTGTCGACGGACATGATAATCAGAATCTTCGAGATTCCCACAAAATATGATACGATCGATCGGCGACCTTGACACGAAATTGAGTCTTTCGATCGAGTCTTAATTGAAACGACACGATTGTCACACACACACTATCAGATAAGTGTATAATAATAATGTATTCGGTGGCTGAGCACTTAACTGATTTGGCCGCCGAGGGGACGGGCCGGTGCCTGCCTGCTGTCAGATCTGTCACGAGATACGTGCCCGCGATTGCTGCTCTTCTTCGTTGTGTGTTGTGTTGTTGTATTGTTGTATGTGGAGGTGGTGAGGATTCCTGGACGAGGAGGGCAGCTGGACGTCGAAGCCGTGTCCTTTTTCCGGGACTCCCTGCCGCGGACGCAATTACGCTCGCAATCCGGATGATTGAGCAATAAAAACGGGAGCACGCGTGTTTATTCGGGAAATTTCGGCAATGATTGGTGGATCGTTTAATGAAATTGGAATTTATATAATGAATTGTGCGATATTTAATTTTTAAGTGAAAGATTCAATTTTTTATAAGACGGAACACTTCGAAAAACTTGAAATTTTATTAGTGTACTTTGGTTTTACTTTTCGCAGTTTTAAAAACTATTTTATACCTTTATTAATTTTGATAACTTTTAATAGACTACTTTTTAACTTTCTGTGGAACATATTTTAAAGAACAGCTATTGCATTATATTAAACAGAAAAATATATTGAGCTATAATTTTACATATTGAAAGTGAATCATTACATATCATATTTTTTTGTTAGTAGATTCGGATTTATGCGGAACCAAATAGATTTACTTATATAATATTAGAAACTAATTAATCTAATTATGACGATATATTTTCAAATATTTATATATAAAATTAATATAAAAATTCAACCGTTGTTCAAGCAGTGAAAAAAACGCTCAAACGCATAGTTTCATTTTTGTAAATAAAAATCATTTCAATCATTAGAAAAAATTCAAAAAAAAAAATCTAGATTCATTTCATTCTCAGACTACACTAACGTCTTTATAGAAGTTTCATTTGAAAAAAAAAATCAATCGAACGAAAGAAATTCCCGAATCGTTGCACGAACGGATTGGTTCTCATCAGTTATTCGCGGACCGCTGCGGGGCAAATCTATACACGCTGCACTGATTGACCCCCTCGACCACCCCTGCTGAAACCTGGGCAAAACCAATCTGTACAGCCTCCAGCTCCAGACTGATTGATTCCTTTCGATTGTGTGCTCAGATAACCCAGAACGTGCCCCGACAACGCCGTCCGATTATCATCAATCATACCCTTATGCGGACCGAACACAACGCGGGGATCGTTAAAACAATCATCCGGTCCTAGCAGTTGATTAAAATCGTCCATCGAGTCCACTTTGGCGCTTCGGGATTTGAATCGTGCGAAAGTTTTTCGTTATTATGCATTTATATCGCCCGAGGGAGTTCTTCACCCCGTGAGAACCGCGCCCGACTTGACATGTTCAAAACACGATAAATATCTTTCACTGTAATTATTGTGCGAAATGTTACGGGGGTGCAATGGATAATCGCACAATTTTATGTGTTGGGGATGGTGTGTGTTTTGAATTTGCCCTCCTCTTGTGAAGGCGTATTGAATTTCATTAACGTTCATTTCGTTCAATCGAACTGATTGAATCTGTTTCGATGCGAAACAAAATCGTAGATCGGATATCATTTTTGTTACAAATATCTAATATCTAAATAAATGTATTGTTATATATAAATTTAACTAGACTATAATATAAAATAATCTTATTGAATATCATCATCGTCATCAACATCATCGTCATTATCATAAGCAACCAACTCACGCCCACTGTTGGACAAAGACTTCTACAATACTTTTCTATTTGCTTCTATCCTGAGCTACTCTCATCTATAAGACACCACATATTCTGGGTATTCCGTCTACCCATCTACATAAATCATTGTAAAAGATCAGTAAATCAAGAATTTAATTTATAAATTCCAAGTGATAACAGTTAAAAAAAAGTTTATGAACATTCCTATTTTAAGATTTCATCAAATTATTTTGTTAAAAAAAATAAATGTAATATAATAAAAACGCACTCTATTTGAATATTTTTTAATTGAGCACATATTTCTTAATATCCTAAAAATCGTTCACTACTCTCAAGATTCACACAAAAAAAAACATTCAAAACATCTTAACAAAATCCACCATTAAACCCATCCATCGCAGAAAAGCAAATCTCCAAGAGGCACCATTCCACCTCCACACCCCCCCACACACATCCCCCTGAGCACATACCCATAAAAGCCTTCCAGGGGTGGGTTTTGCCAGACGCCCGTCCGACGATGGTGCAGCCGCCCCCGCTAACGCAGTTTGACTCCGCATTAAAGGCAATCAGCCTAATTGAAAGCCGTTTCGGGCCTCGCTCGCACTAAATTCCGATAATAACGGGAATAGCGCCGTTGCGACGTTGTCGTTATAACGGGTCACACTGACCGACATTTCGTACGGATAATGGAAGAAAATTTCCCGCCTCTAGTGCTTTCGGGAGCTTTTTTATGATCGGAACTGATGCGTGGACGTTTGATTATGAGGAATCTAATTATTACTGAAAATTGTTTTTTCTTTGTATAAAGTGTATTGATTTGATAGTAAATCTTAATTTTGAGTGAAAGCGTGAGTGTGAGTATAAGAAAACATGTTCATATTATGTAAATCTAACGTTAATGTTAAACAAGGCGTCTCACCCTAAAATAGATTAAAATTTATTATTGAAAATAGTTTTTTGATGTCAAATATATTTTATTTAATCTTTTATGAGGTTATATTTGAAATGAAAATTATTGTATATTTGTAATTATAATATATCCAAATTGAATGTATTGGTTCTCATTGATCGTCGAAGTTAAGCGAAATTTGACATGAATAGTACTTATTGTCTGATAATTGGTTTCTGTAGAATAAGTTAATCGGACGGTTTTACAATCAGTAATTTGACTGAATATCAAATAGAAAATATTTCAGTTTTATCTTGTATTATCCGAATTTTAATTTTTTTTCATAATCGATTGAATAATGTGTTTAAATATTTTGGCCCATACAAAATTTCATCAGATAGTTTTTGCTTCTATTTTATACTGTAAATTTTTCTTGAAAATCACTTAAATTCAATAAATTATAATATAATAGTATGAAAAAAATTTGATATGTACTCAAATGCATGAGAAATTGTTATAAAAATAAATCGAATACATAATCCCACGACAACAACTCACTATAAAAATATCAATTCGACACACAAATTAACACCATCGATTCATATAAATGGAACTTATATAAAAAAATTCAATACATAAAAAAATACGTCCCGGTTAATATTTTATGCGACACGTCAAATCTCGTTAGGGCGCCGGCGTAGAGCGTTGCGTTCAGGGGGTTGTTCCTCCGGAGTTATTATATGATTATACAGGGTGTTTCTAATTTTTTTGTTATTATTTCGCAACGCTTATCGCGCCCTCTCGAAGCTAATCTGTCGTATCGTACGAATCTTTTGTACATTGGAGGGCCGACACGTGTACTTGTCGTATGGCGAATCATCCCATTATGATGCTTTACCGCTCTCAATTTGATGATTTCATCCCCTTTGATGTATCCGGAAAATAACACCAATTCTATTTTGATTTCATGCATGTATTAATGTTAGTAATTCAATATTTTTAAGATCGTTCGATAAAAAATGTAGAATGCACATATCATAATATTGTTCATATTGTTCATATATTATTGTTTGTAATATTGTTCATTGTTCGTAGAAATTATAATATTAAAATATATATATTTTGTAATATTGCAGTATTGTAGCAGTGACGTTTGTACGTGTCTGCGAAATAATTTTCAAAGTGTGCAAATACGGTGGTCGAGCAGACTAAATAAAGCTCCGTCCATGGAGCTTTTCACAAACGTCTGTACTTCACTAACGAGAATTCGCAAGAGACGCATTTTCCCGTTAACTAAGATGGAAGCCGGTGTTTGTCTCCTTAGAACGTCGCTGTTACAGTCTAACGAGTCGTCTGCATAATAAAGATTATCTGCTGGCAACGGAAAATCCACAGAAAATACAGACAAAGGAAATAGAATTGCTTAACATTTACAAAATAATTATTTTCCGTGAATTATAAAAAAGTATATAAAAAGATTACATTAGATTAATAAGAAAAATGATAATTTTTTTCTAAGGAACTATCCATCGAATTTATAAAAATTGACACTCAATTGAACCACTTTTTTTTGTCTATAACGTTTTTATAAAAAGGCATCACTATTATTGCAAGTTATATATTGTTTTTATAGGGTTTTTTGGGAACCCCAATGATATTTATTATCTTAATGATCATTACAACTACAAAATGAAATATGCAGCTTTATCGAAGATATATATATATATTTTTTTATATCAAAATGATAATTCTCAAAAAAATAAAAAGAAATAAAGAGCATTATTTTTCGAATGACCTAATATTAATTTTCCAAACGCATAAAAATTTCTAGAACAGATCTTCAAACGCTCTCAACGACACCAATAACAATTCCAACACAAAAAACACGAATATTCAAAAAGAAAAAAAAGACCCGATCCGAACGAACTACAGACCATTACGCCGAGCTTAACGCGATTTCCGGAAAAGCTCTCACGTCCGATGAAAACGCTCCGGCCACTACGGCGAAAACTCGTTCCCTCTTTACGGAAAATTACACGCGATACTGCCGCGCAGATGGCCGACATTCAGCGCCGTTAAGGCCTCCGGCCCCCGGTCTGCCAGCGCCGAATTTGAACGGCAACGGCTTTTCGCGCCATTTTCTTTCCGGGCCTTTGTTCGGCGCGCGGAACCGATGGCCGGCTCGTGAAATATTCACGGCGTATCAGTGTTCGGTTTCGCTGACCGGACGTCAATCTGGCATATCCTATTGGGAGACCTCAACAAAATCGTGGTAGGGTAAAGTGATCGACGTTTGCCACCCCTGCTGCCAATATCTGAAACGGCGACGGTTTGTGTTGGGGATTGTGCGCTGTTGTTTTGGATCGTTTTGGTTTGATTGATTTAAGTTTTGTGTATTATATTATTCATAGGTAGTGTGAAATAGATTTTTGTAGAGTTGATGAATGTGTTTAGTTCATGAAAGAATTCATAGGTAGTGTGAAATATTATAGTTTTTTTATTGAGTTGATGAATGCGTTCAGTTCATGAAAGAATTGCGTGGTTGATTAAATTTGTGTTTATATTGCGGAATTTTGTGTTTGTTATTAAGATAGAACGTTTATGAAACAAATATTTTATTCGACTAAGAATCTTTTTAATTAAAATATTCGATCATACTAAAATACGTGCTTGTTTTTAGACATTGGATTAATATTCAGCATATGAAAATAATGCATTGTATTTGTATAAAGTTTTTTCGGATACGGTGGTGAAAGTAACTTTAAAAGGTTCTTTTTAATTGAAATACTTGTAAATGGATATAAATTGTAATATTTGTAAATAAGTGAAAAACAATCTATTTACATATTACGATTCAAAATCAACATGATTTTATAAAAAAATATCGAAAAATTGAGATTTTTTTGTCAAAAATGAGATTAAATTAGGTTGAATTGTATTGTATAATAGAAAAGTAAGTGTAAATGAATTAAAAACAAAAAAATCGTATAGATATGGAAAATAATGAATGAATAGTGACATGAATTAAAAATTAAATTAGCTGTAATTTTATAGGTGATTCATAATAAATGTTAGCATATTTATTTGGATTAGTGTTATATATCACTATTTTAATTTGTGAAAGTAAACACAATTGTGTAATGAATACAACCGTATAATGCAGATATTATCTATTCGAGTTCAGAGATTGTTACGCTATCAACATTTAATTGTTTTTCTCGCGAACCCGAGAGATTTTCAAGAATTAATTTCTCACTTTGAAAATTTTCATTAATTTACTCTCGCAAATTAAACAACGCGCTCGTCAAAATGGCGGATCGCGAACGGCGCACGGAAAGTCACTACCGTTTTGTTTTTCCGTCGACAAAAAAGAGCCCCAAAAAAAATAACGTACACGAAAACAAACAGACAAGAGCAAGAGAGGGAGAGCCAAAACAAAAAAAATCGCGATAAAAAATACGCACGAGCTAAGTGGAGGAAAACGGAAAACGGTAATTAACATTATGTAGGTGTGCACCATCAATCTTGGCCGGGGTTTTGTGTTCGACGATATATTTTTTTAGAACAGATCGGCGGGGGCGCGCCCCCTCGGCCTCCGCCCCCAGTGGGCGAGGGGCGGGAAAAGCGGGGGCGGAGGCGCCGCCGCAACTTGATGGATTAAATTGCCCCATCCCTATGACAACGAAAACGGCGGGGAAAAACAAGTTCCATATTAAACACCACCTGGTAATTTTTCAAGCGTTTTCCTTTTTATTTTTCAGCCTCCGACAGGCGGCACACCTGCACTGAAAAATTTCACATTTAGCAGTAACCGCCCCTTTTGCACCCCTAATTGCCCGCGCGATCGGGCGACCAATATTTTCCGAGCGGAAAAGTCCATATGGAAAAGCGCACGTAATAATGCAGTGGAAAAATTTTCGGTGTACGACCGCAATTGCGCTTTTTTTCGTGCGAAAGTTTTCCTTTTGGTTGCGCTTTCTATCGTGAAAATGGACGATCGTTTTTTTTGGAAATTTAATTGATATTTTTTGCGATACATATTTATATTGAAATATCGAACTTGTTTATAAATAAAATTATTTCTATAAATAGATTTAAGTATCAAGTTATCTTTACGGAAAACTTTTCCCATTAATTATTGATTAAATTATAATAGAAATAATCATTCAAAGATCACTCAAAATTAAACATAATATTGTTTAAAAAAATACTACATACAATATAACGAAAAGTGCTTTATACAGTGAGCAATATATCATTTTACGTGTGCACCAGCAGCCTCGGGCAATAGTCATTAGGGTGGCTAACACTAAAAATTATTTTAAGCGCCCTAAAAATTAACACCGGAGCATAAAATTTTAATCAACCGCAGCAGCCAGAGTGGGCGTTCCACCCCTTTTGCCGCCCACCGCCGCCCCTCGAAAAGGCGAACGAGAGAATTTCTCAACGACACGTCGTTTGCCTATATTGCGTTATATCGCCCGATTAAATCGCTAAAATCGTTTCGTATTTTATATTTGTTATATTTTTAATTATTTATCGATATAATGGTATTTTGTTTCCATACAATTACTTTCTTGATTTGTCTAAATTATCGAGTAATTAAATATTATATATGAAAAAATATTAATTGAAAATCTAATATTGTATCATTAAGAATTAATTATTTTTTTAATATTTTTAATTCGTAATATAAAATATTTTCTTTATAACATCATATTATAAAACGAAATATTATAATTTTGAATGTTAATTAGTTGAGATTAAATTATAATTAAAAAATCAAAAAAGATTCTTGTTATAAAGAATTAGGAAGGCCAAATTTACCGTAATTTTCATTTATCGGCAATCTGGTGTTTTTTTACTAATTACTGGTTTACCGATAAATTAAATTCCGTATAAAAACCGGAAAAATAACGAAAAACAAAAAAAATCTACAAAACCCGACATTCTTTGAAAAATATACGAAAAAAAAAACGCAAACATATACGATCATTTTTCAGAAAATATCTACCGAATACAAAATCTATGTTAAGAAATGCATAATATGATTTGATCAATAAAAAAATATTTCATTTAACTGTATGAAATTTTTCAAACGATTTTTTCAACATTTAAGTAACTACTTATTGATAACCACTTTTCTTCGATCAGCACTCACCGAAAATACGCAACAAATCACAAAAAAAATCATTCGAAAACAATTAAAAAACACAACCAAAATCATCCGACACCCAACAAAACACAACCACCGAAAACTCAAAAAACCCACCCCATCAACCCCACCACCGCGCAAACGGCGACCTACGACCACTCTTCATAGAAATATTCATTACAACTTTCATTTACAAAACTCGCACACACACACACATACGATATGCCGCTAATTGTGATATGTGGAGGACGCGCGTCCGCCGGCGGATCTAACGGCGAATTTTAATTATCAGGGGGCGAGTAATGGTGAGTTACGGGGCTCGAAAGCCACCCCCCATAGTCCGCGCCGTGCGATTTTACGAGTTTTCGCGAAAAACAAACCAATCGACGACCCTCCGCGAGTCCAATTTTTCCCGTTGACGAAGGTTCAATTTCCGCGCGGGTTTAATCCGATTGTTAAAATGGCGACCGGTGTATACGTGTGTGTGTTGGCGCGGAAGATTTGCACGACCGTGTTTGCAAGATTGATGATTTCCGCATTGGTTTTTGATTATTTTCTATTATTCGTTGTAAATAATTGTATGGAGTGTTTTATTTATTATTGTTTGAGTCATATGAAGCCTTATTGTAAAGTTTATTGGAAGAAAATTGAGAAATTTAATATAATATAAAGCCCCTTGAAATGACTGAAGTATATTTAGAAAACAAATAGAAAATTGTTCTCAATCGTTAAAACGATCGAAATGAATTCAAGACTACTTTATTGATCTCTGAAAATATCATTTATTATAAAAACTATATAAATATATCGGCTTTATAAATTAAAGTAAGATTTATTTATTTATTTTTTAATTATCTAATTTTAATTTCAATCAGTTCATGATATGGTGTTTATAATCAAATATTTGTTTCATTTAATTCGATTAAAAATATAATATTTCATCTGTGATATAATTTGAAAAACCTCTAAATTCAATCAAAATTAAATTATTTTCCTTAATTTCGACACGAGTCAGTGAACATAAAAAAATAGACTACAAAAAACGGAGTCAGTTCTGTTGAATTTGGCACTAATTTTCCGAAAAAAATAAAAAATTAGTGCGCTAATAGATTTAATGCGATTATACCGCGGCCAGTTGAAAAGCGGAACGTTTTGCCACGTGTCACACTTCAAGGTTGCAATTACCAGTCACGTTAACGTTTCGTTTCTCGTTTTTCTATACGATTCCGTTGTACATTTTTTTGACGAGCCTGCTGGCGGGAAAACCTGCCTAATTTTATAATAGGCCTTTATTTTTATGTCGGGGCACGGTTACGGGAGCGAGAGGAGGCTCCTACGAAAACGAGGTGGGGTAGTTATGAATGTTTAATGTTTCTCGTCCTGAGCCCTTCTTCACCTTTGCAAAACCCTCGAATCAGCTCGGCATAGTGGTGATTGTCTTGGAACCTGACAGCTCTGGGCACATTTGTGTCGTAACAATAAATTCTAAATTCCCGTCCCCTTCCGAGACAATTTCGCGAACGTAATTACAACATATGATGTTGATTAATTAATTTAATTAATATTTGAACTTTGTAATTTGAGATCCACCCGAAAAATTTCCTTTTATATGAAAATTTTAAAATTTTCATAGAATCAATCATCTAAAAATTTTTAATCGGATAGATTTATTTCATATTTTTATTTATGATTATATTTTCCAATTTAACAATTTCAAAAATGTTTTACGTATCAATAGATAAAAATAGGCACTATGAATTTACTTATTTATTGTGAATTTTTAGCTGAGTTTTATTAGATCAAAATTATAAATTTCATGTATTAATATATAAATTTCAAATTAAATATATACATATATTTCATTATAAAAATAGCCTTGTAACTATAATAATATTTGTCTAATTGAACATATGAAGGAGATTGGAAAGATTTTAATTTTCTTCTCATGCCGATAATGTTAGTGTCAATTTAGCAAAATTGACGTCGTGAAAGTGAGAGATTTATGTATGAAAACAGATTTCAATTTAGATATAATATTTGAAATATAAAATTAAAAAATATGTATTTTATATTATTTTAATTAGAATTTTATAAAAATTAAAGTTTTTATATAAAATCATGCTTTTTAAATCCATATTTTCCTTATAATAGAACGTTTAGGTTTACTAGCTTTTCCGATGCGCTCGGGCGCGAATTCGCGCTTAATTTTCAAAATTAAAATTTACCTGCTCGAGTAATGCGTATTTCATTATTTACGAGCAACGCATGAAAATAAATTTCCCCGCAAAACGAGAGCAATTCGTTTTAATTTAGCAATGCGTATCGCGAGCACAACTACGCATATTAGGCACACACACACGCATTGCGCACATAAATTGCGTAGTCGTAAATAAAAACGTATGACGTTCAGCGGCGACTCACCTGTACTCTGGCTTCCGTTAAGTCTATTTTCATGGCGATTTCTTCCCTAGTGTATATGTCCGGATAGTGTGTCTCCTGAAAAGCCCTCTCGAGCTCTTTCAGCTGTGCAGACGTGAAAGTCGTTCGGATCCGTCTCTGTTTGCGTTTCTCTGCCAACGCCTCGTGTCCGCTGTACATTTTGTAGGGAAGACCGGCTGGAAATTTACAGAATTTGAGCGTTGTGTTATGAATTAAATATTGAAATGGAATTAGAGTGGATTAGCATAAAATTTAATTGGAAGGAAAAATAAAGTTTGTGGGAGAAAAAAGTTTGATCGGTTGAATTGAGGATGGGTTTTTTTTGTTCACGCAGATGAAAAGTGGGGTTTTTTTATATTAGAGATATTATTTAAAGTGTTGAATTCGAAAACCGTTGATATTCTTTTAAATATATTAAGCAAGTTCAAAATATTTTGTATGAAATAATTTTCAGTAAAATAAATCAATGAGAGTAACTTTTGTCTTATTATCACGCAGTAGGCAGAACAAGTATCAGAATAATATTTTGTTTGAAATTATTTTAATGTTCGAAAAAGTTTTACTTTTAATATAAAACATTATTTGAATATCTTTGATTTTTATATTCACTAATCGTTGATAATACATAACAAAATCTATAGCAAAGAAACATTCAATGTATATTAAAGAAAAAATTTCCAATCAAAACATTTTACTACATCAAACCCAAAATCACAACCATATAATAAAATAAAATAAATTTTCTTTTAAACTCTAATAAAAAATATTTATCCAAATTTAAACATTAATACATCAAAAAATTTATATCCACCTAACAATCCTTGTTCAGACATTCATATGAATAATTCAAATACAATCACATATTCGGATCGAAACAGATATTTTCCTCACACATTCATTAACCACACACCCCACGAACTCACCTCAACCGAAAATCGGCGAAACGACTCGCTAATTTTGCTTTGATTCGATTCGAAAAGTTTGAGAAACGCCGACGGTCGTGCACCTCGCCCACGCGCAAAGTTGAACGTTTGAGGGGGCTGGCTTCAGGACAGGGGCGGGTGGGCGAGAGAAAACTTCAGCCGCCCGTAAATTATTCACTCGCGGAACATCAATTTACAGAATTAAACGTCCCCGAAATCCGAAGTAGGAAGGGAATTAACAATGGCAATTAATTAGCCAAGATGGAGCGTAACTTATGGCGGACGGATTGCCGCCTTCGCGAACTCTACTTCGTTTGTTCGGTGCCGTATTTTTGTGGGTTTGTATTGATTGTTATCGGTTTTTGGTCATGTTTTGTTTTGAGTTCTGATTTTGGTTTCTTATATGGTCCGTTTGATTATTTTGATTCCTTTATCTAGATTGATTTTTGAAGTAAAGTCTTTATTGAGCCGTAAATCGTAATCGAAAATGATATTTTTGGAATATTTTTTTTTTAATCAAAACACTAAATTTTATTATAGATAAAAAATAAAAATCTGAACATCGATGGATTTTTTAAATTAGTGTGTTTATATGTAAATCAATATTAATATATTCTAATATTCATTCATTTTTAGTTTAATTAAATTACTATCGCCCCCAATTCCTAATACAATATGATCTGATTGATTTCGTGAAAATTCAAGTATAGTATTTATTATAGTACAATTTATTTAAATATTTTTTGTTTCCAATTTGCGAGTTTCACACAATTTTTAACTGAAGAAATAAAATGAATGTTTTTAAATTTTTATTAACTAATATGAATCACAAAGAAATTCGCACGTTCTTCCTGCGATTTTCAAAAGAAAAAAAATGAAACAAACCCAACGAAAAACTACCTACTCATCATTCAATTAGGCAAAAAGAACGGAAAAACAGCCACTTTCCCGCACACGTGCCCGGTCCACATATGCGCACACACGCGGGGGGCCAGACAGAGAGAAAGACAATAGCGAAAAATCCGCCATTTTGTTTCGACCATTTTGTGTAGCCATATTTTTTGCGCGCCCGTTAGAAGAATGTCCTCGTAGTGACACCGAGCGAGGGGGCGAAGCCTTCGAGCGGGGCGGGGGCGGCGGGGGAGTCTCCTCCTTATATCGATCCACCCTCCCCTGCACCCTCTCGTCGCCAGCACGACTTCTTATTCTCCCCTTGGTCGAGGATGTATTGAGCGTGCTCGTGTGCGAGTGCTCGGTGTGGAAGAATGTTCGTAATGAGGTGTAATAAAATCTTTGGAATAATTGTTGTTAAATGTTTTGGGTATTAAAAGGTTGTTATGTTTGATGTATTGTTGAAATAAACTTTTTTTGTGGGTGTTCGTTTTATGGTGAGAATTGTGTTAAAGGCTTGGTAAAGTATTGGTTTGTTGCAGGTGTTTGTTATGTGAGGATTTCATTTTATGAGAAAGTTACGCGATGGTTGTATTTCTGTGGAAAATTGAAGGTGGAAATTTAACATGGTTTAGAAATGTTCTCAATCTGTGATGCAAAGCGATATGGTATCGTCTTAAGGAGCTTTGTTCAAAATTCATATGTGTGATATAGATAATATGCTAAATGGTTAGAAATTCAGTTTCTACAGTACTTAATTAACACGTTGATATTTCAGAGAATAACATAATTTTCCACTAAATTTCTATCGTAAAAAAATCCCTTTTTAATTAAAATAAACAATATATCATAACTGAATTTATACACGTAAATTTTCAATCATAAACGTTTTTATAACTCGAAAAAAAATACAAACAAATTTTTTTTAAGACCTGCTTATTACATACAAGGCTCACTAATATTTCATTATAATTTCACATTACGAAAGCTTCAAATTGATCAAATCTTTTCATAAACAAAACAAGATAAACATTCCAACACCGACCATATTACAAACAACACACATACACGAACCCAAAACGACAAAAACAAAAACAAAAGCCATCTTCACACACGACCGACCGCCATCGCGTTTTCGGTTTTCGCCGACAGGCATGCGGCTCGTTATTGCGAGGTGTTGCGGTGATATCGGTCTGCGGTGTTGACACAATTCCGAATGGTTTATGTATGGTAAACGGGCCATGGTGAATGGTTAATGGTGCGAAAGCGGTTCTTGTGTGAATATTAATGGCGCAGACCGCACGCCGCCCCCATAACCACAATTGTTGCCAAACTAGCGCTTACGTCCGGAACCACAAACGCTCAAGACTCATATACCGCGGGATATGAACGGATTTCGTATATGGAATCCGTATGTTGTGATTTTGATATGTGGATCGTTTATAAGGTGTGCTCGATGAGTGAACGATGGATGGTTGAGGTTTAGTGTGAGTGGTATGGTGAAAGATTCGATAAGAATATTATGCGGCAATGGATGGGAAATGTCTGCGATGGTGTTGAAAGGATATTGGGTTGTGTGTATTATGTGAGTGAAATGTTAATGTAAAATAGTTTTTTGAATTATATGTGTGAATATGTTTGATGAGTGGATGATGGATGAGATTGAGTATGTGTGAAATTTATTGTGCGGGATGGTGAAAGATTCAATGAAATTTTGGAATGATGAATGGAAAATGTTGGTGTTGAAAAAATATTGGATTAGATGTATTGAATGGGGAAAATATCAAGAAAATTGATATCTATAATTGTTTATAATAAGTATCAAATGTAATAATATGATTTTTAAGGGGTTTTGAAGTATTGATTGCTAAAAAGTTAAATAACAATGATGTTAACATTTTCTAATGATAAATTAATAAATAAAATATATGTTTTATATATTGTAAATAATACGAAGTAAATTAAAAATTCGTTAATAAAATAAAAAAAAGTTTTTCTTATCTTTTAAAAATATATGAAATATTTATTCATTATAAGCCAAAACTTTACTTAATAGTTTTCAAAATTAATTAACTGATTGATCTAAATAATTTTAATTACATAAAAAGCGAACATTGAATTCAATAAACGAAAATGAATCGTTTGTTTCATATAATACTTTAGTGTTTCAAAGAAACTTCAAATGCAGTGTTAAAGCAAATAACTCACATTCATTAATAATATGTAACGTGTTGAAAACGTTTGAGATTATTTTAGGGAAAATTCGAGGGTTTCGGCCAGACAGCGAGACAAATGGCGACCAATTCTATATGTAAATCTGCACCAGCTAGTGCAGATGTTTGCACCGTATTTCCCCTGACCATTCTCATAATATTTTCCATTAATAATACGGCCATCCTAGCCGGAAAAACAGAGAGAGAGAACGACACTCTACCATGGAAAACGCCGTTTTCATACGAGCTCAACTACCGACAATATTGTGCGCAGTTTTCAGAATTTGTGAACAGTTTTGCAGTGAAGCTAAAATAAAAGAGGTACTTTCGTTTAGACCGTAATTCACAATGAAAATAAACAAAGTCCATGAGAAAATATTTTTCTTGAATTTATTCAAATTGAATGATCATTTGCATAAGATTTTCATATTCGAATTTTGATTCTTGATCAAACCGAACAGTTTATCATTTCTGAGTTGATGCAATATGGCGATGCACCGATACGACAAGCGGAAACGATAACTTTTCCGTATAATTTCCGGTCCCCTTTTCCGGAACAAATGCGAAAACGATCAGCCTATCCGCAAAACAAGTAGGCGTTTATGATTTAGTGAAAAATCGGAAAGGACAATCAAATTGACGCAACCATATTTTCTTTCATCGGCACCCTAGCTTTTCCGACGGTCAATAAATCAAGTAACTCGATCATAATTACCTCAATTGTTTCGAACGTATAAATAAGAAATTCATTATTCAATATTGACTAAATAAAGTAAAAAAATCAACAAAAATCAAAAAATCATTAACCATCTACTATTGTATGAAGATTTTTTCTTTTTTTTTTTAATGTATATTATTATATAATATAAAAATATAAAATATTGATTTTTTAATTTAAATAATAACATAAATTTATGTATCGAACATATTCGATTAGATTACATAATAAAAAAATCAACTATCTATCTAACAACATTTATATAATATATTTATTCGCTCAACTCAGACGATAAACGTGTTTATCCCGAATGCTCAATCGAGTGACGCAACCTAATGTGTAGAATAAGCGAATCCTATTTTGCAACACTGTATACCCATTTTTATATAGTGGATTCTATGGCATATAGAAAGGACCGAGTCCCGTACAACATAGCACCATTAAAATACGTACTTTGTGTTTGTTTGTCGAGAGATTGAATTTTTCCTATGTAGCGCGCAGCGAGCCAAACCGTATTATGGGGCCGTGTTACTCTCGGCGCACGTATCGCTTTTACGATCCCTTTCGCGAAAGAATAGTTGAAAAAGTCGTAAAATACAAATTTTCTCACCCCATCCGATGACGAAAATATATCGAGTTATGCGCCGTGCGGATCTTTTATGGCCAAACTCTATTTGCGCGACGTTTTTCGCCCGTTTCACCGCGAATGCGAACAATAGTTTCGTTCGATGTGTTCGCGATTGTTGTGCGAGTTTAAATTTATTCTCGAATACATTTTCGCTTTTATATGTTCGGAAGATTATGATTGAATCATATTTTGAATTTGAACGTATGAAAATTTTTGTGTCAAATTTTCCCGATGAATATACTGTAGAAGAAAATATAGACCATGAATAATATTTGTATTTTTAAATATATTTGGTTAACAAGAGGAAATAGAAAATTGACCTCATGGGTAAGAAATATGATCAAAATAATAGATATTAAGATAGTAGTGAGGCGGAAGATGGATTCGTGAAGTATTATATTAGAAAAATACTCGAAAAGCTATTAAAAAAAATAATATTTGGTACGTAGATGAGAGATAGATGAAATTTAAGTATGTGTGTAGTAAATTAAATAAAAAATACTAGATATAGTCCAGCCTGAAAAAAATACTAGAGAGGTTATCGTCCAGAACAGATTTTTTCATTTATGATTGCATATAATGAAGATAAAATAAAAACAGAATCAATCAAAATAATATTATGAATGAATGTTAGCATTTAAATAAAAAATCTTTGAACCAACTAAAATAATGACAATATTCAACACAATATAAGAATTTTCTCTACATTTTCGAAGAAAATATCCGCGATATTTTTACATAAAAAGCTCAATAAACAAACTACAACCTTATTTCAACAAAACAACACGCAATTCTTTGCAAAATCCAAGATTTTAGCGACTTCGCATACGCGCAGTATGTGTCCCGATTATTTTTATCCGTGTCCCAAAGTCAACGGGGCGAACGCGATATATGGACCCCGAACTTCTCGATCTTTTTATTTTCGTTCGGAGCACAAATATCGCGACCTTCCCTTCCTTTTTCCCTTAGCGAGTTTTCCTTTCGCAAACACGTACGTTGGTAGCCCTGGCTCTTTTCCCTCGCGCCCGAAACACAGTTTTTATGTCGGCTCCGTCATATCTTTCGGTCCATTGAACTGGTTCGGCGGTTCTCTCGAGCTAAGTAAACATTTCATTTGCATGGATTGCTAGCATATTTATGACGACTTTTTCATGCCGGACCGGGTCCAAAGAAAATTTTGATTTTTTTTAGCTGAAAACTTCGGCGGACGCGCATAAGGAAGGTTTGCGTTGAATTGTGTTGTTTGACGTTGAAAAAAGTATTCGATGATCTATGTTTATTTCAAATATTTAATATTTTGTTTCAAAATAATAAAGGTTTTGATTTTTACGATTTTATGAATCAGATATTTAATTTTTGTGAAATTTGTAATTACTTTATCTTAATGATTTACTCGAATTTATATAAATGAAAATAAAATTGCTCAAATATTTTTTTGAAGATACAAAATAATCGCACGTACTTACAATCATGTATAGTTTATATATAATATATTTTTTAAACTATTCTGGTTACTACTTATTGGATATTTCAAAGGAATATCAAGATTTTAAGCTATTTAGTTTGATAAAATTATTTAAAAAGAAAATATTATATTTAAGAATTGACATATTTACGGTTAAAATAAATCAAAATGGCGAAAATAAATCTGATATTGATGAACCTTATTTTTAAAATATACAAAATTTTTATAAAACCTTTTCAATTTGCGATCTTTAAGAATTCAAAATCAATTTACGTAAAAAGACATTTTTTTTTAACTTATAATATAATATAATATAATATTTAACTCCACTCAACATGGACTCGATTCATTCAATCAACTTTCATCAAAAATTTACAACACATAAATAATCACACAGAAAAATCTCCACATTAATTCAACAACAACAAATTCAAAACACACTACACATCCACAAATTAATACAAAAAAAAATCCAATCAAATTATATTTTTCAAACAAAAAAAACACCTCAACCGTACCACGTCAGACGTAGGTGCATCAGCGTAATTGAATGGCGCGCGTGCGGGGGGAGGGCGCCCACCCCCTCGGGCCCCCATGAGGGGGCGGAGCGCCGGGGGGCGAAGGCTCGGGCGAAACAAAAGGCAAGATGTCCTCCGCCCCCCGCCACGTGAGCGATTGCGGCTCTAATTGGGTCTGACGGCCGCTCGAATCTTACGGGCCGCCCTCGCCCCCGCTCGGGGCTGCGCCCCCATGGGGGCCCCCGTCTTCTGCCTGCGCCCGCCCCCGCCCCGGGAGTGTTCGACGGGTTTGCTCTGTTCGGTTGGGTGGGTTTGGGGTTTTTTTCGAGTTGAAGGATGTCGTTTATGGTGGTCGTGTCGCTTGTTTTGGATTTGGATTTTGATTTGGTGGTTGGGTGTTTTTTTTTTTGAATTGTGTTGATTTTGAATGGGATGGTTTTTGATGTTGGTTTATTTAATATTCGGGGGAAATAATGGTGAAAATTTAATGTTTTTAGTGGATGAAATTTTTTTGATTGCTGAAAAGCATTTTGAAAAACGTTTATTGTAGAAGTTGTTTTTCTCGATGAAAATTCGGAGAATTTTAAACTGGTTTTCGTGTCAATTTTGCAGTAAATATCTATAACTGATTGATACAATTTTCAAACAAGAATGAGTCAATATAAATATGGTGTGATTATGAATAAGATGTACATACTTTAACAATAAATCGTGATAATAATGTAATGATGATTATAACAAACAAAAATAAATCGATTTAAGTAATTTTGGAATATGCGAAATCAATTTTTTTATTATAGATTGAATTTAACATATCTGCCTTCTAGTATTATATTTAAACCTTTATTATGTTTAAACGCCAAAAAGGTAATCAAATTATTTTGGAATTGAAAATTTTATTTTAAATTGTGAATTACAAAAATTAAAATATTTTCAAGTTATTTTTTTGTTTATAATAAATTTTCTGTATTATCTTAAATAACTTGTGACAATTTTTACCAAAAAATCTTTCAAAATAACGAATCATAACGATAAAATAATCACAAATCATAAAAAATTTAATCATCGATTTTTACATCAAAACTGCACCGACCACGACACAATTTCATCATAAACGACACCTAAATCAAAATAATTACACCCATACATAATAAAAATCCATTTACATCCACATCAAACTATAAATAGACATCGAAAATTTCCCGATTCAATTACAACAATTTCAACCGATAACCATCCATCGAAAAAGACGAACCGCCATACAAACGGCCCCGTTTAAACCGGCCGCGAATTTTCCGATTCGCACTACGTTAGCGGCCCGTTTCCCCAAGAAACCACGATTGCCAATACGAAATAATGCAGAAACAAAAAACACGTGCGAATTTCGGGCGGTTTTCGCGGAAAAACTCCGCTAACCGAGCAACGGACGCGTTTACGTTTTGCATTATTGATCAGGCGGCGTCGCGCCAGAAGTCCTCCCGCTTTCCTCCGAGCCCTATCAATTATCCAGGGCCGTATTCGGAATTTCTTGTTCGCGGGCCCTCGGCCGAAATGCGAAGGATCTAATGCGGGTTGAGAGAGAGAGGTAGAGGCTTTTTGAGGGCTGTTTTTAGTGGAAAATTCGTGTTTTTTTTTTGTTTTAGTTCACTTTGGTTTCTGAAATAGATATTGTGATTTTGGATTGGTCGTTTTATAAAAATATACGAAAGTTTTTGATGAACATTTTTTTTAAATATTTGAATTATCTGATTTTGAAGAAATTATGTAATAGAGTAGTTGTAATATATAATAGAGTAATTGATGTCGTATGCAATGCACTTTTTGAATATTGGAAATAAATTTCAAATTATTATGAAAATCTATAAATATAAAAATATATAATGATTTAAATATTTAAAAAACATCATTGATAAATGAGTATATAATAGAAGTATGAAAATACTTATTTATTTTCCATTTACTAAATATTATATATACGGAAATTTTTGAAACATGAAGCAAAAGTTTCGAATCTCCGACGGCAACTTTTTGTAAATTTTCGAAATATATTCTGTGAGGAAAACTCAAACGAATTTGTGAAATTGAGTTTTCGGAACGAAAATAAGTGTTTGTTATTTTTATTGCATCCATAAAATTGTATTGATGATCATCATAAAAGTGGTTTCATTGTCAGTTTAAAGCCATAGTTGTGACATTTTAACACATAAATTTAATTATTGCGATATAAAAGTCGGCTAGTGGAATTAACTTGATGAAGCGAACGCACAGTATTATGACTTTCGATTAGTATAAGCTCATTTACTTGACGTTTTAATTTGCGTAAAAAGAGACATTATTTTTTGTTATAAATTAATAATGAATTCTACATTATCTTCAATGCTTAAAAAATACACTATAATTTAGGTACAAATACTGAAAATAAATACATATTCGTTGCTAATAAATAATTTAGATTATATCGTTTAATATTTAATATCGGATGTTCTTATAAGTTACTTATATTTGAAAAAATAATAAGGTATTGAATAAAAAATGAGAAGGCTTATGTTAAGTAGCCGACGGTACTAACAAAGTAGAATTATGCAGTTTTAACATATTTTTGCACAAATTCAATTTTATTTTTGTTCAATGGATTTTGAATGCTTTTTTTTATACAATCAGATACCACGTATTGATGACATATTATTGTTATAACTATGATTAATAAACCAAATTTCAAAGAGTTAATTGAGACAAAAATAACATGTTCTCATTGAATAACGTAATATATTATAATATAATTTTAGATAATAGATATAAGTTATTGATATATTTGTATTTTTATATGTAAGTAGCGAAGAAAATTTAAACTGTAAAATTTTTGGATTAAATCGTTATTATTTTTAATACTTAAGTATATACTTATTTTCCATAAAATTCAACTAGAATATTATATTGTACATTCATTTTTTTTTGCTTACTGTGTAGTCTCACATTTTTTAATTAAATAATGATAGCACCAGTAAAATCTCATAATTTTATGTGATTATTTTCAACTATGAAGAAATTCTGTAATACCTTATTTTAGTTTTTTGACGAAACCTTTGGATTAGAATATAAAAAAAAAACAATGCGGTTTAAACCACTTATGATAAATGCTATTTTTATATCTGTAACAACTTTATTTTACTTGTTCGTTTCACTTTATTAGTTTAGTAAGAAAAACACAATTATCTGCGTTCAAATTTCAAACAAATTAAAACGTTAAATATGCGAGAAAATATTTATATAATAATTATAAATTAAATACAATCATAATACAAAAATAATTAGATAAGTTTAAATTCGAAAAAATTGTATTATTATTCTAAAAAACCATTTTACTTATTATGATAAAGATAAACACACTTTTTTCGAGACAATCCCAACTAAATCAACGATTTAAATAAGTTGCAATCCGTTTCATAAATTTGGCAAGAACCATATCATAAACATTAAAATTATTTATATTTTTAAGATTAATGTTATATTTTTTACACTTGTTGGAAAACATTAAAAATAACAGTGACAAATTTGGTTATTTTCGTAAAATAAATAACAAATTTAGCGATAATTCAAATTGGAACAAAACTAATATGGGATATAGGACAATGAATAATAATAGATATTAGAACCAAAAATGCAACCTCTGGATCCCGGACAAAAATTCGTTTTCAAAATCTTAGGATTAAGTAATTATATTGAAATCTTGAATTACATCATGACATTACATTAGTCATTTATGTGTATTCAGTGATTTTAAGATCGATTTTTTGTCCTCTATTGAATTTCTCAATCAGATTCACACAAATTCATATAACAAAGATATAAAACTACGGTAAACTACGATATTATTCATACAATCAAACATCACGAGTCGCCTAACATAGAAATTACAGACAAATACCATTTTCATCATACAGATATAAAGCAATTCAATAGAGCAAAAATAAAAGCCAATTTCAACCAACATCCACATTTATATGATTCAACCGAAGTGGTTTTCCCAACATTTTTTTGTTAGAAACCCTACAACGAACGTAAGCGTTTGCGCTTTATTCGAACTTGATAGTACGGAAACACTTATTATGGAGTCTCAGCCATACATTTCGTATAGAACAGGCTTGTCCAAAGGGTCACTACGGTGCCAAACTGGCCCCCAGTGCTCGCGCAATTGGCCCCCACTTTTCATACATAACAATTTACGAATTTTGCTCTAATTCGAGGAAAATTAGTATTATTTCTTTGAATTATTGAAAAATCGATTTTTTTCAAGTACATTTTAATCAAAATATATGTATTTTATCGTTAAATAAATTTAAAAAAAATGCAAATTGACAACGTTCGTGAATGACCGTGTTTCGGCCAAAGTGACCCTCGCATACCGAAATTTTGGACAAGACAGTTTTATCTATCATATTATACAAAGAAACATACGAGAATATGTCAAAGTAGGGATAAAGGACAACAACACCAGCAGATGGACCGTGTACCTGTAGTTGACCACTTTTCAGAAAAACGTAAAAATTACAGTTTTAATCATTCGGAAAAGGTGCGATACATAAGTTGCTCGTTTCCCTTTCCGAGTGATTATCATCTTTAAAAACCTCAATTATTATGTTTTTATGACTAGAAATACACGGTCTACCACTACTTTCGTCACTCTACATCACATTATACAAAGAAAAATGGCATACTCACGTTGTAGATTGATAGGCGGGAAAATCGGCGGCCTGTGCGAGTCGAGCGCGCGTGCGCAATGCGGCGCCGAATGCGCAGGCGCATGCGCAGCGGCATGCGCGGGCGGCGCATACGGCCTCGAATATCTGTACTGCGCCTGCGCACACGAAGCCAGCTCTCCATATCCGCATCCGGCCAGCTCGCCGCCCTCCAGGCCGGGGCTCAGCACGCCGTAGCCGTACTCCATGCCCCAAGCGGAGCCCTCGTCGGCAGCCGCAGCCGCGCCTCCGCCCCCGCCCCACCCGTAAATGATTGCAGCCTCACTGCAAACCGGCCGCCTACCAAACGCCGCCCATCGCCTGCCGACACGGACGTCACGACGCGGATCGCCCACGCATAAAACCAATCGATGCAACTGCCGGCGGCGTAATCGAATCAAACGATATATCGGATTAGGTGTGCAGTGTGCGCCAGGTCCGCGCACCAACCCGTCTCGCAATCAAATGATAAGACTAATTCAATAAGGGCGCGCGTCGAGGGGCGATGGGCGGGGCGTGGGGCGCCAATCGGCGCGCGCGCTGCGAGTCGCGAGCGCTGATTGGTCGGCGAGATGGGGGGTGGCCCGCCCCCACCACGCTGCCTCGGTGCTACGGTCATATGCTACGGCGCTCGCTCTACGAAGGCGCGTGTTGCGAGGATCGCACTCACGCACGATTGATTCCAAAGTTTCCGGAGTTTTTTTTTTAGATTGATTTTGTTGGTCGCTTGATTGGATGTTGGGTTGTTTTGTGGATTGATTTGTATGCGTGATTGATTTTTTTTTTAATTTTGATAGTAATTATTAAATTGTTTTTAATTCGGTTCAAAAAAATTATGAAGAAATTAGATACTTTGAAGAAAAACTCTATTTTATATTCGTTATCAATAACATATGTATGTTTAACTTATTTACTATTAGTGAGATATAATTTTTAATAGTTTTATTTTATTGCAAACCATATTTTTCAGGAATTTCCTATAACTTAAAGACATAGTGGAAAGAATGTTCGTATATCATGAAATTATTAGCCCCATCTATCTTCTACTATTCAAATTTTATCTATAAATATTGCCTCATATTGAATTCCTTATGTAATTAAAAGTATATACCTAGATATTTTTAACAAAAAAAAATCAAAGCAAGTCAGATTTATTTTTTAATTAATTCAATATCTATGGTTTGCAAAATAACAAAAAATAAATTAAATTATTATTAAAACGCACAAATAAGGTATTTTACATAACGATCTTTTAATTTTACCATAGACATTCTAAACAAAAACATAAAATCAACCCTAAAAAAATTAAACACAGAACCAATTAAAATCTTCAAACAAAACAACAACGAACATAAAAACCGCTCAACAAATCAGCACAACAACTCATAAACGGGGCCACCACCTTATCGCGATTCCCAAACAACACTCCAATTTCCGCACATACACACAACAATATTAATTTTCCACCCCGACCCGATCGGACAATGACGAGAAACATCCCCTAAACGCGATATTATTGTATTGCGCGAACGTGTCGGGGCCCGAGTACTTTCCCACGCACTCCAGTTCCTGCGAGACACATTTAGCCATTTTTTTTCCATTCCAGCTCCGTCCCTCGACTTTCGCACAATTCGATTTGTACAGACGTGCATAATTTACGCCGATTTCGATTCTGGAACGATGCACCGTCGGTAATTTTCATGCGACACTTGACTTCGAGTGACGGTGGAAGTTCTCTGACGTTTTGTTTTTTTTTTTTATTATTTTTCGGTTTTTTTTTTTAAAGGATCGGTTGTTCTGTACCGACTCCGGCCGCACTCTATATCCCTGGGGATAATGTCAACTGACGTTCGGTTCAATTCCCGGAGTAAATTTTTAATGCATGCTACAATCACCATTAAGGTGCCCGGTTTGTGTGCGACCCTATCAAAAATGCAAAATATTAAATGTCCTGCACGTGACTTGCGATGATCAATGATAAAAAGGGATACTGTTATGAATAATTATATTTTCATTTGCACTTGTCGCTCTATTGTTATATCGGACGTGATTAAAATTATTTTTAAAATTAAATTTAATAGTAGGTACTTATATAAGTACCTATTGAAATTATATTATTTCTATTTGCGTACTATAAAATCAGAAACAGCTTGTGACTTCAAAAACAGGTGGAGCACAAGATGAAAAATCCCCCTTCAACAATTTTTTTTTCCCAAAAAAAAATGAAAATATAGTTTTAGTACATTCGGCTAAATATAGAAATATTGTTCACGTTTGACGAGTCATTATTGATTTTATTTTTAAAGGTTTTTTATTATCGTTATTAATAGAAGTGTGTGTGGGGCACTGCCTCAGTAGCCCTTAAAGACAAACCGCTTATGTATAAAATGTACATTCAAGAACGAATTAATTAAAAATAATATAATGAAAAATATTCAAAAAGGGTAAATTTTTAGTTAATATGTTAATTAATCTTTTAAATTTTTGTTTAGATTTATTTAAATCGCTGAAATTTAACAAGCGGTAGTTCTTAACATAATAAAATCATCTTTCAATTTTAGTAATTTTAATTGGAAATGATGATATCGTATGACACAAAAATTTATCGAAAAAAGTGCTTTTACGAAATTAGAACCCTCATGTGTTAAAACATATCAAACACTACACAATTTTTTTCCAACAATATATAAGTACCTATTATTATATACAAATCAAGTTTATATCACAACACTATACAACACAAAAAAAAAACAAATTTCCCAAATCGAAGAACGCCCCCGGAAAACAAAACCCAATTTACCGCCCACCTTTACCTTCTTCGCAAAGGACACAGCGGGATTTCCATCCCGCTGACCGAATCGAAGGCATCGTCCAAATTGGTTATTTCGTCCCGTTTTATTTCCATTTTGCAGATGTCATCCGACGCGTCAGCGCTGACTGACACGCCACCTGAGCCATAATGTATTGCCAATCCCATCCCGAGGCCGTCCCATCCCTTGTCCCGGCCCGGGTCCCGTCTCGTCCCGGGACCCGTCTCTGGCTTTCTTGTCCGTCGACCATTTTTGAGATGAGGTTCTTTGGTGTGGAGGGGAATAGAGATGATGTTATGTTTTGTTTGTGGAGGTTTTTTTCGATTGATGAGTATTTGTGATGAGTTGAATGGTAATCGGATTGGATTTGTTTGAAGGTTTTTAAGTATTGGGTGAATTGGAAATAATAATGTTTAGGATTTTTTTTTTTGAATTTTAGATGTTAGTGATAGATTTACTACTTATATGTGAATAATAAGTTAATTTGATATATGTATTATAATAGATTTTTAACAAAATTTATTATGTAATATAATATATGGATTATTTATATGATTTTCTATCCATAATGTATTAATTTTTGAAATTGGTTAAAAAATAATTGAAAATAAAGGAACAAAAGTTAGTTAAGCTTTGACAATAGCCGAGGTACCGCGACACCCACCTATATAAATATAATTTTAATTAGAAATAAATAAATTGATTTAATATTTAGTAAAAGGTAATTATTTATCTTTCACGTATAAATTGCTCTTAAAATCAATCAAAACTAATATCAAGTTAAAAACAAAATTATATAATAATCAAATCTAAATTAATCAGCACTGATAAAAACAAAATTTATAGATAATTCGAATCCAAATCAATCCCGAAAATCAAACAATTTCCCTCACAACAACGACACATGATTTATTGCACATTTCGTCCCTTCAAGTGCATCATAACACACATATTATCCGCCGAATATCACATACACAAAAAAAAATAACAAGATCGTGCCACAATCGCATGATTACATTATTCGTCCCGTGGCGGGACACGTGTCGGGCCACGTGCCGTCACTGGGAGACACTTGTAAAGGCCAAAAATCGCCCGATTAACGCACCGTTCCGATTCCCCGGGGATCAAGTGACTCATTTTTGAAAGATTCGGGATGTATTTTTTTTCGTTTCAGATATTAATGTAATGGGAAATGTCACTGTGCAATTTTTCAGTGGAAATATTATATATGGAGTGATGTGTGATTATTTGAAATTTTTTTTGATTATTTTAATTTTTTAATGTTCTAAACGGGTTTGCATTTTATTTTTTAATGATTGGATTCAACGTAGTATTTTGTATGATTTTTTTATTATATGGATTATAATACTTAATTAAAAAAATACAATGTTCTGTATCAAATTTATAAAAAATGTAAAAGAATGCAGTTGTAACAAATGGGTAATAAAATTTTATTTATTTCTCAAAATTAAAGGAAACATATTTTCTGATAAGTACTTTATTATTATTAGGACTATTATTATATCAAATAAATGAAAAGTAAACTAAATTAAATAATTGAAACTACCCTAAAATTGAGTCAATACGTCACATCTAATAACTCAAATTAATCTTTCAACTTATACAAATTAAACAGTTTATTTTCTAAAAAAGTTACAAAATCTTCACAGAATCAAAAAACTATCACTTCAAATCCATTCTTTAAAAAATAAAAATCAATCGACCAAATCTAATTTCTCCAACTAACAATATAAAAAAAACGACTCGATCAGAAACGTTTGCAGTTTAATTAATTAGAGGCACATCTTAGCAGTTATCAGGCCGCATTCCGCATACCGGCTGATTTATTGCGGCCGTTTAATTATAATTCGCAGAAATTCCTTACAAGATGGCTCCTTGATTGTCTTGTCGCGAACAACCCGATGGGGGAGAAATGGCAAAAGGGAAAATCTCCCGCGACACCGATGAATAATATGGAGCGGGCCGCGTTATTAATATGCCCTGGCAAAAACGCGAATTAATTCACTCTGATTAAATTTGTCACCGGCTTAAAATCGTATGTGAGACTTTGATGCATTATCGTGATTCGAATCTGACGTCAAATTTCGTTTATTATGTATGTCAATCGGATATTTTTTTAATATGTTAATGATCAATTCATGGAAATGGTTGTTAAAAAATATAAATAAGGCGTTGATTGATAATGTTGTCGGATGAAAGTATTATATTAAAGTTATTTTTTTAGAACGTTGCAGTACTGGTTTTAATGTGATGACGTATAATTGTAAATATTTATGATTTGTTAATTTATTATACTAACTGTTTACTTTAATCAATGACCACAAACATATTGACTGATTATTTATAGTGCATACTTACCATTTAAATAACAATTACTCACAATTAACATGATTTATTGAATAAAATTTTAACAAGTTTCCAATCGAATAAAAATCCTTGACTTCATACACAATAACAAACGAAAACAACATCCTCAAAGTCATCAATCTTGAATATTTTAAGCTCTTTACACCATACACTGTATAGTTTCCATCGGAAATGCACATCCAACTGAAAAGGACGAATATGCTTTGAATAAATAAAACGAAAAACCTTCTATTTGAGAACGACTGAACGTCGCAAGCCCAGATTCGAGCACAAGCGAGTCCTGCACGGAGCTCCATCCCTAAAATCCTAGTCACCGTGTACAATTCCAAGATAGGAGGACATTCGGAGTAAACAGTGGAACTAGCGGCGACCGTCCCTCGGGATAACTCGATTAGCCAACCCAACCCAGGGCAAAACCTCCGTCCCTCCTGCGACCTCTTGTTCCTCGTTTCTGCTTAATTTTGCAGCGAGGTTCCGCATTTTCCGGAAGCGTTTGGCTGTTGTGTTGCTCTGTTTGTGGATTGGTTATGTTTGATAGTATTTTTTTGAGTTTGGATGGGTCAATTGGAATTATTGTGAGTGGTTAGGGGAATAAAAAGAAATGGAAGAATAAGTTGTGTATAGGGTTCGTTAGAAAAATAGGTCATCTAAGAAATGCAGTCGCACTTGAAAATAATTATGTTGATAAACAAAGAATATAAACTCATACTACGCAATTTTATATTTTAAATATGATTTTTAGATGTATTGTGAGATATATTCGTATGCACAATGGCAATGTTAATTTAATTGACGTAACCTCAATATTTTTGGCACGAAGTTAAAATTAAAACTATTTCAATCACATTTGAATGTCTAAGGAGACATATAATATATTCATTTGAATGGTATTTTCAACGAGAAAATCCTTTAGTATTAGTCTAATATTAATATAATATGAACCTTTATTAGCATCACGAATTATCTTTATCATGTCATTAGCAATTTCATAGTTAACGAATAAACGCATTGTGTTTATTTGTATATTTTGGAAAAAAATAAAATCGTATAGATATTTTAAATTTCTAGAATCGTTTCTTTGAAAACGTTTTTTTTTTAATTTTCATGAAAAATTAAATTTAGTAAAACGCCAGTTTTTCTAAAAAATCCTGCACATAATCGAATATACATATTTTATGTTGCGGTACTAATATTATTTTTTATTTTATTTCGAAAAATATAATTAGTTCGTTTATATTTGCCATATATGATACAATATGAATATTGTCCGATGGCATTGTGTCTGTATGGTAATCCAACAGATAACGTTCAATTCACTTAAGAATAGGTTTATAGCGAATGTGGCAGCTGCGGCCGCCATCGTGATGGAGTGCTTTTCTCAATTTATATATATTACACACGAACACACACACACAAACACATACATTTATGTGTATCGCAAAACGAAAAGGGCGAGATTGAAAAAGCTTCCCGACACGGCGTCATTTCAAGCGAATCGTGACGTTCATCTATATACGTACTACAATTTAACTTTCCTTCCTAGAAAGAACGAAATAAAACAAAAAAAAAACGACAAAAAACCATACGTAATCCGATTTGAGCGAGGGTTTCGGCCAAGACGAAAAAAAAAATATATATATAAAAAGGCGACACGGCGAAAAAGCGCGGCACTACGCGAAAATTCAAATGACGTCTCGTTAAAGTCGAAAAAAGGGGCGGGCAGGTGAAGCAAAGTTGCGGCGATCGGGCCCCGAGACGACGCCGGACTTTAAATATGGCAAATTCCGGGGGGCGAATTTGCACCCTGCTCCCCCCCTGCCCCTCGGGGGCGGATTCCCGGGCCCGAGGGTCGGCCGCTCATTAGTTCTTCAAACAGTGGGCGTGGGCGGATGGGGGCCCCGCGGGCGCTCTGCCCCCCGGCTGCTCTTGGTCCGATGGGTCGAGTGTGTGTGTGTGCGTCATCGAGAGGGTGTATCGGGGAAAATTGTTTGTTTTCTTTGATTTTTTCAGGGGTTCGTTTCTGGTGTCGGTGTCTGCGGCCGTTGCCGGTTCAAGTTTCAGGACTTTTTTGATGAGTTTTTTTTAAGATTCAATTGATTTGAAACACATTTTTTACACGTTATTCATATGTAGATTGTATCTGATAATTATAATAAGGGAGAAATTACATATTGAGCGTGTTTTATGTGTCAGGAAAGCAAACGAAATCGCAAGAACATGTTTATTAATACATTTCGTTTACTTTTGTAGCGTCATAACAATACACTTATCATAGAGTCATATCCTAATTGTTATTACATATAAATAAATCATCACACAAAAAAATGATAAATATTAGAATTTTTAAATTTTTTCTTTATTATAAAAGTTATTTATGTAATGTAGATATTCAATTTGATTATGTTTATCGACATATATTATCAAAATTAAATCTTTTAGATGAAAAAATACGAATCTAAGGGAAGGTTCCTTGACGGACGAGCGTTGAAAAAATAAAAAATACCCCATTCTGACGAAACAAAGAGGTCAGAGCAAAAGTTACGAAGTTACGTGTATCACATACAACAGTAATACACATCGCACGTCTGCTGATATAAAGCCACAAAATAAATAAAATTCACACAAAAAATTATAATATATACCAGATTAATGTCAATCAAATACCAAATCACAGATTTTTTAAATTAAATAATGCATTAATTTCATTTCAAAATTAAATTTGTAAGTGCATATAAAAACGCGCTTTAAATCAAAATGTCATACTTACAATATGTGAATAAAAAACGCTTTCGTATTTTTTTTTTTTTTTTTTTTTTTCGTATTGATAATATCTGTATAAAAAAACTAAAACGTACTTATTTCATTTTGAGTTTTTAAATTACATTTACTTATTTAAGTAATTAATTCATACACTTAATTTTCAAAATCAAAGAAAATACATCCGATCGATTTTCCAAATTTAAACGATCAACTCTCCATAAAATCTCAATTAAAACAAATCAACCACCAAATGGAACCAAAAACCCAACACAAAAACACCCAGTTAGGACCACACGACTGCCGAGGAGCGCCCTAATAGTTTCGCGAGGGCCCCATCTTCAATCCGATTAGCTTTAATGTTCGCGCTCCGTCAGGCGACGGTCCCGCCGGGGGCACAGCCCCGCTCGGGGGCTCAGCCCCCTGACAAATGGGGCCCGTTTCGATGACGACTTTGACAAAGCGGACGTTGCCAATGTTGGCGTCGTTAACCTTTCGGGGACCGGGTGGGCGATCGCTCAACCTGTTGTCCGAACACGCGAAACTTTTTTTTGCGCGTTCAAATCGACGCCGCCGAACTTTTTTCATCTCGAGTTTTCTTTTGTGATGCGTTTTTGTTGTTGTTGCGTGATGTTTCGAAGGGAATTGGTGTGATTTTTCATGTTTTTTTGTTGGGTTGTGTGCGTTGATTCGTTGGGAATATATGATGATTGAATTATGTAATATTTTTGCGATTGTATTTTTTAAAATTAAAAGTGTGAAAAAAAATTATAGTAATAAATTTATGGTAAGTACATCTGATTAATTTATTTAATGGTTTTTATTTGTTCAACCTTGATTTTTATTTACTCTAATATCGCATTATAAACAAAAACTATATATGTAAATATACATTGCTTTATTTTTATCTTGTTAATTGGTTCTTGATTTGAGTGTGTATTTATAAGATTTTGTCAAGTGCTTTAGTCTGTTTGTTGTTTATTGAGTGTGTGGTCGTTATGTTATTTCTTATAATATTTGTGATAACTGTTGCGATTTATGCATTGCATCATTACTTGTATAATGACGAAAATAGGAAACTTTTCAAAAAAATTCCTGGACCTAAAGCGTTGCCAATTTTCGGAAACGCACTTGATTTCGTAGCTGGACCAGGTATTTTTTAAATATATATTAAAATCAATAGTTTTTCCATAAAATTGAGTTTTGATTTATTATTTTCAGTATCTATATTTTATCACATAAGAGCATTAATTAATAATTATAATGGCATATTCAGAATATGGGAACTTAACCATAAACATATCAATATAAGTAATCCTGAACACATAGGGGTATAAAATAACAATAAGAAACAAATTATAAATTTCAATTATGTTCCTTTTATTATTTTTTTTGATATTTTATAGATAATACTGAGCAGTCAAAAACATATAGAAAAAAGTAATTTATATTCTTTTCTTCGTCCATGGTTAAATGATGGCCTATTGACCAGTTCCGGTATAAATAAATTATAATATAATATTAAATGTTGTAACATCTATTTTCAAGCTTTTTATTATTTAAAATAAAATTATCTTTACGAAATGTTTAAGGGGACAAATGGCAACAACGTAGAAAAATTCTCACACCTGCTTTTCATTTCAATATTTTGAAAGAATTTTGTAATATTTTTGCGGAACAAAGTAATATATTAGTGAAAAAATTAAAGGAGACAAAAGGGGAAGCTGTGAATATTATTCCTTTAATCTCAGATTTTGCCTTGAATTCAATTTGTGGTATGATAAGTCAAACTTTTAAATTATAATTATAATTTTTTTTATAAAAAAAATATTTCGATAGAAACCTCAATGGGAACTAATTTGGATTCTACTCAAAACAATATCGAAGAGTACAAACGAGGTATTTATGCTATGGGTGAATACGTTGTACATCGTTTTTTCAGATTTTGGCTACATCCTGATTTGACATTCAAATTTTCATCTACGGGCAAAAAGTATAGTAAAGTTTTGAAGACTATGCATGATTTCACGACGAACGTTATCAGAGAGCGTCGGAATGAAAAAATATTATCAAATAAGAAGTTTGTTTCATTGTCAGAAGAAATGACGAAAGAAAACACCAAAGGCTTGAAGAAAAGATTGGCTATGCTTGATTTGCTTCTTTCTGCTGAATCTGAAGGTAAAATAGACGAGCTTGGAATCAGAGAAGAAGTAGACACCTTCATGTTCGAAGTTAGTATAATTAGGATTTTATAAAATTAATTAATTCGCAAAAATTTCAAAGTTTTTCTTATTAGGGTCACGATACGACGACTATGAGTATAACTTTTTGTTTGATGCTACTTGCTAATAATTTAGAATCACAGAACATCGCTTTCGAGGAAATTAATTCAATATTAGTCGATCCTTCGAAAAAAGTAACTATACACGATCTAAATAATATGAATTATTTAGAAAGATGCATAAAAGAAGCTTTGAGACTTTATCCGAGTGTTCATTATTTTGGAAGGAAAATTGTTGAAGACATTCAGATGGGTAATTTTTATTTAGTTATCGGTTATCGCATAAATGTTTTATTTTTAATTACATAATTTGAGTATAGGGGAGTATATTGTTCCGGCTGGTTGTTCTTGTAATATTTTTGTATTTGATATGCACAGAGATCCTAAAATTTACCCGGAACCTTTAAAATTCGACCCAGATCGATTTTTGCCTGAAAATTGTGCAAAAAGACATGCATATGCTTATATACCTTTTAGTGCTGGACCACGAAATTGCATAGGTAAACTAAATGAATTATCTCTATAAGAAAATTATAAAAAATCTCATGATGATTTTTCGATTTTAGGACAAAGGTTTGCCATATTAGAAGAAAAAGCTGTGATATCGTCAATATTGAAGAATTTTATATTGGAACCAGTGACCACTCCTGATGACATATGTTTTATGTTAGATTTTGTATTAAGAGCTAGAGATCCAATAAAAATAAAATTTATACCGAGATCATAATAATTTGAGTGATTAAATAAAACGAAAGAAAATAATTTACTACCTATGTTATTTTCAATTTTTTTTATTATTTAAATAAAGTTTTGAAACATAAATGTTTAAATTTAGTTATTTTACTTAGGGCTTCGAACTGGAACTGAACCGAAACCGAAAACTGCTAAAAACCAAAATTTTTGCCAGAACGAAAACTGGAACTGAACTGGAAAAAAATATCAGTTTATTTCGGTTCAGAAAATTTTCAAATTTTCTTAACATATATTATTTATTTCCAAAGATGCACCAATATAATACTTTTAAATATGTATATGTATGTATGTATAATCAATGCGTGGTGGGCACACGTGATAAGGTACCGCCCAAACTGACAACGCAAGTTGCCAAGACTTCATCCTGCATTGGATGTCTATGTTGATAATGATGATGATGATGATGTATGTATAACCGAGAATTTAATTTTTTTTTCGTTTGAATTCGTTAAACAATATAATTTATGTACATATAAATGCACGAATTACGCGTGAAATACCTTAAGAATTTTAATATAAACACTGATAATACAAATAATTTATGCATCTGAAATGCAAGGTTACCACGTTTAAAAATTTATCACTCAGAGCTGAACGGAAAACCGAATCGAAGAAAATTACTGTTCGAAGCCCAGATTTTTCTTATCAAATGACACTTCAAATTAAATAATTCGTTGAAATAATAACTAAAAATATTTCTTCATTGATGTATCAAGAGTTGGTAGTTTTGAAAATAATATAACCTCAAAACGTCAGTGTAAGTGACATCTGTCACAGGTTCAATGTGATGTTTTATGCACTCGATTAAAATAGTGGTTCTCTTCTTTTAAATTGGTATGTTTTCATTATTACATAAAATAGATATAAGAATTACTGAATATCTAAATTATTTTTATATAGTTAAAAATGGATAACGAAAAGAAATTACCCATTACAATCAAATTCACGGGAGGAGCAGAGCTTTTGTTTAACAATGTCAAAACTCAAAATATAGAACTTCCACCGATAGCTTTATGGAATAAAGAGTTATCGAACTCTGCATGGAATATAAAATATTTATTGAAATGGCTCACAGAAAACCTTTTGACGCAAAGACCAGAAATGTTTATCCAAGATGGCTCAGTACGCCCCGGTATTTTAGTTTTGATAAATGATACCGATTGGGAACTGGTTGGTCAATTGGATTATGAATTACAACCTAAAGACTGTGTGGTTTTTATGTCCACTCTGCACGGTGGCTAAACTAAATTGGATGTGAAATAAAAGTGAAAAAGTGATTATTCCAATTTTTATGTCTTATTAAAACAACAGTATGGTGTGTAAAAATTTATTGATTACAAATAAGTTCATCTATTTTTATATGTATATTAAACAACATGTATTTTTCAAAAACCTTAATCTAATGAATCAAAATGGAAAGTATTTCAGTCAACGGAGGATATGAGGGTAAAATAACCTTGGTTTATATAGATTTATTATATACTCCTAATTCGATAATACTGTTATTTTTTATTAGTATGTTTTGGATTCTAGTAATTATTGATACTGATTAATATAATAGACCTTCAAATTACATTATGTCGGCTGACGAATGAAACACTTGGAACTGCACTTAAAATTATACAGTAATTATAAATAATTTCAACCAATTTATTTTATTATTCCTAAATACTCATAAAGTTTCATATGAATAAAAATACACATCAATTTTATGTCCAAAAGTAAAAGTAATATGAAAATTTATATATTTGCCACTATCGAACAATATGAAGAGGAATCGCTAGCAGATATACGAGATAACATTCGAGAAATTTTGATGATGAATATTTATTGTTTTTGATGATCAATAAACATATTTTCAATTGATATAATCATGTTGGCATTATCATTTATTATGTTACATCACTACCCTGCACAAATATCCTTGGAAATTATTGTGAGCCTCTTAGGTAAAAAATTGACCAATGTATTCCACTCCATCTCTAAATTTAACTAAACATTATAGAAAAGTAAAAAAGCTTAGAACTAGATAGAAGAAGACATTATACGAATGACAAAATATGAAATGCATAAAAGAAGCGAATGTATTATAGTTTATTTAATACTTTTATAGTTCACAATCAGTCAATTTTACAGTCGGGAATATTCACCAATTGACTGTAAGAATGTGTTCATTGAAAGAAAAAATTGATTTTCGAGATCAAAATGCTTATTAGTAAAAACATAAATATTTTAGAAAAAAAAAGATTGCATTTCATTGGAAATGAAAAATAAAATTTATCAAAGTTTAACAAAAAAGAAAATTATGATTACAAAAAAAGGTACCACAATTTCATAGGAATGTATAAAAAAACTATCATAGATAGAAATCGAGAAAGAATATTTGAATCATAGAAAATTTACAAAAAATAAATTATTTTTTATATCTAATTTTATTTGAAGCCGCCAAAAATAATATTTTTTGTATTGATAAACAATGACAAACTAAAAAAAAATGATCAATCGCTATATTTATGCATTATGCACATAAATTGATCATTTTTAATACAAAATAAGTTTCAAAAATGTATTATTGTAAAGAACATGTAAATTTTATAAAGACTAAATTTATATATCTTTAATTTATGAAAAATGTATATCAAAAATTGAAACAGACTGTGTTTAAACATTGGCACCTAAATTATAAAAAAATTATGATATAAAACTATTTCAACACAGTAACAATTAGAATGTCACATAAATTAACATTAATATGTGATTGATTACTTTACTTATAAAAAAGAAATACATAAATATTATTAATTCAATTGCGTATTCATGTTGGAATTGTTATATAAATTCAAGATTTAAACGCTCTCTGTCGGACTCTGAAATTCGCTAAGAGCGTGAATAGGACTTGGCTGTTTCTTTTGCGAACCTCGCCTCACTTTAGCGCGAACTTCTTCAGGCTTCTCTGGTCTAACTAAAGGCTTCTTTTCTGGTGCCTTCATTCTCCAAACAACAATTGGTGACTGAAATTAATCAGGTACATTTAAGCATTATTTTTGAGTATAACAATTTTTCAGCATAAAAATGTTTAAATAAATATAAGAAAAACTCAAAATGCAAATATTTTCTACAAATACTTACATATTGATTCTAAAATAATTCCAGAAGCAAAATCAAAAATTTTATATTAGGCGCAAGCAATAAGAAAATAATTACCACACATGAAAGCGATTAAAAAAATAAACAATACATACAGCTATTGTCCCTTGTCGTGTGTATTTTGTGCTTGCTACATAGGAAGATTTGACCGTTAAAACGACAGCGTTCATTAAATTCTTAGCTGCTTGAATAAGAGATGTTGCGCTGTCCAACTAAAAATAAAATTGAAAAATATTTTTAGACTGAGTTTTCAGGATAATCAGAAGTAAATGAAAAAAACAACTTACACCACTGACTATCAGTTCTCCACTGATATTTTGGACATCAGCTTTTACTTTTGAAGTAATATTCATTTGATGACAATAAAGAGCAATACGTTGTAAATATGCAAGTAAATCTTGTTTAGTAGATGATTCTGGGCACTGATGATGAAATTATTATTAAAAAAATGTTTATTTGTTTATAATTAAATAAAAAATAAAGTTACTTGTTCTGCTATTTCTCTAGTTAACTTATCCAATTTGGTACCAGCCTCTGAAATCTTTTTGGCAGCGTTAATAACATCCATAGTGGTTTTAAGAGGACCACGACCACTAAAATAATAATAATAATAAAACTTGAAAAATTACGAAAAAGATGATTATGATAAATTATCATATTTAAAAAAAAATTACCGTGTGAAATCTGTCATTTCCATCATAATCATACACATGTGCTTGGCCAAGACAATAATGTCATTTCCAGCATCATCCCATTTGGCAACTTCAGAATCGAAAGTCATCTTTTCACGTCTAAACAGTTCGACTTGTTGCAGAATCTTTTGCTTATCTTCGTCAGTCATTTTACGCATAGCTTCCTGCAATTTACAAAAATAACATTAATTTAAAGACATACTTGATTGGACATGTAAAACATTTATTTAGTTTTCAAATACCCTAGCGTTAGTAATTCCGCTGATGTCAGGATACTCATCAACTCCAAGTTCGCCAGTATGGGCACTCGCTGTAAATTTATATCAAAATGAATAGTTGGCATACATTATTAATTTATTTTAATATGTTCAAATTTATTAATATGAAAATATATTTAATAAAAAAGGAATAAGCATGCAGTTTTTTTAGCAAAATGCAGATCATTAACTATAGGGAAAATACAATAAACATTCACATCAAGCAAGACATTCAAATAAGATTTTCTTACGAAATATATATTCTAGTAGGTTATTACTGAGATAATTAGATAGGTGTTAATAGATTAGTAAAACAATTTCTTTTAAAAGGATAATATTAGTATTAAACAATATTATTAATGATTTTGATTAGCGATGTTAGCAATCAAAGCAAGTGATAACTGAATGACCATCCTCACATCTACTTCTCGTATCAATGGTCATGTCTTCGACGGGCTCGAATTCCGTGTCAGTGTCCAGATCTTCGCTGGTCTACGAGTAATACATTGACACAACATTAAACAAGACATAAACAAAAAGGATTGGGAACACACAAAAGCCGTGCACAGGATAAAATAATCAATACAGTAAAATCATTCAATACATCATATTAACGGTAAATAATATAGTTTCATTCTTATGCTCCCAAATGAAAATGAAACCAAGGTGTATGGATTTGGAGGATTGACGATGAACACATAAACAAACAAAGTTAAAGACAGCACATCTATGAATCGACTAAAAAGCACAAGCATATTAAAATGCCTGTTTAAAGGCTTTATTTATCTTACACTTGCTCCTCGTCTCCAAAGTGTAATGATCATCTAATTCCACATCTTCTGGATCCAATTCCTCATCCTCCTACACCAGTCATTATTTTAATAGATAAATTAATCGATTTATATGAAAATGTATTAAAATTTCCCTGAAATGTAAAATTGTAATCAAACTCATCACATAATGTAAAAAAATAAAATACCCTGTTCATCAACACAGCACGTCTAATTTCTCTGACTGCATCGTAGACCAATCGAGATGCATCGATGAAGTCATTTTCGTCTACATCTGTAGGAGCACCACTACCGAGAGCTTGGACAGCAACTTCGACACGTGCAGCAAATTTACCCATCACTAAAACAAAAAAAATTATATATAATTATAAAAAAATATTTGTGCAATGTTATTGGTTTTTATGAATATCATAAAACAAGATATACGAAAAAGTGTTACATCTTATATGAATATGAGGTAAAATTTCAAAGTATTACATAAGAAAAACCACATTTAACGTACATATAAAGATTTTGTCACCAATTTAAATATTTCCATTTGTGAATATATTACGGGTGTGATATTATATAATGTATCTGAATGATTTTGAATACGAATTTGATCATCAAAAGAAAACTTGTACACATAAACGTCCTACTGATTTATTTACAAGTTATTTAACATATAAAGCGATGAGATACTAAAAAAAATGAGAGGGAATCTTGACCTTTGATAGAAAAAAAATACTAGAACATACTAGTAGTAAAAACATAAATATTCATAAAAAAAAAAAACGTTCAATTCGACACGTACATTATAATAACATAAATCTTCACATTATATCGATAAATAACTTTCGTTTTCTTTGTGATTCGGGCGCGTTTTTAGAAAAAACACGAATAGTAACGACTCGCAGGTGGCATCAATGAATCTATGCAAATTTAACAACTAGCATTAAAGACAATATCTCGAACCAAATGGCACGCATCAAAATCCAAAACGGCAAATGTCCAAAAGTCCGTTCGCACACCAAAGGCAGACGTTTCGCAAGGGGCCGATGCACGCGCGAAATTACATCATTAACTTATTTCGCTGGCATTTATTTCGCACATCGATCTGCCTCGTGTGCGAGATGGTATTTTTTTTTGTCATATTTTTTCTTTCAGGCGCACTGTTGAAAATCGCTAATCTAGAATTCCGCAATTCGAACGCGGGAATTTGGCGCGCAATCTTCGCGCGCCATTTTTTTGTTGTTGTTCGGATCGATAGAAGGTTTATTTGTGATGATTGTTCGAGGGAATGATGTTTATTTTTTTTAGTGTTTGGAGTATCGCTTCGAACGAACGTTTGTTGCATCTAGTTATGGCTCATTTTAAATGTCTGATATCATCTCTCGACGTTGACTGACATTTACCGAACTGTTGCGCCAAACGATATTATTTATAAATTATACTTTCATTTCGGTCTGATAAAAAAAAAGTGACGTAAAAGTAAATCGATTTGTGTTACATATATGAATGCGAAAATTTAATTTGTACGAATCAATTGAATTCGAAGAATTGAATACTGATTTATTATACTAAAAAATTATGATGAAAAGGAAATAAATACGAGGAAGAATTTCTAAAAAAATATTATTAATACAAGAGCTTTCAAAGAATTCAATCGAAACAATCTTACTTTTGATGAGACCAATTGAAAAAATTTAACATCAACATTTGAATATTCAAATCGATTTTTTTTAAACTCGATCATGCATTCATAAAACATACACCGACCATTAAATTTATGATATTTTTGAATTCCAATTCGTGGTACGAAATAAAAACGAATTGACAACATTTCTTTTATATTTTTCCCTAAAACTGACCTTAAACAAGTGGGACACAAAATAATCAAACCTTCATCGAAAAACAGAGATACATATATCTCACTCATTTGAGCCATCAAGAAAAAAATAAAACTAGAGCCACATCTCCCTCCTTTGAACCACGAACCAAACCATCATCAACCCACACAAAGAGACCTATCCCTCTAATCCCCATGCCCACAAAGCCAAGACTTCGGACATCATCCCGCACCAGTAAACAGGTCACAGTGTGAACTTTGTATCTCCCATCTCCCATGGAAGACCACGAAACCTCTGGTGGCAGACGACCGGTCGGCCATGACATTTGTGGCAGGTAGCCCCGGTTTAGCCTAGCCCAGGTTTCCTCATCGTCGGCGACTTTCGCAATTGCGGTGTGTATGTAATTGCGGTAATGAGACGCTAAATAGGCTCGATCGCGGTCCGAGACGTCCATGGTGTGGATCGCTCCTTGATTGGTGTCGTGATGGGTGGATGATGAGTGATGAGTTGGATTTGGAGCGAGGAGAACGAGGGTCTTATTAAAGATATGGAGTCGTTTTTTTGGTATGATTGTATTTGGAAATTTTGGTGACCAGACGTTTGCTTAGCACACACAACGCGTTTTAGGACAATTGGGAGGACTACACGATGGTTAAATGATCCGATTAATGTTTTATAATTTATTTAAATCATACTATTTCGAAACTTTTTGTTTTATGCTTTTTGTGTCGTGTGTGTTAGTGTCGTTCGGGAAAACATTTGGGGACCGAATTTTTTGCATAGATTTGGGCGTTGTGATGTAGGTGTTAAAAAATAATGATATGCGAATATAGTAAAAAAAAGTCAATATTGTTATCAATATTATTGCGATTAAAATAAAATTTTTGAAACATGATCTAATTTTTTGAGTTGTCTACATAGTAAATCATAGATTAATGCAAGTAGGGCGCGAAATTTTTATGGACGAAGCGCATAAAAGTGAATGCAAAACCATAAATTTTCATATTAAAATTTGAATTATCTCCAGTAATTTTTCGAATACAAGTCTATTATGCCTTGTATAACTTTTCGATTGTAAAAAAAAAACATTTTCCATCATCCTGCAAAAGGTGATATCATAATAAATTAAGACACGAGTGAATAAAACATAATATAACGACTTATCGAAACGCTAATTTTACACTATGAAGATAAAAGTGTTGTTTCACCTTGTAAATATAACACTTTTATACATTAATCATCGATGCGATAGATTCACAATGAAACGCATTGGACTACCGAAACGTTAACGATCCATAATCATAATCAATCAAAATTCGGTAAAAAAAATTAAACCCGATACAACAGATCGTTAACACAACGCAACGAACATTCACATCAACCGAGAAAATTTATACGATCCGGAAAAACCTTAAGGCGGCGCATGCAACATCATTAGAGCCACCGAAAACAAAAAGCTTATTTATTTCTTAATTGAAAAAGGTTTCCACACGAACCAAATCCACAAGGTTAACCCCTCAAAATCAAAGTCAAACGAAACGACGCAGCCATAATTATGTACGTGTCGATTATGCGAGTGTTCGACGAGTTTTTTTTAATGTAGCCGGCTCGCGGGTCACAGAGGTCCCATACGAACTCTAACAGTTAAAAAGGTCAACGTTATATAAAAAAAATTCGAAAAACAAAATTGAAAGTGCAGATTCGACATCGAAATCTACATTCAAAGCGTCTTCTGTATTGAATAACGCAGACGAATAAAAACTTAATGGCAAAATTCAAAAACGTCGATTCCGAATGTCTCGGGAGGAAATCGCCGAAGGTCGATCGTTTCGGATTAAAATTCATTATTGTCAGAAAAAACACTCGAGATGGTATGATGACGAAAAAAAAGGAGTCGAGAACAGTTGACATTCTTCGGAGTGGTCGGTTCGAGGAAATTTTACACTCGTACGACTAATTAATTATTCGAGTGAGGTTTTCCGCTTCAGAACGGCGACGAGTGGTTCAGTTTCGCAACGCATTCTTGACTTTTCGATTATTTTTCATTATGATTTCGCAATTTATGCTGAAAATCGTTTCGAAATTATAAACGGCGCATTATGCTAAATGTTAAAATAAAAACGTAGAAATTTAAATTGAAACCGAAGAAAATCAATGTGACATTGAATCGAAATGTTATCGACGGGAATTGTTTATTTTCTATATCGGATGAAATCCTAGTATTTAATCACTGTTATCTTTATCAGAAATGTACTCGTACAATATCAAATTCGTGAGAACGATCGAACACTTAATTTTTCAACGGAAAATCAACGTGTGAATTATCCATCGACTAATGGACGATTTACCTTAACCGGTGGGCGTACATTAAAAAACAACATGATTTTTTCAATGATTGTCGATTCGGCAATAAAATCTAACGAAAACTCGACATATGCGTCTATCGTAAGGTCGACCAGTGATAATAGATCGACAATATCGATAGTGCTCGAGACGTCTTCTTCACCTTGGAAAAAATAATTGGAATAAAAAAAAATTTCGCACAAGATAAAGGATCGCACCGCGCCTTTTCGCACTATTAAAAAATTACAATCGGCATGCAAAATGAAATACAAAAACGTTCCCGAATCGATCGAACAAACAAGATTTTAATGCGTTGAAGAGGATTTTTCTACGTGCCGGCGCCCGAAAAACGTTCTCGAGCGCAAATTTTTCGAGGTCTTCTCCTTTCACACATTTAATATTTATTTATTTGGTTATGTATCTGTTTGTGTGGAATTATTATGCTGTAGATCGTCCTCGAGATGACTTCGCGACCTAAAGAACGTCCCAAAAGAGCTGTTTAGCATTCGAAAAGTCAACGAGTCGGAAAAACTAAGCGGACACGCCCGACAATGAGTTAACTTCATTTTTCATTATTGATTCCGACGATTCTCAATTTTTCCTGTTTTAATTAATGAAAATAATCAATTTAATTAAAATAATCAATAATTGGATTTTATTTCAATTAAAAAGACGTTATTGCGATTTTTCCGATATCAAAAAATTTATCTAGATTGTTATATTTGTTCTAGTTCCCATCGGGTGTGGTTAGTACTCGAATAAGTAACGATATGAAATACACGGTCCATAGTTTCTCAACCTTTTTTGACTTACGGATTCTATGAACACTAAATGAGTTTTTAGCTTTTCTATTGTTACAAAAAATGGAGAAAAATCAATCCAGATATAAATCGATAATAATTTTTTTAGGCATTAAAAAATAAAGTTTTGTAATTATAATTTTTGTACGTCTTTGAAACATTTTTCAGTTAAGAAATATCACATTCTACGATTATGTTAATGTATAAAATTTACAAATCATCTTTCTTTTGCCAAAAAAATAATTTTTAAATAAATTTTATCATATATGAATTAAATTCGGCGATGACACAAAAACATTCAAATTAAATTGATCTTAGTTTAAATAAATTGTGTAAAAAAAACTATATACAAAAGAAATCAATTATCAATTCCAATAAAATTAACGATATTTAAATAATATTCAATTAGCCAGTCATGGATGTCACCCGTCCAAATCGGATGCAATAAATAATTTAACTAAAAAAACAATCAAACATCAGAATCTCCAATGCACCCACAGTTTAACAACCGCAATCCTAATGCAATCCGAAGACGACACATCGATACGTTTCGCAACAGCCGAATTTCGTTGTCGCCGAGGTCGGTGTTGCGACACTTTTTCTCAAAAAAGTTTTTCTAGACAGATGTTCGATAATCTTAGGTAACGCACTAACAGTAGTAATAGTGGGCAAACATGTAAACAAAGCGTTTTCCCCAAAAAAGTTGAGAAAAGGCATCGAAACGAAAATCGGACGCCGTTTCGCAACGAGCGAGTTTCGCTCGGAGTCCGGGAAAATATCGAATGTCGGAAAATTATATATATCGAATTTCCCACGCAGTGTGGCGAAATTTGCATATCGTCTATGCTGCATTCGATTTGCAGGTTGCGAATGCGTGAAATTGTCAAGAGGCCGACTATCGATTTACATGCTGGTGGTGTTGAGGCAGATTAATGCGACAAAACATGTTTCTACACATGTCAAGATTGACATGTTCATCAACAACATGAAAAATATCTAACTTGTATTATATTATGAGTATGAAAGTTTTCTATCTATCGTATACTTGTTTTTTTTTATATAGAAAACCAATCATCGGTTCCGAATATTCCGAATATTGGTATAAAACAATATTTCGGATCGAATCTTTGATTTATATTTATAATTTCCAAATGCAATGTTTTGATTTAAAATAAAATCATTTTGAATAGGAGAAAGTTATGCGAAGATGTGAGCTTTTGTTATTGAAAAGGTATAAGTCAATTTTCTAAAAAAAAAAAAAACTAATCAATTTTTTAGTTATAGTTTAATTTTTGTCATCTAACAAAATTTAACAACTCATTTAAAAAAAAATTAAAACGGACTTATAACACTTTAAAAGCTCATATTTTAATGAATTGATTCAAATCAAATGAAAAGCCAATATAATCGATTCAAAATATATCGTATAAATTCAATAAAAACGTATCACGCGAACCAATCGAATTCAAATGCAATAAAATCAGACTCGATCGAAAACCAAGATGTCGTCTAATAGACGCGATTAACTTTCGACCTTATCGATGAAAATTCGATATTTGAACGCGACTTGTGCCATCCTTGACACTTTTCTAACACGCGAAAGATGAACAGGTCGCAAATGCGTATGACACTGAAAGGCAAGTGCAATATTGATTAGTGATCGAGCGAAAATGTTGCGAACGCGGCCTTGCCGATGCCGAGAGAGTGCAACGAATCAATAAAGAATTTGAAAATTAAAATTAAAAATAACACTGACGAAAGCGAAAGCTTTCGCACGAAACGGAGCTTCGGAATCGCCTCAGAAAAAAATAAGTTGAGCTTTATTATGTGGGACGAATCGTGTCCGATCTGACGAGCCGTTTTTTCGATGTATCGTCGAAAAATGCGACATAACGTTTCGTCACGTATGATTTATAATGTTTGCTTTGGAAGAAATTTAATTTAATGACAATGGTAATAAATCGATGGTGAGCCAGAGTTGCGTAGCGTTTGGAAATCGACTATGAAGTTTTTGATGTGTGAAGATAAAATTGACTTTTACAATGACGTTTGAATGACGATTTTTTTTACGTTCGGTTTTGATTTGTATCTTTTTAAATGTATTTTTTATGTTCGATGGTAATCAATTGTGTATATGAAAAATAAAAGGAAAATATTTGCGCAATTTAGTCATAAATATCCCGAAACAAATTATATTACTGGAATATTTGAATATGAGTAGAATTAACATATGATATTCAATAACACACGTTTTTAAGATTACATTAAAATTTACTTTTTTGGTCTTATACGACTTTTTGAATAATATCAGTGTTGTGAAAAATATTGCATTATTTTCAGATTCAACAAAGTTTTTTTTAATAAATTCCATTTACCATCGTTAAAATGAACTTAAAAAAAAATACACAGAAGTCATTACGATACATGAAACAAAGCGCGCCTAAAACCGCATTTTCCACCCTCAACATTGTCGAAAAACAAAGGTCAACACACAAGTTTGAGCCTCAAGAACGCGGACGTTTCGCGAATTCGAAAAGTTCGCGACCTTCGGCGGATTTCGATGGTCTCTTTGACAAATCGCGAACGCGCCTAAATATGTGCGAATTCTCATCATCTTTTCTCCATCGTTGAAAAAAGTGATCACTGCGTAGGCAGGTGCTTCACCACGGTCGTCAGATGGTGAACTCCGGCGATGGTGAAGGTCTTCGCGTCAGATAGGCATTCCGAAAGGGTCACATGTGACCGAAGGGCGATCTCGTCGTAAAAAGGTTAAAAGATGATTTGTGTTTTGACAATGTTTGTGTTTCAGTTTGGAAATTTCGGATTTGAACGTGAGAATTGTCGAGTTGTGAATTCCGAAGACGTAATAGACGAAATGCGAATCATGCAACCTGTGACTCAGAAGAGTTTATCGCATTTAGCAATCATCCGAACAAATTGGAAATATGAAACGTTCTAAACAATATCATAAATTTGCAGCGAATAACTATTATACACATTTGCATAATCGTAAAGTGGTACGATGAGAAAATTTTACAACTTTTCCCCAATGAAATTAGATTCGATCGACAACAAGATGACATTTAATACACGCATATTGATAAGGTCGACCTTATCAATAAAAAAAATACCAATTTGACAATTTTTATGCATGAACGCATTCGAATACACTATGCATCTTTCGTACAACAAAATTACATCATTCAACCTTTTTTAAAATGCAACACGTTACATTTTATTTCTATCAATTCGATTTCCGTTCTCAATCATCGGCATTGTTCAGAGAGCCGTTTACGAAACGTTACAATAATAAAACACAAATTCAACACGTCTCAACATTATACATCGATGATTCCATCACGATGCTAATGCAATTGTGCTTGTCAAAAGGATGCGCCGAAACTGGTCATCTCTCGACCTTTCTAAATAAAACGCTGTTCGGCTAATGTCAAAAGATCATAACTCAAATGAATATATTAATGAAAAGGATATATTTAATGGGATTTTGGCTACATTTATTTATTTGATCGAAAACGTTATGTATCGAAATTGTATTACACACAATAATGTAACGATTAATAATGGAAAGGTCAAAAACGAGTCACGGAGATGTTTAGAACTGGGTGAAACCACAGATTGCATTTCGAATGCACTCGGAAATGCATATACAAAGAATCAACGATTATTAAAGAGTCCATCGGCAACTTTACATAATATGAAAGCAGATCAAAACTAATATTTACATATTCCAATCATTAGTTAACACGCCGAACAAACCGGCCGAAGAAATTCAGTACGTCGGATTTGTCAACTGTTTTGGAAAATTTTCACAAAACGGAAGAGCCGATGCGTCGAAATTTCAATTTCGAAATTGTCAAAAAACGCAGAAGTGACGCAACATCGTCGAATTCTCTATCTAATGCGGATTTACATATGGTTTCGATAGACCATTATTCGGTTACGCCACAGATAGTGAAAAGTATCGTATCAAACGAATTGATGAATCCGGAAGGTGGGTTACTCTCGTGTATATGCTTTTGGTTGAATTGAATTAGCACTATTTCAAATTTTCACCGTTGCAGAGATCGAAGGTGAAAAATAAAAGTGGACAGTGTGTGAAAATACGTGCAGATCGAGTCGAGCGAGAATATGTAATGACATTAAATAATATATCGTATTTGCAAACTGGAAATCTTTGAAATACTTCTAATCATCTTTTTAGGCGGGGATACGTTCCAAAGACTACCGCGTAAAAATGTATGTTGGGTATATGAAAATTGGAGATAGGTTCCATCAGTGTATTTGGATAGAACTTTCATCCAAATGTACTTTATAAAAAAATGTGTAATGTGAAAAAAAATTGTAATGTAAAATCATCGAATTGTATAATTTAATAACTATGATTACATACGTATAATTATAACAGTATACTGGCCTGCACCGAATCATACCATTGTGGCATAATAATACTTTTTTTATACCGTGTTAAAGTGAAAAAACCGCGTAAAAAGTATAATCGGTTCTTCTTCCTCGAACCGTGTTATTTCGGAACCGTATAAAAAGAGAATTGGGTGCATTATGATTTGGACTGATCGAACGTAATGTGTACATATAAAAACGTTTTAAAATTGTTTATTTACTCAATTCGTTCAGTAAGCAAATTGAAATTCATTGCAAATTATGGATGCGATTATTCGCGAAATGATTTTCGAAGGACGTAATAAAACAAACGTCTATGGCATTTATATTGGGTACGTAATATAATTGACATTTACCGAAAAACCGATGAAAATTGTTAAAAAAAATCGATTTGCATACAAAAAAAATCATAGGAAACGACAATCTTTTCATACAACGAATCCAAATTAAATATCAATCAAATTATCCCACCGAAGGCCACACATATCGCCAAAACCGAAACACCCGAATTTCTCCAAAGAACCACCCACAGAAACAGAACGAACGGTCGAGATTCGACCGCGATCGGACCCGCTGAACTTTCGCCCGAATCGGACCGCATCTCTAGCTGAAGACCAGGTCAAGACGACGACGACGGAAAGAGCAGCATCACCCATCGAAGACACGAAGGCACGAGAGGTGGTCGCCACCTCGGCTATAAATGCGGCCGGCGATGAACGGAGACGACAGTTCGTTCGCCACGACCGAATAGCCTAAGTGAGTTTACCTCCACTCGAACCAGAGAGGCGGTTTAACAGTGGATTAATAACATTTCATTCGATTTCAGTTCAAGATGAAATTCCTCGCCGTTTTCTTGTTCGTCGCGGCCGTGTCCGCCGATGTGTCCCATTTGGTCAAGAACAAGGGACCCGATGCTGATGCTCCCATCCTCAAGCAGAGTTTGGACATCGGAGTCGAAGGAAACTACCAATGGAACTACGAAACCGGAAACGGAATCGCCGCCCAGGAACAAGGATCTCTCAAGAACATCGGATCTGTGAGTACAAACCCTTAACGTTGGATGCGTTGGAAATGCAAAGTGTTAATCGATTGTGTTATGCAGGATGCTGAAGCTCAAGTAGCTCAAGGATCTGCCCAATGGACCGCTCCCGATGGTACCCCCATCCAATTGTCGTACGTCGCTGACGAAAATGGATTCCAACCCCAAGTATGTTAATTATATGTATTATTTTATTTTATTATTTTGGAGCATATTGATTAATTTTGAATGTTTTAGGGTGCCCATTTGCCTACACCACCCCCAGTCCCAGAAGCCATCTTGAGGGCCCTCGAATACATCAGAGCTCACCCACCCAAACCCGACACCCGTCGTTAAGCCATTTAACTGAAAACAAATAATATAGTTTAAAACGCCATCACTGCCACCGCATAAGGAAATCCTTGATTTGACATATAAAAAATGCAATTTTTTGGAAAAGAAAAAATACCTATCAAATATTTATAATAATGTAATATATATGTATTACGTATTTATGTGTACGTGTGCGTTTGTGTGCACACAATAGAGCATGTTGTGTTATACACAATTCTGCCGCTATGTATAAAATATATCCGTATGTTGTACATTATATGCATCTATTAATTTTCCTTTCGTTTCTTCTTTTGTACATTCTCTAAACACTGTGTTCGATCTTGGGAGTTGCATCGTTGCAATGTGACTTTTGAACTTCTTTCAAACGGATGTGTTATATAAAATGAACAAATAAAATTTGTGATACATACACTGGTTCGTTTCAATAATATTTACTTGGTAAATTATCAGAAAAATGGTATGATTAAATGATGAAAGGATTGAGAAAATTTTAATCATAAAAAAATCATACTTAATAAATAATGACTTGACAAGATCATTTAGATTATCAGATTAAGATTACATCAAATATTATATGAAGTCATAAAAAAATCAAATAATACATACTATGTTATGAAACTGATTGTGAGACGAAATTTTTTAACATAAATTAACTAAAAACTAGATTCATTTAAAGCTATATAAACAGTTAACTATTATTAGATTTACCATAGCCATAATATTTAAAATAATGGTTTTACTCAATAAAATGGTAAATTAGGTAATATTAGATTAAGATAAATACATCGTTGATTTTAAAACTAAACTACAAAAGATGTTTATATGTTGGTAAACTAAAAGTATTATATGACAAATATACAGTGGTAGTCAAAGAAACCGTACCACCTTGAAAAATTGACGTTTTTGGAAATTATAGTTTTCAAAACTTTGAAAAAAAAAACGTTTATACATATCTATTGGAAGAAAGAATAATATTATACTCAATAAAATTACAGAGATATCGATTTGAAAAGTTATCTCTATACACTAATTTTTTTAAATTTAGAAAATTTGCTGATATACCATGACAAAAAAAAAATTATTCAATTAGTGATTTATAAGCAAGAAAAAGTTTTTATTTAATTTTATAAGGTGATAAACATCAGTTAGTTTTACTTTGCACCCAATATTTAAAATTAAACGATGTTTCTGTAATTACAGCCTTTATCATCTGAAGAAACGAGTAACAAATTTTTTTTTGATATCTATCGAAATGATGTTTCCATGCGATTTCATTGTTTTTTTTTACTAAATAATTTAATTGAAGCCTTGTTTGTATGTTTTAATTTTTAACATTTCTCAAAGCTTTACAACGGTTCCACGACAATTCGTCCAAGACAACTCGTCCAACGACAATTGGTCCAAAAATTAATATTAAATTGATTATTTTTAATTTTCATTAACTTTAAAAAAAAACTTTATTTAATAATTATTTCTCGCTGATCTTAAGCTTCGTAATTATCATAAATAACAACAGCATTTATTATAATTAGCGATAGAATTAATAAAAAAAATCGGAAACGCATAATCCTTTACAGGCGGGCAGCGGACTTAAATTTTCCGATACCTGCTTTTTTACAAAATAGCAACATTGGCTGTTTTCGAAGTTTGAAGTTTTTTTTGTTCCTCAGGTAATCTGCGTGGGATGCATGTGCAAAACGATACAATTGTTTATATACAATATTCGCGAAATGTACGCCGCGTTATCAATTAATTAACTATTATAACTGCAGAACTCACCAATAACAATTGCGTTAACAATATCGCTCAAAGAACTGCCAATGAAATAAACGCACCCTCCGCTAATTCAAACACCGATCCAATTAATAACACAGGTATGCAAAATTGACCTTTTTGAAAACTTTTATTTCAAAGGTATCTATATTAAATAATTTTGGGATGCTAAATTCGAATATGGTATTTGTTTTTTTTTTCTATCACGTAAGGTTTTCTAGATATAAGAAAAATAAAAAAATCCTTTTTAATCGAAATTTTGAGTTTCAAAAAATTACAATTTATGAACATGGCCCAATCAAAAAATCCGAATAATGTCTTGGGCGAATTGTCTTTTGGACACTTTTGGACAAGTTGTCGCTTGGACGAATTGTCGCTAGGACGAATTGTCCCTTGGATGAATTTTCTTGGACGAATTGTCGTTGGACGAATTGTCTTTGGACGAATTTTAAAGATTAGTAAATCGTTTTTACTAGTTTCTCAAGAAATTAATAAAGTTATGAGTGAGGCAAATAGTTTCTATTATAGTACCCAGTAGTCTGGTTCATTTTTTCATCACAAAAGGAAAGTAAAAGAGATTAAATTATGAAGTCATTCGATGAAGTGAAAATGATAAATATTTTAATTTATCCACTAACTGAAAATTTAAGATGTAATATTTACTATATTATATTATTATAAAATTAGAAATTAAACTTATTTAAAAACATGAAATAAATAGATAGATAAATTTAAATATATTTAAATAAAATAGATAGATTTTAAAAACCACTAAAAGTTATAAATATTTGTCATAAATCACGAAAAAAAGGATTCATTTATATTGAAGATTACTGGATTGCCTTGCAAACTAAAAGATATCATGAATACATTTGAAAAATACAGGTTTTTTTATGGTAAAGCTCTATGACAAAATTATATTCAAAATAATCATTACCACAGTTTATTGTGTACTGTAAAAAAAAATGTAATAAAATATGAAATTTGATATTAGGCAATTTAGAAATGTTTATAAATTATTTTGAAGCAAAATTGAAAAAGAATAAATTGCACAAAGGGTTTTCATTTGTAGATCAACTGACATAAAAAGATTTTTAATTTTAATAATAATATATAAAAAAACCGCATATAATTTTGTTCATATATTTAGGAACAAATTACAAAATTTAAAAAATTATATAAATGCTAGTAAACGAATTTAAATAAATGAAAAAAAAAATTAATAACACTAGATAACCTTGTATGTTTACAAATAGTTCAACAATATGGTAAAAATAGAAAATACAAATAAGAATAAATACAACAAATTTGTTGAAGAGTGACATTCAAGTCCTGAATGTTAGAATTCATGAAAATTATGAGAAGATAGAGGTGACCGTTTACATATAAAAGGGGTACCAAATAAAATTTGAAACAGTATACTGATCACATTTGATCTTGCAAGGTGGATAAATTGGTTAACAAATTTTTTTAAATTAATCAAATATTTAATTAATAATCAATTATATTTTGCAGATGAAGTTCTTAATCTGTTCCTTTTTACTTGTCGCTTCGTTGCTGATTGTATCAGCCGATCATCATCAGCAAAAAGATTATGCACCTATTGTCAAGCAAGCCTACGATATAGGTGCAGATGGAACTTACGAATGGCATTATGAAACTGGCGATGGAATAAAAGCTATTGAACATGGATCTCTCAAACAAACAGGACAAGTAAGAATTTTCAGAATAGACGCCATATAAAATTCAGTGATGGTTAATTGAATGTGCATTATCAATAATTTTATTTTTATAGAAGGAAGAAGCATTAGCAGTGCAAGGATCTGTTGGATGGACTGACAAAGAAGGACAGCATTACGAATTAACTTATACAGCAGATGAAAATGGTTTCCAACCACAGGTAAAAATCTGAACATCTGTAATAATATTGATCAATCTTGGATAGTAATTTTAAATATTTGTTTTTAGGGTGCTCATTTACCCACACCACCACCGGTTCCAGAAGCAATTTTGCGATCTTTGGAATTCATCAAAAATCATCCATACACAGAGGAAAAGAGTAACAAACCATACCATTCGGGTCGTCACTAGACGATCATGTGTATTAAAAATACATTTGAAATAAAATATCAAGAATCGGCAACGCAAATGGAATAAAAGAGCTGGTATGATAATTCAAATACAATAATCTTGCAAACACAATTCAAATCGTGATTATTAATAATCTTAAAAGTGATATTCATAATGATGTAATTAATAACTATGTGTACATTTTTGTATATATAAATTAATATATAAATGATGAAAAAAATAATATGAATGGATTATTTTATGATACAAAAAAAAACATACCTTGATCACATAAAACATTGACAGCTTCAAGAACTCGTTTGGTATAAATACACGGCTCATAATTGTCCATTTCTTGGGTAACAACAGAACACACTCTGACAAAAATATACAATTATTAGAAAGAGATAAATCAAATTAGAAATTATTAAAAATAAGATATATAATAAACACCTAGCGGCACGACCACGAATAGCGCCTGCAGTGCGATCCAAAGAATCAGCATCCCCTTCTTGTAAAGCAACAACACATTTATTCACATCTTCGAGAATGTGATTCTCTGCAAAAATAAATAAATTCAATTGAAAAATTAAGTAAATAACAATGAAGGTTTTTGAAGACATTGAAAAGTATTTTTGTCTCACCGCTGACAGCAAGAAAATCGTCAATGGTAGTTATATCATCAACTGCTTCAGTAAGTAAACGAACTCCAAGTTCCCAAGCTCTGGCAAAAACTTCGGCATTTTCTTGAGCAACACGAGAACGAGCTCGAGCAGCCAAAACACGTGCCGCATTGATGACCTACAAAATAAATAGAGACAATAAGAAAGAAATTTTCCTTTCTAAAATATGGCTGTAATATTTCGATAACATACTTGCGGGCAAAGATTTTCTATTTGACTTGCAGCGTGACGCACCATTTTAACACCATCTTCATTGTTAGACATGGAGCATACAAGATTTGCGACTTCCACGAGTTTGTTAGCATGTTCAGTGAAAACTACTGCATATTCTTCCACTTCTTTTTCTTGGCCATTTCTAGCTGCTTCCATCAAAACGAGAAGAGGAACATTGGTCTCTAGAAAACTAAAAATAACATTAAATTTTATTCCCAAGTGAAACACATCAATATTTATAATTCAAATTTAAGTTACCTATCTGAGACATGATCTACAACGGCTTTACGGAGTTGGCGACGCAAGTCACGAGTCTTACGACACATTTGATCGATAGCACGTTCAAGTCCATCAGATTGCTCCTTGTTTCCAGCCTAAAATAAAATCAGAGCAATGTTATTGCGCAAAGTAAAACAGTTTTATGTGAACGAAAAATGGTTTGAATATTGGGGGACTAAATAAATCTTGTATTATGTTGCTATTAATATAAAGTGAAACAAAATAAAGGATAAGTTTTGAGAAGATTAAATAGTTCATGCGAAGACACAAGTTTGGTGCAACATGTGCCGAAATAACCATGGATAGTGCTTTTTGGAGTGCAGCGATAAAATAACACCATCTATTTAAATTACCGGTACTCCTGAACGTAGTGCTTGCAGCTGGATGAGCCAAGTTAAGCAAAAGATAAATAGCAATGAAAATTATTGAAAGTTATATCAAATATTTTGTTATGTGCAATTTTTTTTCATTGTTATTTACACACCGAAGTGAAAAAATTTAACCAATCATAATTATTTTAACATATTATATTGACAATTAATTATGAGACATTCAAATGAGTATATTACATTTGTCATATATTCTTGAAGTAGATCTTGTAGAGCTTGACGAACAGCATTGCACTCAGCAACAATTCTTTCTCGACGTTCATCACTGAAAATAAATGACCAAATTTAATAATGTTGGTGAATTTAATTTAACTGTAACTATAAAATATATACTATACCGTGTACAAGATGAATCTGCCATCAGAGCGGCACCAGAAATAATAGATTCGAGCCGTTCTTCAAGAGAAGGTCTGGTTCTCACTTCGTTATATTGCAATGGCTCCATAACCATTCTTTCCTGTAATTAAAAGGTTAGGTTTTCAATAAAAACATATTTGTGGAAACAATCCACGAACTTGAAAATACCCACATCAAAATCATCGAGAGCATGAGCTAATTCTCCAGGTCCATGCCGAGGAGTAGACACTGGAGGAGTGCGACCTTGGGCAACACTAGCAATTGCACCCACTGCAGCGCATACAGCGCGCAAAACATAATCTCTGTTTGCCTTGGCAGCTGCCAATTCTGGATGACGCACATATACCTAGAGAAATAATAAGAAACCATGTAAAATCCAATCAGAAAAGATATCATAATTATTAGACTTTTAAAATATCAAACCTTGGAAGCAGTGAGTAACATTGTGGAATGTTTTTTGAGGACAGCCCTAGCTGAAGCAAGATCGTCTCTCATTTGAGGATCTTTTAATTCTTGTTGACGTTTAGCTGCCTGGTTCATCAATTCATCTAAAAAAAAAATTGGTGTCATTCATTTTTGCAAATTAACAATATGCTTTTAACAAAACAATAAGTACTGACTTGCATTTCTGCCAAATTGTTTAATGTTTTCAATGAGTTCACCTTGCGATGAAGCATTTTTCAAATTATCAAGATCATTTTCAACCTAAAATAAAACAAAAAATTGAAAAAAGGACAAAAAGAGGATATAAAAAATAGATTAAAATGAAATTTAAACTTACAACACGAAGACTTTTAAGTAGAAGATGTACATCAACCATGTCGGCGAGTACAAGTAAACGTGTCACTGCCGAAAGCAAACTACGAGCTGCTCTTACCATGGCTCCTCTTTTGGCCGATGCGCAAGGTTCCTCGGAAAATTCTCTCGCTGCTAAAGACATTGCAGCACCTATTCAAACAAAATAATCAATGAATACAATTTCATTCAACTAAAATTAAATTAAAATAAAATATTAACCTGTCTTTCTAACTTCTTCGACGGCAGCTAACATTTCTTGTGTAATATCAGGATTTTCATATGCAATTATTTCACCCTTTTCAATAAAATTTTCTGTAGCTTTTTCGACAGTTCCCACAAGAGCGCTAGCCCTTTTAGATTTTCCTAAAATATTTAAAATAATAATAAATAGTCGATAAACCAACCTACAAACTTTCTTAATTAAAAACTGAAATTCATTTGATTACCTTTCTTCTTTTTACTCGGACCTTTAGTATTGACAAGGGTGGTGACCTGCAACACCAAAGGTTCCAAAGTCTTTTCCACAGACATAGTCTTGATTTCTAAGTTCTTCGGATCCCATTTAAGGGACAACGTCCCGAAGTCAGACATTTTGTTTCTTCTTCAAACCGAGACGTCTGAAAATCTAAATCCAATCGATCGAATTACTTCACTACACATAAAAAGAAACAACTCAGACGAACAGGAAAAGGGGAACGGACTCTCAAATGAACGGAATGCGTCATTGACAGCGATACATGACAGATAACAAAAGTGGAATGGGTGACTCACAGATCCGGCAGGCCAGACTCGTTCGGAGCTGATGATGAACGAAGAAAGACGTCAGATCTTCGAGCGTGAAGGTAGACGACGATGCGTCGATGAAGAACTTTCAGTGGACGACGTTAAATATGTTTTTGACGCTGACCGGTCGAACGGACGCGCCCACCATTGGATTTCCGATGACGGCTGGTGAGCGGCGTTCGAGAGAGGGAGCTAGTATAGGGTAAGTATCGAGCCAAATTGGTGCAAGTTTCGTTTGCGTAATGTTTGTATTGAATGTTTGATTTTGATAAAAGTGTTGGGTGTGATTGTGTGAAATTTTGTGTTTTAATTAATTAATTAATTTGTTTGTAATGTGGAAATTTGTGATTAATATTTTGGGTAAGGATATTCAGATTTAGTGTGGCTAAAAGGCAACATTTTGTTGCGTTCTCGATTGGTGGTTCATATTATTTTACTAAACTAGTGTATTTTTATAAATTGTGAATTTATCAGATTTTTAGGTAAATGACACTTGCACACATGATGTTAGCGCATACCGACACTAGTGCACAATCCAGGAATTTTTCTTAATTGAACTTTGCTTTAGTGATAAGTAATTGTAAAATAAGTGACTAATGAAATTTAAAATGAAAAATTATAAAAATAATGAAAGTTTCATTTATAGTTTTGATGATTTTGATAAAGGCAAAAATGACATGTTTACATTTGATGATGTTTTATACGACGGCAAAAATTGTGAAAGTAATAAATTATTTAAACGAGTTGTTGAAAATGTGCGCCTACGTTGGTATACGGTAGCGTCAGTTTATGTCAGCGTCAATGTGCCCTAGCGTCAGTGTGTGCCAGCGTCGTGTGCGATAACGTCGCGCTTACTAACGTCAGTATGTGCTAAAGTAGGGTTGCCAGATTTCTTGCAAGTCAAACCGGGACACCCCCCTTCGATATATATTTCAACTAGCCATTTTACCCGAAACATTCACAATAGCAAGTACAGTTGAATTAGTCACCTCACTTTTATACAGTCAATAGATTTGTTTATTTTTTTCACATACAAATATAGCAGTTTTTCCATCTTTTTCGGAAAATCAGAGTGACAATATCAATTTTTTTAGTTCGAAAATGCATTTTTTGCGTTTATTTTGCAAAATAACATTTTTATGGTCGAAAACGCACGAATTTTGAAATTTTGCCATGATCCGCCCGAGTGATCGCCCCTACAACCCCCCTCGCTGGATCCGTCCCAGTGCACAAACTTTATCTGTATGTACGATAGACAAAAATGCTTAAAAAGTGTTCATAATAGAAAAATTTGAAAACCGGGACTTTTAGGCATCCCGAGAGGTTCGCTTGGGACACTGGGATACGAGGCTGAAAACCGGTGACAGTCCCGGTTAATCGGGACGCCTGGCAACCCTAAAGCTGGTGTGCGCAACTGTCATTTAAACGACTGGGAACCAAAACTGTAGAACAAAAACACACACATTAAATTTAATAAAAACGCAAAACTACACAAAAAAACATCAAAACCACACTCCTATCAAAAACAAAACAAGATCCGACACGTATTCCCCTCGTCGGAATGGGCCCGACCGAAACCGTTTAGACCAGCACTCCAAGACGGCGAAACGTCGAACTTCACGTCTGGTGTACCCTGTGACAGGTGGCAAGAGATAGCGCAACAGCTCTCTTCCGAACACCAAGAAAGCAAAACAGCTACGAAAACCCATCAAAATGAGTGCCGCGCCGGTCGAGTGCATCGTCTGCTTCAAGACCGTGGGGATTTTCTCCGTCGGCGAATGCGATCACCCCGTCTGCTTCGAGTGCTCCACGAGGATGCGCGTGCTGTGTCTCCAAGACGAGTGTCCCATCTGCAGGCATCTCCTCGATAAGGTTCTTCGTCTTCTCTTAGATTGTATTTTATGTTAGCAGCGATGAGTCTTTTTCGATATGGTCGCAGAGTTGTCTTCGTGTTTTTTAACCTTTATGTATACGCCCATGTTAGTGGTTGATGGTGTAATGTTAAGAGATAGTTTTAGGAACGAGTGTCCCATCTACAGGTATCTCCTGAATAAGGTTCTTCGTCTTCTCTTTGATTGTATTTTTAATTTGCAGCGATGAGTCTCTATTGATTTGGTCGCAGAGTTGTCTTCGTGTTTTTAACCTTTATGTATACGCCCGTGTTAGTGATTGATGGTGTGATGTTAAGAGATAGTTTTAGGAACGAGTGTCCCATCTACAGGTATCTCCTGAATAAGGTTCCTCGTCTCTCTTTGATTGTATTTTGTGTTTGCAGTGATGAGTCTCTTTTGATATGGTCGCAGACTTGTCTCTGTGTTTTTTAACCTTCATATACACGCTCCTGTTTTGTTAGTGATGCTGTTAAGAGATGGTTTTATTGTCCCATTTGCAGGTATCTCCTCGATAAGGTTCCTCGTCTTCCCTTAGACTGTATTTTTAATTTGGGCTTTACGATGTGCTGTTCTGGTTGAATATGTGTTTTTTTTTTAACTTACGCATGTAGTATGCATACGCCCATGTTGTGTTAGTATTGATAGTATGATGCTATTTTGAGATTGCTTGGAAATTGGAATGAGTTTTTTGGTGTCGTGTTGTCCGTTGAGTATTTTGGATAATCAATTTTGTACAAAAGTTTTATTTGTTGATTATGATCGATTTATTGATGGTTGTTATGTTATTTTCAGATTTTGTGACGTTTTTAATTTTTGGTAATACAAATTAGGTTTGACTCAATGTATTGCACCATACATTTTCAATATGATATTGCTGTCGTAAAAAAAAATTTTTGAGAGTTGATTATATTTTGTACTTCTTGCTAATAAATTAGTAAATAAGGCCAATTCACATACTATTAAGAAATTAAAATAAAAAAAAAAAATTATCATGTCTTGTACATTTTTAAATCTTTCATTCCATTGATAACTTGAATTGCCTATTCAAATTTTTTTCCCTTATTGAAGCTATTTTATCTGATTTACAATATTTCGCAATGTAAATATGTCAGTTCATTTGAACTTTGGTTTTTGTGTTTATCAAATTAATTCTTAATAGTTATAAATAAACATAACTTGAACAAGATTATGAAACATTTCAGAGTGCCAAAAAGTTTGAATAAGTAATCTGTCCTTGTGAATTCTTTTCCTCTTTTTCAAATCGAGCAGTGAACCACGAGTGCAGATTAGTTGTAATTAATTTTTATTTATCTCTTATCCGAGACGAAAAAGTAGTTAAATCACATGAACAAGAAAGAACAAAAATAAAATGTAACAAAATAAAAAATAAAATTGGATAAAACTAAACAGTTCATAAATTTAACCAAAATTGTTATCGAATAGTATACGTAAAATCCAATTCAACTCTCTCAAACTCAACTCTGTTTTTATATAATTCTATCTATACAGGTTTCTTACTTGTGCTGATTAAAAATGTAAAGACAAGGTTATGTCACCTTTCACTTTAACTGTAACATTGCAGGCTTTTATCATATAAACATTCGAGTAAAACTCTCACCTTGAAAAATCCACCTTCAACTTTATTTAAGCTTAATGAAATTTCTAGTATATATTACATCATTAGTAATAATTTTTTATATGTATTATTAAAACGATTTAGCCAATTTTTTTTTTAATATGAAATATATTGTATTTCAATTAATTTTTATTTGAAAGATTCACATCGCATTATTGTAATGGTACATATTGATATAGTTTATGATCTATTTTTGAATATTACGAGTGCTGATGCATGTAATTTTATTTTCATAGGTTATCTTTACTCCAGAATGTCAACCATTCAAAATAATCAACATTCAGTTCAGCGACAATTTATTCGATCGCACTTACAAAATAGGTTTTGTGAACGAAAATATCAAGTCTGCATATTTGAAGTTATTAGAACACAGTTGCAAAAAGTGTGGAAAATCTTCACCATCTTTTGAGAATTTCAACATGCTCAAGGATCATATGCGTTTTAAGCATGAATTATTCTTCTGTGATTTATGTGTTACAAATTTGAAGGTTTGTATTTTTTTACAATGTACTTATTTACTCTTTTACGATATCACTTAATAAATCTCAATGTTTTCAGATATTTACAGCAGAGCGTAAGTTTTATACTAGATCTCAATTAGCACTTCATAGACGCAAAGGTGATCCAGATGATCTATCGCATAAGTAGGTTGTTCAACGATTCGTAATTCCTAGACATCTTCCTGTTTTTATTTAATTATTATTTTTATTTTTTAGAGGCCATCCAATTTGTAAATTTTGTGAGACTCATTATATGGATAGTGATGAACTCTACAGGCATTTGAGAAAAGATCATTTGTTTTGTCACTTGTGTGATGTTGATGGATATGATCATTATTATGGTACATATAATAGCTTGCATGATCATTTTCGTGATGAACATTATTTATGTGAAGAAGGGGAGTGTGGTGAAATAAATTTGACAGCTGTATTTCGATCCGATATTGATTTGATTGGTATGTCGTATTTTGTAAATTAAAAATAAATTATGAAAAACACGCAAATATATAATTTTTTAATTTTATTCATAGCCCATAAAGCGTCAGCTCACGGTAGAGGTTTAAGCAAACAAGCATCTAGACAAGCAAGAACTCTTGAGTTACAATTTACTCTTGCTCCAAGACCACGCGGGCCACCACTCCCTATGCAGTTTCGACCTGAGAGGTAAATGTTTATTAATTTTTCAATAAAACTATTTTCAGACATAATGCGAATAATTTTTATTTTAAAATAAAGAGGTGAAGATGATCAGAACCACGAACTAGTCAGAGAACACAATCTACATAGTTCTCCTGTCATGGCGATAGATACCGAGAGCACAGAACAGTTTCCGAATCTTGGTGATGGCCCAGGTCCCATATTAACTATGACAAGGTCACCAGCTATGGTAATAAGACAAACTTCTGGAGCTTTAGCTAGAACTGAGGAAAATTTTCCTGCACTTGGTGGAGGGAAAGCTAGCAGTTCAATGACTCCAACTCTTCGAGTTAATATAACTCACCAGCCAAATCTTACAGCAGGGCCATCAAATGCCATAATTAAAACTACCGGTAATTTCTATAAATGTTCATAAGAATATTTTCTATATGAGAAAATTTATAATGATATTGTTTTCTTTTTAGCCAAACCAAATGTATCTATACAGTTACATAACCGTCCAACTTCTGCAAGTCAGTTTAAAATATCTGAAACTACTTTAAAAACACAAAAACCTACAACTTCAAGACCTGTATCTGAATTTAAATCTAACAATGATACAAATCGAAAATTCGAAGATGAATTTCCTAGCTTAAATAAAAAAGATAAGAGTGTTCTTATGAATGATTATTCCAGTCAACCATCTTATGGTTCTTCTTTAGCTAAAAAAGTAATTTGGATTAAAAGATAGAATTTTTTTTCTTTTCATATATGTATTTAACAAATTTTTTTATTTCAGTTAGCAAGTGCTCCACCAGTTCGAATAGTGGCAGCTCCAGCTGTACCCGTAGCTGCGACGATAACTCAACCAAAAGCCCCACCGTCTCCAACATCGAATGCTTTTCCTGCATTGTGTCCAACAGGTCCGCCTATATCACAACCTCAGTGGATTACTGCTTCCAAAAGCGATAAAAAAGACAAACTCAAGGTGTTGAAAGTTGCACCTGCACCTATTATTCCTACTGTATCTGATATAAATAGTGCTCAAGATTTCCCCTCACTCACATCGAATACTAAAAGTAAAAATAAAAAAGGCAACAAAAGTGATACTAATCGTAAACAAGATGATGATTTTAAAATTGAGATAGGGAAAAAAGAGAAAAAGAAGTTAAAGACTAACGAAGACATAAGGTCACAAAATACTTCAGAAAATAGAAAGTCAGTTCCACCAGATTCAACATATCAAAAGAAACTTAAGGAAAGCGTTTCTACTCTTAGCTTAGATTCTAGCATAAAGAAAAATGACGTTGAACCTGTGTGGGTTGAATGGAAAGGTAAGAAAAATCAGTTAAATGGAAAAACTGAAGAAAAAGTTGTAAGTGTTGAAAAGCCTAAAGAGAAAAATTCTTCAAATGCAAAGAAAGTTGTAGATCCTCCGATTTTAGACGATTTTCCAGTATTAAATGCAGGGAAAGGTTTATCAGGTTTTGGTATTTCAAAAGGTGGAATTCTTGGCTTAAACAATACAAACAAAGTGACAGTTAATGAGAATGCGAAAAATAAACTGTCTTACAGCGAAAATTTGAAAATTAAATCCATTAACAGTGATAAAGTCAATAATAATAATAACGAAAGCGAAAATGAAAAATGCAAGTCTTCCAATATCATTGGATCGCCTTCGTCTGTTTTTCACGGTTCTGTTCCACCATGCAATGGATTCACTTTTACCAATTCATCCGGTGAAAGTTATAATATTCCAGTCCATAACTATTTACAACCACCCGATTTTAATCAACGCAATAAAGCCTTGGTGGTCAACTTTATGAAAGCTCTATGTTCACAAGAATCCATTCAAGAGTTCAAAGAAGTTTCACGACAATTTCGCGAGGGAATTTATTCTGCTGAATTGTATTATGAACATTGCCGAGACTCAATCAAGGAGGAATTTGAGACACTTTTCCCCGAGTTATTAGCTCTTTTGCCAGACATCAGCAAGCAACAAGAACTTTACAAAATATATAGCGAATTAACCAAATGCAGTTTAGAAATTTGTCCAACTTGTGGACAGATATTAGTTCCGAGTGATGTCGCGTCTCACAATACTTCCCACAGTCTACTCACGCATTTTCCTGCTTTGGGTTCGCCAGCTCAGTCGACTCCAGTTTGGCGAAAATAATTTGCTATCGCATGCTAATTGAGGTGCCTTATAAATAATTTTTATTTGAATCGGACGATTCATGAAGCAATATATGTGTGTATATTGTTTTTTCGTTTTGTAAATTGACCGCGTGATTATATTAGTAATTCTTTAAATAATAAGTTAATAATAAAAAGATTATTTTGTATGAGCGGTTTTTTTATGAAAATATTTATTAAATGTTGATTTTTTTTGTAACCGAGGCTTACAATCAGATTTTGCTGTGTATATGTATGTTGATTCCGTTAATTATAGTGCGAAATGTAAATGTTTTGTTACCAATAATAAAGGATATAATTGTACATATAATCGATTTTTTTTTATAACGCTTAGATTTTGATATTGTAAAGGTTTGATTATATATCAAATTTATATAGCATTCATAAATAGAAAAAAAATTGTCCTATTATTTTTTGATATGAATACACAAATGATTAAAAACCGTTTTATTTTTATTTTTCAATCAAATCCAATCTCGAAACTACACAACCATTCAACAAATCGAAAATTATAACCACACACACTTTCACACAACGTCCGTTATTCATGCACTGCTTCATGGACGCCCTGGCCGGCGACTTTCCCTGTTGATTTAACAGGGACGCAAACACAATCAGTTTTTGTTTGTGTTGCACGAATGACGCAAACACGGGTCGCATATTGCACGATGTACGGTCGCAACCTTAGGGGAAATCATTGGCGGGTGTGTCGGCGGCCCCCGGTCCCACTGGTGCGGCGCCGCTGGACCGCCAGTATGGCGATTCGTCTAATTGTGTAAAAATGTTGGGGTCCGGTTGTCTTTTGGGTTCGGGTTTTTTCGCGGGTGTGTCGTAGGTCAGTTGGAGTAATTTTTTTTAATGATTTTATTTGGAATGTCATTCATAAGTAGGGTGATCATATTTCCATTACCATATTTCCCAGGACCCAAAACGGGACAAAAAAATAAATGTCCCCCTATATGAAAAAAAAATTGTTGCACGTCCAAAAATTTTCCCTCAATTAATATCGTTAAGGAAATACACTACCGAAAAAATATATTTGCCCACCCAAATATTTTTTCCAATATTATACATTTATTATTGAATATCACTCAAAATAACTTTTAATTTTTTTTGTTTGAAAGGTATCTATATTAGATAATTTTGGGGTGCTGAATTCAATTAAATTATTGAGCAGAAAAGATCTGAGGAAAATGTATTGAAAAATATTATTTTGATAAATATTTATATAAAAAAAATTCAGTCATTTTATGTGCATCAAAATATGTGAACCGGCAAAATGGGACAAATCAAACAATTTTACGAAAACAACGGGATGAACACAAGACACGACGAAAACGGGACTGTTCCGGTGAAAACGGGACGTATAGTCAGCCTATTCATAAGGCAATCGAGCCGTTCATTGCACAAATCGATTAACTTCACTTTTTGAAAAATCTTAAATTTAAGTGTCAAAGCACTTAGTATAGTCATAACTTTTTATATTTATAATAACTTTCCTAAATAATAAAGATTAACACCATTAAACGACAAAATATTGTTGGCCATTGAATAATAAATAATTTATTTCAGAGGCAATTTTGATTAATTCCATACTCTAATATAAATCATTGCAATAATGCAACTCAAATGCACTACATCTGTATTTATGTATTCTACAATATTTATTTGAATTTATATTATAAAGGGAATTTAAAAAAAAACAATGTACTCGTATAATACATTGTTTCATCGCATTTCTCAACTTTTTGTTTTATGTAGTTAATCGATGTGTGCACTGAACAGCTCAATTGATAATTGGGCTTCGAAATTTTCATAATCGAGTGTTTTCGTGTGTCGGATACATATTGTTTTTTTTTCCAGATAGTAAGGTAATGCACAAGTGGTTGACCATATACCAATAATCGACCATCTGTTAGAAATACGTAAAAAATGGTGATTTTTCGGAAAGGGTGCGATTGTTAGGCTGTAATTTACAGCTTATTGATTGCACTTTTTCTGACAGATGATCAATTATTGGTTCATGGTCAACCACTGGTACATTACATTGTGCCTTTCTCAAATTTAATCTCTCGCTAGTCATGTATTTGTATTCAAATAGGTTCTATGGATATCCAAAGTTCGTATAAAATATATTATGCATATGACACTATGGAAGTCTGAATAAATAATAGTATATTTTTTGTGAATATTAGTTTCACTAAAAAATATTTTTATAATAGGGTGTACAGTCTGATAAATGTAGATTTCTCTAGAGAATTCTAGGATTTGCCGTATCACTGTGATAAAAGTGCAGTGGTAAAATAAGATTACTCCAGATATTCGCCATTTCATTGTGAGAATGCTAGGATTTACCAATAAAACTTAAGACCGTTCTTCAGGCTTTTACCGTAACATACGTATTATAGTTCTTTTGCCATAAAGAAGGGATGTGTTAAAAGAGGAATGCCACATGTTATATTATAAAAAAAACTGTTTTGTAATATATTTCAGTGGAATAATAGTGGTAAACCAACGGCTTAAAGTAGCACACTGTTTATTGCTAAAGTTAAGCAATAAGTAACATAGTTGATGGATGGATGTATTCTGTGCCTACCGTTTTTCAAATGTAGTTTAGATAATTTAGATGGAATGGTTTTAGGTATTTAAATTTATTAAGATTTTCCTAATATGTAATATATGGATAATCAGATTAGTAAAATACAATAAAATTAGTTAAAATCATGACGTATCAAGATTTTTGCAATATTCAGCTTTCTAATTTTTATAAATAGCTGAACTTTTTATGATAACAAAAAGGCTTGTTTTGCAACAGAAATAATAAATAAATCGTCTTGAGAAAAAATCGAATGCATAAGTCTTCGAACACTTTATATCGCTCTCAGATTAAGCGCCTATAGACCATTCGTTTTTTGAAAACGACAAATCGACGAGAACCTCAAAAGGGGTGAAGCAAATGGACCGCGAAACGTTTCCGAAGTGCGTTTTGTCTATTTTTCCAAAGACTTTCGATAATTACATTTTTTAGACGCTTTTCTTCGCCAAGTCTCAAAGGATGGGCTCGCTTTCTTCTCCGTCCCGCTTTTCTTTTTTTCCCCCAGTTTTTTTCCCGTCTCGTCTGCCGCTTAACCCTTTGCCTTCGAGAGAGATGTATTTAAAAAGAGAGCCATCGTTTTTGTGGAGGATCGACGGGCGAGAAAATGTCGCCCGTCTTTGAATAGAAACGGGAAACGAAAAACCAATTACTGTGTATCGCGTGCCGCTTTTCCGAAGTTTTCCCGACAAATTTAGACCGATTCGCTTTTGAAAAATGTACGAATTAACAATTTAGAGTGGAGTGACGTTTTCTATTTCCGTATTGAAATTTAACATGATTTTTCATTAAAGTATTCTGAAATTTTTCTATTTTCGAAACGCGCACAGTATGATCGGTAACCCGATACAAACAATTTTCAATTTAAAAAACATGCGCGAATAACATCGTATAAGATAAAGTTTATCCGCGCGATGTTTTTCCAGAGTTTTTCCAACAAATTTAGACTAGTTCACTTGAAAAATATTCCAAATTATCTACTTAAAGTGAAGCGACATTTTTTATATCCACGTTGGAATTATGTATAAATTTTTATTAAAATTTTCTAAAGTACACCCATGCCTCTTTAGACGGGTTATGCGTTCTAGAAAAAAAAAGAAAAAAAGAAATAAAATGCATGATGACCATATAAAAATTAGTGGTACGTTGAAAAAATTATATACGATGGAAATTCTATCCAAATATACTGATTAAACGAAACAAAATACACTGATTTTTACTTCATAAAAGATATGTAATGTGAAAAAATTTGGCCACGTGAAATTATCAAAAAATATCGAAAATTTTCATTTAATAATTATGATTGTATACTGGTCAGCTCTGAATCTTTCCATTATGGCATAATAATACATTTTTTTATACCGTTTTAAAGTGAAAAAACTATAAAAATGTAATCCGATCTCTTTTTCGAACCGTGTTAAAAGGGTTTTAGAACATACACAATTCGATCAATAAGTAATATTGAACTACATCTCATACACATATTTTAAATAAATTCCAACATAAAATTTCATAGAAATAACATCGAACAAGAGAAAATCTATCCGCTCGGCACTTTTCCGGAGTTTTTCCTATCACCTTATACTTATTTGATTCAGAAAAATGGTAGAATTCCATCTTCAATCTACAGACAAGCGATGCGCTCTAGATATATTTCATATTTCGCAAAAGAATTCAACGGTGTCGCAATATTTCGCAGGTGACGCCGTACGTATTATATCCGCCATTGTTGATTGCGGTCGCATTCCTACAGGGATACTGCGGTCGAATACGAAATATTCACCTGAAGAAACATTTGCGGAGAGTCAATTGCGTGGAACTCGTCTAAATGGCTTCCGAGAGAAATATTTGAATTATATAAAGTGCTCTTACGTAAAATATGTATAGATCCACAACGAGTACTCAGCAATAAAATTTAATGAAAAGTTTCGGTGTGAATGGTTTGTTTTTGTTCAACAGAATGTGCGCGTTTAGAAAGTTTGCGGAAAATATAATAGTTGTGATTTGCAATTTTCTTTTTAGAGATAAATTTGAAATTTATTGATGTTATTACTTGTTAAGACCTGTTTTATCTGATTAAATAATATTATTACATGTAGATTCATGATAATTTTAAAATTATTTCTAAATCGGCAGGTTTTTAACGTTGATTATTTGTTTCAATAAATTTCAAAATGGGTCTATTCGTTTTATCATTTTAGTGTTTGAATCAACGTTTACAAGTATCTTAAGATGGAAATTGTTAACTATAGCCATTATCATGTCATACAATAGCTTTCAGCAACTTTTCTTCATGGTAAAGTAATGAATTTAAGCTTTTCTCAAAAGCTCTATTTTCGGCGCGAATTTCGACACTCAAGGGTAAAAATATTCAAGATTTCAACATCATGAAAATTTGACATATGAAGCAAGTTATCAAGCCAAGAATATTATAATTCATACATATCAAACTGCATATACATATAATATATCAACATATGTGTAAATCCATCTATTAAAAAAATCCGCGGTATTAATTTTTACATCTAATATTTTGAGATGAGATTAATAATTACATTATTTTTAGACACAAGTTCAATTTTTCCAAAAAAATAAATTATAATTTAAGAATTCGTGTATGAAAGTGATGTATTGATAATATAATACATTACTTGTGAAACTTTTGTATAATATGTACAAACATTTCTAAAATTTCAAAGAACTTATAAATTTTTATCAAAACTGCAAAGAACAATAATTGAAGAATTGTATTATTATTCGTTATCTTTTCATCAAAATATCCCGAGAACTTTCTGAACATCTCGTGTATAATAATATTAAATAATGCAATACATACGGATCGCTTATTGAAAATTGTTCGACTACGTCTCTCAAGTCTTTCACAACATTTGGTTCAACACAATTGAAGATAACTCGAATAATCGGCGGCTTGCCGCTCGTGTTAAATTGAAAATTCGAGTTTCTGCGGGACGAAACTGATATTGTATGAAAAGTTTATAAACTTGGCACTTTCTATTATTCAGTACACAATGCGGCGACGAGCGGCATCGTTTTAAGTTGAATTTTGTACAGACTACAGAGTGAATATTCGCGCGGTAATAAGTCGAATTTTTGTTTCTTGCACTCGGTTGGCACAATTGCGCGTTTCTTTTTTTATCCGGCCGACATTAAGCGAACTCACGTTCATTCAAAATGAACGCTGGAAACTTTTTACCTTTTCATCTTCTCCATTCCGTCATGCTAATGTGCTGAAATTTAGACACGTAATCGCCGTTGAATATATACTATAACTGAGCTGAATCGACAGGGTTGCATGTATAATATATTAATACTTATATCCATAATTAAATATTATCATAAAATATGAATTATGTATGAAATTATATATGCAAAGTACATACATATTTGACAAATCTGTATATATGATTTTAAAATCGAAATTTTTTTAATATAAAAAATTGAATTGAATATTTTAATATAAAATTGATATAATAACAATGAAAATATATTTTTATTTTGCATTACATTTCCAATCAATTAAACAGCGCGTTACGAAATGGATGCCATTAATCACGTAACATTCGACGAATTGATGTGTTTCAGTCAATTTGTACATTATTGTCGAAAAGCTTTTAATTATTTCAAAAAAGCGAACATAAAAACATATCCCGAAGTCAAGTTAATAAAAGCTTGAAAAAAAAGGGTCAAATTGATATCACCAATTAACACGTAAACGTTTTCATTTAAATATTAAAAGGAAACGAATACAATGATAAAATTGAAATATATCACTAATATGATATAATTAAAATGCGGTGTTATTTTAAATATAAGAAAATATTTCAACCACGACTTCCCAAAGAGCCAACCAATCTCACGTAAACCCCACACACCTACAGTCGACAGCCCTGAACCGCTACTCGGAGGAGACGAGCTCATCAGGAATCTTCACGCTCATTTCGTCCGCTTCCTCAGACGCTTTTATTTCACCGGATACGAAACGCCTATCACTCTTTGAAATTGCCAGCTTCAATACACCCCGAGACACGCCACTTTGCCGCCTTTTTTCCCCCGTTCTCTCTCGTTCCCCTTTTCGTCCGTCTTTCTTCGACCCCGTGTCTTCTGGCGGTGCTGTTCTTTCTTTTGGTCTTTTCCCTTTTGCTTTCTTCATTTTCGATTCGCATTATCTGCCTTTATCGGAAACTGGAGTCGTGCAATCGAGCGCTCTTTGGATTGAGGCGTCGCTGAGAAACCGTTGTTCATACTCGATGAACTTACGTCACATGCTTGCTTCTTGGTAATGGTTGATGGAGTTGTTCGGATTGTTAATTTTTTCATGCTTATGATTTTTTTCAGATGAATATTCGAATGGATTTGATCGGTGATGAACAATAAAAGGCTTACAGGTCTTTAAAATGAAGCCTGTAAATATTAACTTAATATTTGTGAGGATACAAAGGGTTAACCCTCAACACTTAACATATTTTTAAATTTCATTTTTTTCATCATTATTTAATATATTTTCAGTAAAATATATTGTAGTTTGCTATGAAAAAGGTTGGTTTAAAATATCAAATTATGTGATATGAATAATTTGAATATGATTTTAGTTATAATAATTTATGACATTTCGATAGCGAATATTGAATAACTAAATATGATTTACTTATGTTTAGGTTTACATAGGCAGAGGTTGTCAAGCATGAGTTTCGTACCTAGTTAGCGGTGATTATTAAGGAGTTCCTTAACGAGTTTCACAAATTTGAATTATCTCATTAATCTCTTCGGCGAGAGAAACGAAATTTAGTTCGGCGAACGCAAACTTGTACACGTGGAATTTGCACGGGCGCGAAACTAACGTGACACCAAAATTAGTGTCGTGTCCGTTTGCTGAGGTGTTTTGCAGAAAAGTCGGAAAATCTCCTTTGAATTTTCAAATTCGCAACGCGTTTTCTACATCTGTAGAAACAAATTGTATTAGCAGTCTACTAAAACGAACGATTTATCTTTGTTCTTCATTGTATTTTAATTTCTGATATATTAAAATGAAAATATTTATAATTCAAAATCGTTAATAAAATTAAAAAAGTATACCTATACCAAGTATGGTGCTTTGAATTGATTAGACTATGTATAATATTATATGACTGCAGCACCGTTAATATAATATTATACATACATACATACATGCTGTAATTGCGGTATATGACAAATGTTAAAATTATCAAAATAAAAAATATTTATTATTTAATTGTTTATTAAAATATTAAATATCAACAAACACTTAAATAATAATATTTTATTAAAATAAACATTTAAATAAAATTTCATAACCAGATAAATCTTAAGCAGGAAGCCATTTTAAGCATAAATAGCCGTAGACAATTACGCTCGGCGGCGCAAAGTCAAAAACGTTATGAAATGCATTACGTCACACAAAAATCTTACAGCCTGAAAAGAATACCGTTTCACATTTTCTTGGAAACGTTTCAGTTTTTGCATGCAACGATGCGCTCGGTTGCACCCTCCGTCCGCAACGAATCAAACGTTTATTAGATCGTGTTCGCATGATTTTTATTATATTTCCGTTTCCGAGTACGACCGAACGAAGGAATGAAATTGGGCGAAAGCCTCGCAAGCTCAATTCGAATCTTCATCATATGTAACGCATGTCGGGGCCGCATAATAACATGTCTGCGTTCGCAGAAAATGGCGCCGTCTTGCGAAAATGCACAAGCGCAAAACCGGATTGTATAAGGCGATAATTAAACGGTTTATTATCAATATAATGGCGATTTTTATTATGGAAGTCTCTGACCCATATTGCGCGAAGGCTAACCGACTTTGGCCGTAAAATGAAGTATGGGTATTGTGTGTGGCGGGGCAACGTGCAAAGTTTTTATACCGCAACTCGGGACTTTATTATTCCCTCGGGGGAAATTGATGAATTTTCAATTTTTCATAAAGATTCTCAACTTTCGAAGTGTTCGCAAATGAATGGACCCAATTTAGATGAGCGACCGAATTTCGGTAACTTTCATGTTGCTTGTTATGTGTTCGGTTCGTTTATACGATCGTGGATTCAGTGCGGCGGTCAAAATTGAATTGTTTATTATATTTTGTTTGCATATTTTGGACAGTTTTATATAAAAAAAATATCTTTAGTAATAAAAAAATGTTCTTGTTTTCAATTGATAATATTAATTTTCCTAATAAGACCTGAATATTATTGATTTGAGATGAAAAATTTTTTTTTTCAATAATCAGATGTCTAATAAGGTAAACATTGTTTAATAAAAATTATCATCAGATTCACAAAAGACCCATCCACTAAAGAAATAAGCGAACAAACTAAAATAAAATAAATTACGTAATACATAATATACATTTCTAGAATTATTCATTTGAATATACGAACATTTTCATGTAAAACTACGTTTCTACAGTTGTTTTCCCGGACAAGAACTAATCATCGACACAATCTTCGTACCATCGACCACAACCATCCTGCGAAATACAAACACACATACACACAAACCAAAGCCCGCATCGAGACGACTCGGACGTCCCAGATAGAATAGAGAAACCCAATTATTTGGAGCCGTTTGATGCCGAAGCACGTACGTCCATCTGTCGTGGTCTTCCGGTGCTGTGGACTTCACTTAACGCTAATTCCGAAAGTCCAAACAGGAGACTGTCCATACTCGAGGACGCTGTGTTCGTTTCTAGAATCGAGCCTTTTGAATTGGCTGTTGTTCCAGCAGGTTGTTTTTATAGACAACAGTGGAGACTTTGAGGTTTACTGGGTCGGTTTCGAGGTTAAGATGGGACTTTTTGTTGGTAGAAATTTTTTGAACTTTATATTATATATGTATAATGATTTTATTTTCGATTTATTTATTTTTATCCTTTTCACTTATTATTGAATCAGATTTAAATTAACCAATAAAAAATGTAATTTAATTATTTTTTTTAAATAATGATTGAGGTTAAGGGTTTAGGTATAAGGATGAATTAATGGATTAGGATAAGTTTGAAAATAGAAATATAATTTATAACACAACGAAAAGAATATACAATATAACTCAAATCAGGATTAAAAACCTGAAAATGGCTAGATTTTCAGTATCATCAAAATAAAACGGAAAATTTTACACGGATTATTTGACCAAGAAAGATCAACCTCAGTTCGACACAGCATTATAAATGATTACTATTATTACTATAATAACATATATTGTGAATATTATTAAATGATTACTCAGTTTGAATCGAATTTAATTTATAATTATGACTCAAGTCAGCCAAAACTACTTCTTAATTATTATTCTTAAATAATTCTTCTACTTAATTACTAAACTCAAAATTATCTTTGAAATCATCCCTATATCTAAATTCAACAATTCTCATACCATCCTCCATATAATAATAGCGCTATTCTGTCTGTCTGTCTGTGTGTGTGTGTGTGTGGGGTCACGCTAGAAATTATACACTAAATTACATCCTTTGCCAATGTGCAATAAGGACTCTTTTGGTTCACATTGTCACGCTAGACATTATGCACTGAATTAGATCATTTGCCAATGTGTGTTAAGGACTATTTCAGCGTTCACATTTTCACGCTAGAAATTATGCACTGTTCGAAATTGGAAATTTTTGTTTTTTATTTGAATTTGAATTATAAATATTTTTTTTACATTTGAATTTAAGTAATTTTTATTTTGATTATTATATTAGGGGAACCGGAAAAAAATTCCATTTATTTAAACATAATAAAAATTTATTCATATATATTTACGGGCATATAGTAATTATAAAATATAATCGCCATCATTATTTAGGACTGTCTGCCATCTATTAGGCAGCTTTTCGATCCCTTTTTTGTAAAATATGGAAGGCTTTGATGCAAAATATGAATTTAAATAGTTTTCTAAATTTTTCACCCTGTTGACTTTTTTCCCTTAGTGAATGCTCCAAGAACATAAACAAATAAAAATCTGATAGCGCGAGATCTGGTGAACAACGAAAATGATTTTGAACTTCGAAATTTAATTTGGCAATTTTCCCACATTAAAAAAAATGTAAAGCATCTAGCATAGTACCTCCTGGGTGATGGGGAAATCTATGCTTTATTAGATAAATTAATATTAAATTAAAATAAATATTGTAATATCTACAAAATATTCTATAATATTTTATATAATAAATTAAATAAACATTTCACATTTTCAACTATATTCAACGGGTAAATATACTGTCATTATATTGTATTTTCAAAATTTTTCCTCAAATCACGCGTGCGATGTTATAACATCGGGCCTACCGCTCGTTACTTTATATCATTCATAAATCGGAACTTTTGCGATAAAACGTTACACATGTAACGTTATATATTCACGTTACCGTTTCGCAACATTTTCAATTCACAAACCATAGAAAGTAAAACATCGAAAAACAATATTTATCATCGAAAACGACTGACAAATTCCATCGAGAAAATTCGCGAAAAACGCGACATGCGTACGCACCTACCGCTTTCAATCCTCGAAATTTATTCTTTGCTCACCAACGTCCCGGTCATGTTTTATTTATTCAGGCAAAATGCGGTAATTTAGCAAGTCAGCGGAAGTAAATCGCGAAAGATGCAGATTGCGAATCCGCGCACATATCGCGCTGTCGCCCGCCGCCGACGACGGCCATTTTTACGGATTTCGCGCGGATTTTCGGGATTTTCGCGATAAACGCAAAAGCGAGTTTTTCTTTTTTTGTGCTGTGCGTTTACCCCGAAGGCCTCAGTGCGTATGGTAATAAAAATAGAGACGTTTTTCAGTCTCTCGGGACTGGGCAGTGTTGCGAAATTAGTCAGAGCTTGCGTACTTGGAAAATAGTTTTATCCTATTGTATAATATAATATAATATGATAATAAAAAAGTGATGTTGAATTACTAAAGTATAATAAATGTATAATTCAAATTCTAAATACCTACACCCAATCCTCTTTTTACAGGAGAAATACGTTCTAGAGACTACCGCGTAAAAAAATGTAAAAATTAGGATGGAACTTCTATCCATATATACTTTCGCCATGTGAAATCATCAAAAAACATCGAATTTTTTTATTTAATAACTATAATTGTATACTGGCATAGTAATACAATTTTTTAAATTTTTATACCGTGTTAAAGTGAAAAAAAATAATGTAAAAAATAATTTGTTCTTTTTCTTTGAAACGTGTTATTTCTGAACAGTGTAAAAAGAATAATCGGTCCTTTTTCTTTGAACCGTGTTATTTCGGAACCGTGTAAATAGAGTTTTGGGTTTACAATTATTTTCATTCACAACGACTAATTGCAAAACAATTTTATTAAATGCATCAAATCCAGAACACAATTCACATTCGACAACACAAACATTTTCGAAAACGTACACACTACAAAACCGAATAAATCCGCCGAAAATCAATACACACACATTGCACATTAAATACCAAAAATCCGCACAAGTCACACAGTCGAATCGCAACAACCCCAAAAACACAGCACACCGCAAAATTTCATTGCGATGAATATTCGTCCGTTTCCCGCGCAAAATTCGAATATTGGCCAACGGTGCGGTTTCGAAATCGTTCGTTTTCGAATTTTGTGGCGGCGCATTGTGCGTTTCAATTATCAAATGAACGATTCGAAAATTGATTCGAGCGCCGAATTAATGAGGAGTTTTTTTTTTGAAATTCGGCCGTGGTCGTTTTCGATACGGAATTACGTTGCGGTCGTTTTTAGATATTGTAATATCGGTTTTCGTTTTTGTGGGTTTTCGTATGTAAAATTGAGATTGTAATAGGTTTTTTGTTATGTTTGTAATAGATTTTTTTATATATTTGGGTGTTTCGGAAAAATCTAAATAAATATTTTTGTGGAGAAGATAAGATTGAATTTTTTTGATATGATTGTTTGAAAATTTAAGGAATTGTCGTTTACTTGAAGGGTTATAAACAGTGGCGGCTCGTTCATAGATACTGCGGAGCTGCAGCACCCCCAGAAAAATTTCGAAAAAGTTGCATTTAAATTTATATCCGAAAACAGAATTTATTACGAGTTTTCATGATAAAAATCAAAATGATTAGATATTAAACATAGTAATGATATGAATTGAACCGTGGTTGACGGGCGGTTAAGGTATTGAGATGGTATTCGATGAATACGATCTCAATATACACTGCAATTTTAGCAGTTCAGTGCGCAACGAGGTGCGCATGCGCATACGTCAGTTTCGGCGCGCCAACTGTCACTTCATCGTTGCGCGAACAGCTTCTCATAGCACTGCTTTTGGGGCAGCCGCTTTCTTATTTCGCCTTCATTTCTGCTTGGATTTCCTAGTATTTCTTCAGCTACTATATTTTTATTACAGGTAAACAGTCAAATTATTTGTTTTACAACAAATAATTATACTTTCTTGTTGGAGTAGCGTAAAATTGGCCAATCCACACACATACAAATTTTGTAAAATATTTTTAAATATTCGTAATTCAAATTTTAATGAATCTATTAGCACATGTACCATTATTTAGTCAAGAAGTATGTGACCGTATTTGTAAAGAAAAAAATAAAGATTTGCTTTCACAATGCATTTAATAGCTGCTAAACTATTTTATCAATAATATAATATTTTCCAAATTACCGTAAAAAAATGCCAATTTCTGAAATAAGAGAATGATGTGATATTATGTATATTCAGATTTAGTTCCAAATAAATTAGAAACAGAATTACGAGTGTTTTATTCCCGAAAAGATTTATACAATTTTAACGGATTATGTGTATTATTAAATTTAATAATTGAAGAAAATTAGTCGAACATATTTTCTAAAACAATCAAACTAATGAAAATATTAGTCGCAATTTCCATGACCATAGCAAAACCTGAAAGATGTTTTTTAACATTAAAAAGAATAAAAACATTTTAAAGGAAAAATATGAAACAAGAGCGGTTAACAGAGCTTTTTCGATGATTTCTATTGAATCAAACTTAATTTCGGAAATTAATAATTTTTATGAAAAAATAATTGAAATATTTTTTCAAGCCAAAAATTGAAGAATGGGCTTCATATTTAAATGAAAATTATAATCTGTAGGTAATACCTTTTAATATTTTTTTATACAATAATTCATATTATTTTTTTTTTTGACACTACTTATTGTTAGTTGTATACAGCACCCCCACAATTTTAAGTCACGAGCCGCCACTGGTTATAAATAAAACAAGAAGTATTGTCAATACAAAATAATAAAATTGTAGATGAAAACATCGAGCTGTAAAATTTTATTACTTTCACACATGTGTTTCACAAGAACTTCAAAGAAACGGAGTAAAACTTTAAAGTACTTATATTTTTTCACGACTTTGTATTTTTTTTCTTTTGAAAATTGAATTTTAAACTGCTTAACTGAAAACGATGTTTTTGCTGTTGGATTTTTGATGTTGTAATTTTCGTTTTAAACTTTTCTTACATACATTTTTAATATGATAATCTTGATAAAAATATTTAAAACTTTTAAAAGGGAATTTTCTCAAAACATTATTTATGTATGTATTATACAGTAAGATAATCATTTTATCAGTAATCCAAAAAATTTATCACATTGAGTATTCTAACATAAAAATGGCCATGTGCTCGTGGAATAAATTATCTTTTTATATGCAAACCGACATACTTAGACGTGAAACAAGTAAAAATCTGTTTTCTATCACAAGAACTAATTTAATTAACGAGTAAAAAAGCTAGAAACTTTTCCAACATCAGCCACGTTACAAAGAGTAGTTAGTTATGCGAGTAACTTTGCGAATTTCATACAGCAGCACGTACGAGTTAGAAACGAAATAAATCGCCGCAGACACGATAAAAATTCAAACCAACTTCAAATCGTAAAACACCATTTCATCCAAAAGCATGAACACGATAAAATTTTTGCAATCCAGATCAGGTTTAAGCATAGAAGTACATACAACATTCCGAGTATTCTTTTAAAACTTTCGAGTATTTAAATCCACACAAAAATTCGATACTTGGACTGCCATGTGCATTAAAAGTTATATTATATATTACTTCTTTCAATTTTTTTTTCGTATAAATCTAAGCGGTAGAGATGGTAATTCTGTATTAATTTTATTTGAGTATATTTGATATTAATCAATTAATTTTATTAAAAAATTTCAACAATTTCAATAGTTCACGTTATATAATACATACAGCTAATCATTATTGGTTAATTTTTTTAGGTACTATTTTCAATATTTTGATTCTCATTAACAATATTTATATTTTTTATAACGATTATTATATCTATTCAAATAATTATATCACATATTATAATAAAATCTAATTATAAGTAACTTAAAATTTTTTAAATATTTCAATGAACTCTCTCAAAAGCCGAGTGCTATACAGAACCCTATAAAGTACAACATTAAAAAAACCAAAACAAATGTCCGCCTTAAACGATGCACGTTATTCTCCCCGACGTTTTTCTAAGGAGGCGAACTCGACGAGCTTAAAAGTTGCACCGCCGCTGATTAAAATGAGTAATTCATGCAAAAGTTTTCCATTGGCCAACAAAGGCGGCTTTCCCGCGAAAACGCGGGCCCGGCTTCGAATTTTGTTTATGACCTCTCGTTTTTCCGATCGTTCGGTGGAAATTATCATAAATTTGGCGGGAATAGCGACAATAAACGCCGCCGAAAGCCGCCCAACTTTTCGATCGACTAAATCCGCGACTTTGGCCGTAGGTTCGATTTCGGCCGGGGTGCGTGTTCTCATTAAAATTTCAATTACGACCGGGTCGGATTGGCGGGCTTTTACCGAAAGCCATAGAGCCGCTTTTTTGATTTTAGCGCTGTTGCAAATTTAATGCCGGCTAATATTTTCGCGTTCGGCTATTCGAAGTGTCTGAGAAATTCGGCGAATTTCGGACGAGTTTCGGCGGTAATCTAATTTGAAAGCGTGCCGCTTTTGTATAATGTATATGTTAGGTTTGTGTGTGTGTGCTTTTTTTAAATGCCGCTTTTGTTATAAATTACGTGCACTTTAAATAAAAGGGCAATCAGCTTAAGAACTAAAGCGAGTTTGGTGTTTACGCTTCAGAATGGATGATTATGTGAAAATGTATTTATTTTAAATTGAATTGTTTTTATATTTTTTTAAATAAATATGCAATTTAAATTTATATACTTTCTTGATGCACACCTTTCGTTCAGCTTCGAATATTAATTGAAGCATTAAACTTTTAACGATCAATTAAAAAACGCTATACGTTCCATTAAGCTATCAAATCTCAAAACGCGGCGAATTCATAATTAATACAATCATAATTGACTCGAATTATTCACCGGATGAAAAATAAAATAAAAGCGCATCAAAAAGCCAAACTCGGAGAGAAAGAGAGTCGCCATCTGAAGGAATGTTCACAATTATCCGCGCTTGGATCGCCGAAAAGACCGGCTTAAATATGAATTTTCCGAGATTTTCCGAGGGACGACCGCTAGAAATGGGGCGGGGGGCGCAGGCCCGGGGGATGCGCCCCCATAGGAAAAACGGGGGCGCATGAAATATTCAGCGGAGACAAAAAGAAACAGATTGGTTTGTTTCTCTGGGCGAGGCCGCTTTTCCGCCCGCGGAAAAGCGCTCGCATGGTTTTTCTTTGCGCGCATAATTTTGCGAAAATATGTACGCGTAGTTTTTGCCCCGTTTCATATTTGTTTTTATCCCCCTCGCGAACTGGACGGAAGTAGTGTAGGGTGACGGTCTGGGGTGGGAAAGCGTATGGAAAACTCTATTTTGTGTTCGTAAATCTTGCTTACAATATGTATGCTCGCGTTCGGGCGTTCAAATATTCACGTCTCAAGTGGTGCGGCTACGCTTATGAACTCAGTTCGATGTTCTGAGATCTTATTTTTCTTGGATTTTTCGATTATTTCATATAATAGAGGTCGATAAGGTATAATATAATATGAATAGGACAATTGGATACTGCACAGTTAAATACTGGAAAATTAGACGCTAAACAGCTGTGCTTTTACGTATCGAGAAAATTAATAAATAATATTAGTTTGCAAATATGCTAATGGATACACTATACAATTAATTATGAAATAATTTTTTTTGTATTCTTAATAAAAATTATATTTTACATTTGTTTGTATAATATTTTATAATTCATTCATTTTATATGTTGTTTATATATAGTTTTATTCATAAGTATAATGTATAATAAGCGTGTAAATGTTTGATTTTTCATTAAGCCGGTGTTCAGTTGACTATGTCTCTGGTTGACGTACTGTAGAAGTAAAATTTTGAATTTTTATTAGTTTAAAGAAGCCGTGAACTAGCATGATACTGAAATATAAGAGGCGAAATTTAAATTATGTTAAGATATGTATCCGGAGAATTTTCGCCACTTTGTTCAGTGACTAAAGAAATGTAGAGAGCTGGAAAAAGATCATTTGCAAAATGTCCGGTAAGTTTTCACCGTGAATAATTGAGTCTCGGAAAATATAATCTTATTTAATTTTGTAAGCAGAATTATTATGAAAAATACTGTTATTTTGGTCCGAAATTTGTTACAAAAGAATACGTCTTACGTAAACTTAACAAAAATAGCTAAGTGTTTCATTTTTCACATTAACACATTGAAATATTATATAAACTTATACAAGAAAGTATCCTTAATCCTATAATACCATTATAATTCACTACATAAACCGCTTTTATCAAATATTATGAAACGATGTAATCGAAATTATCTTCCTAATATTATCTTCCTAGTAATATCAGACGTAGTCATCGGCAGTTTAATGGTTTCTCTTGAAGATCAGTTCGAACAGATCGGCACTTCCAATACGACAAAAGACATTTATAAATATATAACGCAAAGGAGCGGTAGATGATTCTTACAAACAACCCTATTTAGATATTATCACTAGAATTCAATTCCGTCGAGCCTGTATGCCCATTATTGCGTATAAGAGTGAAACTGACACAGAATATAACACAATACCGAATATATCCATATCTGCACAAAAAAGCGAATAATACATGAAAGAGCCAATATCACAAAGATCGATACCCATATATTTAAATTTGTTAAACTCGTATTTCCACGTAAATTACAGTGAACCGTTTGGAATCCAACGTTGCGCTTTGACGGCGTTTATACAGTTCAGTGCAATTGTATAGTGATTAGGGTACACGTTGGCTGCAGTTTATTGAGGCAACCTATATAAGCACTGACCTATATATTTAGTATAGACTAGTTCATAGACTGCATTTGTATTTTTAAGCATAAAAGAATACTATTGTGATGCATCGACGAAGTTTGAGTGGCATAATGCACTCGAGTAAGCATTAAATCTTGTTGTCAAAGCGCATCCGCTCGACGAAAGTTTCAATGTAGCGTTGTATTCGAGGTTTATTCAGAAAGTTATAGAAATATTCGTAAACTTTACCGCAAGAATAATAAAAAGGGCAAACAAACAATCGGCGAATTTTCCCGACGAATAAAAAACATAGGGAAACTTGTTACCGATATCGCATTCGTATTTACGAACGGCAACGTATGAATAGTTTCGAAGTGAATAAATGTATTCACGCTCGAGTTCCGCCGTTTACAAAAAAATTGTCGAATGGAATTTACGCCGTTTTAATGCTTCGAAAATATGGATGAGATGCATTGGATGCATTTGAACCTGAAATTGCGCGCGTCGAATGCATTGAACGTATCCGATACATAATTTGCCACTAAAGCGTATTGAACGTTTGAAACGCATGCATTTCCCAACTTTACAACGTTTATCGAAAAAGCGTTTTCACACAAATATAATAAAATATATTTTTTTATATTCATATGATAAAAAAACATACAAATTCATACCAGCGACGTGAAGTACACCCAAGTCCCATCACGGAACTATTGGATGCGTCGGCATGCGATCTAACAGAGCAATCGCAAGAAAAATTTCATCATTTCAGAAATAATAGAGCGAAGTGGAGGAGACGTTTTGGCCATCTTCCATACGGTCGTCCCGGAGAAGTTTTTCAGCTGAAAAGCGGGAAAATTCACCGGACTCAACCGTCTGAAAAAATCTATGAGCCACTTTATGGCCGCCGAGAGACGCACTATTGTAATTTTCATACGAGCGACCCGCAGTTTGCATAACCGTTTATTATTATACGGTCCTGTATAGGTTGAGGGCTTTTTTTCACCGTAGAACCCTTTTCTTGCGAGTGCTGCGCGCGTGCGATACGCTCGTGCGAATTTTCCGGTGCCGTAAAGCTTCGTAATTTATTTTTTGTTTGAATTTTCGCGGTGTCGTGAGTGCTGCTTTGTGGTCTTTAAATATCCAAATTATGGTTGGATTGTGTGTGCTTAAGGTCGGAGCGGGTGTGTGAAAAAATCATAGGTTTTATCTAGGATTGGGAGTTGCTGAACTTTACGCGGTTTTTCGGAATATACTCCATATGTAAAGAGATTATATATTGAGTATAATGTTTCGATACTTTTTATAAATACAAATTGATATACAATTCACCTGAAAAATTATTGAAAATATTCGTATTTATAAAAAAGTTATTTCAGTAGTAAAAAATGAATTGTCTTTCAAATATTACTTTTAGGTTTGAGATCCATTCTCACGCACACATTGACAACACTTATTTAACTAATACAACCCAAATTTTTTCATATGATATAAAAATAAATCCTTTTCGATCACCTATTCAAATGGATATTCAATAAATAAAACCTTTGATATTTACAATATACTCGTACAATTAATCGTATTGAATATTATTATGTATTTGCTAGTTTTATAGGCCATATTTCTCCGTAATGAATTATAATTAAATTTCATAGCACGCATTTCATATTTTCATAGTTAATCGTATGAATATTTTCATACAAAATTGGATTTATAAAATTAGCTAATATTTTACGATGAACCTTACATTTGAAAATTTAACCCAATAATAATTAATCAAATAAAAACTTTTTTTAGATTATTTTATGAATTTACTCTTTTTCATTTCTACACCTGAAAACTCATTTCTTTTTATTGTCTAAATATATATTATATATTGTACACTTCAAATTCGACCTTTTAAACTTCAGATTCAACCCTTTAAACTACAAATTAAACATTTTAAATTAAAAATCCAACCATCGGAAAGTATAATATTATTAAGACCATTATCATGAAATTTTATTGAATTTCAATCATTTCCGATGTTTAAATTTGAAGTGTAAAATATCAATAGTAATATAGTTTTTACACTTCAAATTTATCATTTTACTATGAAAAATGGTCTTAATAATATTTTCTTATAATTGGCGTTTGAAATGTAAAACGTTACATTTGAAGTTTAGAACGGCCAATTTTAAGTGTGAAAACTGTAGTAATGAGTAAGATACTTCATTCATTACTACTACGACAATGGTCTTGAATCAAGACCATTTGAAAGTATTATCAAGACTCTCGATAATACTTTTAGATGATTGAATTTAATTTCAAGGTTAATTTAATTAGGGTTTAAGGTTTTTTTAGGTTAGTTTAATTTTAAGGTTGAATTTCAAGTTTACCTGTTTAATTTTGCAAACTTTCATTTCATCAATTTTTCAAGCTTTTATTAACTTCAAAACGACTCAATTTCTCACCATAAAAAAAAAACAATATTGCAAATCTCCACATAACCAAAACTCAACCCATTTCGAATCTTCACTTTTAATAATACATCCGCATCGAAGACCACAACTCCACAATCCATACCGACACGTTCAACCGTGGAAGTCAAACAGCGAAACCAGAACTCGTGATGGCCGGACATCGTGTTCGTTCGAAACTGTTATTTGCACACCGCAGACATGCATATGGACAGACACAAGCCAAGTTTCCAAGTGGAAACTTCCAAAGACCGGCTCGGATCGATCTGCGTGGGGTTACATTGCGCCGAAAGAGATGGAAAAATGCGGAGGAGGATGCGTGGGAAATGCCGAAGGATCGTTTCGGGAAATTTGTGTGGATGTTAAATGGTTGTGTGTTTAGAGGATGGTGATTATGATGGTTGACTCTGTGTGTTTATCGTTTGAGATTGATGAAACTATTAAGTTGGTCGTGTTAATTATTTGATCGCGCGGAAGCTTACGGGGTTTAATAAAGTGTACTTTGGAGTTTGCAGTATCATAATTGAACGACGTCCACTCGAGACGTTAAAATGAAATTAATAATTGAAAAAGTTGAAGGAAATTATTTAATAAAAACGCGCAATATTTTTTATCGTAAATTAAATATTTAAATAAAATTTATTTAAAGCGGCAACCTTTGACGTAAAGTATTATTAATTATTATATATTTTTTAAAGTCAAACAATGAATCATAATAGTCTTTTGATTTAGTTATCAATGTAGGGGAGACTTTTTTAAATCAGAAAGACGTCTAATTCTTTGATAGTTCAAATAAAGTTCATTTTTTTTAATAATAACAAGGGTTTAATATCATGAAATTAGACAAGTTTCCCGCTACTTAAACAAAATTTATTTAAAGCACAAACGTTTGACAAAAAGTATTGAATTATAAATTTTTTTTTTCAAAGTCAAACAATGTCAAATAATAATCTTTTCATCTAGTTATCAACGTACCTATTACATTAATACAATTCCATAGAATTGAAAATAAATAACGATTTTTTAACAACAATAAAGAAAGCATCTAACATTAAAAACCATCGAAAACAAACACACACATCACTAAGCAAACACGAACTTTTCGCCCGTCAAAGCTTAAAAATAACGATAGCATGCTAAAATTGGGCATGCCCGGGAACGGGACGACTTTCATATGTCAAGTCTGGAAACGGGGCTACAAATAGACAGGGCAATCGGGACGGGATGTGCATTATCGTAAATATTTCGTCGTGGTTCACACTATCCGTTAGGTGCAGTGTTCGTTGCATTCGGGATTAGGAGAGGTCGTATGTCACGATATAGTTGTAGGTGATAAAGTGGATGATTTGCGTGTTCTTGTAATTGTGTAGATTATTCGAGTGTTTGTTGTTTAAGGGGAGTGTGTTATGTTTGAGATGATTGAATGGTTTTGGGTGGATTGATGGCTGGATTTTGCTTTGTTTGGATTGGAGGTGATTTAGAGTTGAAAAAAAATCTTTTTGTACCAAGTGAATTGTAGGTAGATATAAATGATTTGGTTGAAACGTGTTTCTTTTCTTAATTTGTTGAATTATCAGGCCACATACGTGTATAATCATGAAAATGGCTATTTCAAGCTTTTTATTATTTACCAATTTGAATTGGGGAAAATTCTATAAATCTTAATTAACCTACAGTAATCGATTCACGAACCTCGAAAATAATTTAGGAAAATAAATATTTGAATAAAAATAATTGTCAATGAATTAATTGGGTGTTTGATATCAATGTCTAATGAAAATTAATCGAGCGAATTTAAAAAAAAATCTTTACGATTAATTTATTTTTCAAAAATAATTTATAAAATCGTATTTTCCGACGAAATTACTATTTTATTTTTTAATTTATTTATTTCGAAAGCTTGAGCTTTCATTCTGTACAAAACACTGCGACTTTCACGACATCTTGTACAAGTCAATGATGCGGAATTAGTGAGATTTACTCTTCTTTTCTCTCTAAAAATTATCCTTTTAATTCCCTGGAAGGATGATACTGACCATTGCATCTTTCGACTATCTGCTTCAGATAGAATCATAAAACTTCTGTATATAAGATTGCATCAAATAAAAAAAATAAAGTAAAATAAGAAAACAAATATTTTGTAACGCAACATAGTTTTATATTATAATGTCATATATTATTATAATATATAAAATATTGAAGAAAGAACTATTAATTAATCCATAAGCAAATATTATCCGCAAATACTAATTCAACCGAAATAACAATAACACTTTGTTTAGCATTTAATATTGTCGACCGTTTCAGGTCAGCAATACAGCTTTATATAAATGTTCGCTATGAGATATTGCTCAACTTGAATGTTCTGCTTGACTCATCTATTGGATTAGAGTTGGTCGCCATTAGTTATCCGAAGGAGAACACTCTTAATGGGTTCAATCGAGAGCAATTGAAATAGTTTAGAAATTTATGTTGAATTGTTTAATTGAATAGTTGCGCCGATAAATGTTATGTTATATTGTTTAAGGTCGTCTCTTGATTGTATTGACGATTATCGGACGTAATTGTTGCAATTAATTGGTATTGTTCAAAAGGTTTTGTTATGGATGTACTTTTTAAGAAAATAAGCCTCTGATACTTATTGTTTAAAAGTTTAAGTCAATCGGGTAGTTAAATGATTGAATATTCGAATGTGAAATCGTTTTGAAACAATAAACGCTGTTATAATGATTGTTGAATGAAATTATACATACGGCTGAACAAAAACAATAGTCAATGAATCCGCATTGTCAGGATATGCACGTCAACGTCAAGTGTCATATCATGCGATGCACAAAAAACTGACATCATCCATATGTCATCATGTAAAAGATCGAATGACACAATTTGTTCGAGAGTGCATCTACAGCTGTTTGTCAAACTGTGGGACGTGTCCCATAAATTTCGAACGATTTCGTTTTATCTTTCATTTTTTGATGAAATGAATACTGAATTCATATTATGGGAACATGAATTCGACATAAAATAAGATTTTTTTTAAATGTTTAAACGGTTTTTGATATTTTTAATAATGGAAATATGAGCGTTTTTTTTTTAAATAAATGTAGTATTTTTAAGGATCACTTGAATTATGTTTTTATCGGCGGAAATTCTTTTTTCTTAACCTCTTATATTCTTGCTAGTGTTTTTCCATATTTCTATCTCCTGCCAACAAAATATTCGAGAAAATTACCAACAAAATGTTAGCTGCAGAATGTCAGCTTTCAAACAAAATTTATTTTTGGAATTCCATCCTTTGAAACGCAAAAGCAGCAAGTGAACAAAGCTTGCAAAACAGATCACTGGCACGACTCTCGAATAAGCTTATCTTTTAAGAATATTCCAAGCACAATTATTATTTAACATCTGGAAAACTAAATGCAACTTTTTAAATATTTCGACTTCATTTCACATTCATATTTCAAATCAATATATCGTCAAATAATCTTCACTTAAACAAAAAAAAATCGCATTAACAATATCGATATCACCAAACGATTTTAATTATACAACGCATCTTTAACGTGTCAAACCGAAAGCCCAACTCTTATACATTTCCCGAAATACACCCCGCGAACTTTACGACCTCCTCTTAGCAGGGGTCGGGGGTTGCATCCAACATTTCGAAAACAAGAATGCATTTTATCCAAGTTACAAATGGGCCGCTGCGTCTGGCGCACGTAACATCGGCAAGAGCAGTAAACCACTCGTTCAGACAACAAATTACAACTTGTTACCCGGCCGAGCGCCGCTTAATGGCGTCATCATTTTTATTTATGGCCCAACAGTAGGGGGGAGGAGGGGGGGAGCGAAAAAATTACGATATAAAGTGCAACGGCCCCTCCCCGAGGATCAACTGTTGCAAATTCGAGCTAACTTTGTTGGCGAGGTGCTCGCTCGCCGAATCGATTCGGTTTGGTGTTGTCGATTTTGGTGTGTGTGTGGTGTCGGTTTTGTGTTTTGTTCGAGGATGTTTTAAAGTTGTTATGGGTTCGGAATTGTGTGAAAAAATAATGGGGGGGTTGGGAGGGTGTTTTGTGTTTGTTTCGTGTTGGATTCGGTGCGGGTGCGGTATGAAAAATCATAGGATTTGATAGTTTAATTTGAATGAAAAATGAAATATTTTAAAATAAAATAAATATTTGCTTTTTCAATATAAAAAAACCACAAGATTTAAATATTAACGCTAAAGCATTTAGCATTATTAAAAATATTAAAATAATCTCAAGATATTTTTTTGTCATACTTTTAATAGCTATTAAATTTTAATAAAAATATTTCGATTCTTATGAAGATAAAAATTAAACTCATATTCTCAAAATTTTATAAAACCAAAAATAAAAAAAGTAAGAACGTTTAATTTTAATCGAAAAAAAAATAATCGGAAAAATATCACATGTATGGAATCTTTAATGGTATATTTTTATATAAAACGATTACAGTCATATACGATGATTTATCATCACATAAGACTATATAATGTCCATTTTAGTACAAAACCTTTCAGATACCATCGGAAGTTTGAACATTTTTCTTATCGCGTGTGCCCACCACGTAGTGATAAGAGAAAGGTAATTCTCAAAGAGCTGAATACTGAAACCATCCCTTGCCAAACGATCTCAGCCCAATGATACCCAAAATCATATAAATTCGATATAAAACATCACACTATACCATTTTTTTTCCAATTACAGGTAATCTTCGACTTACGGTTCGACTTACGACCGAAGAAAAATATTATAAATATATTTTTCAATCGATTATTTTTCAAAAATTGCTTAATAAATTACAAACCATGAAAAAGCTAGGAGATAAAAATGAACTTAATCGAATAATTATATTAAAAATGGAAATTTTGATATAGCTAAAATTGTTTGATTTTTTTGTATAGATTCGACTTATGATCAAGATTCAGAAACATATCGTCGTAAATCAAAGTATATCTGTAGTCCAATGGTGCACATCCTTTTTGACATCTGGGCCAATTTCCTTATTTGCCAATTTTTCGTGTGCTGCAATGAAAAAAAAATTTTAGAATTCTACAATGGAAGAAAATACTTATTTAAATTATATTTTTTTTATACATTAAAGCAGGCTTTTTCAACATTTCAGCATGCGGAGGCCATTTTGGCCGAAATGTATAAACATCGGGGGCCACTTACAAATTTCAAATTAAAAATTTTCATTTGATATAAATTCAATACGTAATAAGTATTAAAAGATTAGTAAAGTTATTTATTTTCATTATAAAACTATTTTGATAAGTACATTTCGAAACAAATGCTGTTTGTTTTTGTATGAAAAGTGAGGGGCTACTCGCACGAGCAGTGGGGGCCATTTTAGCTCCAAGCCTGCAAGACAAGTCTGCATTATAGTATAATAAGAAATTAGAATTAAATAAAAATTTAGAATATTCAGTAGAACATTTCAGTCCACACATATCTTTTAAGGGCCTCATGCGTCCCGACATGCAGCATCATTACTATAACCTAACACCATATTACACATCATCACTTCACCAAAAAACACTCACCCCCTCTTAATTAAAACCATACAAAAAACCCCAAACCCCCCAACCCTCCATCCCTCGAAACACCAACCGCAACGACACATCAAAACCGAACCCCCCAAAAAGATCCACATCACAAAAAACCCAAGTCCCGACAATAAAACAAACACACCCATCAACCGAGCGATCGATCGGCCAAGAATAAGCGCTTACGTCCGCAAGAAAATCTCTTAGCGGCCAGACTGCGAGGAGGCCCAGGCCCCCGAGGCGGTTATGGGACTCTTAGCCGAGTGGCCATAAAGAGGCTCGGGGGCCTGCGCCCCCGGGGGCTACGCCCCGGCGTTAAGTGGGCCCCCGGGCGCCCAACGGCCGCTTTATATGAGCGGCGTCAAACGCGAAACTGCCAAAGGATTAAAAAGTTTAGTACACTTTTACGGACGCGAGCCAATCTCCGGCCGAAGGGTTGGCGACCCACCCCCCGCGGTCACCTCCCACATACTAGATCGTATAAATTTCGTATTTTTTATGTTTATTGCGAAGAGTAACGGTGTAGTTTTCGGTTGGAGGGTTTTTTTTCGGGGAGGTTTTTTTTTGGTAATGTTGTATTTTTTTTGTGATTGTAGTGTTGGGTGGATTTGCATGGGTGTTGAATGGAGGTTTTTTATGGAAGATTTCTGTTTTGGATCGGATTTATTATTGTTTTATATATTTTTTATGTATAAGTGTTTGGAAATTTATTCGAATGTAATAATTGCTTGAAATGTCAATTGTTCAAAGAAATTATCGATATGAATAAATGAATTGTTTTATATATAATTGAAATTAAAAAGTCGATTAGTGTTATTATCAATATGGGTGCATAAATCTTATAATACATTATAATATTGATGAAAAAAATACTGATTTTGTGAAAATAATGTGGTTGCTAGAGTAAGAGCACTTTTCTTTCATAAAATTATTTTTTACCTCTCATGAAATCGTGAGAAAGTGCCATTTATTTATTAGTTATCGGACCATCAAACCTCGTTAATATGCCTAAATTTGGAATATAAAACGATAAAAATATACATAATAATATTTAACTCATTTTTTTTTGTGTAAAAAAAATAGCATAGGTTGTGAATTCGTTTAATTTAATTTTTATAAATAGATAAATTGAAATCGAAAATAAATATTTTATTTGATCTAGCGTATATTTTTCAAATTAAATATAAAAAAATTATTTGTTATCTCAAAGAAACGATTTCAAATTACACAATTTATATAAAATATACTTATAAAAATTGTAAAAAGCTTTAAATAGAATAATCCCATTGATAAGTTGACTGAAAATAAGATTGAGACACGACATCCATTCGACGCCAGATGAACCATCAATCATTTCCTTAAATACCCACCAAACTACAAATACTAAACTCAAATTTCGACGTAAACTAAATACAAAAATCGGAAATCGATTCCTCTTCCACGAAAAATAATCAATTCGCACACCAGTGGGCGGCCATGCGAAATTTTGAATCGCCAGCTCGTTCCATATTTGATCTCATTCTAAACCCGACAGCGAAGCATTTTGATAGCCCTGATGTATATTTAAGACCATTCAAAAACAAAAAACAAATTACAGTTCGTTTGCAGAGCAAACAGTTTGCTCTCGCACACACGACGTCAGCTGAAAAGCGGCTCGCGCAAGCTGAAAATTGCACGACTGCGCCGACATTTATTTCATTTTATTTTTATTTCGGCGACGATTATGAAACTTTTTCGAGCCGTCGACGGAAAAAATTATGCGCTGAAAAAAAATCGCACGAGAAAAATGTATGAAAGCGGATATTAGACATGGTGTTGAGAGCGTTCTCACGTAACCGTGCATGTACGTATATCTGGGAACATTATGCGAGGATCTTCCCCCGAAATGGGTTAAGGGTGTGTGTGTGGTATAAATCGCCTTTTAGGGTATGCTAAATAGGTTTTTGCTACTTCGGACGGGGCGGGGTTGATTCGTGAAACTTTGAGATCGAAAATTTGATGCCATTATCAAAATTTGACTTTGGAATTTTAATATTGGTACTGCTTATGTATTACGTCGTTTCTAAATGTTATTCGAATATTTAATTAAAAAATGTGTTTGATTTTAGAAATTTTATGTAGAAGGTATAAAATTTTTTTGAGAGTTTATTGAAATTTTTAAGAAAATATTATTTTTTTAGAAATAAATAAACGTAATATTTTTAAACACCTGCGTGCTTGTGATGATAACAAAAAAAATACATTCTTAAAACTTATTCATATTTTATCGAATACAAAATCACACACAAAAATTGATATTTTATATATTGGTATTCTTAAATCTATTGTAAACATCATACAATATTCCAATTTTTAATTTATTATTATATAATATAATATAATACAGGTATTGCTCAACTTAAGACAGAGATAACACATCTTCCAGAATCTCAGTCGTTAGTCGAAAAACCATATAAAAACAATCAGTTAATTTTATTCATATTAAAATTTTCTATTTTCAATGCAATAATTTCAAAATATTTATATTTTTTTCGAAATATATTGACCGTAGGTGATTTAGCAAGTAATTTTAAAAGAATAATGAATTAAAATAAAATGTTTATATTATTTATTTTCAGTCGAGGACTACCTGTATTTAGATACCTATATGAGATTTGCAGAGTACACAATACATTTTTGCATCTCAGAATGATTTTATAATTCAACCCTTTCAAAATAATATCAAATAAAAGAAATACAGTTCAATCTTCACAAAACTATTTCAAAGCAATAAAAATAACCATCAATAATCAAAGAAATAATCAATCCACAACTCAATCAAACAATAACCCCCCACAACCGAATCGCAAACATCTGATTTTTTTACATCCCCGACATAAACCCATAAAATTCGATAAATCGCCGGCTCAAACAGAAAATCCACCATATCCTGTAATTTGTCAGGCCGTTGATGCAATGACGCGTTGCAATCGTCGCTCGTTAATTAACTGCCTGCGCTCAGTGCATAATTGCATCCGATTGCGCAAATGCGCAACGCTTACGTGCAACGGTCGCAGTTCATAGCTCTTCTGGATGTGAAGGGTATTTTAGTTGCTAGACAAATAACTGCTCATAATTGGGCGTATGTTGAGGATATGTGTTGTCGATTAAAAGTTTTTAAAATCGTTTTGGTTAAACGGTTCAAGCGCGAATTTATGGGGTTAGTTTCTATTGAATGTGTGATTGTAGTATTGATATATTTTATGAAATATGGAATTTCAAATGGACGATGGATAGATAAAATTATGTGTGAATGGCACGGGTGTAATCCGATTTTTTAGAAGGGGGGGGGGGGGCGATACTCAACTTTGTATATGTAAGCGATTCTAAGCAATAAAAATATGCTGTTTTTTTCATTCGAAGTATAATGTTTATAAAGATTTAAATCATTCAAAGAATTATCGAGTGATATATCTCAACATAAGTATCATATTATAGTTTAAGTATAATTTGTCATTATTTTGAAAATTCAGGAGGGGGGAGGCCCCCATGGTCCCATCCCGACTACGGCCATAGTAGATGGAATTGAATGAGATAAAAAAATAGAAGAAAATTGATTAGGTTTTGGCAATGAGTATATTTAGCAATGAGTTGTATATATGAGTTGGATATGATATTATCATAAAATAGAAAATAATTTAAACTATTCAATTTGTGTATTTTACAATCAATCTATAATTTCAGTGATGAAAACATACTTCCACTAACTCGACTCAAACACTCACTCAACGTATATGTATTTAGCAATAGACTTTGAACAATCACTAATCACTGCAGGTTTTACAGTTCAAATTTAACCATTCGAACTTCAAATTCAACCTTTTAAACTTCAAATTCAACTATCCGAAAATATTATTAAGAGAATGTAATATTATTATTAAGTAATCAATGAAATTCATTGGTCTTAATATAATAATGCTTTCCGATAGTTTAATTTAATGTTTAAATCGTTTGAATTTGAAGATCAAAAGTCTGAACTTGAAGTATAAAATTGAATAACTGAATTTGTATTATAATAATTAATTTTCAACAGAAAATTTTAGACATTTAATATATGACGTTGTGCAATCAAATATATATTATGACATATTAAAAAACACAATAATATGCCAAAAAAATCAAACAATTAAATAATCCCCAAAACGATTTCCATATCAAAGCGAAACCGAACACCACATAAGCCGACACACGCAAACCCAACCATCAATTAATCCAAATCAAATTTCACCAGCGTTCAAACTCAAAGCCCATAACATCCGCCACTCCATCGGTCCTCCATCACCGACCGAAGCGAATTAATCGAAGCGAGATTGCCCCAGAAAGTCGGCGAGTTCTCGGCGGCAAGCAGATGCGCCATTGTATCGGCCCCTGATTTATGGGGCCCCGTGGCCCTTCGCCCCCGTGGGCCACACCCCCCGGCCCGGGGGCTTCGGTTTCGGGGCCTCGCGGGCTCTTTTAAATAATTGATTCGCTTCAACGCCCAGAGAGAGATGAAAGTAATTGCGAGCGAGCTCGTTTTCGGCGCGAAAATTATTTCGCATAGTGCGTACATCATCCGGCGAAGTGTTGCGCGTTTCGGTGGTGTTGTGCATAATGGATGAACGCGTGGATGTTGGAGCGTTTCGGCGGGGTTTCGATGCGATGTGGAGGTTTGATGTTCAATTTGGGATGTTGGAATCGGAAAGGATGGGTGTTGGTGCGGGTTTTGTGTTTTTTGGTTTTTTGAAAATATGGTCAAAACGGCCAGACAAAAAATGACCAGAAAATATGGTCAAAACGTTTGATTGAGTTAGTTTTGTGAGTTGTTTGGGTGTAAGGAAAATGAGTGGATGCGTTTTTATGATTTTGTTGATTAAAAAAATTGTAAATTTTAAGTGTTTTTCTAAATATTTTATTGACTTGTAATCTGTTTTTTAATATTTATTTTAAAATACGTTCATTTTATTCAACTGACAATGAGTAAATTTCTCGAGTTGTATGAGTATGTATACGAAAAATATGTGGATACTTTCTTATGATTTTTTTTGATAAAAAACTGAAAATGGATGTGTTTTTATAAATAATATATTGACTTGCAATCCAATTTTTATATTTTCAAAATGATCGATGAGAATATTTCATCAAGATCAGACATTTGCTTTCATCTTTTGGATTTACGGTAGCCATGTCAATTAAGCCTTCTTTATTTAATTCCTCTACCCAAATCGATATTCCATTTATTCTATATAAATATTGAAATTCTAAAGACAAAGTATAATATTTTATATGCTTATAAGACATTTTGAGATAACGAAATATTTATCTTATAGACTAAATCTAATTAAAGTGAAACTGAAAAAAAAACAACTATATTGAATTTTTCTTCTATCTTACAATCAAAGCAAATTTATTATTCAGTAAATATTTAAATAATTAATTTTTGATCATTCTCAAATGTATTATATTGACTCCTAAAGCTTATCAATATAATTATTAGATTTTGCATCTATAATAAATAATTAAAAAAAAATTCAACAGCATTGAAAAAACCATACGCCATACGACAATCAATGACAACATCCAAACCACACATTAAAACACAACAACTAAACCATCAAAACAAACACTCCACAACAACAACATCATCTAACAACAAACACAACCATTCGACCATATCCACACACATCCGAATCCGAACCTTCTCTTGGCTCGCAATCAGATTCGCGCCATTTTCCATTTTTCCCCTTTCATTATTTTATTTTCATACGCGTCATTGTCGTCGGGTCGAGATAGTCCGGAAAACGGACGTCCCTTCCGATTCCGGGCCGGCATAAAATTTTCGATTAGTCAATACTTCTTTTTTAATGCGGCCCGGTCGCTTTTCATTTCGAATCATAAATCGGGGAGCGCGAGCGGCATATAAAAATCTCTCTTATATCCCTCTCGGTTGGGTTTTTTGTGTATGGGGGAGATTCGGGGATTTTATGATGTTTGAATTTTTTGTGGATTATATTAAATTGGCGACGTTTTTGTCTTTTTTGTACGGTTGAGATCGGCATGTGTCGAGCAACATGTGACGTGGTTAGTAAATGGTTTTAGGCATATGTAATGTTATGTGTTGACTTGAAATCGTTTAGAAAGGAGTTGAGAGTTTTTTTTGTTCTTTTTGTTTTGTACTTATCATATTCGGCAATGGAAATGGTATTGGTTGTATTAGAAAGACATTGTATTTGAGTGGAAAATGTGTACGATGTACATGATGATAATTTTAATATTTAATTAGCTATTTGTGTATAAAAGATTGAAAAATGAAGAAGTATTTATTCATTAATGTGAATCAAAGATCAAATATTTTCAAAAAATACTTAGGAGCTAGAATACAAAATTCTTATTTTTTTTAGCGAAGATATTTTTCTCATTTTTTAACATCTCACGACAAATAAATAATCAAGTTTATGAAAAATATACTTTGCCTTGACATATCAAAAATGTGTCCTTATTTCAAAAATTTAATGAATCATATTATATTATATAACACATTCTTACACATTTTTTCAAATTAATCTTTTTAAAATAGAATGACAGGTCAGTTAATAAAAAAAATTAAAATTAAGATTGATAATATTTTGATAACAACACAAGATTAATACTCAAATATCATGAAATAACAAATTACCAAAAAACGCAAATCCGATTAATCATTTCCGACTTTAAATTACTCAAAAAAAAAACTACCACCATAAAATTTAAATCACCGCCGTTCCGAAACAAATCGAATCTCCCCGATATTTTTTATACATTTCTGGCTAAGAATCGGTAGGAAAAAGGCGGTTTTTTTTTTCTTCTGGTAGCCACCATGCAAAACGCTGAACTGGGCCGCGCGTGTGAAATCGCTCGCGAGTAATCGTTTATCATCGAATATATATCATAGAGCCTATTTACTTTTATTGGTCGTAAAGCAGGTTAGGAGACGCTCGGTTGGACGTAAGAAACTCTTTCGTATCCGAAAAAAAGGAAAAATAGAAAAAAGCCAATAAGCCGAAGTATTACTAAGACGCGTATTTTTATTTATTAGCTACGACGTACGACTTGAAATGGTGAATAATGAGTTCTCCTCGTTGTTTCGCAAGTGCGTTTGTCTCGTTTTCCGTTGAATTTATTACGGTGAATGTTCTATTAATTTATGACTGCTGATTTATAAAAAAAGTGAGTTATTTCATCAAGATTGATATTTTTCATTTGAATATTCTTTCGTTTTAGCCTTATATGAGATTAATATATATGTATATTTTTATTATTTTAAAGAATTCTTCAACAGTTTAATGTATAAAGTGATATGTTAATTTAATCACTCACGTAAAAATAATTTGATTGTTCTAAATCAACTTTTTGTATGAATAAAAAAAAACATCTCTAATTTCGATGATTTTTTTTTAACAATTTAACATAACGATAGAGTTACCAACCGCCATTTATTGAAAAGGTCAGTACATTAAATATCTTTTCTATCCTTGTCCTTTTTGAATAAGGAAAAAATGATGAATACAAAATTATAACATAAGTATTGCAATTTAAACAATTGGCAGCATGAATATAATTTGAGAAAAGTTTTTTTTTGCATTACCTATCTATAATTTTCAAAATTTTAAATAATTTTTCGGTTTTGCTACAATTTTTAATTAATATTTTTCTATTCAATTCCAATTATTATGATCTTATAATTCCTTTTTATTGAGTCGACAAATTATCACATAAATTAATAAAGTAAAACTTTTTCAATTATTTTAAGAAGTTTTTACACTTCAATTCAACCATCGGAAAATCTTAATTAAGTTCGTTATCATAGTAATCAATAAAATACATCCAATCTATTCTTTAACTGAATATATTTCATTGACTTTTATAACAACGATTTTTAAAACCTACTTAAAGGAGATTGTTCGTTCACATAAATATTAATTACAAAATTTTATTCAAATAATTCAAAATAATATTTTAAAGTATTTTTTATTGCGACGCGACAAACTTTCCAACCCTACATACCAAATAATTAAATTGAAAAAATAATCACAATACATAAAAAACCGATACATTTTCCCAAACATTCCATTCGAAACACGCGCGAATTTCAAAAACCGCAAAAAAATTACCCCTACCGACACCCCCAAAACGCAACCACACCCCGAAAAGACACGGCGAATAATTAATAAATAAACACACACACACCCCACACCCACACACACACCCCTACACACACACACACACCCACACCCCGAACAAAACGCGACTTCACGCGTCTGTGCAAACACGGCGAAGGTGCGAACAAACGCGAATTACTCTCTTCGGCGGCGTGTTTGTTTAACACTCGCGCGTCTGAGGACCGCGCCGCGGGTCGTTAATATTAATTAAAAATTCCGCCAAAATTAACGTCTCGTGTATTCGTTTTAAACGACCCGATATATATTATGCGGGGGCGCCGAATTTAATTTGGCCGCGTGCGAAAAGCGACCCTCTTTTTTCGTTTTCGTTGATTATTCGCCGGTCTCGATTCGCCGACGCTTTTTGCCGTGTCTGTGCTAATCGCGTTATGAATTTCGGGGCTGTTAATTGATAGGTTTGTGTGTTTCGATGCGATGGATGTTGTGGGTGTGATTCGGCAGTGGAGCTTTTGGAAGTTCGCAGTTTTGGGATTTAAGTGTTCTTCGGTGATGGGAAGTGTCTGCGGGTCTGTAGGGTTTTTTTTAATAGGGATGCTTGAAGTTTGGTTAGGTTATAGCAGCCATGTTGTTAAAGTGACATCTCTCAAATTTGTTAACAATTGTTTAGTAGTACGATATATCACCGTGGAAGATTATAGCGTTGAACTACGTGTGAAAATCTTCAAATTTTATTTTAAAAGTCACTGAAGGGCCTTTCAATAAAAACATTCGATTTTAAAATTTAATAAAACAAGTTGTGTGTGAGATTTCCTCTCAATTTTATTTTCATTTGAAAGTATATTTTATGACATTAAGTATGGAATATAACGTTGTTCATATATCTACTGTTGCTTCGGGAGGTTCAATGATTTTGTCGCATAAATCTGGCTGAATTTGCTGGATGGCGTTTGTTATATTGACTTTAATTACATCAATTGTTTGCGGTTTAAACAATTGACAACAAATATGACAGATGTCACTTTAACAACATGGCTACTGTAACCTAACAAATTTAGAGCATCCCTATTGAAAGACCCTGTAGTTGCGATTTGTTTGGAATATGTAGTTTGTTCGAAACAAGGATTTTATCGTAGTTAGTAAATTGTATTATTATGATTTAAGTAGTTAGGGAGTGCTTTATTTAGAAACTATCTAATTCTGGATAAAACGATAAGTTGAATTATTAATTAATAAATTATGAAAGACGAAGTTAGTTCAATACATTCACATTAACATCATTTTATATAAAAAAAATATAATAATAATTATAGTCGTAAATGGACCAAATTGTCAAATAAGATTCGAGTGTTTGAAGTTCCAATTATTTGAATTGTTTATAATAAGGTCTATTGGGTGAATTTTCATTGCGAATGTACGCAGTAACATACGGAAATTTAGAGATGAATGTATGAAAAAGGAAAATTTATTGCGTTTATTTTTTTAGGAAAAGCTTGATTTCCGTTGGGTCGGGTCACATTTCGGTTTTCCGGTCCGGTTTTTTTACAAATTTACACAGCACAATAATTAGATTTTCAGCAAACACACTTGTTAAAATAAAAGTCAAATAAATTGTAATAGGTGTTTAACATGAACCAAATTACGTAAAATAAATTAATTTATTACTCGTATTATTCACACAGCAACATGAAAAAACAACAAGATTAAAATACGCATATAAAATATTAACTAGAAGTATTTATGATAAAAAATATAAATATTTAAGCTTCTGGGTTTATATAACATCATAATAATTCATATTGAATTTGGAAGTATTAATTTATCAAAAGGTAAAACCGGTTCCATCGTGATAAAAAATTCAAATTAAAAAAAAATCTTATCGAATTTATATTTATAGAAACCTAAAAATCTTGGATATAAGAAACATAATTACATTTCACAAACACACATGGTTCGCTTTTTCCACGTATAAAACCGACCAAAGGAAATAGAACACCCCGAAGCACTTCCGATTACCTCATACAAACATATCTAAATACAAGTAAAACGTAAATATTTTCGTGTTTTTGGGATATGTAATCGAAATTCGCCCGGTATTTAATATTTTTTAGTAAAATGATACGTTCTTATCATTTTTGTATTTTGTAATTTTAACGAAAATTATGAAATTTCAAATGAAATGAGTTCACACCTTTGCAAAACGCTAGATAAAAATATTGCGGAAAAAATAGGACTACCAAACAAAAAATCAAAGAAAGATGATGTAAAATTTAAACAAAAAATTTGTAAAATTGAATATTGAATTAACCAATGAAAACTTTTTATTTAATGGTCACGTGAATGTCACGTATATTCTAAGAATATAATGGAATTTTATACAGTTTTTAAAGCTGGAAAATTTTATTTGATGTGCTATTATTTATATCATATTTTACTATCGTGAAAATTATATTGGATCAAAATAACCAAATAAATAAAACATTTCCTCATTTTAAATACAATATGGTGACCCTAGTTATACAGGTCTCATAGGGATGATACATACAAATAAGAATTATATTAGCTGATACCTGTTTTACGTACATTTTCCCGCCGTACATATTCTTTTATGATCACATTTTGTTACTACGAAAATGTAAATTTACAACGTCCTTTTTCACCATGTTACACGAAAACTGTTACGTTTTCCCACTAAATTTCTATAAAACGATATTGCGATAACACAACTTGACTATATCCCTATAAAAATGATTTTTCTAAAATTAAGAATATTTTTAATATAAAATTCACGAATTCATATGAACAATTAGGATTATGTCCATTGGGGAGCGTAAATATGAGCATAAAAACGAAAATATTATATTACTCGTCATAGAACCTCACCATAATAAAATATCGGTGGTCGGAAAGTGTAAGTGCTATTTATTTTTAAAATTACTGAGAGACACGCGGGCAGAGGGGTGTGGCACGTGCAATACTAAATAGTTCGATTTATGAAAATTTTGTATTATTAATTAGTTAAAATGTGTACAAAAATAAGCCAAAGACATTAACTCAAAGCAGAATATCACAGCAGAAACGGTATCGGTATCTCAGGCTTTGTCAACGTGTACTGACAATGAGAAATCTTCGTATAAGATTAGAAGAGTGCTAGGAGCGTAAAAGACGCCATTTAGAAAATATAATTTTAATAAATAATTGTAAATTGAAAATAAAAATAAAAATTCCTTTAATCATTTTTTATTTTTTATTTATTTTACTTTTAAACTGCACTTATACTTTCCGACCATCCTAAACAATTTAACATAACACTAATTGTAAAAATCAAGCATCAAGGTAACATCAAGGTAGTTAATTCATATAAACAATTCAATCACTGTCAAAAATTTTGCAATACAACCCATTCCAATACCCACACAAAGCCTATACATTTAATACATATAATATATATACATATTTTTAATTTATATGGCACGTGCCCGTGTCGGCAAGCACGTGCCCATATTCCAGGCACACGGCACCTCCCAATTTATATAGGAAAAGGTGGCTATTGTCGGGGAATTCAATAGGTGTGTGTTGTACGCCATGTGCAGGCGCCTCGGAATGCACCACGCCCAGATGCACCCACGAGTCCTGAATTCCAATATTCCCTGGCTCCTTCGGGGTCCGAATCCTGGCCAGGACTTCGCAGTCCGTCGGAATCCAGAGTCACAAAGGGCTGCAAACGATTCTCCAGGCACACTCAGAAACGGTTCGGGAAAAGATGTTTGGTCCGTTTTCGTTTTCGGATTGGTATTTAAATCGGGGGTTGGCGCTGTTTGGTCTTGCGCGATTTCCAATTTGGAGGTTCATGAAAGTTTGAGTGGATGTGTGGGTGGAAATCGATTGGATATAATAATGTGATTTATTAAATTCTTATAAAATTGATTTCAATTGCGATTGCTTTCAATTTACTTTTCGCATATATTTGATAAAGTTCAAGAATTTTCTGTATAATATCAATATTTTTAACATTTTCTTTCAAAAGATTTATTGTTTATAAATTCTGCACAAGTAAAATAAAGACTGCTTTAACTTCGTCCATTTTTGAATCGCATACAAATCCCATTCCAACGAAAAAGTTTATAACATTAATCTGAAATAATAATAAACAACAAAAACATTTCAGACACAAACCGAAACTTCCCCCAGCGAATTCATATCGAACGAGCAAACCCATCAAAAACCATAAAACCCACATCAGCACACTTTTTTTTTCTGAATTCCAAAAACCCACAATGCGATTCGTTCAAATCGGAATTAGCGAGTATTCCACCTGCCCGTAAAATATATATGACGGAATATGTGAAGTAGCATTTACATAGGGACGCGTTGCGGTGGATGTTAAGTGCGTACGTGGGGAAGCCCTCGTTTCGGCTTGACGCGCAAACAAGTGCTTCGGATGGGTGGTTGGACAGGGATGTCCAACAGTGGGTCGCGGGTCAACTTTTTTGGATGAATTTTCTATTGTCTTTTATAGAAGAGATCGTGGATAGGTCTTAATTATCAAATTGTTATGGGTGCGATTGAACTGTGAATTAAAAAAAATAAATTGGGCCTTAAAACGAATTACTTGTGCATTAGAAAAATATAGGATGTGCATTATTTCTGGGGCATTAAAGAATCTTGTATTGAGCATTATTTTATTGATAGTATGCTATAGAAAAAAAATTATGCAGTATAAAGTGAGCAATAAAAAAATGAGAAATTTGAAATAGAATGAATAGTTTGTGCATTAAAGTGACAGTAGGTGGCAACGTCGCCTTTCTCTATAGGCAACACAATACAACTGTCAACTGTCAAAGTGTCATAGTTTACATTTGTTTATGTATGAACGGAACGATAGAAAGTTATGCGTTTTAACAATTTGGTCCATTTTTGAATCAATGTTGATTTTGTTTGAATTCGGTTTGTTGCGAATAGATTCTATTATGAAAGTTGTGAATAATGGTAGTGTGGTTGGTATTTTTTGTCCTGATCATATTTGTAACGTTGCCGTCGTTTACTTACATTCCTTTTAATGCACATTTATTTTTTATAAGGTACAGATATTTTTTCGAATGCACACATTTTAATGCTCGTGTTAAATGCACACATTATTTTTTTGAATGCACGTTCGTTTTGTTTAATGCTTAGGTTTAATGCACAATATTTTTTTATAAATGCACGTTTAAATTGTTCCCTTATGTAATACGAAACCTGTCTATCATATAAACCAAAAAAATAATGTATCTGATAAATCATAATATGAAAAAATTCTAGAAACTACAATAATTTATGAAATTTGAAATTGATTCGTTGGCCTGTTGTACAACTCTGACTGAAAGGGACGAGTGGGTGGTTGGGAGGGTTGAAAAGGGTGGACTGAAGGGTTTCAGACCCCCTGTTCGGGTTCGTGGAAAAATTCGAGTACTCGAAACGTGAGTGTGCCGAGGCCGCTAGAAGCTTTCGTTTCGAGTGAGCCCGTTGATTAAATCGAAATTAATTGATTGTGAGATCGATCCGATCACAACTTTAATTTGTTAAGTATGTGGAATTGGGATGTGCAATAGGATATGTAATTGTTAATTCGATTCATATTGATCGAATCTGTTTGTCACATTTAATCAATGAGATCAAACAGAAGACGGAAACTACAATAGAAGTTTCCGTTTTGCTCCCGCCAGTATGGAATGAGTTTTTGAATATTTAAATTAATAAATATAATTATTTGAGTTGCTTCACTAGTTTTATCAGTAGATAATGACTGAATATATTCTGAAAAATTCACAATTGCAATTTGAAAAATTTTCAAATAGCAAAATCTGTACAGACGTCACGTTCGATGCGAAAGCTCAATTATATCGGCGGATAGAAATTTCGCGTGTCGTTGACGCGAAAAAATAAAGAATCGAACCCATGAATAATCCATACGAAAATTTTCCGGGAAAATTCCGGTGATTTTTCGCACACGCCCCGAAAGCAAATACGAACGACGCGGAAAAACTCCACCTACATACTAAAAGGCATACGTACAAAAACAATACATGAATCGCCTTTCTTCCGAAACGGGCGGGTGAAAAAAAGCGGAAAACGAATGAAAATATAAAATTGACGTATGCAAGTGTACGTAGGCCGTCGGTGCAATCTTCGAGGTGTTCGCAAACAGACAGACAGACAAACAGACAAACAACTGGCTCGAATTTGGTCGACAAACATGGAAAATGTACGGGCGTACATGGAAATTCTTCCAAATGAATCGTCGCCGGGAAAACGTGATGCGAAACGTACCGAATTTTCACCGACGGTGAAAAAAATTAAACAAAAAAAACGAATGTAGCAAAAGCGTCGACGTGCATCGACAAAATGTGCGAAAAGCGTCGGTTTTATTTTGCTGGCAGAGTGCTATTGGAAAAAGCGTCGATTTTGTAAAACGATAGTTCGGATATGATATCGTTCTTGTGTTTGTTTTGCGCAGTTTGATGTAGCGACAAATATGTTGGATTTATTTATTTTTTCACTTCATATTAATATTGAAATTTCAATCTGTGTAATATGACGAGCTTGATTTTTTTTTACTTATATTTCAAACTCAATTTCAACATATTTTTAAAATATAGACTTTGAAATTTGATTTGAGTGAGTTGTTCTTAGAATCTTTAAATGTCTTGTTGAAAAATATTCATTAATTTAATAAGAACTTGCCATGTGTGACAATTTCATGTTAAAGAAAGGAATTTTTGAATTAAAATATACATCAAAGAAATTTCGAAAGAAAAATAAAAATCAGATATACTATAAATTATAAAACTATAAAATTATCATATATTATATAATCAATGTAATATCAATATATCAAAAATATTTTTTTATCGCATGTGATAAAAAACTGAAACTATTTCAAATAGTTTTAATCCATTTATCGACCATAAACATTTAAAAGTTCAAAGATAAAGCTAAACTATATAAAAAAACGATCATTCTATTATCAAATTACGTATACTACACAATAAAAAATATTACTTAATTTAAATAACGAAATAAAAAAACAAATTATATCAACACCATATACGACACGAGCATCGAAATAGCACTAAAACTTCACGAATCGTCCTCGCACCGAACACAACCCACACCCCTTATAAGAACCGATCGAATGACGGTAAATAATTTTATTGGCCCAGCAGTTACTGCTATCGGCACCAACACCACCCCCTAGCAAGAACCTCCCGAAAGCCTCCGAGGAGGGACAAAGGGGAGGGCCGAGTTGCCTTTCCCGCGCAAATTCCGCCGAAGTGGGCGAGGAAGCCGGCCATTAGCGCGATGGGCAAACTTCTCCGGCAAGAAAATTTCCCGGGACGGGGCCGGATCGATCCCGGGAATGGAGTGTGTCGTGTCGGTCAAGGGCCAATCGAGCGGCCCCGATCCTCCGGCACAATTGGATAATTAGTCGTAGTGGTGCTCGAGTGGCGGCTCGTTTGGTTCAGGTGCACTCGATGGAAGGCTCTCGAGGATGCCTGCTGGAATCGTGTGGATTATGGACGAATATAAAGTTAAATGTGGTATAGTGATGATTTTGTTTGATGGTCGGTGGCCATTTTGGTTTTGTGGGAGTTGGTTGTTTTGTATGCATGTTGTGTAGGGTGGAAACTGAAAAATGAAGGATTTGAAAAAGTTGGGGTTATTTTTTTTTTTTTTACAGATTATGGATTATAGGGATGGGCAATTTTTTCAAATGGTGAGCCGCATTGAAATTTTAGGAGCACCGAAATTTTTTTTTTGGGCCGTTTCGGGCCAAAGCCATATAGTATAAAATAATAAATCGTTTTCAATATCTTCGAAATCTGATTATATTATAATACTAAAATAAGTAAACTATAATTTTAGAAATCTTTCATATTGAAATTTTCGTAACATTTTTGCAGTAGAAAAATAATCGTCTTTTTTCCTCTATGGTTTTTCAAAATAATAAAAAATAATTTTGGCATAAACGATCTAATAAAATTGAATATTTCAAATACTATTTTTTTTCTTTGTTATTTCAAATTTAACTTATTCAAATAATTCAGAATATTAAAATTGTTTTGTCAAAGTCTGTTTCAGTTTAGGAAAATCATTTATTTTCTTTTTTATTTCCAAAAATATAATGATATCCTCTTTTAATTCTCATACTCTACTAATTTTTTTTACATAATACATAAACAAACAAAACAGATTATTTTGGGATACTGAAAATCTCAAGGAAACATATCAACATCAATTGCATCCCCAAAAATATACTGTTTGGTGCAGTTTTTTTTTCAGACCTTAAAATTATTGATGGAATAGAAAAATAGAATGAGTTTTAATTGTCGTTAGTTTTTAGTGTAGATATGTTATCATTTTAATTTCCAAAATATGCCCCATACTATGTAAAAAAAGATTTAAAATGAACAAGCTATGAGTTTTTCAAACCCTTCAGTCTTTCAATGGCTATCCAATTATAATAATTGGATAAAATTATCAGATCGAGTGAAATTTCCTCTTGAACCGACCAATCGGAGTGCTTCATTTTATGGTCACGTGTCAAAATAACATTTTGAGCTACTTTCGATGTTGAAAGTTTGCGAATTTGATCCGACGTTCTCGTTTTTTTTTTGTATTTTTTTTTATAGGATTACCATTATGAAAACTAACCATCGAATCGACCGACGGGAGTGCTCCATTTGGCTGTCACGTGACAAAATAGAATTTTATGCAAGTTTCAATTCTGAAAACTTGTTAATTTAATCCGGCGCACTAGTTCTTTTTTCACAGGATTACCGCGATAGAAGTTAAAGTTCGAATAAACCAATGAAAGCGCATTTGATGGTCACGTGACAAAGTAATATTTTACACTCCTATTGAATTTACTATTCATTGATTATTATTATTTTGACTATTAAATTTAATAGTAAAAAAGGAGAATGATTTTTTTAAAGAAAAAAGACGTGTTCTTTTAAATAGTATATTAATAACTCTATAATTATGTGATGATGAGTTCAATGAAAAATTGTTAAATTGTATGTAATTGTTATTATGTTGATGTTGTTGATGGTAATATTCATTTCATTCAATGTAATGATTATTGTGCCATATTAGCCGAGGACATGCATTGGATTAACTGTTTTGTATGTACTTATAATTGGGTAATTAGTCGCGGTTATGTAAGAGAGTCGGCTTGTTTGAATCAAGTGCATTTAATAAATAGAAGGTTTTGAAATGAGTTCATGGATGAATATAATGTCGAAATTGCTCAACAATTTTAATGAGCGTTGGCCGTTGGAAATTGTTCATTGACGTTAAATAGACGATATTTACTCAAAGAGACAAAATATTTTAATGAAATTAATATAAAAAATTGTAAAAACATCAATTTTCACCAGAATTCTAACAAATACATAGGAATTTATATACGAAAATACCAAATAAAATTAATTTCCAAACGAAACAAATCCGCTCGAATTTCACATAAAATATCGACGCGTGTCACCGCCAAACAACGACCGCCGCACACCTTCGCATAAAACGAACCCAACAAACATCCACCTAGCACTCACACCATTTTTTTAAAAACCCATATACGTACATAAAACACGTCCGCACCGAACACAAAACACGACCGCTATTTTCGCAGTCTATGAAAAGACGCGCTGTCTGAAAGTTGTTCGGCGAAAGCCTCGCGGGCTTAACACGACGCCGACGAGGCCCGAATAGAGTGGCGAGGTGGGCCAATCTTGTCCCTCCGACGGAGGCTTCGGAGGTCCCTCTGAAACGGGTGAGGAGGCTTCGAAATCTGCCCTGAGAAAAGAAAAACACGATAAATGTTTTACGGCCGACGCCGATTGGCGGTCGGGTCACGCGCGGCTCGGCCCTCGGCCATTTTCCTGAAATTATGTCCGTTCGCTTTATATCGGCTTTACACCGATTTCGAATTCGGCGTATGTGCAGGAGGCTTTTGCGCTGGTCGTTTTGACTGTTGGGTGGAGGGGTGAGGGGGCGGAAGCGTTGCGGGGTGGTCGAGTCGAGTTTTTAGGCTGGGCGCAGACTACGGACTTTTTGTCGGCCGATAGTTTGGTCGGGTTCTTAGGCTAGGTGCATACTACAAACTTTTTGTCGGGCGACAATTTTAATCAGTATAGAGATGTATGCAAGGGCGCCAATTATAACGATTCGGTAGAGTTAGGCGCAGACTACGGACTTTTTGTCGGTCGATAATTTGGTCGGGTTCTTAGGCTAGGCGCACACTACGGACTTTTCGTCAGTCGATAATTTTAATCAGTATTTAGATATATGTATGTATGCAAGTGCGCAAATTATAAAAAATCGGTACAGTTAGAGACTAAGGACTTTTTGTCGGCCGATAGTTTGGTCGGGTTTTTAGGCTAGGCGCATCTAAAAACTTTTCGTCGGCCAATAATTTTAATCAGTATTGAGCACTTGCATACATATGCAAATGCGCAAATTATAACGATTCGGTAACGGCCGATAAATAAGTTTAATAGCCTCAATTGCCTTCAAACTAAACTATCGGCCACTCACGTGTACACACCAGCCGATTGTTTAGTTGGTCGACTCAAAATTTTGTATTGACTTTCATTATGCGACCGCTCTCTTCAAAAATGCAGCTTACAAACTAGCAGACGAGAGCTCTCTCGTTCGAGAGCAGACTATTGGCTGGTTTGCGCATTCGCCACCAATCTGATTGTTTAGTTGGGCTGCTAGCACCCAGTGTGCGTGCTAGCAGCCCAACTCGACCAAATTATCGGCTGACAAAAAAGTCTGTAGTCTCCGGGTAGCTTTAGTGGGAGGAAAGTTGGGTTTCATATGAATGTGCGTTTTGATTTGAGTGATATGCAAGTTACAGGTTATATTTAATGTCAAGCGATTTGTGGAATGGTCAATAGGTGGATATAATTATGTACGGTTGATCTGATGATAATTGGTAACGAATTGTTTCAGTAATTAGAATTATCATACCTCATTATATAATACAATCAAATTAATATCGTTAACGTTAGAGATGTTTGTATAAGAATTAATCTCAATGTGGATATCATATTTAAAATATAAAATGGCATATATAATAAAATTAAGAAGTAAATGCGCGTTTATAATAATTATATATTTTTGGTATGAGTTGGGAAGAATGTTAAATGTCAGTTTCACTACACAAGTTATAATAAATTTTATATGTACCGAAATATTCAGTCTTAAATATTATCAAGCTAGAAAATAAATTTCGTCAGCGTCTGTTAATTTATATGGTCAGAGAACGAAATATGGCTATATCGTCATAATTTATTATTCATCAAAGCACTTATATTAAATATATAATTTAATGAACATTAATAATTTATACAATACTTTCTATGCTTTTGCGGTGTATATAAAATTTTTGATTTTATGTCCAGATGTAATCGTCATGAGATGTTGAGCGTTTAAGCCGGAGTGTAAGAATTGTGATATGAATAAATTTGTAAGTTATATTTCCACGAACTGAAACTTACAATCTTATTACCGCGTGGTGGAATAAATTTAGCATAAAAGTACGCTGATTTTTGTAATTTTAAGTCATAGAAGTGAAATGTTACCATGATTGAGTAGTTCTTATTTTGAATATTCATAGTATGTAAAATACGAAAATTTTACCTTTTTCGAAAACAAAAATTAAGCGACACTTTTTGAAAATAATACACGTGTACGCAAATGTGGCTCTTACCATTGTCAAAACGCGGGTTCGTATGTAATATGAAATGTAAGCATTGCGGAATGTTTAGTTTGAGGTGAGTGGCTTTTCTCTCCAAGTTAAATTTCAAAGTAACCAGATTTATAATCTTATTATCGCGCAGAAAACGTAAAATCGTGTGAATTTATTACAATAAAATTTATTAAGCGGAACCCCTTCTAATAAATATTCATATATAGAGCAAAAAAACATTGTGAATATGGAAAATTATCACAATATTATTAATTGGAATAATAATTAATTTATTAATACAACTTTCATTTTATTTATACGAAAAATAGTAATACGCGGCGGTTTCAGAACAATAAAAATTTGATTGGACGTAAATTTACGTAAATTTAAATGTAGTGGGTAAATTTACCCACTACATTTATCAAGATTTTGATTACATGAAAGCGCATTGAGCATTATACACAACCCGATATTTTATTAGATTTGACAACAAGCTACAAGCTTAACTATTAACTGCAAATCCAAACACGAGACCATGAACTATGAATTCGTGTTCGAGACACGAAAATGGATCGCTTTGCGAGCGAAACGTCAAAAAATAAAACGAAATAAATCGACTAACAAACGCCGCACGGAAGCAAATTCAACAAAGCTCGCATTCGAAACAATCGTGCAACGTATAAAAACTGGAATTTTATGTTTTTTTAATCTTTTTCGAATCTTTTCATACGCGTTTTGGGAAAATTTCAACGATAATTGGATGAACCTGGATGTGGATTTAGTTGTGATGAATTTAGAAAGTTTGTCTGTCAATGTGGACTTTTAATAGGATATTGTTAACTATTTATGTGGAGTTAAATCTATTATATATAAAATTGAGGTATATTTTCATATATTATATAAAATTTTCTTAAATACACTCATTCGACTATATAAAAAGCTTTATTAAAATGTGGAAGTTACTGAAGTGTAAATGAAGAAGTGACTGGTTACAAATTCATTCATCGGTCAATGCAAGTCATAAATCCTTTTCATATTAACTCGAATGTATAATATAAATTAGGCCGATTCAGGGGCATTTGAGCATAATTTGTAATACGATAATAGATGCGTGCACGACCATATTTAGGGTGTGGTAAACAGGCCACTTGTCCAAGGCGATAGGTTTCAGGAAATTTGAATAAAAAAATTGGTGACATAGTACGGGAAGGGTTTTTTATGTTGTAAACCTGTTATATAATAAAACCAAGTATTATATATAAAAAAATATTACTTTTTTATATTGGAAATTACCATATAAAAGTTTTCATCAATTTTTTCAATACACGAAAATGAAAGCTTTTATTTAATTAAACTAGTATGATAAAAATTGGAGTAGAGATCTCTCCATTTTTAATTGCTTATTTTTTTTTTTCACCACAAAGCAATAGAACCCTTTTATATGTACATATTTGCCTAAATAAAATAGAAGTACAGAATCAAAACCAGCAAATCCGGCATAAATATTTGTATCAAATTAATATTGGCGAAATTGTGTATGCAAATTTGCATAATTACTACAAAATTCAATTTTAAAGTTTGTGATTTTTTTATTAATGCAACAAAAACATTTTATCTGTTGGTTTATAATTAATTTCATCGCTTTTCATTAAATGTTATAATTGATTTTCGAAATAATAAAACATGACTACAGCGACCAACACAGTTTAAATTAATCGAAAGTAACGTGAATAACGGAGTCCATTTTATGACGCAAAACTCCTAACAAAATGGCCGCTGTTCACATAAACACAATTCCAATAAGATTCCAAATTTAAAATTCCAAAAAATAAAACAATCTAATACCGTTTCAAATATCATAAAAAAATGTCCAACCGACCCATCCATACAAAATACACACTTTCCACCATCAAAACCCACAATAACGACTTTCGATACTGCACCCCCCCATATGAAACAACGTAACCATACAACAAAAAGGTACACACGAGGCATGCACCATAAATCAAGGCGCTTCGAAGTGTTTCCGATAGATTTCCGGGTAAGTGCTTAGCAATTTCGCTTCGAGACGATGGTATCTTATTTTCGAAGCTGTCGCCGAACACACAGCCGGCTTTCGACGTTTTGCACTTGGAAAAACCTCGACACATTAATTCTCGTCGATTACGTCCCGGTCCCGGTCCCGGTCCCGGTGAGGGCCTCATCTCGAGAGTGGGTTCTGGAATGAGCGCAGAAAAGGCGATTTTAGAGATTGGGCCGCGATATCGGAACGGTTCGTCGTGAGGTTTTTTTGTGTGGTCGAGTTAAATGGGGGAATTTTAGTTGATTTTCTTTATATGGTCTGTCTTGAAAGTAATAAGAATGTTTTTTTTTTAGATCATAATAAAGGAAAGTGTGGAATGAAATATTATATATTACACCCAAACCTTTCATTACATGTTTCCGAAATAACACTATTCAAAGAAAAATAACCGATAATTTTTTTACACTGTTTTTTCACTTTAACACAATATAAAAAATGTATTATTATGTTACAATGGTAAGATCCAGAGCAGAGCAGTATAAAATTATAGTTTAAAAAAAATCGATATTTTTAAATGATTTCACATGTAGAAAATTTTTTACATTACACATTTTTTATAAAATATATTTGAATGGAAGTTCCATCCAAAGTTACTAATGGAACCTATTTCCATTTTTTATATGGTCACCATACATCTTTTTTAAGCCCGGTAGTCTCCGAAACATACTCTCTGCGTAAAAAGAGGATTGGATGTATATAATAAATAAAGGAAAAACTCAAGTACATGTACATTTAACTTTACTCTTTCGAATTCGCACTTTTGTATAATAGTATTATAGTTTCTACGCTTTATCATAAAAAATATTAGTACATTACAAAATCTTACTCACCACAGATATAAAAAACCATTATAGACGACATCATAAACTAACGATCTAAAAAATAAAACTACCCACGTAAACCACCGCGCCTCTTTTCCTTAACTCATCCACGTGCAAAATTCAAACGAATCGCGCAAAACCCTACAACTTTTCCTTATCCAATTCATCCATTTATCCATCCCGCCGACTCCATTATGCCCACATCCCCTCGGAATGCCTCTCACCCCTAATGAAGTAGACGAGTCGGCCTCAGCTATTGTGACACAGCTGAAATTATGAAGAATTCCAGACGTGCCCCCTTTCAGCCGCTGAAACCTCGGCGCCTCCGCGCACCATGAATAATTCAACGGATTCAATTCGCCCGTCGCGTGTGTGCCCCTTTCGCCGATGCAATTTTGATTTATAAAATATTTAAGGTCGGAATGTCCACAAGCAAACGGGGAAGTTTTTCTTGCGAAACGGACACTGTGATGTCGCAATGTTGCGGAACCGACCGCATCGATCTTGCGGGCATGTGTTAAGGGAGGGTGTGCCATTTGTATGCGCTCGGGTGGTTCAAATATAAATGAGGATGTGATTCGGGGAGGAGGGTGCTTTTGAGGTGTTTCGATTGTTTTAAGAGTTGTTGTTGTGTTGGGAGATTTGTTTGTTGGGAAAATGGTTGTTTGGTTAACGTTTATTGAGAGGTTTTAGGTTATGGATGTTGTTTGTGCGGTTGTTTTGTTGTGTAAGTTGGGTTTTTTTTGTATGGTATTCAAATGAAATATGTGTGTCCATGTAAGCATGAGAATATGTATGATCTAAATATATGTAGATAAGTTTTATACAATTTTTATTGTTTTATTCAATTGCGTAATGTATATCAATATTGTAATGGTGGTAAAAGTTATTCGATAAGAAATCAAAACTTTTTATCGAAAATTGGTAACTCTGAAATGTATAAATATGATTAAATAAATACGCAGAGTGTTTTTACATTTTGAAGTTTAAATATTTATATTAATTATTTTAGAAATACTCGAAAAGCTTTGTTGAAAGTTGTTCTTTTTTTGTAAATTTTCATCGTGTTATCCTTATAATATGTAAATTATTCTTTTTTTGTTGCGTAAATATAATATTAAAAAATTCTTGATAAGTTTTTTGTTATCTGAGGAACATTAAAATATAATATAATATTTATTGATTGTTTTAGGTATTAAATTTTGAAATACAAACAATTGAGAATAAATCGTAATATTAAAGTTATTACAACGTTCACTAAAATAAAATTTTCACCCAAAATCTTCTTTTAGTAAAGTTCAATCGAAACATTTTTTTTATAATTAGCTTTCACTTTTTAAAATTTCATAAGAATGAATAAATAAAAATTTAATCGATACAACTTCCATCTTCAGTAAACAAACATTAATCACTAAATACCATAAACAAAAACATTCAAATCACACATTACATTCGATCAACAAAAATATTTACCTTCCGACACACTTCAAAGAACCAAAACCAACCAAATCTCCTCAAACACACACCACCAACACCTCATACCAAATCAAAACCATTACAAAATCTCAAACAATTCATTAATAAACTCCCCCGCTTTATATTCGAGAAATCTTGAACACAATTAGCGAGAGCTATATAAATTAGACCTTGTTTACGAGTTCGGATTCTATAATTCGCGTCAGCCCAACAACTCGAAACAACAACCGAATTCCGTAGCAGATTCGAACCACCCACGTAGACCGGCACCCAGCATTATAGAGCACCGGCTTAATTCGAAGCGAGCTCTTTCGCCTGACCATCGATTGGAGCCAGGTGGGCCCAGGGGGGTCCATTGTCCGGATAACTAATGGATGGCCAGGCAAACAAAGTTAGGCGAATGGCGACAGGCACCGGCGGCTAATTAGGGACGTTTTATTTTAAATATGAGACGGAAATATGGCTATAAATCCTGGTGACGTTCGCCCGTTACGATTGTCGAGTATGGTTCGTTTCGCGCTGTAATTGCGTTCGTATTGCAGACGATGATTTCGTGATTATTTTCGGTGTTCTAATTATGGTGTGTTGTAGAAGGAAGGGTTGTGTGGTGATGGCGTGTGCCATCTCTCTGTATATATTTTTATAATTCCGTCTGCGGTAACGTTCATATCAGATTCTGTTAATATGATGACGCTCCGTATGATGAAAACGTGCCGTTAGTGTTTCGATTATGTTATTTTTTTATATTGTTGATGTCCAGGATCTAGGTTCAAGGAAAAAATAAGAATCAGGTCAAGGTTTGATTAAGGAAAAAATAAGAACACTCTTTTATTGTTGTTGTACAAACGATCAATCCTTGATCGTTTTTTTCTATTATACGAGTATGTCTTAAGTTGTTTATTTTTTGACGGCTTTTATATAGTTTGATATGTGCTCGAGGCATATACAGTTTTTACACTTCAATTAAATCTTTTATCATCAAATTTAACCATCGAAAAGTATTATTGTATTATATTAAGACTGTTATCATAGTATTTGATTACTATAACAATGGTCAAACCTGTATAATAAAGTTCGATACAATAAGACAATACTATTGATATTTCAAACAAAATTACATTGGAATACAATAAATTTAATATTTTATTTTAAAAGATTTCCGAAAACAAATCCGTTGATACTCAACTGGATACTCACTAGTTGTAATATATTATGTTTGAGAAGTTAACGAGTGAGCGGTAATAAATTATGTTTTGATCTTTTAATTTGGTGCGGTGAACTTCACCATTAAGTCGTCGAGGCAAATTTATTTGAATTCTTACTTCATTTGTGCGTTTTGTTAGAATTTTACGATACGATCTGTTATTTCTATATTTATCCCGAAAACGGGTTGATATTTCCAATGAAAAATTACTTTCGTCTTTGATGTATAAATCGAATTTTTCAAACGTCGCCTTAAACTAACCAAAAATTCAAATGGATCACGAAAGTTAAATGAACTATCTCCGGGGCGTATTCGGTGTTTGAGATGAAATTCAGCGTATATATACAAAGTTTTCACCGCGATATTTTTAGTGTCTTCTTATGTCGATATAAAGTCGTTCTATTTTTACGGCAACGCTTTTTTTAGTGGTGTCTCATACGACAAGCAACAAAGATTAGAACACGTCGTCTGTCACTCAAGCTATTTCCTGTTTTAGTGCTTTAACTCTCAGCTTCCTGTAATGGATATTACGAAATTCGAGTTCAGCACTTTAAAAAATTCTGGATAGACTGAACAATTATATTGTATTATCGAATAATATGCAAAGTTGCAAATTTATATATATATATATATACATATATTGATCATATAAGAAAAACTTTATTACGAAGTAAGAAAGTAAACGTTGGTTGATATGACGGTTCGGTGCAAATTTTTGCAACGATATAAAATTTCAACACGAGATTCATGCGTTGAGAATTATTGCTTTTTTTCTGCCAACGATTCAACATAGTTTCCGGTGTTATATCATTTTTAATATGAAAAGTTACGCTAATCGGCAAAGTTCGGCGCAATAAAAACAATAAAAATTTATTTGACACGCTGACGTTTTAATTATTTGTCCGTTTCTTTATGGCGCGAAAATATAAATATTTATATCATTTTTTTTCTGTTTCGTAATAAATGGATTTCGAAGGTAAATATTTAAATTACAAACGTGATTAATGATTTTTTCTACATAAAAGGAACGTTAAAAATTAAGTACGTGCTGGAAATGTCACAACGTGAGAAAAAAAATTGGTTTTTAAACCTAAATTAATCAAATATTAATTGAACTCTATTGCTTTTTATTTTGTTAATTATATAGTTCAAATAAAAAAAAATTCACAATATGTTGATTATTGTTTATTTTCATTGGAATTAATGAGTTAACGATTTCTTTTTGCAGCACAAAGTTCAGCAAAATGAATATTTATTATAGTATGGACTTTTATGAATTTTTCGGTGATTAATTATTCGAAAATAAAAAATATTTACAAATCAATATAAGCAATATGATTAAAATTAGAACATAAAAATAAAATTATTCAAAATTTAATTGGATATTTTCTTAACACTATTTTATTTTTCAACATACAATATGTATAACGCCGCAGCGTTCATCGACAAAAACGGAACGCACTAGACGAGATTCAGCCATTCTCACGCAAAAACACCTCGACTCGGAAAAATGCGAAAAACCCACCGAAAAAAAAGGAAAATTAAAACAACAGCACACCGTCGCGGCCGTTTTTCTTCGTAATTTTTCCAAAATTTCGTTATCCCCGACGAACCATTAACCGACGAGGCCATCCACCGTAGCGGCGGAATGCAATTAAGAACTCGGCAAAGCTGACGAAATTTCCCGAGTTATTTACTTTGTCAAAGTAAAGGTTGGCCCGCCCAACTAAAAACACACACACAACAAACACTATAATACAATAAACGGATTAAATATCAAACGCCCCCGCGCTTTAAAAGCGCGCAAAGGATTCGTCCCCGCTGGGACACAAAGAAAAATATATAATGCTTAATAGAGAGTGTGTTGAGTATTTTTGATTCGTGTGTGCTTTTTAGTTTTCGGATGAAGTTCAATGGGGAGTGTGAGCGTAAGCGTAAGCGTATCTCATAAGCATTAAATGATGTTGTAATTATGAGCGAGATAGAAATATACGAATACATTTTTGATTTTTTGCTAATTTTCTTGGATTATAAGATACACTTATCGCTCACTATCGAATTTTATAATTAATGATTTAATTTTATTAGAAGATTTCGATTTTTTTTTTTAAAGACGGTTGCAGTATTTCGATAAAAGAATAAAAATAAATAAAGAATTTTTATTATGAAATAAGGTATTATACTTGTTCATAAAAAATTAAAAGTTTAAGATATTTTTAATGAATAACAGTGAAATATGTAAAAGCTATTTTTTTAAATTTTTTATGTTTAAGAGTTTTAATTTTGATGAATTTTACATTATAATGAACATTTTTTTAAATGGAAAAACATTTAATAATACTCTTTAATAGATTGTTATAATCTGATACAGCTTTTTGATACAATCAAAGAAAGTTTTATCTATTTTTAGTGACTATTATTTAAATTTCTCATTTTAATATTCGCAATTTTTTCCAACGATCAATTCTGATCCCTTTCAATTTATAACATTTATTAAAAATATACAAAAGGCACATTTAATATTTCTCTCGTACATTTTACAGAAAACCATATTATATTCACAAATTTTCAACAAAATTAAATTACATAATACAGTCGTAATACCAGCATTGTCGAATCCGACATCAAACAGAATCAAATCCTATGAATTCATCAAAAAAAAAAAAACGATTCGAACGTTCAACGACAACGAAAAAAAACCATATTCACTCAAAAATAAAACAGCTGCCAACCGAAAAAAGTGATATCCATCGAATGCATCAAACACAAAAACCAAACATCGAATCAATCCGAACAAACACAAACGCAAAAACCCGTTGATTTACGAAAGTCACGCGTGTTTGCCTTTGGGCTCACGCACAAAGGCACATCCTTCATATTTAAAGCGTTGTTAAAGTTCAAATGTAAAATTAATCTAATGTTAAACCCGTGCGACCTCTCATTAAACAGCGGCTGCTAATACGCACAGTAATTACCGCATTAATAATTACTAAGCCTCGGCTCAGACCGCGCAATCGTGCCTAAACAACGATAAACGTGTACGAATATTCGAATCGGATACCGCGAAGTGGTCGAAATTAAAATTCAATAAGGTGAAATATCGAATGATGGACGTGCGTGAGTGTGAAATGTTTTTTGGATTTTTTTTGGAATTTTTGAGTGAATTTTTGTGGAAATGTGTGGTTATTAGTTTTTTTTGGGAAATTAGTCGTTTTGAATATGTTTTTGAGTCATTTTTTAAAATGTAATATATTAAGGTTAAGTCCCATCATAAATGTGGGATTGAGTGTGAATGTCAGTGTGAGTGAGTCCGTATTTATGCTTAAGCTCATTATGAAGGCCTAACTTTAAGTATCGAAAACGGTTTTTTTACGTGAAGTACAATACTTAAATATCATACTAAGCATATAATGTTTAAATAAAAAATAATTAAATATGTGTTTATTCTTCTTTAAGAATATTAAAAGTTTATTCGTTTACATTTGTTAAGGAATATTTTGGAAAAAAAAATCAATTTCTATGTAATAATTAAATATGTATTTAAGTACCTACATATATCAACAGTGTAAATAATTTATTTTTTCCCTGTACATATGTTTCTGTATGAATATTATAACTTTTCAATTTAATCATGTTCTTGCTACAAATTTATTTTCACATTTCCATATATTAATAAAAAAGGGCCTACTAATAAATAGCTTTGATTTCTACAAACCGTACATGCTGTATTAATTATTAAATATATTTTTAACATTTATATTCAGATTTCATAAACAATTAAATTAACAATAAACAATTTAATACACTATCGAATTTCTGGAAACAATTACCAATGAATCATTCCATCAAATAAACTTTAACACACATCACAATTACAAAGGAAAGTTTTTAATTATTTAGCTTAGAAATGTTCATTCCAACCATTCGCACATCCTGAATAAGTAAAACGATACCGTCACACAATCCAAACATAATCGAACTTTAATCAAACACCGTATCGATAAAAACCGAAATAAAACGAAATTCCTTCCGTAAAAAACACATATAAGTAACCAGCAATTTTTTTCAACGGACCCAAAATCTTTTCCTACTCTCAGTACACCTCTGGAAATGATATTATGTACCCATTCCGAACGTGTACGTCGGTAAAACGCCATTTTCGTCGTATAACGGAAACGTCGCGAGCCGCCAGAAATGCTTTCAAAAATAGTTGAAACGAAGTCGCCTTTGCGAAATGTCAAATATCGAGTTGCAAAAGCGGCGCCATGTTTCCTGGATATTTCGCGACATTTCTTTTTATAGGTGCGCAAACACACATCGGCCGCATTATGTCGAAAACGATCAATTAACGCCGGCTTTTTGTTGGTTTATCTCGAATTTGTGTATTTTTGTTTGGGGAAAAATGACTGTTTGGGAATTTGATCCCGTTCCAGTCGTTCACTTGATCGAAAAAAGGGATGTAAGTATTCCAATGAAAAAACAATCAAAGCTTTGTAGTGGAGCTTGCAGCTTTAGGACAAAGAAGTGGAGCAGCAGGTTTTTATTCGAAGTCATAGTGGTTAGTTGGAAAGACCACTATCGCAGTTGAGGTGGAGAGAATTGAAAGTTTTTTATACTGAAACTCTTTAGTAACACGAATTTTTAAATACTAATTCGAGAATAATGTGTTTTTTTATTGAGTACGTTACTTAGAACGGATAATCTCCATGAAAGTTAATGAAGGGAAATCCAATTTCTTTCGGAAATTGTGTTCGCAATACTAAAAAGGTTTTGATTAAATTCTAAGTTTTTTTTTCTAGACATAAATATACTGAATAAGCAATATAGAGTTTCATATGATTGAGTAATTACTTTGTCAACGCTAGTCTGCAATTATCCACCTATTATTATTGAATAACGATACCTCAAAGGCGAATAGAATGAGATGAGGAGTCTTAATGATTCATTTCATATAATCACACAAATTATATTCATCAATTCGACCTCGGCAATAATACTAAATGTCTTAAAATACAAACAAAACGTAGTAAAATTAATTAGTCCTTCATTCAATTTTTTCGAAAGACATAATTAATTTGGACATCTATTGATGAAAAAATTGATTGACTTGGAAAATAAAGAGTTTGCAGAAAATAATTAAACAAAGGTTTGATTGACAGGCAAGAAGTCACGTTTTCTGCATTATGAAAATAATAAAAAATTTAAATGCAGAAAAATATCTAATATGCATGTTAAAAGAAAAATTTAAGAAATTCGCGAATATGAATATAAAATCTTACATATTATCACCTCAAATTTGTTTAATGTGTAAAATTCTTAACGCGAGCTTAAATAAATTTCGTGACCAAAATTAAATGCACGTGGGTGTACCATTCGTATATTATACAAATTATTACAGTGACATAAAAACCAACAAGCATATCAACATTAGCCCAAACAGTCTCGCTTTACGACCGTCGTATAATGAAACCTCTAAAGCAAAGGAAAATACTAAGAGGGTTGTTCAATTACGTATTTATTTCCTTTATAATATAAAAATTTTCGAAGTATTCTAAACCCTAATGGAACAACTATCTTCATTAAATTTTAAGACTAGAAATAATAAGAACATAACCATATTCTTAATCTGAATTACTCAAACTGCCATACTTTATATATGAAATAAGAAACACATAAGCGCACACCTGAAATAGTCTAGCTTTACGATCGTCGTATAACAGAACCTAAAAATAAAGAAATGAAGAAAAGATAATTAATAATACTATATTTATACCATAATTGTAATAGAAATAATATATTTTGATGATTGTAAATATTGTAATTAATTAACGATTTTCAAATAGATTGATTTTTTATTAGTATTATTATATAAAAAATATCAGTAAGTTAATCAAAATTTATCAGTAATTGTACTTTATTGCTTAAGTAATTGGTGAATGTTCAATATTTAATTATTCGTTAGGTATAAATTTTTAAAATATTTAACTTCTATAGCTTTGAATAATTTTATTAAACTCAATTTCAATATGATATATACGTGTACGAATATATATAAAAATGTATTTTTATAATAATATGAATTTATCTAAGTACACAAAAAGTAATACAAGTACGTATTACTTTACAAGTAATATAAGCACGTACAAACTTTTTACTAATTTTCAACACCCCAATAAAATTTCAAATCCCCCAGTAAAACCTAAAACCCCATCACATAAAAACTTACTTACTTATTAAACTATCAAACATAATTTGACGAAAAAACTCAAGCGTACCCCACGAAAAAAAATCCCAGCACATCCCAAAAACGCCACCACAATTAAAATTTGCATATAGACAAACAAAAAAATATATTTTCAAAACCCGAACAACCACTTCCAAGCTTTCACAGACAAACGACGATAACGCACACACACTTCACAATCACTAAATACGCTCACGCTCACGCCCACCACAAAACTCCACCCTAAACCCGACAACATCAACACCAACCCGCATCATCACCTTCCTAGCCTCGTCACGACCCAGACCCCGCTTTACGACGGTCGTATAACGGGTCCACCAGGGCAAGGGGGGGGAGGGGAGGCGGGGCGTGACGTCAGACGGCGCCAGTCATCCGCGGGGCGCCACGACGCCCGCACGTCGGTTGCGAGACGCTCGCGGAAAACTCGGAAAAGCGCGCGAGAGCGTGGAAAACTCGGGAAATTCGGCGAGTCGGAGATTGAGTTCGTTGTTCGGATTTTTTTTGTTGTGTTTTGTGATCTGATGAATGATTCGGATGTGTTTCGTTGGTGTGTTCGGATTTTTTTTATTTTGAATTTTCGTTGTGTATAATTCGTTTATTTTTAGTATATTATAGTTTATTTGTATATGTATAATTTTTGTTAAGGATATCAATTTTTTTTTAAATAATGATTTATTCATAATGTCGATACAGTTAGTTTATTGAAAAAAGTTAACATAAAATCATTCGAAATTACTATAGAAAATATTCAGGAGTCATACAAAAATGAATGAAAACATATCAATTTATTAATAAATAAACATAATATTATTTATAAAAAAAATGATCTTGATCATGGCGTTTTATTTAAAAATATAAAAAAAAATTATCTATTGTAGAAATTAACTTCATAAAAAGAATTTTGTAAACAATAAAATTTATTTCCGTACTATTTAAATGGCTGAAAGAATATTCTGACAGCATAAACATATTTAAAACGAATAAAATTAGAAATGTTTCGCCATAAAACGATCTGCGTGTTTACGCTCGTGTCAATAGGCATCATTGTGATGTCTATTGCAGATGGATATGATGTCGTTCGTAATTTTTTTCAACACATTTTGACTAGAATTTTTATTGAAAAATTGATTTCAAATTGAATTTAAGTATTGTTTGTTATATATGAAATGTATACGCAATCAATAATCAATATTAATTTAGATTTGAAATAATGAAAATATTAATACTTAATTGTTTGGGAATGATATTTCGATAGTAAGTCGTCATGAATATTGATTTGTCAATATAAAAAATTAAATTTTCTAATCATTGTCTGGACGAAACCCTAAAATTATGTTTATAGAAACTTTATATTTGCTAATTTATTGCGAAAGCATTATTCAAATTCGGAGATTGTATTTTAACTTGATAAGAGAAATCGATATTTATTTAAAATTAATTACTCATAAACGTACTAATGAATCGTATTACATCTGAGGAAAAAGCACGATTTTAATTCGAAAACAGCCATTAAATTGTACCATTACAAGTACAAATGTATAAATAACGGCATTTTAATCTAAAAGGCATTTTCGCGAACGTTCATCAATTTTTCTCTAGAAAAAAATATAATAATCGAATATTGAGTGTCTCCAAGTCGTCATCTTTTTCCCATTATCTGGAAAAACGTTCAGAAAGCCCCGTCAATTATTTTCACGTAATTTTTTTTCGATCTCATTCATCGGACGACAAAATCGTTTTGTACGCCTGCACGTATACAAAACCATACAATTCGTATTATTTCTTATCTCTCAAGATATTTTTAGATATAAGTAACAGATTCCATAAACACATTTGTACGCAGTGAAAGTGATAAAAACAAGTGTGTACCAAGTGTTTGTGTTAAAGGCCGTCGATATACGCCTACCGCAGATGGTGAGTGATTTGCTCTATTTCATATAACTTTATCAATATGTATTTTTTCTATGCGGAATTAACTAATACATGTCATATTTTTTCTTTGAAATTTTTACGCTTCGAACAAACTAACATTTACAGAATACTTTTGGGGAATTCGTTATAAGCGATACAGTCTCGTGTTTATGGTAGGAATGTTTCATTTTCACTACGTCTCCTCGGAAAATGTGTTTCCTTCGCCCTTTTGATCTATTCTCAAAGAGAATGTTCAACCCTGTGCTTCGTACGAGCGTTATATGCCCTTAATACCGAAATATATATGAAAAAAAAATTTTTTTCGGCTCTCTAGTACGAGCCCCAAAGGAATATTTTATGGCAAAGCCTCAATTACGTCCGACGAGAGAAACGCAGCACATTTACGAGACTAAATAATTAATCGAAAATACTGTATTAGAGGATTAAGCTACGTATGTTTATGCAATACGTGCAATACATATATATGAAATGTAATTATTAATACGCGCGTGTATATATTTTCGGATTAGAGTTGAATAATTTCGTTTGGGAGGCGTCGCCTGCGAAATTGCCTTAAATGTTTTCAATCTGTGCGGAATGGAATCCTTTCGAGGATTCGCAGTCTGATTACTTTATTATTACACATACGCACATTCGACGATGTGAATGTGTGTGCATATGTAAAGATATGCCAATGTCGAATTTCGTATGCGCGCACCGAAATCCTGCTCAGGCCCAATTCAATTTGAATTTACAAATTTAAAGGAAAATTGAAGAGATACTCCCAGAAACGCGACGCATTAACTTATACGGTATTCATTCATAATCGCGTTATAGTTTCGAGAATGTGAACCGGAGATTTTGTCGAGATGGAAAAATCGAATTGAACCGGATAACAGTTCTATTTTATGTATGATACGATGAAAGTTGATCAAGAGAGTGGAAAAGGATTGGAAAGGACTTCATCCAATAGTGAATGACTATATGAATGTTTGCTACAATACAAATACTTTCCAATATCACATTATTTATATGAAAATAAGGATGAAACTTTGCGGCGAGCGTGAGCGTAAGCGTATTATATGAAACAAAGCGAGAAAAAAAATAGCGCATGCGTATATCTCTATTTCGCTTTTATATAAAGAGTTGTCTTTGAATAATATGCTTATTACGTTTAGTATGGATTTTTACCCTTATTTGGAAACCAAATGATTGTATATTGAATGTTTCGGACTAATTATGTAATCATGTCCAACAGTAATCTGTCGATTTGATGATCTTTTCAAGCCAATTAAAGAATAAAATTTGAAACAAGATTCAAACAAACCCTTTTAATTTGCATTTGAATTGATGCGGCCTTCGCTTAAAACAAAAACTTAATTAAATTAAAACATTTTTGAACGTGTTCCAGTTCTCACGGCGCACGTGCGCAATACGCCACTTTGGACACTTTCCGTATTTTTAATAAGAGCGAAACTTCTCCGTCGTCGAGATTATGCGCGCGCTTTTTAAAAGTCGCTCCAAAAATTACACATAAACGGCGCCCGTCTTCCTTCCTACTTATTTTGTTTCGTCGGCTTTTTCCTTTTATTTTTCCTTGTATATTTTATTTTTTGTTCGGGGGCACGCACATACGCGCGAAAAGATATGTATAATACATGCAGACGAACAGAGGGCAACAATTTAAATTTTAAATGCGATAAAAAAGTCAAAAGTGGCGCTGTTTCGAAGCCGGCCGAGAACCTAATCTCGTTTCGCATTAAAACTTCGGATGAGAGACGACTACGGTAAGGGTGTTTCGCCATTAGCTGCATTCGGGGGCGATAATGGCTGCTTTCTCGTGTATCGGGTGACCAAAAAAAAGACAATTTTTTTTCGATTTTTTTTGAAATCTTTGATGTTTTTTATTTCGTATTTTATATTGAGAAAGAAAGAAAAATTAGAAAAATATTCTATATTATAGGTGTTAATAGAATTATCTATGTTTTGATTTAGATAGCAGTACAAAAAAATAGATTTTTTTTTCAAAAATATTTTTCCCCATTTACTATAGTGTTTACGATTTATAAAACAATATTTATATGAAATGGTTCAAGTACATTTGTAAAATTAATGTATGATTAACTCATTTTTCAAAAAAATCGCATTATTTGTTTCATTGTATTGCAAAAAGTATTTGTAATATTTAATAAATTAATAATTAGTATATTTTTTATATAATGAATAAATTTGTTTTATTTCTTTCTTTACATAAAAATATCTTGTACCAATTTATATGTTTCATACGTTAAATTGAAATATGGGAAATAAAATTAATCTTCAGTGAATTTTATATGAGACTTTTTCATCAATACGTTCAAACAAGTTTAACATTTTCAATACAATACTGTAACCTTTGAAACGAACCGCGAACAAAAATGAATATTAAATTTTCCCATCAAAAATTTTTCAGATAATCAACGGCACCATTTTTCCCCTCAAGCACTACCATACATCCAATACACATTGGGCCCTTACGTTCAACCACAAAATTAAATTTCACAAAAAACAACACCCCCAACGACCCGGCCGCACTTTCGAACCACTCTGTGCATATGTAGAATTTTATGTAAATTTTTTTCCAAGGAAATCGCGACGCGTTTTCGCGGCTGCAGATGTTAACGTTTATGCGATCGCATTAGGCGCACGCGGAAACGGAAACGGTAACGTCTCCAAGATGGAAAAAGTGTTGAAGAAAAGTTCCAATTTTTATTCTGTTCGGATTTCAGAGGGCGAAAGAGCACGGCGATCGAACTTTTAATATAAATATTCCATCGTACGGCAGTTCTTTGTGTAAAAATAGGCAGTCGATCGAACGGTTTCTATACCGCGTTTTTTGTATAGGTTTCGGTGAGTTTCAATTTAAATCTTCGCTGGGATTTTCGACGAAAAATTCGATGGCGTGTTTTGGGCCGTTAATTATAACGCGTCAAGCACAGGTCGAAATTGAACCAGTTATCCGATAAATTTCCTCGATATCAACCTTCAATTTGCATCAACGATCGTAATAATCGCATTGTATAGCGTTATTTTAATACCGATGAATCACGTGAAGTTATTCATACGAATCGTACACGCCCCGATTTCAATTATAATAAAAGCTAACGAACTCGACTGCAAAAATGGCTTTCAACGTTAAAAAATCGTATCATCACGCCCCACCGCAATTACGACATTTACAAATAAATACACGAAAATGACCTAAAAAAAAAATCCGAAAGCACTTTGCGTGCTGCGACGAAGTAAGCCACCATTTTACGCGTATTAAATTTCGTTTCGGTACACCTAAAAAATAATAAATTACTCGAAACAAAAACAAAAAAAACGCGATCGATACAGACACATTATAATACGTTGCGTAGGAAACAAATTAAGTATTAGGCGAACGTTTTGCGAACAATTTCTAAGTAATTCTTCCGGTACGATTGCTCCTTTGTTTTGCCATCTCGTGTTTCCCCCGTCGCGAGGGTGGCCGAGGCCTCGATAATTAACTGAAAGTTAAGTTTCAAAGACGGCTGCTCATTTATTTTATAAATTACTTTATTTCGCTAATCAATTTAAGCCGACGGCCGGGTAGCGCTCCTTTCATAGCCGACCCCGCCTCGATATCAACAATGGATCTCGAAATTATAATTTAAGGTACGCCCGGCTAGGTGTGTCCCTTTTGTGTGCCCTCGTATTATAATGTGTAATATAATTTCGGGGTACTCATATTGTGTTCGTGTCCGACGTCTGGAGTAAGAATTTTTAATTGAATGCGAAATCTTGACGAGTTTCGTCACAATTCGGTGCGAGTGGGTTCTGTATTGAATGGGTAAGGTTCACGATTGTTTTGATCAGATTTGATATTAGATTATTATTCGGAATATTAAATTTAATGAATTTTCATTGTTGAAAATTTTATCAAGACTTTTTTGAATTAAAAATAATCAAATTACAAGTATACGTCATGGACAATATAATATATTGTTAGAGAATAAATTTATAGTTTTGTCTTGTCGAATGAATCGTCGATTTTTTTTCGTAATCGTTATTGTTTTTGTATATGTTTTGTATTCGATCTCGAGAGCATAATATCGCGGAAAATATTTATTGTGACTCGTCCCGGGGCGAAATATGCGGGAATTATGCGAGTAGACGAAATCGCGAGATAAAATAGATTATAATAAAATTTAAAATAGGTCGTAAAGCTATGAACGATCCGATAAAAAAATTCTTGAGCGTCCTTAATCGACACATTTACGAAAATCTTATGACACTTCAAGCCAAAATCGGCCACTTTCTACGTAGATAAATCCACCATTAACGACACACACAGTGCCCGTACGAGACTCGCAATTTCAAAATAAAATAATATACCGATATAAAAATAACTTTGGAAAGCGAAAACGTTTTTATCTCGATTTATTCGCGATTGAAAACAAACGATTGACGATGTTTTCCTCACGAAATGAAATGAAGGAAATTTTTCGTCTTTTTGAGTGCAACTTTATTATTGTATTAAATTTAAAAGCGACACAAATCTTATATTAGCAAATATTTATTAAATTGTTGATTAATTTGATTCAAAATTAAATATTTTTATGACATTCATTATTCATTTTAAGTTGTATGTACATGTGATAAAAAAAATACAAAAGAGAATCGTTAAGTATTTGTATATTCAAAACAAAGTGAAAAATACTTTCTTTCATGATTGTATTTATATACTAGTTTTAATACGTACGATTTCGTCAATTAATTCAAGAATATATCGATAACACTTAAGCGTACCCATTAAAACGTATGCATTAATATGTATTAACGATTCTCATACACATATCAGTGACGAGCAACCTTTGAAAATTTAACAATTCATGAGAATTTAAGTAACTAAAAAAAAACAATATTTCATTACTCAAAGTACAAATTAATAATCTAAAAAATAAAATCAATGTTACTCGATTAAATTTGAAATACACAAGTCTCTTTTTAAACGGGCACACGTTCCTAAGACCACAGTGTAAAAATAAGTATAGTGATCATATAATAATTAGAGATGGGTTCTATCAGTATATTTGAATGGGATTTCCATCTAAATATATTTTATAAAAAATATATAATATGGCAAAATTTCGCCTTGTAAAATCATAAAAAAATGCAGCAAATTTTTATTCAATGACTATAATTGTATACTGGCCTGATCTGGATCTTATCATTGTAGTATAATAATACAATACATATTTTTTTCCACACTTTGTTAAAAAGAATAAAAACAGTGTGTTGAGAAAATAGTCATTTTTTCTTGAACCGTGTAAAAAGAGTTTTGGTGTATTAATAATTTTACAAATATAACAATAATGAAATCAAATTTAAACGAACCAAACTTAAATTACTCACAACCCACGCATTGCTCACAACTGCACATAACCATTGCGGTACAGAAACATTAAAGCGCATGATTTGTGTATCGGAATTGCATCTCGATGCACAGGAAGAGACTGCACACACTCGCACGGTGCACAGCACAAAGCGCACGACCACAATATAATAATCCCGATATCGAACTGCGAAAGCAGATAACAATTCCACAGTTTTATTCCACCGTCTCGGTGCATTTCGGCGAAAATTATGGTATCGCACGTCGACGAGCTAATTGCGAACGTCTTCGGTTGCGGTTCTGGAAATTTCGCAGTTGTGGCTCTATAATCGTCGATGACCGATGTCAGTGAGAATATCGATTTGATTTTGCGGTGTTCGCGGTGAGGGCTTGAGGTTCGATTGGGCGTGTAAAATTTGGTTATTGTTATATTATGTCATGGTTAAATCGATGCGGTGTGTTAATATTCGTATGATGGTTTATTTACGATGTGTATTTTTTAATGTTGCGATATAATTTGATGAGGAATGGTTTTAATTTTTTTAAAGTCGCTTTTGAGGCATGTCTATTGAAAAAATCTTGATATATGGTGAATGTTTTTTAGAGTGGAATACTGAAATATTATGATGATTTTTTTAGGAACTATAGAATTGTAAATGTAAAAAATAGTATAAAAAATATTTTATATCCAAATAAAAAATATATATTGAATTCATTATAAATAAATGCCAGAAAGAATATTCGTCTGGAAATTCTTGTCTCAGTCGTGTAATAATTTTATTTTCAAATGTTCTTGACTATTTCTAAGAAATATTCTATTTTTCAACCTTTTTATTTTTCCTTTTAATGTATCTAATATCCTCACAGGGAATAAAGAATCTTCTACATAACGATCATACATATTTAACAAGGCGTCTTTTCATTTCGAAAACATTTGATTCGAACCCGACGAACTACCATTAGTTAATTCCACGAAATTCGACCCGTTCAAATCGAATTTATTTATACCCCACGCGACTGGAAAAAAGCTCGATAAATTTACATAATTACGTGCTAAGCTCCAAATAAGACAAACTCCACGGCGAACTTCGAACGCTTAACGGCGAAGCAAACAGACAAACACACACACACCTCGTATAATGTATAGAAAGTGCACTTGGAGGAAAACGAATCGGTTCGAAAAGTTTCGAATTCAAGAAGCGCAGATAAAGTGACCGTCTCGCGTGCAGTCGCACTTGCACCGACAACAAATTAAAACTTCGTACGCAATTAAATGTTCTCGGAAGTGTGTTTGTGTGTGTAATGTGTGTGTGTACTCGGTGTTGAACAAACAAACATGATCTGTTTGTCGTCAGTGGCTTGCGGTATATTTATGATGAAGATGTTGGATTTTTTATATATAATTTTAACTGGAAGGAATAATTCGTCAATTCGATAAAAAATTCAGTTATTAAGAGTAAAAACGTAAACTTGTTTTTTATTAAAAAAAATATCACATATTTTCCGAAATTTATTATGAATATTGATATGCAATATGTGATATTATTTTTGCGTATTGAAATTGGTTGAAAATTCGGTATCTATCGAAAATCGGAATTCAATTCATAAAATATCGAGCAAATTTCACTAATATTAAATTTTATATGTTATGTTGCTCGAATCGAAAATTTTGGTAGTTGTTTGCCTCGATTGAATAATTCGGAAAATATTATATATTCAGTACATAAAATGAAAATATAATAGGCGATCTTTGTAATTTGATTCAATGAAAAGATATTAATTACATCAAAAATTATATGAAATTGATTAAGTATTTTGTAAAATATATTATTTATCATCATTAAATATCTACAAGCATTTTACTCTTTTTTTTTCTACAAAATTGAAAATAAAGTATATAATAAATTAACGAAATCGAAAAACATAAATGATATTTGATAAGTAGAATCCTATTTTTAAGAAGTTGAATATTGAAAGTCTCGTCAAATAGTTTCAAATCAATTCACATATTTATCTACTAATCATCTCACGTACCATTCAACTTTAACGATTCCACGATCTTCACACGTTTCCGTATTTTCACTAGGAAGACCATTACCGGTAACTTTTATCGGTAAAAAAAAAAAAAAATATATACATACATATCATTTTTATGACTGCGAACTATTTATTTTGTTCCGTTTCGAGTATTTTTGAAAAAATGTCAGGTTGCGTAAGCTTACTTTTTTTATTTAAGTTTTACGTTCTTTTTCCGTTTTATTTTTTTTTTACAAAATTTAATTTACCAATAAACCGTCAATTACTAAAAAAAATACCGGATCACCATCAAATAAAAATTACGTAAAACTTTCCCTAACTCCTACACGAAACTTCACCCTAAACAGCACCATTTAAAACGAAAAACCATTCAAAACCCATCACAAACACACACACTCCAAACAAAACCATAAACTTAATACAAAAATATAAATTTCCAAGCAGAGCCCGTTCAAACAGCACGCCTCTGACCCCGCGTATTTATGTGCTCAAGTTCGCGTGTCGGAGTGCATGTTGGCCGATGCACTTATGCGGCTCGGAGCGAACGTGTGCGGCACAAATGCATCTTTGTTCGCGAATCCGATAATTACACACAGCGGGGTCTCTCTACGATTAATTTCGCCAGCTCGAGAGCTGTTAATTAATTTCGTAATGCTCTCGTTTGTTGATGAAAACTCGCCGATGCATCAGTCGAGTTTAGCGCGTATCGTTTGCGTCGTTTTTGCTGTGATTAATGATATTTTTTGATGAAGTTCTTTGATGTATATAGTGAATGTTAGTCGCGATTAAGTTTCTTTATAATTCAGAAAATATTATTATTATTTTTAATGATTTATTATTAAACCTCAAACCTCAAAATATGTCTCGATATAAACATATTTTCTCATCCTTTTTGTTAAAATTGTCAATTATTTGATTATTTTAATATTATTTGCTAAATTGTTATAAAAATATATTCTATAGTACAGTTTGCTTCAAAGTAGATTCAGTCAATAGATGAGTGTGAACAGTAAATGATTTATGGATATGGACTGAAACCATTTGATAAGGTATTGGTTTAAATATTTCTAAATATTGTTTTGTAAACTGTCAAATAATTGGTGAATAAATCCAAATTGATTATATGTAATGTGTACGTATTTGTCTTGTCATACTGGATGATAGCAAGTATTGAAAAATTGTATTTTTTTTTAAATAATTCTATTCTTATTATATACTAAAATGATACTCTGTGATTTAACATTTCTTTCAATCTCGTTTCCTTTTTAATTATTCCCTTGTTTACATGTCCTTCAATACATTTTTTGGCTACCATGGTGATGTGAGAAAACCTATTATGCCATGGTGATATATTAAATTTGTATTTACATATATTTTTTTTAATAATCTTAATATTTTATATTAAGATTATTAAATGATGATACTTTTAGTAAAAATTTCTTTTGAAAATATAATATAATATTCTATTAAGTATGGATAAAACGAACCATCTATAAATTAGATTTGATTCGAGTAAAAATCCAATTCATTCGTCAAAATCTCGAGAATACGAACCGATGTATGGCAATTTTGCACATACACAATCCACGGCTCGCAAAGGCGAAACGTCATGACGTTTTCATTTGAAATTTCGCAAAAGAGCGCGCCGCGCAGTTCGCGTGTCATACAAATATGCAATAAACGACACCCGTCGTTCGCGTGACACTTTTATTTGAAAGCCTCCTTCGCGGTTTGAGAAGCGCCGATCGAATCGTGTATATATGTATCAAGATGATTTTTTTCGCCACGTGAATCGGAATTTTTTTGATGCGCCATATGAATGCTGTTGAAGTATAGAAATATGTTTTATTGAGACGTTGTTTATCTTTAAAAAGTTAATTATGAAAATTTATGTCTTTCCGATTTGAATCATTTCGATTTGAACCGGAACGAAATAACGACAGTTTTATGAACATCTTGTGAACAGACTAATCGCATGGGCGCGGTCATCATGCTTCGGCGCACTCAAAAAGGGGACGTCCAACAACTAGAGTAGATTGTTTAAGAGTTTAAGTGATGATCACCTTGAAAACAGACCGACAATCATTACGGATCATCAAACAAGCGGCTCCGTGTCCTTTGTGACAATTGAACACGAGGAATTCTTTAAGGATCACGGCCGGAATTCTCGTAGTCTACGAAGCGATCGTTCGGACGTCTATTCGTGGATTTTGGTTTTTTAATTTAATTTAATATGTATTATAATTTTTTTAATAAAACGAACAGTCATCGTGTATATGTGGCAGTAACGGAAATCAGCTTTCATACGATTTTTCCCCATGACACGGGTTTAACTTTACGAAATTCATATTCTATTTATTGCGCACGAACAATGTACACACCTCGGGCTTTGTTCGTCGGAAATTCGCGGAAATCTTCACTCGCGCAAATAAACAAGAAATATTTATTATACAAAACGCGCCGCTTTCATATATTTGACATGATTTGAACACAATTTTAACGAATTCGAACCGAATGTGATACTGAATCTGAAAACTTTCACAATTGGACACGAGCATGTGACCTGAACGGGAGTTCTGCGAAACACGTCCGTCCAAAAAGTTGAACGACGATATTTGGCAATTAATTAATTTACTTTGATTCCCTTTTATATGAACGTAGGCGGAGAAATACGAAAAGTTTTGTCGTTGAACGACTACGAAATCGTACAATAATACAGGAACTTTCGACCGTGTACATAAATGGTGACACACGATTGAAACAAGTGCTATTTTCAGTTATTTCATTAATAATATTCGACGTAATTAACGAAATTTCGATGTTACTTTATGTTCTTGTTTAGGTCAATGAAAATTTTCTATTCGAATGTTTCAAAATATTCTATAAAGAATATAGACGTACAGTAAAATCTTGATATAAAGTAAAAAATATTTGGTCAAATGAGATTTTTTTAAAACATATTTTTTATTTTAAACATGTTTATCGCTTGAAAATTGTATTTTCGGTAAAAAAAAAAACCAGAATTTTTTCCATGAATTAAAGTTTTCATAAATCTATTCAATCATTGTTCAAAATTACAAAATATGTATTTTAAATCTATTTATGGAAATTTCACTGGCTTTGAAATTCCTATTATAAAAACGTATTTGGAAAACATACCTTTATAAAACCAACTTGCAGCTTTAACGGATACCCTCTCGACCGCACTAATTCGTTATATCGAGGTTTTAGTGTATATTTAATAATAACAAAGACCTTTTTCAAATAACAAAGAATAAAAACCAATCAAATATAATCGATATACTCATAACAATTAAAACGATTCATTACCCCATTTATAAAACATGAAAAGACATTTCCAACAATCCACACTTAACACCCCATCGACCCCAAACAAAACTCATATTCCCACAATATAAAAACGCCATTTCACACCTAACCATCCATCAAAATAATATTCGAAGCGATAGGTAGCGAGAAAATACAGAACGAAAGTTATCCAGCGTTAAAGGGCCGGGTTAAGCGGTTAAGTTACAAGTCGAAATCTCTAAGCTCGCTCGAGTCTTATCGAGCGGGCTTTCACGCGGCACCCAGAAGCTCGACAATATCTTAATGGTTTCGAAAGCCACACACATACATTTCCCATACACCGTGGCCTCGATGTATACACAAACCACGCGTATATATACATATGTTCGGCCGCGATATTTTGTTGCGAGGATCGCGTGGTTTCGGGCACGTGCGTGTGTAGGAAAACTTGCGCACGCGATGAAAACTAGAGCTTTCCGTGTGTGCACGATGAAATTTTCGTATTTTCTGTGTGTTTTTTTATTTTTCGGATTTGCCTTTCTAAAGAGTCGGTGCACATTTTTTACGATTTCGATAGGTTTAGCGACCTTTCGGCCGTTTATAAATCGAGGTCGCTGAAAGTTAAGTGCGCTTTCCGAACGGTTGAGTGTGAAATTGGATCGTTTTCTTGATTTAGAGATGTATTTTTTTAAAGTGAATTTATTTGTTTTTAAATCATTAACATTTTCTTGATCTATTTATATTTTTAAAAAATATTGATTTGTGGATGATCGAAGGGTTTCGTGCCTATTAAAATTGACGTTTACAATTGCATTAATTATAAAGAATCGGCGTAGCGAATTTACAAACGTTCAATTTTTAATTGGCGCGATGAAGTGCGCCAGGAAAAAAATTTGAAGAATAAAAGAAAAGGCGTAAAAAGGCGATTAAACGAAGGCTACGAATCGCTGAAGGATGAGCACTGCAAACAGTTTTTGTTCGCGAAAGAAAAATATTTTATCTGCTTCCTTTTCAGTTTTTTTTTTCTCCGTTTTACAGCCGCTACGGAGGAGCCCAGTTAATTTTCATGTTAATTTCTTTCGCGCGACTTTGTAGAAGCGTAATTTCATCAAAGGTTCTTTGAACAACTTTGCGTTTTGCATTTCGGACGAGTGGTGCCATTCTGGATGTTTTGTTTGCTAATTTCAACACATCGGGTAATTTAAGAAGTTTTCTCCTTAATAAAAATATACATAAACAATTTCTTTCAAAAATATGTTGATTAATAAAGGACTGAATTAATATTATATTATATTTATATAATATGATACATTAGATTCGTCGGAAAATATGATATGGTGATATGGAAAAATTTCACATAAATAAAATTGTATACATAACATAACACAATCTTATCTATTTACTGTCAAACGTTACACATATGCAAATTTACTCACGAAAAATTTCTCTTTATCGCTTTTCCAACGTATTAAAAATAAATGTGAATGTACCAATCGATCCTGAATTCACCGATAACCAAACGCACATCGATCAAATCAAACAAGCCATAAATTCGTTCTCACATCGAGCGAAAAAAACCTCATTTCGAATAAAAATAAACAGACACAGACCATTCTCAGACTACATACCCAAGTTTGGATCGTACATGAAACATTTGGAAAGGATCGCTTTAGAGTTCTACGTGAAATGTAGCCACTGGAGATGGATGCATCAGACCGGGTTTTACGTTGGAGTTTTGGTTCATCGCACGCTGTCACGATCCATTAGCTTCGCAGGCCGGCTTTCTGGACACACTGTATAAATATATTACTCCGGACACGCTGTATAAATATTTCGTATAGTGGACCGTTTGTCGGTGGGATGAAAAAACGCACGGTTTTTTCCGGGAATGTGGGGTAAGTCTATTAAGGTGAAGCGGAAGTGTTCGGACGATTCAATTTGAAATGTTTCGTTCGTGTGATCAATTGATTAAAATCGAGCAATATAGAATGATGATTCGAAAATGTTTGTTTAGAATACCATATGTAGTTATTTTTTCTGGATGAAAATTCTTTATGATTATTTCAATTTATGAAAACTTTCATTTTGTGTTATTAATATTTTTTTATATTTTATAGTCTAGGTAAATAATTTTTATTTTTTGAATAATTAAATGAATATTATTCTAACTTTTTATTTTGTACTTAATAAGCAGGGCTTATTGATAGAACTAAAAAAAAAATTGTTTATCATTTTACCATCTATACGAGTACATAATCACTTATCACTTCCAATTCAATCTTTTTATTAACCGATTAAAAATTATAGATATACTTAAAGTTAACAGATGAAGTATTACAAAACACAAAATACATTGAACAAAAGCAGAATAACTTTTGGGATAATTAGACATTTCAATATAAAAAAGTATTTTTTTTTCACTGCATAGTGATAAAACATCGTACCTAAATTTTCATCATATTATAGTACAATACAATTTAAACGAAAAAAGTACCAAGAAGGAATAAAGATACATTAAAAAAAATATATATATATATATATATATATAATTCGTCTATAAAAACATATTCCTAAATACAATTTGATTAAAATTCACAAACAACTCACAAACACACATTCGTTCAAATTAACCATTTAACCACTAACTACGAATAGCAATCAACTAATACTCGAACCCAATCGCACTCACTGATCTGCTAGAAAACGCATCAATACTTGATCGCCCATCAATTCAGTAATAGACTTGATCCACTTCCGTAATAAGCACCGTACATCAGGGCCGTGCAAAAAACCGAGGAGAGGGGCATTATATTGTAAACGCGCGTTTAATTCGTCGAGCACTCGGACCGGATTAGCGTTATGCGTCGGCCATAAATCACTTTTATTTGCCGAACGCAATGAATAAAAATTATTACCGCGGGTATTGTGTGTGTGAAAATCTCGGCAATAAAACGTAAATACGCTTTACGATTATAAATCGCGGTCCGCGAATGCCGAAGGAAATTTCGTTACGTTTTATGCGAGCTTAATGATATCGCGTAATAATGCTATCATTCCGTTCTTTTTCCGATTGTGGATATTGGAACGAGCTCGGAAACTTTATACGTAAGTGGAATAAATTTTCGTATATGGGTATTTTATTCTTTGTTCATGGTATTTGTGTTTATGTTTGGAATGTATAGATTTTCTTATTTTATTTATCTGAGTTCCATTTTTAGTTAATAACTCGTTAAATAAGCGATGGTTCTTTGCATTTTTAATTAATCTAATCTAGAAAATTAAAGAGTTTACGCTAAGAGAGGAAAATTAAATATAATATAAAATAACAGATTTCATTGTATTATATAAATGAATTCAAATCACTTTTCTTATCAAAACGCTTCATTTTCAAATTAATAGACAAGGAAGACTAATTATCCCGATTCGCGAAGACCGTAACTCACTTCGGAGAAAATTTCTCGAAAATTTGTCGAAGCTTTTATCTCCGGCACAATATAACGACCCAATTAACTGGCCAGACGAATCAAACTACATACATTAACGTCGTTAATTTAGACGAAATCGCGCCTTAATTTAGCCAAGACCGCGATAGCCTCGAGAAGGAAACTTTTCCGCAATTTTCGAGCGGAACAAAAGGAGCCACTTTCCTCGGCGAAAATATGTCTCGTTTCTTTGAGAAGATGAAGTCGGGTGTGGGGAACAGGAGGTGGAGTCCTTGTCGACTTAATGTTAGTTTTATTTCGCTTTTATCGGATCGCGAAAGGGGTCTCCTTGTCTGGAACAATTAAAACATAAACAAGCGGTTGACTAACGGCCGACAGGAAAAAGGCAATTCGGTCCTTTCTGCTCTTTTCACGGCAAACTGAGATAGTCAAAATGTGGAGAATTTAGATGGTTTTGTAATAAAAATAAAAACTAAATTTATGTGCTCGAATTTTGCTCAGGTTTTTCATATCTAAATTTGAATTATAGTCATTATGTATATTATTATTTAGCCATGTCGTCGTTATGAAAACTGTTATTTGAATCGACCTATAGGAGTACTCGGTTTTGTGGTCACGTGAAAATGTATTATATATTATATGTATTTGATATTACTCTCAAAACTGAATTTTTTATATATAATATAATGTCCGCTAATGAATTTAATATGAATATTTTCTTTTACACTGAAATAAACTAACTTAAAAAGTTAAATTGATTCAATTGATACACTGGGTTCTCTTTTTATGCGGTAGATGCGTTCCGTTCCGCATAAAATCGCATAAAAAAAATGTATTTCTATTAACAATGTACTCTTAGTTAATTTACTACATTGTACATACATTTGTACGTTCATATAGTCCAAAAAAAAATATTAAAAAAAATATTGTATTTAAAAAAAACCGCATAACTCTGAATTCGCATAAAAAAAGCCGCATAAAAAGAGAACCTAGTGTACTGATCTTGTCATATATTATTTAGTTTCATGGAAACCTTTGCGATCGACAAAGCTACGCTATTAACTATAACGTGCTTTCATTATGAATAATAAATTAATTTGATATTCTACTTCAATACAACTTCCTACATATAAACTATTCAAACTCCATACTACGAAGTCATGGCTATTAGGTTAAATGCATCTAGTTTTCATGTTCAGTTTATCAAACCTCATACGAACTTTGAAACGTGTTACTAACGATTTATGAGTTTGAAGCAGACTATAAGTTGCACCTAAGTACTTTTACATTATAAAATTTGAACGACACAAAATCCAACAAGATTCACAAGCGCCATTCTAAAAGGCATGTATTTAATTTATCAGTAACTTATTCAAGTTTTGATCAGTAAAAATAACTAAATAATCAGTAAATATTTCGAAATTATCAGTGAGTATTCTAAATGATCAGAACGCTGTGATCAGTTATCATATACTCAGTTATTAAAATAAATTATCAGTTATTAAACTAAATGATCAGTAATATAATTTAAAAATGATCATTTCATTTTGAAAGTTAGAAAATCGTCAGTGTTCGTGTGTCTGTTGACGTTTTCGTTTATATTTTTTATATTTTACATTTTTTCGGACCTCTCTCAAGGGGCTATTAATGGCCCCAGGAGGCAAGTTTGGATACCATTGTTATACTAACCTAAATCTAACCTAACCTAACGAATGTTTCAGTTCGCTTAAAAAAATCTAACCTAACAAGCATTTCAGTTCAGTTAAATAAAAAAATTTAACTTAATCTAACCTAACCTAACATAAATCTAATCTAACCTAACCATTTTTCAATTAAATACTGATCAAAAAGAATTTATTTACTGATCAAAAAAAATTATTTACTGATACAAAATAAATAATTTACTAATCATTTAGAAAAAATTACTGATCAAGTTTATAAATAATTACTGATAAATTTTTCATTTTTTTTACTGACCACTTTCAGAATTATAAACTAACCAAATAATTTATCGCCATTCTAAAAAGACCCAATTAAAATTCATCCCCATATCATTTCCAATACCCATCCACTTCAAACAAAACACATCCAAACTAACAGGAAAAACTTCCATCCCAATTAAAATTTCAATTACGCCAAAGGGGTCACGCGAAAAACAGCAAAAAAATCAAGAACCACTGCCTCCAATATACATACACGAGCATTGTGCTCCCGCCGCAGGGCTTATCTCGCTAGATAATAACGAGGGCGGTTTTTCGTAGGGCGGCCCCGGTGGGCGGGCTGGAAAATTCTCAAATTTATGCGTCCCCGTAAGAAGTTGGCGGGCGTGCTTTTGTCGTCGTCTCCGTCTCGCGCCGAGCTTATCAAATTGTTTCGAGCTTTCGGCCCACGGCCGCTCGCTTTATGCTTATTATTGTATATTGTGTGTATGGGGCGTATAAAAAGCTTAGAAGTCCCCGGCTGGTTTTGGGGAGAGTGGACGGCGGGGATGGTGCGTCGTTTGTTCGGTGTTCTATTGGAGTTTTTGCGGGATTTGAGTTTTGGTAGGATGGGGTTAGTGGTTGGTTGTTTTGGGTTTTTTTTGGGGTTGATGGTTGTTTTTGATATTTTTGTGTATTAGATTGATGGTGTTTTGGTTTGATAGTGTGTTGGGTGGAAATGGTTTTGATCGTTGAAGGCGAAGATTTTATTAATTTTTTTATTGAAAAGTGAAAGTTTTTATTTTTAAAACCAAATTCAATCTAAAAATGTGATATTTTTCAAAATTTTATATTTTATTTTAAAACCTAGTGCTATCACAGAACTAAAGTAGAATCATTATTTTTTTCTCGTCCTTTATTATAACTTCAATATTGCGTCATTTTTGCAACACATTTTTATTTTCATTCAAATCAAAAATTTTCCAAATAATTAAAAAACTAACCCTAATAGAAATATTTTGAAATGAATATAATCGTTAATTATAATGTCAAATCAATCATATATTTCAAAAAAGTTATTTTTTAATCGTTTGAAAGTTTAATCTTACTAATTGTTAACTGTATTGTATTAAATAATATATTACTTAATATATAATATATATTTTTTACAGAGAGATCTCTACATGTGAGTTAATTGTTTTCAAGTCTAAAATTTAATTTTGTAAGAGCTGTACATGTTTTGTTGTGGGATAGTTTTGTTTTTAGTTGAAGAGGGATGATATACGTATATTTTACTTCCGCACGAAATACACAATGATATAACTAAAATCTAAAACGCGTTTTATATAAGAGACAAATGAAATGTTTTTATTTTGAAACTCAGTTATAGAATTAAGATAAAAAATCAACAAAGACTAAGATAAACTGATCAAAATTGAAATTTTGTAATAATTTTATTGAAATGTAATATTCAGAACATCATAAAATATAAATTAACCAAAATTAATTGAAATAATAGATCATACTATGAGCAATTGGATCGTTGAATTAATTATTACGTAAAATTCATTTTACTTTCATGTGTATTGGATACAAGATTAATTATTTATTCATAATACAAAAAGCGCAGATGATTTATAAAACCGTTTTAATTAGTTATGCGTTCTCGTTACCAATTTAAATAATTGGGTGAAAATTGCACATCTGTTTCAATGTTTTTACATAAATCTAGTAATTGAATAATTGATTGTAACCAAATATTAAATTTGAAAAAATGAATATCATGAATATTATATTTCCGTCGTCATACAAAACCTTTTCATTACATTAAGTAAATAGTTATTTATACCAAAACAAAAAGAAATCTCATTTATATTATATTTGTGTATTACGGTCACAACCGAAAATATCATCAAGTCAATTTATGAGATAATTGCGTTATTTGTTGCTTACCATAATAAGCGAAAGAAATAAATTTTAACGTCTGCTCCTTTTACTAATTGTCTCCGTGGATGATTAATCGTTTTCGGATGATATTCATTTTGTAAATATATCATAGTTTATACAGATTCTTCCCCTCCGGGTGATTTATTACAATCTCGGTTAATTTAATATTGCACAAAATACAATCTAGCTTTATACGAAAAATAGGTACATAATTATCAAATGTTTATATTTTATCATTAAAATATTAGGAGTTGCTTGAAAAAAAGCAATATTTATCCTCATAAAGCTCGTTCGTGTTTGAAATATTTTTGAGTGGAGCTTAAAAGTGAATCGCTCGCGGCGTTTAAGTATCTTTTGAACAAGCTTACACGAAAATATTGCTTGAATAATCAAGTAGAAAAATAAGGTACGAAAATAAGTTTCATATATAAATTTTTTATACGATTCAAATTTAAATTCTAACTTTGTTTACTATGTGAACTGCTGGCCTTCGAATTTTCAGCATTCATCGACTTTTTCCACTATTATTCCGCTGCAAAAAATTCAAAATTCATTCGAAAGCTTTCTCCGAATGTTTTTATAACCATTTTGTAGCGTATTTCGGGCAAAAGTTCACGAACGCCCAAATCTGATACGAAAAATGAAACTTTAATATCGCCTCATAAATCTCTGTAATCTCGCACGCGTGTTACCACAATAATAATAAACATTCAGAAAGTTGCTGCATTGTTTGCTCAAAAATATACAATATATTACGCATACATTTTATTTCCCCGAACCGAAATAAGGAATTATAATTGCGAAAGCGGCCCGCAAAGCTCTCATGTTTTATTCAGCACAAATTGAATCCGAATCAAAGTTAATATATATATCGGAGACTCACTGCAGTTCAAAAGTCACGAAAAATCCTCAAAAGGAACGGAGACTATACTCAATTTAAAGTCGAACGCGAAATCGAATTCGAGTCGCTCTTTCGAATAAAAAGGGATCGTTCATATAATCGGATGTAAAATTAAATTCCTACCGAAATTTCCGTCCAATTTCCCGAGTTACGCAGACTTCGCGTCTAGAATTAGACACAAATTAAGACGCACACAAACGTCTTTATATATACTACGGTAAATTCAAACATTCGAGCACAAAGTGTTTAATAAACCGCGAGTAATCAAAGCAAGGGAATTCCGACGTATTAACTATAACGCCTAACAAACTCATGTGACGCGTAATAATACAGTTACGAGTCGATTTCGATTTATGCGAAAAATTAATCGCTGCTACGTGCGAAGAGCCATATATTGTAAGAGAGCGATTTATCGTGGAATAAATAATAAAAAAAAAAACAGTTGTTTTATGTGTTCGTTGTTTTTAACCTTTGCCGCGCGCATAAAACATATTTATGATCGAACGTGGAAAAAATATTGTTTTACGCGCTGTTGAGGCTACGCCCTTTTTGTCGGATAGCAGTTTCGGGAACGGTGTTAAAAATACACAGTGTTGTGATGTATGCGAGGAATAATAAAAAAAGATGTATGGGAGGGAAATTAAAATATGTTCGTTGCGGAAAATCGAGTGAATTTCCATCAATATTACGGAATTATCATATATTTTTTGATAACATCGAAAATTTCGGGATTTTTTTTCATGTAGTAATAAGAAGTAAATTTTCATGAAACTGTCTCTTACCAAATGATCATAACCATTTATAATACTTAGCGCGTGTCGCTTAACTTTGACGATCGGTGAGAGTCGATGTGTTCAACAAAACTAAACCGTCGACTTGTATCTTGTGATTTTATTAAGTCAAAAATAAGTGAAAAGTTAACGAAAATAATAAACTTTGGAATTAAAAATAAATATTATTCACTGTGAAACAAACTTTGCGCTGGAAAGTTAACGCAGATGATCATTGAATATTTATTTTGTAAATATCTGTATTTCGGACCCGAACAGCGATCATTTAAACAGCGGGCGAACGCTCCGAATGTAAAACTTACGAATTTATTCGAAGTTTTTGAAAATCGCCCATTCCAGGGGACGTCCTTATTGAAACAAGCTACTTAAACACCATACGTATGCAGACTACGCAGAGAGCAAACAAGCCCGATCGTTACGCCGAAAACGAAACAATAACTCAACGGCAAACGTTGAAAATTCCCACATTAAAACGTGAAAAATATCTATATTTACTTATATTCACCCATATAAAAGTTAATTGAAAATCTCGAAAGGGACAATGCGACGTTAAGACGCAGAAAGAGGGTACGTTCGAGTGGCTGCTTCGACCCGAAAAGGTGTAACGATTTCGCGATTTTTGCCAATTGGGAACACCAAGTCGGGTCCTCGAAGTCGTTACGGACGAAACTGTTATTGTCAACACGGAAGAAGGACCGAATCCGTTTTTCGGCACGTTTTGATCCTCGAACTTGGACTAAGCCTCGTATTATGTCGAACGTATCGGTGTTATACCGAGAGTGGTGTGCGCAACCTTTAGGGGTGCAACTATCGAGTGATCTTTTAGTATGAGAAGTGTTCTGTATTTTGTTTAAGATGGGGGTATACTTTTGATTGGGTTGTTTTAAAATCGATTATTTATAATTAAAATATTTTGTTATTTAATGTTCGTATTTAAAGTGTGTTTAACGAGTACGTCTAGCAGTCATAATTGTAGTAATTTATGATTAAGGCACGCTTGTTGGTTAATGCTGCAATTAGACGTCTCTTTGGTAAGTTAGTGAAACTTTCAAAGGCTTGTGTGTTCAAAGAAATATATTACGTTATTTAAATGTTGAAAATGATACAAAGACATCATTTTAAAAGTACTAACATAATATTTTTGTCTTCAAAAATATTTCTGTTTTTAATGAGACTAAAAAAATTGAATAATAAAAATAAAAGTTTTGGAAAATATGCTAGTTATATAATTTTTTTTATTTTCAGTTCATCAAAGTTGTATTTGTCAATTTTACTAGAGTTAATAAATTTTATTCGTTTTTTATTCCCAGACAGCGATCAAAAGACAGCGCTCATCACTTCAGGTACATAGTTCTCGACTTACGAAATTTCGTACTTATGACCGAAAAAATAATATAATTTATTTTTTATTAATTATTTTTCAAAAATTACTTACTAAATCACGAACTGTCGTCACGGTCAATACATTTCGGAAAAAAATATGGACCCGTTCAAATTACTGTTATCCTATCCTATTATCTGCCAGTTTATCCTATTATCTGCCAGATTTTTTACATTCTTTTTGAGAATATTATATTATACCTATTCTTAACTTACTAAAAAATAAAAGTTATAAAATAATGTTTTTATTATTATTATATTAACCATGGATACGGTATGACAATTTTGATACAAATAAAATTGTTTTATTTTTCGTATGGATTCAACATTCGACCGAGATTCACGAACGTATCTCATTCATAAATCGAGAACTACCTATACATTTATTAAAAAAAAATCGAATACGACAACATCACAAACATAATCTCATTAAAATCAAACACCAACACACACAACCCAACTAAAATAACAAAAAAAAAGTTAAAAACCCCTGCCTCAAACGAAATAGGCACACGCAGATCCACATTAGAGCCCTTTCCGGTTCACGGTCCGCGCGCATACGCACACTACACAAACACGGCTCGTCGATCGTCGAAATGTTATGGCCGGCTTTTATGTCTGTGATGACTACGATGATGGTGCTGGGCCCATCTGTAGCCTGAATCATCGGCCAGTCACAAAGGCGCTCTCTCTGGTCGTTAAAAGCCCGCTTTCGGCCATAGCGATCGGCTAATTGACGAATGCCATATTGTCGATCGGTACGTTTGATTGATTCGATGATGGTTTTTTGAATTTCGGTTGAGGGGTTTTTTTGGGTGTTTTTGATGAATTTTTATGCGTATTGATTGGTGTGTGCGTGTTTTTTTGTTTTAAATATGGAAGTGGGTTTACGGTGCAATGTGCAGAGTGGTTGAGTTGGTTATCGGTTGAAAAATCGTGCGGGTTTTGTGAATGGAAATTCTGTTTTTACGCTTTTCATGCGGATATCTCGTTAAGGATCTACATTTTGGGGAATATGGGGATAGTTTTTTTTATTTGCTGTGACTGAAATTTTTGGAATTGAAAGAATGAAAGGATGAGGTCAAAATTGAAAAGATTCAATGGTTTTAATCCAATAGGAGTTGAATGATACAATAACGAATACAAAAATATTATAATAATGTACTAGCGTATTTGCTTAACTTTATTATTATTTTCGAAAGCTTTTTTTTTTCTTTTATCGGGGGACAAAAATAATTTTCCGCCATCTTGGATTCAGACAGATATACTTTCTTACTTATAATAAGTATGACAGATAGATTTAGTAAATAAAAGAGATTTTCTATTTATTTTTCATTCATTTATATTACTATAACCAAATCTGATATAAACAATTCTTAGAGTCATTAAACAGGACTAACATAGAAGTAAAATTGATTTTGACGTGACTTATTTAATAACTTATAAAAATAATCAGATACTGAAAGATTCTATTAAAATATTAATAATTCAAATTCAATCAACTTTATTCATCATCAACATCATATTCATCATACACCTTCCTCTATTACATAATATAATATGAAAACCTCTCCAATCCTCTTCCGCTCTTATTTCCCTAAAGGCGAAACTTCACGGCCACCATAAATTTTTATACGATCACGCTCACTATTAGACCTCACCCATCCAATAATTCACTCCACACACAAAATCAATCCGATCCCATCCATTATCCACTCGACAAATCACCTCAACAATCCCGCAAATAACATAATCGAAACACACCGACCGATCTCTATCGGAGCACAATCCTTAAATCAACCGCGACCATTATTCGGCACAAAACCTTGCAAACACACATCCCGCCATTAAAAACCATTCGAGGCGAGCACACAGGGCCGGACCGGGGATTAAACCGGCCAGAAAGACGGCCCGGCCACGTCACCCGGAGCACAAAGGAAACCGTTTAACTCGACCCTCGCGACGTGGCCAGATCGCGATTTATTCGCTCTGAATGCGTGATCAAGCCTAGACCGAGTGTAATTATCGTTTGCCGAATACGTGACGGGGTCAGGGCGAAAAGCTGCCGAAATTGCGAAACAATTGTCGATTCGGCGGAGGCTGATTCGATGGTTGGACGTTCTTTAGTTCGGGACGATGTGCATCGTGCGGAATGTTAATATGGGTGTGTGTCAATTGAAATTTGTTTGGGTATGGATGGGGTTGGTGTGTGGTATCTATATGGAGGATGTGTCTAAATAAAATGTTTTATGCTATTGATTTTTTGGTATGATAATATTAGAAGAAAGAAAATATAAGTTAAATGCGATTTTGTTTACATAATTGCAAATGGAAAGGTTTTATTGATTGATTCGAGAGGCGGTTTCTATTTATCGTGAAACGTTGTTGTTAATATTGTATACACCAAATCTTCTTTTTACACGGGGGATATGTTCCAGATACTATCGTGTAAAATATGTTTGGTGACCAAATAAAAGACAGGTTCTATCAGTATATTTGGATATAACTTCTATCCAAATGTATTTAAAAAAATGTGTAATATGAAAAAAATGGCTATATAATATCATCAACAAACATCGAAATATTTTATTTAATAATTATAGTCACATATATATACATATAACAGAATACTGGCCTATACTGAATCTTAACATTGTGGTATAATAATACTTTTTTATATTATGTTAAAGGAAAAAAAACAGTATTAAAAAATCGGTTCTTCTTTTTGAATCGTGTTATTTCAGAACCGTGTAAAAAAGGATTAGGTATATTATTTCTTTTTTTTTTATATTTTTCTGTCCTTTTCTAATTATTTATTTAATAATAAATCTATATATATAAGGATAATGAATTAAATATAATGAATTAAATATTTATATATTATAATATAACATTAATCTTTATAATATTACTTTGTATAAACGTATGAATAGGCAGGGCGGGCGACCTATTCAATTTTTAAAATGAATATAGGTAAAACTTTTTTTTTCAACATATTACACGACTCCCTTGTTTCATATAAACTTTAATTATAAAAAAGTTTCAGCAAATATGCAAAATTTATATCAGCTTTCAGTTATAAATCGCTTCGAAGCGACCCACCATTAATATTCAAAATTATCACGCAATTTGATACATCGCAATTTTTCAAAAATCCTAACAATAGCCTGTCTTTAAATCATTAAAAACTACCATTACCCACGTAACACATACGCCCGAAAATAAAAGCGATCCAAACAATGGAATTGATTGATGTCCGCCATACAAAATTCATCGTTCGAAATTCGTCAATAATTCGTACCTAATCGATCCGCGCGGGCAACGAACACACGAACGGGCGTAATTCACCTTTATTACAAATACGACACGATTTGTCACTAGCATAATATAATTGCACGCTGAAATTTATGTCTGGCATCAAAATTAGCACGGAGGGCTGTACATCGCCTAGGGAAAGTACTCGCGAGTTAAAGTGCGAGCTTTCGCGCCATAATGCGCGAAACATTAATTGTGTGCTCTCGCAGTTTGCGGATTAGTTTGCTTTGTTCAATACTTTACAGCGTAACACGTTGCTCGACTAAATACAAATTTCGCAGACGATGTACAATTTCGCGCTGCGAAACTTTCTTATTAAGTTATAGAAATGCGGCGGTGATAGTTTCGCGAAGGAGTTCTGAAGAAATCGCGCCTTCGTCCCGTTTCGCTTGTAATATTAATTTTGCTGCGAGGAAAATTAACCATGATTCAATTTGAGTTTTATATGTGCTCTTGATTGATGGAATTCGGTATGTTATAATTTGTGAGTATGATTGACTTTTAACAAAACATAAATCATCATGTAAATTGAAACTAAGAAATGTATTGAAATACATATTTTTTATTATATTATAATTTCAATCAAAATTTTCAATCAAATTCAATTCAACGTTTTGAAACTGGGAAAATTTAACTCACATTATATACGTTCATATTGATTGATGATATTTGATACATCGCTGTTGTATAATAAATTAGAATCGTTTCGCTGATTAATCAGAAGCACTTTCATATACGTTTCATGAACTAGTACACCAAATTAATTTCTAATACACAAATTCGCACAAATTATTTCAATTACAAACCGAAAATACAGTTAACGATACAACCCTTGCGTACAATAAAATTTCCACCGCTAGCGAAAATCGCACTCGTAGCATCGAAAGCGAAAAAAGTCACGTAAAACTCACCATAATTTCGAATAAAATTATTCTCACGCACGGCCTGACATCGCATATTATTTTAAGAGGGCGAATTTTTCCCGCCCGCCCCTCTAAGGGTTAACCGCGAAGAAAATTGCTAGTTCGAGATCACCTACGCGCGCTCACTTTGAAACTTTGTAAAATGCGCAACGCAAAGAAAAAAAACCGAAAAATGTATATTCGGAATAAAATATGCGACACACGGGCAATTTCGTTTTATTGCCGCTTTTTTCGCGTTTCTTTTTCTATACGCACTGTATAAAAATGTACAATTTATCCAGTTTTATTGCGGGGGAGGAGAGAGCTTGCGCGTTTTTGTTACGCAAGAACGATGTCCAAATGAATGTTGAAAATTCCGCACAAAGGACCACTGCATTACTGTGTCGGCTATTTTTTTCTATTTCCTTTTATTTTCTTTGATTTTTTATATTGGATTTTTCCGTTGTCAAATAAAAAGGATGCGTGCCTGAGGTTTCGAGTCTCGGCCCTTCAGGTGACCGGCAAGTGAATAAATCGTGTGTCCGGTTACCTTGATTTTTTTGCCTTCTTAACATTTTTTTCGTTTTTTCTGCGATAATGTAAGTATATTGCTGAATATAAAAGGATATTCTTAAGTAAAAATGATTTTCATGTAACATTTTATTCCATTTGCCTTTTGATGTTTGCGGTAACAGAACGGTCATGGAATGTTTTCTCTAATAAATTGGTTTTTTAGAACAAAATAAACAGAAAACGACGTTTTTGCATATATTATGAATTTGTTTGACATTATTGAATTTACTTTTGTATTTATATTAAATATTAATTTCAGCAAAATATTAAATCCAATATAGAATAAAATGAAAATTTTAATGAATTTGAAGAACGTTCAAAGAAGTATAAAGTCAATTTATAGATCGTTTATTGAGTTTTGTATCAAACGAAAAAGTTATTTCCAATATATACGATATTATAATAAAATAACATGAACGTTTTAAGAGTACAAAATCGTTAATATATTTTTGAAGAAACTATTCTTTTTAAATATTATTAACTGAAATCTTCAAAATATTCACGGTATATACGCAGTAATTTTATATTTTATCGAATTTCAAAAATGAAAATGAAAATTCGCAGCAATTATAAGTTTAGTATGACATATTTCACGACGGAGAGAAAAATTAAATAAGTTTCATGATCAACGCTCGTTTAAATGAAATATATAGTACATCAAAATATCGCTGCCCCTACACATTCAAAAGTATAATTGCAAAAATTTTATATTCATATTGAAATATTAAGAATACGCTTGAAATTCTCTCATTATAACTTATTTCTTATTTATATTTGCTTATTAAAAAGCCCTCGTGCCTATTTAAATTTCCTTCTCGCTAAGGAGAAAGATATATATAATTTTCTCAACACGGAAACGGACATAATCCGATTTTTTTTTCACGGATATTTTTTTTATCGAAGCATGCGAACGCCACAGAACAATTTTTGGCGGCCAGGCTATATGAAATAACAACAATTTCTAATTATTACACAAACTCGAGTTGGATTACACGCAATCAGCGCACAGTTTGCGGGTCGAAACGCACACCCCATAATTTGGTTTCGTACGAAGCAATCAACGCGCGAATATCCGCTTTTTAGCGTTTAATTCAAATTTACATAGGGTCGCGTTCCCTTAGCGTTTATCGCGTTTTCGAAAGTTAACCTGTTTTTGACTGCGTAGGCGAATTTGACCTGAAAACTGTTGTGATTAGTTTTTATTTCATAATATCAATTTGTCTGTTAATATGTTATGAAACGTTTGAATCAAACGTGTATCACAAATATCAAACATGTATAACCATGTTCATGAAAAACGCAATAAATCTTACAATTTTTGTGAAAATTAAACAACATTTGATATCCGTATCAAAATAATTCTTTCAACTGACGACTCCATGACTCTCATCTTTTAAAATGAGGTATTTTATGATTTACAAAGCCGAACCTTGTGTTTGTACTCCTCAATGCCCTTTATAATTGATTTCCATGGGTATATATTAAAACACGTCAACTGTCATAATTGACAGATAACGTTAAATATATATTTTTAATTAATAACACTAACAAAGAGGGGACAATAATCCAACAGTTGACATTAAATTTCACAAAAAATGCAAGAATTTTTGCGTTTTCAAAAAAAAACTCGATTACATGAACTCTGCGTAACACTCGTACCAATGAAAAGTAACCATTAATACATTAATTAAATCATTAATATATTAATGGTTACGGACCGGTCAGAAAATGAGTGTAAAAAATAATTTAAGTACACTCGTTTTCTGACCGGTTATTATCCGGTTGACCCGTATTCAACAATTTGTAAGAGTAAACTTCCCTTTTCGAATTTTAGAAAAAAAATAATCACTTTTTCATCTCTCAACTACTTTCTGTAAAAAAAATATGCGTTATCATAAATCAATTATTTCATCAAAGGAAAATTAATTTCGGAAGTGGCGATACACTCACATATATAACCGTTTTCCCGCATTAATGAGTGTTATTTACAAAACGACCACAACCCCTAATACGCCCGGTTAATTATAACGCGGTCGAAGACAACATTGATAAATCGCTAATAACGGAAAAGTCCCGCTCGTTAATTTCGGTAACAAGTACAAAACTCGCAATAAATTATACGAAGACACGCGAGCGCATACAAGCCCAACTCCGGGCGGAAAACCCGAAAAGGCGCGACTTTAAACTGAAAAATTAAACGGAAAAATATCTCATTGGGGGGGTTGGTGGGGTGTTAATTTTTCTGGCAGCGAGACAAAAAGCTTCCGAGAGCTAACGGCTCCGGAAAATTGATGGCCGCTCTCGAAGCTTAATAGAAAATTTACAGTTGGCGAATTTTCACGGGTCGGCATATATTGCTTTCATTATGTATTATGTATTAGGATTCGGGATACTAACGGGAAATTTGTGATTTTCAGGTAAATGGAAACTGGTGACCCTCGAGCTACGCCCACGCGTGTTTCAGGTAATTCAATTAAGATTAATTCCCTTCAAGGCTTATTCGCATTCATAGAGCTTGAAATGTAATAATTTGTGTACAAATTTAACGAGCATTGTTCGTGTTTTCTCCTTATTACTACGCTATTATTATTATATTTATTATGTATAACGGAGTATTATCCTATTATATTTAACGGACCAGAATCTTTGATTTTGATGCGACTTTCGATTTTGTGTTCGAAAATGTAAGCGTTTTGTTTATGCTTTAATTACTTTAATTAAATTTAAGTTTTTTTTGATAGTCACACTTATTCATATTATCAAGTAAATATTTGGAATTTTCGTTGACCGTTCAATTCATTAAAAAAAATTAAAAATTAATAATTTTATTAAAAATAATGAGTGAACAAGTTTTTTTTTAATCAAATACATTTGTATGGGATTGTAAACAGCAAAGTTATCTTGGAAATGTTTTGAAAATATATTTTGCAATGAATAACCAAACTTTTACTTAGTTCTTTATAAACTGAAGTACAGCCGAAGCCCGGATATGTATTTTCAAATGAAATGATTAAAAAATAGTTCATTAGTGCTTTTGAAACATTTACAATTTTTAAATTCGCAAAACTTTTATTAAATTAGAGCGAGGAAAAATAACAAGAACCATTATATAAAATTCTAAATTAAAATTTAAAATAAGATATCTTTTTATAGAATATCCGATAAGGAATCGATTGGACAATTTTCGGTTTGGACTTGTAACGTTCCAGCATTTCGACAGCGGTCGAAAGATTTGTTGACCGTTTTTCCGGGTTTCTGCGGATCGAATTTCGAATCCCGGGATCCCGGGACTCGATCCCGTGTCCCGATACGAATTGGGTAACGGCCGCAGCTGAATATTTATGAAGAGCCCCTTTTTTTTCGAACATTCGAGAATCGCGATTGTCGACAGTGCCGTGTATCTCTTAATTGATTATCGAGATTCAGAATATTCGAATTCGAATTTTGCGCCGTTTATCCTATTTGATTTGTGGAATATGTGAAAATTATAATGCTTGTATGTTTTGTTTATGCGTGACAGGTTTTAGTGGAAGATTTCTATTCGATCTTTTGCATATTTCATTGCCAAATTGCCAATTTGTCCGGAAAGCCTTCAATTATATAATGGAACGAGGGGAAGGTTAAGGAGGAGGAGGCCATTATTTATTATTAAAATAATAAAATCGATATTTTATAGAAGGGCGTTTGCGAGTGTCGCGTGTCTGCGACGAGGGTTTGAAAGTTTGGTTTGGGAAATGTAAATTTTTCCTCTTGCGAAAAGACTTTTGTGAAAAACTGAAGAAAGTTTCAACGGTTGGGTATACTATAAAGTTTTTTTATAACATTTTTATTGTAGGTTACGCTCAAAGGTAGAAAACTGGATACCGAATCTAGAATAATGTTAGTAAGTCAAGCAAAAAAGTCATACATTTCATAATATATTTTTATCACAAGGAAAATTTCATCAATTCACTGATTATATATATTTTGTTGACGTCATGTATTGTAATAAACATAAATATATTAGGGTAAATATAAATTATATATTAAAAAAAATATCAAAGGAATTTTTTACACGAATGAAAATTAATCCAAATTAATTTTACAATCGACTCCTTTGTACAAAAAATTAAAAAAATAACAATCAAAGCAAAAAAAACCACTGTGATTTTAACAAATTAAAATAATAATTTCCCACAAAAAAATTAATTAATTCTGAATCAATAAAATCAAATCGGATTTCAGAAAATCTGTTTCGATTTCACTCAACCAACAAGCCGACATTCGCAGAAAATCTCCCACGCCCCGATAATGATCTCCTGTACGGTGACGCGCGGAAAATCTCCGGAAAAATTTGCTTACTCGAGTTTTCCGCGTAATGTCCGCGCGCGAAAAATCCGCCAGCGAGTGTCTCGTGACGGCCGCCGAGATAAGGCGCGTGATTAATGCGCCCAAGTTCGGGGCATAAGTCAATTTTTAATGTGGTTTTTTCGCTGAAGAAAAGCGTCGGAAAACTCACTGGCGGTCGAGGGGGAAGGGGGGTTGTGTGCGTGTGTTTTTCCGCGGAAAATCCGCAAACGACGCCGATTAATATCGCGCGCGCGTCAAAAACAAATGGCTCGGACGCGCTCTTCTATTCAATTTTGCTTTGTGTCATATATTTTGTTTTATGCTTGATATTCTATGTCGAGGCTTTTTGGTCATTATGAAAATATGTTTGAAAAAAAAAACAACATTTTTTTCATAATGAAATTGCTTTTCTTTTATAAATATTAATAAATTATCATTTTCATTCATGATCACATACAATATATTATCTCAATATACATAACTAAACTTGAAATAAATAATATTGAAAATATTTCATGGTGCAATTTCCTCTATTCAAATACCAACTATGATTTATATTATATTTAGTAGATATAATATAATATTAAATACGTAAAAAAATATATGATTTTTAAAATCATAAAATTTTTGCTTCAAATGCTGTTTATTGTAATTTATCAAAAGATTTGAAATTCGTTCATTTTTAATGCGAAATTCAAATTTTTTGATGTTTGTGTACAAATAACTGGAAGCGTGTGCTCAAAATAAGCAAATATTGTGTAAATAGAATAAATTGAGTGGAAATTCACTCGTAAGTATTCAGTTTAAGTAAAGTAAGCACATCTGATTTTCACGTTGTTTTCGTCGACGATTCAATTTCTAAGAATTTTCATTGGAGAAAATTTCATTTCCTGAAACGTTCTCATGTCTATTCATGGACCTATATTCATCATATTTATATATAAACAATATTTTTAAGTCGAATTCACGATCGATACTTGGATATAATTTTTTTTGTTTAAAACTTATACACACAATAAATTAAATGAGGTGTACGTTTTTACCTTCAAACTATTTGTTAAAAAAAATAGTGAAATTCACATTATTTTGATCATCACATAGTTATGAACCATGTACGTAGTTATATAGATACTAGATACAAATTAAATAGATGAGGAACTGTACAAGAAAGACAGATTTACAGAAACAACGTAAATCACAAATATCACACAAAAAACACGAGAATATAAAAAATAGACCACACTACATGAAAAATAATAATAAATATAAAAACACTTGTTTTTTATATATAAAAAACGTTCGTTTTTCCAGAGTTTTCCCGGGACGATCTTGGCGGGGGATCCCCGGTTCAATTTCAGCGCGGCCGTTGTAAATCAAACGCTCGTCGACAAAGTGAAGCAACTTTTTCAGCCGTAAATAATATTTCGGATATTATTTCCGAGCCGGGGTCGATTTCGGTTTGCGCTGTAATTGAAAATTCGACTCAAAGGGAAAGTTCCGCGCGCCGCGCCGAGACCTTATTAGACTTGTATCGGAAGAAAATTATTTTCAGCGGCTGAAAACTTTAACGGGCTGAAAGGAGTTTTTCAGCGGCCGCTGGCCGGCTCTTGCGTTTTCGATTTTGAAAGGCGGCTCATTAACCGCGCTTGCGATTCGGTGGAATTCCAAATAGTGTATAGGGGTTGTATTATTGGGTTTTGTTATGTATGTCCTTTGTAAAGTTTGTTTGTGTAAGTATTAGTTTTCAGTGCGCGTTTATTTAGTTTTGGGTTCTATGAGTGCTTAGTTTTCTTTATTGATATTAAATAAAATTATTTACATTATCGATTGAAAGTGAACAAATAACTATCAAGAAAAAAATAAGAATCCAAATCATTGGGTTACTTAATATAATATAATTTATTCAAAAATATATACAATGTTATTAATAGCCAATAAATCGAAACAACTCTCCTGAAATTAACAGCCAATTCACATTTGCACAAACTGAACAGAAACTATGTGATCTAATAAATTTAGAAGCGTTTCCAGATCTATTTATTCAATCAAGCGTGTCACTACACTAGTGATTATCGGTTTTTACCCACACCCTAACCCTATGAAGCTATGCCTATAATCAACCTATTTTCCACCCCCTTCGACTATGGGATATGAGGTGATATTAATTCTCATATCCATTTCCTGTTCGGATTTGAACACGGTACCCTCATTACTGAGCACCATAACTAAAATATGGTATCCGCATATAGAGTTGAATTCCTATTCGTCACTTCTAGGTCTAAATTGTTTTAGGCAAGTGTTTGTAGCTAAATTTAACTTAGTCTTAAATTCGATACATGGTTTCGGAAGATATATGATGTTGTGTTCAACTACTGAAATTTTAAGTGTTTCTCACGTTTCGTGAGAGCACTACGAAATTCAATATATTCTATTTGACATTTTTATCATTAACTAGCGTATTCGGACTGGCTGCGCCAGTCCTCACGCTAGGACCTTGGCGCCCCTGGCTACACTCCACACCCACTAATATTGAGTTGTAGAAATTAATATCGATTTAAAATTTGAAAAAAATGATTTATCGAAAAAAACGTATTTTGAAAACATTTATCATTTTATTATCATTAATTGAAACGAAATCTAAAAAAAAATTATAAAAATTTATAAAAAAGTTTGAGAACCGCACGCTTAAATATAGAAATGAAAAAAAAGTCATTATAACTTTATAAAAAGTTTGAGGATTGCACGATTTTATATTATACCTCAACGCTAGTGGGTAAATACCGGCTCGCCCTGGCTACACACCCAAATCCACTAAACTTCATAAAAAAAGTTTGAGGATCGCAGGCTTTTTGTTAAAACGAAAAAAAATTATTTATCGAAAAAAAACGTTATTTGAAAATATTTATTATTTTAATATTATTTATTTAATCGAAATCTAAAAAGAAATCGATATTTGACTTCGTATTGCGAAAATATTGAAATAAAAAAAAATCATTAAAACTTTATAAAAAGTTTGAGAACCGCACGCTTAAATATAGTAATATTGAAAAAAAAATCATTAAAACTTTATAAAAAAAAGTTTGAAAAAATTGAAAAAAAAAAAAAAAAAAAAAATCAACTACACAGTTTGACATTCGTATGATTCGGTAAATCGATACGCGATAAATTAATGTGAAAAAAAATTATTGGTTAGGATTCTATGACTTATTTATATGTCGATAGATGTTTTCGCTCAACATATTTTTCCATACTAATTTATATTTGAACAAAATTAAATGGCGTCGGGCCTTATTTGGCAGATTTTGTACAAAACGAATTTTTTCGCGTATTTCATTTCATTGGATCTCAAATATATCGATGAATATCGCATTCCCGTCGAAATACGAAATAGATCGTCTTTTAGGGATCCATAGCAAGTTATTCCGCCATTGAAAAATAACCCCAATAGTGAAAAAAATATCGGAAAAATTCAAAAGGGCGCCTACTAATTTCCGAAAAATTTTCAATTAATTAATTTTTTTGCGTAATTTAATTCGGCCTTTTCGAGATTCTAAAGTACGCCAGTCACTAAAGGATTATTTTTAAGGTATTTGAGAAGGTTTCGACGTTCTAGGTGGTTTCGTCTCAGTTTTATAAAGGACAAACTTTAATTAAAAAAAAAGCGTCTCAGACAGACGGACTTTCAGTTTTATAATATTAGCGTATTCGGACTGGCTGCGCCAGTGCGCCTGGCTACACTCCACACCCACTAATATTGAGTTGTAGAAATTAATATCGATTTAAAATTTGAAAAAAATGATTAATCGAATAAAAAAAACGTATTTTGAAAACATTTATTATTTTATTATCATTTATTGAAACGAAATCTAAAAAAAAAATTATAAAAATTTATAAAAAAGTTTGAGAACCGCACGCTTAAATATAGAAATTATCATTATAACTTTATAAAAGTTTGAGGATTGCACGATTTTATATTATACCTCAACGCTAGTGGGTAAGCCCTTCGGGCGTACCGGCTCGCCCTGGCTATACACCCAAACCCACTAATTTTAGTAGTAGAAATAAATATCTATTTAAAATGAAAAAAAATTATTTATCGAAAAAAAACGTATCTTGAAAATATTTATTATTTTAATATCATTTATTTAATCGAAATCGACATTTGACTTCGTATTGCGAAAATATAGAAATAAAAAAAAATCATTAAAACTTTATAAAAAAGTTTGAGAACCGCACGCTTAATTATAGAAATAAAAAAAAAATCATTCAAACTTCATAAAAAAAGTTTAAAAAAAATTGAAAAAAAATTAATAAAAAAAATCAACCCACAGTTTGACATTGACATGACGCTTAAATATGGTAATAAAAAAAATCATTAAAACTTTATAAAAAAAAGTTTGAAAAAAATAAATAAAAAAAATCAACTACACAGTTTGACATTCGTATGATTCGGTAAATCGATAAATTTATGTAAAAAAACTATTGATAAGGATTCGATGACTTATTAATATGTACAATAGATACGGTTTTGGCATATTGAAACACCTGAATGTCTTCCTTGAGAAAGGCTTCGAAATGACAGCGACTCAATAAAAAAATCAAGATGGCGTCGTCCAAAAAATCGTAAATTTCGAGTTTTTACGCATTCAATTTCATATATTTCAATAAATACCGCACTCCCGTCTGAAATTTGAATTAGATCGTCACACGGGGATCCATAGCAAGATAAACCGCCCCTAGAACAACCCCCGACTGTGAAAAAAAAGGGCGCCTAAAAATTTTCAATTAATTAATTTTTTGCGTAATTTTATTCGGCATTTTTGGAGATTTTAAAGTACGCGCGTCGCTATAGGAATATTTTCTAAGATATTTGAGAAACTTTCAACGTTCTAGGTGGTTTCGTCACAGTTTGTATAAGGGACAAACTTTAATTAAAAAAAAAGCGTCTCAGACAGACAGACAGGGGGACTTTCAGTTTTATAATAGTATAGATAGATTAGTTATCAATGTATATTGGTGTGATAAATTAGTTATTATTATTATTATTATTATTATTATTATTATTATTATTTTTATTATTATTATTAATTATTATGTGTAATGAAAAGTGACAAACGAAAAATTTTCTTGAAATGTCAATACTAATATTAAAAAATTACAGACTGTTTTTTCGATTTGAAAATAAATTTTGTAGTTTATCGTCAACCGTTTTCTGTTGTTCTTTTTTACTAACAAAATATTTTATAATACAATATATTGTGAAGTGTTTCTTCATATAAATATTGTTTGAGATCATAAGTACTCAGTGAAATATAAAAACAAAAAAATGAGGTAAAAAGGTATAGAGGTAGCTGAGGTATTTTCTTATTATTACAAAAAAAAACAAAGGTTATATTAATGTTTGAAAAAAAAAAAATAAAACCATGTTTATAAAAGCTTTAATTGACACTTTTTAAAAGGAAAATGTTATTTGTCATATTGAAATAATATCTATTTTACAATTCCAAAAAAAAAAACTAGACAAATTTGATATAAACAGCAGTTGCATTACGTATTCGTCGCGAGGTCCCCGAAAAAGGCACACAGATAGTCGTAAACGTTAAAAAAGAACAGTAAAAAAAAATCAGTCCGATTTCCGAACGACGAATTTCGCTGAATTGTTACTGCGACCGGTGAAATGCACGTAAACACGTGCGGTTTTTCCGTTCGCTTTTCCGCGACGGAAAAATCGCCGTGTAGAATCGCCGATTAGGGAAAATTGCGACCACGCCGATGTAATGTTAGGTTCGGTTCGGAAAATTTCACGTTCGCAACATCTTCGATGGCTATCTTGCTTGTTGGAAAACAAGCTTTTCTTTAACTGCTCGTTTCGAAGTTATTTCAGGTGGTATCGTAAATAAATCTCGATCATGATATATAATTTCGTACTTTCACGTCTAATTGATTGTTTTACTGTTGTTTTTTTATAATTTTTAATTGAATTGTAATGTAATATGTAAAAAGCATTAAGTGATTCAATTGCCATGTGGAATTAATAAAATTTTATGATTAATATTTTAATATATTTTTCGTATTTCAGTACATTGAAACATATTCCACGCATATTTTTTAATATTTTAAAATAACTCAATTAATTATTAATGAGTAAGATTGTTGGATATTAATGGCTGTGATTTTAAAAATATTAAAAAAAAACCAAAATATTAGAGTTGTCATCAGACAAAGCCTAAAATATTATAGATTTGCTTTTATTGTATCGAGTATCACCATAGTAATGATTTGCTGTGATCGTTACCACAGATAGACAAACAAATGGAAACCGGAAATTATTACATAGAGATTATATTATGAATGTATATATTATATATACATAAATATACACTCAATCGAAATCAATAATTCTATAAAAATAATACGTACTGAACATCGTCAAACAAATTGAAATCGACTCTTCAATTTTCACGAATAGACACGTATGAACCGTCAAAAAAAGCCAACAAATCAACCTCGCATCCCTCTCGAACCCATCCACCATACATCCTTCCATTGTTAAAACGCTGATTCATTTACAAAACAATACTTGTTTGAACAAGATAATACGTTTATCGGCTGAACAAACGCGCCGGTTCGCGGGCGCGTACTTTTAATCGGAGTTAGCGCACTTTGTTCCCCGAACTCGGGCCCAACACATATCGCGATGTATGAAATATGTAAGGCTGTGTGTCGAGAGCTCGTTTCGCTACCAAGAAGTCGGCTTCTTGCTGTTTGAGTTGCGATATTTCGTAGACCGCGTATTTGCCGTGCTGAACATGTTAATTTTTCCGGCGAAGCGGGAAAATCGCCCGTTCGGAAAATTTTCTGCCGGCTTGGTCTTCGGGGTTTTGCTCGTTTTTGATTACGGTACGTGTTTGAGTTTTTGTTTGTGCGCGTTTTTAGTTATTCGATTAATATATTAATTGGGCGAATATATCAGTTGGGTGGATATGCTAATTAGAGTGAAGTGTAATTGGGTGGATATTATATATGGAGGTAGGTGGTGTGAAGTTACACGAGTACTTTATTTTTATTCGAATGCTGAAAATTTTTGAGTTTGTGGTTTGGAATTTTTATGTGTTGTCGTTATGGATGTTGAAAAATATTGATTCTGATATACACCCAATTTTATTTTTACACGGGAGATACATTCTAGAGACATCATGTAAAAAAATGTATGGTGACGATATAAAAATTGACGATTGGTTCCATCACTATATTTAGATAGAATTTTCATTCAAATGAACTTTATAAAAAATATGTAATGTAAAAAACTTCGACATGCGAAAACATTAAAAATCATCGATTTTTTAAATTTAATAACTATAACTACTTATATTGTAAAGTGACCTGCACCGAATCTTATCATTGTGGCATCATAATACATTTTTATACCGTGTTAAAGTGAAAACATCGTCTAAAAAATAAAATCGGTTCTTCTTTCTTGAACCGTGTAAATAGAGGATTGGCATTGTATCGATAATAATTGAACAAATAAAACAAACTAAAAACTCAAAAACCAACATCCATTCCCAACAAAATTCCTTATCAATTTTATACCCAGAAACAATTCCCGAACAAAACACCCAACTAAGCGAAACTAAACCTCAAATAAAACTTCTCAAACTACACACACGAAAAAAAAACCTCCAATCATACAGAAACCGAACACTATACGGGCGTACCTAAAACGAGACAACCCCTAACCATTTGTCAGTTCGGCCGATGCTACACCACTACACAGCCCCATCACAGCCATAGTGCCAGCCTACACTCACGGCCATAACACATCGATACGCGGCCCTCACCACACACGAGTCCCGCTCGTCCGTGTCTTTATTCGCGGCACGTGTTCGCCAAAAGTTGCGGATTCAGTTTAAGTGCTTTTCCACCGTCGACCTGTGCAAACTCGCATTTAGCGTCGTTAAGTGACCGAGCCCATCCTGGAGGAGCGCTGGCCAACTATCCAGGATCGCTAACTCGATTGTCTTCGGGCGAAACGTGCGCGACCTGTAATAAAAATTAATATAAACAAGGCGTGGATGCTCGTTGGGAAAGTTCGATCGGAAAATTGAGGTTTGAGTGTGTTTTTTTGTGTCGTTTTCATATTTTTATGTGTGGGATATGAGTGGGTTTGAAAAATGGCGTCGGCGCAAAGTGCGTCGCACTCTGGTACACTTGTAGTAAACGAGAGCCTCGTTAAAAGAGTTAGCAACGTTTTTAATGCTCTCGTGTATGTGCAGAGACTGTATTTTTTTGAAAAGATGGATGAATCTAAAAACTTTTTATATACCGGTTTTATTCACTTAGCATTTTTTTAATCTTTAAATTGATTTGAAATGAAAAATATTTCAATAACGAGTTTTTATTTACTATGAATAGTAAGATCGGGTAGACCATTTGATAAGGCATCATATCATATTATACTATACTTAATACTCAAATTCATCCAAAATTACCATCCTTTATCACTAAATAATGAGTAGACAGGTTATAGATAAAATGCTCGAACCTTTGATGAATATAGGAATAACCTTATTTTTCAGTAAACATTGTGTATGCTATTAATAATGATGATGATATTATCCATTCAGAAACCAATATGATCAAACCATTATCATAAATTTTAACCAAATAATTAATATTTTATTTCTTTGTATAAAAATTCTATTTTTCAAGCTTTTTATTAGCTTCTGAATATGAAGCATAACCCAATCCATTTTACACGGTTCAACGATTTTTTTACATACACTGTTTTTTTCACTTTAACACTGTATAAAAACATGTATTATTATGCCACAATGGTAAGATTCGATGCAGGCCAGTATACAATTATAATTACTAAATAAAAATTTTCGATGTTTTTTTGATGATTTCACATGGCGAAATTTTTCATATTACTCATTTTTTATAAAGTACATATATCTGGATGAAAATCCCATTCAAATACATAGATGGAACCTATCTCCAATTTTTATATGGTCACCATACAATTTTTTTAAACGGTAGCCTCAAAAAAAACTAAGCCGGCTCAGGAAGCTGGCATAGAATAGCTGGTGCATGTAATAGGCGGGATGGTGAGCTTCCCTTCGATGCTAGTCTCTAAAACATATCCCCCATACAAGGATTGGGTGTAATTTCAAAAACTTTCATGTCGATTTTCAATCGCTCAGATTTCTAAGTGCTTCACATGATATAAACACAACTAAAAAAATCTATATAAATAAAAATGAATGTATGTCCGGATGTATGTCCGTATGGGTCCTATGCACGCCATTACCGTTTATCCGATCACGGTGAAATTTTGTAAATATGTTGGTTACCCATCCAGGAAGGTTTCTGCATAGAGTGACCATATTTTTCAAGACCCAAAACCGGACGCTCAAAAAAAAAATGTCCCTCTATACAAAAAAAAAATTTTTACACATTCAAAAAACTTTCCTTGATTAATATCGTTAAGAAAATACACTACCAATAACATATATTTACCCACCGGACAAATCAAACAATTTTAAGAAAACGACGGGACGAACGCAAGACACGACGAAAACGGGACTGTCCAGGCGAAAACGGGATATATGGTCAGCCTATATAGGGTGACCATATTTCCCAGGATCCAAAGTTCACATTTATCTGTTATCATGACTTTTCAGAAAAAAAAACAACTAAAAAAACCCGGGCAACGCCGGGTACTACCGCTAGTTCTAAATAAAAAACAACCCAACCAAGTGCATCCATACTACGCCCACCCACACCCACCCACACAAACCCCCAACTTACACTTCGCACAATCCTCCCAATGCGCCAACCGAGTCTTCCACCAACAAACGGTACAAAACGGCGCGCATAATCCCCTTTCGCGAAGACTGCGATTGTGGCGTGTGGTCACCCTACCGTTCGGCACGGTATGTCGGGCTTTTAGCGCCTTTAGTTTCGCCCTATTGTTCGCCGGTCGCGCCGTTCCGTTTTGATTTAAAATAATGCGAGTTTGCGGTCGCCATGAGAGGATCGTGTGAGGAGGGTCGGGCTTCGCGGGTTCAATGATGCGCGCTGTTCGCGCATCGGGTGGTGATTTTTGGGGTGGGGTGTTTCGGAATTTTGGTGTGTGGGTTTTTTTGGGAAATGTTGTGTCGGTGGGTGTGAGTGTGTGTGGAATAATGTTTAGCGCTTTGGCTTTGAAATTAGTGCTTGAAAGTTCAAATCCGACTAACTTCGAATACAAAGTGGGATTTAGTCGAGAGTAATTTTGTTTTGAATTAAGTTTAACCTCTATAGCGTAAATATTGCTAATTATGTAATGCCTTTAGAAATATTTTAACTAAAATTTTCAAATATGTACTTCAACCCATTAACCGTTATTATATCATTTTCCAATTTGTTTATTGCAAATAGATGTCAAATTTCACAAACTGAAAATGAGTAAACATAAGATAAAATCTATCACTTTGACTTTTAAAATTGAAAATTCTATTTTCAAACATTATCCGATTCAATCACAAAAACATCATTACCGGTAAATGACCCAAATAATAGGTATTTTACGCTAAATATTTTTGAAAAAATGTTGGGTATTGTATTTTTACGGTTTTGTTGTTTTTTCGTAAATTTTTACGGTTTTCCTCCATTTTCATACAAAATTTAATTTACTGGTATACCGATAATTAATAAAGAATGTACCGGATTACTGGTAAATAAAAATTATGGTAAATTTAGCTTCGCTATCATAATATCTATCACTCCAACGGTTATATACTACAATTCATAAATCTTGTAAAACAACAATTTTTCACAGCCAAACATCAATATTAAATCTATCAACCATTAAAATTTCACATAAAATGAGACCCCATAATAAAATACATACATAAAACGTATTTTCGTATACTCAATCACCATTAAACATTCATAATACATTAAAATTTAAAAAATACACGACTCAACCGCAACATCCACCATTCCCCTCGGGCCCGGAAAAGCGACAATTTTCCACAACCCGTAAATAAACACCCAATAAAATCCATTGACCTTGCGTTCGGCTCAATTTCCATAAACCGCTAATGCGATTCGAATGGAAAATGGACCGAACTTTCCGAAAGCCCAGCACAAAGGACCCGCCCATGAGCGACGAGACGGGAAAGAAGACTCGCTACGTCCCGGGATTTCTCGGGACGGGACAAATATTTGCATTCGGCCCGCAGGTGAGCGGCTCTTTTGTGAGATTTTCGCAACCCTCGCTTGGGGTATCGTTTTTTTTATTCGCACTGAATAATCTAGGCTTGCAGTTGGGGTGCACCGTTTTCTGGGTTTATGGGTGACACTCTTTTATGGTGTATTTTTAGTTTGTGCGGCGGAAGTGGTTCTTGAATAATCCTGTGTCAAAGCCGAAGGGGTGTTTCTTAAATGGAGAAAGGATATGTGTGATGTTTAGAGTGTTTATATGTTATTTTATTTGTGAAACGAATGTTTTTCTGGGTGGATATAATATATTATTTTATTTGTGAAAAATGGGATGAATTTAAAATGTAATGTATGTATTACAATATCTAAATAATGGTTCGATGAAAAAGAAGGTTAATGCTTTATGATGTAAGCTTTGTTTTGATTATTTTATTATAAACTACAAGATAATGACAAACAAGCGCTTAGTATCACAAAATTAGACAAGTCTCCCCTATGTGTTTATTATTAAATTTATATATTATACAATTTGAGAATTAGATAATAAAAATATTATAAATAAAAAAAATCAAAATAATTAATTATATCAAAAAAATACATGACACGTGCTTCAAATTAACTAATTGTAACAGCAATTTATTTTGGATCAAGGGAGAAAATACTAATTAAAGAAAATTTGAAAATCAGACGGTCCTACAAAAAAATCCTCCTAAACAACACGATCTAATTAGCCCTCATCAAACGTATTGAATTTTCTCAACGAACAAAAAAAAACAAACAAAAGAATTCTCCTGCAATGCGAAACCATAAGGGTGAAACTTCATGACGATAATAAAAATATACACAAACACTCACGTTAACCATGAATTTTTTTATATTAAAAAAATATATAGAATAATCACAGAGATAACTTTTCAAATCCGACGCAAAATTATACATTTCACATAAAATTCAAATTTAGACAATATCACCAACCCTTAATTTTATTACTTTCATGTATCCACGGGTGCAAAATTGAGCACCCACGCCACGGGGTATTTAAATATCCCATAAAACGAGCGACGCTAAGTCACCGTAACAAGGCAGGTTGTCAAGCTCATCCATCATTATCCTGACCGACGGACGAATTGAAGCAACGAAGTGTACTACCTTCCACCGGGAAGGATAATACCGGAGGAGTGGGAAAATCACTCGCGGGGGTAGAGGGGAGGCTATATTGCACGGGGGTAATTGACGATCGCGGAAAATCCTGGAAAATTCGGGTAGAAAAGCGCCGAGCGGGATTTTCGCGGCTCGCGATTCGCGCGTTTTATTACGCCGTTTTTGTGTATTGTTCGCGCAGACGATTAATCTTGTTCGGTCGCTTTGACGGATTAGTTATTTTTTTGTGTGGGGGAAAAGTTCTGTTCATGAAAATGAAATGTGTGGGATTTTTTTTTCGGGTGATTCAATGATGTTTGTTATTTAAATTGTTAAATGTAATATAGTAAAATTAGCAGTCTTCTAATATGTAATATGATGCTCACTACTTGACAAAAGTTTTGTGATCATTGAAAGTTTAGACATTTATGTATGAGTATGAATTTCAAAATTACCATAAACTATCATTAATACAATGTACTAATGTAAAAGTACTGATAATGAAGAAAAAAAAAATTTCTAAACCAGGGATACACCGGGATAACTTTAAAATAAAATTACTATAAATTAACATCAGTAAAATCAATCAACTTATCTTCGATAACATTTATCAATGAACTTTTAGAAAAGTAAAAATACTTTTCAAAAAGTTCATTGATAAATGTTATCGAACCAAAAATGGTTTTTACGGTTTTTCGTTATTTTTTCAAAAATTAATTAACCTGTAAATCCGTAATTAGAAAAAAAATTTACCAAATTACCGATAAACAAAATTTTCGGTAAATCTGACATCCCTAGTTGTCATTTTATTTTTGAAATACAGATTCACTTGATGTTTATTTCATTTCATTGGTAATACTAAAAGATGATTCTTATCTAATTAACGGTAAATAAATCCCTACAAGGTGTTCACTATATAAAAATTATAATGTTGAACAATGTTTGTATCATATATCCGTATAATTTGTAGCTTATTTTCACTGATTGATAAAAACTTGTCAGAAATCATTTTAAAAATATAATACAATCAAAGACTCAAGCTTTTAACACAAAAAATATTAAATTTTTCCCAAACACAATGAAAATTCTTCTCTAAAACAATAAAAAATCACATCTAACACATACATTTTTATATATACGCATATAAATCAAATCTGCGAATGGCACACATCGCCGAGATCACACAACAAAGGAAGAACCGATACGACAAAGGCCATCCACTTAATGCTATCACATTTGGCGAGATGATGTATCGCCGAAAGGCGTTTCGGAATCACATAATCGGGACGCCTTCGGGATTTTTTCCCTTTCGACAAAATGACATTATAATTTTATGCATTGAAATCGGGTCGCGTTTCGCATCCCGATTCGGGAATCATCGCCATAGAGTATTCGGACGGCGTCCGTTCCCCGAAAACGTTCCAGACGCTCATTTATGGGATGATTTAACCCGAATGTGACCGGAACGATTCATAAATGATTGGATGTTGATTTTAGTGTGAGTTAAATATCAGTTGAGGTTTTAGAATTTTGTAAATGAAGGGTTGAGCTGTTCGGGTTGTGGGAATTTAAGGATATTTCAATTTTGAATGTATGAAAAAATATATATTTTTTATTTTGATTTAGTTTCTTTAGAGGGGATAAAATTTTAATTAGCTTATTGCAGTAGTATTAATATAATATGAAATTTAATTCCGATTTGATCTCAAAATTTCTGGATTAGTCACGGATATGACTTATTATATAAAATCCATAGATACAGAAAATATACTGTAATGTGATTTATCAAAAGATTTCAGGGTTGAGTTTTTAATCAGGAGCCTGAAATCATACGTATATGTATAATATTTTCACTTGTATTTATTTTTTCATACTTAATACTATTATAAACACACATGAAGTCCCTTTCACTATAAAATACACCCAAAACTCTTTTTACATGGTTTCGAAATAACGCAGTTCAAATATAGAACCAATTATTATTTTTTTAAATTGTTTTTTTTTTTCACTTTAATACGGTAAAAAAAGTATTATTATATTATGCCACATAGTGAGATCCAGAGCAAGTTAGTATACATAGTGATTTAATGAAAATTCACAAAGGTTCCTGATGATTTCACATGGCGAAATTTTTCCACATTAATTTTTTTATAAAGTATATTTGGATGAAAATACAATCCAAATATACTGATGAAACTAATATCCGTTTTTTATATGGTCAATATACTTTTTTTTATACAGTAGTCTCTAGAACGTACATATATCCAATCTAAAAAGATACTTGGATGTATAATTATGAAAATATATCCAAAAAACCTCCAAAAAATTAACAGAAATAAAAACATGCCACATTTTAAAACAGCACAACCTAAAACATCAAACAATTCAATAACGGACCGACAAGTCGACAAAGGCACGCACGAAAACTTGCCCATTACACGTAAGCTAATCGCTTTCGGTTTACTTTAACCAGTTACGCGATACAGTTTTGCGAAAAAGTTTCCACCCCGGCAACATTCACCACCCCTCAGGTCCACGGGTTAACAAAACAAATTTTAAAATTCGCTCCTGGGGGAAACTAATTCCGGCTAAGTGATAAGACCTCGCATAATGCGTAACATAATTTTCTGGACGCTCAGCGATTTTATTTTATACCGTGTGCATTATGATAATTAGATTTTGGCGGATTTGCGATTAAATCTCGGTCGTTTTATCTTTTTGGGAATTTTGCGTTCGGATCGCGTTGATGGAATGTGTATTTATGCGTGTGTATAATGTGTGATGATGGTGGTTTGTTTGAAAATGGTTCGATGTCATTTAATTATTATAGATTTGATATGGATATTTAGCCATTTTGTTATAATTAGATGATAAATTAATTATTTCATAATAGGCGGGTGAGGAAAATTGACAATATATTGAATATTGCTATTCTGAAAACGTATTAATGACATAAATATATATGTAAATTAGATTTTTTTATAGAGATCGTTAGAAAAAAAATAATGTAAAAACGTTGAGACAGTCAATGTTTAGTTCATCATTTGAGAAAGAATACTCGATTTTAAATTTTCAATGGATATTTTGTTTTAATTAGATGTTAAATTAATTATTTTATAATAGGCTGTTTCGGAAAATTGACAGTATATTAAATATTGCTGTTTCAAAAACGTATTAATGATACATATACAATTTTTTTTTTTTTAAATCAAAGTAAGTTGGGACAGTAAATTTTTAGATCGTCGCGTAATTTTAAATTCTTATCCTTTTATGTCCCCTTAAAAATTTTATTGACCTTTCAAAAAAATCTAAATTTCGATTTAAAAACATCAATGAACAACTTGCACTTTTTATATATAAACAATTGCTATTGAGTATATATATGTAACTCAAACAAAATTAAATTCTAATAAAATACTAAATACTCTCCATCATTTTGATTACGAACACATCAAATTACAACCAACACATAAAACACCCTCAACAAACACATATCACAAAATCAATCGATGGCCCGATCGGAAATCATTCCATTATCACATTCGCGTTTTAATTAAATCGAACCTGCGAATCCCACGGGACGCTTTCGTTTCGCGCTAATTTCGTAAAAGGACACGGGAACAATGAGGGAAGGGGATTGAAGGGGGTAATTGCGCTCGTTAACGTGTCGCGTCGAATTGATGAGTCCTGCAGGATCTGGAGGATAATTATGACGTACAGGATCGTGTGGTTTTTCGGTAGAACGTATGATACGTTATCGTTATTGTGAGTGGTGTAATTGCGCGGTGTAATTTATTTATGTTTGAAGGATCTTGATAGGTAATTGTTTGCTTTGAGGCTTTTATTGGGAATTATTTTGGTTTGAATTTTGTATTTGAGGATATTTATAAAGTCGTATCTAGATTCGATTTAGTATGTAAATATGGTGAAAAGGTAAAATAAAATGAATAAATTCAATTGTGTTGCAACACAAGGATGATATATTTTCAATTTGTTCCCGTAAATATTTTTTGCTTCTTTGTATTTCTGTCAATCGAGTGAAATGAGAAAAACATGCTTTGAGCTTTTCAGACTTTTATAGAATCGTATTTGAATTTTCAATACCAGAAATGAGACTTAAATGAAATGAAAAAGTTTCTATAATGCATCGTACAAAAAATGTACGAGACTATTTGACAAAAAATATTTTCCATATCAAATTCCTCTAAAGTTAATTTTCCACCACATAACACGTAAAAGCCCAAATTCTCAGTAACATCAAAGCATCGTCTATAACAAACGTAATATATCCTACAAATGACAGCGACAAAAACATAACAGGATCGATATTTTTAATACAATATGAATGTTGACAAATTCACCACACATAAGCGCGACGCTATAATTAATTAATTCCGGAAAATAGCGCGAGGAGATAATTTATAATTGCCGTGAACCCAACAAAAGGAAACAAACGAACGGCGGGTTTTTGGGTACCTAGTCTAGAAATATTTCACACTATTAGAAGTACGTACAATTTGAAGATATTGTTCCCTCAAGGGCCGTTCGCATGCCGCAAAACAGCGCACGCAACGTGTTACACAATGAAATTTGAAACGTAATGATAACTCAACCCAAAAGGGTGAATAACGCATCGCAACCGTATAAATTCGACGGAGCCCTTTAATGGGCTGTAATAAAACGAAATTATTGTATGTATATAGAATTTATTTTCTTGAGATCGGCTGTTTTGATGAAAAATTCGAATATTTTGATCTCAAGTGAAATCGTTTCGCGAAATGAATAATACTTTTTAAATGTTTTTTTTTTTATTTTAAATATTCGTTAGTCATCATTTTGCTTATTCGTTACTTGAACTGAAAGTGTTTTTCGATTTTTATTTAATGGAAATAAAATTCAATCTTGTATTAGTATAGACTTGTTTCGTATTAAGCCACGAATGGTACACATCGGTTTCAACGCATACACTCAATTATTCATCAAAACTAACAACATATGTGTAATAAAATCATATAAAATTTGCATTTAGTTTCCTCTACAAATTAATATACTCTATGAATACCATATTAGCATGATGAATATTTAAATTAGAATAAAATTAATGGCAATTGCACAAACAAACATTTCGAACGATACAACAGACACGTTATTTAAATCGAATATTGATTATAATTTATATAATACTAAACTGACAACGTTTGCTTTTGAAACTTCGTCGACTTCAAACACATTTCACATACAATATTGTCTGATAGCACAATTGCAACGGTACCGATGCAAATCAATAATTGCATTCTCCGTCTGCACAGTATATTTCGTTTTGCTTTCAATTAAACGGTCGGAGTTTCCCGCTTAGACATTTTACATTTTCATCGCGCAAGACGAGCGTAATTTTTTCGGTTTTATTTCGAGAATTTTTTTGTACCCTTCCGCCCTGTCAGGATTGAACGTTTCAATTCGATTAGTTCGAGTGCGGCTCATTTGCATTCGCTTTTATTGCGACGGAGTGCAATTTGCATCGATTACTATTTGGAACCGATAGTCCGTGTGCAATTTATTTGAGTGTTTCTATCGACGTTTCGAGTGAAAATGTTGAAATTATGATTTATTTTGTGTTCCGGTGGCGGGAAATCGTTGATGTTTTGACATTGTGCGCTTGTTTCGAAATGATTTGTTTTTTGAATTTATATTGGTTGTATCTTGATATTTTGTAGAAATGAAAAATTTAATATCGTTCCGTATAATATTTCGAATAGCTAAATTTAGCACAAAGTCTCGAAAAAGCTACGCAAGCAAAACCACATTCGGATAAATAAAGTAACACGATATTGCGCCGTATCAAAAACATAATTTCGTATCTTTTTTCAAAAACGAAACCTAATTTGCGAAACACTCCACAGACTCGCGTATGAAGAGTTTTAAATTACATTTGACTTCACCTCTCGGCGCGAAACGAAACAAATGTTTTCGCCGCGAAGACACAAAGTCGACATTTTCGCGATACATAATAAAAAAAAAATCATTATTTTTTTCGCATAACCAAACCCTATTAGCTCGTTCGGCTTTCTCGCTGGAAAAAACGAAAGCCACAAATAAAATAAATAAAAATGATGAAGCGGTTTTCGGCAAAGTTTAGCGAGTCCAACGTAACGTGAAAATAATCCTGTTAAGCGAACGCTGAAAACCAAAAGGGCGAACGAACGAAAACCGCACCGTTATATATAATTTTTTCTGGTTCGAGCGAAACCACCTCTTTCCGTTTTTTTTTTATTAAAATCGCTTATGACGCAGAAGATGGGCTACCTTTCCGTTTTTTCGACTTTACCAGTATCCCGAGGAATATACGCGAATGCGGATAATCCGGATTCACGGGAGCACGTAATATCGGCTCTAGTAATACGCCGCTTATTTTTCCTATATCGAAATTTCACCGCAATCATATTTTACTATGTGCGATTTTCCGAGGGTAGTGTTTTAATTTCTTCACGTGAAAATTTAATTAATTTTATCACGAAATATTCTATCGAAAATGTATATTTTTGAATTGTTTGGTTATACAATTTTTACTCTTCAAATTAAACGAATCGACAAGAATGCATAGTAATGAATTTCATTATTACTATAAAAATGGTCTAAATAATACTTTCCCATTTGAAGTATAAACCGTTGAAACTGTAACGTGAAATTCATCAAAGATTCCACGTACGATTACATATTGAAAAAGACAATGATTTTTCCAGCACCGTTTTCCCCGATATGGTCTATATAAATCCTCGTCTAAGCACTTCGATAATCAAAATGTACGACATCCGAATAAATATAAATATCTTCGGGAGTAAATCAGGATTAGGCCCAGGAGACAGCGGCCCTAAAACGAGCCCTAAATTAAAAGGCAATTTATATCGAAACGTCTTGTACTTCGGAGCCTACCTACGAGCGAAACGGCGATTCCCATCCCTTCGGCATTATTCCCGTGAAATATTACCATTAATCTTGTATTTTATAATTTTTAATAAATTGGATAATAAAGCGGGCCGACTGTCGCCGACACCGGTGGCCCGTTCCCTCAGCAGCGTGCTGCATTGCAATCCCTTAGAAGGTTATGATTAATCGCCATTTTTAACGCGCTTTTTCAGCCGAAATTATTTATTTTCCGTCCGTAAATATGCGCAGATCTGATTTAGTGTCCTGAAATGAAAAAAAAATTGAGGTATAATATTTCGTACCTGTTGTCGTTGGGGATGTTATGAAACGTATAACGCGTTCTCGGCGCATTGGAAGAATAGTGTTCTTAAAAAGATTCTTGATTTTTCCAAGGGAAATTTATGAAAATATTATTCCAGGGGCGAAACGATCGGCAAAGCCTAATGGCGATACGATGATAATAATTTTACGGCCGTTTCGAGAAAAATACGCTTTCAGAACTTATCCGAATGCGGTGTGAAATTTAATTCTTGAAAAATTTGCATAGAAAGGATCGTAAACGTGCCACAATATGAATTATAACGTCTAGACTTATTTCTTAAAAGCATAATAATACAATTGTATAATATTTCAAACGAGCGAACGTTTAGGTGAGAAACATAATACGAGTAAACTACGCGTTACATACTCGTATAGTATTTCGAAATTTTATAACTATCACGCTTGCGAATTTATCACATAAAAGCGAATATAAATCTAATCTTTCAAACGCGCACTTATTAAACCTTCCTCACACCGTTAGACTCTCGTATTGCTCAACATTTCAATTTGAATATTCGTTATTTTTCGCGATTTTCGCAAGCCTTAGTGAACAAACCAGGCCGTATTGAATGGGCTCGTTTATTCGCCACTCGTCAGGATCGCATTAGCGCTCTTTGCGATTAATGACCGCGATTACGCTCCTATTTCTTAACATTTCCCTGGCCAGAGAGGGAAAAGAAGTTCGCCGGGACACACACGTTCTTCCAGAAGGAAAAATGTATGGAAGACGGAGACGGAAGGGCGAAAAAAGGTCCGACTTATCGCCAGATATCGCCGATTCGGACCGCTTTTCCCTGAGGATTTTCGCATTTTCACCGCCTCCGGTCTTAGCATGTTAGCTATGTCTAGACCGTATCGTACTGGGGTGTCTAAATGTTTCGGGCTTTCAGGTCGGTTTTTGAATATTCTTATTATTTTATTCTTAAATCTAGCGTTTATTTCTTATTTCTACCTTTTTTAATTATCTCTATGTTATTTTCACAATTTGATTACAATTTTTAAATATCTAAATGTATATTTTTAATCTATTTTAAAAAATCCAGCCTAGAATAATCAGAAATTTTCCCTAATGAAATAAATTTTTTTAAAACTAGACGCTCTACGTATGCTTTATGAAATAATTTTTATTTCTTGATATACAATTTTTTTATGTATAATATAATATTATAAAAACCACCCTATTTATAATACTGTAATTTTATAATTTTAATACTATCAAACCATTAACGTGATATAAAGAATTTTTAATCACTAACATTACAACTTACCCTTTTGAAAAGTCACAATTCGTGATCGTATTTATTTTCCCGCTTCAACGTTTCGAAATTGTGATCACCTCACAGTAAATGCACGGTTCTGGAGTGTTAAAAAGAGCTTTTTTGTTTGTTTTGTAAGTAATAGAACTAACGCTCGAGACAACTGTGTAAATATTTGCGTCACTTAAACGCTCTCTCGTACTAGTGTTACGTATGTGAGTCATTAGGGACCAGTGTTAGCAGCTTTTCTTCCTTTTTTCGTCGCTAACATGTTGTTATTTAAAATTTTTGCGTTTATTTTTCCATACTTATTTAGATTATTCGCTGATTTTTTTTATTATTAAAGAAATATTTAATAATATAGTTAAATTTTTTTGTTTCATGAAAATTTTCATGATTGGAAAGAGGTGCTTCTAATATTTCAGAAATCAACATATTTTTTTCTTTTGAAAAATGTACGAAAAACATAAAAAATGGTGTGGCCCACCTGGCATATGACAAATGGCGGGCGCGTGTCAACCGCGACATAAAACCGCACATGTACTTATTACGACACAAAATGTGTCATGTCAGTCACAATATACCAAGACTCCGGATCATGGAGAAGAAAGCCTTCGGATGTCGCTCGAGAATTGTTCGGTTATTATTTAACAGTTCTGGTAGTCGGAAATGTGCCCTTTAGTTGGACTCGGATAAAATTTCGCATTAAACTGAGTAGTCTGTTAGTATAGGGTTACTTCAAACGAAATATACATTTATTAAGAAAAAAATATTGAAGATTTTAATGATTGCAATGTATTAATTTTTTAAGGAACTTTAAACGTTTTTAAAAATATAAAATCGGCTATATAATTCAGGTTTTAAGAATGTTACAAAAATGTTTTAAACATTGAATCCACCGTCACCATCATTGCTATAAAAGAAAGATTTTTACAAATGTAAATTTTTAAATAACATTTATTACTTATAGATAATAATTATTGATTAAAATAACTGTTGTTATTATTATTTATATAAAAAATTTCTATAATATCATTCAATCATTTATAAATCACTTTGAATGATATAATACTAAAACCATTTCTGTGTAAATATTTGAAATAGATTTAATTTTATGTAATGCTCACACTACCTCTATCATTTGTAGTAACTCTGTGTAGTTTGATATGTACATATTTAAAATATTTAGTGTCTTTGTTCTCTGTTTCGTGCTCGTTGGTAGTTTCAATTTTAGATTCATTAATTGTGTGGATGGATTTATTTCTACCTGTGGATTGCGTTTAGTTAAACATTTAGTATTTAGGAAAATGTTCAATTAATACGAATGAAGAAAGTGAAATAAGAAAAATAAATACAAACGAAATAATTTCAAAAGAATAAATGCAGTATTAAAAGTTAAAATTCCTCTACGTTTGAAGAAATTAGACGTTGAACACTAACCATGTGGCAAAACGTATGTATAGATAGACCCATGAAGTTCTGAAATAATATTCAAGAGGCTACAAGATAAAATAGTAAAGACCGAGTGGACGACGAATGAATGAAATCAAACAGATGTGTGAAATAAATTTAGATAAGCATTGCTTAAATTCGAAAGGAACCGAAGAGGAGAAAATTGAAAATATTTTTTCAGCAATATACGGCGAAAGACCCCATATAGTGATAAATATAAGAGATAAGTTAATTATTCTAAACAAGCACAACGATAACAAATGAAAGCTCGTTAAAAATACAAAGATCCGAAGTTAATACAAACCATAGACTCGTGAAAACTTTCGCCAATTATTAAAATGAAAATCTAAATTAAGCACAAGATAATACTGAGCGAAAAGCTTATTCGCACGGTCGCATTATGTGTTTTTAGAATTTTCCCCCCGCTCTGAAAATACCCTCGCTCGGCAATTATGCGACTCGGAAGCGAGTTTAATCCGTTTTAATTTTCTTTCGCATGAATATAGAATCAGTCGGAAAAATGGGCGAAGTTCACACATATAAAATTTCGACCGGCGTAAACAGATTCATTAATTCTGAAACTGGATGTAAAAGAAGCGAAAATGATTACGGCGTAATCTCGACGAAGGAAACTTCATCGAAACTAATAAAAACATTATAATTCCGATGATTAATATTTTATCGGAGTATTTATAAGTGTGGGAGTTCGGTAGACGGACGTATGCTTTGAATTATTATTGCGGGACTGTGGTGATTATGGTTTTTCGTTTGTTTTCGTGGCAGAAATAAGGTTTTCTGAGGGAAATTTCATCGATTGGGAAAGGGGAAATTTCTTCGAAGCGTGAAAATCCGACTGGGCTCAAGAAATAATTATAAATTTATTTGAGTGGTATCGATCGGTTCTGGAGCACCACCGGTGGAATGTTGCGGCGGTGTATACCATATATATGTATGAAATATACACTGTGCGGCAGAAATAATTAAACGTATTTCCAATCGAGAAACATACTTTTTCAATATAATATATATCACCAATTTTATTTTTATTTTATTCTTTTATATATTATATTTTGATGGTTTATAAAAAAATCGAATAATATGATTCATTTCAATTCAATTATTGTCTATCGAATTTAATGTTATCACAACTATTTTCTTAGAAAATTTTCATCAAATTTTCAAATAATATTCATATACCTCTAATTATATTATTATATGATTATCATATTAAGCATAAACTTAAGCATATATTTGAGTCAAAAGAACAACCAAAAACACACATACTTATCTCAATCTCTCCCGCCCTTACAACATCACCCCCTCGCGCAAAACTCCCACACTCACATCCACCATAAACTTCCACCCTAAGACACACACATCAATCAATTAACAACCCAAACAACCCAACTCGCCCAAAACACCCCACCTTCACAAAAACTCGCCACCGCCGTTAAAAACCCAATCATCGAAACCATTCAAAACCGGCCCCTCCAAACGAAACATTAACCCGCCAAATCGGGACTCCATCCCGGATGAAATATGAACCCGGACACAATGGAGGTCCCGGCGATGACCTCCCGAAGGAGGAGGACCTCCCGAACGACCGGAGGAACGACCGCCATCAATCTGGCGGGTGCGGGCGCTAATGGCCGCCGTTGTCGGGACCTTTTCTAACACCTGCCGGGAACAAACCGGCCGATGGCCACCTTTCGCCTGGCCGCCATATTAATTTCGCAAAAACCAACCCGTGGGTGGTCGGGCGATGATGCTGGGGGATGGTCCTGGGCTTAAGGTGGCCATGTACGCTACGAGAAATCGTTACGATCAGACTGTACAGTTCGAACGGTACAGTTTATCGTACATGGCATACAAACTATATACGCTACGAGAAATCGTTAACGAGTGTATACACGTTACGATCAGTCGGCACAGTTCATTCGATTCCGATTAATCAATTGAAATTTTTGTATTGTTCCGTTCGATTGCACAGTCTTAAAAAATCGGATGAAACAGTACAGTTTTATAACATATATGTAGCGATTTATCAATTAATCGCTACATATGTATATGTTATAAAACTGAACTGTTTCGTCCGATTTTTTAAGACTGCAGTCGAACGGAACAATACAAAAATTTCAATTGATTAATCGGAATTGAATGAACTATGCCGACTGATCGTAACGTGTATGCGCTCGTTAACGATATCTCGTAGCGTATATAGCTTGTATGCCATGTACGATAAACTGTACCGTTCGAACTGTACAGTCTGATTGTAACGATTTCTCGTAGCGTATATGGCTTGTATGCCATGTACGATAAACTGTACCGTTCGAACTGTACAGTCTGATCGTAACGATTTCTCGTAGCGCATATGGCCACCATTAGGGACGGTCCCATCTCGGGAGGTAGTCGGGATTTTGGTCTTTGTTGGTTTTGATTTTTTTTTTGTTTATTAGATTGGTTTTTATTTTTGTGATGTTTGAGATGTCGAAGGGGAAGTCCACCGTTTTGCCTGTTACATGCACCTCAGTCTATGCTAGTTTTCTGTTTGGGATGTGGATATATATTGAGCATCAAAGTTGTTCATGCTGACGCTTTCATAAGACATCCAAACGAAAAATAATCTAAACCTTTTCTCATAAAATACCATGAGACATAAAGATTTTGAAAAACTTGAATAAGTACATGAATAATATACACCGTTTTTCCACTTTAATTTGAAAATTTTGAAAACGTGCGCTTATTTTGTGTGCGTTTCCGTCTGGTCACCACGGCACTCATAGTTACTTTAGTTTAGTTTAGTTTAGCTGAATGGATGGTTTTGGCATTGCATTATAAATAACCAATTGCATATACATACTGTATGTATAAACAGCCAAATTTACATAAAAAATGTATAATGTGAAAAAATTTCACCGTATAAAATCATTTAAAAACATCAATTTTTTCTATTTAATAACTATAAATACATATAAATAATTATAACAGTATACTGGCCTGCATAAAATCTTACCATTATGGCGTAATAATACTTTTTGTATACAATGTTAATGTGAAAAAGCCGTGTTTAAAAAATAATCGGTATTTCGGAACTGTATAAAAAGAGGATCGGGTAGTTTTGAATGTTGAAATAAGTTACATTAATCTGTCAAAATTTTAGGATTTGCGGAGTGTTTTGTTATAGAAAATAATTGGGAAACGCTGATCTATTGTTCGACGATGTCTTTTATCTTCTTTCATTTTTACCGATATTGATAAAATTTCGTTTTATATGTCTTTTGATCTTATCCATTTAACGTCTACATATATGGTCTCTTTATTTTTTCATTGTTCCTCAGTAGATCCGAAATATAGAATTTTGATAAATGTTTATCAATGAAAATAAATATAAAAAAGTTAAGTAATAAATAAAGTAAAATGGATCAATAAAAATTTATTGAAATTTTCTATTCAAATTCATCAAGAATTTCCTTCCCATTATCACTACGTTTGATAAGAAAAAAAACGAGAACTTTCGATGAATATCAATAACACATTATCCTTCAGAGCACAATTATATAAGCTACATATGATAAAGATATTTCACTCCATAGACCCCATAACAAAAATAAACATACGTGTTTACACACTCCCACATTCACACCCACACCCTCACCACGAATCCCCACCCAAACATCTATCCATAACAACAAAATTTTCCACACCACACTAAAAAAAACCGTTTAGTTCCTCACAATAATTTTTCATAACACAAAAAAACCCCAACTCGTTTACATACACACAAAGAGGCACAAAAGAAAAATTTAAATAACCACATTTTTACGTACACACACGTAAGCTAGATTCGCGGAGGCTTTCAGTGGAAGCCTCGTACATTCAGTGCCTTGCGCCATTATACGGCCAGCATTTAGGAATTTCAGAGCCCTTCGCCAAGGGCTCGTCCCAACCGCAATATACCCGAGGCCCACCCCTGTTATATTCCAGCCTTTGCCCATCTGTGATCTTTATCGGCGACGATCTGGCCCGCAAAACCCAGACGCCCATAAATTTGAATGTTTACGCAGACGGTGCGAGGATTGGGCGTGCGTACCTGCGTTTTCGGTTAACGAAATTTATCAACGGCCGGGTCGATTTTGATATGTATATCGGTGAGTTTTGTGATTAGGGCTTTGACGAAGTTCTGGTGAATTTGATTTGAATCAGGTCTTGGGATTGTGTTATTTTGTGTTTATGGTTTTGGATTTTCGTATAATAATAATCTGGGCTATAATGTAATACGAGTGTTCGATGAATTTAGGGAAAATCGTCTCCAATTTATTTATCAAAAATCTAATATGAAAGTTCTTTATAACTCAATAAAAATATGAAAGTTACATGATATTTTTAAAATATTAAAGAAAAATCTTAATTTTGAAAGATTTTACAGTATAAACTGATGGATTTATTTGTTATTGGTCACAGGTTTCTTAATTGTAACAAGGGAGGCCATTAACCGTAAACGGAAAATGACCCAAATAACAGATCGGAAATTTATCGGTAAATTTTCAATATTTAGAAGTAATTGAAAAAAAAATGTTTTGAATATTTTTGGAAAATGTTGTTTTTTGAAAAGTATTTTTGGACTTTACGGTTTTTTTTCTCGATTTTTATTCAAAATTCAATTTACCGATATACTGATAATTAGTAAAAAAATTACCGGATTACTGTTAAATTAAAATTATGGTAAATTTGAACTCTCCCGTTGTAATATTAGATTTAATAACATCCAATTTATAATAAATTTATATTTTTGAAATAGGTAAAATAGTAATTAATATTTTTTGTCGTAGGAGAAAAATACCATGTCTGATTAAATCAAATCTAACTACATATTATAAATCAAATTTAACTTAATTTATTAGTACTAATGAATAACTTATATTTTGTTGGCTAAATTAAAAATAACACTTAAAGAAAATTGTTATAATGATATAAGTATCTAAACACATTTCTATACTAACTCAAAATATACAAAAAAACATTAAATTTTTATGCTTTTAACCCAAAATACTTCAACCTCAAAAACTTTTATTTTATTTTACATAAATTTTCTTTTCAACACGATTTCATCAAGAATTACTTTTACTTCATAAATGTATTATACAGTTTAAACACACTCGAGATACACTCGGCACATACTTTGACATACGCTTGCGCATAACTAAAAGCCTTATCATTAAAGAACGTGCCTATTACAAGAGTTTGGGCACACAAGGCGGGTAGGTGTTCCTCTTCAACACTGTTGTCGTGTAACGCTAATGATACACAACTCCAAAGTTTCGTCTTTATATTCTTGTGCATCACAAAAAGTCCTTTTGTCGTCTAGATAGTGTGTGTGGTCGGTGTTTGTGTCTTTTGAGACGGATAAGAGACGTTGCATCGGTTTTCAAATCGCATGAATGCTTTCAGGTGGATATTTTGTCAATATGGAAAATGAAATGCTTTGAAATATAATACTGTATCAATTTTTATTAAAGAGAAGTCTTCTTTTCGATCAAAAATAGGATGAGGATGATTTTATCCTATATTTTTTGCTTGGGTATTCATCCGTTTATTCCACAAAAAATGTGAAGTGTATCCGATAATACATAAAACTACTTCAAGTGGAAAAAACGTTATATATTCATATGGGTTGATGTACTTGTATACTATATACTCTAAGTAATACGTTGATAGCGCAGGTAATTTCCGTAAAAGAGAACATTCTTGAGCTCCTAACTTACCGTATCACACTTAAAGAGGAAATCAACATGAATACTGTTGAAAAATCGACGAATGTTCTAGAAAAAAATTACATAAACGATACAATTACGCGTGAGAAATCTGAACAACGTTTTCTCGTGTATATACATTATAGAAAGTGTTTGAATTATTCATTTTAAACATTAGCGTTGTATCGGTGAAAATATTAAGCTCGTACATTTTCAAAAATACAGAATCGTTGTATTATATAATATACATACATATATGTATATTTTGTGTATGTAAATAGTCCAGTAGCGTGCCTACACAGGAAAAACGCTGCTCGATTCGTTTGCTTATCATTACCATTCGCTTCTAAATCATTTTTATGGCTCGCACTTCGCAGAGTGAAAAAAGAAAATCGTAAGAATTCTACACTTCGAGATGTATATTTATATAAAAAAAATAAAAAGAACGAGAATTCTTCTGGTAAATTTAGTTTTAATATTTCCATTTAGTTCAACGGTCGTACTTAATTATGGATAAAGAAAAATGGAGTATGTGAGATACCGAGCGGAAAATACTTCTGATGCATTTTGAATTCGAAAAGTAAAAAAAAAACTTAACAGTATACAAGATTCGTGAAATTTATTTGTTTAATAAAACTATATGTAGCATATTTTATTTGAACAATATATGTAGTATTTTTTTTATGTTACTATTTTTTTATATATATTGCACAAAGGTATTTGAATATATTATATTTTGTATTCTCATTATGCCAATATACGTAAGATAGTCATGGTGAAAAATTTCCTATATTTAGGGATCAAATAATTACAGATTTTTCTTGAAAATATGCACTGAGTGTTAACAAATTATAATTCCCAAATGTTTGCATATTTCAATACATTTTATTTCCTATAAAAAAATTACAATTTTATATCTTTTTAAAACAAAAAAATTCTTAAACCCTCCCAATTACTCAACACATCGAACATCCAAAATTTTCCGTTAGCAGCATCACGATGACCACAATACGCGATGCCGGATCGACGACAGGTCCTAACGACCGATAATTTATTCCTTTGAGTGTGTCGTGTGTCGAATTCGACATTCAAAGGTTCGAATCCCGCACGCGTCGGATCAAAGGGAAATAAACAAAGCGTATTTGAATAAGGCCCACATGCAAGGGCACATACGCGAATGTATACATTGGCGGCGCGGGAGCGAGCTCAAAAATTGCTTTTCGAAGTGTACAATGCGTGTCATGCGTTGTCTCGGTTGCGATGCGGTCGAAGCGGGAAATTCGAAAAGTTTTAAGGGTAAACGATTTGGAGGTGAGGGGTGTTTGGGTTGTTGAATGGTTTGATTGTTATGATTACGAAATGGAAAAGTGTAAGTTAAAATTTATTCAATTATAAATTGTTTATCAATCATATCATATTTGAGTTCACAGTGGAAAAAAAATTTACAAGAGGTTTTTTTTTCTGTCGACTACTTAGGTTAATAGCATATTTTTTAAGAGATAAAAAATATGTAAGTGTATTATAGAAAAAACTGAAAGCCATCTATTTTCATCTTGAAATCCTAAAAACATTATGAAAAAGGGATTAGAGGTGAAAAATGGCTGTCAAAAATGAGAGATATTACATTGTAAAATATATTAAATAAGCTAAAAAAATGTTGCACATAAATAGTATAATATTATACATTCTTGTACGTATATGACGCTTAAGTTTTATCGTCAACTAGCGTATTCGGACTGGCTGCGCCAGTCCTCACGCTAGGACCTTGGCGCCCCTGGCTACACTCCACACCCACTAATATTGAGTTGTAGAAATTAATATCGATTTAAAATTTGAAAAAAATGATTTATCAAAAAAAACGTATTTTGAAAACATTTATTATTTTATTATCATTTATTGAAACGAAATCTAAAAAAAAAATCATTAAAATTTATAAAAAGTTTGAGAACCACACGCTTAAATATAGAAATGAAAAAAAATCATTATAACTTTATAAAAGTTTGAGGATTGCACGATTTTATATTATACCTCAACGCTAGTGGGTAAGCCCTTCGGGCGTACTGGCTCGCCCTGGCTACACACCCAAATCAGTAAACTTCATAAAAAAAAAAGTTTGAGGATCGCAGGCTTTTGTTAAAACGAAAAAAATTATTTATCGAAAAAAAAACGTAATTTGAAAATATTTATTATTTTAATATTATTTATTTAATCGAAATCTAAAAAGAAATCGATATTTGACTTCGTATTGCGAAAATATTGAAATAAAAAAAAAATCATTAAAAATTTATAAAAGTTTGAGAACCGCACGCTCAAATATAGAAATGAAAAAAATCATTATAACTTTATAAAAGTTTGAGGATTGCACGATTTTATATTATACCTCAACGCTAGTGGGTAAGCCCTTCGGGCGTACCGGCTCGCCCCTACACACTCAAATCCAGTAAACTTCATAAAAAAAAAGTTTGAGGATCGCGGGCTTTTGTTAAAACGAAAAAAAAATTATTTATCGAAAAAAAAAAAACGTAATTTGAAAATATTTATTATTTTTATTATTTATTTAATCGAAATCTAAAAGAAATCGATATTTGACTTCGTATTGCGAAAATATTGAAATAAAAAAATCATTAAAACTTTATAAAAAAGTTTGAGAACCGCACGCTTAAATATAGTAATATTGAAAAAAAAAATCATTAAAACTTTATAAAAAAAGTTTGAAAAAATTGAAAAAAAATAAATAAAAAAAATCAACTACACAGTTTGACATTCGTATGATTCGGTAAATCGATAAATCGACGCGATAAATTAATGTGAAAAAAACTATTGGTTAGGATTCTATGACTTATTTATATGTCGATAGATACATTTTCGCTCACCATATTTTTCCATACTAATTTATATTTGAACAAAATTAAATGGCGTCGGGCCTTATTTGGCAGATTTGGCCGAAAGACCGTTTTTGGCGTACAAAACGAATTTTTCGCGTATTTCATTTCATTGGATCTCAAATATTTCGATGAATATCGCATTCCCGTCCGAAATACGAAATAGATCGTCGCTTAGGGATCCATAGCAAGATATTCCGCCATTGAAATAACCCCAATAGTGAAAAAAAATATCGAAAAAAAAAAAATCAAAAGGGGCGCCTACTAATTTCGAAAAATTTTTCAATTAATTCATTTTTTTTGCGTAATTTAATTCGGCCTTTTCGAGATTCTAAAGTACGCCAGTCACTAAAATTTTTTTTAAGGTATTTGAGAAGGTTTCGACGTTCTAGGTGGTTTCGTCTGGTTTGTATAAAAGGACAAACTTTAATTAAAAAAAAAAGCGTCTCAGACAGGGGGACTTTCCAGTTTTATAAATATTACTAAGCGTATTCGGACTGGCTGCGCCAGTCCTCCCACGCTAGGACCTTAGCGCCTATTACCTCCTACTAATATTGAGTTGTAGAAATTAATATCGATTTAAAATTTGAAAAAATGATTTATCGAATAAAAAAAAAACGTATTTTGAAAACATTCATTATTTTATTATCATTTATTGAAAGCAAATCTAAAAAAAAATTATAAAAAAAGTTTGAGAACCGCACGCTTAAATATAGACA